>CM057459.1:983835000-985085000 GCA_016271365.2 Neoceratodus forsteri
TCCCCCCTCTCAAAATGGGATTTTGGTGTAAGAAACCTAGTTTCTTAAATTAATTGAGGTTATGTCCAAAGGACAAGGAAATCAAAGGATTGACAGGGAGAAGGAAAGGAAGGCAGCTGCCAACTCCCACCCACAGGGGTGGTGCCAGCTACTGAAGAGAGTGCCCCATCCTGACCACTCTACCCTAAAGAGTCAAAATCAAGGAATCTTTATCAGGCCCGGTCACTGTGTAGGGCACGAACCTCATCAGGAGTATCCAAATGCGTCAATCCTGAGCTAGGATGAGGCATGGAACCTGGAGACTCGAGGGAGGGGCACAATACTGCTAGCAGAGATCGCCAGGGCTGGACTCCAGAAAAGGCCAGTGCCAAGAAGCATAGCAGCGCCAGTGCCAAAACTATAAGCGCCTCCCGAAGGAAGCAGGCCGCGGGGCACCACAAGGGTGTCCGCACTGAAATCGCCTAGGAAGGCACGCGTCGAGTGCTCTGGATTGTGTTGAGTGGAAGGGGTGATGTGCAGGTCCTCCAACATCCTCATGAGGAACAGCTGATACTCTGCGAGATCAGCAGCTTGAGAGATGTGGACACATGGCTCCTCTCCCCCAGAAGAGGGGGTGAGGAGTTAGAGGACCTCAAGGGTTCAGAAGCTGGCTGCTCAGGGGGAGGTTGAAAAATCTGTCTGTCCATTGCCCTAACATAAGAGGGAAACTGAGCAGCCACCGCTCTGAACTGCTCCCAGGAGAGAGGACCGATAGGACCAAGAATACCTGGGAGCACAGGAGAATGCGTCAGAGCAGTGGAGACAGAGCCAACAGCAGCAATTGGCTGACCTCCGCCTGGGCTAGGGAGCGCACCAGGAGCCCTAAGGCAAGAAGGAGCTCCGGAAAACTCCACAGCCGAGAGCTGATTAACCAAACTGGAACTGCCTAGGCTGCACCCTTAAGAACCCCCATAAGGTGACCGGGGCCATGAAAGTCCAAAAGGACGGTCCCCTACCTCCAAAGAATGGGGCCCTCTCGAAGAAACCGAAAGGGAAGGGTGGAGATCTGCACTACGGCTTCTCCCAGAGCCCGGGTGGGCCCCAGAAAAAGGCCGCCACATGGACCCCATACCCCTCGACCCCTCAGAATCTGAGAGTGCCCTCCTCCTCGAGAGAGCCAGCCTAGGCAGCTGGCAGCCCTGGATGGCCCCCTGAAGGAGCTATCCAGGGAGCAGTACCCTCCCCTCCCGTGGGTGCTCCGATTGGCCCCAAAGTTGGGCGATCCAGGCACAGGGGTCAGAGAACCCTCCGAGACCAGGATGCAGAGCAATGGTGGCCTGCACCACTGTCTGCTGGTCAGCACCCCTGACCCTGGCCCCGGGAGTCACTGTCCGCTCCTCAGAGAGGGGCTGGCCCTGGTCTGTCAAGGACACTACCAAGGGGTCCATGTCAGCAGCCAACTCCAAAGAGTCAGATTGCCTGTCTGACTCAAAGTTGGATTCCTCCTCCAAAGAGGTGAGATCAAAGTTCTGTGCCACTACCATCCCGACTGAAAAGGGCACCAGAACCAGAGACTGCACAAGAGTCGGTGCTGACGTCCCCAGCCGCACTGTGAATAGTGCCAGAAGAAGACACGGCTCCAACAATGGCAGCAGCCCCAGAGCCGGAGCATGTCATGGCGGCACTGAGACCAGAGACGGCGCCAACGATGGCTCTGAGGTCAGAGACCCCCATGGCGCGTGACCCGGCGCGGTGCACAATGGCGCCAAGGACAGAGGCAGGCGCCCGGCTGACAGCCCCAACTGCACTACGCTGTGCATGGCGCCAAAGCTCTGAAACCCCACAAGTGCCGGAAACCCCACTCGGAGGCCGCGAGCTGCCCAGAACTGGACATGGTGCCATGCTCAACCACAGCAACGCGGACGGCGCCAGGGTGAAAGACAGTCAGGCACAGCACTGTAGAGCCTCCCACGGTGCCGTTAGCACCACGATGACAGACTAGCGCCGATGACAGCACCATCAGGGCCCATGGCGCTGCGAATGCCGCCGCGGCCCAAGATGGCACCGACAGACAGCGTCGAGGATGGCACAGACTGCAGGTATGACACCGGGGAAGCCTTCACCCCCAAAGGGGCGATTGCCAAAGCGGTGACTCCTGCCTGTCCCCCAAGGGGACAGACTGTGCCTCCAGCACTGCGGAAGAGGCTTCTGCCACAGCTAGGCTACGAGAGGCAGAGGCGCCTTCCTCCTCGCTCCATATAGAAGCGGGAGGGGACCCGGAGGAAAGGCAGAAGAGCGTGGCTGGCCCAGCAGTCGCAGCCCATCCCTGAAAGTCGGCAGAGCTCGTTCCACTTTCCACCCGTGGCTCGATGACCACGGCGGTTCATGGGAAGCAGGCATCGCCTGAATCCATGTCATGTAGCGAGGCCAAGACCGCAGCGAGACAACTGTAATGCTGGTCGGTGACGGGAGCATTACAGACGCGCATAGGCACCGACGCATGGGGGCCGCCCTGTCTTCAAAGTTTTCTTGCCCCCCCAACCGAGACATGACCTATGAAAAAAGAACACCAAACAAGACCAGACGTCACAAAATAAAATAAGGAAGTGCTTTACCAGGCGACGTCAAGTAGGGCAAACAGAACTAGCAGGATACTCGGAGCCGACGGACTCTGACACAGAGTTGATGAAATGGAGTCGATGAACTTAGTCGAAACTGCGACACGAAGGCTTCAAAAGGTATTCCTCTCATAAGAGATTTTCTTCACAAGCTTCCCACAAAGTGACCTCGACGGCAGGAGATGAAGAACTGGCGGGAGGGTGGAGTCGACAACACCTGACGGCCAACCCGCGAGCGCCATGCAGTGCATCGGCATCGAGAGCTGCGCCGTTGTTGTGTTGACTCCGCCAATCAAAAAAAAAAGCTCCCGTGGGGTCATGACCTCTGGCCAAGTGCAAAAGGTAATACATGGTGAAGATTGACACAGATAAGATCTATAACACTGCACATAAAGAGGTTTGATATACCTGTGAAGCAGAGTTCAGGACTCCGGTGTCCATTCCATTCAGTGGTGTCACGAGAAGATAGCAACATTTCATTTTCAGTGGGGTCCTACAGTACTTCCATCAAATTTTGCAGCTGAGCAGACTGGAGCACTACATGGTTAAGTTACTTGCTCAAGGTCAATCAGGACAGGTTTGAACTCAAGTCTCTTGGTTCTCATGCATGTGCTCTAACTGATTAGTAATACTGCCCCTTAAGTTCTTCACAACTTTTCCAAGACTATATGGAGGCAGTGTGATCCCTTGGTTAGAGCACTAGCTTGGGAACCAGATCACCAGTTCAAACCCAACAACGCAAGCAATAATATCCAACAGCGTGGTTGGTACAGGGCTATGCTCACCCGCCCAGGGGTGTAATAGGCCCAACACTGCAGGCGGAGTGCCTTATAGCCCTCAAAGGGCAGGTATAGCCCACACCACCCACCCTGGCATGTATTATGGTGTTTAGAAAATGGGAACTAAGCCCAACAATGAGGCCAGCATAGGTTTTAAAGTTTTCTAATATATATATCTTAATTTCTTAAACTTTTTGAACAGTGGGACAGAAAATAGTCTCCCCAAAATAAGAAAACTCTTTTACCTTGCTGTAGCACATTCTGAAGAGGCGAGGAAAAAAATAAAGCCTGAGCCCACACCATTTTAAACAGTTGATGAAACTAATTGGTGCAAAGAAGTTGCAATTGCTGGGGCTGAAGTTGTCTGCTGAAGTGCTTCTTGCTTCATTATGGGTGCCTGCAGGTGGCAGGAAAAAAACTTACTTCTGTTTCCTTTGTCTCTCTTCTTGTCACTGTGCCACTGGGCTGGTCATCAGGTTTTGCTGTCTACCAAGGATTGTGCACAACTGTTTCATTAGTGCTAGTAGCCCAGTAGTTTGCTAAACTGCTCTCTGAACAGATTTTTTGTTCCTGATGGTTACAATGGCAGCCTGCCTCTTTTTTTTTTTTAATTTTTTTTTATTCTGTTCATCTCCCCCAGGCACCGGAACTCTCTCGGGCCTCTCCACTCGCCTATGCCGCTCTACTGCTCACTGTGAACCCTGTCATCTTCAAGGGCATTGCTTTCTCCCCAGGCCCCGAGGGGGATGAAAGGCCCGAGGAGTCTGAAAGGGCAGTGGCAGGGCTCCAGTGTTGGGCATGTGGTGGTTCGGCACTGGGATGGCCATCGCCTATCCGGGATGGTGGGGCTTTTTACGTAGAGTTTACGTCCCAGACATGCAATGCTGTCCAGCCTGTGACATGGGTGCTTCCACTCACATCCAGAAGGCAGCTGCCCAGCGTCTTCCCCGTTTATGAGCCCCATGCGTACCGCAGTGCCGTCGGTCTCCACTGGGGGCCGCCGCTGCACCGGGCTACCCCTGGATCCCTCCCCGAGAGAGGAGAGGACAGCAGTCCTCCGGACTCTCTGTCTCTCCCCTGCCGACCCCCGGCGGTCCAGGCTCATTGGTGTGGCATCCAGCGCCTCAACCCTCAGTGCCACCAGGCCGGTGGCAGCCTGCCTCTTGTAGCACATTTTCTAGTTTTGCCGAGTGCTCCCTGAACAATGTCTGATCACACTGGTGATCTCCCTGCTGCTGAATCCTGCATTAGATTAAGTGGTACATGGCAGTCTCCCTCACGCTATGGTTAGTATAATGCTTGCTTAAACCGGTTTCACTGCTAATTTCAGAGTGCCAAGATAAATTTTACCCATTGGCCCTCTGGAATGTCAGCACTGTAAGGTATTCTGTATTGCCTGCAGCTGATGTAAGGGATTCAGATAAAAAGCTGAAGCATCCTCGGGCACTTCAGATACAAGTCATTTATCCTTCCACTGCTCTAGTCCGCTAACCTGAAAAAATTAGCAAAAACGAAACACCACCGTAAACAAGATGTTGCATCTCAGCTGGGCTTTCCTGGGTAAACAAGAATTAAAATGAAATTAAAATATATATATATATATATATATATTGATAAGATTTTCTTTCTGAGTGACCTACATTTGAAAACTGGAAGATACGGAAAAGATATGAAAGCAACCCTGCAGTGTGCTTTACGTCTTGAGTCCCTCTACAGTACATTAAGACCCTTAATATAACTTCTACTCCATCCTTTGCAGTGGCAATGTATGCCTGTATTTTGAGACTTCCACATCGGCTTTGGTGTGTAACCACACTGGTACCTCACAATGAGAACCAGCCAAGAAATGAATTAAGACCAGAATTCATCCAGCTACCCATACTAAGCTGTCAGTACTTAATAGGGTTTCGAGGTTTGAACACGACTGAAAATGAACACGACTGAAAATGACTGACTGCAGTACTGAAATATATACTGTTGGAAACAAAAAAATGATGTCCTATTCTGAATGTATTATGTCCACTGTGATCAGTGGGAGTTTCCTGGGTTACCCTTCGATTCATAACATAATATAAAAACAAGGGAAACTATGTTTCATGGTACATGTTTTTTCCTGCAGTAGATATACAGTAAATCTGAATTATAACAAAAAAGCATAAGCAATTTCAGTAACTAATTAACAGATTTCTAATATCTCATGGCATCACGTTACTGCTCCATATAAGGCATCTTATGTAGAAACACAGAATTGTAGAATTTGTTGGCAGATAAGGACTGCTTGGCCCATCCAGTCAGCCCATTTTTCTCTACCTACAGTATCACCTCAGACCTTACATGATCTCTGGCTGTTTCCCCCTCCCTCAATTATTTTCCACTAAGATTCTCTCATGTCTATCCCATGCTTTCATGAACCCCACCACTGTTTTCTCCCTCATCACTTTGGCTTGTAGGACGTTCCATGAATCCACTACTCTTTCTGCGAAGAAGTGCTTCCTCACATCTCTCCTGAATTTACCCCTCTCCAGCTTCACTGCATCTCCCCTTGTTCTTGAGCACCTTTTTCTCTGAAAAAATACCTTCCTCCTGTACTTTATTTACTCATGTGAAGCATTTAAAGATCCATATCATGTCACCACCTACATCCTCTCTTCCAGAGTGTACATATTGAGTTCCTTCAGTCTCTTATCACATGGCTTTCGATACAGACCACTTTCCATTTTAGCTGCCCTCCACTGGACTGCTTCCACACTCTCTCTATGACCTTGTGGAGATGTGGTCTTCAGAACTATACAAGGTATTCCAGACATATGCATGCCTAGCACCTCCTAAGAGCTACATTACATTTTGATCTATACTTTTTTTTTTTTAATTAATCTGCAGTAACTGGCTGGAACTAACATGAATGATCCTGCCTTATCAAAAAACCCAAATAATATACATGCATAATATGCGTGTCTTTTTCAATAACTAAATATTAGACAAGTAAGTGCATTGTTAGGATAATTTAAAAAAAAAAAAAAAATGTTTGCAAAGTTGAACCAGCTCTGTTGATCAAGATGGCCATCTAAAGCTTAAAAGCTGAAGGGCAGATTAATTTAATAATGGCATGAAACCGACTCATGCAAAGTTGAAACTGATATCCTAGATCTTTTACAGAAGCAAAATGAAGAAGTTAAAATTAAAACAGTTTATTCTATGCCTGTGACTGATATACTGATTATGCCCCAAGGAGTTTATGTCACAAATGAAAAAAATAAATGACATTCTACATATCTAAAGTAACAAATCAGCACAGCTGTTCACTTTGCCTTAGCTTGCTTTTTTTTTTTCTTTTTTGGGGGGGTGGTTGTTCGGGAGAGGTGAAGTCATTATGTAATGAATAAGTCACAACACAGTATGGGTTATGGTCTCATAACCACACACTACAAGTGGTTGTTAGGTACAAGGCACAGCTTGCTACCTTTAAGGAAGTGTCCTACTCTTCTTATATGCTCACTCTCCTATATCCCAATTCCCACACTGCCCCACCCAGTAAATGCCCTTAAACACAGCCCTTCCCCACTCCACTTTCTCCCTCCTCTTTATTCCTACTCCTTGCTCATTCCCACTCCTTTCTCCTCCTGGCAGGCCTGCAAACCAGTACATGGACTGGGTGCGCACCCAGACATGGCCGGCCCTTGTGGGGTTTGCATCCCACACAGACAAAGGTCTGCCTCTCCCTTAATACCCTATCTCTATCCTTGCAGGCTTGGTACCAGTACACAGACGGGGCATGCACCCTACCGTGACTGGCCCCCTGTGGGGTTTGCATCCCACAGGGACAAAGTTCTGCCTCTTCTTCCCTACCTACTCCCCTTACTCTCTTTCCTTTCACCTGCCACACCCACACTAGTTTTCTACTCTTCTTTCCTTTCTTCTTCCTGTCTCTGTTCCAAGAGACAAGCCTCCCATGCCTAGTTTTTGGAATATTAATAATTTATTTCACAGGTGTCATTCTTGTGCACAAATTCCACTTGTGTGTGTATATATATATATATATGTTTGTTGTTATTTTAAAGCATTGTATGCTGTTGTTATGTTATTGTTTCTTTGTTATGTATACATCAGTTGTGCTTACACATGTCCCCTCCTCCCCAGGACACATCTGGCAATGAGCTATTGTAGCTCAATATGCCATTTCTGGTAAAACTTTTAAAATAAATAATAAGTGTGGTTACAAGACATTATAAAATGGGTCTAAAAATCGAAGAAACTCAATTCAGTAAAATCATTCAGGTGACTGTGCATTATTAGAGCACAATGCACGGTCATGCTGGTCCTAAACCTGACCGGATATCTTAGTAGCCACATTACACAATGAGCAAATCCATCCCTCTATAACCAGAACTGACCTTCCATCACAAACATGGCTGCTTCCTTTACGTACTAAAAAACTTCAACTAGGCCATACAAAACAAAAACAAAAAAACACCCTACCTTAAATAAAAAACAAATTAGGCCCTACCAAAAAAAAGACTCTACCCTAAATAAAAAAACAGATTGATTAAATGTTGTTTCCTTGACCATCACACTCACCTTACAAACAAACAATTCAGAAACTTGGTATTACTGGTTGTGTAAAGACAAAGTAGGCTAGAAGCCCATTTAATTGTCTCCCACTCTTAGTGGGTTTACATTTGAGACAAATTTTGAACAAGGAAGGCATCAAGTTGTTTGAAATTCTCAAATGTTGATGTCTCAACTTTATCACTTGGCAATGAATTCCAAAACTGGACTGATCTTATTGTATAAAAACTGTGTCTCAACTGTGTTTACCTTGGAATAATTAACTGTCTATTATGAGATCTTAGGTTGTTATATCTTGGATTGTATTTGATACCACATTGTCTCATTAACTCTTTGTCTTTCAAAATTTTATATAATAACAAGGTGTCACCTCTTTTCCTTCTTGTTTCCAGAAGAAACAGACCCAGTGATGCAATTCTATCCTTATAGTTTAATGTACTGAATCCCCTTATTGATTTGTTGAGCTTCTGTTGTGTTTTTTTTTTTAGCAGGTTTATGTCCCGTATATGATAGGGACTCCAAATGGGTGATCCATAGTTTGAATGGGGGGAATCATACAGGTTTTATACAATTTTAGAATACAGCTACTATTCCTTGTAATAAATGATTTTTTAATGGAACAGAACGGATAAATCTGTTAACTGTCTGTGTAATGTGTCTATAGAGGTGAGGTCTTTATCCAGATTCCCAGGTCTTTCTCTTTATTTGAGGACTTCAAAATTTGTCCATCAAGGCAGTACTTGTATCCTGGATTCTTATATCCAAAATGCAAAATAGTGCATTTTGATGCATTAAATTTAATTCTATTTAACAGACCCCAGTTTTCAATTCGTTTTAAGTCATGACTTAGAATCTGTTGGTTTTCTTCTGAATTAACTTCACCCCCAACTTTGGCGTCATCAGCAAATTTTGATACACTACTTCAAAGCCCTACTCCCATGTCACTAATATGAAGGCCGAACAATACTGAACCCAGCACAGATCTCTGAAGTACCCCACTACTGACCAGTCCCTCATCAGATGTGGATCCATTAATCCTTACTGACTGAGTACGATTGGTCAGCTAGTTGCTGATCCATCTTATGATGTATTTATTGAGGCCCAGAGTTATTATTTTATTTACTAATAGATTGTGTGGGACAGTGTCAAAGGCCTTGCCTATGTCAAGCAAGATGACATCAATCGGGATACCTTTGTCTATACAGTCGCTGACAAACTCGTAGAAGGATACTAAATTGGTCACACAAAAAAGTCTCTTTTTAAATCCATACTGGGTAGGATCTTCTAGACCTAGTCTAGACATCTTATTTTCTATTTCCTTTTAAATAAGCCTCTCCATATGTTTACAGCATATGGATGTTAGGCTTATGGGCTGAAAGTTCATAACATTCGTCCTACTTCCCTTTTATGTATAGGGACAACAGTTGCCCTTCTCCAGTCTGATGGGACCTGGCCAGTTTGGAGGGATTTCATTAAATAATAGTGTGACTGGGTATGCCAAAACATTGGTGAGTTCTTTTAGGATAATAGGGTTTATATTATTTGGACCTGGGGATGATTTTGTTGTTAGTTTTTGAAGTTCAATTAGTACATCACTTTGTTGTAACACAATCTGTGAACTCCCATCTATATCCAATTCAGGTTTAGTTATAGACTGAACACTGAATACAGAAATAAAGTAGTTATTAAAACATTGAGACATTTCTCTGCTATTGGAGAGAACTTCACCTTCATTGATTAGTGTTGTGATTTTGTTAGTGGATTGTTTTTTATTATTGATGTAAGCATAATATGTGTTAAGGCGTCCCCTGGAGCTCCTCGATGCTGAAAATGAGTAGTTTAATGTGTCTTCAGCTGAGCGAGATCAGCGCAGCGAAGCTAAGCTGTTCTGGCTCAAGCTGAAGGCAAATGAAACCACTTATTTTCAGCAATGAGTGGTGACAGGGGACATATTAATATATTATTGATCGAGAGCTATCAATAATATATTAAAAAAAGAAAAAAAACTTCCCAGAACGAGCCCATTTCCAGGGCATCTGCGCATGAGACGGTCATCACAGAATAAAAGTGCCTCATATGCAGGGGAAAGGAGCACTCCCTCGATCTATAAAAACTTTTATTACCCTTTGTATGAGATAACTGGAACTCAAGTTTAAGTTTTTCTTTCCTTTTTTTTTTAACTTCATCAAATTTATTAGCATATTAAAGACATTCTACAACATCTCATCATCCCAAGGATGATAGGTATCAATCAGTTACAGATCTATTACCTTTCAAAACAATAATGTACAGTATTATAGAATTTAGGTCAGTAAAAATA
The DNA here is from genome assembly GCA_016271365.2 of Neoceratodus forsteri. NCBI lineage: Eukaryota > Metazoa > Chordata > Ceratodontiformes > Ceratodontidae > Neoceratodus > Neoceratodus forsteri. The sequence continues at coordinate 983,845,263 of CM057459.1, forward strand.
CTACATTCCCTCTCTTGTATTAGTTTGAGACCATCAGGAAAAGAGTGAAATGAAGGCATACACTGCAAGAAGCCCATGGCTTCTATATGATGGATACATTTCTTTGCAGTGTGTGCTCAGTCTCTGTTACAGTTTCCCACTTGATGGTAGTCTCTTAAAGAATGTTCATCTGTTCCCCATGCTTTCTGATAACTTGAAGCATCATAAGAACTAAATTTTATAGAAACAAAACAAAAATGCAAACACGTGTACATGCACAGTGACCGTTTATCATATCCTAAGTGTTCAAGGTTCTGTGGCGTTATACAATCTACTTCGCCTTCACCTTCCATCCTCCCTCCATGACACCGAGCCCTAAGGGCAGCCCCAACTGGTCCTTTTTCATTAAGGTTTATGGTTCCAATTACCTGAATCCCCGGGTAAGTTATTCTTGGTCCTGTGGTGTATTCCCCTCCTTTCTTTCTATCTCTGTCTGTCCTCTCCATGCCTCCCACCAAAGTTGCCAGGGTCGCCAAATCTCCAGGAATTTTTCTTTCCTTAGGTGTATTGTGTAGGTGATGTTTTCTAACCGTTCTATTTCCTCCATCTTATTAACCCATTGTGTCAAAGATGAGGGATCGGGTGTCAGCCATTTAATCGTGATACATTTTAAGGCCGTAACCCTCAGAATTCGACACAGCTCTACCAACTTTCTTTTTTTGCATGATAGTGTGGGGAGACCCAGTACTAAACCCTGGAAGGTAAAGGGAACCGTGAAGCTTCCCACCTGTTCCAAGATTTCGTGTATGTGCTTCCAGAATTCCTGCAGTTTCCTGCACCCCCAGAAGATATGGTAATGTGTACCTCGGGTCTCTCCAACTGTGCGCTAACAGACTTGGGGAGGCCTGCGGGTTAAAGTGTTGTGTAATCACCAGGGTCCTAAAGAAAGGTACCAGTATTTTCAAATTAAATTCCCTCCAAACTGTTGCTGAGGTTACCTGCCAACCCCTTTTAAGTCTGAGGGCCAAGTCTTTTCTTAAGATGACTCCATTAGCTTCTACTGCCCATTTTTCTCTGATTTCATCTAGTGCTGGAGCCCTGGACTGTGAGATAAGGACCTTGTATAATACAGACAGATACCTCATTTTATCTCTAATTCTGATGGTGTCCCACCAAAAGGTCTCTCTGTTTGTTAGGTCTCTACTAATCTTCTGTAAGTTATTTTCAGTGTTAATAAAATGTCATACTTGGAGGAAGAGACAGAAGTCTTCCTTATGGAGTGAAAAACGTTCTTTAAGGGTAGCATAAGAAAGACAACCTGTTCGATTTATCAATTGTCTAAAGGTGGTGAGGCCTTTAAACTCCCAGTAAGCATATCCTTGGTCTGATTTAGGGGAGATGAAACTGTCCACATGGCGGATCACGGAAAGAGGGCCCAGGGTATTCGGAGTATGGGTTTCTTTCCATAGTCTCATGAGAATACGTAAGGAATGTTTAACCCATGGGTTGGATATTAAAGGCCAGACCTGGGGAGCAATAGGACCAGTGGGAAACGTCCACAGTATATGTTGTTCCACTGCCTCCTTTTCAATTAAATACCAGCCTGAGTCAGTTCGTTGTTTAGCCCAAGTGATTAATTGTGCACCTTGGGCTGCCAGGTAGTAATAGTATATGTTGGGGAGGCCTAGGCCCCCTTCCTCCCTTGATTTCATCAGAATGTTAAAAGATATCCTAGAGTGTTGTCCCATCCATATAAATTTAGGGAGGTCTCTAGACAACTGATTCCAGAATTTTCGGGTGACAGGGATCGGGAGTGTCTGGAATAGAAATAACAGTCTGGGGAGCACGTTCATTTTTATGATTTGAATTTGTCCGTATAAGGTGAGGGGCAGGAATTTCCGACGGGCGAAGTCTGATTGAAGGCCATTATGTAGTTTAGTAATATTACTGTGAAATAGTTTTGTGGTATCTACCGAAATCTGAATCCCCAAATACCTGAATGTGTTTTTTCTGGCCCACTTGAAGGGGAAGTTGCCCCTGAATTGCCTAGATGGTGTACCACTCACTACCACGGCTTCTGACTTTGATACATTTATTTTGTAGCCTGCCAGGGAGCCAAACTTCTCAAGGGCTTCTAATAGGTGTGGCAATGAAGTCTGAGGGACCTTTAAAAAGAATAATGAATCATCTGTGTAAAACTCCACTTTCTGTTCAGTTCCCCCTTCCTGAATTACCTTGATGTTTGGGTTGTTGCGTATCCAGATAGCTAAGGGTTCTAGTGATGGGACAAGGATCAATGGGGAGACGGGGCAACCCTGCCTTGTGCCTCTTCTCAAAGATAGGTGATCCGAAAGAAGGCTATTCACCCACACCCTAGCCTCTGGTCTATGATATAGGGCCTCAATAACCAAAACAAAGTGGTCTCCCAACCCAAACTTAGACAGGGTGGAGGACATAAACTACCAATCCACCCTGTCAAAGGCCTTTTCAGCATCCATACTAATTGCCAACTGTAGAGAGGTCGCGCTTTTCTGGGCTGTGATAATATTTAACAGCCTTCGGATGTTATCCTGGCGATATCTCCTGGAGATTAAGCCTGTCTGGTCATGGTGAATAAGGCTGGAAATACAGGTTTGAAGCCTGTCTGCTAGTATCCCCATAAAAATTTTTAGGTCTACGGGTAACAGCGAAATTGGGCGGTACGACCTACACGATTCAGGGTTTTTAACGGGCTTGAGAATAACAGAGATCTGGGCCAAATTCCAACAGGGTGGGACTGGCTGTTTATCTATCAGGATCTCATTACAGGTGACTATGAGGTGTTCAATGATGTGTGGTGTGAAATTTTTATAGAACTCGGCTGGGAACCCATCCAGCCCCGGGGCCTTACCATTTTTCAACTGTTTGATCTTTGCTTGTATTTCTTGGGCGGTGATCGGAGAGTTAAGGGCTGCCTTATCAGAGTTTGCCAGAGTGGGGATGAGGAGCCCTTCTAAAAAAAGATTGCACTGCTAACTGATGTCCAGGAAATGTCTCCGCTTCATATAGAGTGGCATAGAATTCTTTGAACCTCTGCAGTATGCTTACTGGAGAAGTGGTAATCGGTATATCTCCCTCGCCCTGCAGGCCAACTACCGCCCTGCTAGCTGCCTCCTGACGTAGCTGTCACGCCAGCAGTTTCCCCGAACGATTACTCTTCAAAATATTTCTGCCTGGCATATCAGTTGTCCTTCAGTTTGAAGTTCAAGTAATTTATTTAGGTCATGTTTTGCTTTATCTAGGTCTTTATTAACCTGGGGATCCTGATATGCTTGATGTGAGGCCTTTAATTGGATTATCTTTTGTTCTAATTGCACCCTAGTTTGCATACATTCTTTTTTTGAGTCTAGCAGAATATTTAATTATTTCTTCTCTGAGGCAACATTTAAGAGTATCCCACCTTATTCCCTCTCCTGTTTCCCCCTTGGGGTTATTGTGTTCAAAATGTTGGAAGGTGTCCTTAACAAGGTCTTTGAAATCTTCTCTGGTGAGGTGACTTACATTTAATCTCCAGCAAGACTGTGGCGTAGACGGGGTAGTAAGCAGCTTCAGGGTAACCGGGACGTGGTCTGAGATAGCAATATGTCCTATGTCACAGCGATCTATTTTCCTCTAGCCAATTAGTAGTTATTAGAAAGTAGTCTAATCTAGAGTATCCCCCATGGCGGGGGGAATAGTAAGTATAATCCCTCTCTCGTGGGTGCAGGAATCGCCAACAGTCTGATAGGCCTAGTTCTTGGTTCAATCTTAAAATAAGTTTCCCTGTTCTGGTGGCCCCTTCCCGATCTGTCCACTCCAGGATATATAACCTCATTAAAGTCTGCCTCCCAATGATTACCATACTGTGAGCGTCTGTGACCGCCTCCTTAAGTATCTTCTCTAAAAAAGAGAGCCTGGGTAGTTCTTCATTTGGCGCATACATGTTCACCAGGGTGCAATCTTGGCCTCTATATGAGCCCCAAATCTGGATAAATCTTCCCTCTGGGTCTGTTTTAACCCTCGAGACCACTAAAGGAGCATCTCATTTGACTAGGATCGCCACCCATCTACGATGTGGACTGGTTTCATAATGTGAGGCATACACATTTCACACCCAGGATCTCTTAAGCTTAAGATGCTCTGACGCAGTCAGATGTGTTTTTTGTAGGAAGGCTATAGTAGCTCCCCGTCTGTGAAGGTCCTGCAAAATCTTAGCTCGTTTCACAGGACTGTTAATTCCACGCACATTAAGCGTGACTATACCTAAATCAACCATCTTTAAGGGAGGGTTTAGAACACCATCTATCAATCAGGAAGAGGTAGAAAAAGTGCCACCATACAATCATTTTCCCTATGGTTCTGTGCAATGTATTCAACATTAAATACAACTCGTTATACATGTAAACATTAAAACACAATTGAAACTTGAAAAACTGTATAACCCACCAAAATATTGTGTTCTTCAAGGCATAACTGATCTATACCCACCCTCTTCAGAGCTCTACTTTTAGAGGTGTGGTTGGAGGGCCCAACTCCGAGGACCTTCCGTCTGGCTCAGGGTGTATAACTGCCTGATAACCAGAAGGGCAAGATGTTAATATCGTACCGATTAGGGTCAAGCGAGCTGTAGCTGGTGATGTTATTATATCCAGCCTAGACTTAGAGAGAACCACCCCCACCGGGTAGACCAGCTTGTGTTAAAGTGTCAAATTATGCTTTCTTCTTAATTTATATTTGGAGATGTCATATATCCAACAGCACACAAATAACCAGAGAAGGCATTCAGCCAGCGACTCTCAGAGTTCTGGAAGGAGTATGGGATCGCGGTCAAGTCCCTCCCGCCCTATGCTATCCCACCGATTTCTGGGATCTTAGAAGTGGGGGCAGGGACCCCCCCGGGGATCAGGGACAGCTAACTCCATGTTGTCAAGATCAGCCTGACCAGCTTAAAGCAGTGACCCTGAACCACGCAGACAAGACCAAAAGGCAGTTTAGGTAGTCATAAGGTGTATATGCGCCCGCCCCCCTTGGTTATTGCCCTATACAATGATGGATAAATCTGTATTACTGCAAGACTACTGCTATACAATTTCAAGCTCCTCGCCAGTGGTCCCGCCTTGTGGAGAGATCAAGCTGGCCGCTGGAGCTCGAGTACAACCAAAATTCTCTGCATTAAATGTTATTGTGAAGCCCACCGCTAGTGCAAGCACTGGTATGCCATAATCTAGCCACTGGGGCTATCTAAGGTTATACTGATATTGTCAAGGGTAAGGGTTGTGCCAGGTTGCGGGCGTCAGTCACTGTCCCCACTGTAGATTACTGCCCTGGCCTATTTTGATCAAGTGCCTTCAGTGGGTATCTCCAACTGATCCTCTAGGGTCAACCTCCCCCCCCCCCCACGGGGGAAACACTCAAGCCACAGGGTCCAACCGCTACCTCCCTTAATATTTCTCAGTCCATAAAGACAGCATACACTATATCCATCAAATTGTTAATCAACAGAACTGCTTTATGTATAATCTGTCCCATCCTTTCTACCTCCTTAGCAACATCTGTGGAAGAAATACTGTCCCCATTAGAATGAATGCGAGTAGTCTCTACAATAAAGTCACGCATTGTCCCAAGCACCAAATATAAGCCGACTGCAAGAGAAGTCTCCTCAGGTTAGTAAGCCTTCAGTAATATTGTCCTGCCCCAAACAAGGAGCTCTTTCACGGCTTAGTACCGTGGAAACTGGATTCGAGATGGCGTGGATATCTCCTCGCGTTTGAACAGAGTCCCATATACTGGAAGTATCCGGGCAGTCATGCAGCTCCTTTCTTTTTATTCCTGCAGTTTGCCATGCACTATCATTAAGGCGATCTATCTGGTTCTGAGATGGATTCTTCGGTATTTCTACGTCCATTGACAACAGGAATCTCTGGGCTGTCATCAGGTCAGGGAACCTCCTCATACCATTTTCAGTTTAGCTGGATATTCCACGAGCGCCTTCACCCCTTTTTGTTGGAGGGTGCGAACAACAGTCAGCACTTTTCTTCCTTGTATGAGCAGCTGGGGAGTACAGTCTTGTTGAAAAAAGATCCTGTTATCCCCAAAGTTGATTTCCTTCTTTGACCATACTAGTTTTAAAATTTCCTCTTTGGTACGGAAATCTAGGAAGGCTATCACCACCGAACGTGGACGAACCTTAAGGTCCTTTGGCTTGGGCACGAGAGATCGATGGGCTGTAATAATATTTAAGGGTTTATCTGCTGGCCAGCCTAGTATTTCAATAAGGAAGGAATCAAGAAAGGCAGGCACTGGACCCGGCTCAGTCCCTTCAGGCAGCCTGTGTGTGCGCATGTTATTACACCTATTGCGATTTTCCAGCTCCTCTAACTTGATCTCCAGTTGCTGTTCCCTCCGAAGCAGGTCTAGAAGGGCCACATTATGGACATCCGTAGTAGTAGTCATTCAAACTTTTTTCAGGTTGGTCTGTTTTTCATGCCGTCAGTTCTAACTTTTTGTGGTCTTCATTGGCTCTTGTCTAGAGTCTCTTCAATGTGGCACTAACCTTCTGGAGGGTTGCACATAATTGCTTAAAGGTTATGGTGGATTCTTGGTTTCCTGGTTCCTCAGAGTCGGCTAAGTGCTGCGGCGAGGCCGTGGCTGTGCAGGCCGGGGAGGGCTGCGTGTAATCGAACAGCGTTTTATGCTGTTTAGCCTGCTGCGTTCTGGATTTGTCTTTCGGTTTATGTCTGAAGGACATTGTAGCCTTAAGTTCGTATCTTTAGAGTAGCAGATGGTTCAGATATTTATACGATTGAGATGGATTTTCTGCTGACAGGGTAGATCTTCCAAATCAGGCTGCCACTGAGTCAGTGCGCTCACCGGAAGTCCAAGTTTTTCTTTTCTAATCATTTATTTTTTTTTAGCTTTGCCTGTTTATTTTTATATCCTAATTTGTTATCACTGGAAGGTTTTGTCTTAAATTTTTGAAAGGCTTTATATTTCCTTCGTATCTACTTTTTGACAGTTTCATTAAACCATAGTGGGATAACTCCTTTATCATTGTATTTCTGTTTCATAGGTACATGATGGTCCACTGCTTTTTGTAGGTATTGTGTTATTCTCTCCCACATATGTTCAACATCCAGATCATTTAATACCCTATCCCATGAGATGTTACTTAATTTTTCTGATAGTTTGGTCCAGTTAGTATTTTTGTAATTAGGAATTTTAGTATTATCTGTCACTAAATACAGTTAAAAAGAGTATACTCGATTATATTATGATCACTTATACCTAGATGGGCTCTAATTCTTGGATTACTAATTCTGTGTATAGAATTTATTAGTAGATCTAAAATGTTACAGTCTCTTGTCAGTTCCAAGATTAGCTGCTCACAGCTACAACTTGATAAAGTATCAAGGAGATCCTTTTCAGACCCATTAACCCATTTTAAAGTATTCCAATCAATTCCAGGGGCACTGAAGTCTCCTAAAAGAAGTATATTCCCTAAATCAGATGCTTTTTCAATTTCGTGTAATAATATGTTATTATAATTTTTATCACTAGATGGAGCCCTATAACAGGTACCTAAGACAAGTTTTGGAGAGTGAGTAAAGTGTAGATTTAACCATAAGGTCTCAGTATTGGAATTGTACTGAATATTACGTTTCAACTCACTGCACTGTATGCTATTAGAGACACAGTAGCAAACCCCACCTCCTCTTTTGTTTTCCCTGTTTTTGTAAAATAGTTGGTACCCCTGAATGTTGTTTGACCAACTGCTTGCGTCATCCCACCACGTTTCAGTTATGCAAGCAATATCGACCTTATTGTCTTTAAGGTAGATCCCTAGCTCGACTAATTTAGATTGATTTATACTTCCTGCATTTATGTTGAGAATTTTACACAGTTTTTGATTTTTTTGTACAGTAACTTTGCATTTGCCATTGTCCCCCTTGTTATCTAGTTTAAATTCTGAATGATAATACCTTTGAATAATTTCCCTAGTTTATAAGCTCCTCATTTGCGTAAGTGAAGCCCATCCCAACGAAACAGCGAACTGTTATTGTGAAAAGATTCCCAATGAGTAACAGAGGCATACCCTTTTTGGAGTGTCCATTTTCTGAGACACTCATTTACGGTTTTAATTTTCTTTTCTTTCATCAGGTATGCCCGTGGTACGGGAAGTATTTCTGAAAAATAAATTTCACAATCCATTGTCTTCAAAGTTTTCCCAAGTTCAGTAAATTAGTTTTTAATTTTATTGGTTGACAGTTTATTTATGTTGTTTGTTCCTGCATGAACTATAACTACAGGCTTTGGTCCTGCGGCTTTTTTTTGTACTTTATTTTTATGATCATATATTATCATACAGACAACTTTACCATATTCAGGACATACCAGTTACAGCATTACAGTAGTGAGAGTATTACCCTTCCCATTAATCCCAGGATTGGTGCATCCCAAATACATTGATACCACATAGAGGGGGAAGCTAAAGTTTTTTAACTAACAAGCACAATTACATATAAGCTGTGTATACAAGCCCATGAGCACTGTGACCAATTCATTCTGCTAAAAGACCGTAATTTAAAGTCCAAACAAATGTGTGCCCCAAACTGGGGCTAAAAGTGTCACACTTTATGCCTAAAAGTACCGTAAATAAGTGTCCTAGAAGGGACAATAAAAGCAACATTTCCCCTCTTCCTAAAAGCACCAATCATTACTTAATTAGTACACTCCTTGTCAAAAGATTTGTTAAGCAATAAGGCTGCATTACTTTTTAGTAATAAGTGATGTACACTGCAGGCTCTAAAATATTGGAATAACCCATAAAGAATATATACAGCAACTCAACAGACTGCAGTTTTAATGTTCAGAGGAGGCTCTCTACTATATTGAGGCATGGTTAAGTAGCTTCATGTATTGTTAAAGCCAATAAAACAAAATAATGTCCAAAGTTCAAAAAAATGACAGACTTACCCAACCTGGTGCCGCAGAGGGCCAAGGCGCTGGATGCTTCACCTCACAGCAGCCCGGCGACCCGGGTTCAGGAACGAGACTGGGTTGCCGGTCTTCGGCATGGGGGGAGGGCGGAGCTGGATGGAGCTGCCAGCAGGCAACTCTCCTCTCCAGGGGGGTGGTGGAGTGGCATCCCTCGCCCAATGGTTACCCCCTGGTGGAGGCCAGGAGGCAGCGCAGGCAGGGTGTCTGGCACTAGGCCAATGGCATGGGCGGAAGGGGGTCGGTACCGGGGCTGTAAGGCGCATACGCGCCTCCACCCGCATGCGTCCTTTTCCTGGGGCCCTCGGTAGAAAATGGCAGAGAAAAAACACCGGTGGCAGGATGATACCTGACTCCGCGCAGGTGTCACTCCTGGACTGGGCATAAGGTAAACCCTGGTAATTCCGGGTGACGGGGCTGGTGGAGCTGGGTAGATGGGGGCCATCCGGGGGTGGGGCACGCAAAAATAGAAGTGTAAAAAAAAAAAAATGACAGACTTTAGTAAGTGGCTATTAAACTGAGCGACAAAGTTTTGTCTCCCTGCGGTAGGCCTTTCAGCCCTCCTTGTGGTCTTCAGAATTGCTGCCCTCTGCTCCACAGTCTCGACGTCGACTCTGGCTGCTGCCAACAAAGCGGGAGGTCCACTTGCCTGCCTCAATAGGGTCTAAGAACACCCAAACTTTACCACTGTGGACAATCCTCAGTCATGCTGGAAACACCATTGCGTGCATGATCGTCACTTCCCTCAGCTGCTTTCTCACCCCATCAAATTTCTTCCGACGCATACGGGTAGTGTAGCTGACATCAGGGAACAGGTAGACCGGATGCTCATCCTAAGTGATGGGACCTGCTTTTCAAGCAAAGCGAAGGATCTAAACTCTGGTACCCATACCATCTGTGACAATAAGCAGGATACAAGGAGTTTTCATGTCCTCCAGATATCCACGAGGGGTAATTCTATATGCTTTTTGCAGTTCGAATGAGATACTGTGACCCTCCACCACCAGTTTAGCCACTAACCGGTCCTGAAAAGCATAAGAGGGTGATATCCCTCAATCCCTTCTGGCAAGCCAAGGACTCGAATATGTGTGGAGTGGGCCTGGTTTTCCAGAGTCTCGAGTATGGCCCTCAGATGTGCGTTTTCTCTCACCATTAGCAAGGTTGCAGCCACAGCTGATTCAGTTTGTTGCTTTATGTCCCGACCTCTGTCTGCATCCCCTCCACCATCTTTTCTACCACTGACACCCTTGTGCCGAATGAGTCTAGCTTATTACTTGGGTCAGAAACCAATGCAATCAGCCACTGTAGTTTACGGCCTATAGATGCCATGGTCTCCTCCGATTCCTGCTGAGATGCGTCCTGCACACCAGAGCCAGTCCTTGGGGCTTGAGATGTTCCGGACAATTCAGCACCTGGGCCACAGCCTCTATCCTTACGAGGATTACCCATATTATGTTTAGAAGGCTCCTCTGTTGATTGGTGGTATTTATTTTAGTAGATTGCTGCTGCCAAGGGATGATGTTAAAGCTCAGCTAGACAGCTGTAGAAAAATGATGCTGTTCAGCTCAGGCTCCACAGCGCCCCTCCTAGGTCCAGAGTTTTTAAGTATATTTTTGGTAATTTTATGAATGTCTTTCAGACCCCTGAGGGAACTACATGCTATGTTTTGTTTGTCCCTTCTGCATACGATTTTGTCCACATATTTAACTATGGAGTCCCCAAGACGAAATACTGCATTGGGGGGTTTTGATTATCCCTAGTATCCATTTGTCCACCAGGCAGTAGCATCATGCACAGTCATACATTGGGTAGGGATTGGGGGGCATCTCAGTATTATTTATATTCTGAGAAGGACAGCTTGTCAGGGTAGACAATTCAACACTATTAGTTGAAATACCTGATGATTGACTCTCTATAGAGTCCTCTTCAGTTAGGGGCATTGGGGGCGGGGTAATGGAATTATTCTCAACAGCGTCATTGGCCATAATGGGGCTGCCTGACTGAGCTCAATCCTCAGTATATTCATCAGTTATATTGATTACTGTGTGGTACCTTTTTCTTAGTTCCAAGGTATTACCAATGACCCTGCACCTGTTCTTTGTTCTCCTTCCATGGTCAACTTCAGTCCAGTCATCAACATTACTGGCGTCACTATTATCCTCAGAGTCCTGTTCCTCTAAAGGGTGCTTTCCTTTATCAGTCTTATTCAGAATCATCTGAGGTTGTTCTGCACCTTGAGATTTATGCTGTTGTATGTCAGTCATACTACAAGCTGGGGTAGGTTCACTGTTCAGCCTATTTAACCTGTTTGACAAGGTAGTCTGTTGTTTTTCTAAAAGATCAAGTTTTTTGTAAAACATACTAAAGTCTCCCTCAATACGCTATTATTTACGTATTTTTTACACACAGAGTGGATTGGTAGGTAGTTTGTCAAATAATGTATGCATGTGACAATTAGAATATTTGAGACCAATTTCACCATCCAAGGTCATTATGGTATCCCTTACCATTTTTGAAGGTTGATGGGAAGAAACATCCTTCGGGCTTGGTAGGGGGTTAAGGGAAATTAAGTTACTTATACCTGTAGTGGTACAGGACATAGAATAACTCTTAATAAAATAAGTAGCAACAGAGTTATGTATAGTGCCAACTGTAGCACTTGTAGCTTCATATTCTATGCACGAAACCTTTAGCACAAGTTACATGTAAGCACAAGAGCACAACCTATTACCCCCCTATTGTATACACTATTGTTTACAACACCAGATGTCAAGATAAGTCCTACTTACTGTATGAGGTTAGCAAACAGCCCGTCCCCTTTTCCCCACATGACATGCGCTAAGTCGCGCATGTCTCTGTGTGCGTTTCGATGCACGCTCACCCCACTCGTGTGGGGAGCTTACTTTATCAGAGACTGACTGGATTGAGAGAAGGGCTGTGGAGCTATGCTAGCCTTCACAGTCCCACAATGCAAGTGTTCCAGGAAGGAATGCGGCACTCAAGTTCACCTTGATGGTTCTGTTTCCCTGGAAACATCCAGGAAAAATACCCCTCTTACCAGAGGGCTGCAGAACTAATGCAAGCAATATTTATTATCGTACCAAACTGCAGAACACACTCACCATGTGTCCCAATTGCAGCACTAACTCCCCGCTCACGTGGGGTGCTTACTTTATCAGAGGTGGACCGCAAGTATCTCCCAGTCACTTCTGGTCGCTCGGTCCATGAATGCAGCTATTATTAAATTAAAATAATACCTTTAAGCCTGCCAGCTCATGTGGTGGACTTCTGCAGTAAAACGGAGCACTCCCCTTGCTCACTACACTAACAAATAAAAAAAAAATAGCTGCCGGACTGAGAGAAGGGACGTGGAACTATGCTAGCCTCCACAGTCCAACAATGCAAGTGATACAGGAAGGAATGAGGCACTCAAGATTGCCTCGATGGTTTAGTTTCCCTTGAAATGTCCAGAAAAAAATACCTCTGTCACCAGAGGGCCACAGAACCAATGCAGTCAGTAAGTACTGTTCATAGTTTCATTCCTAGTGTTTCTTTGCAGACAATGAAGACCCCTATCATCATCACCTGCATATCACTTATCAGGGAAATTTCTGCTGCTTACCCTGACACAGATAAAATTGAGGTTGTGACTCCACTTGAGGCCACTGTTTTTGTGTGTGTGTGTGTATATATACACAGTATGTTGGGAGAGGAACATTCTGTCACTGAAATTGTACAGAATTTTGAATCCATGTGTCCATGGTAAACACTCAATGGCAAAAACTCCGTATGTTGAATGTGGGTGAAGGCAGATAAAGAAACAGGATGAAGAAAATAGAGGATAATGGATGGGCAACAGTGAACAATGATGCTGTGTTTGCTTCGAGAGGTTGTCACGACAACCTCGAGAAGTAAACTCAGTGTTGTTGTTCACTGTTGCCTGACCATTGTCTTTTAAAGTATATGGGCAACTCTGAACAACAATGGAAATGTAACAGTTAGTATCACTACAATTCAGCGGGTTATTACACCATTTTATCATGACTGGATATCCAGTCATTATAGAGGGGTCACCAGTTGCTATATACAGGATACTGACCTGTAACCATAGATCTGCTGTGTGTATTCAGTTCACATCCAAACTTAGGCCGTTGCTGGGCATAGCTCAGTTCACTGGATGTTTTCAAGCTATGCTCCTCCCACCAGCAGTGATGTCATCCTCCTGCTCCACCTCATCTGATGTGAGATATTTGCATGCTGAAAGCAGGTATTCGCACACCACTTGCCAGGAAAGGGCGAGTGGGATGTGTGGATGTGAACTGAATATCCACAGTAGAATTACAGTTACAGGTCAGAAAGGTACATTTCTACCAAATGAAATTCAGTTCACCATCCACACTTAGGTAGACTCCTAGCAGTCCTCCGGGTGGAGAAGCAAGGCATGCACTCTTATCTGGTGAACAAAAATTGGAGGACTGAGGTTCCAAACACAGTTTCACAACTGGGCACGTTGATGTTGTACTGGAAGAACAACATGTGCACACTAAACCAAGCAGCAGCCCTGCAGATCTCCTTAACTGGAATTTACCTGGCAGCAGCCACAGAGGCAGCAGTATGCCTGATGAAATGAGCCCTCAAGTCCTTGGGTAGCTCCCTACCAGCCAACCTGTAACATCAATTATACAATGGCAAGAAATATTCTAGCAACCAGACTGGCTTCTGACCCCTTGAAGCAGTGATGTTATTACACAATAACATCACAGTATCTAGGGCAGGCACGAAGACAACTGCAGTACAATAAAGGATAACCCTTCCTCATGGACTACCCTGAAGCCCACATGAATCCCCTGTACATCTGCAAGCCTCCCCAATTCCTACTTCCTGGCACACACACACACACACACTATTCCTTCTCTCTCTCTTCCACACAGTCATTCCATTTGAAAGAGCATTTTTTTATCCATTGTTGGGTATTTTTGTTTAACACTACAGGTTTGTGAAGGAGCGAGTCACCACTGAATGAGCAGTTCTTCAGAGACAGCACATAGCTGTCCATTTCTGCAGCAGATCAAGATCGCTCCTCTGAAACAAACTTTTGCTTTCATTCACATGTAGCAGTGTAAAAAAAAAATATATATATATCTTTTCACTCTGCTTATCATGGTATGTGTTTCCTTCATTGTTAATGACTGAGCAGTTAACCACAGTGCATGCCTGCTCATATCCGACTCTGATACAGGTGGTACAGTACTTGGTTGCTCTGTGTACACACACACACAGAACTATTCATTTTTTTAATGCTACTATATCTTCTTTAGTTTACTTCTGTACTTAATGAAAAAAATTCTGCCACATAAATATATTCAAGCCCCTGACGTGAACAACAGCAAACCTGCTCCATTCATTTTCTGTCTCACTTCATCACGAGCCACTTAAATGATCCCAGTCTTTCCTTTTCTGCAGTCACAAAAGACTTTTCAAATTCCTTTTCATATAGACATTAAACAGTGTAACTGCAGACAACAAATCACCAAAGCGTCTGACAGTGCGGGGGGGCGGGGGGTGCACAGGTGAACACAGAGCTACACTCAACCTACAATAAACAGCGTAATCTGCTACAAAGCCAAAAAATGAACTTTTTCTATAAATACTCTTCCACAGTAATAAATCATTAAAAAATAAAACAAGTATTTTTTTATTATAATAATTAGAAGGAGCCATTGTACAACAGCAATAAGGCACTCCAGAGATGTGTGTTATTGTGTAATAATGTTACTCCTGGGGTTGTGAAAGCACTCTGCTTTGCCTTGTGCTTCAACCCACCCTAGGAGTGATGTTATTACACAATAACACACACCCTGTCGTGCCTTATTGCTTAAATCGATGCAGAATGTAATCCACCTACCAGTCATCTGCTTAGCTGCCGGTCTGCCTGTAGTGGTTTCAGTGTAAGGCACAAACAGCTGGTAAGCTTCACCACGAACCCTTGCCATGCAATCCGAATGTCTACTGTTTGCTGTATATTTTGTATATTGTCTCTTTTATGTATCAGGACCGCCTTGTGAATGAGCTTGCTCAGTGGAACATTTCCTGCAATAAACCTGAACATGACTTGAACTATGTTATTAGATACTCCCAATGTAAGCCGTGTATTCGTCTTTCATGTGTAAAGTACATTGTCACTGCTTTGTAACCGGTCATTTGATGTGTTTTTTGCCATGCAACTGTGTCTGATTGTTTGCTTCAACTGTGTCCTTCCAGGACCATCTTGTAAATGAGCTCGCTCAATGGTGCTTTTCCTGGTCAAATTAAAATTGAAATTGAAAATTGAATTGAATTCCATATAATAAAGGTCCAGAAGCAAATGGTTCGATACCTTTTATTGGACCAACATAGATGTTACAAAAAGAAAACAGTAAAAAACAGAGAAATTACAGACAGAGCAAGTCTGTAAGGTGCTCAAAAAACAGGAGTGTGCACAATATACCTCAGGAGCTAGAGCCAATGAATAGCAAAAAGTAAAAAGACAAAACGTCTTTCATTGAGGTCAGCACAATATTCAGAAAAAAGATGTCAATACTAAGGCTCATGCCAAAAAGAGCACATCTTTATTAGAAATCTTAGAATAAATAATAAAAAGGCATCAACAATGGTACAAACTTCCTTCAGGTGCATAATATACTAATTTGTGCAAATAGTGCATTGTGTGCAAAGCAGCGTTTCAAACTGCACCACAGAAGGGAAAAGAGAAGGTTTATATGGAGGAAAAGCAGACAAAACATTGTCCCCAAAGCTGCTACTTAGCCAAAACAAACTACGCGGTGGGCTATGTGCTTAACTGAAAAAAACTACCTTACTGTAGTCAAGCGCAGGTATCCTTCTTTTCCCATTTTGCTATAATGGATCACAGACTGAAGCCGTGAAAGTCCACCACAGGGGGAAAAAAAAAAATCAGGAATGCCACGACCAAACGGTCTTGTCGAGAACACAGCAGCAAAATTCAAACAAAATGCCGAAAAAACGTAGTGCAGCACAGACAGTAAAACATGCTGCAAAGGTTGATAGACACGGTTACATATCGACCGCACTCTCTGTCATCCTCAGAGTGTAATACTCAGTGCTAACACACCACCTTATAGGCACAGCTGTGCTAAAGATGAATTCCAATTTAAAGCGCCAGCTGTATCCCGTGATAACAGCGCCAAAAAAATAGCGAGTGCATTATGGCGACTGAATAATAGCGAATGTAAGTTTAGTGACATACAAATGATAGTGCGTCAACAATAACAGCGAATCAATGCACTACTTATATGTCATGATAGCGAGATGCCATAATAGGGAGGGAATGTCAGCAATAAAGGCAGAGTTTTAATGTAATCAGCACAGGGTGTCAAAATATCGACTTCCGTCTTTTGAAAAAAAAAAACACACAATCACAATGATTGCGAGCTGTTCCCTCATTAAAACTGTGCCTTTATTGAGAAACCAACAAACTAGATTTTAATATTTTCTGAGCATTATTCATGTTTACACATTACACCTTAAACTGAAAGTTATACGCCAATCCACGCAGATAGTCGTATCTACTCCTTGCTTTGTAATGAGCCACGATTCTTTCAACTCTGCTGTTCATATCTTTGTACTTCCATTTTTGTGGACATACTCCGACTCCAGACACCATCTGCTCTACCTTTAACTCGGTGAGCCTCTGCTCTTCGCGGAGGCATTCAAATTAATTTCCAGATGCTTGGATGACAAGCACCAAGGCGGGAGTTGAACCCGCGATGCCAACCCTCGACCGCACTGTTTGTGCGTGCTAAACCTTTAATTGTTGCTTCATAACAATTCCATTTACCTGGTTGAAAGGCAGCTGTTCGACGACCAGCACGTCCTCTTGGCCTTCCCACCCATGTAGATTCGAAGTAGTCTAAGAGCAGAGTTATTAACTCATTAGCTACGAAAAAATCCCATTCTCTCATCTCGTCAAAGGTGTCTACCACATCACCTGCTGGTACGAATACTAATGACAGTAGCATTCTAAGGTGCAAGGAAAACTCTGGGTCTTCACAATACTTTTCATGTATATCAGGACATTTTTTTTAATATTTCGCCACACCACCTGTGCAAAATGGAAAAAAACACCCTTGTATCTCTGTGTCTGGAAAGGCAGAGCTGAATGCCTTTCAAGCTGACTTCTCAAAGTCCATTATGGTAGTGGTGGGTTTCAGTGTATATCCCATTTCCTGCAACTTAGTAAAAACTTTAACATATGAGCTGCTTTTGCGTGATGCCATAAGTACATACACAGCTGTACATACAGTGCCTGTTCGCATGCAGTGAATGGTATAAAGCTGCTCAAATAATGCAGGACATGCCTTGAATGTGCCATCCACCATCCAGTCAGTGCTATCCTGTAGTAGCTTGAGGTTAGCAACTGTACTGAACACCAAATAAACGCTCTGGCTCACAGCCACTATCGAAAAGCAGGAATGGCTCATCAGATTTACTGACGGAGAATTCAGAGGGAATTACCATATCCTGTAAGGTGGTTGCTGTTGTTGGGCAACCACGCTCTACTTGGCGGATCCTTTGAAATGTATGTTTAATCCGTGGCATTGCAGGTAAGCGACCTGCCAAACAATCAGGTGCACTACTGGTGCACTGCACAACTACTAAAGATGTGGACTCTACGCTGGATCTTGCTCTTTCCCCAATTTATGCCATTAGTTTACGTGAGCACACATCACCTGCATCGGGGACATGTGTGTGCTCTTTTATGATATTTAACATGGTAGTCCCAGTAGTATGCATTCATGCTAAACAGTGATACTTATGCAAATCGACAACGCCAATATGTTTTTTCTGATGTCTCTTTATCTTTCCTGTAAATATAGCCACGATACAGAACAAGCAGCCTACCTTTCTGACTTATCTGCTCAAACTCCATTCTTTCATCAAAAGTCCTGCACTCCATTACTACACTCCTCCAGGTAACCAAGGATGTGCACCTATCCATTTAAAACTGCCAATATGGGAGGAGCAAGTGCTGTGCATGATGGTACTGTAGACATGAAGCTAGGCAAAAGGGAAAAGAACAAAAATGGCAACCTGCAGATTCGAGGGCAAGCAAGCGTGGATAAGCAAGGTATCAATCTGCCATAAACACAGTTTAGCAATAATGAATTTCGCTATGACTTAAGGTAACGATATTGAGCCTCGCTATTATTCCTTCACTATAGTGCCCGGCGCTATAAAGCGCTCGTGATTTTCACATGGAAACATGCCAGCATTTTATATATTGAAAGAAGCAGGTTCACATCCCACCACCAAGGACAAAGGGGCATGCACCTGAAGGAAGTTTGTACCACTGTTGATGCCTTTTTATTATTTATTCTAAGATTTCTAATAAAGATGTGCTCTTTTTGGCATGAGCCTCAGTATTGACAACTTTTTTCTGAATATTGTGCTGACCTCAATGAAAGACATTTTTGTCTTTCTACCTTTTGTTATAAAAAGGAAAGAGCGTCTAAGCTTTCAGACTAACCAATTCCTTCCTTGGAGACTTAAGACATAAGCCTCTGAGGAAGGACTTGGTTGGTCCGAAAGCTTAGACACAGTTTGCTTTTTGTAGCACCTTTTATTGGACCAACATAGATATCAAACCATTTGCTTCTGGATCTGTTCTTACAAGGACCAATAAGGCAACTAATTTATTTTTATAATAAAGGAACACTCGGCATATGTCTATGGTATGGAGTGCATGTACAGCATTTGACTCAGGCTTCAGAATGCAGACTGGGAGACATTACTGGAAACACAAAGCCACGCGCTCACAAAGTGAGAGGGTGCCTAGCCAAAACAATAAACAAAGAGAAACTACAAACTGGCGGCACTCAGCAGAAAAAATAAATATTGCAAAGTCAGTAAATTATACTGAATCCAACCTTTTTCAGGACAGCTCTCCTGAATAAAAGTTGGATTCAATATAATTTACTGACTTTGCAATATTTGTTATTTTTTCTGGTGAGTGCCGTTAGTTTGTGGTTCTTGGGAGATACATTATTTGGCTAAGGTGAAACTTGAAGGCTATCTTGGGCAGGAACTTTGCATGGAAATGAAGGACAATCTTGTCCTTGTGGAACACCAAATACCGTATAAGGAATCCACTGAGAGAGCCTGGAGCACACTCACCTGTCTAGCTGAGGTGATAGTGACCAAAAACACAGCCTTCCATGACAGCTGTGACATCTCACACTTGTAGAGCAGCTCAAATTGTTTACTTAGCAGTTTTGCAAGCACCAGCAGCGGTCCACAGGTGCAGTGGTTCACACACCAGAGCAGGTAAGTGGTTCAGGCCTTTGAAAAAGCACCTGAGAATCTGCTACTGCACCACCAGGGACATACCAACACACATCTGGTATGCAGAGATGGCTGAAGGGTGCACCTTAAAGGTCGTGGCTCGCAGCCCTGACTGAGACAGAGACCAAAAGGTAGGTCGGGATCTGCTCCACTCAACACGTAAGGGGATCAATATCTCTGGGAAGGAAATGTCCAAGATGCCCTCAAATGCCCAACTGTGGGCTCGTCAAGTTGGAGGATCCTACACAGACTACATCTAAACACACAAAGAATTAAGGATCAACTCCTGTATAAAGGTGCATAATAGTTTTTATTACTCACCAAAAAAGGTTGATGTTTCCTGGCTAAAAATATATACTTCACCAAAGCAAGGATGGTTCCTGTCCTGATAAACTATTTCAGTCTTTGTGAAAAAAGTACTAGTATCTCATATGATTTTAAAATAGAGCTTACCTGACCTCGCCTGCGGTCATCAGTCTCTCAATTTTTACATTTGTGTGCCAGGAGCAGGGATAACAGCCCACCCGCTAGAGATGCACCAAAGTTCACACAAGTAAAAACTAAAATAGACTGATGATCACAGGTGAGGTCAAATAATCTCTGTTTTGAAACCAGATGAGATACGAGAAGCACTTTTGTTCACAAAAATTTAAAACATTTATCAAGACAGGAACTACCAATGTTTTGACTAAGTGCTGTTATTTAACCACGAAACATCAACCAATCATGGTAGCTAATAAAAACATTATGCATCTTCACACAGGAGTTGATCTTTAATTCTTTGTGTTTAGATCGATATCCTTGTCCATGCACCAGAGCTAGAATCTCTTCCATTTCAGTGCGTATGTATTTCTAAGTCGACGTCTTATAGGACGCCTCCTTGATGTGAAGAATGTCTTCCAAAAAGCCCAGAGTCTGGAACTAGGGCTGCTAAGGTACAATAGCAGAAAGAGGCACATGAACTGAAGGTCTGGGTACAGGACAGTTCCCCTTTGTCTCATCAGCAAATCCGGAAGGAGCAGAAGCCACCACAGAAACCTGCTGCAGAGGCTGAGGAGATCCTGGTACTAGACCTGCCTGGGCCAGTCTGGCGCAATGAGGATCAGGTTTGCCTTCTCCTGCATACCTTGAGCACCACTTTGTGAATCAAGGGTAAGGGAAGAAAGGTGTATAAGTCCTGGTGTCCTGGGTCAGCATAAGTCATCCCTTGTAAACATTCCTATCTGCTTCTCTCCCTCAACTTTCTGTTCTCCCAGTAGGTAAACAGGTCCACCAGAGGTGTGCCCCACAAGGTCAACAGCTGTGTCACCACATCCTGGTACAAGGACCATTCATGAGAAATCTTGCTTATGAGGCTGAGATTGTCCGCCAGCTTGTTGTCCTCCCCTGCTATGTACACTGCAAGCTGATCCACCTGTAGGCTGCATACCATGGCCCAGGTGTGAAGTGCCTCCTGAGAAAGGTGTGTGTCCTACCTTGTTCATTCAGACAGAACATGATGGTAGTGTAGTGATGGTAGACATCTTGACAAAGTGTCAGAGTGATGTGAAACATTGAGGGTATTCACGAGTGGGTGCTACTGTTCTTCTATGCTTTTTAATGTTTATCATAAACATAAAATGTTAGCATATCCTAGCATTGGATGTTCTTTCTATGTCTGAGGTGGGCAGCCACAAATCTTTTACCTACAACAGAGCTCCAGTAGGTTGATGTACTGGCCAGTTTCATTGGGCGACCAGAAACCATGGACTACGTGACCGGACGTGTGAGCCCCCATCCCACCAGTGTTCTGTGGTCAAGGTGAAGGTTGGCTGGCTGCATGTAAATTCGCTCTGGTCAGTGAGCTCCATGACAACTCCTGCTGTACTATTAACTCTGGTGTCAATCAGCCCCCTATACAAATCATTCCTGGACAATTTGTCCCCCGTATAAATGTAATAAAATAAACTCCAGAGGGGCATAATTTGGGAACAAATTGTGTAGGGAGCCAACTGATGCTAGAGCTAACAGCGAGTTGTCGTGGAGCACACTGACTGGGATGAACTTGACGTGTCACAGGGTCAGCTCTGGACAGACAATTGGAATTCCCACTGCAGGGTTCTTGGGACAGAGACACTACTTGATGGTGCCCTGCATCACCTGTGTCACTTGATCCGGCAGGTCCAGGTCACCATGGCGCTATTTATGCTGGAATGCCCAACAAACCATGATGGTCGAAGCCGCCATGTACCCCAACAGAAGGAGGAGGAGTAGTAGTAGTCTTTATTGTTCGGTCAACAGACCATTACAAAACAGCGCAATACTCAAAAAGTAGTATAAATACAAAAAATACATAAACATTTAAAAAATTCTAACAAACAATAAGTTTGGAAAACAGAAAAATAATGAAGCAGCATACATGTGACATACAACATTAGTCTCCTACACAGTCTACAGATATATAAGAGCATGAGTGACAGATAAAACAAAATACCTATGAGATCTTCAGATGCACAAGAAATATAATTCATCTATTTCTCATTTATACACACAGGTCATTTTTAACAAAACCAGTAAAGTTATATGAAAAATTGTACACAGACTGTCACAAGAGAGAGATCAAGAACCTCAACCATACTTGTATAGCTTAGACCGTAATCTAAGGATTGCAACAATATATTTAGAAACCGGATTATTCCTTGGTTGATATTGAATCAAGATGGGTTTCACCACCTGTCCCTAAGCTTAATGTACCAGATATAGTCAAAGATAACATAGGGCAGATTCTCTAAATGTTAGAAGGTGCATTGGAAGTAACTATCACTTATATCAGTACTCTTTTGATATCTGGCAAAGAGTACACAGCTTGGAAAAATTTCTAGTCTATATTTTGTATACAATACTCTCGACTTATCCATAATTAAATCAAAGTGAGGGTGAAAAAATTAGCTCTGTCATCTCTTAGCCATGGAGAAACACGAAGGGATGAAAAGGACTGTAAATTTTGAGTCTTATGTTTGGCAGCAATTCTGTTCGACACATACTTTTGGCATTTAAGAGTAATTTTTATTCCCCTAGTTTGGTAAGTTTTTAACATTCTAAATCATTTTCATCAAGAATCTGAAAAATGCTTGAAAGCCAATTTGATTGTAAATGCCCTAAGTGGAGGCAGGAATATTTTTCCAGAAGTGCTGAATAAGGTATTGGACTTGGATTGTACTGTACAACAGAAGGAGAAATTCCAAAGCTGGCATGGTTGCCCAATATGAAATAATCAGGCAGAGAATATAAGTTCCTCTGCACTGTTTCCAGGTAAGTGAGCTCTGGCTTGGAGAAAGTCCAGCTCCACTCCAATGAACATGAACACTTGCTTGTGGAGCAGTTCAGAATTGTCTGGGATGACTAGCAGTCCAAGATCTCAGAAGGTCTGGAGGGCCAGATCCCTGGAACACTCTACTGCTTCCCAGAATATGCCTGCAGTGAGATAGCCATCCAGGTATGGGTTACACTCTGGTGCCCAGGTGCCACATGTAGGCTGTCATGACTAAGAGCACTTGGTGAAGATCCCTGGTGCCCAAGACGGGTCAGACGGCATAACCTTGAACTGGCACAGTACCTTGCCTACATGGAACTGGAAGGTATAGCCAGTTTTAACAGACAGATTGGAATGCTAAAAAAGGCATCCTGGAGGTCTACGGAGCAGAACCATGCCCCAGCCTCTAGAGACAATATGATCTTGTTTAGAGTGATCATACAAAACTTTTGCCTGCCAATAAATTTGTTCCAATCGTGCAGGGCCAGAATGGAGTGCCAGCCCTCCATCTGTCTTGGTACCAAAGAGCACCGAGATACATACCACTGAGAGGCAAGGGTGTGTGCTACTTGCTCTATATCACTGCATTCCAGGAGCTGAGAGATATCGCTCTGCAGTGCACCCAGTGTGTCTGCATGCACCATGGCCTCTTTTGGTGCACAAATCATGTTGGTGGGAGAGTCTCAACTTTGAGAGATGGATACAAGCATACCATTTCCAACACCCACTTGTCCAATGTAATGGTGGTCCACTGTAGAATGAAGCGGAGAAGCCACCCCAGACTGGGAGCTGCAACATGGACTGTGCCAGAGGGGGAATGGTACCCTGCAACTCATCACTTTCTACCTTTGGAGGGAGCTCTGGAAGATTGGCCTGCAGATGCACCACTGCCTCGTCCTTTCCTGGCCCTGATCGCTGGACAAGGTCTTTGCCAGATGGTAGTGCTGGAACTGTTGCCTCTGTTGTTGGAGCTGATAGCCTGAACCATGAAGGAAGCTCATCTTTGACTTGGGAAGCTACTTAGTCTGCTAGGATGAGGCCACCAAATCAAGGGTGACAATGACAATCTGGGTGAGATGGTCCTCTGCCCCAGATTCAAAGAGGTCCGGTCCAAAAAAAAATCCACCAATTTGTGCTGTGTCTCAGGGTACAAGTTGAGGCACACAACCAGGCCCTTGGCTACATGGACACTGCAGTGGTTGCTGTGCAGACACATAAATCACCCATGTCTAGAACTGTCAGCATCTGGTGCTTAGTGAACATCCCAGGTCCCTTGGGTCATAGCTTCTGCATGGCTGTCTGCCAAAAGCAGAGGGAGCATGTCAGTGAGCTTGTCCAAAAGCACATGGGCCATCATGACCACATAGTTGGTCTGGCATACATCCAAGGCAGTCATCACATAGACATTATGAGACAGAAAGTCCTGCTTTTTGAACTCCCTGTCCAGTGGCTTATGTGTGTCCCATTGGACCTTCAATTTTCTGAAGGTCATATTCCAAAAAAGGCCCTCAACCAAAGCATTCAAGAACTCTGTAAGACCTCCCACAGGGACAGCATGCCTGTGGTTCACAAGATGACAAGGTGCTGAACAGGATGTAAGGCACTGCCACATCTCAAGTGCAAGGTACAGGACCTCCTTGACCATAAAAATAGGCCACCCCTGGGGAGTCATCTTGCTCCATGATGTTTGTCAGGAGGTAGGTTTCAAGCTGCCAGACCTTCTCCAAAGAGACAATCAAGTTAGGGATCATGTGCTGCAGAAGGGCAGCAAACAAGGTCAACCTGCCTTGAGAGGACTGAACGACCAACAAGTCAAGGTCCCCTTAACCGGGGTGAAGGATGCTATAAAAGACTCCCCCTCTTAATTAGTGTCTCAGTCCCCAAACAAGGACAAGGCCACCTTTCAGGTGTGTGGACCACACTAATATACCGGGTGAAAACCAACAACAGGAGCTAGGGCAATCTGGATCCAGACCACAAATTCTTAGTGGGGGCTCCCTGCCATGGTTGTGGGGCTGGAGACTCCACGACAACTGGTTGAGTGGGACCCCAAGGCAGGGCTCTGGGAGGTACCTGTTCCCAAAAGAGGGCTGAAGGGGCGGAAAGTACATGCCTATCACACCCATGGCTCGTAAGAAAAAATTACTCACCTTAGTAATGTTGTTTCTTCTAATGCAGTCTTGCTATATTATGACAATTGCAGTTTGTCCCAGCCTTAGAACTGCTCCGGAGGTGAAAGAGTTAACTTCCATGCCAAGCATGGAACTCGGAGCGCGAGCTCAGTTAGAGAAGCTCTGTCTGTATAATTTCAAACTGAAACTGTCAGATCTTTACGAGCAAAAACTCACTAAGGTTCTGTGTGGAAGCTGTAAACCTACACTAGCCAACTGGCTACTTAAATATTAACACATTTTCCTGGTCCCAACACCAAGACTCAAGTCAGGGGACCAGAAAATAAGATAAGATAAGATAAAACACAACACCCAAACACCCCAGAAAGAAGGGGTGGAAAACACAAGATGGGCATCAATAAGTGCCAACACTGGACTGCCTACCCCATCCCCAGAGTAGAGGTTCTGAGAGGGACAGGCTGGGGGGGAGGTCATAATATAGCAAGACTCCATTAGAAGAAACAACATTACTAAGGTGAGTAATTTTTTCTTCAAACAACATGAAGTCTTGCTATATTATGACAATTGCAGACTACACAGCAGTACCTCCATGGAGGAGGGACAGAACCTACTTAGGAAATAGGCTCTGAAGCATAGCTGTTCCAAATCGAGCATCCCTCCTGGCCTGGATGTCCAGGGAGTAATGCTTAGTGCAAGTATGTACTGTTTTCCAAGTAGCTGCTTGACATATCTCTAAGATAGGGATGTCCCTGGCCACAGCTAGGGATGCAGCTGTACCTCTGGTAGAGTGAGCCCTCAGGCCTGAAGGGGGAACCTTACCCAGTTTTTGATAGCAAAATTGGATACAAGAGACAATCCACCTGGCAATGGATCTCTTAGTGGCAGGTTTCCCTTTCCCAACCTCACCATAAGTGAGAAAGAGTTGGAGGGAGTCAAACCTGTGACCCTTAGTCCGCCTATGTAGTAACTAAGGGCCCTTAACATCTAAACTGTGTAGCCTCCTCTCGCCAGAGGAGGAGTGGTCAGTGAAGAACACTGGAAGAGAATAGATTGATTAAGGTGGAAATCTGAAACCACCTTAGGCAAAAACTTCCTGTTAGTCCTGAGGACTACCTTATCCCTGTGAAAGGAGATAAAGTCAGTCTCCACTGACAAAGCTTGTAACTCACTTATGCGCCTGTCAGAAGTGATAGCTACTAGAAACACAGTTTTCCAAGTCAAGTACTTAAGCTCTGCCGAAGACAGAGGTTCAAAGGGGGGTTGCATCAGCTGAGCAATGCAAACATTAAGATCCCAGGCAGGGGCAGGGTCCCTGAATGGCGGATTGGTATGAAGCAATCCCTTGAAAAACTTGGAAAATACAAGGTGAGCAGAAAGAGAAGAGGGCTTCCCTGCTGAAATAAAAGCAGAGACAGCTGCCAAATGCACTTTCAGGGTAGCTGGTCTCAGCCCCAAAGAATTTAGATGGACCATATAGTCCAAGACAGTGGGCAAATCAGCAGATTCTGGGAAATATGCTTCCCAGAGCACCATATGGAAAACCTTTTTCCATTTAGAGTTATAAGTAGCTCTGGTGGAAGGCTTCCTAGAAGCTTCAAATTTCAGAACACCTTGAGAAAGGTGTAGGTCAGCAACTCTAAACCTCAAGAGCCAGGCCTTGAGGTTGAGGGATTTGAGACTCGGATACCAAACTCTCCCCTGGGCACAGGTTAACAAATTGTGGTTCCTGGGGAGACACAGGGGAAGATGGACTGCTAAGGACAGAAGGAGTGGGTACCAGGGCTGTCTGGCCCAATCTGGAGCAATCAGAATCATCTTACAGGGTTCAGATCTGATTTTGACTAGCACCTTGAACAGGAGAGGGAAGGTGGGGAAGGCATAGAGGAACTTCCCTTCCCAATCGAGAAGGAAGGCATCCAGGGGGACTGAGCCCAACACTGGGGGCCTGCAACAAAAAAGCGGAAGTTGATGATTGTCTGGGGCTGCAAAAAGATCTATCTGAGGGGTGCCCCACCTGGCAAAAACTAACCCCAGTACTAGGGGATCCAGTGACCATTCGTGATGGACCTGGGAAATCCTGCTGAGAGCATCTGCCAGGACATTGTCCTTGCCTGGGAGGTGAACTGCTATGAGGGAGATGTTCAGGGAATAAGCCAGAGACCACAACTTCATTGCCTCGGTGCACAAGGCCGAAGACCGAGTGCCCCCTTGTTTGTTGATGTACCACATTGTAGTGGTGTTGTCTGTTCTGACCTGTACCACTTTGTTCTGAACAGATGCAGAAAAAACCTGAAGTGCTAGAAAAACAGCTCTGAGTTCCAACAGATTGATGTGGAGCAGAGATTCCTGAGGGGACCACAATCCCTGGGTGGAGAGGTCGCCCATGTGAGCTCCCCATCCCAAAAGGGACGCATCTGTAGTAAGGGTCAAGGAGTGAGATTGAGGGATGAAAGGAACCCCTTGTCTCAGGTTGCTCTGATCCTGCCACCACTGTAGGGCCTGGATCAGGGTTCGAGTTACTGGGATCAACTTGGATAGGGGATCTCTTCTTTGAGACCAAAAGGCTCTCAAATGGAACTGAATGTCCCTCATCTGAAATCTTGCTCCTTGCACTACAGCTGTGGAAGCAGCCATGTGTCCTAGGAGCTGTAGAAAATGCCTTGCTGGTCGAGAGACCTGCATGGTGAAGGAGGAGGCCATGGCCACCAGGGTCCTTACCATTTCTAGGGGAAAGAAGGCTCTGGCCTGCTTTGTGTCCAGTTCTGCGCCTATGAAGGTGAGTAGCTGGACAGGTTCTAGAACTGACTTTGGAAGATTGAGAAGAAAACCTAGAGAGGTAAGCAGCTGCTGGGTAACCTGCAGGTGTGATTTGACCTGGTCTGGAGACTGACCCACAATGAGCCAGTCGTCTAGGTAGGGAAAGATGGCAATCTTTGCCTTCTTAAGTGAGCAACTGCTACCGCCAGGCATTTTGTGAATACCCTTGGGGCAGAGGTAAGGTCAAGGGCATTGCTCTGAACTAATAATGGCCTGAGGGCAGTTTGAATCTGAGGTACTTCGTGGAGCTTCTGATAAGAACATGGAAGTAGGCATCCTTGAGGTCCAGGGAAGCTAACCAGTCACCTGGCCTTAGGGAGGGTAAAATCATTCCCAGAGTCACCATTTTGAATTTTGGTTTTAAAAGGTGCTTGTTCAGATATCTTAGGTCCAGGATGGGCCGCCATTCTCCTGTCTTTTTTGGGGTAAGAAAGTACCTGGAGTACAGTCCCTTGCCCTGGTGTAGGGGAGAAACCCTTTCTACAGCTCTGAGAGCAAGGAGGGTGGAGACTTCTGTTTCCAAAGCAAGAGTCTCTAGTGGATTTGCAGGTGGAAAGATCTGATTCTCATCTTTGGAAATTTTTGGCTGAGAACCAGTCCCTGACTTACTACTTCCAGGACCCACTTGTCTGATGTTAAGACCCAGTCCTGGGCCTTGATAAGCCAGCCTACCAGGTAATGGAGACTCGGCCCTGGGCATCCCATCAGGGTGCCTGTTTGGCAGGGGCTTTAGGCTGAGGGGTGGGAGCAGGCCTGCTCGTACCCCGTCTGCCTCTCCTTCTGAAGAACCCCCTCTGAACATAAGCTGAAGAGGAGGCCTGGGCTTGGTAAAAAGGCCTGTGAAAAGGCATGCCCCTGCCCCTGGGGGGCTGCCTCTAAGGAGTGGCTTGCCTTTCCTTGGCCTGTGCACTCCTATAAGTGGTTCTATATTCAACCATTTTCTTCATATAATTCTCTGTCTGCTCCCCAAACAGAGAATTTCCCACCACAGGAAAATCCATGGCCTTAGCCTGGGTATCCTGTGACAGACTAGTACACCTGAGCCAAGCCAATCTATGAAAAGCCACAGATGTAGCCATGACTCTTGAAGATCGTCATTAGAATCCACTGCAGCATGGAATTGCACCTTAGATGCCTCAATACTATCAGCAGCCACCTGTTCCAGCCCTTGGCAAGCTGGCCAGGGGCCTGTTTGGCTAAAGCCATGATAGTATCCCATCTGGATTTCTGGTATCTTGCAACATAGGCCATATAATTTGCCTGTCTGAGTCCCAAGGACGCTGCCATGTATTGTTTTTAGCCATGGCATCAATCCTCCTGGAGTCCTTGTCAGGAGGGTGTGAGCCAGGGAATATTAGCCTTATCACAGGCTGCAGCCTGCACTACCCCAACATGGCTGCATTGCTGTGAAAGAAACTCTGTATCAGGACCTGACAAAGTGTACCTCCTGTCCATCTTTTTATTCACAGGAGGCACAGAATTAGGAGCTTTTAAAATTTTTATTGTTTGTTTCCTAAAGGATTTACGTAAAGGAATAGACAATCTCCTGGACTCTGGGATATCCATCATCTCCACATAGTCAGGCTCCTCTTGCTCATCCACAGCTTCCTCCAAAGGGAGCTGGAGGGTTTCAGCAACTTTTTTATAAAACAGAAAATGAGAAGGGGACTCAGAAAGCCTTGGGGAGACTCTCCTAAAGGTCTGTCTGGGGAGATGTCCGTTCAATGAGCACATCCAGACTTTCAAAATCACATTCACACTGTTCATAATCATCCTCCCTCCTCCGTTCATAAAACTCCTCTATATCATATTCTTGAACCGCGGAACCGGCGAACCGACCTTTTACCAGATAGTGGCGGTTCGGATGGAACCGGGAAAGCGACTGGACAATTTGGATCGCTTTGGCTATCTCTGCAGCAGTTGGAGAAAGAATTTTGACTCCACACCTGCTGATTTTCTAGTTCTCTTTGCTGGAACTGGCTCCTCTAGAGTCAGCTTTTCGTTTGCCCGAGGAAGTCTCGCCCTGGTCAGAGGGCACTCCCTCAGGTTCGGTTGGCACCGAACCGGGCTGGCCATCTGGGTCAGCGGACTTTTTGGCCTCTTGTTCCCTGAGCCTACCAACTCTCTTGTCCAGGGTAGCTGCAGGGAAATTCTTGCAAATCTGGCAGTCTGCATTGAGGTGGTCAAACCCCAGACAATAAACACATGTGGTGTGTGGGTCAGCCTTGGCAAAGGCTTCCCCACAGACACTACAGTGGTGAAACCCAGTGGGCCCGGTTTTTCTTTTGGGTTTCTCAGACATAATGCCAGCCTAACCAAAAACTTGCCCTTTTCCGGAAAATGCCAGGCAAGACACCCTTATCGGTTCCCAACCGTGTCACGGGTCGTGGAAAAAAACGTAATGAAATCCGGTTTTTTTAGAACCGATAAGAACCGGGAACCGCACTCTAAATGACTTAAAATGATTTTTGAATAATGTTTTAAAACAACCTGATCGGTTCAAACCGAACCGATAACACATTTACAAGTTCCACACAGAAAGTAAAACCTGTCTATTAATTACAATACCACAGACAGAGCTTGAACCGACCGGTTTGCGGTTAAAATAAATATAATCGCGGTTGAATTAACCGAGAAAAAACACTCTTTAACCGAGAAATGAACCGAGCAGTAGGAGGAATCTCCAGAGCGACTGTTCAGTGAGGCGGAGTGAAGAATCTGACAGTTTCAGTTTGAAATTATACAGACAGAGCTTCTCTAACCGAGCTCGCGCTTCAAGTTCCATGCCTGGCATGGAAGTTAACTCTTTCACCTCCGGAGCAGTTCTAAGGCTGGGACAAACTGCAATTGTCATAATATAGCAAGACTTCATGTTGTTTGAAGGGCCCAATGCTGCCAGAGGAAGTTACAGAAACATAGACAATTGTCAACAGAAAATATCCTTGGTACATCCAATCTGCCACGTTATACCCTAGCTCAACCTAAAACCTAAATGGGGAAGGCCCGAATAAAACCCATGTTTTGCAGAGCAGCAAATTCTTCTCCATCTCTGACTCCTTGTCAATCAAGTTGAGAAAAATGTCAACCGGCTGGTCAACAGGAGTTAACATCGACTGCTCTATCAGGGGTACTGTGGAAACATCTACAGATCCCCCGACCAATGAAAGCTTGAACAACTAGGGAAAGTTTCCTCTTCCAAGCCTGACAAAGGTGGCACTTTTTATGCCTATGCTGATAAAGGGGACTCCAATCAAACATCTGAAGAGTCAGGTACAGATCCGTGAACTCAAGGCAATCTCCAGAGGAGTGCCTGAGGCCTGCCACACCAGGACCAAGAACACAGCTGTCGCTGACTCCTGATCCACGGCCCCCACCTGAACAGATGACCCCACATCCACCAAGGCCGGCTTCTGCTCCAAAGACCTAATAAAGAGGGGATGTGTCCTTCAGTCGTCACGCAAAACTCTGTGTGTTGCCCAACAATGCCTGCACTTCCTGATACTGTGCTCGGCCTCCAAGCAGTACAGACATGTGTTGTGGCTTTTCATGACTGAAAGTTTTGTTTAGCAGATTACACACTTTTTAAAACCCAGCTTTTTGTGTTTCATGCTTTCTAATCATCGACAAAGTGTCACAGCGTGTGGTAATAAACGTCAGATGAGGCAAATTTACAGGTTTAATACACCGTGATGTGATATTTTTCAAACGTTCGAAAAATAATAAATGAAAACAAAAACTGCAAAGAAAATCACTACTTAACATCAGTAGTTTCTCCCATAATACAGTCCTGGATCTTAGAGTTCCTAAGACCCTTCTTATCTGCATTCAACAACTTGTCTGCCTCTCTTCTCCCTCAGGGCTGAGTCCAACTGGGCTGAACTGAAGTGAACTTAGTGAAGAGGAATTTATATATTTTGTTGGGGGTCACCTGACTAAGCCCTTTCTATTTACAAGTCTGGACATGCTGTTTCATGTCTGAACATGTTTCAAAACCAAAGGGGAGGGGTTTGTGTCAGGGGATTTCCTAGTTCAGTTAAAGGTAGTGTATATATCCACAGATATTGACTCTCTATACTGCATCTCTGCTCCACAGTGACTAAGCTCTTTTATACATAGAGCCTGATACAGTAACAGGTTTATAGTGTGAATTTATGAAAATACCTTTAGGATTTCTTCTAACTGTACTAATCATGAAATTATTATTGTTTTATATGGCTTCTGACTCCTTTTTTCCTTAAAAAGGTTTTATTAATTGTATTCATTCCTGCTATTTCAAATAGCCTTCATGCTTTTTTGTACACAAAATTAACTTATGCACTTTACACAACACCTTTCAGGGTGTTTGGCATCATTCCAGGGACTGTATGGATGGAAATGGAAAAAGAATGAAAAGAAAGAACTAGTAGGAAGTTTAGTAGGGATAGTAAAGAACTACGCTAGGTGGCCAACCTAGGGAAGGGGGAAAAAGAAGAAAAGCCAAGAGAAAGCGTTAACTGTTGCTAGGAAATAAGGAGATAGAAAAGTGGCTCATCAGTTACAGCCGAGAGTGTAGCCGAACTTCACTACACACCTCCCTCCTTAAGAAAAAAACAGTTCTCAAAGCTATACTGTTTTTTCAAGAACCCCGTCTTAGTCATAAATATTCTACCAAAACAGTAGAATGGGGGTTGGTTGAAACTTTCTCTCACTCATTATGAAAGCTTCACTCCAGGGTCCTTTAATTCAGCTATTTTTAGTATTGTCCACCATACCAAGTTACTGCAATATGACAATACTTTCACAACATTACTATGGGGCCGTCATACAGTTCAGCACAGTACCCATCTGTGCTCTTAGAGGACGTCAGTCTGTAGTGACTTTTTATCCCCTATTTCACTCTGGTTACAACTCAGACATTTCATTTGTAATATCAGGTACCCAACAATAGGCATTGTTTCAGCACACATCACTTAACATTGTTTCAGAACCCAGTGTACCCACTATCGTACGTTCATCAGTACATTAAAAAAGAGGAAGTAATACACAGGAGTTTTATGCTGACTTCGAGCTTCCTCCATACCCATCACTTGGCATCGTTTCAGCCCTGTGCACCCACCATCATTTCTTCATTAAATTAAAAAATAGGAAGTAATACACAGCAGTTTTATGCTGACTTCAAGCTTCCTCCATATCCATCACCTGGCATGGTTTCCACTCAGGAGCCCAATCACAGGTTCCACCCCATACCTAGATCCTCCATTACCCTAGGTTCCTCATTTTCTATCAAACAGTATAAACATTTATTTTATGTTATACATTTATTGTAATCATTTCATTTATCCATTTCCCTTTCATATATTTTCTGGCAGATAATGAACCTTCTTATGCTGAAGATCAGACAGTCAGTTCCTAACTCCAGAACCTTTGGGGTTTCCTTTCAACCCTTATTTGTAACATACTAGGGGTTTCCTTTCATTCCTTACACCATTCTGGTACCCTCGTCTGTCTGTACTCAGCACCACTCTTAATGCTATATTCATTTTAAACATTACATGTTTCATACATTTCTTGCCATATCAAATGGGGGTTCAAAACATGGGCAAGTCCATTCAACCACCATGGTGTCTTCCCTGTTGCTTGTAGTCTTCATTCCAGTATGCAAATGTCCTGAAACAGTCTTACCTGGGGCCTTCATCTCATCATCCTCCAAGCAGCAGCAGCCTAGAAAAATGGGCAACAACGGGATTTCAAAAGTGACTGGCAACAAAGGTTCCATCAGAGGGTCCTCCTCCTCTAGAATCCATGGATCCTGCTTCTCTGCTTCGGCCACAAATTCCTCCAATCGGGAACCCTCCATCAGCACCTGGTAGTGGTGCTCCACCTCTCTCCAGCGCTGGTCCACCTCCGTGTTCCATCTAACTCCAATCCAGTTAATAATTCCCCTCCAGTCCTCCTCACCTGGGCTCTGGTATGCACACCAGTATGTCCCTCCTCCTTCAACAGCTCCTTGGCATCCACAAGATCCTGGAGGTATGCCATCCTGCTCTTTGTCCCCTATTTCTGGATACCAGGGCTGGTATCTGGGTACTGGTCTCCCCCTTGTTTCTCTGGACAACCAGTACTATCCCACTTCTTACACCACGTTTGTCACAGCGTGTGGTAATAAACGTCAGACGAGGCAAATTTAAAGGGTTTAACACACCGTGGTGTGATATTTTTAAAACGTTCGAAAAATAATAAATGAAAACAACAAAAACTGCAAAGAAATCACTACTTAACATCAGTAGTTACTCCCATAATACAGTCCTGGATCTTAGAGCTCCTAAGAACCTTCTTATCTGCATTCAACAGCTTGTCTGCCTCTCTTCTCCCTCAGAGCTGAGTCACACTGGGCTGGGCTGAAGTGAACTTAGTGAAGAGGTATTTACATATTTTGGTGGGGGTCACCTGACTAAGCCCTTTCTATTTACAAGTCTGGACATGCCGTTTCATGTCGGAACATGCTGTTTCAAAACCAAAGGAGATGGGGTTTGTGTCAGGGGATTTCCTAATTCAGCTAAAGGTACAGTGTATATATCCACAGATACTGACTCTCTATACTGTATCTCTGCTCCACAGTGACTAAGCTCTTTTATACATAGCACCTTATACAGTAACAGCTTTATAGTGTGAATTTATGAAAATACCTTAAGGATTTCTTGTAACTGTACTAATCGTGAAATTATTGTTTTATAATGGCTTCTGATTCCTTTTTTCCTTTAAAAGGTTTTATTAATTGTATTCATTTCTGCTATCTCAAATAGCCTTCATGCTTTTTTGTACACAAAATGCACTTATGCACTTTACACAACATCTTTCCGGGTGTTTGGCGTCATTCCAGGGACTGGATGGATGGAAATGGAAAAAGAATGAAAAGAGAACTAGTAGGAAGTTTAGTAGGGACAGTAAAGAGCTATGCTAGGTGGCCAACCTAGGGAAGTAGGGGGAAGAAGAAAAGCCAAGAGAAAGCATTAACTGCTGCTAGGAAATAAGGAGATTGAAAAGAGGTCCATTAGTCATAGCCGAGGGTGTAGCCTAACTCCACCTCACAAAGCAGCAACTGGAAGATGATGCATGCAAGATAAATACAAAACATAGAAGAAGTAACTTCATTTTGGCAAGAAACTGGCACTTGAAAACTTGAATTTCTCTTGCTGCAAGACAAGTGACGGAGGGAAGTTGTCCCTTCCAGCGGAATGAAAGATATGACGTCATATGGGGACAATACCATGGATGGTGGGAGAAGCTTAACTTGAAGACATCTGTTGAGCTGAGCTACACCCAGCAACTACCTAAGTGTGGATGTGAACTAAATCCCAGTTGGCAGAACAGCATTTTTGGTAGTAGGGGGTCAACAATGCTGTATTTAAAAATTCTGCACAACTGCATTGGCAGAATGTGTAAGAAGCCAAAACAGGCCTTAAGCCTTGTTCCCAAGCTTAACTCACTCTCATGAGGAGAATCATTCCTTGTTTGTTACATGATTTATTAAATGGAATTTATGCCAATTCTTGAGTTTTCTGGACTCATTGATATGTATTGCAACTGATGACATACTTCATTAGTTCGGTACTTGTAGTCGGTTGGTTGTGGCCTTAGTGTAGCTGATTCACTGCTTCTCTACTATGGTTATTATCTGCTTGCACCATTTGAAAATTTAAAGGAAAAGATGAACTATACAATAACCAGAAAGTTTCAGGTTTTAGCTCACAGTCAATTCTGTGCTTAGTGAGAAAAGAAAACAAAAAGATCTTAGAGAAATACAGGTTACTCACCCGTAACAGGAGTTCTAGGAATGGTATATGTTGTTCATCCACACTGTCTGGCAGGTTTCTTGCCGCTTTAAATCTTGCCGGAAGGTCTTCAAGCTGGCTCCTCCCACCCACCCGGGTGGTAAAACTCTCGGATCCGCCCCATGACGCCAGATCTAGCCCGCTGGAAGCCAGGTTGTGCGTCGAAGCCGGGGAGGTCGGGTGGGTCGTGTGGATGAACAACATATACCATTCCTAGAACTCCTGTTACAGGTGAGTAACCTGTATTTCTAGGGACATGGATATGTTGTTCATCCACACTGTCTGGCAGACTCCTAGCAGTTCTCTGGGAGAAGGGAGGCAAGGCGCACACCCCCTACTTAGGAAATAATGACTGGAGAACCGAGGCCCCAAAACCAGCATCCCGGTGTGACTCAAGGTTGGTGTGGTAGTGGGTGATGAAGGTGTGTGCTGACTTCCAGGTAGCAGCCCTGCAGATTTCCTGGATAGGGACATCCCTGGAAGCAGCCACCAATGCAGTGGTATGGCGGGTAGAATGAGCTCTTATCCCTCTGGGAGGCTCCATGCCCGCCAACCTATAGCAGAGATCTATGCAGGAGGTGACCCACCTGCCTATCGTCCGCTTGGCTGCAGGTCTGCCAGGTGCGACTTCAGCATAGGTGACAAACACGCTGGCGTAACCTCCTCCCGAACTTCAGCCGTCTGCCCTTATAATAAGCAAGCGCTCTTCTAGGGTCCAAAGTATGGAGCCTATATTCGGCCTCCAAGGTGTGATTGGGGTAGAACACCAGCAGAGTCAACACCTGGTTAAGGTGAAACTCCGACACCACCTTCGGAAGGAATTTTGGGTGGGGGCGCAGGACAACCTTGTCTCTGTGGAAGACCAGATAAGAAGACTCGATGGAAGGAGCCTGGAGCTCTCCCATCCTTCTGGCTGATGTGATAGCCAACAAGAAGGCGGTTTTCCATGACAGGTGAGAGATGTCACACCTGTGCATCGGTTCGAATGGCTTGCCCATGAGCTTAGCCAATACCAGCAGTAGATCCCACGGAGGTGGAGGTTCTCGCACCGGAAGGGATATGTGATCAAGGCCTTTGGAAAAGCGCCCGACCACCTTCTCCTGCGCCACCGACTACTTCCCGGCCCACGCCTGGTAAGCAGAGATGGCTGCCAGGTGCACTTTAAGGGTCGTCAACCGAAGCCCTAGCTGAGAAAGGGACCACAGGTTGTCCAAAATGCTTGCCAAGGAACAGGAGGAAGGGTCCAGGCCCTTGCCCTGACACCAAATGGAGAATCTCTTCCATTTGAAGGCGTAACATTTTCTGGTCGACTCCTTACGGGACGCCTCAACGACGTTGAGGACCTCGTCGGAAAGACCCAAGGCCTGGAACTCTAGCCACTTAGGAACCAGGCTGTCAGGTGCAGGGATTGAAGGTCTGGATGGAATACCTTCCCCTGATTGACTGAGATCAAGTCCGGGTGGGCTGGAAGCCGCCTCGGGAGCCTGGAGCTGAGACTGAGGAGATCTGGGTACCAGAACTGGCGGGTCCAGTCTGGGGCTACCAGAATCACCTGCGCCTTGTCCCTCCTCGCCTTGAGAAGCACCTTGTGGATCAAGGGAAATGGGGGAAAGGCGTAGAAGAGGCCCGAGGTCCACGGCCTCGAGAAGGCATCCCCCTGCAGCGAGCCCTGCTGAGGGGGGCGGGCATGAAACAGTCTCAGCTTCGCATTCTCCCTGGAGGCAAACAGGTCCGCCTGAGGCATGCCCCAGTGGGAGAAGAGGTCTTGCACTACCTCCAGCAGGAGAGACCACTCATGAGATGCAGCCCCTATCCGGCTTAGGGCATCGGCCAGGGTGTTGGAGGCTCCTGCCACGTGAATGGCAAGGAGATCCGCCTCCAGGCTGCGCACAAGTGACCAAATGCGGAGAGCTTCCCTGCACAGAGGCATGGAGCGCGTCCCGCCCTGGCAGTTTAGGTAGTACATGGTCGTGGTATTGTCCGTCTGGACTTGAACCACTTGACCCCGTAGAAATGGAGCGAAGGCGGTGAGGGTTAGACAAACCGCTCGAAGCTCCAGCAGGTTGATATGGCATCGGGACTCCCGAGGGGACCGGAGGCCATGCGCTCTGTGCTCCCCCAGATGGGCACCCCAACCCATCAGAGAGGCATCGGTCGATAGCAAGACCGTCGGCTCGGGGTTGACAAACGGGATGCCCTCCTGCAGATGTGCTGGAATGGTCCACTACTGGAGAGCGTCCCACATCCCCTGGGTCACTGTCAGCTGATCCAGCGGATCGAAGTGTTGTGACCATTGGCTGGCCAGCCCCCATTGGAGGGGACACATGTACCTGCAGGCCCAACAGACCATGCTGGTGCAGGCCGCCATGAGGCCCAGGAGGAGCAGGAAGTCCCGGGCAGGGCGCGATTGCCCAACCTGAAATGATTGGGCAAAGGAGGAAAGAACCTCGGCCCTGTCCGCCGGGAGCCATGCTCTGGCTCGTAGAGAGTCGAGCTCTGCCCCGATGAATTGTATCACCTGCTTTGGCATGAGTTCCGACTTGGCCTTGTTGATGAGGAGGCCAACCTGAGAGCAAACCTTGAGGGCCAGATCTCTGGACCGCTCCACCTCCGCTCTGGAAGGGGTTGCAATCAGCCAGTCATCCAGGTAGGGGTACACTCGGACCCTTCTGCACCACAAGAATGCTATCACCACTGCCATGCATTTGGTGAAGACCCTGGGAGCTAGGGAAAGGCCGAAGGGCATGGCCCGGAACTCGTAAAGGGATCCCTCTGCTCTGAAGTAGAGGAATCTCTGGTGGGACGGACAGATTGGGACGTGAAAGAAAGCGTCCTGAAGGTCCAGAGAACAGAACCACATGCCTCGTTCCAAGGATGGGAATATATGAGCCAGAGTGACCATCCTGAAGGTCCGAGACCTTAGGAACCTGTTCAGGTCGTGCAGGTCGAGAATGGGGCGCCAACCCCCCGTCCATTTTGGGACCAGGAAGTACCTGGACACAAACCCCGCGTCTGGAGGAGGATCCGCCACCTTCCTGATCACCTCTTTTTCCAGGAGCAGGGCAATATCGGCTCGGCGAGCTGACAGAGAGGCTGCGGACCCCGTAGCCCCCCCCCGAGAGGTGACGGCTCGGAAGGGTGGGGCCTGCTCGAACTCCAGAGGCAGGCCCTTTCCTACCACCTCCAACACTCACTGGTCCGTGGTGATAGCGGACCAGGCGGAAAGGAAGTGGCAGAGCCATCCCCCCACGGGGGGAACCCAGGGGGCAGTGACGAGGCTGGGGGCGACACCCCTCAACTCGTCACTGGGCAGACTTGGAGGAGGGACCGGCCGAGGGACCTCCTGGGCCTTTGCCTTCCTGCTTCCTGTTGGAGGAAGCCACGGGCTTGGGTTTGGGATGCCAAGCGCGAGTCTGCTGGCCCTGGTGCTGGTGCTGTTGGGCCGGACGTACCGCAGGCGCAGAAGGACAAAAGGACTTGTGCTGCTGCTGTCGGCGGCCTTTGTTCTTCTGGGCGGAGGTGACCAAGTCCAGAGTGGCATTGGACTTTTCGATCCGCTGGAGGTGACCTTCCACTCCAGGGCCGAAGAGGTCAGTCCCCAAGAAGGGGACATCTGCCAATTTGTGCTGGGTATCTGCCGTGAAGGTGGATATCCTCAGCCATGCTCTGCGGTGCATGGCCACTGTGGCTGCAACCGATCTGGCACAGGAGTCTCCTATGTCCAGAGCCGTTTGGAGCTGCTGCTTAGCCATTGCCCTACCCTGGTCCCGCACCTGCCGGACCGTGGTCTGCAGGGAGATGAGGGATCACCTTGTCCAGGGAGCCCATGAAGGCGTGGGAGAAGTGTACCATCAGCATGGCTGAGCTGGCCCAGCGGAGGACGCAGCGTACACCTTGCGCCCGGCGTAGTCCAGCTTTTTGGACTCCTTGTCGGGGGGGCTTGTCCACATCCCTAGCATTCCTGGAATGCCGGAAAACATTGTTGGTCACCAACCCCTCGGCAGAGGGGTGTTCCGAAAAACTGGGCAGAGAGCCGGTAGGGACCGCATACTTCCTGGCCATCCTGGCCGAAGGCGCAGGACAGGAAGCAGGCCGCTGCCAGAGCTCCAAGGCTGGGCCAACAATGGCTTCAGCCACCGGAAAGGCCTCCGTGGGTGAATCCCCTCGGTCTAGTATCTCCGTCAGGGGATACTTGGCCCGCTTGGATACGGGCTCGAGCTGCATCCCGGTGGACTCCGAGATGAGCCGAAGCAAACCCATGAAGAACGATGGGCTTTCGTCCATCGACTGGGCCCCGGAGGACTCCAGGTCAATGGGCCTGGAGAACAGGGAGGAGTCGTCGGACTCGGAGGAGTCCGCGAAGAGCTGCCTGGGGCCTGAACCACCCTCCACCTGCCGAGGACGGTCGGGAGTGAGGGTGACCGACAACCTGTGGGGGAGGCCTTGAATCAACCGAGAGTCCTTGGTCGGCGACCCCGATTTCGGTTTTGGAGGCGGAGGTTCCACCACAATCGGTGGGGCAGCTGGTTTCGGCCGAACAATCGGCCTAGGCTTGGGCACCTTGACTACAGCGAGGGGTTGTTTCGGCCACTCGGGTGACAGCCACTTGATGGCCAGGGAAGGCGACGGCGTTGGCTTGTTCCCAGAGAGAAGTAACTGCTGCCACATCAGGTCCTCGTAGTGTCGACGCAATTTGCGCCGAAGCCTCTCCTCTTCCGAGGAGGAAGACGAGGACGAGCGATGGCGCCGCTTACCTCGGTGCCGAGACCGAGACCGCCGATGTCGGCGGGATCGGCTGGACCTAGACGATGTCCGAGACCGAGAACCTTGGTGTTTCCGAGGACGGGTCTGGGAAGGAGCGGGGGACACCCGCTCTTCCCTCGGCTCGGAAGCCTTCACCGGGGACTGCGGCACCGGGGCGCAGGCAGGTCCTCGGCTCCATTGGGGGAACCGGTGAAGAAGGGTTGTCGGCCTCACCAGTCGACAGCTCGTCCAACGGGTCGAGAAAAATCTCGACCGTGTCGATGGGTGTCTCGGCCGGCTGCCTGACGAGGACGCCGTGAAGCCAGCGGCCTTAGCCGCAACCTCGACCGACGTCGACAGTCAGCTGTCTGGGGAAGGAGACCTCTTCTGCTCCCACGAACGCAGACGATGGGACTTACCCTTTGAGTCCTTCTTTTTGGACCAAGAGGAATGTCCCGATGGCCCCTCTCCCTTGATGGAAAGGGACTGGCAAAGCTCCTTGAACGAAGCTGAATACGAGGTACCCAGTGAGAGCGGGATAAATGCTGCGACTGAGGAAGAGGATGATGCGGCCTGGGCCGCCTCCTCCTCCAGGGCGATCATCTGCTCGAGTTGCTCAGCCGAAGCCAGCATGTAACGTCCCAACGGGCCTCCTCTCGATTTAACCGCAGATAGCTCGGGCGCCTGGTTGTAACCGGGCAGCGCCGTCCCAGGACGCTAATGAAATGAATGGCATGACTCGCAGGCTCATGGTCGTGTTCCCAGGTCGAGGCAGTAGACGACGCGGAGTGCGGGACCGCTCCTGGACAACTTCTGCCCACAAGGGCACGCCGAACCGGGAGTCGATTTGTCCATCGTGAGCCATGAGGGGAGAAAGATGACCAAGTCTTGAAAATTTTAAAAGGAGTTTCGCGAACCGAAGAATTAGGATCCAGTCCATCACGCAGAGCGTTAAGGAGGGAACCTGAGCTTCCAAGAGGTAAGGAAGATCTGGCGTCATGGGGCAGAGCCGAGAGTTTTACACCCGGGTTGGGGGGAGGAGCCAGCTTGAAGACCTTCCGGCAAGATTTAAAGCAGCAAGGAACCTGCCAGACAGTGTGGATGAACAACATATCCATGTCCCTAGAAAGTACAGTTATGTAAGAACTTACCGTAACAGTAGATCTTCAAGAAGAGCTCTTGCAGCAGGTAATAACTGATAGGACTATGCTGCCAGGCACTAGAACCCCATGAAAAACTTCTAGCTAGCAATCAAAGACGGGGACTGCCCCCGACGTCGGCTCCGCCCATGTCAGCCACTGTATAAAGGGGGTGGTCCCCCGGCGCCACCTCAGTTCATCCACTGGAGACCCAGTTAGCATAAAGGATGGAACAAACCAAGGAGGTTTTGTCATCCCGATAGGGACAATCGGAGAGAGGCAGTGGGGGAAGGAGGGAGGGAAAGCATACCTGTTGCAGGAGCTCTTCTCAAAGATCTAAAGTTACAGTAAGTTCTTACGTAACTGTACTATCTCACTTTAAGATAGAGTTCTTGTTGCAGGTAATAACCGATAGGACCGAGTCACAGGCAGTACTGGGATGCCACCAGGTCAGAAGGGTGATGGAAATAGTGCTACCCCAGGGCTCTTACAAGAGTAACCCCTGGAAGGCTGCCAGGCTGAAACCTGCCCTCCTTCTGGAAGCAATGTCCAAACTATAGTGCCAGACAAAGGTGTGCACCGAACTCCAGGTGGCTGCGGCACAAAGGTCTGCTGCTGACACGTTCTTGAGCTAAGCGAAGAATGTTGAAATTCCTCTGGTCGAATGACCTCTCATTGGACCCGGCAGGGATTTTCCATACTTCTAATGACAGAAAATGAGGCAGTTGACCAGCCACTTTGACATGGTCTGTTTTGTGACGGGTGCTACCAACATCCATTAGGCAAAGGAGACAAAACCCTGGTCTGATTTCCCAATGGACCGGGAATGGTTAACATAGTACCTAAGAATCCTATGTACATCTAAAGTATGTAACAAGGATTTCCCTTTGTTGGAGTACTCAGGATAGTAAACTGGCAGGTGGAGCGACGTGTTGATTGAGAGTAAACTCTGACACTACCTTTGGGAGAAATTTAGGATTTGTGCGACAGGACACCCTTTCCCTATGAAAAAGCAAATATGGCTCCTTACACATAAGAGCCTGGAGCTCGGAAATCCTCCGGGCCGGAGTAATAGCAACTAAGAATAATGCTTTCCCAGAGAGAAATCGAAGCTCGCAATTCGCAGCTGGTTCAAAGGGGGGCAAATTCAACTTCTCTAACATAAACAGCAAATCCCATGGGGAACAGGGTCCCGAATGGGAGGTTTGATGTGCAGGATACCTCGCAGGAAGGTACGTGACTGACCAAGCTGTGCCAAGGTCTTGCCATCCATTGGTACATGATAGGCTGTGATAGCTGAAAGATGTACCTTTATGGAGGAATAGCTCAGATCTGAGTAAGACAGGGATAACAGATACTCCAGGACCCAGTTCACCTTGCAAGAGAATGGGTCCAAGTCACAGGCAGCAGCCCAGAGGCTGAACCGCTTTTACTTTTTACTTCAAGGCAAACATGGCCCTAGCAGATGGTTTTCTAGCGGCCACTAATATCTCTGCTATCCCTTCCAACACCACATACCTGAACTTGGCTAAGCCTGCAGAAGTCATGTGTGGAGATGCAGAGATTTGAGGCTGGGGTGAACTAGAGAGCCCTCCTCTTGGGACAGCAACAGTGAGGACAGAGGAAGTAGGACTGAGGGTTCTCCCGCCAGCTGCTGCAGAAGCGGGAACCAAATCTGTCTGGGCCAGAACAGTGATACTAGAATCATGGCTGCTTGTTCTGACTGCAACTTGAGCAGAACTCGCTGCAGAAGTGGGAAGGCATAAAGAAACCTCCCTGTCCACGTGAGGGATAATGTGTCTCGCCAAAAAACACCAGGCCCTGGCTCTTGCGAGCAAAAATTGGGCAGTTCGGCGCTAAGTGTGGATGCGAAGTGGTCCAACCCTGGAGTCCCCCATCTGTTGAATAGGTCGTCTACTATGTCTTGAAGTAGTTCCCATTTGTGAGCTTGGGATTGCGAGTAACTTAGGCTGTCTGCTAGTGTGTTCTGAAGACCTGGGACATGCATCACGAACAGTACCAGGCTGTGATCTATTGCCCAGTACAAGACCCTCATGTCTTCTCTGCAAAGGGGGTAAGAATGTGTTCCTCCTTGCTTACTGATATAGAAAACCATGGGCAGGCAGTCCACCTGGACTAGTAATGGGCCTGGATGGAGGTCGTCCCGGAACACTTGTAAGGCATACAGCACAGCCTTCATCTCCAGAACATTGATGTGCAGGGAGCGTTCTGTCCAAGTCCAAGACCTCCGGGTCTGACTGCTCTTGAAGTGGGCACCCCATCCTATGCCAAACACATCTGTGGTGACAATCTGCTGAGGACAGGGGTTCCTGAATGGTGCCCCTATCATTGCCCGGGAGGGGTTCAGCCACCATGTCAATGTTTGGTGTACAGCACTGGAGATCCTGACCTTCTGGTCGAGATCGTCTCTTTGCCAATCCCACTGCACCCTGAGGTTCCATTGCAGAGTCATCAATGAGCGACAACCACAGTCACTACGGCAGCGGCCATGTGACCCAGGAGTTGTAGAACCGTTCTGGCTGGAGCCTGCTTTATGGAGAGAAATCTCTGTGCCAACATCTGAAGATGATCTGCCCTGTCTAACGGGAGAAAGACTCTCCCTTGAACTGTGATCACACCTATAAAATGGAGCCTCTGAGATGGCCATGGGGTGGACTTTGGGAGATTTTAGGGTTATCCCAAGGTCCCGGAACATGCTGAAGGTGCAATCCAGGGTCTGGCATAGCTGTTCCCTGGATGAGGCTGATAGCAGCCAGTCATCAAGGCAGGGGCAGATATAATGTAACTGCCTCCTGAGAGCAGCCGCTACTACTGCCAGGCACTTGGTTAATACACGAGGTGCTGAGGATAGGCCAAACAGAAGAGCCCTGAACTGGTAGTGCTTTCTTTCAAGCATGAACCAAAGATACTTCCTGTTAGATGGCAGGATCTTTATGTGCATGAACATATCCTGCATGTCCAGGGAGCAGTGCCAATCTCCTTGGCGTAGCAAGGGAAGCAACCCCTGGTGTGTCACCATCCTGAACCTCCTGTACTCTATGAAGAGGTTCAGCTGACTGAGGTCCAGGATGGGACGAAGGTTCCCTGTCTTCTTTGGAACCAGGAAGAAGCAAGAGTAGTAACCTTTGGCCCTCTGGGGCTTAGGTACTACCTGAATGTCTCACTTTGACAGGAGGGCCTGTATTTCCACAAGAATAAGACCTGCGTGGGATGGGGAGCAGGTTCTGTAAACCAGCGGATTGTCCGGCAGTAACTGGGAAAACTCCAGGGCACAGCCCCTTTCTACGATCAGTAGCACACATTCATCTGTGGTGATGTTCGTCCAACCTGTGAGGTAAAGGGAGAACCCCCCCTCCTACTGCCT
This sequence comes from Neoceratodus forsteri, assembly GCA_016271365.2. Classification (NCBI taxonomy): domain Eukaryota; kingdom Metazoa; phylum Chordata; order Ceratodontiformes; family Ceratodontidae; genus Neoceratodus; species Neoceratodus forsteri. The sequence goes on from CM057459.1 coordinate 983,889,932, forward strand.
CCCCTAACAACTCTGCTGGAGGAGGGAGAGCAGGCAAGGAGTTAGGCTGAGGCAGAAGGAGTGGGAAGAGGAGCTCTGGACTGCTTGGTGGTTCGTGGTCCTGGAGTTCCTGCTGTCTGAGCGGGTGCTTTTCTCTTGAACCCTCCTCGTTGAGGCTGTTATTTGACCTTGGTGCCTCCAAAAGGGACGGTGCGCTTAGGAGGGCAAGCCTCTGATTTGTACATTTTATGTACTTCTGAGACAGCCTTCCCAGAGTCCTGTAGGCCAGTGATGATCTTTTCAGCCTCCTGGCCAAAAAGCACAGGGCCCCTGGAAAAAGAGAATGAGAATGGTGTCCTGTAGGTCATGCCTGAACCCAGACACATAGAGCCATGAGTGTCACCTGAGGCTGCAGCTCTGGCTGCAGTATCTGCTGCATCATATCAACATCTGAGGACATGTTTGCCCACATCCCAACCAGATTGCAGGACTGCCAGGAGCTCTGACTTGTTGAGTGAATCTTGCTGGGCCTTGGGTAAGTCCATAGATTTCTGCCATAAGCACTTCTGGTACATGACCGTATCTGCTAGAAAGTTCAAAGACCTGATAGTACAGGTGGAAGAGGTGTACACCCTCCAACCCACTTGATTTATTTTTTTAGACTCCTTGTCTGGTGGCTGGGAGCTGGTAAGCCTGGGCTGTTACAACCTGCCAGGAGCCGCTGTAAGAACTATGAAGCCCGACTTGGGTTGCTCACCAAGGTGGGGCTCATTTCTGGGGGTTCTGTACAGGTAGTTGGCCTTTTTGGGCACCGTTGAAGTAGTATGTCAGTTTCGTCACATCCTGAAATGGTTTCACCAATGGGCGGGGATGACTAGCGGTTGGGGATTGTAACCCCAAACACTTCACTATGTGTCTACTCTCCAGCTCCAGGTCTTCCATTTCCCGCTGGTTGAGGAATTGAATGTCCCTCATAACCTCAAGAAAGGTGGGATTATCAGGTGGTGACATAGTTGAGTCCTTCCTGGGATTCAGTGAGGGCAGAGGGAGGTCATCCTCAGAAGAAGCGCAAGATGAGAAGGAACCACTGCAGTCCCAATTGTTCAGTCTGAAGATTAGTGGGCCTGCTCCAGTGCAGAGAGTGGCATCCTCTGGACCTGCTCTGCCCTCAGGAGCGACGATCTCTAGACTTGCTCCGCCTGTGGGAAGAAGACTGCGAGGATGCATGATGTCTGTGGCTCCGATGTCCGTCTGAGCCGTGATCCAAACCACCATGAGTCAGGCGGGCTGGCATTGGAGATGGCGACTGAGTCCTATGGGGAGGCAGGTGGCAGAGATATGGCTGCAGGTGCACCCATAGGTTCCGGTTTGGGAAGGAGGTCACTATTGATGGTGTTCCACCAACTAGTGAAGAGTGCACCAACTTCTGCTAAAGGGACCACTGAGCCTGACTCCGGTCCAGCATCGGGCTGGTTGGCCCCCCAAGTGCCTGGCATCAGAGGAGGCTCTGGCAATCGGACGCCGTCAGTCAAGTCAACTGATGTCTGGTCCTCCTCCGGGGGCCAGACGCTAAGAACTTGGCTGATGTGTGGTCATCAGACCCTGTGGTTAGAGTCTTGGGAGGGCCTGATGTCAGGTCAGCTGTCACCAGGTCCTCTGGTAGAGGCCTTTGGGGGGGCTGACGACTGCTGGGAGGAAGAAGTCTGGTCTCACTACACTGGAGTGGAGACAGAAGTTGTAGTGGACTGTCGTCGGTCCAAAGGGACAACTGACGACAGGTTAGGCACAGAGTGTGATTCCTTGGAGTGCTCGGTACCCTGGAGCCTGTCACGGTCGTCAGCCATGGCTGACGAACTGGAGGACGAGGCCTTGACGACTGTGGAACCTGAACAGACTCCCATCGAAGTAACAGAAGAAGAGGCCAAATCCTTGGCTCAAAACCCTAATGAATGTTTGTGTAGTCTGATGGCCGGAGAAATAGAAGGACGAGGCCTGGAAAGGCCCTTGCCCCGAATTCCAGCCCAATGTCTGGGAAGAGATGAAAAAAATTACTCACCTTAGTAATTATGTTTCTTCTATTGAAGTCTTGCTGTATTCTGACCAATGCAGTTAGCCCCAGTCTTTAAACTGCCCCGGAGAACAAAGGGTTAACTTTCTATGCAGAGCATAGAATGCCGAGCTCGAGCTCAGTTGGTGTCTCTGTCTGTTTCCCTTTGAAATCTAACAGTCAGATGTTTACGAGCAAAAACTCACTAGCTATGCTATGTGGAAATTGTAAAATGTTATTAGTCAACTGACAACAAAAAGTTTTGGATTCCCAAAGGAAGACTCAAGTCAGGAAACCCAAAACAAAAAAAACCTTCAAAAAAGAACAACAAGATAAACACCCAAACAAAAAGCGGAGGGTGTAAAGGAGCACCCCTGAGGTGCAGCACTGCGCCTGCCCACCCACTTCCCAAAAAACAGGTTCTGAGAGGGGAGGCGGGGGTCAGAACACAGCAAGACTCCAATAGAAGAAACATAATTACTAAGGTGAGTAATTATTTCTTCAAACAACATGAAGTCTTGCTGCATTCTGACTAATGCAGACTACCAAGCAGTACCTCCATGGAGGAGGGACAGAACCTACTTTGGGAACAGGCTCTGAAGTACTGCTGTGCCAAATCGAGCATCACTCCTAGCCTGGATATCCAGAGAGTAATGCTTGGTAAAGCTATGGACTGTTTTCCAGGCGTCTGCTTGACAAATTTCTAAGAGAGGAATATCCCTGGCAGCAGCAAGAGAAGCAGCTGTATCTCTAGTAGAGTGAGCCCTCAGGCCTGAGAGTGGAATCTTTCCCAGTTTTTCACAGCAGAATTGTATACAAGACACAATCCACCTGGCAACAGTTCTCTTGGTGGCAGGTTTGCCCTTTTCCCACTTCTCCATAAGTGAGGAACAACTGGAGGGACTCAAACCTGTGACCCTTGGTATGCTCTATGTAGTAGCTAAGGGCTCTTTTAATATCTAAACTGTGTAGCCTCCTCTCTCCTGAGGAAGAATGATCAGTGAAGTAAACAGGAAGAGACACAGACTGATTCAAGTGGAAATCTGAAACCACTTTGGGCAAAAACCTTCTATTGGTTCTAAAGACCACTTTATCTCTGTGAAAGGAGATAAAATCAGGTTCCACTGACAGGGCTTGCAATTCACGGATACATCTGGCAGAGGTAATGGCTACCAAAAGAAAAAATTACTCACCTTAGTAATGTTGTTTCTTCTAATGGAGTCTTGCTATATTATGACTATTGCAGTTTGTCCCACCATTAGAACTGCTACGGAGGTGAAAGAGTTAACTTCCATGCAGGGCATGGAACTTAGAGCGCGAGCTCGGTTAGAAAAGCTCTGTCTGGAATATTTCAAACTGAAACTGTCAGATCTTTATGAGCAAAACTCACTAAGGTTCTGTGTGGAAGCTGTAACCTACACTAGCCAACTGGCTACTTAAATATTAACACATTTTCCTGGTCCCAACACCAAGACTCAAGTCAGGGGACCATAAAAAGAAGATAAGAAGATAAGATAAAATAAAACACAACACCCAAACACCCCAACAAAGAAGGGGTGGAAAACATAAAAAGGGGCATCAATTAGTGCCAACAGTGGACTGCCCACCCCATACCCAAAGCAGAAGTTCTGAGAGGGGCAGGCTGGGGGGGGAGGTCATAATATAGAAAGACTCCATTAGAAGAAACAACATTACTAAGGTGAGTAATTTTTTCTTCAAACAACATGAAGTCTTGCTATATTATGACTATTGCAGACTACACAGCAGTACCTCCATGGAGGAGGGACAGAACCTACTTAGGGAATAGGCTTTGAAGCACGGCTGTGCCAAACTGAGCATCCTCCTGGCCTGGATATCCAGGGAGTAATGCTTGTGAAAGTGTGTACTGTTTTCCAAGTAGCTTGACATATCTCTAAGATAGGATGTCTCTGGCAGCAGCTAGAGACGCAGCTGTACCTCTGGTAGAGTGAGCCCTCAGGCCTGAAGGGGAACCTACCCAGTTTTTGATAGCAAAATTGATACAAGAGACAATCCACCTGGCAATGGATCTCTTAGTGGCAGGTTTCCTTTCCCAACCTCAACATAAGTGAGAAACAGTTGAGGGAGTCAAACCCAGACCCTTGGTACGCCTATGTAGTAACTTAGGGCCCTCTTAACATCTAGGCTGTGCAACCTCCTCTCACCAGAGGAGGAATGGTCAGTGAAGAACACTGGAAGTGAAATAGATTGATTAAGGTGGAAATCTGAAACCACCTTAGGCAAAAACTTCCTGTTAGTCCTGAGGACTACCTTATCCCTGTGAAAGGAAATAAAGTCAGTCTCCACTGACAAAGCTTGTAACTCACTTATGCGCCTGGCAGAAGTGATGGCTACTAGAAATACAGTTTTCCAAGTCAAGTACTTAAGCTCTGCCGAAGACAGAGGTTCAAAGGGGGGTTGCATCAGCTGAGCAATGCAAAGATTAAGATCCCAGGCAGGGGCAGGGTCCCTGAATGGTGGATTGGTATGAAGCAATACCCTTAAAAAACTTGGAAAATACAGGGTGAGCAGAAAGAGAAGAGGGCTTCCCTGCTGAAATAAAAGCAGAGACAGCTGCCAAATGCACTTTCAGGGTAGCTGGTCTCAGTCCCAAAGAATTAAGATGGACCATAAAGTCCAAAACAGTGGGCAAATCAGCAGATTCCAGGGAAATATGCTTCCCAGAACACCATATGGAAAACCTTTTCCATTTGGAGTTATAAGTAGCCCTAGTGGAAGGCTTCCTAGAAGCTTCAAGATTTTCGAGAACACCTTGAGAAAGTTGTAGATCAGCACTCCAACTCCCTCAAGAGCCAGGCCTTGAGGTTGAGGGATTTGAGATTCGGATACCAGACTCTCCCTGGGCACAGGTTAACAGATTGTGGTTCCTGGGAGACACAGGGAAGATGGACTGCTAAGGACAGAAGGAGTGGGTACCAGGGCTGCCTGGCCCAGTCTGGAGCAATCAGGATCATCTTGCAGGGCTGAGATCTGATTTGACTAGCACCTTGAACAGGAGAGGAAGGGGGAAGGCATAGAGAAACTTCCTTCCCAATCGAGGAGAAAGGCATCCAGGGGACTGAGCCCAACACTGGGGCCTGCAACAAAAAGTGGAAGTTGATGATTGTCTGGGGCTGCAAAAGATCTATCTGAGGGGTGCCCCATCTGGCAAAAACTATCCCCAGTACTGGGATCCAGTGATCATTCGTGATGGCCCTGGGAAATCCTGCTGAGAGCATCTTCCAGGACATTGTCCTTGCCTGGGAGGTGAACTGCTATGAGGGAAGTGCTCAGGAATAAGCCAGAGACCACAACTTCATTGCCTCGGTGCACAAGGCTGAAGACCGAGTGCCCCCTTGTTTGTTGATGTACCACATTGTAGTGGTGTTGTCTGTTCTGACCTGTACCACTTTGTTCTGAACAGATGCAGAAAAAACCAGAAGTGCTAGAAAAACAGCTCTGAGTTCCAACAGATTGATGTGGAGCAGAGATTCCTGAGGGGACCACAATCCATGGGTGGAGAGGTCGCCCATGGGAGCTCCCCATCCCAAGAGGGACGCATCTGTAGTAAGGGTCCAGGAGTGAGACAGAGGGATGAAGGGCACCCCTTGTCTCAGATTGCTCTGATCCTGCCACCACTGAAGGGCCTGGATCAGGGTTCGAGTCACTGGGATCAACTTGGATAGGGAATCTCTTCTTTGAGACCAAACGGCTCTCAAATGGAACTGAATGACCCTCATCTGAAATCTTGCTCCTTGCACTACAGCTGTGGAAGCAGCCATGTGTCCTAGGAGCTGTAGGAAATGCCTTGCTGGTCGAGAGACCTGCAGAGTGAAGGACGAGGCCAGGGCCACCAGGGTCCTTACCCTTTCTTGGGGAAGGAAGGCTCTGGCCTGCTTTGTGTCCAGTTCTGCACCCATAAAGGTGAGTACCTGGACAGGTTCCAGAACTGACTTTGGAAGATTGAGAAGAAAGCCCAGAGAGGTAAGCAGCTGCTGGGTAACTTGCAGGTGTGATTTGACCTGGTCTGGAGACTGACCCAATGAGCCAGTCGTCTAGGTTGGGAAAGATGGCAATCTTTTGCCTTCTTAAATGAGCAACTGCTACTGCCAGGCATTTTGTGAATACCCTTGGGGCAGAGGTAAGGCCGAAGGGCATTGCTCTGAACTGATAATGACCTGAGGGCAGTTCAAATCTGAGGTACTTTCGGTGGGAGCTTCTGATAAGAACATGGAAGTAGGCATCCTTGAGGTCCAGGGAAGCTAGCCAGTCCCCTGGCCTTGGGGAGGTAAAATCATTCCCAGAGTCACCATTTTGAATTATGATTTTAAAGGTGCTTGTTCAGATAACTTAGGTCCAGGATGGGCCGCCACTCTCCCTGTCTTTTTGGGGTAAGGAAGTACCTGGAGTACAGACCCTTGCCCTGGTGTAGGGGAGAAACCCTTTCTACAGCTCTGAGAGCCAGGAGGGTTGAGACTTCTGTTTCCAAAGCAAGAGTCTCTAGAGGGTTTGCAGGTGGAAAAGATCTGATTCTCATCTTTGGAAATTTTTTGAAGCTGAGAACCAGACCCTGGCTTACTACTTCCAGGACCCACTTGCCTGATGTTAAAGACTCCCAGTCCTGGATGAAGTAAGCCAGCCTGCCCCCTACAGGTAATGGAGAACCGGCCCTGGGCATCCCATCAGGGTGCCTGTTTTGCAGGGGCTTTAGGCTGAGGGGTGGGAGCAGGCCTGCTTGTACCCTGTCTGCCTCTCCCTCTGAAGAACCCCCTCTGAACATAAGCTGAAGAGGAGGCCTGGGTTTGGTAAAAAGGCCTGTGAAAAGGCCTGCCTCTACCCCTGGGGTTGCCTCTGAGAGTGGCTTGCCATTCCTTGGCTTGTGCACTCCTATAAGTGGTTCTATATTCATCCATTTTCTTCATATAATTCTCTGTCTGCTCCCCAAACAGAGAATTTCCCACACAGGAAAATCCATAGCCTTAGCCTGGGTATCCTGTGACAAACTAGTACACCTGAGCCAAGCCAATCTACGAAAAGCCACAGATGTAGCCATGACTCTAGAGGATACATCATTAGGATCCACTGCAGCATGGAATTGCACCTTAGATGCCTCAATACCATCAGCAGCCACCTGCTCCAGCTCCTTGGCAAGCTGGCCAGGGGCCTGTTTGGCTAAAGCCATGGCAGTATCCCATCTAGATTTTTGGTATCTTGCAACGTAGGCCATATAATTTGCTTGTCTGAGTCCCAATGATGCTGCCATGTATTGTTTTTTAGCCATGGCATCAATCTTCCTGGAGTCCTTGTCAGGAGGATGTGAAGCCAGGGGAATATTGGCCTTATCACAGGCTGCAGCCTGAACTACCCCAACATGGCTGCATTGCTGTGAAAGAAATTCGTATCAGGACCTGACAAAGTGTACCTCCTGTCCATCTTTTATCCACAGGAGGCACAGAATTAGGAGCTTTAAAATTTTTATTGTTCGTTTCCTAAAGGATTTATGTAAAGGAATAGACAATCTCCTGGACTCTGGGATATCCATCATCTCTACAAAGTCAGGATCCTCTTGCTCATCCACAGCTTCCTCCAAAGGAAGCTGGAGGGTTTCAGCAACTTTTTTATAAAACAGAAAATGAGAAAGGGACTCAGAAAGCCTAGGGGGAGGTTCTCCTAAAGGTCTGTCTGGGGAGATGTCCGGTTCAATGGGCACATCCAGACTTTCAAAGTCACATTCACACTGTTCATAATCATCCTCCCCCTCCTCTGGTTCATAAAACTCCTCTATATCATATTCTTGAGCCAGTGGAACCGGCCGAACCGACCTTTTGCCAGATAGTGGCGGTTCGGACGGAACCGGGGAAAGTGACTGGACAATTTGGATTGCCCTGGCTATCTCTGCAGCAGTTGGAGAAGGAATTTTTGACTCCGCACCTGCTGATTTTCTAGTTCTCTTTGCTGGAACTGGCTCCTCAGAGTCAGCTTTACGTTTGCCCGAGGAAGTCTGGCCCTGGTCAGAGGGCACTCCCTCAGGTTCGGTTGGCACCGAACCGGGCTGGCCATCTGGGTCAGCGGACTTTTTGCCCTCGCTCCTGAGCCTACCAACTCTCTTATCTAGGGTAGCTGCACGGAAATTCTTGCAAATCTGGCAGTCTGCATTGAGGTGGTCAAACCCCAGACAATAAACACATGTGGTGTGTGGGTCAGCCTTGGCAAAGGCTTCCCACAGACACTACAGTGTTGAAACCCAGTGGGCCCGTTTTTCTTTTGGGTTTCTGACATAATGCCAGCCTAACCAAAACTTGCCGCTTTTTCGGCAGTGCAGGTAAGACACCCTTATCGGTTCCCAACCGTGTCACGGTCGTGGAAAACGAATGAAACCGCTTTTTAGAACCGATAAGAACCGGGAACCGCACTCTAAAAAGCTTTTAAATGCTTCAGAATAAAGTTTCAAGATAACCTGATCGGTTCAAACCGAACCGATAAACATTTACAAGTTCCACACAGAAATAAACCTGTCTATTACTTACAATACCACAGACAGAGCTTGAACCGATCGGTTTATGGTTAAAATAATAATCGCGTTAAATTTAACCAGAAAACTCTTTAAACCGAGAAATGAACCAGTAGTAGGAGGAATCTCCGAGCGACTGTTCAGTGAGGCGGAGTAAAGAATCTGACAGTTTCAGTTTGAAATATTCCAGACAGAGTTTTTTCATCCGAGTCCGCTCTAAGTTCCATGCCCTGCATGGAAGTTAACTCTTTCACCTCTGGAGCAGTTCTAATGGTGGGACAAACTGCAATAGTCATAATATAGCAAGACTTCATGTTGTTTGAAACACAGTTTTCCAAGTCAAGTACTTAAGCTCTGCTGAGGACATAGGCTCAAAAGGAGGTTGCATAAGTTGAGCAATGCAAACATTTAAATCCCAGGCAGGGGCAGGGTCTCTAAAGGGAGGACTGGTATGAAGCAAAAAATTGACAGAATACAAGATGAGATGATAGTGAGGAAGACTTCGCCACTGACAGAAAAGCAGAAACAGCTGACAAGTGTACCTTGACAGTAGCTGATCTGAGGCCTAGGCCATTAAGATGGACCATATAGTCCAGAACTGTAGGCAATTCAGCAGTATCTGGAGAAATATGCTTCTTAGAACACCAAATGCTGAATCTCCTCCATTTGGAGTTATAAGTCTTTCTGGTGGAGGGCTTTTGAGAAGCTCTGAGAATATCCAGAACCCCCTGAGACAGATGCAAATCTGCAAACTCTAACTCTTCAAGAGCCATGCCTTGAGATTGAGAGACTGAAGATTGGGGTACCAAATCCTCCATTGAGAGGAGGCTAACAGGTTGTAATTCCTGGGAAGAAACAGAGGAAGATGGACTGCTAAAGACAGCAACAGGGGGTACCAGGGCTGTCTGGCCCAGTCTGGAGCAATCAGAATCACTTTGCAAGGTTGTGACCTTATCTTGACTAAAACTTTGAACAGAAGGGGGAATGGAGGGAAGGCATACAGAAATTTCCCTTCCCTTTCCAGTTCAGAACCAGAGCATCCAGGGGGACTGAGCCCAAGACTGGGGGCCTGCAACACAAGACAGGAAGTTGGTGATTGTCTGGGGCTGCAAAAAGATCCATCTCTGGAGTGCCCCACCTTGAAAAAAATCACTTTCAATACCAGAGAGTCCAGGGACCATTCGTGATGGCCCTGTGAGATCCTGCTCAGTGCATCTGCTAGCACATTGTCCTTCCCTGGAAGGTGAACTGCTGTCAGAGAGGTTTGCAGGGAATAAGCCACGGACCACAACTTTACATGGCTTCTGTGCACAAGGCTGTAGACCGAATACCTCCCTGCTTGTTGATGTAACACATGGTGGTGGTGTTGTCTGTTCTGACCTGAACCACCTTGTTCTGTACTGACTGAGAAAAAGCTTGCAGGGCCAGAAAAACTGCCCTGAGTTCCAGGAGATTGATATGGAGAAGGGATTCCTGAGGGGACCACAGTCCCTGGGCAGTTTGGGCCCCATGATGAGCTCCCCAGCCTAGAAGGGAAGCATCTGTGGTAAGGACGACTGAATGAGACTGAGTGGCAAATGGGACCCCTTGCCTTAAATTGTCCTGATCCTGCCACCATTGAAGGGCTTGGATCAAGGTCAGAGTCACTGGGATCAGTTCGGTAAGGGAATCCTTCCTCTGAAACCAAAAAGCTCTCAGATGGAACTGAATGTCCCTCATCTGGAATTTTGCCTCTTGGACCACTGCCATAGAAGCTGCCATGTGGCCCAAGAGCTGGAGGAAATGCCTTGCTGGTCGAGATACCTGAAGGCTGAAGGAAGAGGCTAGTTCTATAAGAATCCTTGCCCTTTCCGGGGAAGAAAGGCTCTTGCTTTGACCGTATCCAGCTCTGCCCCTATAAAGGTAAGAAGCTGGACAGGCTTGAGAACTGACTTGGGAAGGTTGAGAAGAAATCCTAGAGAAGTGAGCACTTGCTGAGACACTTACAGGTCTGACCTGACTTGGTCTGGAGACCGGCCCACTATTAGCCAGTCCAGATATGGAAAAATGGAAATCTTTTGCCTTCTTAGAAAGGCAACTACTACTGCCAGGCACTTTTTGAAGACCCTTGTGGCTGAAGTTAGGCCAAGGGGCATTGCTCTGAACTGATAGTGGCATGAGAGCAACTTGAACCTGAGGTACTTTCTGTGGGAGCACCTGATGGGAATGTGAAAATAGGCATCTTTGAGGTCCAGGGAGGCTAGCCAGTCCCCTGGCCTTAGAGAGGGAAGGATTATTCCCAGAGTTACCATCTTGAACTTTGGTTTTAAAAGATGTTTGTTTAGGTATCTTAGGTCTAGGATGGGTCGCCACTCCCTGTCTTTTTGGGGTAAGGAAGTACCTGGAGTACAGACCTTTGCCCCAGTGTAGGGTAGGTACTCTCTCTCTCTATGGCTCTTAAAGCCAGCAGAGATGAAACCTCTGCCTCTAGGACAAGGGTTTCTGAGAGACCTGCAAGTGGAAAAGATCTGGCTCTCATCTTTGGAAATTTTTTGAAGCTGAGAACCAGTCCCTGGCTTACTACTTCCAGGACCCACTTGTCTGATGTAACAAACATCCAGTCCTGGACGAAGTAAGTCAGCCTGCCCCCTACTGGTATAGGGAGTCGACCCGGGCAGGCCCATCAGGGTGTCTGCTTGGCAGAGGCCTTAGGCTGAGGAGTGGATGCAGCCCTGCTCATCCCCCTTCTGCCTCTCCCTCTGAAGAACCCCCTCTGTGAAAAGGGAGAAGAGGCCTGTGCTTGATAAAAAGGCCTATGAAAAGGCCTGCCCCTGCCCCTAGATTGCTGCCTTTGAGGAGTTGCCTGCCTCTCTTTGGCCTGAGCACTCCTGTAAGTGGTCCTATACTCATCGATTTTCTTCATGGAATTCTCTGTCTGCTCCCCAAACAGAGAATTACCCACTACAGGAAAATCCATGGCCTTAGCCTGGGTATCCTGCGAGAGGCTAGTACATCTCAGCCAGCCATTCTCCGTAGAGCCACAGATGTAGCCATGACTCTTGACACACCATTGGAGTCCACAGCAGCATGAAACTGAACTTTTGATGCCTCGATCCCATTTGCAGCCACCTCCTCCAGCTCCTTGGCTAGCTGGGGGGGAGGCCTGTTTAGCCAGTGCCAGTACAGTGTCCCACCTGTACTTCTGGTATCTGGCTGTATAGGCCATATAATTCGCCTGCCTGAGTCCCAAGGAAGATGCCATGTACTGTTTTTTTTTGCCATGGCATCAATCTTCCTGGAGTCTTTCTCTGGGGGGGGGTGAAGCCAAGGGAATGTTTGCCTTATCACAGGCAGCAGCCTGCACAACCCAACATGGCTGCACTGCTGATATAAGAACTCCGCATCTGAGCCTGAAAGTGTATACCTCTTGTCCATTCTTCTATCAACAGGAGGTATAGAAATGGGAGACTTCAGGATTTTGTGTGTCTGCTTCCCAAAAGAATTGTGAAGGGGAACAGACAGTCTCCTGGACTCTGGGATGTCCATCATTTCCACAAAATCAGGCTCCTCTTGATCCTCCATTGCCTCCTCCATAGGAAGCTGGAGGGTCTCAGCCACCTTTCTGTAGAACATAAAGAGGGAAGGGGACTCAGAAAGCCTAGGAGGGGATACACCTGAATGTCTGTCTGGGGAGATGTCCGGTTCAACAGGCACATCCAGACTTTCACCATCACCATCATCATCTTTAAACTCCCCCTCCTCCAAAACTCCAGTTCATAAAATTCTTCAGGGGTATAATTGTGAACCAGGGGAACAGACTAACTTGAGTCCCTGCCAAAAAGTGCCGGATCAGTTGGAACCGGGCAAAGCGATTCCACAATCCGAATCGCTCTGGCTATTTCCTCGGCGGTCGGAACATGGGCTTCTGGATCCGAACCAGATGATTTCTCTTTCCGTTTCCTTTTTGTCGGAACTGAACCCTCGGGATCGGCTCTCCTTTTGCCCGAAGAAGTATCGCCCTGGTCAGAGGGCACTCCTTTTGGTTCAGTCAGAATCAAACCAGGCTGGCCATCCGGGTCAGTGGACTTCTCGCCCTCCTTTTCCCTCCGTCTACCTAATCTCTTTTCAATGGTAGATTTGGGAATGTTTTTACAAATTTGACAGTCTGAATCGAGGTGTTCCAACCACAAACAATAAACACAGGTGGTGTGCGGATTGGCCTTGACAAAAACCTCCCCACACTCACTGCAGTGTTGAAACCCAGTGGGCCCGTTTTTTTTCTTGGGTTTCTCAGACATGGCCAACCTAACCAATTTACCCTTTTTTGGGCAACCGCCAGGCAAGACTCTCTTATTGGTTCCTAACCGTGTCACAGGTCTTGGAAAAAAGCGTACCAAGCACGTTTTTTTTAGAACCGATAAGGACTGGTAACCACACACTAAAGTAAGATACAAGAATTGACAACTGATCGGTTCAGCCGAACCGATCCACACTTTTACAAGTTCCACACAGAAAAACAGTACAAAACCTATCTAGTACTCATGATACCACAGACAGAGACTGAACTGACTATGCGGAAATAAATTTCGGTTAAAAACCGACAGTAAACCGACACTTCAACCTACTTTCGAACTGAGCTGCAGGAGAAATCTCCAGAGCAACTGTTCAGTGAGGCGGAGTAAAGAAACTGACAGTTAAATTTCAAAGGGAAACAGACAGAGACACCAACCGAGCTCGAGCTCAGCATTCTATGCTCTGCATAGAAAGTTAACCCTTTGTTCTCCAGGGCAGTTTAAAGGCTGGGGCTAACTGCATTAGTCAGAATACAGCAAGACTTCATGTTGTTTGAAGGGAGGCTTGGTGGTCGAAACCCCTGGGAAAGCCAGCAACCTAAGGGGGGCAGAGTCCGACCTCCAGCCGGAAGTGGAAACTTTAGTCTTGTGCAAGGAACAGGATCGTGAGTCTGACTTGGACCTGTCCTTGACTTTCTTATGATGCTTCCCTGAGTGCTTCTCCTTGGGGGAGATGTTGTGAGTGGAGGATGAAGAGGAGCTGTGGCTACTTGTTGTTCCAGCAGGTGGGCCCTGAGTGTCCTCAGGCGGCGGATGCAAGTGCACTTACTGAAGCTCTGGCAGTGCAGGCAATCTTCTGACTTGTGTTCTGGTCCCAGGCACAGGAGGCAAGTCAAATGGCCTTTTTTGACCGGAAATGGTTTGACGCATGCACAATTAGCTTTATGCCGTGGTGTTGTACTGGTAGACTCGGCAGACATAAAGAGGCAATCGATATACCTGAAAAAGTTGAACTACGTGGAGCGTCTGAAAAATGACGGTCGACTAGTAGCAGGAGGCGTCCATGGAGCCAATATACAGGGTCGATGGTGAGAAAGAAAAAATTACTCACCTTAGTAATGTTGTTTCTTCTAATGGAGTCTTGCTATATTATAGACATTAGCAGTTTGATCCAGCTCTAGAACTGCCCCGGAGTGAAATGGTTAAAACCATTCCAAAATAGAATTTTGGCACGAGAGCAGCTCTATCTGTGTCATTTCAAACTTGAACTGTCAGATCTTTCGAGCCAAACTCACTAAGGTCTGTGTGGAAGCTGTAACCTACACTAGCCAAATGGCTACCTAAATAATAACAACCATTGATGGTCCCAACACCCAAGACTCAAGTCAGGGGACCAGAAATACTAACACCATTCTAATAATATGAAAATGGAACATAAGTATAATAAAACACACACGCAGCTAGCACATACACACCCCAAAGTCCCAAAGGGGACAAAATGCTAACAGGACATAAGTAGTGCCCACACTAAGTTGCCCGCACCCCACCAAGTAGAGGTTCTGAGAGGGGCAGGTTGGGGAGGTCTATAATATAGCAAGACTCCATTAGAAGAAACAACATTACTAAGGTGAATAATTTTTCTTCAAACAACATGAAGTCTTGCTATATTATAGACATTAGCAAATACACAGCAGTACCTCCATGGAGGAGGGCAGAACCTACTTAGGGAATAGGCTCTGAAGAACAGCTGTGCGAAAGCGAGCATCTCTCCTGGCCTGGACATCCAGGGAGTAATGCTTGGTAAAAGTGTGTACCGTTTTCCAAGTAGCAGCCTGGCAAATCTCTAATAATGGGATATCTCTGGCAGCAGCTAGAGACGCAGCTGTACCCCTGGTAGAATGAGCCCTCAAACCAGGGAGGAGGGCTCAGCCCACTTTCTGATAACAAAGTTGGATACAAGAGACAATCCACCTGGCTATTGATCTCTTAGTGGCAGGTTTGCCTTTCCCAACTTCACCATAGGTAAGGAAAAGTTGGAGGGATTCGAACCTATGACCTTTGGTACGCTCTATATAACTAAGAGCTCTCTTAACATCCAGGCTGTGCAACCTTCTCTCACCCGAAGAGGAGTGATCAGTGAAAAATACTGGAAGGAGATAGATTGATTAAGATGGAAATCTGAAACCACCTTAGGCAAAAACTTCCTATTAGTCCTAAGGACTACCTTATCCCTGTGGAAAGAAATAAAGTCAGTCTCCACTGACAAGGCTTGCAATTCACTTATGTGTCTGGCAGAAGTGATAGCCACTAGAAAACAGTTTTCCAAGTTAGGTACTTAAGCTCTGCAGAAGACAGAGGTTCAAAGGGGTTGCATTAACTGGGCAATGCAAACATTAAGGTCCCAAGCAGGGGCGGTTCCGAAGGGAGGATTAGTACGGAGTAATCCCTTAAAAACTTGGAAAACACAGGATGAGAGGAAAGAGGGATGACTTTCCTGCTGACACAAAAGCAGACACAGCTGCCAAATGAACTCTCAGGGTAGCTGGTCTGAGACCCAAGGAATTAAGATGTACCATGTAATCTAGCAAATGGGCAATTCAGCAGATTCTGGGGAAATATTTTTCCAGCACACCAAATGGAAAACCTTTTCCATTTAGAACTATGTGGTAGCCTAGTGGAAGGCTTTCTGGAAGCCTTTAGGATCTCAAGAACACCCTGAGAGAGGTGTAAATCAGCAAACTCTAACTCCTCAAGAGCCAGGCCTTGAGGTTGAGGATTTGAGGTCCGGATACCAAACCCTTACCTGGGCACAAGTCAACAGATTGTGATTCCTGGGAGGCACAGGGAAGATGGACTGTCCGAGACAGAAGGAGTGGGTACCAGGGCTGCCTGGCCAATCCGGGCAATCAGAATCACCCTGCAAGGCTGAGATCTGATTTTGACTAGTACTTTGAATAGGAGAGAAAAGGGGGAAAGCATAGAGGAACTTCCCCTCCCAATCCAGAAGAAGGGCATCCAGGGGAACTGAGCCCAGCACTGGAGGCCTGCAACAGAACAGAGGAAGTTTGTGATTGTCTGGGGCTGCAAAAAGATCTATCTGAGGGATGCCCCACCTGGCAAAAACTATCCCCAGCACTTGAGGTTCCAGGGACCATTCGTGATGGCCCTGGGAAATCCTGCTGAGGGCATCCGCTAGGACATTGTCCTTCCCTGGAAGATGAACTGCTATGAGGGAAGTGTTCAGGGAATAGGCCAGAGACCACAACTTCATTGCCTCGGTGCACAAGGTCAAGACCGAGTGCCCCCTGTTTGTTGATGTACCACATTGTTGTGGTGTTGTCTGTTCTGACTTGTATCACCTTGTCGTGGACAGATGCAGAAAAGCTTGAAGAGCTAAAAGACAGCTCTGAGTTCCAGCAAATTGATGTGGAGCAGAGATTCCTGGGGGACCAAACTCCTGAGTGGAAAGGTCGCCATGTGGGCTCCCCAACCCAGAAGGGAAGCATCTGTAGTGAGAGTCAAGTCGTGAGAAGGGGAAATGAAGGGGACCCCTGCCTAAATTGCTCTGATCCTGCCACCACTGGAGAGCTAGGATCAAGGTTCGAGTCACTGGGACCAACTTGGAAAGGGGTCTCTTCTCTGAGACCAAAAGGTTCTCAAGTGAAACTGAATGTCTCTCATCTGAAATCTGGCTCCCTGCACAACAGCTGTGGATGCAGCCATGTGCCCCAGGAGCTGCAGAAAGTGTCTTGCTGGTCGAGACCTGCAGAGTGAAGGAAGAGGCCAGAGCCACTAAATTCCTTACCCTTTCTGGGGAAGAAAGGCTCTGGCTAGCTTTGTGTCCAATTCTGCCCCTATAAAGGTGAGTACCTGGACTGGTTCCAGAACCGACTTTGGTAGGTTTAGCAGAAAACCCAGGGAGGTGAGAAGCTGCTGGGTGACCTGCAGGTGAGATTTTACCTGTTCTGGGGACTGGCCTACAATGAGCCAGTCGTCTAGATAGGGAAAAACAGCAATCCTCTGCCTCCTTAAGTGGGCCACTGCCACTGCTAGACACTTTGTGAATACCCTTGGAGCAGAGGTAAGGACGAAGGGCATTGCTCTGAACTGGTAATGACCTGAGGGCAGTTCGAATCTGAGGTACTTTCGATGGGATCTTCTGATTAGGACATGGAAATAGGCATCCTTGAGGTCCAGGGAGGCTAGCCAGTCCCCTGGCCTTAGGGAAGGTAAAATCATTGCCAGAATTACCATTTTGAACTTTGGTTTCAAAAGATGCTTGTTCAGATATCTGAGATCTAAAATGGGCCGCCATTCTCCTGTCTTTTTGGGGTAAGGAAGTATCTGAATACAGACCCCTGCCCTGATGCAGGGAGGAACCTTTCTACTGCTCTGAGAGCTAACAGGGATGAGACCTCTGTTTCCAGAGCGAGGGTCTCTAAAGCACTTGCAGATAGAAAAAATCTGCTTCTCAACTTGGGAAACTTTTTGAAGCTGAGAACAAGACCCTGGCTTACTACTTCCAGAACCCACTTGTCTGAGGTTAAAGAAGCCCAATTCTGACTGAAGTAAGCCAGCCTGCCCCCCACTGGTACAGGAGAATGGGCCCTGGGCACCCCATCCAGGGTGCCTGTTTGCAAGGAGCTTTAGGCTGGGGTGGGAGCAGGTCTGCCACCCCTGTCTGCCCTGCTTCTGAAGAAGCCCCTCTGAGCATAGGCAGAGGAGGCCTGAGTCTGGTAGAAAGGCCTGTGAAAGGCCTACCCCTACCCCTGGGGGCATGCCTTTGAGGAGTGGCTTGCCGCTCCTTAGCCTGGGCACTCTTGTAAGTAGTCCTATATTCATCCATCTTCTTCATGTAATTCTCTGTCTGCTCTCCAAACAGAGAATTTCCCACCACAGGAAAATCCATAGCCTTAGTCTGGGTATCCTGTGACAAACTAGTACACCTGAGCCAGGCCAACCTACTTAAAAGCTACAGATGTGGCCATGACCCTAGAGGAAACATCATTAACATCCACAGCAGCATGAAACTGAACCTTAGAGGCTTCAATGCCATCAGCAGCCACCTGTTCTAGTTCACTAGCCAGCTGGTCATGGGCCTGCTTGGCCAATTGCATAACAGTATCCCATCTAGATTTCTGATACCTAGCTACATAAGCCATATAATTTGCTTGCCTGAGTCCCAGAGAGGCTGCCATATACTGTTTTTTCGCCATGGCATCAATCTTCCTGGAATCCTTGTCAGGAGGATGTGAAGCCAAGGGAATATTAGCTTTATCACAGGCAGCAGCCTGAACTACCCCAACATGACTGCATTGCTGAGAAAATAATTCTGTATCAGGGCCTGACAATGTACACCTTCTGTCCATCTTTTTATCTACAGGAGGCACAGAATTAGGAGCTTTTAAAATTTTAATT
This sequence comes from Neoceratodus forsteri, assembly GCA_016271365.2. Taxonomy (NCBI): domain Eukaryota; kingdom Metazoa; phylum Chordata; order Ceratodontiformes; family Ceratodontidae; genus Neoceratodus; species Neoceratodus forsteri. The sequence continues at coordinate 983,908,176 of CM057459.1, forward strand.
GTTTGTTTCTAAAGACTTATGTAAAGGAATAGACAATCTCTAGACTCTGGAATATCCATCATTTCTACAAAATCAGGCTCCTCTTGCTCATCCACAGCCTCTTCTAAAGGAAGCTGGAGGGTTTCAGCAACTTTTATAAAACATAAATGAGATGGGGACTCAGACAGCATAGGGGAGATTCTAAAGGTCTGTCTGGGGAGATGTCCGGTTCAATGGGCACACCCAGACCTTCCCAGCCACATTCATACTGTTCATAATCCTCCTCCCTCCTCTGGTTCATAAAATTCTCAATATCATAATCCTGAACCACTGGGACCGACGAACCGACCTTCTACCAGATAGTGGTGGTTGGACGGACCCTGAGACAGTGACTGGACAATTTGTATGGCTTTTGCTATCTCTGCAGCAGTTGGAGAAGGAATTTTGGACTCCAGACCTGCTGATTTTCTTGTTTTCTTTACTGGAATTGGTTCCTCAGAAACGCTTTTCTTTGCCCAAGGAAGTCTGGTTCTGGTCAGATGGCACTTCTCTGGTTCGGGTGGCACCGAACCGGCTGGCCATCCGGTCAGCGGACTTTTGGCCTCTCGCTCTCTGAGCCTGCCCAATCTTTTTCCAGGGTGGCTGCAGGGAAATTCTTACATACCTGGCAGTCTGACTGGAGGTGGTCAAACCCCAGACAATAAACACATGTGGTGTGTGGGTCAGCCTTGCAAAGACTTCCCCACAAACATCACAGTGTTGAAACCCAGTGGGCCCGGTTTTTCTTTTGGTTTCTCAGACATAATGCCAGCCTAACCAAAAACTTGCCCCTTTTAATGGCAGTGCTAGGTAAGACACTTATCGGTTCCTAACCGTGCACGGTATTGGAAAAACGTAATAAACCGTGTATTTTAGAACCGATAAGAACCGAACTGCACTCTAAAATAGTAACTTTAGTTTTAAATGAGTTTTAAACCCACTGATTGGTTCAAAACCGAACTGATAACTTACAAGTTCCACACAGACAAAACCTTCATTTACTTACGGTTACCACAGATAGAGCTTGAACCGAACAGTTTTGCGGTTAAAATAAAACTATTCTTGGTTAAATCCAACCGAGAAAACACTTTTTAGACCGAGAAATGAACCGAGCAGAAGGAGAAATCTCCGGAGCGACTGTTCACTGAGGCGGAGTAAAGAATCTGACAGTTCAAGTTTGAAATGACACAGATAGAGCTGCTCTCGTGCCAAAATTCTATTTTGGAATGGTTTTAACCATTTCACTCCGGGGCAGTTCTAGAGCTGGATCAAACTGCTAATGTCTATAATATAGCAAGACTTCATGTTGTTTGAAAGAACTGAGGTGGCGCCGGTGGACCGCTCCTTTTATACAGTGGCTGACGATGTGGGCAGAGCCCACATTGGGGCAGTCCCCATCTTGGACTGCTAGCTAGAAGTTTTTTGTGGGGTCCTAGTGCCTGCCGGTATAGTCCTATCAGTTATTACCTGCTGCAAGAGCTGTATCTCGAAGTGAGATCTTAGTGTTACACATTTCTTGAACTTTTAAACCACCAAAGTCACCACTACAAATTTTCAGGAAGAGATGCTGGGTCTTAGAATACTGAATTTCATGTTATTCCATCCAATGGCAGGCATGATATTAAAGTTATAAAGTCAGGGTTTAACACAGAAATGCCTCTCAACTTCAACAGTAGTGGTGTTACTTTCATGTAACTGAGCTAAATGTTATACAAGACAAAGTTTCAGACAAATATGTTTTTCATCTGCTGCTCAAAGGCAGAATATAGCAATCCGAGCACTCACTGAAAATTATTACAGTATATAAAGTAAAATTATACAATGGCAAGAAAAAATCCTGGACTCTGATTGGTCAGTCTGGTGCTGGACCCATGATGTTATCCTAGTACAACATCACGGGTCTAGTCTCAGCCTCACTGTGAACATGTAGATGAACTTTTGCTTGATTATGCGCTGCCTGATGATGTGCTTCACTGTTTCATCTTCTTTTAAAAACAAAAATATTTTTCCACACAAAAACATCTTTAAAATGATTTTTTTTTATTCTGTATAACAATGAGCCATTATATAATAGCAATAATGCCCTCCAGGGTGTGTGTCGTTTGGGATAACGTCACGCCTCAGTTACTCATGCCCAACCACCTGAAGAGTGACGTTATCCCAGCACAACCACACCCTGTCCGGCATTATTGCTTAAAAAGTGTTAGTCTTCCTCAGGTATTGCAGGGGCTTTTCTGAAATGAAGGAATGTTAATATTGTAGGATAAATATTTTTTAAGCACAGACTTCAGTTGCTCAAGGCTTTTAATTGGCATGTCAGACCAGTTACATAGGAAACTGAAGAGCCGCCTCTGTATGGTTCAACAGGTTAAGGCCACCAATCTCAAGCGTAGGTACTGTATGGAATGAATCTACAACAGCTAAATTCAGTGACTGACAACTAAATCCCTGATCACTGTACTTGAAGAAAATCTTTAATCCTGTGTGTGTGTGTGTGTGTGTGTGTGTGTCTGACAAGATGTTACGAGATAGGGTGTTAGACCCCGGGGGTTGGGGGGATTCAAACAATGTTAAGAGAACAAGAAGTCTGCCTACTACTGTACATACCATGTGTGCAAATAATAGTTGACTAGAAATTGTTAAGTTTGCTGAACATGCATGATCTACCGTGAAAGACTTTTCTGTGCACACTTTGCCAAGAAAATGACTAACAGAAACATCATGAACACCACTAAACCTTTCAGTAATTACAAACCATTAGTTACTGTATGGCTTTAAAGCACCTACAGTTACTTGCATTTTCTTCTAAATATGAATTAGGACATCTCTGTATTTGTTTCCCATGATCTGCTTTAGGCTGATTTCAGAATACAGTAAATACATAATTGAGGAGATACACCTCTCATCAAAATGAAGACACAATGTTAGCCTTTATATTTTTGCTCAGTTTATTTACCTTGAATAGTTTAAGCTGTGACATTTCATTTTCAGTGGTGTCCTACTTTTATGCAGTTTTACAGTTGCCTAAGCTCAAACCTCGGGGCCCAGGTGACTTATTCTAGGACACAAGAGTGAGCCTGAAACTGTGATGAGATTGTAGGATCTCCTGGCTCAAAATTCTCCTTTCCAGCCTCTGGGCTACAATACATTCCTTTGCTACATACTGTATCATACCAACTAGTGAGCAGGGGAAATGGTCAGACTAGGTGGGCCATATGGTCCTTATCTGCCGACAGATTCTATGTTTCTATGTAACTAAACAGACTATAGTGCTTGTAATACAGTAGTAACTAAACATACTTTAGTGCATGTAATACAGTAAAACTGGGCTATTTTTCTGAATTTGTGAAAAAGCCAAAGTCATAAATGGTATATTTACTAAAATATGTCCAAACAGGCAAACCAATTGATCATTTAAGGCAGCAGTTCATTGGATGCCCAATGGACCAATGTGGCCACACAGGCTAGGAAGCGGACACAGATCACGAGAGTTTGGTGTTGAGTGGGTGAAAGTGCTACATAGCATAGTGCGGCCCAGCTCAGTGTTAGATGAAATTTTAATTTTTATTTTAAATATGTTAACCGGGTAAACTCTGAGAGCATCATACTGTATGCCCATTTTTTAAGGAGGACCTGGACAAATAAACAGATAAATAAAAGTATCACAAAACATACATACTGGAGAACAGTAACACTAAATACATGATCAATAATAATCAGTCAGAACAGTGACATTTTGAGTTATCAATATAATAATTCTTCAAGTTTAGCTTAAAAGCATAATTTCCAACATAATGTGGTGACAGAGGAAGTGCATTCCAGTCTTTTAATACCTTATAAACAAATCAGCATTGAGCTGATGATTTGTATAGAGGCAATCTAAAACACAAAGATGATATAGAGTGAGTTGAATATCTAGAGCTGTCTTTTTTGTAAAATTTATTTATGACTTATGAAACATTAAAGCCAAATACCTGTAAATTATTCTAATCAGATACAGGTAATCCACCCCAGCTAATTTGACAGGAGTGAAAATTCAGAAGAATAATGACGTATAACATGATGCCCTCACCAAAGAATACACAGAAAACACAGGTTACTCACCTGTAACTGAAGTTCTAGGAGTGGTATATGTTGTTCATCCACACAATCTGGCATGTCGCTTTCCCCTTTAAGATGTGCCAGAAAGTCTTCAAGCTGGCTTCTCCCACCCACCTGGGTGGTACATCCCTCAGTTCCGCCCCATGATGCCAGATCTTGCCCGCTGGAAGCAGAGTGTGTGCGTCGAAGCTGGGGAGGTCGGGTGGGTCCGTGTGGATGAACATATACCACTCCTAGAACTACTGTTACAGGTGAGTAACCTGTGTTTCTAGGGACGTGGATATGTTGTACTATCCACACCATATGGCAGACTCCTAGCAGTTCTCCAGGAGGAGGGAAGCAAGGTGCACACCCCCTACTTAGCAAATAAGGATTGCAGAACTGAGGCCCCAAATCCAGCATCCCGGCGTGACTTTAAGTCAGTGTGATAATGGGAAATGAAGGTGTGTGCTGATTTCCAGGTAGTAGCCCTGCAGATTTCCTGAGTCCCTAAAAGCAGCCACCATCGCACGGTATGGCAGATAGAATAAGTCTGTAGCCCTACGGGGTGCTCCCTACCCGCCAACCTATAGCAGAGATTAATGCAAGAAGTGATCCACATGCCAACTGTCTGCTTGGCTGCAGGTCTGCCAGGTGCAGCTTCAACGTAGGTGACAAACAGCTGGCGAACCTCTCACTGAACTCCAGCCATGCGCTCTTTGTAGTACGTGAGCGCTCACTTCAGTTCCAAAGTATGGAGCCTGTGTTTGACCTCAGACGTGTGATTCGGGAAAAACACCGATAGTCATCACCTAGTTCAGGTGAAACTCTGACACAACCTTTGAGAGGAACTCTGGGTTGGAGCGCAGGACAACCTTGTCCCTGTGGAAGACCAGGTAAGAAGACTTGACTAAGAGTGCCTGGAGCTCTCCAATCCTCCTGGCTGACATGACAGCCACCAAGAAGGCGGTCTTCCAAGACAGATGTGACATCTCACACCTATGCATCTGTTCGAATGGCTTGCCCATGAGCTTTGCCAAAACCAGCAGCAGATCCCACAGTGGTGGTGGTGGTGGTTCACACACCAGAGGGGATATGTGATCTAAGCCTTTCAAGAAGCGCCAGACTACTGTCTCCTGCGCCACCGATCGCTGACCGGCCCACACCTGGTAAGCAGAAATGGCTGCCAGGTGTACCTTAAGGGTCGTCGACCAAAGTCCCCTTTTAGAGAGAAACCACAGATTGTGCAAAATGCTGGCCACTGGACAGGTCAAGGGGTCCAGCCCCTTGCCCTGACACCAAATGGAGAATCTCTTCCATTTGAAGGCATAACATTTTCTGGTCGATTTCTTTCTAGATGCCTCCATGATGGTGAAGACATCTTTGGAGAGACCCAAAGCCTGGTACTCTAGCCACCCAGAAACCAGGCTGTCAGGTGCAGGGATTGGAGGTCCGGGTGGAGTACCTTCCCCTGACTGATGGTGAGCAGGTCCAGGCATGTTGGGAGACACCTCGGGAGCCTGTTGCTGAGGCTGAGGAGATCTGGGTATCAAAACTGGAGTGGCCAGTCCACAGCCACCAGGATCACCTGTGCCTTGTTCCTCCTGACCTTGAGGGGCACTTTGTGGATCAAGGGAAGCGGAGGGAAGGCATAAGAGAGAACTGTGGTCCACAGCCTCGTGAAGGAATCCCTCTGCAATGAGCCCTGCTGAGGGGGGCCAGGCGCAATACAGCCTCAGCTTTGTGTTCTACCTGGAGGCGAACAGGTACACCTGAGGGGGTGCTCCACTGGGAGAACAGACTGTGAACTACCTCCGAATGGAGAGACCACTAGTGAAATGCCTCGCCCACCTGGCTGAGGGCATCTGCCAGCTGACTGGAGGCTACTGCCACATGGATGGCTAGGAGATCCGCCTCCAGGCTGCGCACGAGAATCCAAGTGCGGAGAGCTTCCTTGCACAAGGGCAGGGCGTGTGTCCCGCTCCACTTGTTGAGGTAGTAAATGGTCATGGTGTTGTCTGTCCGGACTTGAACCACTTGACCTCGAACAAATGGAGTGAATGCAATCAGTGTTAGCCGGACTGTCGGAGCTCCAGCAGGTTGATGTAGCATTGGGACTCCTCGGGGGTCCAGAGCTCATGGTCTCTGTTCTCCCAGATGGGCATCCCAGCCCGTTAGAGAGGCGTCAGTCATCAGGATGACCATCGACTCGGGGCGGACAAATGGGATCCCTTCCTGTAGATGCTCTGGGACGATCCACCATTGGAGAGCATCCCACATCCTCTGGGTCACAGTGACCAGCTGGTCAAAGTGACCTTTGCGCTGAGACCACTGGCTGGCCAACTCCCACTGTAGGAAGCGCACATTCCACCGGGCTCATCGGACCACGGTGGTGCAGGCCGCCATGTAACCCAGGAGGCACGGGATGTCCCGGGCAGGGTGCAAGTGCCCAACCAGAAATGATCGGGCAAAGGAGGAAAGAACCTCCACCCTGTCCGCTGGGTGCCTGGCTCTGGCTAGGCAAGAGCTGAGCTCTGCCCTGATGAAGTTGATCACCTGCAAAGACATGAGTTCCGACTTGGTCTCATTGTCAAGGAGGCCAAAGTTGATGCAGGTCTGAAGGGCCAGATCCCTGGACCACTCCATCTCCTGCCTGGTGCAACCTGCCATCAGCCAGTTGTCCAGGCAGCGGTACACCCGGACCCGATGCCTTAGGTAGGCTTCCACCACTGCTATGCATGTGGTGAAGAGCCTGGGTCCGAGAAGAGGCCAACTGGCATGGCCTGGAACTCACAGAGAGTTCCCTCAGCTTGGTAGGGGAGAACCTCTGCTGGGACAGACTGATCGGGACATGAAAGAACGTTTCCTGTAGATCCAGTGAGCAAAACTACGTCTTGCTCTAGAGATGGTATGATCTGGGACAGAGTTACCATCCAGAAGGTGCGAGACCCGAGGAATTTGTGCAGGTCATGCAGATCTAGAATGGGGCACCAGCCCACCATCCGTTTCGGCACCAGGAAGTACATGGAGACGAACCCTGGGAGTACCAGAGGATCCACTACCCTGACCACTACCTCCTTGTGAAGGAGTCGGGCTATGTCATCTTGAAAAGCTGACCGAGTGCCTGCAAATACCAAGTCCTCCCATGGGGCACAGGCTCGGCTTGAAGGGTACTGCTCGAACTCCAGAGGCAGACCCTGGCTGACCAGTTCCAGAACCCACCTGTCCATAATGACAACGGACCAGATGGAAAGGCAGTGGTGGAGCCGGCCCCCCACAGGAGGACCCAGGGGAGGTGAAACAGGCATGGGGTGGCAGCCCCATCCCGTCACTGGGCAGTCTTGGAGGAGGAAGACCCAGTCGAGGAGCCACCAGGCTCCTTTCCTCTGGGATTATGGGGCACCAAGGCCCCTGACTTGGCCAGAGGGCACCAAGAGTAAGCCTGCTGCCCAGAGTGGTGCTGGGATGGTTTGGCTGCAGGGGCGGAAGGCTGAAAGGGTTTGTGGTTCTGCTGCTTGGAACCCTTACGATCCTTCTGAACAGAAGTAACAGAGTGCATGGCGGCACTGTCCTAGTCAATACGTTGGAGTCGACCATCTACACCGGACCCTAACAAGTCGGTGCTCAAAAAGGGTGCATCCGACAATTTATGTTGAGTGTCTGCTGTGAAGGTCGAGATCCTCAGCCAAGCCCTACAGCCCATGGCAACTGCGGCCACCACTGAGCAGGCACAAGAGCCTGACCCTGGTCCTAGACCTTTTTGGCCATGGTTTCGAGGTCCATATGAAGATGAGGAAGCACCTCGTCCAGGAGCCCAAAAGAGTGTGGGAGAAGTGTGCCATAATGACAGCCGAACTCGCCTAGCGGAGACCGAGCGAAGAGGCAACATAGACCTTTTTGGTCGAGTGGTCCAATTTCTTGGACTCCTTGTCTGGTGGCCTATTAGTGTCTCCTTTGTGTCCCTAGCGCGGAAATACAGAATCGGTCACGAACCCCTCGGCCGAGGGGTGTTCCATAAACCCCGAGAAGGAACCGCATATTTGCAGGCCATCTGGGCTGAAGGCGCAGGGCAGGGTGCTGCCAACGCTCCAGCAAAGGGCCGACAATGTCTTCAGCCACTGGGAAGGTCCCCGTTGGAGAATCCCCTTTATCCTGAATGTCTGTGAGGGGATAGCGTGCCCGCTTCTGAACAGGCTCCAATGGCATCCCCGTAGATTCACTGAGGATACCCATGAAGCACATGGGTCCCGCCTCCGTTGAGAGACCCCCCACCGACTCCTCGTCGACCAGACAGGAGTACAGTGAGGAGCCCTTGGACTGCGAAGAGTCCTCATAAAGTGGCTGACTGACCACGTCACCCTTGACCTGCCATTGACGGTCAGGCATGAGAGTGACCAACAGCCTTTGGGGAAGTCCCTTAGCAGACCGAGACTCCTTAGTCAGAGCCCCGGTCAGTGGCCGTGGGGGTGGATGCTCCACTACGATCAGTTGGAGAGGCCAGCTTTGGCTGAGCACAGATGGTCTTCACCGGCTCCACGGGCAGAAGAGTGGTGTCGAATGGCTCCAGAGGCATCAGCGTCGGCTTCGGACTGGCCAGCACTAACTGTTGCCACATGAGGTCCTAGTAGGGTCGACGCAACTTGCACCCAAGTCTCTCCTCAGTCGAGGAGGATGTGGACAAATAGTGGCCGCTGCTTCCTATGGCACCAAGAATGGCGCCGGCGGGATCTACTCGACCCGCTGGACGAAGAAGACCAAAACCTCAACCTCGACTGCTGGGGGGACTGGCGGGGGTGCTCAGAGGGAGCTGAAGAATGCCACGGCTCTTCCCGGTCTTGGTCGGTGACCTTAGGGTTCGCCTCAATGTGTTGGATCGACTCGTCAGTGGTCACTGGTAGGACTTGAGTCCTAAATAGAGAATTGTCAGCCTCATCAAGAGACAATGGGTCAACTGGGTCAAGAAAAATCTCGGCCGGATCGTCGGACTGCATCTCGGCTGGCCGACCTGACGGGGGCACCGTGAAGCCAGCAGCTTAGGCCGCAGTTTGGACCGTAGTCAAAAATTCAAATTACGACTTAACGGAATTATGATCTTTCTGTGTATCTTCACCATTCATCACAGATGGGGTACTGGCCGGAGGTCAGGACCCCGAGGGAGCCTTTTTTTTTAAAGATAGGTGGAGCCGACGCAGCTCGCGGCGCCTCAGGCCGACGACATGTGGGCGCCGAGGATTAGCCAAGAAGCGGTTTGACTCACTGCCTACCAGTTCTGAGTCATTGGAGAGGTAGAGAAGGGATGGAGGGTGGACAAGAAAGTCCAAGGGACAGAAAAAGGAAGAGAAAACTGAACTAAAAGGAGAAATAACGACTGAGAGGACAGTATAGAAAAAGTAAGACTAAGGGGATTGGGTAGGGGCCCCAATCTCTGGAAGCTGAAGGGGGGGGGGAATTTAGGAGAGAGAGAGTGAGAGGTAAGAAGGATCCAGGACCCTTGTCCGTCACCAGATACTAAGGAAAGGAAAATTACGTACCTACCGTAATTCTTGATCTTCTCTTGTATCTTCACCATTCATTACTTACTGGGTGTAAGCGGGAGGCGCGCACCCGTCACGGGAGCTTTTTTTTTTTTTTTTTAAAGTTGCCTAACGGCCCCACCCTCGAGAGCGACGCCATATGGCGAGGGGCGCTGCTAGGTGGAAGCGATCGACTCCTCCTCCAACTCAGTTCTGTGGAGCCGGAGAGGCAAAATGAAAGCAGAAAATATAGATAGCGAGGCAAGATAGCTGAGGATAGAAGCAAGGAAGAATGAACTGAAAAAGGAATAGCCGGATGGAGGAAGGACAGAGGAGATAAGAACATCCCTAGCCTAGGGAGTGCAGGGCCTCCTTACCTGGGCGACTCTAGGAGGAGAGATGAGTAAGGAAATGAGAAAATAGAAGAAGAAGAAGAAAGAGAAGAGAGAGATGGGATGTTGAAGGGACCAGAATGCCCAACGAGCATAGTTAGCTTGTAGCTGAAGGCTCGACTAAAGGGGAAGCAAGAATCCCCGGAGATAGAGCTGACGAGAAGGTTCACCGAACCCGCTAGACAGACTCAGGAGGGCATAGTCCTCATCTTCAACATGCCATTGTTCTTGACACCCACCTCGGGCCCCTGGCCGCGGAAGGCCTTTAACTGGAGGACAGCCGAGGAGGGAAGAACAAAACCCTAGCAGCATGAGAGCGCTGCTCAGGGTTTAGAAATGGAAAATGTAAGCCTTCAGGCTCCAAGATAGAAACGGGACCTAGACTGACTGGCTAAGGCCGCCAAGGCTTAGGCTGGCTAAGATTGGATTTGGTCAGCAGAGCTTTCACTGTAAAAATTGTCCAGGAGGACACTTAAAGGGAGAAACCACTTAGCAAAACAGCGAGAAGGATAGCCTACCTTCTCATTTGCCTTCTTGTTTGATTTCTCCTCTTCCTTTTTTTTTTTTTTTTACAGATAGAAAAAATTTTTTTTTTTTTTTTACTAGATGCATGACCCAGATACCAAGATGCCTATAGCAGTCGGAGAGAGTTCCCTCAGCATTTTTTTTTTTTTTAGAAGAGAAAGGAACAGACGTACTCATTCCTCTGCTCTGCAAGGCAAGAATAGAGGGGGGGATTAGATTTCAGGGCAACTATCTGAACACGGGATTGCAGGATCAAAACTGAATAGCCTGAGCCAGGCCAAACAACCCCAGAGGTATCTTGCCATAAGAATAGCAAGAGATAGTTGTGCAGTCTTGATCGCCAATGCAATCCACTAGATGGCCCATGAATCTTAGAGTAAATAATTTTTCTGGATTTTAAAACCCCCAAGAAGAATTTTTTTTTTTTTTTACTTTTGTTTTTTTTTTTTTTGGAAAATGAAGCAATTTTCCTATATTTTATATAATGCAGAGAGAGGAAGGAGACGGAGGTGGAGAAGCCACAGGAAGAGGCCACTGAGGGGATGGGATGGAGTAGAGAATGAATGGTGAGATATAAGAGAAGATCAAGAATTACGGTAGGTACGTAATTTTCCTATCTTCCTTTCAAATCTTCACCATTCATTACTTCCTGGGTGAGTATTCAAGCTCTTCCCCAGGAGGGGAAGAGGCCATACCCTGAGGGAACAAGACCCCCAGCCTTCTGCTGGTGAGAAACAGAAGGAGAAGACCCTGGCTTATCTAGAAAGCCTAAGTGGGAGAAGAGCTAGGAGGTGCCTCCCAGGACGAGGAGACGGAGGGAGCCCTGTAAAGTCTCCTAGCTCTGATGAGAAAAGACGTGGTCCCTGAAGGCGAGCGGACCACCCCACGCCGGGCCAGGGTGACAACCTGAGAGGCGGCTGCCGTCCGCCTGATGCAGATCGCTGTCCCCGCAAGCCTGGAAGCCACCTCATTGGCGCCAGATGCCCTTGCTTGGTGTCTTGCCAGCTCCAGGCTCACTGCTGGAGAGAGGCAACGGCTTGTCTGGTTTGTCTCAAGGTCAGGCATAGATGCCAGCAGCTGGGACATCATCGACCACAGATGCCGTTGTAGGCAGCGTAGGAGCCTGATGTGATGCAATACATGCACTCGCATGCCGAAGAAGAGAACACTCTTCGCCTCAACGGTCGAACTGGAGAGAGTCCGGAACTGTGGGCGGTCGGCGCCAGGCAACGGCGCCTAGAAGGAGTATCCAGGTATACCAAACCTGAGGACGGGTTGGGAAGGGGAACCTAGAGACCAGAGGCACAATACCTACGCTGGCAGTCCGCTGGGAAGAAACGGAGGGAACTGCCAGGACCGGATAGACGCCTCCTGGAAGGGATAGGCTGAAGGTACCACCAGATGCTGGGCATTGAATTCACCAAGGAATTCACGCGTCACCTGCTCGTATTGTCTCTCCGAACGAGGAAACCAAGATCCTCACCATCCTCGAGGAAACGCTGATATTCTGTGAAATCAGCATCGAGGACAGATGAGCAGGGGTTCTCTCCTCAGAGGAGGGAGACGAGGATGATAGAACTGGAATGTCCAGAGGATTCCTACGTGCGGTGGGAGAGTCGAAGACCTGCTATGCATGTAACTAACATATGAGGGGAAGGCCAGAGAACTCCTTGAACTGCTCCCAGGATAACGGACCCAGAGGGACCGACATGGCCTGGGGAGCGGGGTAGGAAGCAGAGAGATGGGAGAGGGGCACCTCCGAGGAGGCAACTGTCTTCGCGAGGGCTCTGGAATCTGGGAAGGAGCTCGAGTAGAGGGATCCCGGATATCAAACCAGGCCGCAGAACGAACTCTGGGGAAGCGGAACTTGGAAGAGCCCTGGGGAGAAACTCCCCTGTGACGACGCCTCGGACTGCATGGATCCAGAAGGCAGTCCTACATCAAACGCCGCCAGAGGACACCCTAGAACCCTGGGGGGGAGGGGCGGGCTCTGCGTGAGGCTCCTGGCCACCCCTGAGGTGGCCAAAGAAGACCGGCGCAGGACGCCTGCCCCTCAACCCCTCGGATTCCGTGAGGGCCCTCCTCCCGACTGCAACGCTCCCCTAACCCCAGAGGAGGCAACACCCCGGGGTAGCTGTCACCGATCTCCAGAGAGGGAGCCTCCGTCACCCCCACCGCCTGTCCCCCAGGACCTCGGCCACCCCAGCCGAGGGAACCCCAGGAGACGTACGGCTGGGGGACAGAGGAGGCCCGCTGGCGCCGCTTGGTACCCCTAGCCACCGAGGACCCAGATTCCAAGAATGGGGATGCCAGGATGTGTCCACTTCGAGTCATCGCCTCCCGAGGAGGACGACCAGCAGGACCTTGGCGCTGGCCACCCCAGGGGTCCTCGAGGCCACGGGCCGCGAACGCCCCGGTACCAAGCGACGCCCGCCGCCCCAGCACGCCGGGCAGCATGAAGGCTCAACTCACACCTCCCAGCGGCTCCGGCAGACCCGCACCGCCTGGAGGAGGGGAAGGTGCCGACGCCGCCGGGCGGGCGTTGAGGCGGCGACCGCTGGCGGCGCCGCCAGAGCTCATCGGGTACTGCCAACGGCGCCGAGTCCAAAACGTATTGCCTAACGGGCGCCGCTTTGATTACCGGCGCCGCGAACGGGCGCGCCGATCTGAAGCGGCGCTATTTAACGGCGCTGGTTTATCACCGGCACCGCGAAGCGGCGCTGATTCGAACGGCGTTGGGGAACGCGCTGCTTGATCAATGCACCGCCGAACGGCGCCAGATTCAAACGCGCCGCTGAGGCGACGCCGGGTCTCACTCCAGCCGGGCCTGCCAAGGGCTCGGCATCGGGGAGCCTGCACCAAGAGGTGATTGCCGAGGCGGTGTCAGCGCCATGCCCCGAGGGGGCTACGACGCCTCAACACCGCTGAAGGGGCCTCCTCGCAAGAAGGGGGAGAGACCTCCTCCTCGGACCAGAGTAGTTCGGAGGGGACCCGGGAAAGGTCCTAAGTATCTCGCCTCTCTCCGAGATTCCCGCAAGGAAGCGACGCCTGCCCCCGGTAAAGTCGGCGGGCCTTGCCGAGCTTGTAACGCTGGACTTCCGAGGGCGTCGCGATTGGTCCATCGAGAAACAAGCGCCGCATAAATCCATATTATGGTTGGTCCCAGGGCAACGGAAGATACAGACGGCTATGCCGGTCCGAGACTTAGAAATGCCGCCGCAGGAGCACTGGACGATAGGGGCACTGTGCCTGTTTTAGAAGAACGTTTACCCAGAACCGGACATAACGCGAAATAAACAAGATTAATTAGAAGTTTGGAAATACACCGCTACCGCATAAAGGAAAGAAAAAGGAACAGTCTTACCGTAGGGCGCTGAGTGTAGAAAAGGGAGTTTGATACTGACTTTTCGTTAGTAGTCACATGAATAGGTAAGGCCGACGGGCGGGAGAAACAGAACTGAGTTGAGGAGGAGTCGGTCACATTGAATTCGCCGCTTCTCGCGCATGACGTCGCTTTCTCCCGAGGGTGGGTCGTGTAGGGCAACTTTAAAAAAAAAAAAAAAAGCCTTGCGGACGGAAGTGCGCGCTCCGCTTTCATACCCAGGAAGTAATGAATGGTGAAGATTGACAAGGGAAGATCTGCAAGGAGTAGCAAAGCTCTTTGCCAGAATTCAAGGCACAGAATAACTGGCAATACCCTGAAAGCAGAGTCGGCTGTACTGAGAAGGACAGGAAACAAGGACCTAGTACTTTCTCGAAGATGTTTTGGTGAAAGAAGGAGAAGACCCTCTTTTTTTTTTTTTTTTTTTTTGGGGGAGAAATAGGGCAACAGCAACTCCCACCCTATATGGGTGTGAAATGTGAGTAGATAAGGAGTGCTACAAAATGTACCCTTTAGGGCTTAAACTAACTCCTGTGTGTCCCAATCTTACTCCCGCCTCAGAAGATGTGAGGCACAGAGGGAGGAGTGATCCAGAGACTGAGACCCAAGGGGATGGTGGATTAGATGAATGATGAAGATCACAGAAAGATCGTACTACGGTAAGCACGTAATTTGAATATCTTATCTGTGCTCAATCCACCATTCATCACAGATGGTGAGTACTCAGCCTCCTGAAGGGGCTGATTAATTGCACCCTGGGACAGTGTCCCTAGCCCCAGTGGGTGACACACTATGGGAACCTTCTGGGCCTGAGGAGGCCCGAGAGTGGGGAGGCAAGATGGGGTCCCCGAGGGGAAGGAATTTGCCTCGACAAACGCTATCCTCGCTCTCACGGAAAAAGAGATAGGTTCCTGGTGAGCAGAGCAAATCACCCTACGCCGGGCCAAGGGTGACAACCGGGAGAGGCGGGGCCATGCCGATCTTCTGGTGCAGATCGCTGTCCCTACGACCCTGGTAGCTACCTCCATTGCGCCTGTGAAGATGCCCTTGCTTGGTGCCTTGCTAGCTCCAGGCCACGTGCAGAGAGAGCAATGGCTTGCCTGGTTTGTCGGAAGTTGGCAGAGCAGCTAGGAATTGACCCAGTGCTGACCACAAAGTACCTGTTATAGGCAGCGAGTGGGCCTGATGCGCAGAATGGAGAGAAGCAACCGGTCGTAGAAAGTCCTCCTCCCCAGAAATCAAAATCCAAGAGTCCTGATCTGGGGGCCGGTCACGTGGAGGGCGCGAAGCCCGCCAGGATTGTCCAGGGTGCCAATCGGGACTGCTGATGAGGCAAAGAGCCCGAGACTCAGGGGAGCGCAATACCTCTGGCAGAGGTGCCTAGGGGCAGGACTCGGGAGAAGGGTCTCTCGCCAGAAACGCATGGACGCCTCCCAAGGGAGAGGGCCAAGGCAGCACCACGAGGGTGGCTGTCCCAAAATCGCTTAGAAAGGCATGCGCCCGCCTGCCCGGATTGCTAACAGAAAGGGGGAAAGGTGAAGGTCCTCCACCATCCTCACGAGGAAACGCTGATACTCAGAGAGATCAGCAGCAGGAGAGATGTGGACAGAAGGTTCCTCTCCCCCAGAAGAGGGGGATGAGGAGCTGGAGGTCACCATAGGTTCGGAGGATCCAGATGGCTGCTCAGGGGGAGGTTGAAAAACCTGGCTGTCCAAGGCCCTAAGGTAGGCAGGGAATCGAGCAGCCACCGCTCTGAACTGTTCCCAGGTGAGAGGCCCGCTAGGACCAAGGATACCTGGGAACACAGGAGAAGGCGGCAGAGGAGAGTGGACAGAGCAGAGAGAAGAAATCGGCTGACCTCTGCCAGGGCTACGGAGCGGACCATGGACTCCCACGGGAGGAGTCCTGGAAAACTCCACAGTCGACAGCTGCACAACCGCCTCGTACTGCCTAGACTGCGCCCAGAAGAATCCCCAAGTGAGGCGACCTGGCCGTGAAGGTCCAGAAGGACGGTCCCTGCTCGAAAGAATGGGACCCTCTCAAGGAACCCAAAGGGAAGGGTGGAAGTCCGTGACTGCTCCGGCCCAGGGCCCGGTGGGTCCCAGAGAAGGGCCGGCGCGTCTAACCCACACCCCTCAACCCTTCGGAGTCCGAAAGGGTCCCAGCCCTCGAAGTGGCCAGCCTAGGCAGCTCAGCACCCAGGGCCGCCCCCGAAGGGGCAATCCCGGAAGCAGCACCCTCCCCTCCCGTGGGCCTCTCGACAGACCCCAAAGCTGGGCAACCGAGAGATGTCACAGTAGGGGGTACCACCGCAGAGGGGTCAAGGAACCCCCGCAAGGCCAGGCTGCAAGGCGATGGTGGCACGCACCACAGCCCGCTGGTCAGTACCACTGACTCTAGCCTTAGAGGGAACCCGACTCACCTCGGAGGGGGGCTAGCTGAGACCTGAAGAGGAAACCACCAGCTCGTCCTCCCTTGCAGACAACCCCGAAGGGTGTGACTGCCCATTCGACTCCGAGCTGGACTCCAACTCCGAAGAGGTAGAGTCCGAGGCCCTAAGCCAAATAGTAGGGGGTCGAGGAAGGGACACCTTCCCGAGGGGCCCAGGAGCCAAAGCGATCCCCGCCCGCTCCACGGCACCGGCAGCGGTGCCAGCAGAAGGTGGCAGGGCAGCCTCGGCCAGAAGTCCTAGGCCAAGGCTAGCTGCGGCACTATCAGGTCCACCGCACCAGGAAGGCACCCAGGACAGAGACAGCGCCGCAGAAACTCTAGCCTCGAGCCGACGCCTAGGCGCCGATGCCGCGAGCGGCACCGAGGGACCAAGGCAGTGCGTCGACGACTCCGGGCGACTCAGCCCGGACTCGACGGCGCCGACATCGGGCTGCGAGACCACCTAGCGCGCGCGACGGCTGCACCGAGTCCCAACGCGCTGGCTGCTCAACCCTCGCGCCGAGGCGAGATAGCGAAGGCGACACCGGCGTGGTTTCATGGCACCGCCAGCAGGGTCAGTACTGCGAACGGGCGCCGACAAGCCCCATGGCGCCGACAGTCGGGTCGGCGCCAACGCCGACACCAACAGGTCTCCGCGGTACGCGAACAGCGCCAAGGCCCCGACGGCATACGGACGACGGGCAGCCGACCTGGGCCCAGCAGACAGGAGCGACACCGGGAGCCTCTCACCTCGAAGGGTGATTGCTGTGCCGGGCGCTTCCCGCCCGCCTCCGGAGGAAGCGGATGGGCCTCCTGCGGCTGAAGGAGCCTCGCCACGGCTAGCTAGAAGAGGCCGAGGCTCCCTCCTCCTCGGTCCGTGTACAACCGGGAGAGGACCCGGAGGAAGGGCCGAGAGAATGCGGCTTGGCCCGACGAGTGCGCGGCATACCTCCGAAAGTCGGCGGAGCTCGCCCGACCTTGAACGCGCGCTGTTCTAAAACCCTGCGGTCCATCGAGAAGCAGGCATCACACGAATCCATGTCGTGTAACGGGCCAAGGCACGAAAGCACCGGTCATGTTGGTCGGTGATGGAGTACTTGCGGCCGCACGGCACCGACCATTACGGGGAGCCGCCTGCCTTTCTTCGGATTTCTTTGCCCTCCGATCATGACATGACCTACGGAGAAAACATCAAAACAGACTTGACGCCGCATAAACAGTAAAATAAGGAAAGATCTTACCGCGACGCCAAGTGAGGCAAACACAGAACTAGTAGACCGACGACTAGAGACGCAGGCTTCAAGGCCTAAAAAATTAGGCATAAACGCTTTCTTCAGGGCTTCCCACGAGGCGACTCCTCGACGGCGGGAGATGAAGAACTGGTAGGCAGGCGGAGTCGACACAGCCCAACGGGCTAATCCTGGAGCGCCACGTAATACGTCAAGCTTCCCGAGGGCGGCGCCGAGGCTGCCGGCCCGTCCCTATCTTTAAAAAAAAAAGAGCCCCACGGGTCCTGACCTCCGCCAGTACCCCATCTGTGATGAATGGTGAAGATTGACACAGATAAGATCTGGAGATTTCTAGGACCAAGACCAGTCTAGATCCCAAGAATGTCAATGATGAGACTCCTCTGACTTTCAGGTCCTTCTCCTGCTTACGGAAGGTGAGCTGTGTGAACACGAAGGGTCCTCTCCCTTAGTCGGGAGAGACTGGCACAGCTCCTTGAAGGAGCCTGAAAAGGTGGAGCCCAATTTCAGAGGAACAAAGGTGGAAACCAAAAAGGACTGCTTTGTGGCCCGAGCAGACTCCTCCTCAAAGGCCTTAAGGTGCTCCAACTGCTCAGTGGACCCTGCAGCCACGGAGACCACCTAATGGGCTTCCTTGGATTTCACCCAACTTCAGGCAGGCAAGGAGGTCCTCGATGACTGACGCATGAAATGACCGGCAAAAGTCACAGGCCTAGGGATCTTGCTCACGACCCAGGCAATAAACGCACATGGTGTGAGGGTCAGTCAGTGACATCTTCTGCCCGTATGGGCACTGATGAAATCCAGGCAAGGACTTTTTCTCCATTGCAGTCGCGATTGAAGATCATACTGAAGACGAAACTCTAACAAGTTTAAGTTTTGGAACAAACTCCGAAGATCTGAGTGCCAGGGCCTACTCAATGTGGGAGCTGTAAGGAGGAACCACCTTCTTCTAGTGGAAAGGAAGATCTGGCATCATGGGGCAGAGCTGAGGGATATGCCACCCAGGTACGTTAAGATTCCTCAATCTCAAGCTCTGGGGACTCCGACATCATTTGGTTTACCAGTTGATCAAAAAAGCCAAAGCTGCTACAGGATCAGTAAAGATATGCTGCTTTATGCTGGCCCAGTGTCGTGGAGGGCTGAGGCATCATGCCTTACCTCCTGCCATGCCGGTGACCCGTGTTCGCGATGCAAGCGGGTTGCTGGGGGTCAGCCGGGGAGGGAGAGAAGCGAGCATCCGGCAGACAGCTCTCCTCTCCCGGGGAGGGCGGGGACCATGGACCGGCATTTGCCTGACCCCCGGTGGTGGTTGGGGGTCGGCATACAATGTCCCGGATGTTGGGGCAGAGGAGGAGCAGCTACCCAACATGCAGCATGTGGACCCATGCGCAGCGCATCATTGGCAACACCGCACACTCCCAACTCTGTAAAGTAAAGCAGAAAAAAGTCCCTGGCCATGGAGCATGAAGATGATCCCCCGCAGCGCTGACCCAAGAAGACTCCTCCCCAGCTGGATCTGTTCGCGGTGGGTACAGTTGCTCCCCACCATCCCTGCCATGAAGGGTAAGTCATGGGGGCATAGGAGAGGAGGTCCGATGTTTGGGTAAAGGCGCGGGGGGATGGCTGAGGTAGCCAGCCAGGGACCACAGGGATACTGGATGTTATATTTCTATACATATGCCTGCGATTGGGCATGGGGGTCCACTACCACGACGGACAGTGCCGCCAGAGCTCGGGTGGCCACCCACAGCTGGCAGCTGCTGTGTTGCCCCTGCAATACGGCTGCTCACCTGTGGGTGGCCAGCTGTTGCTCCTGTTTTTTTTTTTTGGCTCAACTGTGTGTGGCGCAGGTAGAGTTTGTTCCTGCATCTGCTCAGCACATCCCGGGCTGAATATTGGGATGTGCGGAGTAGTGCGCCGGAAGCCTCCCCTACTTGTGCCGCATAGACATTGATGCTCAAGACGATTTGTGCCACGCACTTTCCCCTTTGAATATCACACCAGGGCGCATCAGTGGTTGCATAGTTGCGCCATGCGCAACCCTTCTGCATATCCCACCCTATAACTTTATTTTTTGGGAAAATAGCACATGTCCCAGATCTTTTACAGCCTGTTTAGAAAGACATCCGTACAGAACTGGATGTTGTAGTGAGAGGACTGTTAAAGTAGGTTAGCAAAAATAAAATTTCCCCCATACCCACCATAGTATTCTATCTTAGACCGGGCAATATTATGCAACAGGAACATATTCAGCATAAGTAACCCTATAAACAAACAAAACAAATTGTGTAAGATTTCCCATTTTAGAATGATAGTTTAGGCAAATAATAATTTAAAATATAACCTGTATAGAACCAGTTTTATAACCATAAACATAAAAGCAATAAAAAAAACCTTACTAATATGTGCCCCATAAACAATAAAAACAGCTATGTGTGGGGAGTGAGACAATATTTAAGGAAGTTCTTTGGCTATACTGTATACTTAGTAAATATAAATAAAGAAAAATAGCAAGTTAAAATGCAGATAATGTTTTAAAAACAACTGCAAGATCTAACCACCAGTAAAATGTAAAACTTTTCTCCCGAGTGGCACTCGCACCACTCCGAGCTCACGAGTGGCACAGACTTTTAAGTCAATCAAGCCCTGCCCCCACAGGTCCATGTTCCGGTAGTCAGCTCCCCCAAGCCATCACTCACCAGGAAAGGTTGAAACAGAGGGAAAAAGTTCAAAGTCCTATTTTAAGAACTGGAGCAGAACCTAGTAATGTTCAGGCTGAAGAGCTCTGTCTGCCAAATATATTTCACTGAGCGTCACTCTGCTTGAGTAGGGGGAGCAGGCCTGGCAGTGACCATGCAGAATTTTTTGTACTGGATATAAAGAATGAGGTCCTTGAGATCTAGAATAGGCCTTAGATCTCCATTTCTTTTGGGGACCAGGAGGAACCTGGAGTAGAATTCCCTGTTCTTCTGTCACCAAGGCACTGGCTTTATGGCCTTATTCTGCACATGGGACTGTACTTCTTTCTAAAGAACCATTACATGGGCCGGAGGACAGGTGGAGGGTACCGGAGGAGTCTCTGGGGGGCTGTTCTAGAAGTTCCAGAGTGTGACCTGTTCTATAATTTAAAGAATCCAGTCATCTGAAGTTATGGTTCTTCCATTGTTCGACATGGAGGGAGAACTGACCTCCAACCACCACATCTTGGTCGGGGACCGGAAGAGGGAGGTCTGGCAAGGAGTCTGGCAGAGGCGGATCCGGCTACAGGAACTGATCTGTCACCCCCGGGTCGCTCTGCGGCAGGGCCCAAGGAAGAGGTGGTAGGTAAGACAGAGGAGGCTTTTCCTTTGCCCTGGAGACGGGAGCCTGCTCTGGACTTGTGTGACACCTTGCAAAAAGGAAGAGTGTTGTCTGTTCCTAGGCTGTGTACGGTAAAGTAAATGGACAGACTTGATAGCCCTACCTGATGCCTGTAAATCATTAATGATGTCCTGAATATCTGGCCCAAACAGCTTGGAGCCACTGAAGGGGGCATTCAGCACCTTCTGTTGGACATCTGCTGCAAAGCCCGGGACCCTTAGCCAGGAGTGCCTATGAAGGCAAATGTCTGGGGCAGAAGCCCCTGGCACCAGTATCACAAGGCCCTGAGGAGGTGCTTTCTGATATCATCAGTGGCCTGCAAGGATTTGACACCTCCTGTTTCTGGTAAAATTCTGGGAGGGCTTGGGCAGCTGCCTTGCCCTTCCTCCAGATGGTGTTTTGGTATTTGACCATATATGATAGATAGTTAGCAATCTTAAGTCCCAAGGCAGAGGAAGCATAAACCCTCTTACCCCAAAGGTCAATCTGTCTGGATTCCGTCAGGGGGGAGAAAGCTAAGGTGCTTGGGCACCTTGGGCCTGCCATGTGGTGCTTTGATGACCATGGAATTGGTCTCAGGTTGGACAGCATAGTAAGGCAGGCCCTGAGAGGCATGAAAGGAGTTTGTCGGTGCCAAGCCACAGTAGTGGCATTCCCCAGAGTTGGAAGAATAGGAGGAATGACCTTAGGGGCAGATTCTGTAATCTCCAAACATTCCACCAGTTCTCTCCTGGTGGCATCTTCCTCCTCGTGTGGAAGCCATAGCTGTGGACAGCTTCTTCATGACATTAAAAATTGTAGGCTCTTAAGGAGGGAACCTGGGAGTATGTTTAACAGAGTCCTCGCTTACTGAAGAAGCAGAGGACCTATCTGAGGAAAGAGGTTCCTCCTCCTCAGAAAGGATGAAGTCAGGATGATACTCCTCTTCAACCTCGACCTGTTCCGACTCGAGGTCCGAGGAGTAAGGAACCGATCGCACGCTTCTGAGCCACGGACTGAGGAGGCCTAAGAGGCGCCAATGATGACGGGGCGGTCGACAGTGCCACAAACACAGGCCTGTATGAGCCCAACTGGTGCACCACGGCTGTAGTTATCTGGGTCAAAATAGCAGGAGAAGGATGCATCGAAGGTGGAGGGGTCTCCGGCACAGGGTGTGATGAGCCATCCGTCAAGTCTTGAGAGCCCAAGGGCCCTGACGTCCAAAGGCCTGAGGAAGTATCAGGCCATGACAGAGGGCTGGCATCCAAGACCCGAGGGTCGACGAACGGGTGACAAATGGCCCAAGGGTCGATGGCTGGCCTTCCAGAGAAGTGGGAGGAGTTGCTGTCGATATGGGCCTGGGAGAATCAGAGACCTGGACAGCAGAGTGCATCGGTGCAGCCGCAGCCGAAGGAGTGCCCCATGGAGGAGCAAGAAGAAGCTGTCGGGGATAGACAGCACCATCGGGAGGAGCGGTTCTGTTCACGGTCTTTTTGTGACTTTTCCCCGAAGACTTGCCTCGGGCCTTTGAAGCCTGGGAGCTCGACGAACCCACCAGCAACTGTGAAGGAGGGACCCCTAGAACTGGCTACCTGCTGCTCCATGAGGAATTTCTTCAAAGCCTTTCGCATCGCTTAAGGACTGTGAGGTTGAATTTTTGGCAAAGGTCACAGTCAGAGACGTTGTGGTCATGCCCAAGACAGCAGACACAGAGGTTATGGTCGTCTGAAGAAGCAATCTTCTTTCTGCAGTAGTACCAACGGAAGAGAGATGGAGTAACTCTTGACATAAAGAAGGTAAAAGAATTTCTTGTTTAAAAGTGATTCTGAAAGTTAGGGTATTAGAAAGAATCGCAGACAAAAATGGCGTGAACTGCAACAGAGCTTCCGCGGAGACCCATGCAAACAGAGGTGACGGTGGGAAAGAACTGAGGAGGGACAGGTGATGTCGGCATAGGCAGCTCCCCAGTGGTACTTCTGGAAAACCTTCTGTGCAGATCCTGCTACACCGATGGTGAAGTTCCTACAGTGTGACCTGATGACTGAAATACCCCCAAAGATCTCCATTTACATCACTCTTTATTAACACAGTCTCATTTGAAAAATTACCGTGAGTCACATTATGGTATTTGCTATATTACAGAAGAAATAATTTAATTCCTTAACTATCTCCAAGGTGGTATCCAGTGAGGATAGCGACTGAATATGAGTGACTATCAAAATGGCGACTCATATTAAGCGCTACCCTCATGGGCTACAAAGAGGTAGCAATCCTATACGGATGCTACTACAGGAGGGCTACTGGAAGGGGAATATAGTGAGGGGAAGGGGAAGAATATGGAAGAGGGTTTGTATAGGGATAGTGTGCCTGCTACAGCCAAGCTAGCCGTGTGGTGTGGTGGTGAGGGTGGCTAGCTCCGGCACAGTGGGTACTGGGTTCAGGGCTAGGGACCGGGTGAAAAATTTTGCCCGAGGCTGCCGCTGCAGGTTTTTTATTTCCAGGAATCCAGAACATCACCCCCTTCCCGACATGCACCCCCCTGGAGTTCATAATCATTTAGCAGAGGGACGCGCGGGGTGCAGCCTCCTGCAATAACACTTGTATTCCCTGCCGGATGTGAGTTCGGCGGCATGTGTATATCGCTGATTTGCTTTTTGGCGATATACACTTGCCATAATAGCGATCGCTGTTATGACATGGAACCCTCCAAGGGTGTATCTACCTCACCGTTAGTGGTAGGGTTAAGTTAAATGATTTTGATATTGTAACAGTCTCTGAAACTTGCCTTTCTATTAGACGTTCAGACAATGATGTTAGGTTGCAAAATTATAACAAATTCAGAAAGGATAAATTAGAGAAACAAGGAGGCAGGGTTTTAAGTTATGCTGCTATAAGACTTAAGGCTATTCAAGATGAATTTAAGTTTGCAGAGTCTAAATGTGATTTTTTTACCTGTTAAAAGGTCTATTGGTTGGGGTAAAGCAGTTATTTGTTGGAACTTTTTAGATCCCGTCCCGTTTTTTCAGATGGGCTGTATTTGCTAGCAGATTATTGTGGGTCAAAATCTAAAGAAATCATTTTGTTTGGAGGTACTAACATTAATTGGAAGGACAAAATAAAATTTAAGTTTAGAGATAAAATTGAGGGGTTAGGATTAACTCAAATTATTGATTCAGCATGTACAAACTATAGAACAGGAACAGAAACCTTACTGAACTGGATTCTGACACTCAAACCTGACAGAATAACTGAGTCAGGGCTATTACCAGATGCTCTGAGTGATCATAATCCTGTACTTTGTATAAGATCGCCACACACACACACACACACACACACACACACACACACCTCATTTACCTCCAATCTTCAGTCATTCCAGAAATTTTGGTCTGTTTGAATTCAAAAATACGATTGCTAATACTGATTTGTCATTTTTATATTCAGTCCCTGATATTGATGCAATGCAAAATTTAATTTCAACAGTTTAAATGTGATAAAGATTGGCCCAATAAGAAAACTTAAGGTTAAGAACAGACATCAGATTTTGATTTCACTAAATCTAATTCATGCAATGCAAGAAAGAGAAAAAGCTTGGGAAAAAATGCAAGTTGGATAAATCCTTGAGAAATTTAAATGAGTATAAAAGATTGAAGAATTTAAGTGAAAAAAACCGACCCAGAAAGGCAAATGTGAATTCTGTTAAAATTAACAATTTGAATATTTGTTCCCAGGTGTGGGTTTAGGATAACAATTTCAGGCAGACCACAAGTCAGGTGCACAAAAAATGCATGGTTGCGTTTATCATTTTATTTACATCAAGTGAAATATACAGAAAGCAAAATGGTAAGTCAGACAACTGTTTAGCTTCAAAAGTTTCCAAGGCTTTTCTTCAGCCTAGCATGAATCAAACAGTGTGAAAGCACATACTACCAGGAGGTCTTCCACCTTCCGCAGTCAGTATCCGACTGACCACCCTATCTATTCCTCTCTCAGCACTGAAATAGGGCTTTTTATAAGCTCACACTAGAAGCTGAAAAACAATTCCCCTGCCTTTTGATTAACAGCAGACATAACATAAAGTTAGCCACTAGGGGCCACTGTTGCTCCACAGAGAACAGTTATTTGGCAGCCACCTGGAGCACGTTACATAACTTGTTTACAACACTGGAAAGGCCAGAGCCGAGGTCAGAACATTCTGTGCTCTCAAACTCTCCTGCAGGGTCATATTACCTCATGCTATCTGCTGCAAAATATATCTTAGAGAAGGCTGCCAACATCTAGGAAAAGCAGACACAAGTTTTTGTTATTCTTCTATTAAAACTGCCCTCTCATTTTGTAACTGTACTCTTAGTTTTGTTTTAGCTTAATACGCACAGAAAGCAATATAAGCACTTCAACACTTAATTTATAACCAGCCAACAAGCATGTTGGACATTATACAAAACATACAACTGCTTTGGGAAGGGGTTTCAATTTATCCCAGGGATATCCACTATGGCAGGGGTTACCCTATCATAATATTAATTTCATACATTTAAAATGCCCCAATCAGTGAAACAAACTACTTTTATAACAAGGTGCACCTCAGTACAAAACTGTGATGATTAAAATCCTATTTAGAGATAACAGAACAGAAAGTCAGAAATGAAGAACAAGGTCAAAGTTGCAAAAATGGTTATCGACCCTTATTTTGCCTTTTTTGCAACTTTGACCTTTTTCTTCATCTCTGACCTTCTGTTCTGTTATCTGAATTTGCTTCACTTCTACAGTCTACTTTTATTTGACCTCACATTTTCCATCTCCCCTCCCCCTATCTTTACCCCTTAGCAATGCTGCTCAGTTAACACCAGAGTTGTACTTGATCATAGTGTATGTTAAGACTGTTAGTTACTGCTCTCTTCACTGCAGTAAAATGACTTTGCAAGAGTTAAACATCATTTATGGATTGTCATCTTATATAGAACTATTACTTGCACTGCTGAAATTTGGCAGCCTCTTAGCATATAATGTATGCATTAAATGTTGCGGTCAATAGGATTTTAATCATTACAGTTTTGTTCTAATGTGCACCTTGTTATGAAATTAGTTTGTTTCACTGATTAGGGCATTTGAATTGTATGTAATAAATATTCATGGCATACCTGTACAAAAGGTGATGTCTGTGTTGTACTAGCCATGCCGCTGAGGAAGGGTCTTGTGGCCCATAGTGTCGGGAAGAGAGTGTGGCCAGTTGCTGGTCTTTTCTCTCACTTGTTTCTTTTGCATTTTTATTTTTCACAATAAATTTAACTTTATATGCAGCAGACAGCGCTGATGTTACTTTAATGACAAGAACTTCTGGGATGTTTAATCTTATTAACAGAGCCAGAGAGCCTAGTTAAGCAAGGCAACGAAAGAATTCCATGGGAGTGCACAGGTTTTTGGAGTTCTGATTCTGTGTGGGACTTTTGCACATTTATGAGAAATCCCAGTGTCTGCAAGGTGCTCTGAGTTAACTGGAAAGAATCCTTGACTTGGTGATGTGATTTCCCTGTAACTAGCCAGTCATCGAGATAGGGAAAACCATCACTGCTTGCCCTCTGAGATGTGCTGCCACCATGGCCAAGCACTTTGTGAACACCCTGGGAGCAGAAGAGAGACTGAAGGGAAGGGCAGTGAACTGATAATCACCAGAGGCAGCCTGAACCTTAAGTATGTCCTGTGACTGGGCCTTCCTTGCTGCAGAGATGGTATCACTGTGGACAGGTCCTTTTTCAGGTGTTTATTCAAAAATCTGAGGTCCAAAATGGGTTGCCACTTCCCATTTTCTTGTGAGTGAGAAAGTACCTTGAGTAGAGGCCTCCTCTCCACTGGGAGGAATGAACTCTTTCTGCTGCATTTGCCCACAGCAGCTTTTTTGACTTCCAACTCCAGCAGTATTCTTTCTGCTGGGGTAGGGAGCTGAACGTTTGAGAACCTGCAGCATGCAAAATCTTTTGAACTGCAGGGTGAGACCCCGGCTCACTACTTTCAGGACCCACTTGTCTGTGGTGCTATTTTCCCATTCCTTGAAAAAGTGAGCCAGCCTTCCTCTCACTGCCAATGGGTGGGCGACCTGAACTGACATGTCAGGGGTTCTGTTTGAGCTGAGCTTTAAGAGCTGGCGCCTGGATCAGCCCGTTTGGAAGTTCTTCTGCCCATGCCCCTAAAGTAACCTCTCACCTGAGAGTAATCATAGAGCATAGGCATGAGAAAGAAAGCACGAGGGCAGTAACTCCTAATCCTACCTCCCCTTCCATGAGGCCTGTAGGAAGCAGAGGCCATTTCCTACTCAGTATTGCTTTTGTAGAGTTTTGTACTCTACCTTTTTCACATATGCCTCTGTTTGGTCACCAAACAGGGAACTGTTCTCACATGGAAAATCCATGGCTTTTACCTGGGTGTCCTGGGACAGATTAGTGGTCCTTAGCCAGGCAAATCTTCTTAGAGAGACAGCATGGGCCATTACCCTAGAGGCAGTGCCATTAGCATCCACTGCCTTATGGAACTGATGTCTGGTAGCATCATGGGCAGTATTGGCATTATGTGCCAAATCTTTTGCCAGGTGCCCAAAGGCCTTTTCGCTCATGGCCAGCACAGAGTTCCTGAGGGCTTTCTCGTACTGGGCAGTGTAAGCCATGTATAGAGCCCGTCTTAACAGTAAAGAGACAGAGGTGTACACCTTCTTCCCCATACTGTCCAGCTTCCAGGAATGTTTATCTGGGGGCTGGGTAGAGAGGGGAACCTTAGCCTTGCCACAGACAGCTGCCTGGACCACTCCTTCATGATCTGGGTATCAGGAGAGGTAGTCAGTGCCACGTTTGTCCAGCTGGTACTTATTCTTGATTCTCTTGTCAATCCTCAGGGTAGAAGTAGGGGTTTGTAGTAATTTTGGGGTTAACCCCATCATATCCAAAAATATAGTCTCCTTTCCTCGTCCTCTGCAGATTCTTGGGTGGAGAAGTTGAGGATATTTACCATTTGCCTCACAAAGGCATAGTGAGAGGATAAATCCTCCGGACCGCAGGGAGGGGAACCAAACTCCTGGTCAGGGGAACCATTGGGTTCAATAGCTTCCCATTCCTTCTCATTATACAAAAAATTCAGCCCCCTGGTCCCCAGGAACTGAGAGGGGGCAGAGACCTGAGGGGGAACCAGCATGCCCATTAGGAAACCCACACAGTCTGAAAGGCTTGGAAAAACTGCCAAGCTTTAGTCATGTCCTCCACAAAGGGCATTTCTGCTCTGTCCACCAATGACTCCTTTTCTTCTTCAGGAGGAGAAGCAGTGACAGTGACATGTTTTTGTTCCTTTTTGGCAGGAACCATCTCAGAAACCTGCCAAGATGATCTTTTATGGTTACCCAGCACAGGGTTCCCTTTTGCAGAGCCCTAGAATCAGATATTTCTTTAGAGGAACTTTCCTTGTGTTTATCATGATAGGAAGGACCCTCCTCAGAATGCTTTGGTGACATACAGGCATGCTGAGAAGCCATAATAATTTATAACTTTTTTGCCCCCTTTTTAAAGTTTTTGGGCAAAACCTGCTGACAATTTCACAATCAGAAAAAGAATGGTCAGAACGCAGGCACCTTAAACAGAGCTCGTGGCAGTCTGCCTTCGCCAAGAATCTAAAGCACTTTGATCAATTTTTAAGACCAGGAGATTCTGTTTTCTTCTTGGGTCTGTCTGCATGCCAGTACACAGGCAGTTTCAGTAAAAAAAGATTCCCAGCTAAGAAAATACACAAAAGCAGTCCAGATCCTCTAAATAAAGCGACTGCTATTCAAAAGACTTAAAACATTTTGTTTTTATTTGTTTTGTTAGTCAGAAATGGATCGAAAAACTAAAGTGGCTTGGTCGCTAAATAATGGGAAATGAAGCACTAAGTAAAATAAGTTGCACCAATTAGGAAAAAAAAAGATGAAATAAAGTTACATTTATATGAAATATGTTGAAATGCAGTTTAAAATGAACCACTAAAACTGAGTACAAATATTTCTCCAGTTCCTGGGAACTGCAAGGGAACCGGAGAAAATTATGAAAACTCAATAAAACTCAGTAAACTGTGCTAAGTAAATGAAAAGCAGTATTAAATAAAGGAAATAACGTGAATACTTATGTAACCCCTAGATGGCGCTATCCCAGGGGCTACTACCCCTGCCTGATTTGCCACTAACAGGTTGAGGGGCCTGGATCCAATGGCGGGTGCCTCCACCCAGAGGTCAGGGTTTACAATAGTTAAACTAACTTGGTCACAGCCCTCTGGGACACTGCAACCCCCCTTTCTTCCCACTAGTGGCCCACACAATATATCAGAATTACCTTTACAGTATACACTTACCCCCAGGACTGGTTCCGCACTGGGACCTCCTGTGAAATAAGATACAGTGCAACAATCACAGTACAGTACTTTAACATAGACAAATACCTCAGGCAGTGTAACTTGCTGAAACAAGCAGATCTGATTTATTTAGGGGATATAACAAGGACAGGGGAAATCAGGTTAATTAGCTTATCACTCTACTCATCTACCTATGGCTCTGTGCACAGGCCTATCCCTATCAGTTACTGTCCCTGGGTACCCAAGCCCTAGTGGCTAGTCCAAACCGTGGCAGCTGGGAGGGCCCTTTCACAGAGAAAAGGAGAATTAAACAGTCAGCAGTACAGTAATTCCATTTGGATTTAATGTGGCAATTCAACAGGGAGCGACCCTGAATTAGTACTCACGACCTCCAAATAAGATAGGGTCCTTCAATGTCAGCAGGGCTACTCTTGAGCTCCAAGAGACTCCTCACACATTTATATGGTAAACAGTCACAGGCAAGAGTCACTTAATGGCAGCAGGATTCACTTGAGGTACACAAGCCTCTTCACACATTTATATGGTAAAACAGAAAGTACTATACCAGGCAGGCTGCTTCTTTCCGATCGCAATTACTGCACAATACCCGGAGAACACACAGCAGATTCAGTTCCTGACAGACCGAGTGCAATTCAGCTATTTCTCCAGTCTTCTACAGGGTGAGCCTGGTTTCTACTCTTCAGATATCCTTTGATTCTCTTCACAGGACGGATTCAGTCCTAACAAGCAGTTACACAGCTGCAGACCGGAACTCTGGGCCTTACACACGCTTTCCGACTAAAACTGCACACTGAAAAGCACAGGGCTCCTTCCTTCTTCACTGTCAGAGCTCAACTGAAAACTTCAACAGACAAAACCGGCACTTCCTTTGAGTTCCTCCCAGTTCTTGACTGGATTGGCTGTCACTCACAATAGACTGCTGCTGTTGGTCCAAAAGGCCGAAGTCTAAACTACATCTCCCAGAGTCACTGCCCATATAATCCTCTTGTGGCTGGCTCAGATTATGAGTCCAAGTTCTGATCGTCCAAGGCACCATTTTAGAGCTAGCTTACCCCACACTGATTGGTCCAGTTCAGCAGTTCAAAACCAGAATGGGAAACTAGGCAGACACAGTTCTGACTGCAAAGAAAGCAGGTTAGACAAACTGTAATTTCATTATTACTGTAAATGATTTCTGGCAAACAGTTACATCTTTCAGATAGGTTCCTTTGCACTCCTAGTGACTGCAAAAATGGAGTGAATTGGCAGCAGCTCGAGTGGTACTCAAACAGAGAAGCACACAGTCCCCCATACAAACTAATTATGTCTGCAAGCAGACAGCTCTTAAAGAGACAGTACCAGAGATTCTAAAAACACTCACTGATAAATGGCTTAAACGCCAAACACCATTCAGGCTTGGAGCATTCAAGCAAGCTCCTGGAAGTCTTTTGGGAACCCCCATTTGCAGGAGGGTTACACTTAAAACTTTCGGAACTTAAAGCAAAAAACCGTCTAGAAGCTGGAGAGAGCTCTCAGGCGGAGAAATAAATCAGGGGTTGACCAGCGGATGGCAACACCACCATGAGGAGGAGGTTTGAAAAGCGTTCCAAGTTCCATCATTTACATACATTTCTCTTTCTCCAGGGCACCTAATTCTACCAGTATGATGGCATTAGTTAAGTATAGTGAGGGATTCCTAGGGTCTGAAATGAAAGTTATGTACTTACCATACTTGTTGATCTTCTAGAATATCTTCACCAATGATTTTTTTTTAACCACTTGTAGGTTGAAACCGGACGTGCTAGAACCCCACTGGAGCCAAAACTTTTCTGGATGGCTGGCAACATGAGTAGGCCCCGAGCATGCATCGCCACACACGCCAACTAGTATACAGTAGCACCAGCTGCCAACCACTTCAGTACCTTTTTTTTTTTTAAATCAAGTACGTGAGCAACATGAACCTAACTAGTAACCTATGCACTTAGCCTAAGGGCTTAAAACAGCCTTGGTGTCTGGTTTAAGAAGAACCATCAAATCCAGCAACACAGTGTCTTCATGGTGCAAACCAATTATGAAGGGTGAAGGCTAACACAATGATATTGAGGTGAGTCCAGGGGATAGTGAGTGGATGCGATAATCAATGGTGAAGATACTCTGGAACAGTGTTGGGCCACATGCAGCCCCTGAGTGGTTAACCAGCAGCCTCTGCAACCATCCCCTCCAAAAAAAGATTTATTTCACATACAAGCAATCCCACAGCAATGCAGTCAGGTTGGGCCAGTTTGGGTCTGCTGGCACGGCAGCTCCTTACCTCTTGATTGTTACAAGTCACCATTGCTACTTGGCTTGCACTACAGGGCGTCCTGGCTTCAGACTGGTCCAGACTGTCAACTGGGATACTGGCACTGACCAATCCCTCTCCAACACGGGGGGAAAAAAATGACCGTTCATCTCCTGTCCTGAGTGTGTGATACTGTTTGGGGAAATTCAGCTGAGTGGACTGTAGGTCAGGTGTCTTGTCCAAGGTCACACTGTGAGCATTTTGACCCCAGCTGGGTTTGAAACACAACAGTAAAAATAACCAATCCCCCCTTAAAAAATTACATTTCAGTATGAAGTTTTCTCCATAAATAGCATTTCAGTTTGTGTGAGAATTTTGTATCCATCAGGTGTATCCACCTGTTTAGTCACAAACTGGGCTGTCATGAAAGAAGCTAGAGACGTATGATGTGGCTCAAACTGCACTGCAAGGTACTGTGGCTGCTGCTGACAACAGCAGATCGTTAACAGCACAAACTTCTGTGGCATTGCTAACTACGGAAAATCAGCAACTGAGGGGCCGATTGGAAGCGGTCGAGAATGGACTGCAAGCAGGGAATGTTTGCCTAGTTGGATTACCTGAGGGGACGGAAGGGGCACATCTTTTGGATTACCTTAAAAGGTGGCTGACGGATATATTAGAGGTACCCGAGGGCTTTAATTGGACTTATTTACATCAGGCTTACAGAGTGACCCCACGTGTAAAACCAGTGGATTCGAACCAGCCTCTTACCATTTTGTTGCGAACTGCGGGCCCTGAAGCATGGGACGTGCTCAGTATACCGTCACTGCAGCGACTCCTCCACTGCGAAGACCATCACAGCGACAAGAATCGGGCATAACCCACACGTCGCTGTGATGGACTGTGCAGTGCCCAAAATTGCCTCGTAGGGTGTATCGCCCCTCCCCCCATTGGAATCCTAGAGGCCGGGGTTGGGGATAGAAACACAGAGGCATCCCCCAACACTGCAATGCTGACAATCAGCACTGCGGCTGTCGCTGTTGGGGATGTCTCCATGTTTGATGTCGAGGAGGCATGGTAAAACTGACGTGCTAATCTCTGCAGTGTGGATGGCTTACCCCATAGAGGTACTGGGTCAGGACATTCAATTTTTTCCGGATCTCTCAAATCAAACGAGAGCCCAGAGAAAGCAGTTTGATGCTGTGCGCCAGAAGTTCAGATTACTGGGCATTGTGCATTCTTTTCTAGTCCTAGCCAATCTTCCGGTCACTTACAGAGGTAAGACTTGGCAATTTTCTGACCCTGCTGATGCAAGCTGATGGGTGGAAAAGATAGCGCTGGAATTTAAAAGAAAATTGCCTCAGGAACAGTAAACGATGGATCTGATTCAGACGAGGACTGAGCAGGCTGATTATTGCTCAGTAAATCTGTAGGACTTCATTTACCCTCTATAGACTGCAGTTAACTCACTTATTATGGAGCATAAGATGGGACATTTTGGGGGGACAATAACGATAACTGCCTTGTTAGTACTAAAGAATATGCCAATATTTAGTCCACCATTTTGTCTCAAATGCACTGTATATTAATTGGGTGATTTCAATCCAGTCCTGTTGTAATAATCATTAAGATGTGCAGGCTTTACTGCTGACTCTGTATCTTTCTTCGGCTTAGTAAATGCTCATAATGAAGTTCTGTTTTGGAGACAGGGCTAGTGGGGGAAAATGCCTTACTGTTTAAGTATTATAACTTAATTAGGTTATATGCGCTACTGGATAGTGTTTTTGTCTGCCTTGATATCACTCTATGGAATTAACCTATGCATTTCAAGCGGCTGGCATTAGTGGACTCTAATTTTTCAATGTTGGGATTTGAGATGATTTATATACCTCTCGCTTTACGTAAAACCCCCTTCCTTCTGTACCAGACTGTAAGAGAAAGTTTGTGAAACCCCACCTACTGGGGGTCAGTGTATGCTGATGTTAACGTTCTCTATGTCTTACAGGAGTATCTTGGTTGTATGCTTAAGAAAAAACAATAAACATAATACAAAAAAAAAAAAAAAAGAATTCTGCAGCTCAGCAGGCATGCAGTTTGTCGCTGAATCAATGACATTGCCGATCAGTTGGCCAGCCAACATTTTAACATAATTCATTCAAGTGAGGTGTTTAGTGTAGCTGTGGACGAGTTCACTGATAACAGAGATGTAGGTAGCTCAACTCTGCATCTGGATTCGAAGTGTTGACAGTAATTTAAATCTAACGGAAGAATTCCTGGAGCTTGTCAGATTACATGGGCATACACAAGGTACTGACTTTTTCGAAGCATTTATGAATTTTTTTCAAAACTCATGCTTTGCCACTGAAGAAAATGGTTTCTGTCACAACCTATGGCTGCCCCTCTGTGGTAGGAGTCAATGGAGGATTTGTCGCTTTGCTGATATCTCAGGTACCAAACTTATTTGGGGCGCACTGCATAATCCAACAGGAGGCTCTATGTGCCAAGCAAGATAAAGGAGAAAGGCTGAAGGATGTCACTAACACAGTGGTGCATATTGTTAATTTTATACGAGCACAGCAACTGGCATCACCGTTTATTGATTAACTGGCCACTGAAAATGGGGACCTCATCTTACACACCGAAGTACGCCAGCTAAGCACAGGGGAAAGATACTGGAATGTTTCACTGCACTTCTCCCAGCTTTCCGACAGTTTCTTCTGCTTTAGCTTTCCCATGCACAGGCTGAACCTGATGATGAACAGTGGGTAATGGATTTGGCTTTTCTCATTGATGTCACCATTCACCTCAATACACTTAAAATGGCTATACAGTGGAAAAAAAATCACCTCCTACCTGCTCTAGTTACCATTGTCAGGAAATTCATGATTCGGTTACAGTTAATGTCTGCTCAGCTACAGTCTGACAATTTCACCCATTTCCCACATCTAAAAAAAGCATTAAACAACAGCTTC
Organism: Neoceratodus forsteri; assembly: GCA_016271365.2. Classification (NCBI taxonomy): domain Eukaryota; kingdom Metazoa; phylum Chordata; order Ceratodontiformes; family Ceratodontidae; genus Neoceratodus; species Neoceratodus forsteri. The sequence goes on from CM057459.1 coordinate 983,942,719, forward strand.
GATGTCTGCAGAACAGAGTATGATGCATCACTTCACTCAGGCATGCTTACTCTACTGTCAGAGCATTTTGAAAAGTGTTTCTCATCACTGAATGACCTGAAGTCATTCATTTCATTGCTCACAAACCTGTTTGAAGTGACATTTGCCAACAGTGGCATTGTGTGCCAGAAGCTTGGGCTTGAGAAGAAAAAATCTGAGGAGAAACTCCTTGACATATGTGCCCTGGGTGGAGACATTATAAACCAGGTCAGGAAAGAGGGTTTTCCTCAACAATGGCAAACTATTCCAGGCCCTGTTCTCCACCTTTGCACTGCAAAGCTGTTATCCCTTTTTGGTTCAACCTACATATGTGAACACACGTTCTCTGCCATGGGGCATATCAAAAATAATAAATCTAACAGACTGACAGAAATCTCTCTGCTGAGTTGTGATGTGCCTGCACCAGCCTACTCCTAACTTTAAAAAGCTGGTGGAAAATATTGTCACCCAGAAGTCACATTAATAGTAAATATTGTATTTATTACATTTAATGTTGTTTATTTACACCAGCCCGGTGGCGCTGAGGGCTAGGTAGCTGGACGCCTAACCTCACGTCACGCTGGTGACTCTGGTTCGAACGAGCCGGCCGCCAGAGGTCGGCAACGGGGGGGGGGGCACAGCTGGATGGAGTTGCCAACAGGCACGCTCTCCTCTCCGGAGGTGGGATGGCTCCTCTCAGCTGATGGCTGCCACCTGGTGGAGGTTGGGGACAGCACGGGTCAAGAGAGGAGCCAGGTGCTAGGCCAATGGGGTGGGAGGAAAGGGGCTGTCACTGGGGGCTCGAGACTGATGCGTACCCACTCCCAGGGCCCTTGGGAGAAAATGGTGGGGAAAATATCGCCGGCAGCAGGATGGCGACCGACTCTCCCCAGGCACCGCTCCCGGGCCAGGTGTAATGTAAGCCCCGGTAATTCCAGGGGATGGGGATGGGGGAGTCGGTCTGATGGGGGCTAGCCAAGGCGGAAGACGAGAAAAAACTGCTACATGATAAAAATAATGTTATTTATTTATATTTGACTGTATAATTAAGGCTTGTAACTGAGGTAAAGGGGATATTGTGCAGTCATGTGGCCCTCGGGGAGGGAGGTTGAGGGCTGCACCTGTGGCCCTCTGATCATCTTACATTGCCCACCACTGCTCTGGAAGATCAACAGTTACGGTAGGTATGTAACTTTCATATATTCCAAGAATCAATCTTCACCACCGATTATGACGTGGGTCAGAGTACCAAACTCAGAGAAAGTCCTCCAGACAAGGGAGGCTGGAACTCAGGGCTCACTAAGGATAGTAATCCATTTAGAACTGTCCTGTCAATGGTGCCATGCTGCCTGTCATTAACTCCCGGGACACACTGCTTAGTAAAAGTATGCACTGTGCTCCAAGCTGCAGCTCTGCAAATTTCTCCAGTAGGCACACAGTGTATTTCTGGCAGAGAAATGACAACCGCTCTGGTGGTGTGGGCATTCACCTTGCCCTCCAGTTTAACCTCTGCCAGAGCATAGCAGTGGCAAAGGCAATTTATAGTTAGGCTGACATGCACTTGACTGTGACAAGCTATCCTTTTGATTAGGGTCAAAAGAGACAAAGAGCTGTTTTGACTGTATTCCTGTCCAGGTAAAATCTAATAACCTGCTTTACATGCAGTGAGTGGAGCCTTTCTCACTTATTCTGGAATTTGGTAATGTAGGTAGGCAGGATTACAGCCTGATTCAGATGGAATACCAACACCACTCTAGGCAGAAACTTGGGGTGTGTATGGAAAACTACCTCATCCTTATGAAAAACAGTATTTGGAGGATTTGTGACCAAAGCGTGTATTTCAGATGCTCTGCATGCAAAAGTGACAGCTAGCAAAATGCTGCTTTCCAAGTTAGAAACTTCATGTCAGACGTTTCAGTAGGCTCAAAAGGCTCACGAGTGAGCATATTCAGCACCAGATAACGTCCCAGGAAACCACCAGCTTCCTTAGTGGGGCCCTGATGTGCAGGATACCCCTGAGGAACCTCCTAAGCAGTGGCAGCTGTGCTACGGAGAGAGAGTACCTACAGGTTTGTGGTACTGTGATGTAGTACGGACTGAAGATGGACCTCAACTGAGGAATACTGAAGGCCAGCATCAGGAAGGACCAACCAGTACTCCCAAAACTTTCTTAGGCATACACCTGAAAGGGTCCATGGGGGCTTTGAAGCACCAGGCGGAAAACATTTTTCGATCGGCTGTGTATGTCTTCCTGATGAAAGGTTTATGCGCAGTCAAAAATATTTCAGAGTCCCTCAGAGACACTTTAAAACATGTTTACTGCTAGCTCTTCAGTAGCCAGGCCTGAAGGTGAAGGGAGCGCAGGTTGGGGTGGATGAACTAATCTTAGGTCTGTAAGTCTATCCGGAGTGACAGAATTGTCTGTTTGCTGACAGTTGATTCAACAGAGAAAACCATATCTGACAAGACTGGTAGAAGGCCACTAGAATCATCTTGTATCTGTATGCCTACTGCTTGAACAGCACACTCTATATGATAGGGATTGAAGGGGAATGCATACAGCAATAGATTTTGTCATGGCAGTCTCAAAACATCCTGACTGAAAACTCCAGGTCCTGGATTTCTGGAGCAGAATTGAGGTAGTCTAAAGGTGAGTGGGGATGCAAAAAGGTCCATATTTGGGGTATCCCACTCATCAAATAAACAACAATCTCATGTCTACAGTCAGTGACCATTCATATGGATCTGCTGAAGTCTGATTTAGTTAATCTGCCAGAGTGTTCTGGACTCTTAAAAAATACCTCGCACCACTGCACTCTCCCCACACCTCTCACTCACCGATATCTCTTTTCCAAATCCCTCTACTGCCTCCTCTAGCCACTCCCTTACCCCTCAGTATCCTCCCGCCTCACATTGCTTCCCCTCACTCATTGAGCTCCTTACCCCCACACTCCCTGCCCCATCCTAGTTTATTCACTCCCCCCTCTATTTTGCCCCATGCTCTCCTCCTTTCCCTCTACCCATTCTATCACTTTTATCCACCTGTCTACCCATACCTAATCCTTGCTCCCCCTTTCCCTCTCCCCCGGACATTGTTTTGTCTTCCTGCATCTACTCCCTACTACTAAGTTCACACCTGAAGCTACCTCTGCCCTCTACTGCACTTGCAATATCTATACCTATCATGCAACTACCCCAGGCATACTGTGTACAATGACCGGTGTATTGTTCCAACTGCTTTTCTTATTTAATCACATTTAATCCTTGACAAAGCCTTTGGCGGCTCCCTGTATGAAACCATACTGTAATGTTTTACGTGTTATTAATTGCCTACCGGGTCAATATGTTGTACGCTTAATAGTGTACGACATGAGCGCTAAACCGAAATAGTGCTGTACATGAGAGCGACAGGGTGCAATACCGAAAATTCTGCTGTGCACGGTACTGCATTCTCTCGCTGTCCCAGGCGGAGGATAAGAACTCTGCCAGGACGGGCTTCTGCCGAGCAGCTGTCGTGGCTCTACGAAGATGAGCCACCGCAGCATGAAACGCAAAAGCAAGCGTTTTGGGACGAGTTCGATTCCGGTCCCAGATACAAAGTACAATTTTTTTTTTTGCACTTTGGGCGATTTACTGTTAACTTCCCCGGAGTTAAGAATGCTTATTTTGGTGTGCCAGGAGCCTCAGGAAAAGACATGCCGCATACAAGAAATCACGCTGTATTGGTAGAGCGCTTTTTGCATGCAGCATAACGTCTTGTGACTTTATGATCCTGTGCCTATTAATTGCCCTGTTTAGTGTCTTAACTTGTCTTTTGTCCATGATGTGGAACCTTTGTAAAAGCGCCCTGTGTCTCAAAGGTGTTATAAGAAATTTTAATAAATAAAATCAATAAATGAAGTGTGCATGGAGCAGGATCCCATTACAGGCACCATTTCCACACTCTGACAGCCTCCCTGCAGAGAGGGGTAAGTGTGTGCTCCTCCTTGTTTGTTGATATCATGCATGACAGACATGGCAGTCTGAAAGAGGAATGTCTTCAGGTTGATCAAGTCCAATAAGGCTTTCAGGCTGTAAGAACCAGACACATCTCCAACACTTTGATGCAGAGATGTGTTTCTGATGAGTCCCAGACCCCCTGTGTCGGGAGACCATGGCAGTGAAGTCCCCATCCCAGCAAGAAGACATCTGGGGTAAGGGTCACCTCCATCTCTGGTGGACAGAAGAGGAGCCCAGCAGAAGGGTTTCCTCCACAGATCACCACAGCAGGGACCTGGCTAAAGGTTTGGTTATCTGAATGGGGTAGTATCAAGGGTGTGAAGTCTGAAGTTGCTGGGCACTGAGTATACTGAGTCGTTTTCATGTGTAGACTTGTAGGGGAACTGTGAACACTGAGGGTGCCATGAGTTCCAACATGTAAGGCATGGAATGGCATTCCATGATAAGCACGTCATTAGCAAGAATGCAATACTCTGCTGCCTGGAAGACTGGGCCCAAGCTTGAATCTTGTACAGAGAAGCCCCTATGAGGAGGAGTACTACCCTGTATGCAACACTGAGCTGGCAGTGAGCACTGCTATATGGTGTAGCCTACCATCTTAAAGGAATAAGTTCACCTTGTTGTCTGTAAACTAGGGAAACATTAGTGAACAGCAGATTCTGGACTGAAGTAACTGAAACTTAGTAGTTTAGTAATGTTTACAATGAAGCAGTCCCTGCTGCTTGCGCCTTGTCAAACCCAGGTAAGCATTGCATTAGCATGTGCAGCTCATCCAAGTCAGACAAGTTAGGGAAGTGTTGGAAAAGTGCATGTCAACGCCACACCACCAGATGTAATGGTGTTGTGGGATTTCCAGGATGTGCTGGAAAGCACATCCAGCACAGGCAGCTAGTTCTGGGGGGTAATGACTAAGCATGGATCCCAGAGGCTAGCTAGAATCTCTTTGAACTCAAGAACACATGAAGATCCACACCTCCCCAGGAGGTGGAGAGGTTGCGCTAGAAGCTCTACAAAGGTATTCCAGAGGGAATCTGCAGATGGGCTTCCAAGCAGTTGTTCACAAGCAAAAGTGACGGAGCCTGAGCTGTGATACACACTAATGAAGTCAGCTTAGATGACAAGGACCAGCTAGTACTGGGTGCTGCATAAGCCTTGTCTACATTGCATAAAAGTAGAAAGACAGTCTGATCCTATCATCCCATGGGGAATGTTGGAGCAGTGAAATATCTACAAAAAAGCAGTCAAACTTCAAATAGTTCTTTCACTCTTCAGTAGTTTATTTTCACGTACTCATCTCAAAAAGGACCGTGTACCGACATGCCCGATGTTTCACCCTTAAAAGTGCTTCATCAAGGAAGTGAACTGTCTGCTTTTGGCAATGCCTTATTATCTGTGTTTTTTAATGACTTCAGCTTTTATAACGAGCTACAGTACTTTGTTTCAAAGATTCAGGATTCTGTTTTGTGACAGCTGCAGCACTTTTTTCCCACACCTACTGGCTTTCCTAATGTTAGGAATGTCAGAGGATGCAGGCAGGAAAGTGTGCTGCTGACACAGAACAGATGAAGCCTTAAAAAGGGTGAAACATCGAGCATGTCGGTACATGGTCCTTTTTGAGGTGAACACATGAAAATAAAATACTGAAGAGTGAAAAAGAAATATCTGGAATTTGGCTGATTTGCTGTAGCTATTTCACTTGGATAAAGAGTACCATAATCAGCCCCTAAAGTAAACCAAGGAGGACTACAGAACCCATCCAAGGATCCCCATAAAGGCATTTTCTATTGCATGAATGATGGAACAGGCCATGTAGTGGATCAAGAACACATGCATACTCGGCACAAGAACTCTCCAACTGGAAAGCGCCTTGCCTGGTCAAAGTCACTGACTCAAAGACTGAAAGGGTTCTAAACAGTGCTAAGCGACACATCCTCCTGAGGTGCCTAGACAAGGGCTGACTCGTGCATCTCTGGCAGAGGACACTCAATATTATTATTAAGATAGTCAGTAATAAAGTGGATAGGAAACCATTTCCTAAAAGGAGGGCACCAAAGATGGGGCTGGCCTTGATGTCGCAGTCATAACCACATCGAGGCAGCCCCAAAAGGATCTAGCCTTGGTGCCGCATGTGGCATCACATGCGACACTGGAGTCCCTGTTGGCCGCATACAAAGGTTCAACTGTGGCATCAGGGTGTGAAGGGCACTGATGATGGCACTGTCACTAGCGTTTGGCCATTCCCAAAAGATCAGACCTCAGAACTGAGTGTGGCACTGAGCATCACACCCGTGCTGCAGACGACCCGATATAGAGGTCTGTCTATGGCAACAAGACAAAGAATAACATCAACAGCAGCACTAGGTCAGCCCTGGGTTGCTCAGACTTGGCAGCAAGTACAGCGCCGCACATGGTACCAGTGTCACAGATGGTTCCATACAGAGATCCGCCTGTGCACCAAGGGTGGAATCAGCAGTGAGGGCCACACTAACAGAATCCCCCCTCCCCCAGCACCAAAGTCAAATTTAATGGAGTTATGCTTGACGCGGCTGCCATACCAAGTGATACCAGGCCAATAACTGGAGTCAGCCTGAGCATGCTCAAGAATGAATGCACGAGAGCAGCACTGGCCCGGATCCCAATGCTACACAAGCCGTTAGGAACAAAGCCAACACCGCCATGGGTTCCATCACCCTGACACTGAACCACCGCTCAACAGCCAACTGCTTACTCAAGAACTTCCCAGTGGATGAGGGAGGCTTGATGATGAAGATATCAGGTTTACAGGCCTCAGAACATCCAACGTCATTGTCGGGGTTGGCACTGGATACTCTGGACCAGCAGGCACTGACAATCCCTGTGCAGAAGGCTTGAGTGTGACCTCAGCCTCTACCTAGCCTCCTCAGAGAGACGAGGTTGAGGCTGGACAGTCAGCAGAACATGCTGTGAACATGCAAATGGGAGCTGGACCATCTTTTGTGACTCTGGGAGGACTATCCTTCTTCCCATATGCAGGACTACCCATTGCCAGTACACTTGCCAAAAAAGAAATGGTGGCCAGATTCAGCCCCATTGACAGAGCAACTAGTCTATTCAGGCTCCCTGCCTCCCATGGTCAATCATTTCCATGGGGTAGGACTAAGAAAAACTATGAATGTTTTGTTTATGTGTAAACTAAACTGACAAAGAAAATAAGAAATTTCTTCATACTTACTGTAATTTCCTTTTCTGTTAACTCCAGCATTGTCAATGGGTAATCATAACAACTGGGTGTTGTGCAACTCTACCAGGGGAAATGGCATAGCCCAAGCTTTAGAATGTTGGGCACATGAGGATTCCAAGCAGCAGCAACTCCCCAATCACTACTGACCTTGCAGTACCATAATGAGCTACACGTTTTCATGTATTATAACCAATTACCTATATGCAATATTCCTTAATACTGTAAATAAATACTGCCTTACCTTCCTGGCAGATATCAGAGGAAGAAAATGTTCTCCATTGGATTCAAAGTTTGGACGATTCTGTCCTCCTCACAGGAAAGCACAATCAGGCAACAAGGAAAGCTCCCCATCAGTTGCTCATCCGGAAAACTGAGGCTGACCACACAATAAAGTATAAATAACTTTCAGACAACAACTGAATGCAGTGAGACTACCAGCAACAAGGAAAAACACCTTAAGAGTTATTCGTAAAGCTGTTAACCTGTAGTTGCAGACTGATTGAAATATATATTTTTTTATTTTATATAGTTTAATTATGAATACAGCACAGCTAAACAAAAGAGGGAAATTCGAAAACAGCAGTGGATTTTAACAAACAGGACGTCTGAAAACATAGTAGGGGATTTTAAACAGGACATCCCTCCTAGCATACCAGATAAGAGTCTCCCACAGGAGCCAGGCTCCTGGGTGGGCCCAACTGACAATGTTGGAGCTAACAGAAAAGGAAATTATGGTAAATATGAAAACATTTCTTCTTTCTGTAGTACTCCACACTGTCAATGAGCAATCATAACAACTGGGTTGTAACAAGCAGTACCCAGAAAATACCAGGAGGGGGAAGAATATTATCCCATATGCCAGAGGCAAGCACTGAGAAATTACTTGCAAACTGCTGTCTGTAGTAATCTGCTACCAAAAACGGTGTCAGAAGAACTCTGAACATCCAATTTGGATGTTTTGTGAACGTGTGGATGGCAGACAACGCAGTTGCTTTGCGTAACCCTTAAAACCAATGCTTTGGGCTGTCCCATCGGCACAGTGGCAAGGCATCTGTCTGCGACGCAGACATCCCGGGTTCGGGGATGGACTCGTGTGTTGGAGGGTCAGCCGGGGGGAGAAGGACTGAGTGTTCCAGGGACTGCTCTCCTTCTCCGGGAGGGGGGAGAGAAAGAGTGTCCGGTGCAATACAGACCTCTAGCGGAGGCTGGGGGTCCTGCCATGGCTGGAACCACATGTCAGGGGGGCCGGGCAGATGCTGGTGTTACTGCGCATCCCCACCCCCAGGGAAAATAACTATCAAAATGCTGCCCGCTATTGATGGTTCCCCACTTCCACCATGGTGGTCCACGGGGCGCCTTGGGGCAAGCCAGGCTAGAGACCCGTGTTTACTGGAAGGGATGCCTGCCCAGCTGCTCCATTCGGGGAAGTAAGCCTGGGGATGGGGGGGCAACGAGTGGAACGGGGAACCAGCATCCCCGTAGGAGGGGAGTGATGTTGGCAAAAAAAAATCCCCAAAAAACAATGTTTCACCTTTCCTTGCCCAGGGCATCGCCCTAGCCCTGGTGGATGACAGCCAGAGGCCTCTTCTTTACCACAACACAAGCCCGCATCCTCTTAGCTGGGCTGGCCAAAAAAGGCCTCTTGACCCTGCTTGTCTGTTCCAAGACAATAAACAGACTAACTTTCAGAATTTAGCCATCCTTTTAAGATAGATCCTAACGGTGCGTAATAAATCCAACTTGTGCAATTCCTTTCTTTGGAATGAGAAGGTTGCAGACAGGAGGATGAAAGGCATATTTCCTGAAATTCCTGGAAGGCCATGAGCACTTTGGGGACGAAAAAAACAGAACCATTCTGAGAATCACCTATCCTTACACAAACTAAGGTATGACCCCGTATGAGGAAAGCCTGAAAACAACACATCCAGTGATATGGATGAGAGCGGTTAGAAAAATTCCTTGCATAGAGCATTTAGAATACTCACGGAAGACACAGAGATCAGGACACCAGATGACTCCTATTAAACATGTGCCTATTAGTTCCTAGGTAAAAAAAAAAAAAAAAACAGGGTGCTCCGAGAGCAGAAATCTAGCCTCTCAGCGTACTCAATGCCAACCCATTGCCACACATTCCTGTAGAAATCCAAAATCTGTGAAATAGAGGCAGCTGAAAGCTTAAAAATCCTTCCCTTCTGGTCCAGGTTAAAAAGAGGTGGCCCCTACTGGAGCATAGGCTGCAGACACAGAGGTTTTTCTGGCAGTCATCAAGGTGGATTCTATAGCTCCAGTTCGTGTTTACCTCCTCACTCTTCGCCCTTGGTTTGATGGGACCTTGAAGAGTTGAGGAGTGTGGGACAAAGGTTAGAGAGCTGCTAGTGGAAAACAGATCTGGCTGATGGCAAACTTAGATTGATAGATCATTATTAGGATTATCAATCAGCAGTCTCCCGTAAGAAGGCAGAGTTCTTGTCCAGGGAAATTGCCACTGCGTAAAACTGACTTGCTAAGCTCTTCTGGGTTGACAGATTGTGCAATCCAATCTGTCTTCAGTCTGGGGGAGCGTTTTCACGAAATAAGTGTGATGAGTTTGCTAGCTTTTTCACAGATAAGGTTGCAACTATCAGATATGTAATCTGCTAGCCTCCTCTACTGGTTACTGCAGAGGTCAGCAGGAGGTTGCAAGCAACCAGTTTACCTGGTCTGACTTCGGCCGACTGGCGATCACTGACATCGTGAGGATTATCCAGACCCTGCGACCAACCTACTGTAGTTTGGACCTGGGCCCAACGCACCTCCTTGGGGGCGTGTGTTGAGGTAATCAGTCTGGTCCTAGCTGAGATAGTCTGGAGGTCATTGAAGACAAGGTGTTTCCTGGCCCCCTGAAGGAAACTGCTGTAAGACCTCTCCTTAAAAAAATCCTCCTTTGACCCGGACAGTCTGGCAAACTACAGACCCATCTCTAATCTGCCTTTTGTGAGTAAGGTTATTGAGAGGGTGGTTGTGTTGCAGCTGGATGATCATTTAACCACCCATGATGTCTATGATCCTCTTCAGTCCGGATTTAGGAAGAGGCATAATAGCGAGATGGCACTTGTTCTGGTACTTTAGGATCTCCTAATAGCGAGAGATTGGAGGACTCGTTTGATCTTGTTCCTCCTTGATCTCTCTGCAGCATCCGACACTGTGGAACATGGTGTGTTGTTGGAGTGCCTGCAGCTGCTCTGTGGCCTATCAGGTACAGTCCTCAGTTGGTTTCAATCCTTTCTCACGGGTGGGACTCAGAGTGATGTAGGGAATTTACTCCTTGGCCCATCTCCTGCTACCCTGCAGGGTGTCCCAGGGCTCCATCTTGACACCCATGTTGTTCGCAGTGTATATGCTGCTGTTGGGAGATGCTATTATGCGGTACAGTCTGAGTTTTCAGATACTCAGCTATACATGTCCTTTGTGCCTAAACAGGATGGAGCCATCTCAGTCTTTAACAACTGCCTCTCCAAAATCCAGGACTGGATGAGTGCCAACTGGCTGTGGTTGAATCTGGATAAAACTGAGGTGTTGGTGGTGGACCCAGATCATCAGGGTATGGGATTCCTGGAGGGACAGCCCTCTGGGCTCTGGCTTTGGGGCATCCAACTGGCGACCTCTCACTGGGTGTGGAATGATGGCGTTATTTTTGATGACGTTCTGACGCTTAAATCCCAGGTGTTGGCCATTGTTAAGACCTCTTTTCACCATCTGAGGAATATCACCTGGATAAAACATCTGGTCCCGCCTGATGGTCTTCCAACTCTGGTCCACACCTTTGTGACCAGTAGCCTCTTGAAACATCTCCCTGCTTGTGCCGCTTTAATGTTTATATGCTACATGCTTAGCAGCATTGTTTTAAATGTGAAGGGGAGCTAGGCGACCGCCTCCAACTCCCAAACATTGATTTGGAGATGCTGGTCCTAAGCTGATCAAGTTCTCCGAGTGGGGAAGTTGGCTCCGGCCTGTCCCCCCATCCGTGCAAACAGACATCTGCTGTGAGAATCAACTCTGGAGACAGTCCAGTGGAATCCTTGCTCAAATCCTGCACATCCACTCACCAACTCAGAGACTGACAAAACTGAGGGGTGAAGGGAAAACTGGCTTAATAATCCTCTGATGAGAGATCCCAGGCTGCCATCAAACCCATTTGAACATGTCACATATGGAAGTGAGCCCACAGGATTAAATTTATCATTGCCTGTCATGAGGCAAAGAAACCACAGCAGACCAAGGGCAGATGCTGATAACTGGGTCCTGAGCCACTGGACTTCTGTCAATAAGGTCTCCTTAAAGAAAGCTAAGAAAAACCTTCCCTGGTTTCATGTAAAAAAAATTTTCAACCAGGTATTCCAAGATCAGAGATGGCCTGAGAGAGCTCTTCTCCCGGTTCACTACCTAGCAGTCTGACTCTAGCATCTCTAGAGTCCTGAGCACTGACCTCTTGCCAGGGACACTGTCGGTGCATGAATAAGCAGGTCATTCAAGAAGGATACACATGGTGCCCTTCCTGACGAAACTGAGCCACCAGGACTATCAACACCTTCAAGGAACTCGGGGGCGGGGGGGGCTGATGCATAGGCAAATAGAAGTGCCCTGTACTGAAAGTTGGCCCAGCTTCAAGAACCTCAGATACTCCGGGTAGGACTGATGGATAGGAATGTGGAGGCAGGCATCCATCAGATGTATTAAGGCTTAAGGAGACTCCCTGGCTGAGCAGCCTGGGTGACAGGCTTGTGGTGCACAAACTTGTTCAGGTGCTTCAAATCCAGAATGGGAGTGAAAACCCCCCAACTTCTTGGGAACTATGAAATAGATTCAACAGGACCCCTGATCTTGTTCGCTTAGCAGAACCTGTACAATGGCCCCGAATGAATGAGGGGGTAAGGGTCTCTGACAACGTCTGGGCTTTACAACATTCTTGGAAACTGGGGCAGAAGAAAGCGACCCCTAATAAGGCGTCTGACATTGTTTTTAGTCCATCTTGAGAAAAACTCCTGTATTCTTCTGCTAAAGAAAAGGAGTCAGGGATGGTCCCACATACCTTCCTGTGAGGCATCATGCTTTTGGTGCTGGGCCTCCTGCACAGCGCCTGGCCAGGGTTTTCAGATACTGTAACCTTTGTTGCCTGAGTAGGCTCTGTCACAAATGCACTCAGCAGGTCAGGCCCTCTGCTCCCACAGTGTCAACCTCTGAGCACAGTAATGTGAACAGGTAACAGACAGGGTAACCCTCCTGTCTGCTTTTGGGTCCGAATCACCTTTACTCTCAAGTTCTGGGGGGGGAATTCAAACTGTGAACCTTATGCTAGCGTACCCAATGTACAGGCTCAGATACGTACCCTCTTCGGGGGATTGCAGTACAATCTTTCACCAGGGGCACCAAGCCAGGCTTCCCAAAATGAACCCTTAAAACTCTATAAAAGACCTTGGGTATATTCTTACCTGTTCCCAGTTTGGTAACACCATCAAGCTTTTGAACAGTTTTTGTCAGTCTTAACCCTGTATAAGTCACATGCAAATAGAACTGACAGGCACACCCAGGCAGTATCTTTCAAATAAAGATTTTACTAAAAGATGATAAAAATATGAAAAATGTAAACACAGAACAATATATCAAAGAGCTCAAAATCATAAAATAACACGGAAAAATTACAAAACAAAAACTCCTAATACAACTAGACTTTTTCTATCTATTGTATTACCTCTGTAGTGCTTATAGTTAGATCAGAGATCTGTCTTTCTTAAGTCCTAAAATGATATGTCATATTCCCCAGTTACAAGGATCATTTAAACTCCATCTCCCCCTCCCCCCCGGCAAGTCATCTAACTCATCCCTTTTAGGATAATAAAAATACAAACAATGATTTCCTGTTAGAAGATATTAAATAATGTGACATCAGCAAAAACTCATGTCCCAAATTATGAGTCTTTGATCAGCCAGTTCCTTTGAAGATTTACAATCCTGCAATCCCTTGCCTAGGTGCAAGATATCTGGCAGGAATTAGCTTAGTGATGTCCGTTTCTGAAGTCATACAATGTATATTTTAGTTTCCCAGCTTCAGAGCAGCAACAGGTCATAAAACAGCCATAAAATGCAATTTCTCAAGGAAGTTAATTACATTAAAGAAATCTCCTGTTAGTGTAATACATGTAGCTATACTAAAACCTGGGGGGAGTGGCACCCATGCAGCACAGGCTGTCTTATGTGAGACAATCACATACTATATTTTTATATTACAAATAGCATTCAATAATCATAACCAGCTGGCCAAGCATCACAGGCTCCTCTATTCTCTGGAGCCAAAATTCTGAAGGAACGGAACCACCCTCGAAACTGTCTGCACCAGAGGTTACCTTGACCCCTCTGGGTTACGGCAGTCTTTTGCTGCTGTTTGACACTGGAGATAGCCATTTTTACTGCATATCCTTTAAAATAGTATCTGGGTCAGAATCAAAATAAGCATCCCTCAATGGGAGGTTAAGCAGCTTAGTTTATGAAGCTTGATCAGCGACCCATTGACTAAGCCACACGTCCATCTTGGCTGAAAACAATGAAGTAGGCTGAGCGGTCTGATATGTGCAATTCTCCAGTGTATAACCACCTAGAAAGGTGGAGGCCACGGCCATCAACTGCAAAAGTCTCGCACCGTCAAGAATGGCTTCTGCCCCGACCGCGACTTTCGGCATTTGGGCATTGGGGGTTGGAGGTGTGAACTGGTCCTCGCTGGGACCCCTCCTTCCCTACTTGGGAACTGCACAATTTGAATTTTTTTGAATCTCTCCAGCGGGGCTCACAGTTCGTTGAGTCGGACCGCGAGGGGGGAGAGAGAGAGAGAGAGAGACAGACAGAGACAGAGTCAGGGAGGAAAGAAAAAGGCACCAAAATCAAACTGCTGGAGCAGTTTAAATTGCAGGGCTTCTGCCCCGACCATGACTTTCGGCATTTGGGCATTGGGGGTTGGAGGTGTGGACTGGTCCTCACTGGGACCCCCTCCTTCCCCACTTGGGAACTGCACAATTTGAATTTTTTCTGCCCTCCCACCCTCCTTTTTCCCTCCTCCCCTTAAATGCTTGCAAGCCCCTGCCTAATATATACATGTACCCTATCAGCAGATTGGGTGTGGCTAAAAAGGAAAAAAAATTAAAAAAAATAAACAGTGTTCAGTTCTTTGTCTTTTTCACTAACTTATGTCAACTTACCTCGCATGGGGTTTAATTACTTGTGCTGCTTACATTTTCCTGCACCAGTCTGATTACTGAACATTACTGTTATTTGTGCTGGTTATATTTTCCTGTACCAGTCTGATTACTGAATATTTCTGCCCACTCTGTAAACTACTCTGGAATGTTGCTCGGGTGTTTGCCGGGCTATTAATGGCAAAGGTTACTGTTCTCCAGGTTTCATGCTAGCATATGGCCCAATCTGTCTGTTTCTCCCTACGATGTTGTATTGGGAATTTGCTAGGCTATCTGTATAATTAGTTAGGGAACTCAAGCTTCATACTGTCTCTTTGAGTTGGGTGTCACTGGGCACTAGTGGGTCAAATCTGAAATGGTGACCCACAGACCTACTAGGGAAGGTGTCCTGCCCTCCTTGCCTCGAGCTACCCTCTCCATCAGCCTACTTGCTGGCCTTTTTCTCTCCCTAATGGCCATAGACTCTTCTAGGTTGTATGGGGACAACTGGGGGATGACTGCCTCAAATGAGGTGCTTGATTTCACCTTCTCTAACCTTCTAGCTCATGACAGACTGCCTCCCTGCCCTACCAGCTGTCTCGACCTCGGATGCCTTCTGGGTACTGCCATGGTGAGAAGACGTCCGACCCGTAGGCCCTCGTCAGAGGTACCCCTTCCCTTACCAGGCTTCTCCCCTGGCTCTTCCTAGTGATACTGGCCCTTGCTGGTGACATTGAGCTAAACCCTGGTCCTGCCTATCAGGCCTCTTCCATCCCAGAAAGTTGGAAATTGGGAAAGGGGTTAAAAATTGCTCACCTTAACATTCACAGTCTACTTCCCAATCTTGACGAACTATCTGCCTGGGTCATCCACCATAAGCCTGACATACTAGGCATTACAGAGTCCTGGCTGAAACCCTCAATACCAGACTCTGCCTGTGCACTTCCTGGCTATGAGCTTATTAGACATGATCAGCCAGGAAAAAAGCAAGGGGGTGGTATCCTAATTTACTATAAGAGTCATCTGAAAGTATCTGAGGTAATCCATCAGCAGTCCTCCCTGTCTTCCTGTGAGCTGCTGCACACTGTGTTATTACTTGGAAATACAAAGAAGCTGCATGTTGTATGCACATACAATCCCAAGGGAGATCTGCCTGGGCTCACCCACCTCCTGGATACCATTGGTCCTTACAGTGGCAGCCACAGACATTGCCAGCTATTTCCCGAAATTTCTATGATATTTCTGGAGAAATCTCCTGCTTTCTGCATTTCCACAGTAGGGGTAGCAGAGAGAATCTCTTCAGAAATTTTGCAAAATATCTGAAAATAGCTGGCAATGTCTGTGGCTACTACTGTATGCTGGGGATAATAAACCTTTGATCCTGGGCGATGTGAACTTAAACTGGATAGGAGGTAACTCCAAGCAATTTGAACCTCTGTTAACAAGTCTTGCCCTGTCTCAGCTTATCCAGGAGCCCACTAGATGCTCTGCTAATGGTGGAACTAGCTCCCTAATGGACTGGGTACTATCAAACCATCCAGATAGAATCAGCCCCGCAGGAACCCTACCTGACTCCATCTCGGATCACAGCCCGGTGTTTTGCATGTAGAAAGTCCCTTCACAAAAAATTCCCCACAAGATCATTCAGGTTAGGGATTTCTCTAGGTTTAATCTGGGGTCATTCCATGAGGATCTGATGATCAGTGACTGGTCAGAAGTGCTTAGTATCCATGACCCCTCTACAGCTGTATCCCAGTTTCTCACTGTTTTTGGCGCCCTGCAGGACAAGCATGCCACCCTCATTAGGCGGTGAGTGAGGGGGTCTGTCACAAAATGGCTGCACGGGAGCCTCTTAGCCCTCATGCGTGCAAGGGACAAGTGTTGGTCTCACTTCAAAAGCACGTTTGATCAGTCCATCTTCCAACAGTATAGGAAGCTCAGAAATGAGTGCAAAAAAGCCATTAGGGTGGCAAAAAGTGACTACTGTAAATCTGCCCTACTTAGCTCTGCTAAGGACCCACATAGGTTCTGGAGGAACATAAAAAACTTAGTCAGCGGCTCATCCAACTCTGGGGTATCTGAAATGATCATTGGTGGGTCAAGTTGTAATAATCCACTTACGACTGCTAATGCTTTAAATTCCCAGTTTTCTGCATTTACCTCCCTTTTCCCTGCTGCTGAGAACATCGGCAGCCCTTTGGCCTCTGTCCCCCCAGGAGGATCACTCCTCTCGCCCATTATTTTATCTCAGGGCTGTGTCTGTCATGGAGATGCAGAGACTCCTCTCTGGTCTATCTCCACACTCCAGTGCTGGCCATGATAACATGGAGCCCAAGCTTCTGAACCTGCGTGCCCCCTTCACTGCCATCCCACTGGCACATATGTTCAACCTGTCCCTTGCCACTGGTGTTATCCCTGACATTTGGAAAGTAGTGAGGATTGTCCCCATTTCAAAGCAAGGGAGAACCCCAAAGTTCTGGACAACTATCGTCCAATTGCCATCCTATCGGCCATTAGTAAACTCTTAGAGAAAGCTGTGGCTGAACAGCTCACAAAGTACATCCAAGCTCATAATTTGCTGTCCCCTGCACAGCATGGCTATCAAAAAGGGTATGGCATGTCCACGGCCCTGGTCTCAGTCTCTACTAGCATCCGGGCCGCCATGGACCAGGGTGAACTCTCTGGGGCCATATTTATAGGCTACTCTAAGGCCTTTGATCTTGTGGACCATGCATTACTTTGCTCACAGGTGCAGTCCCTTGGCCTGTCCTCTCCTGCCTTGAATTGGCTTAGAAACTACCTCCAAAGCAGAATACAGCAGACTAAATTCAACAAGGTCCTCGCTGACCCCACTCCGGTGACCTCTGGCGTCCCACAGGGACCAGTTTTGGGGCCTCTTCTTTTTTCTGCATTTGTTAACAACCTCCTGCAGCTGCTTCCAACTGTAGTGCCACCCTTTATGCCAATTATCTTGTCATTCTTGCACACTCCCGGAACACTGGGGTTCTCAACCTTCAGCTGAGTGACGCCTTTAAGAATATTCAATCCTGGGTAACGACTCACAAGCTGGTCCTCAACCTAAAGAAAACTCAGGCCATGCTTTTTGGGTCAGTCGCCAAGATCAAGGCCTCTCCTGTCCCTCTGTGTGTAAGTGGTGCCGATGGCTCTCCCCTCTTAATCACGGTTTCAATAAGATACCTTGGAGTGACACGTGACCCCCAACTGGACATGGGGTGTCACCATCCTAAATGTTAGCAGAACCGTAAACTGCAAACTGAGTCTTGCCTACAGGGCAAAGAAAAATCTGACGTCTGCAGCCCGCTTGGTGTTGGCCAGAGGTGTGCTGCTCCTTTCACTTAGCTATGGCATTCTCCTGTTCGCTAGCACCTCCAAGGTCCACCTTGCTTGATGGAACACAACCTACAACAACATCTGTCACTTTGTTCTGGCAGCCCCACGTCTCACCCATCACTGTAAATTATACAACAAACTGGGCTGGCTTTCCCCGGACAATCACTTGAAATATGGCTTGGGCTGCTTTGTAGGAAAGGTGTTCAGAACCGGAACCCCCCCAGGGCTGGTGCAGCTCTCAAGCCTGCTGAATCCACCTCCTACTCCCTTAGGTCTCAATGTCCTGGGTGCTCAAAGTTCCATACTCGAACCCTAATGGGGAAAGAGACTTACACGCAAGGCTCCGACGCTATGGAACCCCCTTCCAGACCACGTCAGACTCTCCCCTCCCACCGGAGCCTCCAGAATTCCCTGTGGGGGTACCTGAAACTGTCCTCTGTGTGTGGGTGTCCTAAATCACCTTAATCAGGTCTCCAAATTGGTCTCATCCAATCCACTGTCCACTGTCCTTAACTCTGGGATGAATGTGATTGCTTGCTATCTGCTTATGAATTACGTGGCGCTGGTAAAAGGGTCACTCATACAATGTAATTGCCATTGAATGTCTTAGTCTATTTATTCTGTATGTATATGTATATTTTACCTATTTACTGCTCACTGTAGACTAACTGTTCATCTTGCTCTCCTCTAACTATGTACATTGCCCTCTTGTCGTTATTGTACCTTGTTTGAACCTATATTTTTCACTGTACTCTCCCGGGTCATACCTGAAAATAAGCGTACAGCTTGTCTAGTGTACCTACCTGGTCAACAAAAGCTAAATAAATAAATAAGTTTAAGGCTCTGGCAAAAATAAAAGAAGCATAAGACATACAAATGTTTGTGCTGATAGAGGCGAAATCCCTCCTGCACATGGCATCCACCCACTTGACATGACAATCTGCTAGGGTCAGAGAGCCCTTGATAAGCAGAGCGGTGTTTTTTTTTTTTTTTTTTTTTTTTTAACAGAAATACAAATGGCCTTGTCTTGTAGTGGAGGAGCTTCCCACGTGCAAGATCTTTTCCTTAAAAAATGGAAGATTCATGACTTTGGTTGGGAAGATACTTTCTCTGATGCACCCCTGTCCATTGTTGCTCAATAATTTGTTGATCACATAGTAACCGAAAAGAAAGCAGACAGAGTCAGATTGACATCCACTGTCTCCACGGACTGTACCTCCTGAGCTGTAAGAACTACATACCTCAGGTATCCAAAAAAGACAAGGACTTATTATCAAACAGGGGAGGAAGGAAACCCTGACTTGGACTCAGTCCACTCACTTTCCTCTACCTTCTCCACAGAGGGAGGGGAACACTCCTGCTTGGCTGAGAGACATTTTTTTTTTTAAACTAAATTTAAGGTGAGAAACTTCCCCAAGATCCCCGTAATCCTCATTGTGACCTTCTAAGAAGGCAGGGTTGGAGTCTGTCTACTCATGTGTAACCCCTCACCCCTGCCTTTTTAGCAAAATGACAGGTGGCATGCTGTTGAAGCTGACAGCAGTACCTGGTGGGGACTGGGTTCAGGGAGGATGAGGTTACTCGGCACAGGGGACCTAGGTTTGACTACTCTGAACAGGGGCACCCAAGTAAATCTGAACACAGGAAGCAATAACTGTAATGTCCAGAACCAGGAATGGGATTCTTCAGTGTGGCTTTTATTCACATCCAAGCTGAACAAACAAAGCATAGACGGACCCCCAAGGGGCTACATTTCCTGGTAATGCCGATTAGAGACAACAGAACACTTTATCACTGTTTCCAGCCCTCAGGCTCTAAACCCACCAGGCACACAGCCCGGACTTGCACGCAGCTTTGGGTACACAGCCCAACTTGTACACTACTGGGGTTTTCTCCACTGGCCCGCCCTCTGCCATTACTTGATCCACGGTCCATTTGAGGAATGAACCAATTATCCTGTTGTGGCTCTCCAAACCACACTAGAGTCTTCGACTCCTAGAGAGAATTTCCTTACAATCCCACGCCTGGGCACTTCCTCATCACTGGCCAAGTGCCTGTGGCAAAGTAGAAATCCACAGAAGAAATCCGTAGAGGTGGACCTGGTCACTAAAGATGGGGGGCCACCCACCTCCAGCTCCCACAGCCCCTACCCGGCCATTTCTCTGGAAACTGAACAATTCCTTCACTAAACTTTCAAATGTAGATTCTGGGTAGATGTCAGTCACATCTCCTCTACTTATCATTTGCATCCCAACAAGCTCTGGACTTGAACAGTACAGTTACGTAAGAACTTACCGTAACAGTAGATCTTCGAGAGAGGCTTTTGCAGTAGGTAATTACATATAGGACTGACGCCGGCCAGCGGCAGGACCCCACGGAAAAATTTCTAGCTAGCAGTCCCTGGCGAGGGACCGCCCCACGTCAGGTGACCAGCATCATGCGACGTCGGTATAAAGGGGCGGTCCCGGACGCCCACCTTCCAGTTCTTTCCCACCATTAGCTCCTCCCCCTCCCAGACTTTGACCACGGACGCATCAGGCGAAGGTTGGGGAGCCCATCTGGGTCCTCATCGAACCCAGGGTTTATGGTCCAGATTGGAGCTAGCTCTCCACATCAATGTGCTCGAGCTTCGAGCAGTACTATATGCTCTCCAAGCCCTTCACCAATACATCCTTCCCGGTCACCTAGCTGTCCAGACGGACAACATGTGCGTGGTGTGGTACATCAACAAGCAGGGAGGGACTTAATCCTACCCTCTATGCAGGGAAGCAATGAGGGTTTGGGGCTGGGCAACACTTCACAACCTTCACCTCACGGCGATCCATGTTCCAGGAGTCAACAATACCCTGGCAGACAAGCTAAGCCGCTCCTCTGCTCTGCCACACGAGTGAGAGTTGGACCAAAAGGTTCTAGACGACATCTTCCAACTTTGGGGGACTCCACAGGTAGACCTGTTCGCCTCTTCCCAAAACGCAAAACTTCCCACCTTTTGCTCGCTCGCTCCCAGGCGGCTTTCTGGGCGGCTTGCCTCTAAACTGGAAGGGCAGATTCGTCTATGCTTTTCCCCCAATTCCTCTGGTCCCTCGGGTATTGCAGAAACTAACAACGGAAGGAGCGAGAATGATTTTGATTGCTCCTTTCTGGCCCAGACAAATCTGGTTGTCTCTTCTACAACAATACTCAGAGGTTCCTCCTCTTCCTCTTCCTTTATCTCGAGGATTGCTGACCCAGGATCAGGGGACCCTGGTACATCTGGGCCTCAAGTCCCTACAACTTCATGCATGGCTCCTGCAGACCTAGTCCAATCTCACTTTGGCATCTCTCCAAAACTGGCCGAGATTCTGGTGGAGGCTAGAAAACCCTCCACTAGGTCCACTTATGCCATGAAATGGAAGAGATTTTCTATTTGGGCCGCCTCTAGGAACGTGGAACCTTTCTCCTGTTCAGTGGCCATCCTGCTTGAATATTTATGTCATCTCTTCGACCTGGGTCTTAGTCATTCCTCCTTGAAAGTGCACATGGACGCTATTTCAGCTTACCATGTTCCTTTCGCTGATGAAGCCTTTGCCCAATTAGAGGTGTCTAAGACTTTTCTTAGAGGGGTCCTTCATCTGAGGTCCCCGTCCGGACTCTGCTGCCTCTTGGACTTGAACTTTGTTCTCGAGAAACTTACCTTCCTCCTTTGAACCTCGGCATCCGCAGATCTGAAGTTTCTGCTCGTGGAAG
The DNA here is from genome assembly GCA_016271365.2 of Neoceratodus forsteri. Lineage (NCBI taxonomy): Eukaryota > Metazoa > Chordata > Ceratodontiformes > Ceratodontidae > Neoceratodus > Neoceratodus forsteri. The sequence continues at coordinate 983,964,235 of CM057459.1, forward strand.
ACGCCTTCTTGGTGGCCATTATTTCCCAAAGGATTTCCGAGCTCCAGGCCTTATGTGTAAAATTCCTATTTGATTTTCCACAAAGAACTAGTGGCTCTTCTGCATCTAACCCTAAGTTTCTGCCTAAAGTGGTAGCGGAGTTACCTTAAATCAGTCTATAGAGTTACCTGCCTTTTTTCACGCAGTACTCCAACCAAGGAGAATATTTACTCCATACCATGGATGTTCACCGGATTCTGAGATACTACACCGATAGGACAAAGGATCTCAGAAAAACTGACCAGTTGTTCGCCTCTTTGCTCATAAAAAGGGAAGGCAATGCTGTTTCAAAGCAATGCCTGTCAGGGTTGGCTCACTGCATCACTTTCTGTTATGACAGCTACAACAAGACCCTTCCGGTCAAGTCAGAGGTCACTCCACGTGGAGTAGCGGCCTCTGCGGCTTGTTTCAAGAATGTGTCTGTGGCAGACATCTGTGCTGCCGCCACCTGGACTTCGTCCATACCTTTACGAAACATTACAGTTTGGACATTGCTTCTCACCTACTTTTACTCTGCTTAGCCCATTACTCTAGGCTTTCCAATATTTAGTAGTTCAATCCCCATATTGTCACACAAGTCCCAGGGTGAAAAACATAGGCCCTTTTAGCAAAAGCAGACACTCACCCTCACGTTGCAAGTGCCCCACAGGCGACTCACAAATCTTCTTGTTCTCCCAAATAAACACTGAAACATATAGGCAGCTTTTCCTTCACAAGCAGAACTAGGGGGTTGCCCCAGGAATCTGCAGGGAACCCTTTCCTGCGCCCCCCCCCGAAGGGAGGGGGCACTGAGACCCGAAAACAGCAGTCTCCACCACTTCAGTTATCTTTTGTGTCTCTCTTTAAGGTGGAGACACACACCCTATTTACTTAAAAGTAGCCCTCTGTCAGGGCTGAGGCTCCTAGAGCCTTCACTGAGCTGCTTTACCAGCAAGCTCCCAACTTCACACTCACTCACTGAAGACTGAATGAAGACACTGACTTCACAATCTCCCAACGTTCTAACCAACTCCCTTTGCTGCATATTCCAATGTGGCTCATGCAGCTGCGATAGTTCTATTGGTGATGTCATCCCTCAGTCTCAGCTGAGACTGAGAACAGAGTGAGACAGTGTGAAACCCATTTAACTGCAGTTTCACAAGCTGCCTTCCCTGCCTACCACTAGGTCTTACTGAGATTCTAGTAACCCCGGGTAACAAGGGGGTTACACATGTTTTTGCAGCCTAGCCTTGCTGCGCCTCACCTGAACATGTCTGTGTGCCCCCCTCCCCCAAACTGAGGGGCCTGACTGGGGTCGGGTGCATCTGCAGGGATGTCCAGCAGGACATTCGGCCCAAGCTCACTCAGGAGCTACAAAAGTGATTTTTTGCAATTCTGCTTGCCACTGCCAATTGAAGAACCAGGTGCTCCCCCTTCCCAGGCCAGAGGATCGGCTGCAGGTTGCTGAGCAACACAATGAGGGCAAAGGAACCCATGGGGGAGGGCCTCATCACCCTTTTATAGCTCTTACATTGTTTCATGATTATTGGTCTCTGATAAGTCACAGTGCCCGAGAGAGATATAATTGTGTTCCAAGTAACAACTGTGAGGTAAAATATAATAATTAGCCCTCATATCTGCATATAGCTTTGCTGGGCGAAACAAACTCTCCTCTGAGCTGTAGGCAGTAATTGGCACGCCAAATGATGATAAATAGGTGTGTGTGCTCACTAGCTGGCAAGCGCGGGATGTTAGCGCGCTTGTGCGAGTACGTGCACACCAGGAGGAAGCGCACGTGCAATAGCAAAATACAATTAATAGGCTATTGCGCTGTACTAACCTGCCATGAGCAAATGCAAGCACCTTGGACGCATGTGAAAACAAAGGCGGGAAAACGGCCTGGAGGAGTGTGTGCCCAGCCATTAATGCCAATTATACAAATGGGGAAAAAGACAAAGGACTGTGGAGAAAAAAAACCAAACACAAAAACCTCTGAGGAACACCAGAAATTCTAAATAACTGCAGAAACAACAAGAAATACAAAACCTGAGGGGGATGGGGGGACCCGACACCAAAGCCGAAGGACTCCCCAACACACAGAGACCCTATACTCCGAAAAATAAATGAAATTGTACCTACCAGTGGCACCTTTCTCTCTCTTTTTTTTTTAATGGCTACCATTACAAAAACACTCTAACAAGGTAGAAACGGCTCCCAATACACACAGAGAAATGGGAAACGCATGTTATTCAATTTGAAAGCTGCAGCTTAACAGGCACGATTTTAATTTAGGGGTCCTCACTGAAAACAGGCAGCCCCAACCTGCTATGCAGAACTGCAGCCCCAAAGAAGCTTTTTTCCCCCAAAAGAAATAAACAGCAACAATATAAAATGTTACAATAAAAACACATTTAGTATAAAATGCACAAAAAAACCTTGCTCCAACAATTTAGAAAATTACTGAATAGTTGCTAAATAAGCTGTGTTAACAGCAATACACACTTCTAGAGAAATGGGAGTGGTAAGAAAAAATAATAATTCAAAATGCAATGCTTCTCAATTTCAAGCTATTGCACTAGCATTTTACACAGAAGTTTTTTGAGTTGTAAATCGAATGTCAAATTTAATTGGACACTAAAAATACAAAAGTATGCGTCTGCCCTTAGAGAAATCCCTTACGGCTCATCTCTGTGCGTCAAGCTAATGTCTGACTAACAGTGTGCTGTACAGGCTACCTGATCGCTAGCTGCCATACCACAGACTTCTCAATATAACTTAACAAATGCTACCAGTTACACATGCACTGCACACATACCACACTGCACACATACTACATTGTGGGATGGTGGGTTGGATGACGACACAGAAGGCGAGACAAGTTCCTTTAAAATGTCTCATAGAACAGTGCACTTTGTTACAGAAGGATTTCCACACACTTCACAATTAAACAAACAGTTCAAACTATGCAAATCGAGAACTTCTGTGTTGTTCGTACTGACTGGCTAGTCAGGATGATGTTGGGCAACTGAAAAAAAAATAAAAAAGTGGCTTAGAGGGCTGTTGGTTCCCACTCAGCCAGTAGGCTCACAGGGACAAATTCAATACCTGAGGGTGGTTCTACCTGCACCTGCAGCTCTGCAGCACGTACTTTAGGTAGACCAATTACCCCTCCAGCTGCTCAACTCAACTCTGGTCCAAAACATCCCAGCTTTGGCTGGCACCGCCACTGGTCGGTCTTTCTGAGACTGCTCCCAGTAACTACTACTCCCCTCTTGCATCAGCCAGTTTCACCCCTGCACAGGACTGCTCCCTTCACAGCTCAGGTCTCAACTTATCTCATATGCCAGACTGTGCTCAGTCAGCTCCTTTTATAGGGCTAGAGATCATGTGACCTGTCAATCATAGCTTAAATGTTAGTTAAATGTCTTGAACAATTTTAAATATGGCTGTTTCATACAGAAAAGTAAGCAAAACATGAAAAAACAACATTGTAACCCATATCAGCTTTTAAATAATTGAAAATAAAGCAATACGAAAAAAAAGAAGGGAACTTCAGGCAAGATATTCACCTTTCTTGTTCCCAGACTCCCTCATGCTAGAGCTCTATAAAGCCCACAGATTTCAGATGGCCTGAGTCCATAGTAATCCACAAAATGGACACCAGTAAACTAAAAGCACATGGAGTCAGGCATTCCCCAAACAGGTTCCTTAACATTCCCCAAACAGGTTCCTTAACATACAGCAATGTGTTCAGTTTTGGTGTAAAGAAACATTTCATCTAGCATCAGAAAAATACAAATAAGACCAGCAATATAAAACAAAAGGCATTGCTAATGCATTGTTTGCAGCAGTTTGTAAAACGTGTTTGGTACATTTCATCAAACAGTCAGAACTTTGGGATTCCTGATACCTTCATCACCTTCCATATAAAACTAAGTGATTTACAGTAGTTCGCCAGTGTTCTGTTTTATATGATATTTAGAACCAAAAACACATTCATTTTATGTACTTTCTTCCCCAGGTACACTATTTTACAAATGGAAACTTTCAACATGGGGCATACAGCACTAAAGTACACAACCTTTCTTTCACCCTAACGGTGCTAGGGCAGCACATGTATACATAATGCTACCTGTGTGCGGGTGAGGGGGTCAGAAAAAGAATTAGAAAAAGTATTAACGTTTCAGTGCTGGGTGATCAGTCCAGCAAAGACAAGACAGAATATTAGAAAAGTTAGCTTAGATGAAAGGCTGCAGCCAAAAGGATAGGAAAGAAAAAACAGGTTACTCACCTGTAATAGTAGTTCTAGGAGTGGTATATGTTGTTCATCCACACTATTTGGCATAGTCCCCTTCCACTTTAAATCTGCCGGAAGGTCTTCAAGTTGGCTCCTCCCACCCATCCGGGTGGTATAACCCTCGGCTCCACCCCATGATGCCAGATCTTAGCCCGCTGGAAGCTAGGTGTGTGCACGTTGCAGCCGGTGAGGTCAGGTGGGTCAGTGTGGATGAACAACATATACCACTCCTAGAACTATTATTACAGGTGAGTAACCTGTTTTTCTAGGATTGTGGATATGTTGTTCATTCACACTATTTGGCAGACTCCTAGCAGTTCTCTGGGAGGAAGGAGGCAAGGTGCACATCCCCTATTTAGGGAACAGAGACTGGAGAACTGAGGCCCCAAAATCAGCATCCCGGCGTGACTCAAGGTCGATGTGGTAATCGGTGATAAAGGTGCTTGCTGTCTTCCAGGTAGCAGCCTGGCAGGTTTCCTGGATAGGGAGGTCCCTGGAAGAAGCCACTGATGCAGTGGTATGGTGGGCAGAATGGACTCTTATCCCACTGGGAGGCTCCTTACCCGCCAACCTGTAGCAGACATCAGTGCAAGATGTAATCCATTTTGGCGATCGTCCACTTTGCTGCAGGTCTGCCAGAAGCGGCTTCAGCGTGATGACAAACAGCTGGCAAACCTCTCCTCGAATTTCTGCTGTCCTCTCCTTGTAATAGGAGAGAGCTCGTCTCAGGTCCAGAGTATGGAGCCTGTACTTGACATCCAAGGTGTAGTTCAGGTAGAACACAGGCAGAGTCATCACCTGGTTAAGGTGAAACTCTGATACCACCTTCGGGAGGAATTTCAGGTGGGGGTGCAGGATAACTTTGTCCCTGTGCAAGACCAGATAAGGTGAGTCCACTGAGAGTGCCTGGAGCTCCCCTGTCCTTCTGGCAGATGTGACAGCCACCAGGAAGGCAGTCTTCCACGACAAGTGTGACATCTCACGCGTGTGCATTGGTTCAAATGGCTTGCCCATGAGTTTAGCCAAGACCAGCAGTATATCCCACGGAGGTGGAGGTTCACGCACCGGAGGGGATATGTGATCCAGGCCTTTGGAAAAGCACCAGACCACTGTCTCCTGCACCACCGTCTGCTGACTGGCCCGCACCCGGTAAGTAGAGATGGCTGCCAGGTGCACACAAAGGGTCGATGACCAAAGACCTTCTTTGGAAAGAGACCAAAGGTAGTCTAGAATGTTAGCTACAGAACAGGACAGAGGGTCCAGGCCCTTGCCCCGACACCAAATGGAGAACCTTTTCCATTTGAAGGCATAACATTTCCCGGTTGACTCCTTCCTGTATGCTTCCACTACTGTGAGTACATCCTCAGAAAGACGCAAAGCCTAGAACTCTAGCCGCTCAGGTACCAGGCTGTCAGGTGCAGGGATTGAAGGTCCGGATGGAATACCTTCCCCTGACTGACTGAGATCAGGTCCGAGCATGCTGGAAGCCACCTCGGAAGCCTGTTGCTGAGGCTAAGGAGATCTGGATACCAGAACTGGCATGGCCAGTCTGGGGCTACCAGGATCACCTGCACCTTGTCCCTCCTTACCTTGAGGACCATCCTGTGGATCAAGGGAAATGGAGGGAAGGCGCAGAAGAGGCCTGGGGTCCAGAAACTCAGGAAGGCATCCCCCTCTAACGATCCCCGCTGAGGGGGGCAGGCATGGAAGAGCCTCAGCTTGGTGTTTTCCCTTGAGGCAAACAGGTCCACCATCGGTTTGCCCCAGTGGGAGAACAGACTGTAAGCTACCTCTAGATGGAGAGAACACTCGGATATCTCACCTATGCAGCCGAGAGCATCAGCCAGTCAGTTTGAGACTCCTGCCATATGGATGGCTAGGAGATCCACCTCCAGTCGACTCATGAGTGTCCACAAGTGGAGCACTTCTCTGCAAAGCAGATGGGAATGTGTAACGCCCTGTTGGTTGAGGTAGTACATGGTCATGGTATTGTCCATCTGGACATGAACCACTTGACCCTGGAGCTGAGGAGTGAAAGCTGACAGTGCTAGTTTGACTGCTCTGAGCTCCAACAGGTAGATGTGATAACGGGACTCTTTGGGGTCCAGAACCTGTGGGCCCTGTTATCCCCCATGTGTGCTCCCCAGCCCATGAGAGAGTCATCGGTCGTAAGGACGGCCGTCGGCTCGGGGCAGACAAACGGGATCCCTTCCTGTAACCGGTCTTGGACGGTCCACCACTGGAGAGCGTCCCACATCTTCTGGGTCACAGTGATCAGCTGGTCGAAGTGACAATGGCGCTGAGTCCATTAGGCGGCCAGCTCCCATTGGAGGGGGCGCATGTGCCACCGGGCCCAACGAACCATGGTGGTGCACACCGCCATGTAACCCAGAAGGCACAGAAAGTCCCGGGCAGGGTGCAACTGCCCAACCAGAAATGATTGGGCAAAGGAGGAGAGAACCTCTGCCCTGTTCGCCGGGGGCCGAGCTTTGGCTTGACTAGAGTCGAGCTCTGCCCCGATGAAGCACATCACCTGAGAAGGCACGAGCTCCGACTTGGCCTCTTTCATCAGGAGGCCGAGTTGGGAACAGGTCTGGAGGGCCAGGTCCCTGGACCTCTCCACCTCCTGCAGGGTGGAACATGCTACGAGCCAATCGTTGAGGTAGGGGTAAATTCCGACACACACACACCCTCCGACACCTGAGGTGGGCTGCCACGAATGCAATGCATTTGGTGAAGACCAGTGGTGCCGATAACAGGCCGAATGGCATGGCTCGGAACTGCATCCTGGAGATCCAGTGAGCAGAACCACGTTTTGCTCCAGGGATGGTATGATCTGGGACAGAGTTACTATCAAGACAGTGCATGGCCTGAGATACTGATTCAGGTCATGAAGATCTAGAATGCGGCACCAGCTCCCATCCGCTTCGGAACCAGGAAGAACCTCGAAACAAACCCTGGGTCTAGTGGAGGATCTGCCACTCGAGCTACTGCCTCCTTAAGGAGGAGCTCAGCAATGTTGTCTCGGAGAGCCGACTGAGTCTGGGAGGATACTCTTTCCTCCCGTGGGGTGTGGGCTCGGCTTGGAGGATACTGCTCGAATTCCAGAGGCAGCCCCTGGCCGACCACTTCTAAAACCCACCTGTCTGTGTTAACAGCGGACCAGGCGGAAAGGAAGTGATGGAGCCGGCCCCGCACGGGGGTACCCATAGCTGGCATGACTGGAGTTTGGGTGGCAGCACCACCCCGTCACTGGGCAGACTTGGAGGCAGAGGGTCCAGGGCCTGAACTTCAGCTTCCCTTACAGGGCCGGGCTTGGGCCAGGGGCATCAACCTTGAGCCTGCTGCTGCTGCTGACCTCCATGAACCAGAAGAACCCTTAGCAGAAGAAGCATCCAAGGTGGTGCTGGACTGCTCGATGCGCTGAAGGTAACCAGCCACACCTGGGCTGAAGAGATCAGTGCCCAGGAAAGGCACATCAGCTAGTTTGTGCTGAGTATCCACAGGAAGGAGGAGAGCCTCAGTCAAGCCCTGCGGTGGGAGGCAACTGCGGCTGCCAACGATCGGGCACATGAATCCCCAATGTCCAGAGTCATCTGGAGCTGCTGTGTAGCCTTGGTCCCGAACCTGCTTGACTGTGGTCTACATGTCCATGGGTAGATGTGGGAGAACTTCATCCAAGAACCCAGAAGGGCATGGGAGAAGTGTGCCATGATGACGGCCGAGCTTGCCTGACGGAGGCCCAAAGATGAGGCTGCATAGACCTTCCGAGCAGAGTGGTTCAAATATTTGGATTCCTTCTCAGGAGATCTGTCGGTATCGGTTACGCTTGAACACAGAGGCGGTCAAAAGGCTGTTGGCCAAAGGATGCTTTGTGAACCCCACAAGGGACCCCATGGGCACCGCATACTTGCAGGCCATATGGGCAGATGAAGCTGGACAGGATGCAGGGTGCTGTCAAAGTTCTAAGACCGGGCCCACAATGGCCTCGGCCACAGAAAAGGCTTCCGTCGGTGTATCCCCTCTCTTGAGGATGTCAGTGAGAGGGTGCTCAGCCTTTTTTTGGATAGGTTCCAGGGGCATCCCTGTGGACTCAGAGATGAGGTGGAGAATGCCCTGAAAAGACAAAGGACCTTTGGCCGTATCTAGCCCACCAGCCATTTGTCATTCTCTGGATGAGAATGGAGAACAGTTTCATCCAAATCTGAGGTATCCAGGTACAGCGGTTGACCGCCCAGATCACCTTCGACCCGCTGGGAGCAGTCCGGGATGACAGTGACCGAAAGACGCCAGGGAAGCCCAGTGTCTGGCCTAGCTTCCTTAGAAGGAGCCCCTGCCACTGGCTGCTTGGGTGACGGTTCCACCACAATTGGAGAGACCGGTTTTGGCAGAACCGGGAGTTTTGCCGGCTCCGCGGGCGGAGAAACCGACTTGATCGTCTCCAAAGGAATCGGCTTCGGCCTGGGAGGCAAAAGCCAAGTAATGGCCATGGTAGGAGCCAGGGAAGACTTGTGCCCGTTCAACACCAGCTGTTGCCACATGATGTCCTTGTAACGCCGGAGCTTCTGCTGGAGCCTCTCCTCATCCGAGGAGGATGAGGACGACCGATGGCGTTGCCTCTTTTCAGAGCGCTTATGGCCCTTCCTCGGCCTATCGGTTGAGGGAGTCAGAGACCTCGATCGAGATCGGGCAGGCCGACTCGGTCACTCAGGAGACACCGGTGGGACCAGTGACTTCCCCGGGTCGGGGACCACTTCCTCGACAGAAGTCTCAGCAGGCTGGGTCTCCTCATTGGGGAAAACAAGGACCGGAGTCTGAGCAAGAGTCTCGTCGACCGGAGTCGCCGACAAGGGGTCAATCGGGTCAAGAATAATCTCAACGTCATCGACCAGCACTTTGGTTGACTGGCCAGTCAGCAGGGCCGACAGGTCGTCGACAGAAGAGGCAATTTCGGTCGAGGCTGAAACAGCCGGTTCCTAGGACTGAGATCTCTCCTGATCCCAAGAAGAGACTATCCCGGGTTCCTCTCCTTTTTAAGGGAGCAAGAAGAATGCGTGCCCACCGGGCTCTCACCCTTAGTAGGGAAGAGACTGGCACAACTCTCGGAAGGAACCCGAGAAAGTGGAGGCCAGATGAGCCGCCTCCTCCTTGAAGTCCTGCATGCACTCCAACTGCTCGGCGGATCCTGCGGCTGTGGAAACCACCCACCGGGCCTCCTTGGATTTCACCGGCGGGTTCAGTTTTTCAGGCCTCCCCAGCTTGACATGTGCAAGACGATTGTTAAGGACGTTAGGTTGGAAGGCAAGGCAAAACTCGAACATTGTGGTGTCATGGCCAACACCAGACAGTAAACACACGCAGCATGCAGATCAGTGTGCTACATCTTCTGGCCGCATGGGCACCAGCAAAATCTGGGGGAAGACTTGTCTTTCATGATCAAGAGAAAGCAATCGCTAACATGAACAAGGCAAATTTTCGGAATAACTGAAGGTTGTGAAGCCAGGGCCTACAAAATGCAAGAGCACTAAGGAGGCAACCTGAATCTTCCAGCGGAAAGGAAGATACGGCATCATGGGGCAGAGCCGAGGGTTATACCACCCGGGTGGGTGGGAGGACCAGCTTAAAGACTTTCTGGCTCTCTTAAAGGGAAAGGGACACTGACAAGAAGTGTGGATGAACAATGTAGCCACGATCTTAGAAACACTGATGTCAAGTGATATTCCCCTAGCTTTTCTATATGTATACAATCTCAATGAACATACCTCATAGCAGAATAACCATGTCTAGGAGGAAAAGGCAAATCATCTATCCTCAGTTTCTCAGAGCTTAATCATTTTTCCTCTCAGTACCAAGGTCCCCACAAATCTAGGGGCAACACTTCACATTAAACAATGGATACAGTCAATTTTCAAACTATTAAATGCCACAACTGCCTGGAGGACAGGAGGCGAACACGATGGATCCTAAGATGTTTTTATACCTGACATTTTCACCATTCCTTTGTCTAAGCAACATGATGCTTGAAGAAGATAACAAAGATTAGATGGCAAGATCAATCAGGGACATTTCAGAGGTCAGATTTTCAATGGCCAGGAAGTAAAAATTACTCACCTTAGTAATTGTGTTTCTTCTAATGGAGTCTTGCTGTATTCTGACAATCTGCAGTTAGCCCCAGCCTTTAAACTGCCCCGGAAAGTAGAGGGTTAATTTTCTATGCAGTGCATAGAACACTGAGCTCGAGCTCGGTTGAAGTCTCTGTCTGCAGCACTTTGAAACCCAACAGTCAGATTCTTACGAGCAAACACTGACTAACTATGTGGAAATTGTAACATTTTTAACTAACCAACTGGCAACTAAAAATGTTTTGGATTCCCAAAGGAAGACTCAAGTCAGGAAACCAAAAACCTATCCAAAACAAAGATTTTAATATAAGCACCTAAGTAAAAAGGAGGGTGTGCTGAAGACACCCCTGGGGTGCAACACTGCACCTGCCCGCCCACTTCCCAAAAACAGGTTCTGAGAGGGAAGGCAGGGAGGGAGGTCAGAATACAGCAAGGCTCCATTAGAAGAAACACAATTACTAAGGTGAGTAATTCTTTCTTCAAACAACATGAAGTCTTGCTGCATTCTGACAATCTGCAGACTACCAAGCAGTACCTCCATGGAGGAGGGAGAGAACCTACTTTGGGAATAGGCCCTGAAGTACTGCTGTGCCAAACCGAGCATCACTCCTAGCCTGGATATCCAGAGAGTAATGCTTGGTAAAGGTATGGACTGTTTTCCAGGTGGCTGCTTGACAACTTTCTAACAGAGGGATATCCCTGGTAGCAGCCAGGGAAGCAGCTGTACCTCTTGTGGAATGAGCCCTCAGGCCTGAGGGTGGAATTTTTCCCAGTTTCTCATAGCAGAACTGTATACAAGAAACAATCCACCTGGCAACAGTTCTCTTGGTGGCAGGTTTGCCCTTTCCCACTTCCCCATAAGTGAGGAACAACTGGAGGGAATCAAACCTGTGACCCTTGGTACGCTCTATGTAGTAGCTAAGGGCTCTTTTAACATCTAAACTCTGTAGCCTCCTCTTCCCTGAGGAAGAATGATTAGTGAAGAAAACAGGGAGAGACATGGACTGATTCAAATGGAAGTCTGAAAGCACTTTGGGCAAGAACCTCCTATTGGTTCTAAGGACCACTTTATCTCTATGGAAGGAGATAAAATCAGGTTCCACTGACAGGGCTTGCAATTCACTGATAGGTCTGGCAGAGGTAATGGCTACCAAAAAACACAGTTTTCCAAGTCAAGTACTTAAGCTCTGCTGAGGACATAGGCTCAAATGGGGGTTGCATAAGTTGAGCAATGCAAACATTTAAGTTCCAGGCAAGGGCAGGATCCCCAAAGGGAGGACTGGTAGGAAGTAATCCCTTGAAAAACTTACAGAATATAGGGTGAGATGACAGTGAGGAAGGCTTTCCTACTGACAGAAAAGCAGAAAGAGCTGACAAGTGTACCTTGACAGTAGCTGGTCTGAGGCCTAGACCATTAAGATGGACCATATAATCCAGAACTGTAGGCAAATCAGCAGTGTCTGGGGTTTTATGCTTCTTGGAACACCAAATGCTGAATGTTTTCCATTTGGAGTCATAAGTCTTTCTGGTGGCAGGCTTTCAAGAGGCTTTGAGAATATCCAGAACCCCTTGGGACAGATGCATATCTGCATACTCTAGCTCTTCAAGAGCCATGCCTTGAGATTGAGGGACTGAAGATTGGGGTACCAGATCCTCCCCTCAGAGGAGGTTAACAGGTTGTAATTCCTGGGAAGAGACAGGGGAAGATGGACTGCTAGGGACAGCAAGAGGGGGTACCAGGGCTGCCTGGCCCAATCTGGAGCAATCAGAATCACTTTGCAGGGTTGTGACCTCACTTTGACCAGAACCTTGAACAGTAGAGGAAAAGGAGGGAAGGCATAGAGAAATTTCCCTTCCCAGTTCAACATCAGAGCATCCAGAGGGTCTGAGTCCAAGACTGGGGGTCTGCAACAAAACAGGGGAAGTTGGCGATTGTCTGGGGCAGCAAAGAGATTTATCTCTGGAGTGCCCCACCATGAGAAAATCACTTTTAACACCAGAGGGTGCAGGGACCATTCGTGATGGCCCTAGGAGATCCTGCTCAGTGCATCTGACAGCACACTGTCCTTCCCTGGAAGGTGGACTGCTATCAGAGAGGTCTGCAGAGAATAAGCCAGGGACCACAATTTCCTGGCTTCCGTGCATAAGGCCGAAGACCGAGTGCCTCCCTGCTTGTTGATGTACCACATGGTCGTGGTGGTGTCTGTTCTGACCTGAACCACCTTGTTCTGCATTGACTGAGAGAAAGCTTGCATTGCAGGGCCAGAAAAACTGCCCTGAGTTCCAGGAGATTGATAGGAAGAAGGGATTCCTGAGGGGACCACAGTCCCTGGGCTGTGAGAGCCCCCAGATGGGCTCCCCACTCCAAAAGGGAAGCATCCATGGTAAGGACCACCGAATGAGACTGAGTAACAAATGGGACCCTTTGCCTTAAGTTGTCCTGATCCTGCCACCACTGAAGAGCTTGGATCAGTGTCCGAGTCACTGGAATCAGTTTGGTAAGAGGATCCTTCCTTTGGGACCAAAAGGCCCTCAGATGGAACTGAATGTCCCTCATCTGGAATCTTGCCCCTTGGACCATTGTTGTAGAAGCTGCCATGTGGCCCAAGAATTGAAGGAAGTGCCTTGCTGGTCGGGACACCTGAAGGCTGAAGGAAGAAGTCAGTTCTATAAGAACTCTTGCCCTTTCCAAGGGAAGAAAAGCTGTTGCTTTAACAGTATCTAGCTCTGCCCCTATAAAGGTAAGAAGCTGCACCGGTTCGAGAAACGACTTGGGGAGGTTGAGAAGAAATCCCAGGGAAGTGAGCACTTGCTGAGTCACTTGCAGGTCTGACTTGACTTGGTCTGGAGACTGACCCACTATGAGCCAGTCATCCAGCTATGGAAAAATGGAAATCTTTTGCCTTCTTAAAAAGGAAACTACTACTGCCAGGCCCTTTGTGAAAACCCTTGGAGCTGATGTTAGGCCGAAGGGCACTGCTTTGAACTGATAATGGCCTGAGGGCAACTTGAACCTGAGGTTCTTTCTGTGGGAGCACCTGATAGGAATGTGAAAGTAGGCATCTTTGAGGTCCAGGAAGGCTAGCCAGTCCCCTGGCCTTAGACAGGGAAGAATTATTCCCAGAGTCACCATCCTGAACCTTGGTTTTAAAAGATGTTTGTTCAGGTATCTTAGATCTAGGATGGGTCACCACTCCCCTGTCTTTTTTGGGGTAAGGAAGTATCTGGAGTACAGACCTTTGTGCCGGTGTAGGGTAGGAACTTTCTCTATGGCTCTTAAAGCCAGAAGAGATGAAACCTCTGCCTCTAGGGCAAGGGTTTCGGAGAGACCTGCAGGTGGAAAAGATCTGGCTTTTATCTTTAGAAATATTTTGAAGCTGAGAACCAGTCCCTGGCTTACTACTTCCAAGACCCACTTGTCTGAAGTAACAGACATCCAGTCCTGGACGAAGTAAGCCAGCCTGCCCCCTACAGGGATCTGCTTGGCAGGGGCCTTAGGCTGAGGAGTGGATGTAGCCCTGCTCATCCCCCTTCTGCCTCTCCCTCTGAAGAACCCCCTCTGTGAAAAGGGAGACGAGGCCTGTGCTTGGTAGAAAGGCCTATGAAAAGGCCTGCCCCTGCCCCTAGACTGCTGCCTTTGAGGAGTTGCCTGCCTCTCTTTGGCCTGAGCACTCATATGAGTGGTCCTGTACTCATCCATTTTCTTCATGTAATTCTCTGTCTGCTCCCCAAACAGAGAATCACCCACCACAGGGAAATCCATGGCCTTAGCCTGGGTACCCTGTGAGAGGCTAGTATATCTGAGCCAAGCCATCCTCCAAAGAGCCACAGATGTAGCCATGACTCTTGATGACACATCACTGGAGTCCACAGCAGCATGAAATTGTACCTTTGATGCCTCAATCCCATCAGAAGCCACCTCCTCCAGCTCCTTGGCCAGCTGGGGGAGGTCTGTTTAGCCAGCGCCAGTACAATGTCCCACCTAGACTTCTGGTACCTGGCTATATAGGCCATATAGTTAGCCTGCCTGAGTCCCAAGGAGGATGCCATGTACTGTTTCTTAGCCATGGCATCCATCTTCCTGGAGTCTTTGTCTGGAGGGTGTGAAGCCAAGGGAATATTTGCCTTGTCACAGGCTGCAGCCTGCACTACCCCAAGATGGCTGCATTGCTGGTATAAAAATTCCATATCCAAGCCTGATAAGGTGTACCTCTTATCCATTCTTCTGTCAACAGGAGGTACAGAATTAGGAGACTTTAGGATTTTTTGTGTCTGCTTCCCAAAGGACTTATGAAGGGGAACAGACAGTCTCCTGGACTCTGGGATGTCCATCATTTCAACAAAATCAGGCTCCTCCTGATCCTCCACAGCCTCCTCCATAGGAAGCTGGAGGGTTTCAGCTACTTTTCTGTAAAACAGATAGTGAGGAGGGGACTCAGAAAGCCTAGGAGGGGAAACACCAAAAGGTCTGTCTGGGGAGATGTCCGGTTCCACAGGCACATCCAGACTTTCACCATCATCACTATCATCTTCAAAATCCCCCTCCTCCTCAAACTCCGGTTCATAAAAGTCTTCAGGGGTATAATCTTGAACGAGGGGAACCGACCGAACCGAACCCCTACCAAAAGGTAGCAGATTGGTCGGAACCGGGCAAAGCGATTCAACAATCCGAATCGCTCTGGCTATTTCCTCGGTGGTCGGAACATGAACCTCTGGATCCGAACTGGTCGATTTGTCTTTGCGTTTTCTTTTTGTAGGAACCAGTCCTTCAGGATCGTCTCTCTTCTTGCTTGAAGAAGTATCGCCCTGGTCAGAGGGCACTCCTTCACGTTTGGTCGGAACCGAACCAGGCTAACCATCCGGGTCAGCGGACTTCTCGGCTTCCTTTTCCCTCAGTCTACCTAATCTTTTTTCCAGGGTAGACTTAGGAAAGTTTTTACATATTTGGCAGTCTGTATCGAGGTGGTCAAACCCCAGATAATAAACATAGGTGGTGTGGGGATCGGCCTTAGCAAAGACCTCTCCACACTCACTGCAGTGCTGAAACCCAGTGGGCCCGTTTTTTTCCTTGGGTTTCTCAGACATGGCCAACCTAACCAAACTTACCCTTTTTTTGGCAACCGCCAGGCAAGATTCCCTTATCGGTTCTAACTGTGTTACGGGTATTGGAAAAAAATGTTGAAACACGTTTTTTTTTTTTTAAACCGATAAGGACCGGTAACCACACACTACAGAAGAACACAAGAATTCAATATAAAGGATCGGTTCAGCCGAACCAATCGAAATACAAGTTTACAATTCCCACAATAACAGAGAAACTATCTAAGTATTCACGGTACCACAGACAGAGCCTGAACCGACAATGCGGAAATAAATCTGGAATGAAACCGACAACTTTAACCGACTTTGAACCAAGCAGGAGAAATCTCCAGAGCGACTGTTCAGTGAGGCAGAGTAAAGAATCTGATGGTTGGGTTTCAAAGTGCTGCAGACAGAGACCTCAACTGAGCTCGAGCTCAACGTTCTATGCACTGCATAGAAAATTAACCCTCTACTCTCCGGGGCAGTTTAAAGGCTGGGGCTAACTGCAGATTGTCAGAATACAGCAAGACTTCATGTTGTTTGAAGTAGGCTTATCTACAAGATGTGCCTGGGTCTGGAGGCCCCCCAACTGTGTTTGATGTCTGCCTGGATGCAGCACTCATGATTTTTCAAAAATGTTATTGCACAAGTCAGATTCCATTGACAGCAGCATGTGTCTAGCTCTAGTTGCAAACGCCCTGTCACGATCAAGTTGGCTAGACTATCAAAAAAGATAATGTAGTCAACTGTGTCCACTGCTAGAAGTGTAAGGCAAGAAAGTGTCTGATGCAGTGTACTTTCTGCAGAGATGCCGCCTGTGTGGAGTGGATAGCAGTGCTCAGTCTTTACACTTGATACACCAATGGAATAAGCCCTGGACAATTTTTTTGGGAAGCCACGTAACAGATGAGATCTTTTGCAAAATGGTCTGAGTTCCTGACAGACTACATCGACTGCATCTACCTTGCTCATCAGCAGGGACAGTATAACATTCCCACTGCAGATGCTCCCATCTTGCTTATATCTACCAAAGAATTCGGACAGATCCCAGGATCTACATTTACATTTGAAAATAACACCCATAAGCACTGGGCCCACCACAGTCCCTTTGACAAATATGCTGAGGTGCTAGACAAAGGCCCTTTTTAATGCTCCTTTATTAGAATAATGCCATGTCTACATTCAGCCAGAAAGCAGTTCTCACATACAGTACACAGCAGAAAACCCAGTTTAAAAAGAAATAAACAAATACAACAAAACACTGTACAGAGCTAATAAACCCTTGATTATCACTTATCTGACTAGGAAAATAAATTAAATGTAAACAACATATGTCAAGCATCTTCTGTCTTTTATCTGAGAAAACTGAAAAAGAGCCTCCAAACTCCCTTCCATTGGGAGTGTAACCCAAAACCCCAAATCCCCTCCAAATCCTCAGAAAGAAAAAGATGAAGGTGCAACTATACTTCGTCCACACCCTTAGAGGCTGAGGAAACATAACTATTCCCCTCCAGCCACAAGACCTCTCATCTTGCCCACCTATTAATGGATGCAGACATACAGTGCTGAACCTGGAAGATTACTCTTTCAATCTGTTTTTTTTTTTCTAGTGCAGGACTTCAATTCATTCCAGATATGTCAGTGGGTTTATTTACAACAACTGCCTCATTATTGCCTTCGAAGCAGCAATTACAAGAACAGTCCATAAATATATTCCTTCTTTGCCTTTTAAGGATCGTGGTATACCCCCAAAACTAAATTAAGTACAGTTAGTGGAGATGTAAGGGATAATATGTGAGTAAGCGCATTCTGAATAGTGGTCCAGAAGGGGGACAGTTCAGGATAATGTCAAAAATATATGAGCATGGGTAGCATCTATTTCCCCATGCTGTCTCCAGCAACAGGATGTTCTAGTTCTATCTCACTTACTCTGTATGTGGAGAGCCAGAAAATATCTTCCCCCACCCCCCTCACCTTCCAGGAAAACTGTCTACCTTGTAGAAGAGGAGGAGGTTCTCAACCCCGATAATCTAGGCCAGACTTTATATGGGACTAGTAATCCCAAATCCTTTTCCATGCTTGCTTCAGATATGAAGTAGAGATGCCCAACGCAGACAGATAAAAACTATAGCCTGGAAATTGTTGTCTCTTTCGCTGTACTTGTACCCCATATTTATTTATTTATTTATTTGTATTTTGTTAACCAGTTAGGCTCACCGAGATTAAAAGTCCCCTTTTCCGGAGCTACCCAGGATTTATTCCATTCAACAGTCATTATAAATACAGGTGACAGTCCATGATAATAACACATAGACAGCAACATGAATTAACAAACAGTATTGCCTAACAATTACAATCATTACAAAGTCAAGGCTTATTGACAGGTTTAAACTATACAGATTTTAACATGAGAAATAAAGTATAGCAGCACAGTAGTAGCAACAACCAGTAGCCTGCACAAGACAGACTAGACCAATGACCTCACAGGGTCACAGACGGGGGTCTCAGCTAGTACAAGTACACTGGCTGCATGCAAAAAGTATGACCCTAAGGGAGGATTTGGAGGACTTGTGATTGGTGCAAGCCTGGACATCAGCCAGGAGGTTGTTCCACAGTCTAGGAGCCGCAGAGGCAAACTACCTTTTGCTGGTAGCTAATGCAGTTCTTAGCACAGTGAGGAGCAACTGGGAGGAGGACCGAAGGACTCTCCTGTGAGGTTTATGTTTCAGGATGGAGGCAAGGTTAAGGGGAAGGGAGTGTAAAATTTTATGCACCAGTCAGAGAGCAGAACAGTGAATTCTACTTTCCAAGAGGGGCCAGTTTGGCATGGATGGACATGTGTGCAGTTTTGAGAACTGTTTAACACTTCAACTGGCATTGCGTAGATAGGTTTCAGCACTTTCAGAAAAGGGGCTACAGACAAAATCCTCTGGAATAACTGAAAAAAAGGTAATAGTGTCAGTGTCTAAATTTTCCCAGCATAACTACTGTTGGATATAACCCCTTAACTGAAAGTACTAAAACCTGTCTACACGACTTCAACTGAACAGTGTTAAACAGTCCTCAGAACTACACACCTGTCCATTAAATATCAACTGCCAGGGAGCTATCATTCCTAGTCTGGCTTGAGTGCAGAACCAGGGATGTAGATGTCTTGAGCCGAAGTCTTGATTCCACGTCCACCATCTATACTGCCATAAGCCTTTTTGAATCTATCTCCCCTTACCTCCTCTATCCCAACCCAGGAGTGCAGCAGTCGCTCCCCAACAGGGAGATACACCCCTATGTTCCATTCTGACAGGACAGCTCAAACACGGAGGCCACAAGTGGCACCTCTTCCTTACTTAGTACAACAGTCTCTTTCCATTGAGTTTGAAAGGAATCATTCCCCCACAGAAGGCCATCCTCATCTGAGTTGCCACCCAGTAGCTCTCCAGAGTATGGACTGCCATCCCAAAGGCCTTTAAAAAGCTGACCCAATCTCTTATCAGGATCACTAGATAACAAAGGAATATAACCCAATAGTGTTTTACAAGCCATAGATAGCTGCAGAAATCGGTAAGGGCACAAAAGGAAGTGAGATTTATAGAATAAGCACATGGCTACTGTAAATATAATTAGGTTTAAGCAGTTTTCTTGTTTTCAGCAAAAATATCCACAGTTGGAAAAGCAGGACTCAATTAAACAAAAGTCTCAATATCTGAATTTCAGAACTTACTTTTTTTTTTTTTAATTACTGAAGATATTTTAAATAGGATTATTTTTCCTATCAGATTTCATCAGCTCCTGTTGCATGTTCCTGCCTTGAAGTCAAATTCCTCATCACAGTCTCATGCAGTGGAAATTATTCTGAAGTTACAAGCAAAGGATTCTGAGTTCAGACCATGTATATGCATTAAGAACAGATGATGTCTAAGAAGCACATAGACTGTTTTCATGTATATTATATGTCTTTAGAAATAAGAAATGGAATGTCGTGTAATTTAAATACATCTTGGAGACTGTTATGAGATTCGAGTCCTGCTGTCGTCAACTGTAATTTCATTTGAAAGTAAAATCACTTTGAGTGACATGCACATGGCAACATTATCCTAGGTGTCCGCAGGCATACTCGGTGTACTTTGCTGAGTACAGTAAAATTTGGAAAAATCCAGAGGCAACACAAGCCTCAGGGCAGGGCAACAAACACAGAGTTGGAGTAAATAAAAGTCCCAGCTGAGGCACTCACTTCTCCCTATTTGTATGTGTTCCATAAATATGCACACTGCACTCCTGTGTGATTGTTATAGATCAATGAAGTTGCCTCTTCCATTCTTGTACCTGGGGGATTACACAGCAGCTAGCAAGTACTCAAGTGAACTTGAGAGTGATCACAGTGAGTAGAGGTGGTGGGGTGGGAGCTATATGCTGTGAGTCGGATCCCATGCTGTTTGTTCCTTTGGACCCCTTTAAGGCTAACCACCTTGTTGTGGTACAGAGGCTTATCACAATCTATTCTAAGCACTATAACTAAAAGCCTCCCAACTTCTGTCCGATTGGTAATGTGTGTGTGTGTGTGTGTTTTAGATAAAATAAACTGTTGTGAATCTGTTAGGATCATTTGCTCACTGTATACTGTTCAATGAAATGGGGGGTGAGAGAAGGTTTGTGTGGTGGGGCAGCACATCTTTTGGTTTGTGTTTACGGGGAAGGGGGCACTACAGTTCCATTAACTCTCGAGTACAAGTTCAAAATCCCTGGCTACACCCCTGAACACAATGAGTAAGCAGCAATGGTGGGATGCATGTCTTAATATCCAGGTTCACAGCTGGGCTCTCTGGGCAACATGCTGCACTGCCTCCCAGTGCTGGACTGTAAGCTAAAGAGTTGCAAGAGCAGTGAAAGATAACACCTAATGTGAGGAATAAAGCATGAGAGTTAAATTCATTGCACAGAGAAAATAAAGTTAGAAATGGCATTTTTGGCTTTTAGCTG
Source organism: Neoceratodus forsteri (assembly GCA_016271365.2). Lineage (NCBI taxonomy): Eukaryota > Metazoa > Chordata > Ceratodontiformes > Ceratodontidae > Neoceratodus > Neoceratodus forsteri. The sequence goes on from CM057459.1 coordinate 983,984,728, forward strand.
TTCTTACATAGTACTCTATTAAGAAAAAAAGGCAAAGTTATGTTTGTAGATTATGCAAAACGACCTACAGGACAAAACTGTAGTCCTAAAAGATTTTCTGTTTTCTGTGTACACTTAATTGAACTCCTTATTTGCAGTCCTACATTGTGTGCGATGCACAGCTGATGGGCACCATCTAGAGTTGGGTTGCAGGTCTGATGGAGAACAAAAATGTCAGGCTTATGTGGATGGCATCATATGTCATTTAGCAAATGATCCAAGTACCAGTGAGTTAAGTAACAAGTTCCTGGTAAGAAGATATTTGGAGGCTTAATATGAGCAGACTTTTTCACAGGGTAAGCCTACAAAAGCAAGAAAGAGTAAGAATGGGCTTTTGGAAAGAAGAATGAAATGTCTGCAACTTGATTAAGAGCATATGATTAAAGAAAATTAAGCTGTAAAGTGCACGTGCCATATAAGAAACAATCATTTGTCAATGCCGAGAGTTCGCTGTTGGTATTGCTCTTGCACATGCCTCCCATATTTTTCTGTGTATATTCCTCTGCCTTGCATTCTAAGAGTGGGCGTTACAGCTGAAAACCCTAACGTCCAGGCGTTTGTTGGTATTTGTGCTCCAAATTTTCCACATGGGCTTTTTGGGACTCTACCTTGAGAACAATGGCAGTATCATTTTGTTATTCAATCCCAAAAGGTGATTTCACACAGCGAGTGTGCCATTCGGCACAACAGGTGCAAACACACATTTCGGGCAGGTTGTGAAAAATGACAGCTGTAGTGTTCAGGAGGAGGTATGAATAAATGGCAATGTTGAAAATCTGGAGTGAAAATATGAAAAAGTGGCAAAGTTACAAGTGTGCGTAGAAACTATGCAATGCACGCTCGTAACACAGTTTTTTTTTTTTTTTGAATGTTTTCACCAAATTTTCAACATGGCCTTTGTGGGCCCTCCCCTCATTAACAGTGGCACTGAAATTTTGTTAATCTGTCCCAGAAGTTGATTCTGCACAAATATCGCGTCATTCTGCGCCACAGGTGCAAAAACACGTTTTGGGAAGGATACAAAAAATGACAGATGTACTGTTCATAAGAGGGTGTGAAAAAATGGCAATGTTGGAAATTTGGAGTGAAAATACTAAAAATTGATGACATTACGTGCGTGCATAGAAACTGCACAACAGACGCTTGTAACGCAGTCATTTTTGGGATTTTTTTGCAAAGTTTGCAACAAGGCTTTTGGGACCCCACCTAATGAGCAGTGGTACTGTCGTTTCGCTAACTGGTCCCGAAAGGTGATTCTGCACAGCGATCGCAAAATCACCTTTTGGGACCGAGAATTGAAATGACAGTGACTGTGTTCAAGAGGTGGGGTCCTAAGAATCCCATGTTGAGAATTTGGGACAAAAATTCCCAAAATTGGCTGAGATATCAAAGTTGACCCCCCCCCCCCCCATTCAGTGTCATAGGACTTAACGTCATTTCTTTAGTTTGCGGTCAGCTTTTGAAGAGTGCAGACGTGTTCCTGGTCCACTGAAGATCGCTGCTCCCGACCTACGGAGGAAAGTATGGGTGGGGGGTGCGGGGAGGTGGGGTGTGCAGAGGGAGGGTGGAAGTTGGGGGAAGGGGGCCAGCGGGAATGATGAGGGACCGTTTTCAGGTTTAAAAAAAAAAAAGACGTGGGTCTCTTTTCTTTTTTATAGTGAAACTATGGATTTCAGCACACTGGGGTGGGCTCCCAGTATCCCAGAGTACTTGGAAGGGTGGGGATCGGGGTGGGGGATCAATACTGATCCAGGGATTGGGCACCCAGAGGTCAGAGGATATGTCGGGGGGGGCATGCATCCGACACTGTGACTGGGCATCCCGGTGTCGGAAACACCACAGCAGGTTTTGGCACACTGGGGTGGCCTCCCAGTGTGCCACATTATAGGATGGCGGGGAGAGATACAGGCTGACACTGGGATTAAGCACCCTGATGTTGGCAGGTGGGGGAGGGGGGTCTGCCAGTGTGATCGATCGCTCTTACAGTAAAAGTGCCTTCGGGCAGTGAATACACCCAGCCCGTACGGAGCTTTGGCTGTGGCCTGCTCTGCACGGATGGGAGAAACGTCAAGCCAGAGACAGTGGGACATGGAGGAGGCAGGCAAGGAAAGTGTCTTCCTCCTACCTTTCAGGTAGAGGCTGGTGGGGTGGCGAGGCTGATATGTCACGACGCAAACAGCTGTTTGCTCTGCGGTGACCCACACATGAAAGGAAAAAGCTGCCTCCTGATTAGTGCAGCTTTTTCTTTTCAAGTGAAGACCACCGCAGGAAAAACAGCATCAGGACTAGCCTAACTAAGGATTGGTGCGATACTGTTGTGCTCCTTGCAGAGCACTCTGCATTGTCCAGACAGTGTCACACCCCTCAAAGTCTACTATCCCAAAGAGTTCGCCGCGCATGCGCAAACTCAAAAATCTCACTGTAGTAATGTTTCATCCAAAGGGATCCCTCACTATCCTTGACAAACTACAATCATTCCCCTGGAATGAGCTGCCAGAGCCTAGAATTCCATGCTAATTAGAGAACTTAGAATGAAATTTGAAACTCGGCTGTGGTCACACTCTCCCCTGACCTCTAATGATTTATTCCTCAAGCTGTGGGAGAACAGTGATCACTAAGTCTAACTAAGTGACTACCAAAAAATTCTGATCAAAAGGTTGTTTTTTGTTACAAAAACAAACTGAGAATGAGACGTACTAAATTTCAGTTGTGAAGTAATGCAACAAGTAATGCTTAACTACACCAAGACCTGTTTGTAGTGAGAATCTTTTACAGGTTCTGGAAGGAGAAGTAGGGAAGAAAAAATTACTCACCATAGTATTGTTTCTTTTAATGGAATCTTGCTGTATTCTGACAATATACAGTATGACTGGCCGGTTGAGCTGCCCCAAAGAACAAAGAGTTAAACACTATACAAATGCAGAGAATGTTGAGCTCGAGCTCGGTTTTCAAACCACTGTCCTCAGTACATTCTATGTAACTGACCAGATTCTTATGAAGTTACTAATAATAAACTAAATAAGTGATTAAAAAGCATAACTAACACCCAAAGGGGAACACACACCAGGAAAAAAGGCATTCTGAAGACTCAAGTCACTGATGCTCAATAAGAAGCACCACCACTGGTGGTTTCCAAGATAAACAGCTGGAATGCAGAGACCCCGCGCTTCCTAGCTTCCAGAGGGGATGCAGGGTGGGAGGTCAGAATACAGTAAGACTCCATTAGAAGAAACAACATTACTATGGTAATTTTTTCTTCAAACAACATGAAGTCTTGCTGTATTCTGACAATACAGGTATGTAGACTACCAAGCAGTGCCCCATGGAGGTAGGCTCAGAACCTACTTAAGGAATAGGCTCTGCAGTACTGCTGTGCCAAACATGGCATCACTTCTGGCCTTTGTATCCAGGCAGTAGTGCTTAGTGAATGTTTGAACAGTTTTCCAGGTAGCTGTTTTACATATGACAAGCAGGGGGATATCTCTGGCAGCTGCTATAGAGGCAGCTGTCCCCCCTAGTGGAATGGGCTCTCAAGCCCTCTGGTGGCTCCTTACGCAGTCTGCTGTAGCAGAACTGAATGCACGCTACAATCCATCTGGCATTAGTCCTCTTAGTGCTGGCCTGTCATTGCCTACTTTGCCATAGGTAAGGAACTGCTGAGTACAGTCCTTCCTACACTCTTTTGTTCTGTCCATGTAATAGCTGATGTACCTTTTTATGTCCAGGCTATGCAGCCTGCATTCACCTGAGCTGGAATGATCAGTGAAGAAGACAGGCAGCGTTATGGACTGATTCAGGTGAAAGTCTGAGACTACTTTGGGGAGGAACTTTCTGTTAGTCCATAGAACTATCTTGTCCCTGTGAGGGGCAATGTAGTTAGGTTATATTGACAAGGCCTGAAGCTCACTAATCCTCCTGGCTGAGGTGATAGCCACCAAAAACAGTCTTCCATGTAAGGAATCTGAGCTCTGCTGAGGACATAGGCTCAAAAGGGGGTTGCATAAGCTGAGCTATGTAGACATTAAGGTCCCAAAAAGGGGTAGGCTCCCTGAGAGGAGGGTGAAGATGGAACAACCCCTTGAAAATTTTCTGAAAGACAGGATCAGCAGCTAGGGAAGTGCCCTTCCCAATAGACAGATACGCAGAAACAGCTGCCATGTACACCTTCAGAGTGGAGGGCTGCAGACTCAAGGATTAAAGTTGAACTAATTAATCCAAGAGGACAGCCAGGTCAGCCTCCTGTGGGGCCATGTTCTTTTGGGAACACTAAATGGAGAATCTCTTCCATTTGGAAGAGTAGGTTTTTCTAGTGGAAGGTTTCCTGGAGACCCTAAGGATGTCCAGGACTCCTTCTGAGAGATGCAAGACTGCATACTCTAAGTCTCCAAGAGCCAAGCTTTGAGCTGGAGGAACTCGAGGTTGGGGTATAGGATCCTCCATTGGGACGACGTCAGAAGACTGCGTCTCCTGGGGAGGCAAACTGGACTGGCCACTGACATGGACAACAACACAGAGTACCATGGCTGTCTGGCCCAATCTGTGGCTATCAGAATCATGGAGGCTGAGTGTGCCCTGAGTTTGATCAGGACTCTGGGTATCAGAGGAAATGGACGGAAGGCATACAGGGATCTGCCCAACCAATCCAGAAGCAGAGCATCCAGGGGCACTGAGCCCAGTGCTGGGGGCCTGCAGCAGAAGTGAGGCAACTGATGGTTGTCTGGGGCTGCAAAGAGGTCTATCTCTGGAGTGTCCCACCTCCTGAAGACTGTCACCAGAATTTGTCTGCTCAAAGACCATTCATGATGGACCTGGTTGATCCTGCTGAGAGCATCTGCCAGGACATTGTCCTTCCCTGGCAGGCGATCTGCTGACAGGGAAATGTTTAAGGAGTAGGCCAGACTCCAAACCTTCATGGTCTATGTGCACAGCACTGAGGACCTTGCCCCTCCTTGTTTGTTGATGTAATACATGGTAGTGGTGTTGTCTGTTCTGACTTACACCCCCTTCCCCTGTAACATCTTGGCAAATGACTGAAGTGCCAAGAACACTGCTCTGAGTTCCTGCTGATTTACGTGTAGCAGAGACTCCTGCTGGAGCCAAATCCCATGAGCAGTATGTTCCCCCAGGTGTGCTCCTCAATCCAGTAGTGAGGCATCTGTGGTCATGAACAGAGTCACTGTGATTTTTTAAATTTGTCCCAAACACCGATTTCCCACAGCGACCATGCTATTCTGTGCCGTAAGTGCGAAAACACATTTTAGCCAGGATGTGAAAAATGACAGCTGTACTGTTCATAAGGAGGTGTGGAAAAATGGCAATGTTGAAAATCTGGAGTGAAAATATTAGAAATTCGCGAAGTTACGAGTGTGTGTGGAAACCGCAATGCACGCTTGTAAAACAGTTTTTTTTAATTTTTCCACCAAATTTGCAACATAGGCTTTTTGAGAGCCCACATAATGAACAGTGGCACAGTCATTTTGTTAATCGGTCCCAAAAAGGTGATTCAGGACAGTGACCATGAAATCACCTTTCGGGACCGAATAACACCATGCCAGTGACCAAATTCATGAGGAGGGGTCCCAGTAACCCCATGTTGAAAATCTGGTGCCAAAAGTCCCAAAAATGCCTGAGATATCCACATAAGTTGAAAAAAAACAAAAAACATTTATGCCATTATACAGTTTACCGGTATTTCTTCAGTTTGCAGTCAGCTTTGAAGAGTGCAGATGTGTTCCCGGTTCACTGAAGATTGTCGCACTGGACTCCAGAGGTAAGTATGGGGTGAAGGGGGATGTGGGGAGGTGGGGTGCACAGTGTGTGGGCATGGGTTGGGGGAGACTCAACAAGGGACTGTTTTCTAGTTTACAGGTTTAAAAAAAATGTTATAACGTCACAGGAAGGGTTTCTTATTTACAGGGACTTTTGGCATGCTGGAGTGGGCTCCCAGCATGCCACCTGTTTTTGGGGAGGGCTGTAGCCGACAGAGATTGCCGACAGCACCCCCCCTCGGCACATGACAAATGGGAGGGGACATTATGCCAACAGGGAGTGGGCTCCCCGTCAGCAAATAAACTGGGTCAGGGACATGCCGACAGGGGGATTGGGCACCCCCATCAGTCAGCTTTCATGGGGCTCTGAGGCGGCGGCATAAGCTGCTGCCCTGTTTACGGAAATGTTACACCAGACAAGCTACTGCCCTGCAATGACGGGTTGCTCCCTCATTGCAGTGGAATGGCTGACGCTGCAATGACAAGGCGGCCCCTCATTGCAGTGGCCAAATCGTTTCAAGTTGGTGGCACTTCTGCAGAACCAGTGTCATCAGGACACTGGGCCTGCATTGGGTGAAAAGTGCCAAGCCCACAAATGCAGTGCCGGCACTGGCTGTCACAGTGCCAAACCTCCACAACCAGCTTCTCTCCTAAGTTGCCACATGAAGTTTCTTGTGCATGCGCACAAGCAAACATAAAAATGACAAAGTTGTGAGCGTACATTGAAATTTTTCTATGCACGCCCATAACTTTGGTCATTTTCAGTATTCTGACCCCAAATTTACAACATAGCCATTTTTTCACACCACCTCATGAACATTACAGTTGTCATTTTTCACATCCTGTCTGACATGTGTTTTTGCAGTTGTGGCAGATGTTATGACAGGGATTTGGAAATGTTCACCTACTTGGTTCATGAGGTGGAGTCCTAAGAAGACTATGTTGAAAGTTTGGGGTCAAAATACTACAAAGCAACAAAAGTTATTGAGGTATGTTGTAATTCTGATACGCACACTCATAACTTTGGTCATTTTCAAATTTAAACCTCAAATTTTCAGCACAACCATTCTGTCACACCACCTCATGAACGGGGCAGCTGTTGTTTTTCAGATTCTGGCCAACGTGATTTCGCACTGCTGACACCTGTTATGTTCAGAATGAGGGGTCATAAAAAGATTCTGCTGAAATTTTGGATTCAGAATGTCATACAAAAAAAAAAAAACGATGCAGTAACATTGTTTGCAGGGAAGTCTGCTGGTCCACTTGGGACCACGCTGCCTTCCCATACCAGTGACTTGAGTTTGGGTGTGAGCTGGTTTAATGGGCCAAGGCTGGAGGTGAAGGTGCTGCAGCATGCAGCACCAGCCCCCACCTGGGTAGGGATGGAGCACTGTTTTGGCACAGACACAACACACTGTGGTGGGCCAGGAAGCCTTCCCTTGCAAGGTATCGACATGTGTGCCAAGGCCTGATGGGGCCATGCACTGGGTCAGGACTGTCTCCAATACTGTATTTATATCATGGTGCACAGGTCCTGAAGCGACCTGCACAAATGAGAATACAATTCCACTATCAGAAAAAGAAGGGAAATTAACTGCAAAAAAACCTGTGTTAATGCAGACATTAGGATTGAAGAGAGCAAAGTGTACCAAGTAGGGAAACAAAAAAAATTAGGATTTTCGGTCTCGAGTATTGGCAAAACAGTGCAGGGTCTTTCTTGGTGTTGTCAACCCTAATGCCCACCCCCTCCCCTGAGCAAACAAGATCAGATATGATCTCTCTTTTTTCTTCCTTTCTACAAGAGATTCTGTTGGCAACACATGGCGAGCCATACTTCTCTACCTCTGAAGAGTGTATTACTATGAGGCTCTGGCGTGGAGCTGTACCTTTTGCTTCAGGCAGGAGGCTACGGACAGGGGGGGAAGGGGGTTGACATTAGGGTTGATGACCCCAAGGAAGACTCCATTACTGATTCACCAGTACTCCAGAGACCCAAAAACTAATGTTTTTTCATTTCCATTTTGTACGCTTTGTGTTCTTCAACCCTAATGACTGTATTGATGCAGTTTTTTGCAATTACAGTAATTACTTTTATAGGTGGTTTTATATTTGTCCAGCTTTTTCATATCGGTCTCTGTTTTGTCCCTCAACAAGGAGTTTCCTTCGTAGGGGAAACCTATGGCTTTAGTCTGAGCGTCTTGTGAGAGGTTTGTAGTCTTAAGCCATATAATCCTCCTCACAGGCACCGTATGTGCCATTACTGTAGAAGCAGTGTAATCGTGATCCACGGCCATGTTTGATGGGATCCATGGCAGCCTTTGCTGTGTCAGCCAGGTCCTGGGCACTCATAAGACACCACAGAGTTCCAAAGTGCCTTCTGGTTCTGAGCTCTATAGGCCACATAACGTGCCTGCCTCAGCAAAAGGGAAGCTTAGGTATACACCTTTTAGCCCATGCTGTCCAGTTTTCTGGAATCCCTTTCTGGGATTGAGAGGAAAGGGGAACCTTGGCCTTGTCACTGGCAGCAGTTTGCACCACGTCTTTGTGGTCACGATGAGTATACAAGTACTCAGCACCCATGCCTATCCAGCTGGTATTTCTTATAACCTTTTAGTCTATGCCAGCTACAGAAGTGGGGGCCACCAGGATTTTGAAAAGTGGCCTTCTTAAAGGAAAGTGGTCAACAATACAGCCTCCCGTCCCCGCAAGGCTTACCCTCCAGTTAACACAGGATTGAAGCGAGCGGTGCGGCGCTGTACCATTACAGATAATGGAGCAACCCCAGCATCCACCATACTTCTAGGTCGCAGACTTTTCTTTATTAAAATAAAGTATGTTGCAGCACAAGAAAAACAACGTAACATATTTAAAAAGCTTAACCGGAGGTTAAGCCTTGCAGGGACAGGAGGCTGTATTGTTGACAGCTTTCTTTTAAGAGATTTGTGAACAGGCAGGAAACACCTCTTTGTGGGTGTTAATCCCGTCATATCCAAAAATTCCATCTCAGTCTCTGCTGTGTCTTGTGGAGAGAGGCTGAGGGTGCTTGCCATCTGCCTTACGAAAGAATAGCATGAGGTGTAATCCTCAGAGGACCAAAGAGGGAAACCTAACTCTTGAACAGTTGAACTGGCAGGCTCTGTAGGTTCACCCTCTTCCTCTTCATAAAACAATTCCGCCTCCTCCACCACAGGCATTGTAAAAGGTACAGGAGCCGGGGGGGGGGGGCTGGCATGGGCATAAAGGCTCCTACAGTCTGGAAAGCCCCAAAAAACTGCCATGCCGTAGTTGTGTTCTCGGCAGAGGGCATTCTCGATCTGTCAACTCTGCATGCCATCTTGCTATCACAGAAAGGGAGAAGGCATGTCACACTCCCAACGAAGCACATAAAGTTTTGGAGTTGAAGCACAATCCCTCCGCTAGTTGAACCACTCCTCTGTCTCAATTCAGTAGACCACAGTGCTGTTCTTTTGTTTCTGCTCCCCCTCCATAAACTTTCTAAACCCTTTCTTGAAACCAACAACCCCGTCCCCTGCAGCTTCCCTATTTTTCAAAGCAGCAGCTGTCCTTTCAAATGTGGTTGTTTCTGAGATGGCAGGGCTAAAAGCCTGCTGTGCTTGGGCTATCAGTCCTGTTAGTGTATCTCTTTTTTTTTTTGTTGCGCCAGTGCTGGACTTCAGCCCGGTCACGGACCTCGCGACCCTCACTCCCAAATCAGCTGCACTCCCTAGTGCCCCCTGGCTTACCCCCCAGGGCGGGGCCACGGCACCGGCCAAGGTCTCGCAGACACGGGTTGGGGGAGCCAGCCTGGGAGCGATGAAGGAGTGGCAAGGAGGGCATCACAGGCACTGCTGCGGGATTTTTTCCTGAGTTTTGCCCCTCTGGAGCAGAGTGCATGCAATGATCGCGAGGCCAGGAGGAACCCGCATTCCCCGCAAGGCGTTCCCCCGATGTGTCTGCACACGGTTCCTCACATGCCTCGCATGTTGCCTTGCTCCCATCCTCCACCAAGGGACAACTAGGCGCTGGTGCTGAAGTCCCCCTCCCCAAAGAAAGAGAGCAATCCTCTGGATGCTCAATCCTTCCCCACCCCAGCCAACCCCCGGCGGCCAGTGCCAGTTCCCCAACATGGGTTGCCGGCGTGACACGAGGTGTGGCGTCCAGCACCTCAACCCTCAGCAACACCGGGCTGGCTCAGTGTATCTATTTTTGATTATGGTTCTCCATTCATTTTTATCTAAAAATTCCTGGTTGATCAAAACAGAGTTTATAATGGGACTGCATTCCTCCAGCAGAGGTTCAAATTAAATTTCTCTGTCTCTCTCTCCCCCTCCCCCCAAGTGTGCGTGTGTGGGCAGTCTGCAATGATTTACTCTTGTCCGGAGGGTTCGCTTATGTTAACCCTTTCAGGACTGATCTAATTCTTAGTGGACTGAATGATAAACACAGCTCCACGCCACAGCATGCCTATCTGACTGCATTCCTCCGGCAGAGGTTCAAATTACATTTCTTCATCCCCCCAAAGTGGCATACAGTGAAGGGGTGTCTTAAGGCAGTCTACAATATGAAAAATTACTTACCTTAGTAATATTGTTTCTTCGAGGGGATCATTCGTATGCTTCACTAGTGCAGTTATGCCATCTGGGTTCAACTGTCCTGGAGGTGGAGTCTATGCTTATGATTGCAGGAATTAGTCAACCAGAGAAAAGAGGGAGAATGTTGCATGCAGATGCCAGTGAGGGCTCAGTCAGATTTATTTCAAAGCTTGGGGGGAGGGGGGGGGTGAAAGGCCCCAAATCCCTAATGTTAGCTAAAACTAGAAAAAATTATATTGAAGAAAAAGAACTCACCACCAGGTGAACTATGTACACAATGAATAGGCATGGAGTACCGCACAGTTAAATCTCAATAGTAAGAAAAACAATTTGGCACAAGTTATGGACTGCAGAAACTAAACTCAGCCAGGTTATGTGAGGGGAGGTTGGGTGGGAGGGTCAGGCATACCAAAGGATCCCCTGGAAGAAACAATATTACTGAGGTAAGTAATTTTTTTCTTCTCACCCCAGGAATCCTTCGGTATGCTTGACTAGTGCAGATTACAAAGCAGTGGAGTTGGGAGGAAGGAACAGAACCTGCTTTGGAAACAGGTTCTGCAGGACTGCAGTGCCACATCTGGCATCTGATCTAGACTGTACATCCAGGCAGTAATGCTTAGTGAAGGTGTGTACAGTCTTCCAGGTCACTGCTTTGCAGATGCTCTGAGGCCGCAGTGCCCCCTAGTGGACTAGGCATTGAGGCCTTGAGTTGGCTGCTTGCCAGCCTTACTGTAACAGAATTGGATACAAGAGACTATCCATTGAGAGATATTCCTCTTAGAGGCTGGCCTGCCCTTGCCTACCTCACCATATGTGAGGAAGAGCAGAGTATGAGAGGCTCTTACCTGCTTGGTATGTTCCAGGTAGTAGGCCAGCACCCTTTTAACATCCAGACTGTGGAGCCTGTGCTCACCAGGAGTAGATCTGTCTGTGAAAAAGACAGGGAGTGTTATGGATTGATTCAGGGAAATTCAGACACTACCTTGGGAAGGAATTTTCTGTTAGTCCTGAGAACTACTTTATCTTTGTGGGAGACAGTGTAGTTAGGTTCCGTGCAGAGGACTTGCAGCTCTGAAATCCTTCTGGCTGAAGCAATAGCTATTAGGAAAACGGTTTTCCAAGTGACATACTTCATATCTGCAGAAGCCACAGGCTCAAATGGGGGCTCCATGAGCTTGGCTATGCACAGGTTCAAGTTCCAGGGAGGGACAAGTTCCCTAAGTAGGGGGGTGAAGATGTAGCCGGCCTCTAAAGAATTTTATTAAAATAGAATGAGAAATTATGGCGTTAAATGGAATGAGAAATTATAGATTTTTTCCTTACCAGCAGAAATGTAGGCCGAAATGGCGACTAGGTGAACCATTAGGGATGATGCCCTGTGTGGCCTGATGCTTGCAAATACACCAGGTACAGTAGTCCAGCAGAGGGGACAGATTTGCCTGTTTTTACACCAGAAAGAGAATCTCTTCCATTTGGAGGCATACGTTTTTATGGTGCTTGGCTTCTTGGCCAGCCAAAGGATTCTCAGAACCTGCTCTGAATACTGAGAGTCTGGGAACTCTAGCTCTTCAAGTACCAAGCTTTGCAGTGAAGAGACTCTATGCTGGGGTATACTATCCCCATATCAGGTAAGGACAGGAGACTGTGGTTCAGGGGCTGGTGAATGGGCCGTTTGAAAGAGCCAGGAGCAGGGAGTACCATGGCTGTCTTGCCCAGTCTGGAGCCACCAGAATCATAGGGGTTGGCTGGCTCCTGAGTTTTAGCAGGACTCTGAGGATCACGGGAAATGGAGGGAAGGCATACAGAAACTTTCCCCTCCAGTCTAGAGTCAGGGCATCCACAGGTACTGTGCCCAGGGTTGGGGGCCTGCAACAGTACAGAGGAAGCTGGTGGTTGAGATCGGAGGTGAAGAGATCCATCTCTTGGGTGCCCCACCTCCTGAAGATTGTGGTCAGCACTTGCCTGTTTAGGGTACATGCATGGTGGCCCAGACTGATGCGGCTCAGGGAGTCTGCCAGCACACTGTCCTTGCCTGGAAGATGAATGGCAGAGAGCTGTATGTCCAAGGAGTAGGCCAGAGACCAAATCTTCACAGCCTCTGTGCAAAGCTTTGTGGATCTTGTGATCCCTGCTTGTTGATATAAAACATAGCAGTGGTGTTCTCTGTTCTGATTTGAACAGATTTGCCCTATAGTTGGGGGGGGGGGTGAAAGCTTTGATAGCCAGATACACCATCCCTGAGCTTGAAGATATTTGTTTGACACCTGGACTTCCTGGGGGACCACACCACCTTATGGACTGGTCCGCTAGGTGTGTCCACCCATCCTAGGAGGGAAGCATCTGTGGTAAGCACTCTGAAGGGTTCCTTCTGCTGGAAGGGAATCCCTTCCCCTTAGTTTCTCCTTGTCTTTCCACCAGTCCAGGGCTTGTAAGAGGGTCCTTGTAACTGGAATGAGATTTGACAGAGAGCCTCTTTTCAGAGACCAGTGAGCTCTAAGGTGGCACTGAAGGTCTCTCATCTGACATATGGCATCTGGGACCACAGCTGTGGTAGAAGCCATGTGGCACAGGAGTCTGAGAAAATGTCTGGCTGGCCTTAGCTGTTCCAGGGCAAAGGAGTTTGCTAGATTTTGAAGGTTGCGTACCCCATCCAATGGAAGCAGAGTTTTCCCTTGCTTAGTGTCCAGCTCTGCTCCTATGAACTCCAGTAGATGAACTGGTTCGAAGTGGGACTTTTCTGAGTTGATCAGGAAGCTCAGGGACTCCAGGGTGAGTCTCTGGCCTTTTGGGGAGACTTGTCCACTATCAGTCAGTCATACAGGTAGGTAAAGACAGATACCTCCTATCTTTTGAGATAGGCCGCCACCACTGCAAGGCACTTTGTGAAGACTCTGGGAGCTGAAGAAAGGCCAAATGGCAGAGCTGCAAACTGGTAATGGTTAGATGGTAGTCTGAATCTGAGACATTTTCTGTGGGAAGGTCTTATTGAGAAGTGGAAATATTCATCCCGAGATCTAGAGACGCTAGCCAGTCTCCCTGTTGTAAAGAGGGAATTACTACCAACAGGGAGATCATCTTGAATTTTGGATTGTAGAAATGCTTGTTTAGGAATCGGAGGTCTAGCATGGGTTGCCAGTCCCCATCTTTCTTCTAGGTGAGAAAGTACCTGGAATAATGCCCTTTTCCCCACTGGGAGGAAGGAACTCTTTCCACTGCTTTTGCTGACAAGAGAGACTTTACCTCTAACTCCAGAAAGATTCTTTCTGTGGGGGTTAGGGGTTTTAAGGTCTTGTGACCCTGCTGAGTGGGACATTTTTTGAACTGCAGGTCAAGACCTCGACCCACCCACCCATTTGTCTGTGGTGATGAGATGCCATTGGTGGAGACAGTGAGTCAGCCTTCCTCCTACTGGCAGAGGGCAGGCGACCAGAGTCTTGTAGTCAAGGGATTTGTTTAGTCTGAATTTTTGTAGAAGGGTGGGATCAGCACGTCTCTGAGCTCTCCTGCCCCTTCCCCTAAAGAACCTCCTCATTTGAGAGTAGTCTAAAGCCATAGGCATTGACACAGGGTAAAAAGCCCTGGGTTAGTAGCCCCTACCTCTTCCCCTTCTACTATAGGGTTTTAGGAGGTTTCTCTTTAGCCGCATTACTCTGATAGGTGGTCTTGTACTCCTCCACCTTCTTCATACAAGTCTCTGTTTTGTCTCCCAACAGAGAATTATCACAGGGGAAATGCACAGCCTTAGTCTGGGTGTCCTGGAAGAGGTTAGTAGTCCTTAACCAGGCAAAATGTGTGAGGGAGATGGCATGAGCCGTGCCCCTAGATGCAGTGTCATTCGTATCCACAGCCATATGAAACTGATATTTTGTTTAATTTAAGGCTGTTATAACCGTTTCTGCGAATTCTTGAGCCACTTTATCTGGAGCTTGCTGGCTGATTGCCAGGACAGAGTTCCACAGTACCTTTTGATACTGAGCAGTGTACGCCATATAGGTACAAAGGCGAAGCATTGTGTGGTATAATATTTTTTTACCCATGGTGTCCAATTTCTTAGAGTCTTTTTCTGGGAGCTGTGGAGAAACAGCCACCTTTGCTTTGTCACAAGCTGCAACTTGCACCACTCTTCATGATCTGGATGCATGTAAAGGTATTCAGCATGGATGGGTAGATTTGCCAAGCTGATATTTTCTATTTTTTTATCCACCCCTGATATAGAGGTGGGGTTTTGGAGAAGTTTGAAAGTAGCCCTACAAAGGGACTTGTGAACTGGAAGGAGCAGCTTTCTAGAGGGAGGAAGACCCATCCAAAAAGTCTTCCTCCTCATCCTCCTGGGTAGACTCCTGAATAGAAAGGTCAAGAGTTTCCACAGTGTGCTGCACGAATGTAAAATGAGAGGAAAAATCATCTGGGCCATGACCAAAATCTTGGTTAGGGGTTTCCTCAGTTTCTAGGGGTTCACCTTCCTCTGCATTATCATCTCCTTCATAGAAAATGCCCTGGCCAAGACCCGGGTCAGAGTGAATAGGAGAAGAGGGACCAGCTGGGTGCCCAAAAAAGATCCCACAGCCTGAAACGTTTGATATAGTTGCCAAACCTTTGCCATTTCCTCTGCAGAGGGAATATCTTTTTGTAACACTGGTGTCTCCCTTTGCTTTTCAGCAGGAGGGGCAGTGATATGTTTTTTTTCTTTTTGTTTCTTTTTAACAGGCACTGAATCAGAAATCTGCTGAGAATGTCTTTTTGGCTTGGGTAATATTATTATTAATTTTCTCAGACTTATTTTCTGTGGGGTCCTTAGAGGACATATCTTTGTTCTTGTAATGAAAGGAGGTCTCCTCTTCTGGATTCTTAATGGAGGGAGAGGCAGTCTGAGAAGTCATATTTTTCTTTTTCATATACATACACACACACATATATATATATATATATATATATATATATATATATATATATATATATATACACATATATACATACACACACATACTTTTTTCTTCTCCCTCTCTTTGTTTTTTGCCCCGAGGCTGGTTACTATTGAGAGTTAAATGTGACAAGTCACCCCCAAAAGGGAAGTGAATGGCCCCAAAAACCTGGCAAACACAGTGTCAGTCTATTGCCACCAGAGAGACTGCACATAAAAGTAAGGGGCCATGCAGTTTTAGGTGCCCCTGGCCTGCCAAGTAGTCAGGAGTTGTTCCTCGAGAGAGAAAAGAAGGCTCTGAGGAACTGGGGTAAAAAATTACTTTCCCGTGGAACAAATGAAGTAAAATGCAAATAAACACTAAAAAATGAATATCTGCTGGAAAACTAACGTAAAAATGTAATAACTACACATTTTTCTACCTCAGGTGTGAACTATTTCAGTCAGAAAATCATGCTGAAGAGTGAAAAACGGAAGTTTCCCCACAGCTGCAGGAAAAAGCACAACGCTGTGAGAAATTGATAAAATAAATACTCTAAAGGCAGCACAAGCAACAAAAAATACCAAGCAAAGACAAACAGAACTATTTCAAGTGAAGTCTAAGGAGAGAGAGAGCTCTGGGGCAGACTTGTCCAGTTAGCAGAGAAATGAATTTGACTGAGCCCTCACTGGCATCTACAGGCAGCACTCTCCCTCTTTTCTCTGACTAACCAGTTCCTGCAGTCATTAGGGCAGATTCCACCTCCAGTGCACCTTAACCCAGCTGGCATAACTGCATTAGTCATGCATACCGAAGGATTCCTGGGGTGATAATTTACTCCTTGTCTGGAAGGTTTGTTTATGTTAACCTGTCAGGACCTATCTAATTCTTAGTGGCATTCTATTCAGTTTGTTTCAGACTTGAATTATTCTGATGACAATTCACAAGTGTCCTTCTTGGGGGAAGTGAAGGAGTTAGGAACCAGACTGCATTATACAGGAAAATGCTGAAAACTGAAGATGACGAAACATGATAATTTAGTTGACTTTTTTTGTCAACTTACATTTTTTAATTATTTCCCAGCCTTTATAAATGTTAACATCTTCTGCTGTGTGGCTTTCCATTTGATGCAATAAATACCATACTGTAGTCTAAGAATGCAGTCAGTAAATTAGAACGATTTACAAGGTGGAACTCTCATGATGTTATATTTGTAGGAGGGGTAGCTGTCCTCTACAGGAAGATGGGACCTTACCAATAGCGGTTGTAAGAGGCATCATAGGGGGTTGCAAAGAAATCATAGGGTGTCAACTGCAACACCTGGCTACCCTGGAATGCATACCTCTCACCCTGCCAGAACCAAAATTAGTGATACTGCCCATTTAAATCAGGGACAAATGCTCAAAATCAGGGACACCATTTTTTACTTGAAGTATAGTGCAGCGTCACAATTTTTATATCTATTCAAATGCACACCACAACCTGCCTAAGGGTAACATCATGCCACTGCCATTAATGCATACAGTACTCTCTTGTAAAAGGCACACATAGGCAAACCAAAAGTTAATTGGCTGAACAGTATTGCACTACTCCCAACATTAAGGCTGGAATCTACTCCTGGCCCTAACGTCTTCTTGTCACTCGAAAATGCAGATCAAATGGTTCTCGCAGGTCTGCTGTCTATATATTTCTTTATTATTTGCCATGTTGCAAGTGATTTCCTAATGAATAAGGTAGTAAAAAAAAAAAAGTCACAAATTTCAAGGAGCATCATTGGCTATGTATCATTACTGTGTAGACAATGTCTGGATTATTTAAAAATTAAATCCCATATTGTTGTTAACTCAACATTGGTATACGGCTGGGTACTATCATAATATAGTAGTATGTACCTATCATGGTGTCACCACTCTGTGAGTAGTATATTGCTTTACACGTGTTCCCTTTGATTTTTCTCTCTCGCTCAATGCACATATTATTGCCTAATTGATTATCGTGTCTGTGTAGCATAGTACAACATAAATTATGTATGCCACACAGTTTACAGTATCAACATTGCACATAATTTTACACTGTATTTATTTGAATCACATAACCTGTCATACATAGAAACATAGAAACTGATAGCAGATGACGACTGCTGGGCCCATCTAGTCTGCCCATTTTTAATTATGATCACATTTGCTCCAGACCCAACTTGATCTACAGCACTGTCTTTTCCACCCCTTCCTTCCTTCCTCTTAGGTTACCTTTGTGGCTATTGTGACAGGGTTAAATAAGGCTCTGCCCCATTTGTTATTCCAAAAGTGCTTAAACACAAGTATCTGTTCTTTCTGCTCCTTGTCTGTCCGGTTGCGAAACCAAATTTTCTTGTGAGACTTAGGAACTGATCACTCAGACGGTTTCGCAATTTTCCGCCTCTCCCTCTCTCTCTACCTTCACCTGCTATTCTGTCTTTTCTTCCCTAGCGCATATCTGCAGTTATAAAAAAATATATAGGGGAATCTTTATGTGGAAATGTCACTGATACTGGGATCCCTTTGTTTAAAACTGTATATAGTTATACTGTTGTAATGATTGCAAAAAGCTATTTGGAACTCAGGGGGTTAACCTGAAATGCAATGTTTAAGCCTCTTGCAGAGATGTAAACGAGAGGTCCGTTCTGGGTCACAATGTTCTTTTTGCTGCACCTGCTGAAACTGATAAGAACACCGTGTGAGAAACAAAATGTTCTTTTAACGAGCTCCTGCAAAAACTTGTTATGATAAGACCTGCAATGTTTTGCAAGAGAAAGAGACAAAGACAGACTGAGATTTGAAACTGAGACGAAGAATGACTCTGCTTTCTAGGTTTGTACTGCCATTGTAAATAGTTATTCTGAACAATTTTATTTTTTTATTTTACTGTTTTTAATAATAAAACACTTGTTGCGAATTTTACAACTGTTCCTGGTTTTCCTATGCTTCCTAACCAGTGCCTCAACACCACTTATTCCTGGCATTTTTGAAACCCACCACTGGTTTGTCTCCCACTGAAGTCTATTCCAGGAATCCACCCCCCGTGATAAAGTACTTCCTCACATCTTTCCTGAATCTACCTCCTTTCAACTTGATATAATGACCCCTTGTTCCATAGCACCTTTTTCTCTGAAACACCTCTCACTCCTGTAAACTATTAACCCCCCAAAGGTGTTTAAAGGTCTCCATCATATCCCCACTCTCCCTCCTCTCCTCCAGGGTGTACATATTGAACTATTTCAGTCTCCTCTTATAGGGCTTCTGAGGCAGACCTTGCACCATTCTGACAGCCCTCAGCTCTCTTCTTGTCACTTTCTCCTTTTTCCAACTGTTCCCCCTTCCTCGCCTTTCTCCTTTGACTGCTTCTTCCTCCCCCTTCCTCCTTTATTAACCTCCTATTTCCTTGAATAACTTGCAACCTGGTGGGACTCTCTCCATTCAGGATCTCCCTACTTTCTATCTCAGCCTGTGGTGGGCCACTTTCTGCCTCTCCTATTTCTTCTGTCACCCCTTCGGTTACTTTAAATGTCCATCGAAGTAACATTTAAACTGTCTACTAAAGACTATGGTTCCCTCCTGGATGGAAGCAGGCCAGCACCTTGGTATAGGCTCTTATCCTTCTAGGTTTGCCCACAGTCCCCAATGTAGCCATATCTCTCCTCTCTGCACCATTCCTTGTACCATTACTTAAAGGCCTTAGTGAGAAGCTCCCTCTTCTTCCCCATATAGTACAAATTGCACTTGCTGCTCGCATTTTAAACACATGGGAAACACAGGATCAACCAGATGAATGATCTAACTTTACAAAAAATGAAATTTACACATGGAGTTGACTATGGCACTTTATCTTCATGTTTAAGCCCATGAAACACCCTTATCAAGTTAATGCATTAGCAGCCAAAGTGGCTCTGACCAGAGTTTGTTTGTGTTTTTGGGCAAAACCTGATACAGAGCTCACAACTAGAAAAATCATGGTCAGGGCACGGGCAGTACTCATGGTAGTCTGCTTTAGGCAGGAGTTTAAAACAACTGGCACAACTGTTAAAACCTGTGGGTCCTGTGCTTTTCTGGGGCTTGTCAGACATGCCAATTGCTGACAACCCAAAGGGAGGAAAAACAGCGGTTCCAATAAGCTAGCAGTTTGGTTCCCACAGAAAATGGGAACTGCAAGTCAAGTGTAATCTACATATAGAGACAACAAAATATGCCCAATATAATTAAAACAGCATCTCTGTTCCTAAATTTGTAACCAATACCTAATGAACAGGAATTGCTAGCAGTGAATAAAAAATGAGCACCGCCATCTAAATTATGGAAAACCACTTCAAATTAAATAAAAATTTAGATGATTAAATGCAGTTCCTTTTCTGCGGGAACCACGCTTTTTAAAGTGAGTTCTTGGTACCCTGGAACCACGAGGGAACAGAAGAAACAGAGCCAAAACAACAACAACAAATAATACCCTGACACAGAGTTATCAAAAAAATAACAAGAAACTAACTAAAATGAAATTAACAAGAAGTCAACCAGGATGTCGGCACTAAAAGAGCGACTTTGGGGTGATCCTTTCACGCAGATAAATAAATCTTCCATTAGACGGCAGGGGAGAGCGTGACCACAACAGAGTTTCGAATTTCATTCTAAGTTCTCTAATTAGCATAAAATTCTAGGCTCCAGGGCAGCTCATTCCAGGAGAATGATTGCAGCTCTTAAAGCAACAGTGAGAGATTCCTGGGGTTAGAGCATCAGCCATAACGGTCATTAGGCTAATTCTGAAATGTACTAAAATGGTGGACAATCACTACTCCTGCCCAGAACAGTGATTCAGAGATTCAGTTATGCTGACTGATGATGAATAACTTCACCCATGGGACTAACACAGAGCAATGCTGGGTACTGCCCAAACAGTCAGGAAATCATTATATTATCAGATTTCCCCACCAAACTATCAGGAAATCTTTACATAAAAAAGGATCAACAACAGGTACACTACCAAATATGACAGGAATGGAAATCTGGAACTTTATTGGGTGGGTAGGAAAAAGGATTCAAAGAGGTATTTGCATACAAGAGAGAAAAACACTTCCATTTGGCTGTGTAAGTTTTCCTAGTGGCCGGCTTGCACGCAGCCAGAAGAATATCTGAAACTCTGCGCAAGACATTGAACCTGTTCACCTCTATCTCGTCAGGAGCCAAGCGTGAAGGTGAAGCGATCTCAGATTGTGATGGACCACAGGCCCCTGAGTCAGGAGGTTTGTCTGATGGGGAAGGGCTTTTGGAGGGGTTTTTGCCATACTGCTGAGTAAAGGAAACCATATTTGTCGAGGCCAGAAGGGAGCAATGAGGATCATTTTGCACTCTGGGACTCGAACTTGAGAAGTATCCTCTGAATTAGAGGAAGAAGCGGAAAGGCGTATAGAAAGCGTTTTGTCCACTGCAGCCTGAAAGCATCCTGACAGAAAATGCCAGGCCCTAGATTTCTGGAGCAGAAGAGAGGCAGTTTTGTGTTGAGCGGGGATGCAAAAAGGTCCAGGTCTAGAGTTCCCCACTCCGCGAACAGTGGCTGAACCACGGTTGAGTCGAGGGACCATTCGTGTGGATCTGTCTCTGTTCTGCTGAGATGGTCTGCCAGTTCGTTCTGCACTCCCAGCAAGTAGACTGCTTGAATTAGAGCCTTGTGCTCCAAGCACCATTACCACACTCTCATCGCTTCCCAGCATAAAGGGTAAGAGTGAGCACCGCCCTGCTTGTTGATGAAATACATCACTGCTTTGTTGTCCGTTTCAAAGAGAATGTTCTTGTGACAGAATGTCCTTCAAAGCCAGACTGCATAAAGGACGTCTCTCACTTCTAAAACATTTATGTGAAGCTGGGACTCGTCCTGAGTCCATGTACCTTGGGTGTGGAGATTCTAACAGTGAGCTCCCCACCCCATCAGGGACGCATCCATGGTAATGGAAATCTGATGATCTAGAGAAGCAAAGGGATACCCTTCCAGAAGATTGTCCTCTTGCGAACACCAGGTGAGTGACCTCTTCAGAGGTTCTGTCACCTTGATGAGAAAGGACTGAGGGTGAGTGGTCAGGGACCACTGAGTACTGAGCATTCACTGATAGATTCTCATGTGGAGGCCTGCTAGGGGTACAGTGAACACCAAGGATGCCTTGAGACCCAGCATCCGTTGTATGGAGATAGCTCGAACCAAGCTGTTCTCTCTGATGTATCGGGCTATCTGTAGGATATCGCTCCTTCTGTCCTCTGGTAGATAAGCTTTCGCACAGGAGTTGTCCAGAAGAGTTCCTATGAAAAGGAGTTTCTTAGAGTGCTGTAACTGCGATTTCTTGAGATTTAGCAGGACTCCCATGGATGTGAGGAAGTCTGAGTCCATGACTACGGCGTCAAGAGTTCCTTGCCTGGAAGGGCTTGCTAGAAGCCAGTCGTCCAGATATGGGAACACTTGTATTCTGATCTTTCTGAGGTGCACTGTGAGAATTGCACAACACTTTGTAAAAACTCATGGCGCTGAGGATAGACCAAAGGGCAGGACTCTGAACTGACAATGTTGACCCAAAGACATGAACCTTAGATATTTGTGATGCCTTTGGTGAATAGGAATATGCTGGTAACCATCCTGCATGTCCAGGGAGGCTAACCAATCGTGTTGATGAAGCAAAGGTAACAGGATTCCTAGCAATATCATTTTGAATTTCTCTTTGGGAAGAAATTTGTTAGATTTTCTGAGGTCCAAAATGGGGCCCATGCCACCAGTTTTCTTTGGAACTAGAAAGTAATGGGAGTAGAACCCTGTGTTCTGTTGATCCAGCGGAACTACTTCTACTGCCCTGTTGTTCAGAAGGCCTTGTATCTCTGAGGCGAGAAGTTCTGACTGAAGAGTTGACAGTTTTGGTTGCCGTATGGGGGGGACAATATGGAGGGTTCTCTGAAAGAGTGAGAGAATACCCCTTGTGGATTATCCGGAGGACCCATTTGTCCGATGTTATAGACTTCCACTGGTTGTAGAATTGAGTCAGACGACCGCCCACCGCTAAGAAGGAAGCAGCTGAGGTGGGACTTGGGCCAGAAACTCAGAAGGCAGCACTGGGCACTTTGGGCCCTTATGCTTTCTGTTGAGTTTTCTTTTGAGGCTGAGGCGCTTGGCTTTTATTAAAACCTCCTCTGCCCTTGACTCGAAAGGACTGACGGTTGTGAAACTGGCACTTAACACCCCCCCCCCCCCGGAGAAGGGGTGAAGATCATGTCGAGCCAATTTAATGACCAATCTAGTCTTTTGTGTGGCCTCTAGAGCTTGTTCTACTTGAGGACCGAAGAGATACACACCGTCAAAAGGCAACGGCATGACCTGTTGCTGGGCATCATTCGTGAAGCTGCAAGTGCGCAGCCAGGAATGATAGTGGGTACAAATGCCTGCTGCCGCCGATTGGGAGGCAGTATCGAAAGTGTCCATAGCTGCTTTAACCTGTTGTTTGTTGGACTCGATACCCCTGGTTATGGTTTGAAGAAGCTCTGAATTAGCGTCAAACTCCGGTAGAACTTCAACCATTTGTTTGAGTGAATGCCAAAGAATATACTCATATTGAGAGAAGTAGCCCTGGTAGCTAGCAATACGCATACCCAGGGAGAATGCAGCAAAGACTCTCTTACCTAAAGTATCTATCTTACGAGATTCTTTGTTTATAGGTCGAGCTGTAGTAGTCTGAGGAAGGATGACCTTATCATTCTCTGCCAAGACTACAATAGGGTCCACAAAGGCTTGAAAGGCCAAAATAGGTTGATCCTTGGGAGCAGCATACTTCCTATCCATGGACTTAGCCACAGAAGGAATGAGAGCAGGGTTATTCCACACCATTTGAGAAAGCGTCTCAAAGGAGGGCTGTACCGGGGAGATAAATCCATAGGGATGTTCGGAACATGAAGGTACTGGAGTCTTAAAAGCTTCCCAGGATCGATATCCACTGTCTGGCGAGAAAGAGTGGAATTCAAATTTTTCAGCAGAGGCTTAAATGACAGGTACTCGACCACAGGCTCTGCAGCAGGATTATATCCTGTTCCTTCCACAACATCACCCAGCCTAAGGTCTAGGTCAGGCTCAATATCATCTTCTGACAGCCCAGGAGGGACTCTATGGACATGTAACCCCTCACCCCTGCCTTTTTGCAAAAACGACAGGTGGCATGCTGTTGAAGCTGACAGCAGTACCTGGTGTGGACTGGGTTCGGGGAGGATGAGGTTACTCGGCACAGGGGGCCTAGGTTTGGCTACTCTGCACAGGGGCACCCAAGTAAATCCGAACACAGGAAGCAATAACTGTAATGTCCAGAACCAGGAATGGGATTCTACAGTGTAGCTTTTATTCACATCCAAGCTGAACAAACAAAGCACAGACGGACCCCCACGGGGCTACATTCCTGGTAATGCAGATTAGAGACAACAGAACATACAGGTTACTCACCTGTAACAGGAGTTCTAGGAATGGTATATGTTGTTCATCCACACTTTCTGGCAGGTATCGTTGCCGCTTTAATTCTTGCTGGAAGGTCTTCAAGCTGGCTCCTCCCACCCACCCGGGTGGTAAAACTCTTGGCTCCGCCCCATGACGCCAGATATGGCCCGCTGGAAGCTCAGATTGTGCGTCGAAGCCAGGGAGGTCGGGTGGGTCGTGTGGATGAACAACATATACCATTCCTAGAACTCCTGTTACAGGTGAGTAACCTGTATTTCTAGGGACATGGATATGTTGTTCATCCACACTTTCTAGCAGACTCCTAGCAGTTCTCGGGAGGAGGGAGGCAAGCACACCCGATACTTCTTGGGAAGAGAAGAAACTGGAGAACCGAGGCCCAAAACCAGCATCCCGGCATGACTCAAGGTCGATGTGGTAGTGGGTAATAAAGGTATGTGCCGACTTCCAGGTAGCAGCCCTGCAAATATCCTGGATAGGGACATCCCTGGAAGCAGCTACCGATGCAGCGGTATGGCGGGTAGAATGAGCTCTTATCCCTCTGGGAGGCTCCATACCCGCCAACCTGTAGCAGAGCTCTATGCAGGAGGTGATCCACCTGCCTATCGTCCACTTTGCTGCAGGTCTGCCAGGTGCGGCTTCAGCGTAGGTGACAAACAGCTGGCGAACCTCTCCCAGAACTTCAGCCGTCTGCTCCTAATAATAGCAGCACTCGCCTAGGGTCCAAAGTATGGAGCCTATACTGGCCTCCGAGGTGTGATTGGGGTAGAACACGGCAGAGTCAACACCTGATTAAGGTGAAACTCTGACACCACCTCGGAAGGAATTTCGGGTGGGGTGCAGGACAACCTTGTCCCTGTGGAAGATCAGGTAGGGAGACTCGATGGAAAGCGCCTGGAGCTCTCCCATCCTTCTGGCTGACGTGACAGCCACCAAGAAGGCGGTCTTCCATGACAGGTGTGAAAGATCATACCTGTGCATTGGTTCGAATGGCTTGCCCATGAGCTTGGCCAATACCAGCAGTAGATCCCATGGAGGTGGAGGTTCTCGCATCGGAGGGGAAATGGGGTCAAAGCCCTTGAAAAAGCGCCCGACCACCTTCTCCTGTGCCACCAACTGCTTGCCGGCCCGTGCCCGGTAAGCAGAGATGGCTGCCAGGTGCACCTTAAGGGTCGTCGACCGAAGCCCTTGCTGAGAAAGGGACCACAGGTAGTCCAGAATGCTTGCCAAGGGGCAGTCGGAAGGGTCCAAGCCCTTCCCCTGGCACCAAATGGAAAACCTCTTCCATTTGAAGGCATAGCATTTCCTGGTCGACTCCTTACGGGACGCCTCAACGACGTTGAGGACCTTCGTAAAGACCCAAGGCCTGGAACTCTAGCCGCTCAGGAACCAGGCCATCAGGTACAGGGATTGAAGGTCCAGATGGAATACCTTCCCCTGACTGACTGAGATCAGGTCCGGGCGGGCTGGAGGCCGCCTCGGGAGCCTGAAGCTGAGGCTGAGGAGATCTGGATACCAGAACTAGCGGGGCCAGTCTGGGGCTACCAGAATCACCTGCGCCTTGTCCCTCCTCGCCTTGAGAAGCACCTTGTGGATCAAGGGAAATGGGGGAAAGGCGTAGAAGAGGCCGAGTCCACGGCCTCGAGAAGGCATCCCCCTGCAGCGAGCCCTGCTGGGGGGGGGCGGGCATGGAACAGACTCAGCTCGCATTCTCCTGGAAGCAAACAGATCCACCTGAGGTGCGCCCAGTGGAGAAGAGATTTTGTACTACCTCCGGCAGGAGAGACCACTCGGGAGACGCAGCCCCTATCCGGCTTAGGGCATCGGCCAGGGTGTTGGAGGCTCCTGCCACGTGAATGGCTAGGAGATCCGCCTCCAGGCTGCGCACTAGGGACCAAATGCGGAGAGCTTCCTTGCATAACAGCATGGAGCGCGTCCCGCCCTGGCGGTTCAGATAGTACATGGTCATGGTGTTGTCCGTCTGGACCTGAACCACTTGACCCTGTAGAAACAGAGCAAAGGTGGTGAGAGCTAGACGGACCGCTCGGAGCTCCAGCAGGTTGATGTGGCATCGGGACTCCTGAGGGGACCAGAGGCCGTGCGCTCGGTGTTCCCCCAGATGGGCACCCCAACCCATCAGAGAAGCGTCGAGAGAGAGAGACCGTCGGCTCGGGGCAGACGAATAGGATACCCTCCTGCAGATGAGCTGGAACGATCCACCATTGGAGAGCTTTCCACATCTCCCGGGTCACTGTCACGAGCCGGTCCAACGGATCGCGGCGTTGTGACCACTGGCTGGCCAGTCCCCATTGAAGGGGACGCATGTAACCACGGGCCCAACGGACCACGCTGGTGCAGGCCGCCATGAGGCCCAGGAGGCACAGGAAGTCCCGGGCAGGGCGCAATTGCCCAACCAGAAATGATTGGGCAAAGGAGGAAAGAACCTCGGCCCTGTCCGCCGGGAGCCGTGCTCTGGCTCGCAGAGAGTCGAGCTCTGCCCCGATGAACAGAATCATCTGCTTTGGCACGAGTTCCGACTTGGCCTCATTGATGAGGAGGCCAACCTGAGAGCAAACCTGGAGGGCCAGATCGCTGGACCGCTCCACCTCCAGTCTGGAGGGGGCTGCTATCAGCCAATCGTCTAAGTAAGGGTACACCCGGACCCCACGGCGCCACAGGAATGCTGTCACCACTGCCATGCATTTGGTGAAGACCCTGGGAGCTAGGGAGAGGCTGAAGGGCATGGCCCGGAACTCGTATAGGGATCCCTCTGCTCTGAAGCGGAGGAATCTCTGATGGGAGGGATGGATTGGGACGTGAAAGAACGCGTCCTGGAGGTCCAGGGAGCAGAACCACACGCCTCGTTCCAAGGATGGGATTATCTGAGCCAGAATGACCATCCTGAAGGTCCAAGACATTAGGAACTTGTTCAGGTCGTGCAGGTCGAGAATGGGGCGCCAGCCCCCCGTCCGTTTTGGGACCAGGAAGTACCTGGACACAAACCCTGGGTCTGGAGGAGGATCTGCCACCTTCCTGATTACCTCTTTTTCGAGGAGCAGGGCAATATCATCCCGGTGGGCCGACAGCGAGGCTGCGGACCCCGTGGCCCCCCAAGGGGCGACGGCTCGAAAAGGTGGAACCTGCTCGAACTCCAGAGGCAGGCCTTTTCCTACCACCTCCAACACCCAGCGGTCCGTGGTGATAGCGGACCAGCGGAGAAAAGAGTGGTGGAGCCATCCCCCATGGGGGAGCCAGGAGTGTGCGAGGTTGGGGCGGCACCCCTCAACCCGTCACTGGGCAGGCTTGGAGGAAGAACCGGCCGAGGACCTCCTGGGCCTTTACCTCCTGCTTCCTGTTGGAGGAAGCCGTCGGCTTGGGCTTGGGGCGTAAGCGCAAGCCTGCTGGCCTGTTGCTGGTGCTGCTGGGCGGTCGGAGAGCAGGGACTGAAGGGCGAAAGGACTTCTGCTGCTGGCGACCTTTGTCCCTCTGGGCGGAAGTGACAGAGTCCAGAGTGGCACTGGACTTCTCGATCCGCTGGAGGTGTCCCTCCACTCCAGGGCCGAAGAGGTCAGTCCCCAAGAAGGGGACGTCTGCCAACTTGTGCTGGGTATCCGCCGTGAAGGTGGATATCCTCAGCCACGCCCTGCGTCGCATGGCCACCGCGGCCGCTACTGACCTGGCACAGGAATCACCTATGTCCAGAGCAGTCTGGAGCTGCTGCTTCACCACCGCCCTACCCTGGTCCCGCATCTGGCGGACCGTGGTCTGCAGGTCAGGTGGGAGATAAGGAACAACCTCATCCAGGGAGCCCATGAGGGCGTTTGAGAAGTGTGCCATCAGCACGGCCGAGCTGGCCTGTCGGAGGCCGAGGGAGGACGCAGCGTACACCTTGCACCCGGCAAAGTCCAGCTTTTTGAACTCTTTGTCAGGGGGCTTGTCCACATTCCGAGCGTTACCGGAACGCTGGAAAACGCTGTCGGTGACTAACCCCTTGGCAGAGGGGTGTTCCGAGAAACCGGGCAAAGAGCCAGTAGGGACCGCATACTTCCTGGCCATCCTGGCTGAGGCGCAGGACAGGAAGCAGGCCGCTGCCAAAGCTCCAAGGCTGGGCCGACAATGGCCTCAGCCACCGGAAAGAGCCTCCGTTGGAGAATCCCTGGTCTAGGATCTCCGTCAGGGGATACTTGGCCCATTGGACACGGGCTCGAGCTGCTTCCTGTGGACTCCGAGATGGTCGTGCCAGACCCAAGAAAGGACGATGGGCTATAGATCCACTGACTGTGGCCCCAGAGGACTCCAGATCGCACTGCCTGGAGAACAGGAGGAATCGTCGTCGGTTCAAGAGTCTGCAAAGAGCTGCCTCGGCCCTGAGCCACCCTCCACCTGCCGAGGACGATCGGGAGTAAGGGTGATCAACAACCTGTGGGGCAGGCCGTGACCCGACCGAGAATTCTTGGTCGGTGCCCCCGTCTTCGGTTGTGGAGGCGAAGGTTCCACCACAATCGGTGGACCAGCTGATTTCGGCCTAGCAACCTGCCCTGGAGCGGGCAACTCGACTGGAATGAGTGGTTGCTTCAGGCGTTCTGGCGACAGCCACTTGATGGCCGGGGTCTTGGCCGGGGTCGGCTTAGGCCCGGATAACAGCAACTGCTTCCACATAAGATCCTCGTAGCGCCAGCACAACTTACGCCGCAGCCTCTCCTCACCCGGAGGAGGAGGACAAAGAGCGGCATCGCCGCTTACTTGATAACGAGACCACGATGTCGGCGGGAGCGGCTGGACTGAGAAGAGGTCCGAGACCGAGACCCTTGGGGGAACCGAGGGTGGGTCTGGGAAGGGCAGGGGACACCCGCTCTTCCGTCGGCTCGGGAACTTTAACCGGGGACTGCGGTGCCGAAGGAGCAGGCAGATCCTCGGCATCCACTGGGGGAACCGGTGAAGTAGGGTTGTCGGCTTCTCCAGTCGACAGCCCGTCTAACGGATCGAGAAAAATCTCGACTTCGTCGACGGAAGTCTCGGCAGGCTGGCCTGACGGGGGCACCGTGAAGCCAGTGGCCTCAGCCACAACTACGACTGAAGTCGACGGTTGGCTGCCCGGGGAAGGGGACCTCTCCCGCTCCCACGGACGCTGACGGTGGGACTTACCTTTCGACTCCTTTTCTTGGGCCAAGAAGAATGTCCCGAAGGCCCCTCTCCTTTGTGGAAAGGGACTGACAAAGCTCCTTGAGCGAAGCCGTGTCTGAGGAACTCACAGAGGCGGGATAAATGCCGCGGCGAGGAGGGAGGAAGATGCACGGCCTGGGCCGCCTCCTCCCTTAGTGATCATCTACTCGAGCTGCTCAGCGGAGCCAGCCGCCTTGTGGACACACGTGAGCCTCTTTGGATTTTACTGGCAGGAAGCGTTTCTTGGGGCACCCGAGCTTCAAACGGGCAGCGCGATCATCCAGAACGTTGGCTGAGAAAGAGCGGCACAACTCGCAAGCCTGCGGGTCATGATCTAGGCCTAAGCAGTAGATGCACGTGGAGTGCGGATCCGTCCTGGACATTTTCTGCCCACAAGGACACCTCTGAAAGCCGGGAACAGATTTGTCCATCACAGCCGTGAGGGAAGAAGAAGACCGAAGTTTAGAAAACTTCAAAACCAATTTCGGATGAACCGAAGAGTTAGGATCCAGTCTAAAACGCAGAGCGCTAAGGAGGGAACCTGAGCTTCCAAGCGGTAAGGAAGATCTGGCGTCATGGGGCGGAGCCGAGAGTTTTACCACCCAGGTGGGTGGGAGGAGCCAGCTTGAAGACCTTCCGGCAAGAATACCTGCCAGAAAGTGTGGATGAACAACATATCCATGTCCCTAAAATCTTCTTTACTATTTCCAGCCCTCAGGCTCTGAAACCACCAGGCACACAGCCCAGACTTGCACGCAGCTTTGGGTACACAGCCCAACTTGTACACTACTTGGGTTTTCCCAGACTGACTCCCGCTGACCACTTGATCCATGATCCATTTGGAAATGAACCAGTTTTCCTGTTGTGGCTCCCAAACCACCTTAGAGCCTTGACTCCCAGAGGGAATTTTCCTTCCAATCCCATCGCCTGGGTACTTCCTCATCACTGGCCAAGTGCATGAGGCAAAGTAGAAATCCACAGAGCAAATCTGTAGAGGTGGACCTGGTCACTAAAGATGGGGGGTCTCCCACCTCCAGCTCCTACAATCCATACCCGGCCATTTCTCGGGAAACTAAACAACTCTTTTCTGAAAGCTTGGCAATGTAGATTACTGGGTAGACGTATGTCACATCTCCTCTACATGGCTTGACTTCCACTATGTGCTGGACTTGAACATACTTTTGCTTTTGGCTAAGCCTATTACTCTAGGCCTCCCACTATTTCAGTAGTCCAATCCCCACTACCACACAAGTCCCAGGGTGAAAACATGGGCCCTTTAGAAAGAGCAGAAACTCACCCTCCGTTTGCAGGTGCCCCTGGGCGATTCACAAATCTTTTTGTTTCCCAAGCTCTTGAACAAATAAGGCAGCTTCTCCACTAGCAGAAAACCAGGGGGATTGCCCCCGGAATATGCAGAACAACCTTTCCTGCCCCCATCCCCGAGGGAGGTGGCACTGAGACCCAAATCAGCGGTCTCCACCACTTTAAAACTGCTTCTGTGTCTCTCTTTAGGTGGAAACACACACCTTTTTTACTAAATGTAGCCCTATGTCAGGGCTGAGGCTCCAAGAGCCTAACCAGAGCTGCTGTGTTCCTCTCTCAGCAAGCTCCAAACACCAACTGACTTACAGACTACTGTTCAAACCTCCCAACATTCTATTCCAACTCCATGCTGCAGATTCCATTGTGGCTCATGCAGCTGCGACATGGTGATGTCATCCCTCAGTCTCAGCTGAGACTGAGAACAGAGTGAGACAGTGTGAAATCCATTTAACTGGAGTTTCACAAGCTGCCTTCCCTGCCTACCACTAGGTCTTACTGGGATTCTAGTAACCCTGGGTAACAAGGGGGTTACAGAGAGGAAAGGAGTGACAATCAGAAAGAAAATAGGAGGCCGGCCCGGTGGCGCTGAGGGTTGAGGCGCTGGTCGCTACACCTCGTGCCACGCCGGCGACCCGTGTTCGGGAACGAGCACGGGCTGTGAGAGTCGGTGGGAGGAGATGGATCGGCGTCAGGTGGACTGCTGTCCATCTCTGGGGTGGGGGATTCGGGTGGCGGTGCTTGCCTGACCCCTAGCGGAGGCTGAGGATCAACAACACGCACCCGCGGGAGGCAGAGGCGGGCCGTGCAGGCAGCTTGACTAGTGCAGCATGCAGGGCGTGCGTACTCAGTGCTGGCGTCACTGCACGCCATGCCGACGGAGAAAATTTGGGGAAAAAATGGAGCCGCACACGCGTCGTTCCCGTTGCCATCCCCAGAGGGCGCCTCCTGGCATGGACCCGTTCTGGTGGGTTGAGTCGCTCCCCACCACCCTACCCGCCAGTGAAAGTCGCGGGGTGCTGAAGAGGGGGTCTCATGTCCGGGGATGGCGCCGGAGAAACGGAAGAGTCTGGAGGCTCTGGGAGAAATAATATCAAAAAAAGAAAGAAAATAGGAGGGAAAGGGGTTCGAGTCGAGGTCCTGGAGACTGGAAGGCGTCACACGAGTCCCAGTGCCAATGAAGAGCATGGCACCGTCTGGCCCAGCACAGCGCACGGTGCTGACAGAGCCCCCGGTGCTGAGGACGGTGCCGACAA
The DNA here is from genome assembly GCA_016271365.2 of Neoceratodus forsteri. NCBI lineage: Eukaryota > Metazoa > Chordata > Ceratodontiformes > Ceratodontidae > Neoceratodus > Neoceratodus forsteri. The sequence goes on from CM057459.1 coordinate 984,016,263, forward strand.
GCGGCATGACGCAGAGGATGGCACCGACAACCTCAAGGGCACCAACAGAAGCATCAACGCAGAGGATGGTGCCGAGCAACTCATTGACGCCAATCGCGCCGAAACCAATGCAGGGCCCCGAAAACCAAGATTTGAGGCAAAAGAAGGAAAAGAAGCAGGAGAAAGAGGCATCGGTGTAGCCCCCTGTGCCGCAGCCATGTGGGGGGGGCACCTGAGTGCAGAGTCGACGGCACTGAAGAAGGCGTTAAGCGATAAGGAGGCCAACACGCCCTATCCGATCACCAAAGGGTCCGAGAGCCCCTGAGTGACCGGGCCAGGCAGCTGGACCAACCTCTGAGCCCACTGTTCCATTAGAGCGGCCTACTGATGAAATTGCTCATCTGAAGCCCTACCAGAAGGCGGGGAAGGGCTCAGATGTCGAAGAGGTCGGAGACCGGAGACAGAGACTGGCAACTGACCTCAATGACTGACCGTCGACACGCAGACATACCAGAAGGCAACCTCGAGTGATGCCTTCTCTTTCTGGACCTACGGATCGAAGAAGAGCTCGAGGCCGAATGGTGCCGAGAGTTCAACCGTTTTCCTTTATGCTTCTGGGGGGACTACCCCTCTCCCCGGGCACTGGACTGTCCGTTGTCAGACCCTCCCTCCGAAGAGGGTGGCGGACCAGACCCAGCCCGGCTGACTTAACTTTCATATAAAGTCTCCCTACCGTCACTTTACCTACTCATGGTCAACTCCGTCAATGTAGGCCGAGACGTCTTTCTTATAGTAAATTATAGTAAGCGGTACTTTATTTCAAGAAATACTACAAAATAAAAAAAAAAAAAATTAAAACTATGCTGCTAGTTTGAAGTCTAACTCCCGGTGGGCGAGCAACATTGCCACTATAGTGTACTCGGCAGGAAAAAAGGAACTGAAGCGGTTGGAGGGTCGACACCGAGATAGTCATTGCCGCACGAGCTGAGACTCGTGGCGTCGCTCCATCTCTGGCACCGACCCTCCTGCAAAAAAGTTTGCTCCTGCTGGGTCTTAGCGTCTCCGGCGTAGATCCCATCAGTGTGAAAGAGTGGTGGAGACTTTATGTCCAGGAAGATAGTGCCAATATTTATTCAGAAGTAGATTCAGAATATAGTTTCCTGTTTTCCCTTTACATCAATGCTGTTGAAGAGCTGTCAATCTGATGGGCAAGCAAAACTCAATATGCCCAATATTCAAACTACATGCAAAGTGATGTGCTAAGGGAAGTTGTGATCATGTTACTTTGTCCATGGCACAAAAGAAGGTGCAATATGTTGAAAACTGAGCTCTAAAGCGTTGGGAAGTGCTAATAGGTTTCTAATATACCACCTGTGAGCACTGTACAAAGCAAAACCTTAACCATTGTGAGACTGCACAAACACGAGAGTTGCCGCATGTACTAAACACATCTCCATACTGAGACAACAGGGCCCTTTACAAGATAAAAGTCTAATCCTTCTCCCAGTCCGATTTTTGAATCTCCCAGATGTCTGGTGGCGCCCACCACCCCCTGGTCCCACGATGGAGGCCAGCATATGCCCTCCGCTCATTTCCTCAGCAGGCCGTTATCTTGACCCCTGCAACTACTGTATCTACAAACAAGTAGGTTTAATGATATAGTAGTTGCAAGACATCTCTTAAAACCATGGAAACTCAGTAAATTTACAGTGCTGTCTCGCAACTACAGTGCACCTGAATGGCCAGTCCTCTTTTTTTTTTTTTTTAACAAAAAACAAAACAAAACAAGAAACAACCACCAAAAGGACCACGGCAGAAGAGACAATGCAGTCTGATCTGCTGCAAGCATCCACAAGGTGAGCTGCCAGAGGCCCTGGCTCTAAGCTGAGTGGGAGATAGTGGATGGGCACTTCAATCAATGGTGAAGATACTCTGGAAGATCAGCAACTACAGTAAGTGTGTCATTTTCATGTTTCAAGAAGAAAAAATTACTCACCTGTACTAATCTTGTTTCTTCGTAAAGGGATCCAGTAATATTATTACTCTTGCAGTGCTCCCTTAAGCCAGCACTGCCCCAGAGAGAATAGAATGCTATGCTAATCATGGAATATTTAGCTTGTGCATCTATTTTCAAACTGCCTACATTCTACCTCAGATTTCTTAGAAGCCTGCAAAGAGGCCATAACAACATGTGAATCACTATTTAAATAATTATATAGAGAATAACAGATAGGCAACTGTGTGTTATGGATTTTTTTTTACACACCCAAGGTGTGTGATAACCCATAAACCTCGAGAGCGAAACTCGAGAGGTTTATGAGGTAATCACACACCAAGGGTGTTAAAAAAATCACACAGTTGCTTATTTTTTTTATTTTTTATAATTACTGGCAACCCCCTTTATAAAAAATGCAGAGTATCTGCTATTTACAAACACACACACACACACTCTCTCTCACACACACACACACACACTGTCTGTCTCTCTCTCACACACACACACACGCTGTCTTTCACACACACACACACACACACACACACACACTGTGTGTGTCTCTCTCTCTCACACACACGCTGTCTTTCTCTCTCTCTCACACACACACACACACTTTCTCTTTCAGACTGACCTTTTTTCAAGACGGCATCTCCCGATCCGGAGACACGGCGGGATCAACCAGATAGTCCTTTTCTATTTGGAAGGTGGGATCAACCAGATAAAACATTTAAAAATCAAATCGAGATGGGGAGGTAGTAAATAAAAAGCGGCTAGATGGCAAGCGCAGAAACAGAGCCACCATTTTTAAAGCTATTCAGCCCGCCCACTCACAGAGCACGAACCAATGAAAAGACAGAATACAGATGAGTGACACACAAAGGAGACGGGTGGTTTTGCAAATGCCGTAATAACTCGTTTTTGAGTTATTACGGCATTTTAAGGTGCTTGAAAACCATTTGTTAAAGGGGGTTGCCAGTAATTATAGAAAAATAATGCCCAACTGGGCAAATAACATTAACCAAAGGACTAGTATAAACAAATGTCCCCTTTTTTTTCTGAAGTCAGATATGCCTTTAGAAAAAAAAAACTACAAGTTAAGACATTACTAGAAGGTGCAAGCAGGTGGCATGCTACTCCAACTATACATCTTAGCTGTGGAGAGGTGTTTTCTTGTTACTGATTCTGAAAGGGGAGGCAAGGGCGGGGAGTAATAATATTAGTGGATCCCTTTGGAAGAAACAAGATTACTATAGGCCAGTATTTTTTTCTTCTAACCTCAGGAATCCACTAACTTTATTACTTTTGCAGACTATGCAGCAGTACCTCAAGGAGGTGGGCCAGAATCTATTTAGGAAAAAGACTCTGCAAGACTGCTGTGCCAAATCTGGCATCACTCATGGACTGGGTGTCCAGGCTATAATGCTTAGTGAAGGTGTGGACTGACCTGCAGGTAGCTGCTTTACATATTTCCATTAGAGGTACTTCTCAGACAGCTGCAATAGTGGCAGCTGTGCCCCTTGTAGAGTGGGCCATAAGACCAGAGGGAAGAACCTTGCCTGCCTTTAAGTAGCAAAACTGAATACACTGGACTATCCATTGAGAGACAGACCTCTTTGAAGCAGGAATACCTTTACCTACTTTCCCACAGGTGAGGAACAGTTGTTGTCTGTCCTGCCTATGATCTTTTGAATGAGTCATGTAATAACTCAGTGCTCTTTTTACATCCAAGCTGTGCAATCTATGCACACCTGAGTTAGAGTGTTCAGTAAAGAAAACTGCCAATGTTACAGACTGGTTCAAATGGAAGTCAGAAACCACCTTGGGGAGGAACTTCCTATTAGTTCTCAACACTACCTTGTCCCTGTGGAAAGAAACATAGTCCTTTTCCACACAGAGGGCCTGTAGCTCACTTATCCTTCTGGCAGAAGTGATTGCTACCAGAAAAAACTACTTTCCAAGTAAGAAATGTAACCTCTGCAGATGCCATAGGATCAAAGAGCGGAAGCATAAGCTGGGCAATGCAAATATTAAGGTCCCATGCTGGCACTGGTTTCCTGTGAGAGGGAAACAAATGAGAGAGCCTTTTAAAGAATCTTTTGAATACAGGGTTTGATGCCAGGGAGGTATCCTTTCTAGCTGAAAGGTATGCTGAAACTGAAGCCAGGTGCACCTTCAGAGTTGAGTGCTGCAACCCCAGGGAGTGCAGGTAAGACAAATAATCTAGAAGGGTTGGGATCCCGGCCTGGGCTGGGACTATACCCTTGTCACTGCACCAAATGGAAAATCTTTTCCGTTTTGTGGCATAGGTTTTCTTGGTGGAAGGCTTCCTGTAACCCTTAAGGACTTCTAAAACTGCTTCAGAGAATTGGCAATCTGCATATTATAAGTCCTCAAGAGCCAGGCCTTGAGCTTGAGAGACCTGAGATTGGGGAACACTACCCTCCCTGAAAATAAGTCAGTAGATTGTACCACTGAGGGAGAAGAATCAGTTTGCTCAGACATTTAGAGCAGCAGGGAGTACCACGGCTGTCTTGCCCAATCCGGGGCTACCAGAATCATTGAAGCTGGTTGTGACCTGAGCTTGATGAGCACTCTGAGTATCAGAGGAAAAGGAGGAAAGGCATAGAGGTACCTGCCTGTTCAATCCAGAATCAGGGCATCCATTGGAACTGTCCCTTTCACTGGAGCTCTGCAGCAATAAAGAGGTAAGTGGTGATTTTGATGAGAAGCAAAAAGGTATATTTCTGGGGTCCCCCACCTCCTGAATAGAGCATTCACCACTTGCTTGTTCAATGCCCATTCGTGACAGGCCTAGTGTTGTCCTTGCCTAGCAGAAGAATTGACTGTAGAGGGGCATTTAGAGAGTAAGCAAGGCTCCATATCTGCATTGCCTCTGTACACAGGAGAGTGGACCTTGTCCCTCCTTGTTTGCTGATGTAATACATTGTTGTGATATTGCCTGTTCTGACTTGTACCACTTTTCCCTGTATAGGATGAGAGAAACCCTTAAGCGCCAGATAAACAGCTCTTAACTCCAGCAGGTTTATGTGCAGGAGTGAGTCTGCACTCTCCCAAGTACTGTGGATGGTGTGATCTCCTAAGTGAGCCCAACCAAGCAGGGAAGCATTGGTTGTGAGAAACAGGGAGGGAGGCTCCTGCAGAAATGGAACCCCTTCCCTTAAATTGTCCAGTTCCCTCCACCATTGGAGGACCTGTAGTAACGTTCATGGGACTGATACTGGCTTTGAGAGGGGGTCCCACCTTTGGCACCAGTGTGCTCTGAGGTGGAACTGAATATCTCTCATCTGAAACCTGGCACCTATGACTGTGCTTGTTGCTGCAGCCGTGTGCCCTAACAGTAGAAGAAACTGTTTTGCTGGCTTTGGCCTGCCCAGGGCAAATGAGCCTGCCAGAAGCTGAATGCTTTCTGCCCTCTCCTGAGGAGAAAAGCTCTTCCCACTACTGTATTCAATTCTGCACCTATGAACTGCAGAACCTGCACAGGGGTCAGGACCAACTTTTTGGTACTGAGAAGGAATCCCTCAGACAGCAGCATATCCTGGGTTACCTGAAGGTGGTCTGACACCTGTTGGTGGGATTTCCTTATGATTAGCCAGTCATCCAGATAAGGAAAAATTGTGACACCCAGTCTTCTGAGATGTGCCACTACTCCTGCTATGCACTTGGTAAAGACCCTTGGTGCAGAGGTAAGGCCAAAGGGAAGTGCTGAGAACTGGTAGTGGCCTGAGGAGAGTTTGATTCTGTGATACTTTCTGTATGATTCCTTTATGGGAATATGGAAATATGCGTCCTTAAGATCCAAGGAGGCTAGCCAGTCTCCTTTTTGCAGAGTTGGCAAAATCATGGCCATTGTGACCATTTTGAACCTGGGCTTTACTGGGTACCTGTTTAGCAGTCTGATGTCTAGTATAGGCCGCCACTCTCCATTCTTTTTTGCTGTTAGGAAATATCTGGAATAGGACCTTTGCCCTCTTTGGTTGTGGGGGACAGTCTCCACTGCTTTTGCCAGCAGTAGGGCCTGTACCTCCTGCTCCAGTAGTTTTCTTTCTGAGAAGGGAGCTGGTGCAAAATGTTTTAACCTTGGAGGAGGAAGGGACTTGAAGCAAAGGGAGAGACCCTGACTCATTATTTCCAGGACCTACTTGTCTGTGGTTATTTTCAACCATTCCTGGAAATAATGGGTGAGTCCCACAGGATGTGGAGAGGCAGCCTGAAGGAAAAGCCAGGGGTTCTGTTTTGCTTGCTGCTGAGGCTGAGCAGATTGGGATCCTCTCCGAGAACCCCTTCTACCTTTAGCTCTGTAAAATCCAGTCTGCTTTGGTTGGTACTGCTGCTGGGAAACAGCCTGTACCTGAAAGAAAGACCTCCTAAAAGAGGACCTGCCCATGCCTCCCCTAGAGTAAGACAAAGTTGAAGTAAAGGGCCTGTCTCTGGTCGAATTGCTCGTGAAAGTAGCTTTATATAAGTCAACTTTTTTCATGTATGCCTCAGTCTGGACACCAAAAAGAGAGTGGCCTTCAACAGAAAAGTCAATTGCCTTAGTTTGGGTGTCCTGGGTGAGGCTGGTAGCCCTCAGCCAGGCAAATCTTCTTAAGAGCAATGGTACCAGTCATCCACCTTGCAGCTGTATCACTGGTGTCAGCTGCCTTCTGAAATTGGTATTTGGAAGCCTCCAAGCCAAATTTTGCTGTGTATAGCAGCTCTGATACTGTTAAAGAGGGGGCTAACCTCAGCATTGTCCACTACCAATTGCCAGAGAGCTTTTTGATAAAGGGCTGCATAGGCCTGGTTGCTGGCTTGACGAATTGCCAGGGATGCCGAAAGGAAATCCCTTTTTTGCCATGCTGTCCTTTCTCGAATCCTTCTCAGGGGGTTGAGAGGATAAGGGAGTTTGGGCTTTCTCACAGGCAGCCTGCTGTACAATACCCTGGTGATCTAGGTGACTAAAAAGAAACTCAGTACCAGATCTTTCTAACTGATACTTCTTGTCACACTTTTTGTCTGTGGGTGTGACTGTATTGGGAGCGTTTAGGATTTCTAAAACATCCTTCTTAAAGAATCTGGAGATAGGCAGGAGGAGTCTTTGTGAGGGTGTCAGCCCCATAAGCTCCATGTATTGTGCCTCTTCTTCATCCTGGGTCTCTTCAGCTGTTTGCAGACCCAGGGTCTCTACCATTTTCTGAACTAAAGAAAAACGGGAAGAGAAATCCTCTGAGGGTCTTAGAGGGGAGCCAAAATCCTGTTCTGGTGACACTTTAGGTTCAATTCCCTCTTCATCTTGGTCATCCTCCTCATATGCCACTGTAGCAGTAGGCAAAAGAGGGGTAACAACAGTTGCTTTTTCAGCAGTAGTAATCACAGGTTGCTGAGGGGGTAATAAACCCTGCAGCACCTGGAGCAAGGGGAAAGCCTGTGTCAACTCAGCAGGAGAAGGAGCATTAATAGGCATGTGAGGGACCCCTTGAGGTGTTTCAGACGGGGTGTCAGTGTGTTTGGTTTTCTTTAATTTTTTGGCAAGCACCAGGGAGTCAGCCAGTTGATTGCCTCTCTTGCCAGAGCCCTCACTCATATCAGGGGGTGGATTTAGAGGTTCTGGAAGGAACTGCCACAGTCTTAGAGGGGGTGGACTGGTTATAGCCCATGGACCCCTCCTCTAGTTTTCTTTTAAGCCTCGCCCTGGCGTTTTTCCACTGTCTTAACCGGGAAAGACTTACAAATATCATAGTCTTCACTGAAGTGCTGTTGCCCCAGGCAGATCAAGCAAAGATCATGCTTGTCTGCTTTAGCAAACACCTCTGCACATTTCAAGCAATTCTTGAACCCAGGGGGTCCTGTTTTCTTGTTAGGATTGTCTGACATTATAGAAAACAGGAACCAGTAACTGACCAAAAATAGACTAAATTTAAATATTTGCGGTCTGTTTCAATAGAATAACGTTCAGTTCAGGAACCAATAGTGAAAAAAAACTATTGGCTCTGATCAGATCCGGAACTGAGAAACCGCTGAGGAAAACCGATAAACCTAGTTTCAAAAGCGGTTAAAATTAAATAAAATGAAAGAATATAGTAACTGGAACACTCTAGAAAGGTTCTGATTAAATAAAAAAGGTTGGTTGCCCCTCAATTCAAAGGAACCACAAGAAACTGATAAACATGTTTAAATTTAAACCTAATGAGGTATAAAGCACTAAAGAACAATGACACTAGGCAGCAATGACAAATAAAACAAAAATACTTAAGTTTGTTTGCTCTATGCACTACATGAATCTGTCTTGATTGAGAGAGATCTCCAGGGCATCTGAACTTTGCAGCAGAGACAAGAAATCTGAGGTAGAATGCAGGCAGTTGACAATGGGCAGTTTGAAAATAGATGCATGAGCTAAACATTCCATGATTAGCATAGCATTCTAGCCTCTCTGGGGCAGTGCTGGCTTAAGGGAGCACTGCAAGAGTAATAATCTTAGTGGATTCCTGGGGTTAGAATCAATCTTCACCATTAATTTGGGAGACAGTATTGTGTACTGGTTAGGAGCACTGAGCTACAGGAGAACTGTATTTGAATTCCACGTTCACCACTTGCATGCTGAGTGACCATGAGCAAGTCATTTAGCTTCCCTGTGTTCTAAGGTTGCACTTGGAAACAAGCCTTGGCTTAGTGTGTCCTTCCTGGCCCCAAAAGTGTAAATAAATAAATAAATACTCATGGGTCAGAGTACCAAGTTTCCCCAAAAAAGGCAGACGCTGCCTCATCCTGAAGATAACAGATACCCTCAGCCCTCTGTGTGAGGGAGAACCCCTGAGGGCAGGAGCTTCTCATGGGTCTGGTGAGTTTCGAGACCGGTCTAGATCAGATAGATGAGTGGGAGGGTACCCCGATAGCTTCTGCCTGACCCTACAGGATAAGAAGTGAGCCTCCCTGGAACTGGGAGTTAAGCACCTTTCGCCGGGCCACAGATGCATGTCATGACAGGCGAAGCCACGCTCTCTGCAAACTGCAGATCCCACCAGCCTGCAAGCTACTTCAACAACATTGTACGATGCCCTTGACTGGTGCCTCATCAATTCCAGTCTCTTGGCAGAAAAGTAAATGGCTTGTCCAACTAACTCTATATGTGGCATGGCAGATGGAAGTTGACCTAAATGCACCCACAGGCGCTTGTTGTAAGCTGCCTGATGCACAGCAATGCACATCATGTTCTGCAATGATGTAAATCCTTCCTGCCCAAAGCATCTGCCTAAACAGATTCAGCTGCAGTTCAGTCACATACCAGGCTCTGGAGCCTCGTCAGTGGCTGTATGACCGCGATCCCTGAAGTAGGGTGAAGCACTGTACATGCAGAGCCCAAGGGTACGCAGTACCGCTGCCGGACATCCCCCAGAGCTGGAGGGAGTGCAAATGGACATCTCCAGACTATTCCTGAACATTCCTCGAAGGCTATGGGCCAGGGAGTGATGACACAGTTAGCATCATTGAAAGCTCCTAGGAGTCCCAGCTACAGGGACATGGTATTGCAGGTGACAATAGCGCATCCCCTATGCAATAGTGCATAGTCCAGCCCCTGCAACATGTACACCAGGAATCTCTACTGCAGGGAGTACTCAGAGGCTGGGGACATGTGTTGGATAGATTCCATGCCCTCAGAGGACGTTGAAGAAGAGAAACCGCTGGACATGGAAGTGGGTGGTGCCAGGGTGCCGTGTTGAAGCTGAACCCAATCAGCATGTCTATGATCTGTTACAAGATACCAGCCACTCTTCAACAGTGACTCCAAGTGACTGGCCCCAGAGGGCCCATCATCCCTGGAAGTTCTGGGAGAGGTGGTACAGGCTCAAGAGGGAGACAAGAGCTCTAGAGCTTGACTTCAACCAAGGGGAGGGCCTGGCAGGACTGCCAAAACAAGGCTGACCTATATAAGTGAACAACAAAGTTGGTGACCATGTGGGGGGGAACCCCAGCTGAGAACAGCAGAGGTGTACAGTCCCCTTGGGGCAGCACCAGTCCTCATCGGTGGTGGCTCAGCTTGCAGATCTGGAGAGAACTCCATGCCCTGACTGCGCTCTGGCCCAAACCGGTGCTGCCTCTGGCATCAGGCTCATGACCAGGGGCTGGCCTAAAGACTGGTCTCCCTCCAACGCTGCAGTCGGCATCACCCTCAATGCCAGGCCCGGTCCCACGCCGTCTCCGGGTTGAACCTGAACTCCAACACTGTGAGCGGTGTTGGGAACCATGCCAAGAATGGCACTGGAACAGGGAACAGAGCTAGGGGCCACACCATCTCCAGCACCATGCCTAGTGTTGGGCCCAGGATTGGCATCATGGCCTGGCTCATCAGCAGGGCCAGCGTCAACCCCAACCCCTGAGCCACGAAGGCTACAGGGGAACGAGATCAACACCAGCACCGCAGCAACTAGATGCCACACTGCCTTGGAGCCAGTCCTTCTCCCAACAGCGCAAATGGTGTTAGGAGGGGACCCATCACAGCCAGCACCTCACCACTGACGGACGCGGCGAACAGTGGCAGAAGCCAGAGCGACAAGGTCAAGACACTAAGGTGTCCACCAGTGCAGACCAAGTTTATAACTTCAGCTTCACCACCAGAGATGTCTGCTGCCCTGAGCAGACAGACTTGGGGGGGGGGGGGAGATGTGCAGCCATGTGCCCAAAAGCATCAGACTTTCCACCAGACCCACTGCCTAGGGCCTTTGATGCCTCAGTAAGGTGAGGTTGAGAAGGACCCTGTGCTCCCACAGCATGGGAAGTGCTGGGAAGGGGCCCAGGGAGGGCCCAGACCCTGTGCCATGCAATGCCTGCCTCTGAAGTTGGGATAGGGCAACCCCACTTCAACGCATGAATTTCTAACATATGGTGGTCCACACAGTAGCAGGCATTGCACACATCCATATTGTTAGTTGAGCCAAGACAGGTCCAACACCAGTGATGTCAATCCGTTGTCAGAGTAGGTTTCCTACAGAGGCAATGACACATGATGGGGGCCTGACAGTCTTTCTTCGGCCCCTTCTTCATCTTGGACTTCAGCATCACAGAAAATAAACAAAAGCTGACACAGAGGGACAGAAAAACATTTCAGTAGTACTGCAGAAGAAAAATGGTTGACGACAGCTGTACTGAGGTGCTGTTGCTCTCACACTGTGTAGGTGGGAAGAACAGAACTGAGGTGTGTGAGGGAGACGACGATGGCTACTGGCTAGCATGCAGCACCATGTGAGGTAAGTGAGGTGTGTATGCAAAGTCAGTAGCTAACCTCAGCTCCCTCCATGTAGAAAAAAGCTCCTGCGAGGTCCTAGTGCCTTCAGTGTGAGTCAATAGTGATGACTGAGTCTTGAAGGTCAGCCAATGTTGCATCACATGAGAATAAATGAAATAGTCATAGCACTACCTGACCTCCGTTTTATGTTATTCAGGGAAGGGGGAGATTTCTTAAAAAAATAAATAAAACTTTAGGCAGTTGGACAAGGTATGAAATTAATTTTCCCACCAACAATTTGGACAGATTAGTGGAAATGTACCTACGCTGGTACCAGATACTATGACTAGTCGAGCCTGTTTAATTAAGTGCTAGTGCCTCTGCTGACCTGAAAACGCCAATAAAGTTCACGATCCGGTCTCTCACAGCCGACGTCACTCACTGTACAGCCTGTCAGAGACAGCTGATTACTGTGTTTCACGGTGCTGCTGGCTTCCTGCAAATTACCTTGCTTGTTCTCTCTCTTGAGCATACAGCCTCACCATTTGCACCGGCTTGTACTGTCTGGCAAGTCTTTTATGACTGTATTCAAGGATGTCTCTTGTGTGCAGGCTACAGAGGAGTAAACAGGTCCCCATCCCAGGTGCAGAGAAAGCTGCTGAATAAGCGGACAACTGAGGAAAAGCACTACAACACAGTGCTACTGCATCGCACAGCAACAGTGCTACTGAGAGGATGATGTAAATGACGTCACCAGCTTCATCAATGTGTAGTTTCAGTGACTACTGCAGTTTCTATAGTTTTGTATAAATTTGTATGAAAAGCTGTCAACAAAGAATTGCATTTTATTAAGTGTCACTATCTTATTAATTTTGCAGGTTGATCATGACAGCGAGCACAGTGAGATTTATTTTCATGCCTTCATTTTACGTTTTACAGTAAATTCCTAACAGGTAAATGGAGAGGCATTTAATCCCTCCATCTTAAAATGCAGTGACTGAAGAAATGGTTTAATATGCCATGCAACTACCAGGAGTGCACAGTCTATACTTAGTGTCAGTATGCTATAGGGATCCGCAAAGGATGAACAGGAGCTATTAAACTGCTCCTACTATTAACATTTTGCATACTGTCTCCTGCGGCTGATCCCAGGCTCTGACATCAGCTACGGGAGGTTCTGGTACACGCTGCTAGGGGCACTCTTTACAAAATGTCAGAAGGGAAGGAAGGCGGGATCAACCAGATAAAAAGAATATTAACAAATGTCACAATTGGGTAAGAATTTACATTTTAAATGAAAAGCTTAATCAGACACTGCCCACAATGGTGGTGGGAAGGGGGCACATTTTGATGGACATTTGCCTTTAATCTATTATTGTGCTTCTAACACTGTTATCTTTCTTTTATTCTAAAATCAGTACATTTTATTGTAAATTTCAGAGCTGACCTACAACACATCACATTTAGACAAAAAATCAGAAGCATCACATAACACTTTAGCACACTAAAATAAAATCCAAAATACAATACAGTACAGGACCTCTATGACAGCTATCAAATCCAATTCTAAATGAAGCATATGCTAGACAGATTATATTGCTATTACATTTAGTGCAAAATCATGCATATTTAACAAGCCTACCAATACCTTACAAGTTTGTAGTATTACTGTTGCATTTTAAGACCTTAATCTCCGGCTATTGGGGGTGTGAGTAGGGGACACAAGCACCTGTAGCTTTTCCCACCTCTTATGGTAGCTATTAAATCAACTGTTTGTGCTTGCAATTATTTTTTCTGTTCTCAGGGCTGCCAGTATCTCGTTATGCCATTCTAAATAAGCTGGGAAAGCTGGCACGGTAACATCCATCTTGTGCCTGGACTAAGTGACATTTCTGAGCTGTTAGCAACTGTTTGCCGTAATACTCAGCCAGGCATAATTCAGGAGTAAAGGCATTGTCTAGGCTTAACAATAGATCCAGTTTTTCTTTGATTTATTTCCTGTAAGAGACTAGTTTTGGGGAATTCCCATGATATGTGGAATAGTATTCCTCCTTGCTCACCACATTTGGTGCAATTATCTGATGGTAACTTCCCCATTTTATTTAGCTTATGTTGCATGAAGTAAAGTTTGTGGAGTATCTTATATTGCACAAGGCAAAGATTTTCCACCTTGATAAATCTGTATAATTTTTCCCATATCTGGTCCTATGTCAGCTAAGCACTATTTTCGGGGAATATCTGTACCCAATAATGGCCTATTTCTGCACCCACTGGGTAACATGTTTTGGAAATGGCTGCACAGAGCATAGAAATAGTGTTTGGGCTGTTCTGCCAGTCACTTGAGTGGACCTAACATTATACTATGATCACAGTTCCAGGGAAGTGACCTCATATGGAGTGCAATCGAGTGGGTCATCTGTAGAAATGGAAAAGCTGTATCCTATGACTCTCAGGTCTAGATCAGAATGACTGGTATGGAATGATTTTCCCTACCAGTGTTATATGACCCAACATGGGAATATTCCAGGACTCCCTGATGACGCTCTGAGGTGAAACTGGTAGGAGGTTTGTGAGTCTTACTGTGTGTTCCTATGTGAGGGGGGTCTCTGTGTTGTCTGGCACTTTTTGATGCATATTTCCAATAAAATGAATTGAATTTACCACAAGCTTGATATTGCTTTGTTTGCAGTGGGTGGTGCTCGAGTTTCCTTCTGTGAATATTCTAGGTAGACCAGGGTGCCGTCTGAATTAACTGCTTGTCAATTGTGAAACTGCAATTTTTGAGTAAAGGCTGGTCTAGATCTCTTTGTGGACAGACCTTTAGAAGTTTACATAACAGGTGATGTACCATTACTGATAGCCGTGTTCTTAATTTCTTTTGGAAGTTTACTCCAAAGGCAATGCAACATGGCCCTTAGGTCTATACCTTTTTAGTGACACGTCTGCCATGATATCCAGCCACAAATGTCTATACCCCTGTGCTTGCCTGTCAATGTTCAGCTTATACCAATGTAGATATTTACTATCATGTGCTGCCAGGTAGTAGTAAAACAAGTTTGGTAGCCCCCCCCCCCCCGACCACCACCACCATCCTTAGGCCCTGAAAGTTTGGCTTAAGAGAATATGGAGTGAACCTTTTTAAACCAGCTCATAGAGAGGGCCAAATTAGTCATGAAGAGTGGGTACAAGATATGTGGAAACATGTTCATCTTATTAATGCTAACCGTCACGATCAGGGACAGAGATAACTTAGTCCATGTTTCCAAATCCAGCTTTACCATGTTTACCAGACTAAACTGTTCTTGGTGGAGGTTACAACTTTTATAGTGTATGATAGAACGTTGTTTCTGATAAAAATTTAGATCTTTCCAAACGTTATGCTGTAGTAGCTACGTCACCATAGCTGTTATGCTGCACTAGCCACATAGCTACTACAGCATAACACAGAACGCGCTAGCACATGCATGTTACACATCCAGGAAGCAGCTGTGGCGAAAAGGAGAGTGAAGAAAAGCAGCACAGATGAGAAGAAAATAGTCAGTCTGACTACTAAAATAATTTTTACTGCTTTTGGCAGGTTGGGACATCATACACTATAAAAAACAATGGATAGTTACCTCTCAGTAGCAAGCACTTTATGCGTCTCAAGGTTGCCAATGGCGACCGAACCTCTTGAGCTTCGCTCACGAGGTTTATGTGGTTGCCATGGCAACCTCTCGAAACACTAACCAGCTTGTTACCAATAGGTAACTATCCATTATTCTCTATGTTATTTCTATCCCCAAATATTTTAGTTTCCGTGGTGACCACTGTAATCCACGGTCAGTTATGTCTGATTTGAGCAGTCCAGCATTAAGTGTCATGGCTACTGTTTTGGACATATTCAGTTTGTATGTTGGATTATTCCAAACTCTTTGATTACACTTGGTTCTCTCACATCCAGCAAAATGTCATCTGCATACAGTGAGAATTTATAATGCACCCTCCACAGTGGAATCTATTTCCTGTGCCTCCCAGATTTTACATGCAAGGGGGTTCTAAGAACAAATTGAACAGCATTGGAGACAGAAGACATCCCTGCCTGGTTCCTCTTTCCAGGTTAAACTCTTATGAGAAAACTCCATTGCAAAAAAAAAAAAAAAAGGGGCTGTTGGTTTGGTATGCAACACCTGTATCCACTTAAGAAAAGAATCAGGGGGAATTTATATTTCTTGAGGATATAAAACAGAGATGGCAAGGAGATTATCAAAAGCTTTCTGGGCGTCCAAGGAGACCAGAACCACAGGGCTCCTGGGCTCCTCAAACATAGAGATAAGGTGTTCCAATTTTCTAAGGTGGCGTGATGAGTTCTTACCCTTCATGAATCCTATTTGTTGTATTATTGCTTAATAATCTGCCCACTTTCCTCAGTCTTATCGCCATTATTTTGACCAAAATGTTAGCATCCAGATTAATAAGGGCTATGGAGCCATAGCTATCAACCTGTTGTGGATCTTTGTCTGGTTTGGGCAGCAATGTTGTTAGTGCCTGAGTGAAGGATGGTTCAGTAAGGCCTTTTTCATGAATATGGGGAAGGTGGCAGCCAGGTGTGTACTAAGTGTTGGACCGAAGGTTTCATAAAAATTAGGCATAAAGCATTCTGGACCTGATGCCTTGTCTAAAGTTAGGCCTTTAATGGCAGCTAACATTTCTGAGGGGTTCACCAGTGCTCCTAGTTGCTCCTGTTTCAGCAAGAGCTGGAGTAACATACGATTGCCAAAGAATGCTTCAATTCTGCTCTTCTTGTATCTTGCTGTTTTGGCTCCCTCTCCTGCTTTTTAGAGGAAGTGTACAAAATCAGCATGCCCCAAAGCATAGGTCTGTATCCCAAAGGCTCACTGGAGAAATATCTGGGTCTGTATCATCTCTCACAGTCTGCCCTGCACCTTCGGATCTCTCAGTAAGGAGACATTTAGTTGCCAGAAAGTATTTCTTCAGTACATGTTAAGATCTATTTGAAGGTGAATACAGACATGGTCAGACAGACTTGTACAGCCCATGCAACCAGAATGGACTCTCGATATCTGCTCTTTAGGTACTAAAAAAACAGTCAAATTTCAAGTAAATTTGTTGGGGGGGCTGAGAAATATGTGTAATCATGTACCTGCTTGTAAAAACCCCCTTCAAACGTGTAGAAAACTCCCCTATTAATTTCCTGACTTTACTTGCAATTTTGTTTTCCCTACATGGGATCTGTCATGTATTGTCACAAGTGAAGAAGAAACATCAGACTGAGCTCTCCCCAAGAATTAGTAACCCTTCTGCTTTTTTTACCATAAGACTAAATAAGTCATAGTAATACGATTAATCTGACCCCTGTGGTCCATAGACTGAAACCGAGGTAATATGCATGTCCTGTAACTTTCCCTTCAGGCATATCAACTCACCTTATCTGTCAGAGAATCAAGCACTTCAAACAGCAAATGATTAGGCACCAAGATGATCACCCCATCCTCTTCTCAGAAGCATGGGAGACGAAAAGGCATTTCACTGATAGACAGGGACTTTATAGTGAGGTTTAATAGTGTAGTAATTTGTTTTTGTTTTCCATGTTAAAGTTAGTGTGCTTAGTCCACATTTGCGTTAAACTGACTTCTCCGGTGCCACGTATCAGTCGCAGTTCATGACTCTGAACCTCGATTTCTATGCTATGCTAAATTTGACACAACGCATCTTTTTGACTTAGAGGAATTGCTGGGTTTGATTCTCATCACAGTCCAGTAATACTTTACTTCAAATCTATTTGTTTTGGGGTCAGGCCTGTTTGCATCTCAGGACCAGTTATTTATTCCATTGGAGGCTGAGAATATAAAAATCCTGTTATGAGAACACCACGGTGGATTTTGTAACAGAGATCTTACCAAAGGATTCAGAGCATGGTATTGAGTGGACTGACCACTAAATGAGTAAATAAAAAACAGGGCCTAACATTGTGTTTGCTGCCATACAGAGGGGTGTGAATGTGTGGTACAGCGTGAGGCAGGGCCCTGGTGTTGCAGTGAGAGGGCAACATTTTTCATCTTGCCTGTAAGATCATGGGCGGTGCTCAGCTATGCATGAAAATTTTCCTTTGCTCCCCAACCAGTAAGTGAGAGACCGGTGTGTACTATTATCCCAGGATGTGTCTGTGACTGTTGGCTCTTGTGGATATACTGAGCTATTGTTCATCTTTCGACCTGTGATAGAGGACTACTGAGGCTCATATCTTGTATTTCCTTAAGACCTTTGTCAAAATGATATGTTCTTTTCAGGACTGGTTTCCTGGACTCCCAGATGATGATGTTAAAAAGCATAGACATTTCAGAATCTACAAAAACGGGACAAAGAGAAAAAGAAGTAATGCTGGGGTGGCAAGAAGGGGGATTAAACCAGGAGACCTGTGGAAAGAGCTCTGGCTACCAGGCACTGGAACTCGGAGCAGCCATCTCCTCCAGTGAGGGCAATGTTAATTATGCTAAGTCAGTTGTAAATAAAACTGCTGTTTTGAGGGATGTAATTTTAACCTCCAGTTCTGACCTGGTTTGTGTGACTGAGACCCAGTTGGAGGACAATGGTGGTATCTATATTTCAAGCTTGTCCCACCCGATTACTTGGTTACACATTGCCCTCACCTGGAGCGTAGGGGTGGCAATAATTCCTAGACCTAACCTGAGGTTATGGCAGTTCAGGTGTGGGACCTATAGGTACTTTTGAGTATATGGCCAGGACAAGTGCAGGTGACCTGAATTATAAGATCGTCCTGGTATACTGCCCCAAGGTGGTGGGGGAGTGGAATTTTTGAGGAGTTCTCAGACTTGGTGCCTGCTCACCTGCTGGAGTCCCTTAGACTTTTGGTGCTGGGAACTTCAATTGCTGTGTGGACACAGAGGATGATAAAATCACCGTGAAACTCCTCCAACTAATGGAAATACTGGGTTTTAGTCAGCATGTTGGACCATCACACATGTGGGAGGCCACACACTTGACCTTGTGTTCACTGCTGGGATAGTGGCCAAAAATCCAAATACTGAATCTTTTGTTAGGTTCGACCACTCTACCATATAGTTTGGACTGATGGCTCGCGCAGTTTTTGTCACCACTTCAGAGATAATTCGCAGTAGAGCTTCAGAAAGGCTCAATCGTGATGTGTTCTGGGGGACTGTGGACATCACTGGCATTGCCATCCCTCCTAAGGCTAAGCGTGAACATGTTCTGAAGATGACAGTACCCATTTTCGACTACTGTGACAGTCTATGATGCTGCCACTAAGTCCTCCCTGGCCAGACTGGACACCCTCTTCAATTCCTTCTGCTGCTTTGTCCAGGATGCCGCTTTGCCATGGATGCCCCCCCCCTCGCACCCATCACTGCGATCTTTATCATGCCCTATCCTCCCCCTCTCTTACAAACAGACGACACTCTCATTGTGCTAAATTCACCTCCAAGCACTGGTTGGGTGAGCTCCCTTCCTACCTCACCTCCTCCTTTTTAACACCCCACCCTTAGAACAACCAACTCCCGTACCCTGGTAGTCCCCCGCAGATCCACCCAAATCAGCCAATCCGGCTACTCTCACCGCCTCCCAAAAATCTGGAATTCCCTCCCTCTCAAATCCAGCACTCATCCTCTGCCTACTCCATCAGCTCTGCCCTCAATAATTACCTTGCACCTAGCTGTTTGTCAATGTCCCTCCCTAATTCCCTCCTCTAAGCCCTGGACAAACCCTACCCCTCTACCCTCACCTTCATTTTACCCTGTGCACACCCACCCCCCAAATCTCTAGTCCTCCTCTCCTTCCCTCAAATTGCTCCCCCTTACTGGCCTCCCTTGATCGCTCACAGAATGTAAAGGGCCCCAGATGCTCTCCATGGGTCCCTCTCCTACCCCCCCAAAGGGGATTATATCTCTCATCTACTCCCTTCCCCCACCATCCTAAAGGGGTCTCTCTGGGACACTGCCTTATCCCCTTCTCTCTGGCCCCCTGTCCCTTGCATTCTGAGGGGTCTCAGAGTTGCGACTCTTCCCCCTCACCCCTCCCTCCCCCCTTTCCTTTCACGTAGCACTTATTTATTAACCTGGCACTTATTATTGTCCACTCTTTCTACATTTTATGCGCAACACAGGTTGTAACACTGCTTGTAACACCTGCCTTACACCTGTATGTTAATTTTGATTTTGTAACTTGAATTTTTAATGTCTCATTCCAATTGATCCCCTTCCCCTCAAGTCACACCAGGAGACAACCGACTTATTGCTCAGTGCGCCTTACTGGTGAAACATTTCAATAAATAAAATAAATAAATTGCTGCTGCTTCTACAAGAAGTTTCACTGAAGCAGTAGAGGTTTTTAATACAAACATCCCGTCTTCTGCTGATGCTCTAATGCCAGCCTGTTGCCGCCCTGCACCCAGGAGGAGGAGTGCACCATAGTATAATGATGCTCTCCATTACCTAAGTGGTAGAGGTTTTTAATACAAACATACTGTTTTCTGCTGACGCCCTAGTGCCAGTCTGTTGCATCCTTCACCCAGGAGGAGGAGTGCACCACAGTATAATGATGCTCTCCATTTTCTAAGCAGTATAGGTTTTTAATACATACTGTCTTCTGTTGACGCTCTAGTGCCAGTCTGTTGCCACCCTTCACCCAGGAGGAGGAGGCGTGCACCACGGTATAATGATGCTCTCCATTTTCTTAGAGTGAAGGGTCAAAGGTTAGAGTGCAAGTGGAGAAAGTCCGCCCTAGAGTCAGACAGTTTTGTTCTGGTGGCTCATTATTGAGAATATGAGGAGGCAATGATTGACACCATAAGATTTTTCTTCTTGGGCATCATTGCAGCTGAGAGAAATAGACCCGCTGCCCTGTTAGAGTGGTAGACGGTATTCTCTTCACCCTGAGTCTCTCTACCAAAAGATTGGAGAGAGATTACTCAAGAGGTGTGCAATGGTTCCTTGTTCTGTTTTCCCTGAAACTACCCTATCATCTAGGCAGGGAAAAAACACCACAAATTGTTTTCTTAGGTGAGCTGCCACCATGGCTAGGCACTTTGTGAATACCCTTTGGTGCTGAGGTGAGACAGAAGGGAAGGGATACAAGCTGATACTGTCAGTTTCCAAGCCTGAACCGGAGATATTTTCTGTGGCCGGGTCTGACTGGAAAGTGGAAAAAGGTGTCCTTCAGATCTAATGACACCAACCCATTATCTAACTGTAGGGATGGCATCACTGTGCCCAGTGTGACCATCTTGAAATTTTCTTTTTCAATTTGGTTGTTCAGCTATCTTAAGTCCAACATTGGCCACCACTCCCAATTTTTCTTTTTGGTCAGTAAGCATCTTGAAAACAGGCACTTGCCCCACTGTAAGGTAGGGACATGTTCTACTGCTTTTGCCTGCTGTAGTTTCTTTACTTCCAGTTCCAAAAGAATTCTTTTTGTTGATGAATGAGCTGGAAAGTTGTTTAGTCTCTGCAGTTTTGGAAACCTTCTGAATTGCAGGGACAATCCCTAATCCACTACTTCCTGGTCATACTTATCAGTGATAATTTTTTAACCATTCCTGAAAGTAGTGAATCAGGCTACCCCCCCCATAAGGCCCGCAGGAAGTGGAGGCCTTTACTTTCTCAGTGTTGCTTGTAAAAGTGGACTTGACATCGGCTCAATGTTGCTGAGTGATTGGGCATCAACCTGGCATGCTAGCAACTCGAGTTTGCATCCCAAGCCCGGGCGTCAGGAGTGGAGACCAGCGGGGAGGGAGTTAGAGAGTCCTTTGGCTGCATCTCTTGGGGGGGGGGGGGGAGCCGTAGTGGACTGTGCAACAGGCAGCTTCTGGAGGTAGCTAGTGGAGGTGTTCTAGGCAGCGTGGCTCTCAACATGCTGCTGAACATCCCCAGGACTTTGATGCAGCCATACAATTGTGGGAGGCGGGAGGGGCCCTAGAAAGTGGAAAAATCACCTGACGGGCTGCTGACCGCCACGTTTCCCTCACATCACACAGCCTTACAGCTCTGATCCCCTCAGCCCCACCCCCACGTTCCTGGTCAAGGCAGCGGAACCTTCTCTATCCTCTTCTGCCCCAGGGAGGGAGGTCCTACATTAGGGATATGCCGGGTCTACCAGGATGCAGGACCAATAGGGGACAGAGATGGTGGCGACAGGGGACTGCCCGGTGGGTGGGGTGGACAATGAGTGGTCCGAAGGAGTGGCTGGTTGGGGTACAGGGTAAGAGCAAAAAAAAAGTGCACTTGTATTAGTCCACTGTTTCATGTATGCCTCTGTTTTGTCACCAAACAGGGAATTTCCCTCAAAAGGGAAATCAATGGCTTAAGCCTGAGTGTCCTGGGTAAGGATGGCAGCCCTTAGAATGGCAAACCTCCCCAATGCCACTGCATGAGTCAAGACTTGTGAGGTGGAGACATTAGAGTCTATAGCCGCGTGGAATCGGTATTTCATGGCATCCAAGGGTAACACTACCATGGCAGTCAGGTCCTGTGCCACTTCACCATCCACCTTATCACTCAGTGCCAGCACTGAATTTCACAAGGCTTTCTGGTACTGGGCTGTGTATGCCAGATAAGCTGCCTGCTTCAGGAGCAGGAGAAGTGTTGTGGACACTTTTTGGCAATAGTATCCAGTTTCCTGAAATCCTTTTCAGAAGCATGTGTGGTGAATGACACCTTGGCCTTCTCACAAGCAGCTGCCTCTACCATTCCTTCATGATCAGGGTGGGCACTTAGGTATTCCACCCCATCTGTCCACATGATATGTTTTCAACTTTTTTTTCAGCAACTAAATTAGGTGTCGACATCCTTTTCTATTTAGCTTTTTGGAGGAACCTGTGGATGAGGACTAGTAGTCTCTTTGTTGAGGCTAGCCATATAATGTCCATGAACTACATTTACGAACATAAGAACATACAATACTTGCCAGCAGAAATAGTCCTTACGGTCTATCAAGTCTGCTCGTATGTGCAGCTAGCACCCTTATAATGCAGCTGCCCCCCTCACCCCACCCTCACTCACCTCCTGGGACTGCTCAGTGCCTTTACCCCACCCCCTTCCATGCCCTGTCCCATGCCCTTTTAGAAACTCCCACACCCTGCATGCCACCACCTCCTCAGGCAGAGAGTTCCATTTTGACACAACCCTCTCTGTGAAATAAGGCCTTCTCATCTCCCCCTGAACCTGCCCTCAATCTCAGCCCATGCCCCTCATGTCCCTTCCTTCCTGCACTTAAACAGCCCATCTGCCCCAGATTTGTTGATTCCCCCTCAAGTATTTGAAGGTCTAAATCATGTCCCCCCATCCCTTCTCTCTTCCAGGGTGAACAAATTCAAGTAATCCAGCCTTTCCTCGTAGGTTCTGCCCTCCATCCCCTGTATCATTTTCGTCACTCTGCTCTGCACCCCCTCTAGAAGCTTGACGTCCTTCCTCAGGTACGGTTGCCAAAACTGCACACCGTACTCAGACTGTGGCCTTACCAAGGACCTGTAAAGGGGCAGGATCACCTCCTTGTGCCTGGATGACAATCCCAGTGCGATGCACCCCAACATCCTATTGGCCTTAGCCGCCACCCTGCTGCACTGAGCAGAGCTATTCATGCTCCCTGCTACCATGACCTCCAGGTCCTTCTCCTTTTCATCCTCCTCTGTTTCATGAGAAGGGATGTTGAGGGTTTTCACCATCTGTTTGATGAATATGGAGTAAGAGGTGTAATCCTCTGTAGGCCTAGGACTGGAACCAAACTCCAGGTCAAGTGAGCCATTGGGTTCTAGGATTCACCTTCCTCCTCCTCCTTGTAATACACAACCCACTCCTCTATAAAACAGTGATCTCGAACCAGAATCTGGGGACATAGGCGCCGGGTTGTATGGGCCCGCGGGGCATAAGCCCCAGCAATATTTTGTAATGTGGGCAGAGCCCCACCAATATTTTTTGTAATTTTTTTTTTCTCTATTCTGTGGCTGGGTGCATGACCTGGGAGCACCCTCTGAAAATAACCGTGGCATGCCCCTGTCCCCACCTAAATTCTCATCCTGGTAATGAGTGATCCAGAGTCTGACCCTCATCTCAGGAAATTATTGGTAGTCGCCGATGGCATTTCTAAAATTTGGCGCCGAATCCCTGATGCACATAACGTCAGAGAGCAGGCATCCTGATTGGGCAGCAAGAGGATGAGAGGATCACGGATGAGATCCGCCGGTGTCCTTCTATTGGACATTGCACTGATCAATCGGGTGGTACTAACGTCCAGTTGTACTGGTCTATGTTTTGGCCTACCAGCAGTAATAGGTATAGTGAGGATCATCCAGACTCTGCGACCTACCTACTGTAAGTTGGACCCAGGCCCTACTCACCTGGTGGTGGGGTGTGTAGATGTTATCGGCCCAGTCCTGGCTGGGATAGTGGTGGTGTCATTAGAGAGAGGGATCTTTCCAGATCCCTTAAAGGAAGGGGTAGTACACTCCCTGTTGAAAAAGCCCTCTTCTTCCCCAACAACAGTCCAGCAAATTATAGATCAGTCTCTAACCCTTCCTTTGTAGGAAGGTTATTGAGAAGGTGGTCGCCTGCAACCTCGAGGATCATTTGGTCCAACCACAATATTTATGACCCTCTCCAATCCAGCTTCAGGAAAAGGCATAGTACAGAGATGGCTCTTGTTCGGGTATTGAATGATCTCCTGATGGCAAGAGATCGGAGGACCCGTTCCATCTTGGTTCTCCTGGATCTCTCAGCAGCATTTGACACCGTGGATCATGGGGTACTGCTTGACCGCCTGCGGTTTTTCTGTGGTTTGAGGGGAGTAGTCCACAGCTGGTTTCGATCTTTTCTGGAGGGCAGATCTCAGAGAGTGGTGTCTGGAATTTACATCTCGGCCCCTCACTGGCTGCCTTGTGGGGTACTGCAGGGGTCGATGCTGTCCCCTATGTTATTCGAGGTGTATATGCTTCCATTGGGGGATGTTATAAGACGGTATGGGCTGAGTTTTCATTGTTATGCTGATGATTCTCAGCTCTACCTGTCTTTTATGCCTGATCAGGAGTCTGATTCCATCACGATGTTTAACAACTGCCTCCTGGAGATTCAGGACTGGATAAGTGCTAGTTGGCTTAGGTTGAATTCAGGGAAAACTGAGGTGTTGGTTGTGGACCCTGGAGGGAAGACAAGAGAGGCTTGGACTGGGAAACCCTTGGGTTTATATCTGGGGGTCCCGCTTCTTGCCTCTGGCCAAGTGAGTAACCTTAGAGGCAACCTTGGCGTGATTTTTGACGAAAGCCTGACTATGAAGATGCAGGTGTCTGCCGTAGTCAAATCTGCCTTTTTTCATCTGAGGAACATTGCCCGGGTGAAACACTTGGTTCCACGGGAAGATCTTCCCATCATGGCCCACACCTTTGTCACCAGCCATTTTGATTACTGCAATGCCCTCTATCTAGGGCTGCCGGGGGTGGATATCCGCCGCTTGCAGCTTGTGCAGAACGCGACGGCCAGGTTGTTGATGGGAGTTTCAAGATCTAGCCATATGACACCTATGCTGCGTGATCTGCACTGGCTGCCAATACAGTGGTGGATCACCTTCAAGGTTGCATTATTGACCTTTAAGGCCCTACATGATTTGGAACCTCACTACCTGAAAGAGCTCTTGGTGCCTTACTGTCCTGCCCGTTCTCTTCACTCCTCTGACGAAGGATTGCTAGAGATTCCCAGGGTACATCTAAAGATGTCTGGAGGTAGATCTTTTGCCTATATGGCACCAACCCTGTGGAATTCTCTACCTCGTCAGATACGAGAATGCCTAACTGTTGAAAGTTTTAAAAAACAATTAAAGACTTTCCTTTTTGCCCTAGCATTTGCCAGAACATAATAAGTAAGTGTATTGTATGATTGATTGATTTATTGTTCTGAAATGCGATTTGAAGTGATTTGAACTATTGTAAAAGCGCCCTGAGCTTGGGAAGGGCGCTTGATATAAATAAAATTTTACGTACTTACAAGAGGGCTTACACCGAGGTGGGTGATGAAGGGGCAGCAAAGCGATGTAGCTAGGAAGGGTGTGCTGTCGGGTAACTTTTCTGTCGACTGCGCCGGTCAGGGAGAGCAGCGGCAGAGAGAGGCAAGAGTGAGGAAAAACAAAAGCAGCAATAGTCAGCAAGCTGAAGGTGATGAGGGTCTCGGGACCGGACTGGAGATTCAGCAGGCCAGCAGAGAGCAACAGTAGAGGAAGTGGGAGCGGGCCGGACCAGGCCGGGGGGGGGGGGGAGTGTGTGCCATCCCAGCCAGCCCGCACACACGAGTCAGTGGGCCATGGGCGGCGGGTTGTCGGTCGGACAGTCAACAAACGCTAAAGAAGAGGATGAGGAGCAGCCAGCCCAGGGCCACAGAGAGGTCTTATCGACTTTGAAGTAAGCCCCCAAGTCTTCCCAGCACTAACCAGGTAAGGTGTGGTGGGGACGGGATGCATTGGGGAAGGCTTAGGCTAGCCAAGCTGAGAAGAAGACTAGAAGAGGGATTCAACAAGGGAGGGAATGGAAAGGACACTGCAAGTAATGGATTGCCCATCCCAGGTCCTGGAACAGGAGAGGACCAAATGAAAGTTAAAAAATAAATGAATAAAAATGTTTTGCAGTAATGTTTGGTCGGACTTTTGAACCAGATAGTCTGAGATGACAAACTAAAACAATTCAGTGCATGAGAAGGGTTAAAATATAAAAAGAAGCAACTATACACTGTTCTACACACGCTTCCCACCACTAATGCTAGTGTGAAAAAGTGTTTTTCATTTTTTTACTTTTTTTGTTTATGAATTTTCAAATACCAACCTGTCTACTGCACTGAGCAAACAGAAACCGCATGTGCATTTCTCTCCGCATATCATAATAATTATTTAAACAGAGATTAGTTTATTAAAACAAAAAATATAGATGGCTTATAAGGAGCATCAAGAAAGACCAAATATTCAGGGAGGATCCATTTTTGTCAGGAGGATGAGGAAGGAGTAATGAAGGGAAAGGGACTGCAGTCTGCAGAGATGGTGGAATTGTACCTCATCTTGCCCTCTTTCTGTACAGTTTCATGGCCATTTTGAAAGTGTGGTGGGCAGCTGGGTGGGTGCAAGTGAGGCCTTGAGGTATGGGTGAGTCATCTTTCACAGCACCTTCGAAAAGAAGGAGGAAGGGATCCATTCCCTCCTTCCTCATCCTCATGTTGAACTTGTCCCTGAAGGTATGATGTGGTGACCTTAATGTGCTGCATGGGTTTTACTTTGCATCTCTTCTCTTATGTACCCATGTTGAAAAAAGTATATTTCAAAAGTTAACGGAGAGAATAAGTGTAGGTACTATGTATAGTCTCTAACCTGATATGGCAAAGTAAGCAGTGAAATGAGACACTACCTCACTCCTCATTACGCCACACTCTCTCCTGACCTCTGCTAAACCCATGGAGGCAGGGGGTGCTCAGAAATTATATGTGACCTGATGTGGGACCTGGGGGGGAGGCTTTCCTGATCTCTGCACTAACCTACAGATTACAATAGCAGGTGTTTCCTGCTGTGTTTTGGACTTTTGTATTCACTGGTTAATTGGGTGCCCAGCCCCCGGCTAAAGCAAAGCAACTGAACTATCTGTGATTTTGTAGTCAGGGGCAGAACCCAGTGGGGAAGCAAATACAAGTGGTTGTGGGCCTTGTGGCCAAACAGTGGATGTCACTGCAGCATTATCTGGTGCTGCATGGGGCAGGTATGGGTATACCCAGCAGGGTGTGTAGGTTTTTCAGCAGGACTCTTCTTATCGCACCATGCCTGGTTAAATGCCACCTTGTACAGTGCCTTCAGAAAGTATTCACCCCCCCTTGGATTTTGTCACATTTTGTGATGTTGCAAACTCAAATTAAAATACATTTATATGGGATTTTTTTGTCACGTATCTACACAAATTACTCTATAATGTCAAGGTGGAATGAAACTTCTGGAATTTTTTGTACATGTAATTTAAAATAAAAACCTGAAATGTCTTGATTTGATAAGTATTCACCCCCCTTTGCTATGACACTCCAAATTGAGCTCAGGTGCATCCAATTTCCTTGTGAGATCACTCTAAAACTTGAATGGAGTCCACCTGTGGTCAGTTCAAATGGTTGACATGATTTCAGAGCAAATACACCTGTCTATATAAGGTCCCACTGTTGACAGTGAATGTCAGAGCAGAAACTCCACCATGAAGACCAAGGAGCTGTCCGCAGAACTCAGTGATAGAACTGTGAGGAGGCATAGATCTGGGGAGGGGTATAAGAAAAAAATTACTCACCTTAGTAACGTTGTTTCTTCTAATGGAGTCTTGCTATATTATAGACATTAGCAGTTTGTTCCAGCTCTAGAACTGCCCCGGAGTGAAATGGTTAAAACCATTCCAAAATAGAATTTTGGCACAAGAGCAGCTCTATCTGTGTCATTTCAAACTTGAACTGTCAGATCTTTACGAGCCAAACTCACTAAGGTCTGTGTGGAAGCTGTAACCTACACTAGCCAAATGGCTACCTAAATAATAACAACCATTGATGGTCCCAACACCCAAGACTCAAGTCAGGGGACCAGAAATACTAACATCATTCTAATAATATGAAAATGGAACATAAGTATAATAAAACACACACACACATACACACACACACCCCAAAGTCCCAAAGGGGACAAAATGCTAACAGGACATAAGTAGTGCCACACTAAGTTGCCCGCACCCCACCAAGTAGAGGTTCTGAGAGGGGCAGGTTGGGGGGGAGGTCTATAATATAGTAAGACTCCATTAGAAGAAACAACATTACTAAGGTGAGTAATTTTTTCTTCAAACAACATGAAGTCTTGCTATATTATAGACATTAGCAGAATATACAGCAGTACCTCCATGGAGGAGGGGCAGAACCTACTTAGGGAATAGGCTCTGAAGAACAGCTGTGCCAAACCGAGCATCTCTCCTGGCCTGGACATCCAGGGAGTAATGCTTGGTAAAAGTGTGTACCGTTTTCCAAGTAGCAGCCTGGCAAATCTCTAATGAAGGGATATCTCTGGCAGCAGCTAGAGACGCAGCTGTACCCCTGGTAGAATGAGCCCTCAAACCGGGGGCTCTGCCCACTTTCTGATAACAAAATTGGATACAAGAGACAATCCACCTGGCTACTGATCTCTTAGTGTCAGGTCTGCCTTTCCCAACTTCACCATAGGTAAGGAAAAGTTGGAGGGATTTGAACCTGTGACCTTTGGTACGCTCTATATAATAACTAAGAGCCTCTTAACATCCAGGTTGTGCAACCTCCTCCACCAAGAGAGTGATCAGTGAAAAATACTGAAGGGAAATAGATTGATTAAGATGGAAATCTGAAACCACCTTAGGCAAAACTTCCTATTAGTCCTAAGGACTACCTTATCCCTGTGGAAAGAAATAAAGTCAGTCTCCACTGACAAGGCTTGCAATTCACTTATCGTCTGGCAGAAGTGATAGCCACTAGAAAACAGTTTTCCAAGTTAGGTACTTAAGCTCTGCAGAAGACGAGGAGGTTCAAAGGGTTGCATTAACTGGGTAATGCAAACATTAAGGTCCCAAGCAGGGCCGGTTCCCAAAGGGAGGATTAGTATGGAGTAATCCCTTAAAAACTTGGAAAACACAGGATGAGAGGAAAGAGGGATGACTTTCCTGCTGACACAAAAGCAGACACAGCTGCCAAATGAACTCTCAGGGTAGCTGGTCTGAGACCCAAGGAATTAAGATGTACCATGTAATCTAACAAAATGGGCAATTCAGCAGATTCTGGGGAAATATTTTTCCCAGCACACCAAATGGAAAACCTTTTCCATTTAGAACTATAAGTAGCCCTAGTGGAAGGCTTTCTGGAAGCCTTTAGGATCTCAAGAACACCCTGAGAGAGGTGTAAATCAGCAAACTCTAACTCCTCAAGAGCCGGGATTTGAGGTCCGGATACCAAACCCTTCCCTGGGCACAGGTCAACAGATTGTGATTCCTGGGGAGGCACAGGGGAAGATGGACTGTCAGAGACAGAAGGAGTGGGTACCAGGGCTGCCTGGCCCAATCCGGGGCAATCAGAATCACCCTGCAAGGCTGAGATCTGATTTTGACTAGTACTTTGAATAGGAGAGGAAAGGGGGGGAAGCATAGAGGAACTTCCCCTCCCAATCCAGAAGAAGGGCATCCAGGGGAACTGAGCCCAGCACTGGAGGCCTGCAACAGAACAGAGGAAGTTTGTGATTGTCTGGGGCTGCAAAAAGATCTATCTGAGGGATGCCCCACCTGGCAAAACTATCCCCAGCACTTGAGGATCCAGGGACCATTCGTGATGGCCCTGGGAAATCCTGCTGAGGGCATCCGCTAGGACATTGTCCTTCCCTGGAAGATGAACTGCTATGAGGGAAGTGTTCAGGAATAGGCCAGAGACCACAACTTCATTGCCTCGGTGCACAAGGCCGAAGACCAAGTGCCCCCTGTTTGTTGATGTACCACATTGTTGTGGTGTTGTCTGTTCTGACTTGTATCACCTTGTCGTGGACAGATGCAGAAAAGCTTGAAGAGCTAAAAGACAGCTCTGAGTTCCAGCAAATTGATGTGGAGCAGAGATTCCTGGGGACCAAACTCCCTGAGTGGAAAGGTCGCCCATGTGGGCTCCCCAACCCAGAAGGGAAGCATCTGTAGTGAGAGTCAAGTCGTGAGAAGGGAAATGAAGGGACCCCGCTCTTAAATTGCTCTGATCCTGCCACTACTGGAGAGCTAGGATCAAGGTTGAGTCACTGGGACCAACTTGGAAAGGGGTCTCTTCTCTGAGACCAAAAGGTTCTCAAGTGAAACTGAATGTCTCTCAACTGAAATCTGGCTCCCTGCACAACAGCTGTGGATGCAGCCATGTGCCCCAGGAGCTGCAGAAAGTGTCTTGCTGGTCAAGAGACCTGCAGAGTGAAGGAAGAGGCCAGAGCCACTAAATTCCTTACCCTTTCTGGGGAAGAAAGGCTCTGGCCTAGTTTGTGTCCAATTCTGCACCTATGAAGGTGAGTACCTGGACTGGTTCCAGAACCAACTTTGGTAGGTTTAGCAGAAACCCAGGGAGGTGTGAAGCTGCTGGGTGACCTGCAGGTGAGATTTACCTGTTCTGGGGACTGGCCTACAATGAGCCAGTCGTCTAGATAAGGAAAACAGCAATCCTCTGCCTCCTTAAGTGGGCCACTGCCACTGCTAGACACTTTGTGAATACCCTTGGAGCAGAGGTAAGGTCAAGGGCATTGCTCTGAACTGGTAATGACCTGAGGGCAGTTCGAATCTGAGGTACTTTATGGGATCTTCTGATTAGGACATGGAAATAGGCATCCTTGAGGTCCAGGGAGGCTAGCCAGTCCCCTGGCCTTAGGGAAGGTAAAATCATTGCCAGAGTTACCATTTTGAACTTTGGTTTCAAAAGATGCTTGTTCAGATATCTGAGATCTAAAATGGGCCGCCATTCTCCTGTCTTTTTTGGGGTAAGGAAGTATCTGGAATACAGACCCTGCCTGATGCAGGGAGGAACCCTTTCTTCTGCTCTGAGAGCTAACAGGGATGAGACCTCTGTTTCCAGAGCGAGGGTCTCTGAAGCACTTGCAGTGAGAAAAGTCTGCTTCTCAACTTGGGAAACCTTTGAAGCTGAGAACCAGACCCTGGCACTACTCCAGAACCCACTTGTCTGAGGTTAAGAAGCCCAATTCTGACTGAAGTAAGCCAGCCTGCCCCCACTGGTACAGGAGAATCGGCCCTGGGCACCCCATCAGGGTGCCTGTTTCATAGGAGCTTTAGGCTGGGGGGTGGGAGCAGGTCTGCCCACCCCTCGTCTGCCCCTGTCTCTGAAGAAGCCCCTCTGAGCATAGGCAGAGGAGGCCTGAGTCTGGTAGAAAGGCCTGTGAAAAGGCCTACCCCTACCCCTGGGGGCATGCCTTTGAGGAGTGGCTTGCCGCTCCTTAGCCTGGGCACTCTTGTAAGTAGTCCTATATTCATCCATCTTCTTCATGTAATTCTCTGTCTGCTCTCCAAACAGAGAATTTCCCACCACAGGAAAATCCATAGCCTTAGTCTGGGTATCCTGTGACAAACTAGTACACCTGAGCCAGGCCAACCTACGAAAAACTACAGATGTGGCCATGACCCTAGAGGAAACATCATTAACATCCACAGCAGCATGAAACTGAACCTTAGAAGCTTCAATGCCATCAGCAGCCACCTGTTCTAGTTCACTAGCCAGCTGGCCATAGGCCTGCTTGGCCAATTGCATAACAGTATCCCATCTAGATTTCTGATACCTAGCTACATAAGCCATATAATTTGCTTGCCTGAGTCCCAGAGAGGCTGCCATATACTGTTTTTTTGCCATGGCATCAATTTTCCTGGAATCCTTGTCAGGAGGATGTGAAGCCAAGGGAATATTAGCTTTATCACAGGCAGCAGCCTGAACTACCCCAACATGACTGCATTGCTGAGAAAGGAATTCTGTATCAGGGCCTGACAATGTATACCTTCTGTCCATCTTTTTATCTACAGGAGGCACAGAATTAGAGCTTTTAAAATTTTAATTGTTTGTTTCCTAAAAGACTTATGTAAAGGAATAGACAATCTCCTAGACTCTGGAATATCCATCATTTCTACAAAATCAGGCTCCTCTTGCTCATCCACAGCCTCTTCTAAAGGAAGCTGGAGGGTTTCAGCAACTTTTTTATAAAACATAAAATGAGATGGGGACTCAGACAGCATAGGGGGAGATTCTAAAGGTCTGTCTGGGGAGATGTCCGGTTCAATGGGCACACCCAGACCTTCCCAGCCACATTCATACTGTTCATAATCCTCCTCCCCCTCCTCTGGTTCATAAAATTCCTCAATATCATAATCCTGAACCACTGGGACCGCACGAACCGACCTTTTACCGACCGATTGTTCACTTGGGAGGTTAAGCAACAGGTTGGTAGAAAAGAGGCCAGGAGTTATATTTTGTTTTAAACTGAAATATTTGAATAGTTTGTTAGTGAAATTAGTTCTATGTGTTAAAAATTATTACCTTGAATTTGAACTGATACTTGGGCTGTGATATTGTAGGTTTGGGGATAGATGTTTGGCAGGGAAAATTAGAAGGTAATTTAAATGTGTTGTTTGTCTGGTGTTTGGTAAGAGCCTCCCACCCACCCTGTTTTGTAGGCTTTCTTAAATACTGAAAAGCCACTGGGGTTGGGATTGAAGGGCTGAGTATTTCTGTTTGGGACTGAAATTTGAAGCAACAGGAGTTGGTGGGCCTGTGACATCATACGGTACCTGAGTCTGCTTACACACACTGTTAGTGGGACTGAACACATACTGGACTGTATGTGTTTGTGAGACTTAGGAACTTTGTTGGTGGGGTTGAAATTGGGTTTGTAAATAACTACAGTCAGTATAGAGAGAAACTGTACTCAGGGGAAAGGGACTGAGAAAGGGGTGTGCTATTATAAACAGAGGGGATAATCAGGGTGGCCATATTCCACCATGGCAGGCATCTTCGGAAGGGTTGTAGGCTGCACAGGCTGTGGGATGGCAATAATTCTAAATTGGGCCTGAGAGAGAGGCTGCCCACTCTGTAGACAGCTATCTTGTATCAGGAGTGAGGTATATTGGTTAAGGAGTAAGCTGTGGGAGCTGGGGGTGTCCAAGGATAAGGGGTGTGGATATGGGCAGCAGAAGGGTGGGGCTGAGGGGAGGCTGGGGCAACGCTCTGAAATTACAGGACATTATGCTACAGCAAGCAGAAGGGGGGATATTAGGGACAGAGGACCCTTAGATAGGGAAGTTGATGCTAAGGGGAAAGCGTACAGGGTGAAAATTCTGAATTCAAGGAGACTGGAGGAGGAAGAGTCAGGAGGGGCTGTTGTGCGGAAGCCTAAAACAGCAGACTGTGGGAAGGGAGCTCCTAAGGTAAACAGTGCAAGAGAGGAAGAAGAGGGTCAGTTTAGAGATGCAGTCAGGGAAACTCGGGTTACTTGATGGAGTGACATAGAGTGTCACAATAAATTTGAGATACTAAGCATCCTAGAGGGAGGAAGGGGTTGGTGGAAATGAGGAAACTTATACAGAGGCCGGGGGGAGGGAGTCAGATACCCATAGGGCATCACAGAACAGCTATGGAAAGGATAGACATAGTCCCAGAGGGAGAAGGGGAAACATATATGTTAAGCAAATGGGGGAGATGCAACATATTCCAGACATGAGGGAGGAGAGCATGATTGGAGAGGAACTGAGAGACAAGGAGGTGGGAGAGGAGCCCTCCTTCAGCAGGAAGGTCAGTACCAAGGATGGGGCCCTAGCTAAAGGGGACCCACAGAGAGCCTCTGGAGACAGGGGTACTATTACAAGGGGGGATGAGGGCGGGGAAGGGGAAGGGGAAACCATCAGGGCCAGGATAAATGGTTCAGATAAGAGAAGGTTAAAGGGGACACCTATTCAGAGGGGGTTTGAGTTAAGTGGGCAAAATAGCAAGGGAGGCAGAAAGGGGAGGGTGACAAGGGGGTCTCTAATAAGGCAGGAAGACTCCCATGAAATTGCGATCATGAATAAAGTGGGGGGGGGGCTGAGAGGGCATAGTGGAGGTAACCATAAGGATGATGGCGGTGTTAAGGTTCTGTTACTGGGAGACTCGATGATTAAGGGTATCCATTGGGAGGGACAGGGGGATGGATGCCATAGCCAGGTGAAGGTAGTGAGTATCTCTGGGCTGACAGTGCACAGAGCAAAGTTCATGGTGTATGAAATGGTTAGGGATTGTGGAGGAAACCGGATATCCTGGTGCATTTGGGAACTAATGATCTAGAGGAAATAGCATTATGGAAATCCAAGCAAGGTTCCAAGAACTTGCCAGAGTCTGTCGGGATAATGGATGCAACATTTCCTTTCGAGATATTGCCAGTACCAAAGGCCTCAGTGGAGAAAAAAATGAAGCTCACAGAGGTTAATGAATGGTTCAGGAAGTGGGGTGAAGAGAATGGGTTGGGGGTGTTAGGGAACTGGAATGGAGTTTGGGAGGATAAGGGACTATATGCCAAGGACAGGTTTCATCTTGCCCCATTAGGGAAGGAAGTCCTTAAACAGGGGATGGCTGACTACATACAAGAAAGGTGGGGTTTAAACTTGTAAAGGGGGGAAGGGATAAGGGAAGGGCTGACCAGAAGCCCTCCCTCCAGATGAGGGAGTAGCCTTCAAGCCCAAGGGAGGGAAACAGACTGGAGGTGGAGGTTTCAGGAGGAGCAGGGAGAGGATGGAAGTATAAGGAATCTGGGTGGGGTTCGACAAAAAGGATCAGGGATAAGGGGTGGGGTTGGTTTTAGTAAATGCAGGGCTTAGGAAACAAGTTGCCAGAGTTCCAGGCCATGCTGTTCGAGGTGGATGTGGCGGCAGTCACGGAAACGTGGGCCAACAAAAACCATGACTGGGACCTAAATGTACGGGGGTACACTATGCTTAGGAAGGATAGAAAGGAGGGCAGAGGGGGTGGAGTGGCTATGTTCATTAGAGATGACATAGAAATTGCTATGGTAGAAGAGGCAGAGGGAAACGTGGAGGCCTTATGGGTCACCTTACGATCCCCAGCAGGAGATAAAGTCAAGCTGGGAGTAGCATATAGGCCCCCCGGGATGAGTGATGTTCTAGAGAATGGTTTGCTGGACAACATCATTGCCCAGTGTGGTCCAAAAGGGGAAGGAGTGGTGTTGATGGGGGACCTTAATATGCCAGGTACAAACTGGGGAACCATGTCCTCTAAGGTGGCCAGGAGCAGAGGCTGCTGGATGGCTTCCAAGGATGTGTTCTTAACACAGCATGTGATGGAGCCACAAGGGAGGGGCATGTCCTGGATGTGGTTCTGCAGATGGGGATCTGGTAAGGGACATGGTTGTACAGGACCCCTGACTGGGAGTGACCACAATACTGTCTGGTTTCAAATAAGCATTGGGGAGGTGGGGGTGAGATCTAGGACACTGGCAGTGGACTTCAGGGGGGCAGACTTTATGGGCATGGGAAATATTCTCAAGGATCACTTGAAGGGGATTACCTCAACAACAAGTGTGAAAGGAGATGGGAGGTCATAAAACGGGGACTTCATGAGGCAGTCAGGATCTGCACTAAGTTGAAACGTAAGGGAGCAAGGTCACATAAACCATGCTGGTGGTCCAGTGAGGTCCAGGTAGCAGTCAGAGAAAAGAAGGCGGCTTACAAAATATAAAACAACAAGAGGGATAGGGATAAGGAAATGTACCAGCTTGCATCTAGAAAAGTCACCCGTATGGTGAGGGAGCTAAGTCCAGTAAAGAGCAGCGGCTGGCACAGGGGATACATGGAGGGGAAAAGGGGTTCTTCCGGTACATTGGGGAGCGGAGAAAAACTAAGGGCCATCTCAGCAGATTGAGATCAGAAGGAGGGTGGGTGGAAGAGGCGAGGGACCAGGAAGAGGTATTTAACCAGTACTTTGCCTCTGTGTTCACTAGGGAGGGGGATGGGATATCTACAAAGCAAGGCACAAAGAGGATAGAAGCGGCAGGGAGTGGGATCAGGGGAGCAACAGAAATGGAGCAAAAGGGAGGGAAAGGTACCCCAGGGGTGTCACATCTGGATAAGGATAAAAGACCAGTAAGGTGGAGGGACGGATGATGCCATCCCCACCAAAAGGGTGTGGTTTGCCCTCAAGGCCCTAAGAAGACAAATCTCCTGGGCCGGATGGCATTCATCCGAGAGTACTATGAGAATTGGCGGACATACTAGCTGCACCCCTGGCGGAGCTTTTCAACAGGTCACTTGAGACAGGGAGGGTACCTAGGGATTGGCGAGAGGCACATGTGGTACCAATCCATAAAGGGGGGTTGAAGGAAGTACCAGGAAACTATAGACCCATCAGTTT
The DNA here is from genome assembly GCA_016271365.2 of Neoceratodus forsteri. Taxonomy (NCBI): domain Eukaryota; kingdom Metazoa; phylum Chordata; order Ceratodontiformes; family Ceratodontidae; genus Neoceratodus; species Neoceratodus forsteri. Next base: position 984,052,402 of record CM057459.1, read on the forward strand.
AACCTCGGTGGTGGGAAAATTAATGGAGAGTATACTAAAAGAACGTTTGGGGGTTTACTTGGAGGAGGTGGGAGGTCTGGATAGTCGGCAGCATGGGTTTGTGCCAGGTAGATCATGTCAAACCAACCTTGTGGAGTTCTATGAATGGGTAACATCAGAACTGGACAGAGGTAAGCCTGTGGATGTATTATTCTTGGACTTCAGCAAGCGTTTGACTCTGTCCCCACAATGGTCTGGTGGAGAAACTGATGGGGTTAGGGAGTAGGCCCTTTGATGGTCAGATGGATTGAAAACTGGATAGCTGGACGCACTCAGAGAGTAGTGGTCTGTGGGGAGCTCTCAGACCCTACAGAGGTTGGTAGTGGGGTACCACAGGGCTGGTCCTGGGTCCAATCCTGTTTAATGCATACATATCAGACATCAGGGATGGTATAGGGTGTGAAATGAGTCTCTTCGCGGATGACTCCAAGATGGGAGCAGTAGTTGAGGGAGAAGAGGGGAGGTTGGCCCTGCAAGGGGACCTGGACACCCTGGAAAGCTGGGCTCACACATGGAAATTAAATTTCAATATCACCAAGTGCAAGGTGTTGCATCTTGGTCGGGGAAACCCTAAACACAGGTACACCATGGGAGGGGAGGTGCTGGAAGCCTCAACAGAGGAAAAAGACCTAGGGGTCATGGTGGATACATGTATGAATAACACTGAGCAGTGCAGGAGAGCAGCTAGCAAGGCAAACAGGATGTTGGGATGCATCGTAGGGGGATCACCTCTAGGAGCAAGGAAGTGATTCTGCCGCTGTACAATGGACTGGTTAGACCACACCTTGAGTACTGTGTACAGTACTGGAGACCACACTTGAAGAGGGACATACAGCTCCTGGAGAGGGTACAGAGGAGGGCAACAAAGATGATACGAGGGCTAGGGGATTTGACTTACGAGGACAGACTTGAGGAGCTCTGCCTGTTTTCATTGGAGGAGAGGAGAGACAGGGGGACATGATTGAGGTCTTCAAGTACCTCAAGGGAATAAATAGGAGTAAACATGGAGGATCTTTAGACTAAAGCAGGAGGCATCACCAGAGGGCATGGTTTGAAGTTGGAAGGTGGAAGGTGAGGGGGAAAGAGGAGGAGGTTTTCACTGAGAGGTGGTGGACCCTTGGAATGCTCTGCCTGGTGAGCTGGTTCGGAAATCCACAGTGGAGAGCTTTAAGAGAGGGTGGGACAGACACAGAAAGTGGATGTATCAGATGATGGCCTGTCCCGGGGGGGTGGGGATGGATGATAGGGGTTTCTGGAGCACAAGGGATGGGAGGGTCTCGGGACCCAACTAAGGATCTAGGTTCGAGCAGACTTGATAGACCATACGGCCTAATCTGCTGGCAAATAGTATGTTAGTATGTTTACCAGATAGTGGTGGTTCGGACGGACCCTGAGACAGTGACTGGACAATTTGTATGGCTTTTGCTATCTCTGCAGCAGTTGGAGAAGGAATTTTGGACTCTAGACCTGCTGATTTTCTTGTTTTCTTTACTGGAATTGGTTCCTCAGAATCAGCTTTTCTTTTGCCCGAGGAAGTCTGGCCCTGGTCAGAGGGCACTCCCTCTGGTTCGGTTGGCACCGAACCGGGCTGTCATCGGGTCAGTGGACTTTTGGCCTCTGGTTCCTGAGCCTGCCCAATCTTTTTTCCAGGGTGGCTGCAGGAAATTCTTACATACCTGGCAGTCTGACTGGAGGTGGTCAAACCCCAGACAATAAACACATATGGTGTGTGGGTCAGCCTTGGCAAAGACTTCCCCACAAACATCAGTGTTGAAACCCAGTGGGCCTGTTTTTCTTTTGGGTTTCTCAGACGTAATGCCAGCCTAACCAAAAACTTGCCCTTTTAACGGCAGTGCCAGGCAAGACACCCTTATCGGTTCCTAACCGTGTCACGGGTATTGGAAAAAAACGTAATAAATCCGTTTTTTAGAACCGATAAGAACCGGAACCGTGACTCTAAAATAGTAACTTTTAGTTTTAAATGAGCTTTAAACCCACTGATCGTTCAAACCGAACGATAACTTACAAGTTCCACACAGACAAAACCTTCATTTACTTAAGTTTACCACAGATAGAAGCTTGAACGAGCGGTTTTCGGTTAAAATAAAACTATTCTCGGTTAAATCCAACCGAGAAAACACTTTTAAACCGAGAAATGAACCGAGCAGAAGGAGAAATCTCCAGAGCGACTGTTCACTGAGGCGGAGTAAAGAATCTGACAGTTCAAGTTTGAAATGACACAGATAGAGCTGCTCTCGTGCCAAAATTCTATTCTGGAATGGTTTTAACCATTTCACTCCAGGGCAGTTCTAGAGCTGGAACAAACTGCTAATGTCTATAATATAGCAAGACTTCATGTTGTTTGAAAAACATTTCTAGGGTGTTGAAAGTTCCCAGGAGCACAGTCAAGTCCATCACTAGGAAATGGAAAGATTACGGAACCACCCAGACTCTTCCTAGAGCAGGCCGTCCTCCCAAACTGAGCAACCGGGCAAGAAGGACCTTGGTCAGGGAAGTGACCAAGAACCCAATGACAGAACTACAGAGTTCCATGGCTGAGATGGGAGAACCTGTCCAGAGGACAACAATCTCTGCAGCATTTCACAGATGTAGCCTCTGTGGGAGAGTGGCTAGACGGAAGCCACTCCTGAGAAAAGGCCACATAATAGCATGCCTGGAGTTTGCAAGAAGGCACATAGCAGACTCTGAGACCATGTGGCAAAAGATTCTCTCATCTGTTGAAACAAAAATTGAACTCTTTGGCCTGAATGCAAAGCGCTATGCCTGGCGCAAACCGAACACAGCTCATCACCCATGTAACACCATCCCTACCATGAAGCATGGTGATGGCAGCATCATGTTATGGGGATGCTTTTCAGCGGCAGGGACTGGGGCACTTGTCAGGATAGAGGGAACAATAAATGGAGCCAAATACAGGTACATCCTTGAGGAGAACCTGCATCAGTCTGCAGTAGACTTAGGACTGGGGCAAAGATTTACGTTCCAACAGGACAACGACCCCAAGCACACAGCCAAAGCAACACTGGAGTGGCTTCAGAACAAGAAGGTGAATGTCCTTGAGTGGCCCAGCCAAAGCCCAGACTTGAATCCCCATTGAGAATCTGTGGAAAGACAGATTGCGGTTCACCGACGCTCCCCATCCAACTTGACAGAGCTTGAGCAAATCTTCAAGGAAGAATGGGCGAAAATCCCCAAATCCAGATGTACAAAACTGATACAGACATACCCAAGAAGACTCAAAGCTGTAATTGCTGCCAAAGGCGCTTCTACAAAGTGTTGACTCAGGGGGATGAATACTTAAGTAAACAAGATATTTCAGTTTTTAATGTTTCATTATTTTTTGTTATACAATAAAAATATTTTTGTCCCTTTAAATTGTTGAGTATGCTCTGTGAATCAAGGGGGAAAAATCATTTCAGTGCATTAAAAATTCTGGTAGTAACACATCAAAATGTGACAAAATCCAAGGGGGGTGAATACTTTCTGAAGGCACAGTAAGTTTGGGGGGCCGGGGCACCACTGGGCTACAGCTGTTTTTGATCCTGATGGACATCATGGGTTGGGTAATCACAGGGAGACAGTAAATTAAAGTATCTGGAGGGATTTTCTCTGTTGCTTCTTATCCTGACACATGCTTCCAAAGCACTTAGTTGGGACTTGCCTGATATGGGTTGGGGGAGAAACCCTCTGGGCTGTCACCATCTCTCTGATCCTGGTTGTGTGTGTGTTGTGGGGACATTACATATACCCTATGGTGTTTGTACAATATTATTTCTGTCAGGCTGGCAGCAGCAGATGTGGGTAGTTTTGGGGGGGGGTCTTGTTTCACTTTACCGTATCATGGCATTTTCTGCTGGATGGTTCAGCACTAGAGGACTGGAGACTTGGGCTTAGATCCAGTCTTGCTGCTTCAGTGCTGACTTGCTAGAACGGTCCTAAAATATTTTATTTATTTATTTTTTTACTTTCTCTTTATACTCCCCCTCCCCTCAGGCCTGCGGCACTCCACTCTTTGGGAGTTGCCATCTGCCTTCAGTCCCTGCTCTCCTACCTGTTCCCAGAGCAGTCCATCCCCAACGGAGCCTTGGTTCTACCCCCCAAGCAGCGTTAAGGTTGGAGCACGTATACCCCGCATTCCTAGTTTCATCGGGATGCCGGTTCTGAGGTCCAAGTGTTCCTTATCTGCCATCAGTTTATATGTTTCTCTGCTTGCTTGTACTGAAGTAAAGAAAGTTAGTAGTGATGTAAAGCAGCAGAAGAGTAAAAACAAAGTCAAATCGTTGTATTTGCAGTTCAGTGTATCCCTGTCTTGCTGTTTTCTGCCCCTCCGATCCCACCCCTCTAAATGCAAAGTGTTCCCTTCCCTGGTGTGCAGTGATGCTGTCCCACACCCATGATCCCACCCCTCTAAATGCAAAGTATTCCCTTCCCTGGTATCCAGTGATCCACCCCACACCCATGCCCCAGGTTGTATGTATTACCCCCTGGAGTGTAGTGGTCCCTTCCCCCACCTAATACCTGACCCAGTAGGGATGAAAGCTCCTCCCCCCAGCCCCCACACCCATGGTGACAGCTTAAGCCATCCTGCCACAGCCATGCGGGAATCCACTTGCAAGCAAGTACCCCCCACCAACAACAATGCACTAACCCTGTATGTACCTCAACAGTGATTTGTGCCACCCCTGCCCATTCATCAGTGATGGTTAGTGTCCCCCACCCCAGCCATGGCATTGACAACACACACAGCCACACTGCAGAGTGCTCCGCTCCCATAGAGCCTTGCGGGGGGGGGTTGACCTCACACCCCTGCGAGGGGGGGTGACCTCTGACCCCTTGGTCAGTGGGTGGGGCTTTGATCCCAAACCCTGAGCCCCAGCAAAAATTTTACAAACCCGGCTCCTACATCTGGGCACAGAGGAAGGAACATGAAATTTTTCATAGAATGAAAGGCTGGGAAAACCTGCCATACCTTAGTCATTTCCTCTGTTGAGCACATTTACTGCTGATCCACTGCCTGCTCCTACTCATTTGCAGAAGGAGTGGTACGGATATGTTTTGCTTTTTGCTTTTTCTTAGCAGGCACTGATTCCAGTACCTGCTCTAAGGCTCTTTTACTTGTATTTTTGCCATCACTCAAATAAGGGTTACCCCTATTCGGACAACCCAATGTCTTTTCCATCCTTTCCAAGCCTTTCTAATGACTGAGCAGCGTTATATTTTTTATTGTCGCCTAACAGGGACTGCTGCTTATGAGAAGAACTCTCTGATGCATGCTTTCCACCACAGGAACGCCCTCTGAGCCTTTATTGTGCTTTGGTGACAGAGGCAGACTGAAATGCCTTAAATTCTTCTCATTTTAAAGCCCTTTTGAGTTTTAAAAAGGCTAAAATTTTTTACAAAGTTCACAATTTATAAAATTATGACCTGGATCCAGGAACTTTAGACAAAGCTTATAGCAGTCTGCCTTTTCAAGGAGCTGAAAACACTTTGTATAATTTTTAGGGCTGCAGTGAGAGGAACCCTGCAGACCTCCTGCGATCAAAAAAGGAGATTTTTCCTACCAAAGAACATTTAGGAATTGCATTACAGTCGCCTCTGCGTCCATGAAGTAACTCCACACTGTCAATGCATTCTTCCCACAGGACTATTTTTATCTCACCAGTTCTGTTTTCTCACCGCGATAGCAGCACATCAGAAGCTCCCCTGGTGGTCCCAGACCCTCAGATCAGTTAGCTGGGGTCTGGAGACATGAGGGCTGCAGTGGAGAAGCAATGAAAATATGTATTTAAAAAGCGCCAATAAGCAGTATGAAACTGAATTTATACATAATAATGACCCTATTAATGAACCATGCCTACATTGCGCTCATTGGCAGGGTTCATTAATATTCATGAGTGAATCATTATTATGTATAAACGCAGTTTCATACTGTTCATTGGCAGGGTTCATTAATATTTATGAGTGAATCATTATTATGTATAAATGCAGTTTCATACTGTTCATTAGCACTCTTTAAATACATATTTTCACTGCATCCCCACCACACACACCCTTGTCTCTGGACCCCCGCAGCCAAACCTCCCTCTAAGCCCCCCAAGCATAACACTGACACTGGGGGTGCCCAGTTCCCCCCATTGTTTCTGTCCCTCTCTGTTGTCATCGCCCCCGATGCTGTTCCACCCACCTGACCCTCTCACTCATCACCCGGCATCACACCCCCACAAACATAACACTGACACTGGGGGGTGCCCAATCCCTCACTGACACTGCCCCTCTCTGTTGCTGTCACCCCTGAAACTATATATGTTTAAATGCAGTTTCATACCGGGTCACACCTGGAAACAAGTGCCAGTTCAGTGTGCCTTTCACAATTACTGAAGTTTAAATAAATAAACAAACTGTTCCACCCAGCCAACCCTCCCTCTCAGCACTCCCCCCTCCAACAAACATAACTGTCACGACCTGAAATAAAGAACACCTTCCCTCGTAGTTTTTCTTTTGCCTTCTTTCTTAAATAAACCCTGTAAAAAGAAAAACATCCACTGATGTCTGTTGTGGCGTTACTGTCCCCCACCAACCTTCCAGTCAGCACCCCAGCCCTTACTTATCCACTGGAGATCTGATGCTGTAATCTTCTGTGAACCGCAGACAAGAATTCAATCTTCAAAGCCAGACCGCGAACTAAGGAAACAGGTACCATGTAGTTCAATGTATTTCAGTTGCTTTTGAACTTAGTGGAATAACTTGGCCATTTTTGCATACTTTAGCCCCACATTTTCAACATGCCTTCTTTGGGACCCCACAATTGCTCTGATATTAGGCAAATCTGTCCTGAAATGTGATTTTGCAGTGCCTGTGGTAAATCACCTTTCGGGCAGAATCTGAACATTTTCTCTGCAACTGTTCATGAGGCAGGGTCATAAGAAGGCTATGTTGAATATTTGGTGTAAAAATATTTAAAAAAAACAAAGTTATGAGCCTACATTGAATTTTGCAAATGCAGGCTTGTAACTTTGATCATTTTCAATATTTCGACCCCAAATTTTCAACATAGCCATTCCTTTACAGCACCTCATGAATGTGACAGCTGTCATTTATCATACTCAACTGCAGCCCTCGTGGCTTCTGCCAGAGTTTGTTAAAACCTGTGGGCCCTGTTAACTTTTTGGGTCTATCAATCATGCCAAACACTGATGGAACCTACAAAATCAAGTCAACAGTTCCCAGACACAAAGTGGTGAACTAAAAATATTTTTAGCTGGTAAAAAAATAAGTTTTAAGTTTAAATAAAACACAAACGATTTTTGTTTTACGTTGCACAAAACAGGAAACACAGTTGGTTCCCTCAGGAACCAAATGGCCTTTTCTGGTTCCTGGGAACTGATTGGGAACTGCAGAAAGAAAAAAATTACTTACCATAGTAATCTTCTTTCTTCCCAGTGATGCTCAGATATTCATAACTTTATGCAGTAGCCTTCTAAGGTAGAACTGCCCGGAGAGATGGAGCATATGCAAATGATGGAATCTTTTGCATGAGCCACTTTTCAAATGCTGCATTCTACTAACTGCCTTTGCTCTAAACCCTCAGATTGCCTAGAAGCCTGGAAAGACAGGCCCACGAGGACTAAGTGTGACAATGATGATAATATTGAGCATGATAAAAATAATAAAAATAATAATAATTATAGTAGGAACTCCTTTAACACCCAGAAAAAGGGCTCCAACAGGAGGGCACAGCATGTGAAAGAATACCCCTGAATGTCAGAATCACCTGGCAAGGGGGGGAATAACAATAGTGAACGCAATCACAGCATATGTGCCACACGTGGCATTTATACCCCTGAGAGCACAGTATACAGGAGTGCAGAGGCTGAAGTTCTGGAAGGGGAGGTAGAGAGGGAAGAAAAAATTACTCACCTTAGTAATGTTGTTTCTTCTAATGGAGTCTTGCTATATTATGACAATTGCAGTTTGTCCCACCATTAGAACTGCTCCAGAGGTGAAAGAGTTAACTCCATTCCAAGAATGGAACTTAGAGCACGAGCTCTAAAGAGAAGCTCTGTCTGTGTAATTTCAAACCTGAACTGTCAGATCTTTACGAGCAAAAACTCACTAAGGTCTGTGTGGAAGCTGTAACCTACACTAGCCAACGCTACCTAAATATTAACACCTATTGCTGGTCCCAACACAAAAGACTCAAGTCAGGGGACCAGAACTAATAGTATAATTTAACAATATGAGAGAAATATAAGGAAAAATGAAAACACCACACCCCAAACCCCAAGAAGGGGTGAAAACACATAAAAGGGCATATATTGCCCACACTAGGCTGCCCACCCCATACCCAAGTAGAAGTTCTGAGAGGGCAGGCTGGGGGGTCATAATATACCAAGACTCCATTAGAAGAAACAACATTACTAAGGTGAGTAATTTTTTCTTCAAACAACATGAAGTCTTGCTATATTATGACAGTTGCAGACTACACAGCAGTACCTCCATGGAGGAGGGACAGAACCTACTTAGGGAATAGGCTCTGAAGCACAGCTGTGCCAAACCGAGCATCTCTCCTAGCCTGGACATCCAGGGAGTAATGCTTGGTGAAAGTGTGTACCGTTTTCCAAGTAGCAGCTTGACATATCTCCAATATACGGATGTTTCTGGCAGCAGCTAGAGGCACGGCTGTACCTCTGGTAGAATGAGCCCTCAAGCCAGAGGGGGGATCTCTGCCCAGTTTCTGATAACAAAATTGGATACAAGAGACAATCCACCTGGCAATTGATCTCTTAGTGGCAGGTTTCCCTTTCCCAGCCTCACCATAAGTGAGAAAAAGTTGGAGGGATTCGAACCTGTGACCCTTGGTACGTTCTATATAGTAACTAAGGGCCCTCTTAACGTCCAAACTGTGCAATCTCCTCTCACCAGAAGAGGAATGTTCAGTGAAAAACACTGGGAGGAAGATAAATTGGTTAAGATGGAAATCTGAAACCACCTTAGGCAAAAACTTCCTGCTAGTCCTGAGGACTACCTTATCCCTGTGGAAAGAAATAAAGTCAGTTTCTACTGACAAGGCTTGCAACTCACTTATGCGTCTAGCAGAAGTGATAGCCACTAGGAAAACAGTTTTCCAAGTTAGATACTTAAGCTCTGCAGAAAACAGAGGCTCAAAAGGGGGTTGCATTAACTGGGCAATGCAAACATTAAGGCCCAGGCAGGGGCGGATCGAGTGGATTAGTATGAAGCAATCCCTTAAAAAACTTGTAAATACAGGGTGGCGGAAAGAGAGGATGGCTTTCCTGCTGAAACAAAAGCAGAGACAGCTGCCAAATGAACTCTCAGGGTAGCTGGTCTCAGGCCTAAAGAATTAAGATGGACCATGTAATCTAACACAATGGGCAAATCAGCAGATTCTGGGGAAATATGTTTCCCAGAACACCAAATGGAGAAACTTTTCCACTTAGAATTATAAGTAGCCCTAGTGGAAGGCTTCCTAGAAGCCTTTAGGATTTCAAGAACACCTTGAGAGAGGTGTAGGTCAGCAAATTCTAACTCCTCAAGAGCCAGGCCTTGAGGTTGAGGGATTTGAGGTTCGGATACCAAACTCTCCCCTGGGCACAGGTTAATAGGTTGTGATTCCTGGGGAGACACAGGGGGAGATGGACTGTCAGGGACAGAAGGAGTGGGTACCAGGGCTGCCTGGCCCAATCTGGGGCAATCAGAATCACCCTGCAAGGCTGGGATCTGATTTTTACTAACACCTTGAATAGGAGAGGGAAGGGGGGAAAAGCATAAAGAAACTTCCCTTCCCAATCCAGAAGAAGGGCGTCCAGGGGGACTGAGCCCAACACTGGGGGCCTGCAACAGAACAGTGGAAGTTGGTGATTGTCTGGGGCTGCAAAAGATCTATCTGAGGGTGCCCCATCTGGCAAAGACTATCCCCAGTACTTGAGGATCCAGAGACCATTCGTGATGGCCCTGAGAAATCCTGCTGAGCATCTGCTAGGACATTGTCCTTTCCTGGAAGGTGAACTGCTATGAGTGAAGTGTTCAGGGAATAGGCCAGAGACCACAACTTCATTGCCTCGGTGCACAAGGCCGAAGACCGAGTGCCCCCCTGCTTGTTGATGTACCACATTGCTGTGGTATTGTCTGTTCTGACTTGTACCACTTTGAAAACGCTTGAAGTGCTAAAAAGACAGCTCTGAGTTCCAGCAAATTGATGTGGAGCAGAGATTCCTGGGGGGACCACACTCCCTGAGTGGAGAGATCGCCCATGTGGGCTCCCCACCCCAGGAGGGAAGCATCCGTAGTGAGGGTCAAAGTGTGAGAAGGGGAATGAGGGGACCCCAGTCTTAAAGTGCTCTGATCCTGCCATCACTGGAGGGCCTGGATCAAGATTGGTCACTGGGACCAACTTGGAAAGGGGTCTCTCTGGAGACCAATAGGCTCTCAAGTGAAACTGAATGTCTCTCATCTGAAATCTTGCTCCCTGCACTACAGCTGTGGATGCAGCCATGTGCCCCAGGAGCTGCAAAAGTGTCTTGCTGGTAGAGACCTGCAGAGTGAAGAGGAGGCCAGAGCCACCAGTTCTTACCCTTTCTAAGGGAAGAAAAGCTCTGGCCAGATTTGTGTCCAATTCTGCACCTATGAAGGTGAGTACCTGAACTGGTTCCAGAACCGACTTTGGTATATTTTAGGAAGCCCAGGGAGGTGAGAAGCTGCTGGGTGACTTGCAGGTGAGATTTTACCTGTTCTGGGACTGGCCTACAATGAGCCAGTCGTCCAGATAGGAAAAACAGCAATCCTTTGCCTCCTTAAGTGAGCCACTGCACTGCCAGACATTTTGTGAATACCCTTGGGGCAGAGGTAAGGCCAGAGGGCATTGCTCTGAACTGGTAGTGACCTGAGGGCAGTTCAATCTGAGGTACTTTCGGTGGGAGCTTCTGATTAGGCGTGAAAATAGGCATCCTTGAGGTCCAGGGAAGCTAGTCAGTCCCCTGGCCTTAGAGAGGGTAAAATCATTGCCAGAGTTACCATTCTGAACTTTGGTTTCAAAAGATGCTTGTTCAGATATCTGAGGTCTAAAATGGGGCCGCCATTCTCCTGTCTTTTTTGGGGTAAGGAAGTATCTGGAGTACAGACCCTTGCCCTGGAGTAGGGGAGGAACCCTTTCTACCGCTCTGAGAGCTAACAGGGTTGAGACCTCTGCTTCTAGAGTAAAGGTCTCTAAAGAGCTTGCAGGTGGAAAAGACCTGATTCTCATCTTTGGGAACTTTTTGAAGCTGAGAACCAGACCCTGGCTTACTACTTCCAGAACCCACTTGTCTGAAGTTAAAGACACCCAGTTCTGACTGAAGTAAGCCAACCTGCCCCTACTGGTAAAGAAGAATAGAGGCCCTGGGCACCCCATCCAGGGTGCCTGCTTGGCAGAGTGCTTAGGCTGAGGGTGGGGGGCAGGCCTGCCGATGCCCGTCTGCCTCTGCCTCTGAAGAACCCCTCTGAGCATAAGCAGAGGAGGCCTGGGTTTGGTAAAAGGCCTGTGGAAAGGCCTACCCCTACCCCTGGGGTGTGCCTCTGAGGAGTGGCTTGCCGCTCCTTGGCTTAGGCACTTTTATAGGTAGTCCTATATTCATCCATCTTCTTCATATAATTCTCTGTCTGCTCCCCAAACAGAGAATTTCCCACCACAGAAAAATCCATAGCCTTAGACTGGGTATCCTGTGACAAGCTAGTACACCTGAGCCAGGCCAACCTACAAAAAGCTACAGATGTGGCCATGACTCTAGAGGAAACATCATTAAAATCCACAGCAGCATGAAACTGCACCTTAGAAGCCTCAATGCCATCGGCAGCCACCTGCTCCAGCTCACTAGCAAGCTGGCCAGGGGCTTATTTGGCTAAATCCATAACAGTATCCCATCTAGATTTCTGATACCTTGCTACATAAGCCATATAATTTGCTTGCCTGAGTCCCGAGGACGCTGCCATGTACTGTTTTTTTGCTATGGCATCAATCTTCCTGGAATCCTTGTCAGGAGGATGTGAAGCCAGGGGAATATTAGCTTTATCACAGGCTGCAGCCTGAACTACCCCAACATGACTGCACTGCTGAGAAAGGAATTCTGTAACAGGACCTGACAGTGTGTACCTCCTGTCCATCTTTTTATCTACAGGAGGCACAGAATTAGGAGTTTTTAAGATTTTTATTGCTTGTTTCCTAAATGACTTATGCAAAGGAATAGACAATCTCCTAGACTCTGGTATATCCATCATTTCTACAAAATCAGGCTCCTCTTGCTCATCCACAGCTTCCTCCAAAGGAAGCTGGAGGGTTTCAGCAACTTTTTTGTAAAACATAAAATGAGAGGGGGACTCAGAAAGCATGGGGGGAGATTCAAAAGGTCTGTCTGGGGAGATGTCCGGTTCAATGGGCACACCCAGACCCTCTAAGTCACATTCATACTGTTCATAATCATCCTCCCCCTCCTCTGGTTCATAAAAACTCCTCAACATCATATTCCTGAACCGATGGAACCGACCGAACCGACCTTTTACCAGATAGTGGCGGTTCGGACGGAACCGGAGAAAGTGACTGGACAATCTGAATAGCTCTTGCTATCTCTGCAGCAGTTGGAGAAGAATTTTGGGCTCCACACCTGCTGATTTTCTTGTTTTCTTTACTGGAACTGGCTCCTCCGAGCCAGCTTTCCGTTTGGCCGAGGAAGTCTCGCCCTGGTCAGAGGGCACTCCCTCCGGTTCGGTTGGCACCGAACCGGGCTGGCCATCCGGGTCAGCGGACTTTTTGGCCTCTCGTTCCCTGAGCCTGCCCAATCTCTTTTCCAGGGTGGCTGCAGTGAAATTCTTACAAATCTGGCAGTCTGACTGGAGGTGGTCAAACCCCAGACAATAAACACATGTGGTGTGTGGGTCAGCCTTGGCAAAGACTTCCCCACAGACATCACAGTGTTGAAACCCAGTGGGCCTGGTTTTTCTTTTGGGTTTCTCAGACATAATGCCAGCCTAACCAGAAAAACTTGCCCTTTAAACGGCAGTGCCAGGCAAGACACCCTTATCGGTTCCTAACCGTGTCACGGGTATTGGAAAAAACCGTAATGAAATCCGGTTTTTTTTAGAACCGATAAGAACCAGGAGCCGCACTCTAAAATCTCAAATTTAAAACTTTAAGTTTTAACCCAAGCTGATCGGTTCAAAGCCGAACCGATAAAACTTACAAGTTCCACACAGAATTAAAATATGAATTACTTACGATACCACAGACAGAGCTTGAACCGATCGGTTTTGCGGTTAAAATAAAACTATTCTTGGTTGAATCGAACCGAGAAAACACTGTTTAAACCGAGAAATGAACCGAGCAGTAGGAGAAATCTCCGGAGCGACTGTTCAGTGAGGCGGAGTAAAGAATCTGACAGTTCAGGTTTGAAATTACACAGACAGAGCTTCTCTTTAGAGCTCGTGCTCTAAGTTCCATTCATGGAATGGAGTTAACTCTTTCACCTCCGGAGCAGTTCTAATGGTGGGACAAACTGCAATTGTCATAATATAGCAAGACTTCATGTTGTTTGAAGTTATGAATATCTGAGCATCACTGAGAAGAAAGAAGATTACTATGGTAAGTAATTTTTTCTTCTAACCCCAGTAATGCTCAGTATATTCATAACTTTATGCAGACTACCAAGCAGTACCCCTGGAGGTGAGTACAGAAATACAGGTTACTCACCTGTAACAGGAGTTCTAGGAATGGTATATGTTGTTCATCCACACTGTCTGGCAGGTTCCTTGCCACTTTAAATCTTGCCGGAAGGTCTTCAAGCTGGCTCCTCCCACCCACCCGGGTGGTAAAACTCTCGGCTCCGCCCCATGACGCCAGATCTGGCCCACTGGAAGCTCAGGTTGTGCGTCAAAGCCGGGGAGGTCGGGTAGGTCGTGTGGATGAACGACATATACCATTCCTAGAACTCCTGTTACAGGTGAGTAACCTGTATTTCTAGGGACATGGATATGTTGTTCATCCACACTGTCTAGCAGACTCCTAGCAGTTCTCAGGGAGGAGGAAGGCAAGGCGCACACCCCCTAGTTAGGGAATAAAGACTGGAGAACCGAGGCCCCAAAACCAGCATCCCGGCGTGACTCAAGGTCGATGTGGTAATGGGTAATGGGTAATAAAGGTGTGTGCTGACTTCCAGGTAGCAGCCCTGCAGATTTCCTGGATAGGGGGACGTCCCTGGAAGCAGCCACCAATGCAGCAGTATGGCGGGTAGAATGAGCTCTTATCCCTCTGGGAGGCTCCATGCCCGCCAACTTATAGCAGAGATCTATGCAGGAGGTGACCCACCTGCCTATCGTCCGCTTGTTGCAGGTCTTCCAGGTCTTGACTTCAGCGTGGGTGACAAACAGCTGGCCGAACCTCTCCCAATTTCAGCCGTCGCTCCTTATAATAAGCAAGCCTTCTAGGTCCAAAGTATGGAGCCTGTATTCGGCCTCCGAGGTGTGATTAGGGTAGAACACTGGCAGAGTCAACACCTGGTTAAGGTGAAACTCCTCGACACCACCTTCGAAGGAATTCTGGGTGGGGCGGGACAACCTTGTCCCTGTGGAAGACCAGGTAAGGAGACTCAATGCAGAGCACCTGGAGTTCTCCATCCTTCTGTGACTGGATAGCCACCAAGAAGGCGGTCTTCCACGACAGGTGAGAGGTTCACACTGTGCATTGGTTCAAATGGCTTGCCCATGAATCTGCCAGTACCAACAGTAAATCACGGAGGTGGAGGATCTTGCACCGAGGGGATGTGATCAAGGCCTTGAAAGCGCCAGACCACCTTCCCCCGCGCCACCGACTGCCCCCGCCCACGCCTGCAAGCAGAGATGGCTGCCAGTGTGCACCTTTAGGCTCGCCGACCTAAGCTCCTGACTAGAAAGGGACCATAAATAGTCCAAAATGTGCCACAGACAGGGAGGAAGGGTCCAAGCTCCTTATCCTGACACCAAATAAAATCTCTTCCATTTGAAGGCATAGCATTTTCTGGTCCGACTCTTACGGACGCCTCAACAACATTGAGGACCTCGTCCGGAAAGACCCAAGGCCTGGAACTCTAGCCGCTCAGGAACCAGGCCGTCAGGTGCAGGGATTGAAGGTCCGGATGGGACACCTTCCCCTGATTGACTGAGAGCAGGTCCGGGCGAGCTGGAAGCTGCCTCGGGAGAATGGAGCTGAGGCTGAGGAGATCTGGGTACCAGAACTGGCGGGGCCAGTCTGGGGCTATCAGAATCACCTGCGCCTTGTCCCTCCTTGCCTCGAGAAGCACCTTGTGAATCAAGGGAAATGGGGGAAAGGCGTAAAAGAGGCCCGGGGTCCAGAGCCTCGAGAAGGCATCCCCCTGCAGCGAGCCCTGCTGAGGGGGGCGGGCATGAAACAGCCTCAGCTTCGCGTTCTCCCTGGAGGCAAACAGGTCCACCTGAGGTGTGCCCCAGTGGGAGAACAGATCTTGTACTACCTCCGGCAGGAGAGACCACCGTGAGATGCAGCCCCTATCCGCCCAGGGCATCAGCCAGGGTGTTGGGACTCCTGCCACATGAATGGCTAGGAGATCCGCCCCAGGCTGCGCACGACTGACCAAATGCGGAGAGCTTCCTTGCATAGAAGCATGGAGAGCATCCCCCTGGCCGGTTCAGGTAGTACATGGTTGTGGTATTGTCCGTCTGACTCGGACCACTTGACCCGGAGAAACGGAGCAAGGCGGTGAGAGCTGGGCGGACGCTGCCTGAGCTCCAGCAGGTTGATGTGCATCGGGACTCAGCGGGGACCAGAGGCCGTGCACTGGTGTTCCCCAGATGGGCACCCCAACCCTCAGGAGAGGCATCGGCTCGATAGAGAGACCGCCGGCTCGGGCGGACAAACGGGATGCCCTCCTGCAGATGAAATGGAATGGTCCACCACTGGAGCGTTGCCCACATCTCCTGGGTCACTATCACTAGCTGGTCCAATGGATCGCAGCTTGTGACCACTGGCTGGCCAGTCCCCACTGAAGGGGGCGATGTGCCAGCCGCAGCTCAACGGACCCTGGTACAGGCTGCCATGAGACCCAGGAGGCACAGGAAGTCCCGGAGAACCATTGCCCAACCAGAAATGACTGGGCAAAGGAGGCAAGAACCTCGCCCTGTCCGCGGGAGCCGTGCTCTGGCTCCGAAGAGTCGAGCTCTGCCCGATGAACAGGATCACCTGCCTTGCTCGAGGTCCGACTTGGCCTCGCTGATGAGAAGGCCGACTTGAGAGCAGACCTCGAGAGCCAGATCTCTGACCCTCCACCTCCTGTCTGGAGGGCTGCTATCAGCCAATCGTCCAGGTAAGGGTACACCGGACCCTCGGCGCCAAGAGAATGCTGTCACCACTGCCATGCATTTGGTGAAGACCCTGGGAGCTGGAGATAAGCAGAAGGCATGGCTTGAATCCTCGAAGAGGGGATCCCTCCGCCGAAAAGCGAAGGAATCTCCGGCGAGACGGATTGATAGACGTGAAAGAACGGGCCCCGAAGGTCCAGAGAGCACGCCGTGTTCCAGAGATGGTATTATCTGCGCCAGAGTGACCATCCTGAAGGTTCGAGACCTTAGGAACTTGTTCGGAGTCGCAGGTTTAGAATGGAAGCCAGCCCCGTCCGATCCGAACCAGGAAATACCTGGACCACGAACCCCAGGTCTGAGGGGGTCCTCTACCTCCCTGATCACCTCCTTTTGGAGGAGGAGAGCGATGTCGGCTCGACGAGCCGCCAGTGAGGCTGCGGACCCTGAGGCCCCCCGAGGTGCGACGGCTCTGAAGGGCGGGGCCTGCTTCTCAATCCTAGAGGCAGACCTTTTCCCACCACCTCCAGAACCCACCTGTCCGTGGTAATAGCGGACCAGGGGCGGAAAGGAAGTGTCGGAGCTTCGCCCCACGGGAACCAGGTGCAGGTGACGGGATGGGGGCGACACCCCTCAGCCCGTCACTGGGCAGGCTTGGAGGAAGGACCGGCCGAGGGACCTCCAGGGCCTTTTCCTCCATGCTTCCTGTTGAAGGAAGCTGACGGCTTGGGTTGGGGATGCCAAGCTCGAGCCTGCTGGCCCTGACGTTGCTGGGCCGGGCGTGCCGCGGGCGCAGAAAGACGAAAGGGCTTAGGCTGTGGCTTGCGGCCTTTGTCCTTCTGAGCAGGAGAGACCGAGTCCAAGGTAGCATTGGACTTCTCGATCCTCTGCAAGTGACCTTCCACCCCAGGGCCGAAGAGGTCAGTCCCCAAAAAGGGAACATCCGCCAACTTGTGCTGGGTATCCGAGGTAAAGGTGGATATCCTCAGCCAAGCCCAACGACGCATGGCCACTGCGGCTGCCACCGACCTGGTACATGAGTCCCGATGTCTAAAGCAGTCTGAGCTGCTGTTTGGCTACTGCTCCTGCTCCTGGTCCCGCGCACCTGCCTGACCGTAGTCTGCAGATCCGCGGGAAGATGAGGGATGACTCATCCAGGAGCCCAACAGGGCATGAAAAAATGTGTCATGAGGACGGCCTAACTGGCCTGGACAAAGGCAGAGAGGACGCAGCATAGACTTTTCGGCCTGACAATCCAATTTCTTGGATTCCTTGTCGGAGGTTTGTCTCATATCCTGGCGTTTCGCACGCCGGAAAACGCTGTTGGTGCCCTCAACCTCCGGCAGAGGGGTGTTCAAAACCGACAGGGAACCGGGGACCAGACATTTCTGGCCAATCTGGCCGGCGAGGGTGGTGGAAGCAGGGCGCTGCCAAAGCTCCAAGGCCGACCCACTATGGCCTCGCCACCGGAAAGGCCTCCGTAGGAGAATCCCCTCTGTCCAGAATCTCCGTGAGGGGATACCTGGCCCGTTTAGAAACGGGTTCGAGCTTCATCCCGGTGGACTCGGAGATGAGCCGAAGCAACCCTAAGAAGGACGAAGGGCTATCGTCCACTGACTGTCCTCCAGAGGACTCCAAGTCCATGCGCTTGGAGAAAAGGGAGGAATCATCCTCGGACTCGGAAGAGTCCTCAAAGAGCTGCGCTGGGCCTGAGCCAATCTCTCCACCTGCCGAGGTTTATCGGGAGTGAGGGTGACAGACAGCCTATAGGGCAAACCCTCAGCCGATCGGAGAATTTTGGTCGGAGCCCCAACTAACGGCTGTGGAGGCAGGAGGTTCCACCAGAATCGGTGGGCAGCTGAATTGGCCGAACAACCGCCTGAACAGGTCCTCGGCTACAACGAGGGTTGTTTCACCACTCCGTGACAGCTTCACTTAATGGCCGGGAAGACGACTGGGTTGGCTTATTCCCGGTCAAGAGAGCTGTTGCCACATGAGTTCCTCATACCTCCGACGCAACTCGCAGCTGAAGCCTCCTCATCCGAGGAGGAGGAAGAGGAAGAGCGCGGGCGCCAGCTTGCCGCGTGCCGAGACCGAGACCGCCTGTGACGGCAGGATCGGCTGGACCGTGAGGATGTCCGAGACCGAGACCGAGTCTCGGCTAGGCGCGAGGCAGCGAGGGGAAGTGTCGGGAATCGCACTCCGCCTGTACGATTCCAATCCAAGGCTCCGAACCGAGGCACGGACGAGCCGACGGGATCCTCAACTCCCACCGGGGGAACCGGGGAGAGGGGATTCTCAGCTTCTCCAGCCGACAACCCGTCTAACGGATCGAGAAACATCTCTACCGCGACGGGAGTCTCGGTCAACTGGCCTGACGGGGACACCGTGAAGCCAGTGGCCGGAGCTGAGGGGTCGACCGAAGTCGACTGTCGACAAGAAGGGGAAGGGGATCTTTCCCGCTCCCAAGAGCGTCGACGGAGAGACTTACTTTTGCTCTTTTTGGACCTGGAAAAAGGCCCAGAAGAAGTTGGACCCTCACCTTTAGTAGAGAGGGTCAGACAGAGCTCCTTAAAGGAAGCCGAGTACGAGGCACCAAGAGAGAGCGGGACAAATGCCGCGGCCGAGGTAGAAGCGGCCCGCGCCGCCTCCTCTTCAAGGGCGATCATCTGCTCGAGCTGATCCGCCGAGCCCGCCGCCGCGGACTCCGCCAACCGGGCCTCTTTAGATTTAACCGGAGGAATTCTTTTCTCGGGGCGCCCCAGTTGTAATCGGGCAGCACGGTCTTCAAGGACGTGAGGTCGAAAAGGAAGAGCACAAGTCGCAGAGGCTCCGCGGGTCGTGCTCAAGGCCCAAGCAGACGACGTGGAGTGAAGATCCGCCCCAGACATCTTTCTGCCCACAAGGGCACCTCCGAAACCGGGAGTCGATTTGTCCATGTGAGCAATGAAGGGAAAGAAGACCGAAGTCTTTTAGCAAAAACTTTTTGATTTGAACTTTGAAGAATTAGGAACCAGTCTTATCATGAAGCGTTAAAGAGGGAACCTGAGCTTCCAAGGTAAGGAAGATCTGGGCGTCATGGGGCGGAGTCGAGAGTTTTACCACCGGGGGGGGTGGAAGAGCCAGCTTGAAGACCTTCCGGCAAGATTTAAAGTGGCAAGGAACCTGCCAGACAGTGTGGATGAACAACATATCCATGTCCCTAGAACTCTAATTTGGAAACAGACTTTGCAGGACTGCTGTGCCAAACCTAGCATCACCTCTAGATAAAATATCCAGATTGTAATGCTTTGTAAAGGTGTGCACTGTTTTCCAGGTAGCTGCTTTACAAATGTCCAGTAATGGAACATCCCTGGTAGCTGCTAAAGTAGCAGCTGTCCCTCTTGTGGAATGAGCCCTCAAACCTGATGGGGCTCCTTACCATAACCTAGTAGCAGAACTGGATATACTGGACTATCCATGAGAAATTAACCTTTTGATGCTGGATTAGCCTTTCCCACATTTCATAGGTCAGGAGCAGGTGTTTCCTATCCTGCCTATGGACTGCAGTGGTTGTCAAGTAGTAGCTAAAAACTCATTAACATCCAAACAATGAAGACTCCTTTCACTTGAACCAAAGTGATCAGTGAAAAGACAAGTAAGGTAATGGTTTGGTTCAAATGGAAATTAAAATCCATTTTAGGAAGAAACTTCCTGTTTATTTTCAGGACCACTTTGTCTCTCCGGAATGAAATGTAGCCATGTTCAATGCAGTGAGACTGGGGCTCACTGATTTCTCCAACAGAAATTACCATAAGGAAAGAACAAATTTCATGTGGCATATCTCCAATAAACTGAAAGCATAGGCTCAAAAGTGGAACCCATGAGCCTAACCATATACACATTTAGGTACCATGCTGGCACCGGTTCCTTGTGAGGGTGTGTGCAACTAGGATAGGCCTTTAAAGAACCTTTTGAAAACAGGGTCTGGGGCACACAGAAATAGAGGAACATTCTGTCCACTGAAATACAAGTATAAGCTTCTAAGGTACTGAACTGTAAGTCCAGTAAATGCAATAGGTAAGATAGTCCTGCACAGATGGGACACCAGCCTGTACCATTATGTGTGAAGCCCTTAAAGAGCCCTTTTGGAGATAGGATCTGGAGCAACTTGAAACATCTTATCCAGCTGACATGTAGACTGATGCTACAGCTAGGTGGACCTTAAGGGTGCTGGACTGCAAGTCCAATGAATGTAAATAAGAAAATAATCGGACACAGCTGGGATCCCAGCATGTGCTGGTACCAGTTCCTAGTTGAATAGCAATAGAAAAAAACTTTTCCATTTGAAGCATAGATTTCCTTAATAGAGAGACTCCTGTAACCACTTAAAATGTCCAAGACATTTTCAGAAAAAAATGCAATTCTACATATTGTAGGTCCCCAAGAGCCATGCCTTGAGCCCAAGTTTTATGTACAGGAGCTTCCCTTGGTTGGAGGATAGCAGATTTTACCTCTGAGGAAGGTGTATTGGTTCAAACCCAGACATGGAGAGTAGCATAGAGTACCATGGCTGCCTGGCCCAGTCTGGTGCTATCAAGAGCACTGATGCTGACTGGCACCTGAGATTAAGAAATACTCTGTACACCAGAGGGAAAGAGGAAAATCATGTAGATGCTTCTCTGACTAATCCAGAGCCAGAGCATCCAGAGGGATTGTTCCCGTATCTGGTGGTCTGCCATAGTACAATGGCAAGTGGTGGTTCTGGTGGGACACAAACAAGTATACATCTGGGGTGCCCCACCTCCTAAAGCTTCTTGCACCACCTGACTGTCCAAATCCCATCTATGATTGGACTAGCTCATCTGAGTCAGGGTATCTGCCCAGGTATTGTCCTTGCCTGGCAGATGAATAGCCCCCATGGAGCATCCTATACTGACTCCCTATTATCATAAGTCTTCTACAGGCAGAGCTTGACTTTATCCATCCCTGCTTGCTTGTGTAATACATTGCAGTGGTACTGTCCCTTCTGACCCGTACCACCTTCCCTGTACTAGTTGTGTGGAAACCCTTAGTGCCAGTGACACTAATCTTGGCTCCAGCAGGTTTGTGTGCAGAAGTGACTGTGCTGGGATGGTGTGAACCCCCAGATGGGAGTCACACACTAGCAGAGATGCATCTGTTGACTGAACAATTGATGGGGACTCTTGCTGAAAAAAGGGGACCCCTTTCCTCAGGTTGGTTTCTTCTTTCCACCCTTGGGTGACCTGTAACAATATTTGTTGTTATCAGAATTAGTTTTAAAGGAGGGACCTTTCCATAGTGAGCCCAGAGGTGAAACGGAATGTCCCTCATCCATAACCTGGATTCCAGGACTATGCCAGTGGCAGGTGGCATGGGGCCAGTAGCTGAAGAAACTGTCTTTTGGCTTTTTGTTTGTTCAGGCTGAATGAGCCCATTATCAGTGGGATACGTCTTGCACTGCTGAGAGGCAGGCAGGCCTTGCCTTGCAAGGTATCTAACTCTGCTCCTATGAACCGTAGTGCCTAAGCAGGCTGAAGGACAGAACTTCTTTAGATTATCAGGGACCCTAAGACTCCAGAAGCCCCTAGGCCACTTGCTGGGTTGATTTTACAACCCCTAGCCAGTCATCTAGGTATGGGAAAAACTGAGACACCTTGTCTTTGAAGGTGTGTCAGAAACCCTGCCAAGCACTTCGTGCAGACTCTTGGAGAGTGACCTGATGGGAGTATGCACCTGAGGTACTTTCTGTGAAATTCCCTTATGAAGGTGAGGAAATAAGCACCCTTTAAGACCAGTGATGCCAACCCTTCCCTTGTTGGCAGAATCAGTGACAAAGTTATCATTTTGAACTTTGGCCATGTTAAAAATGCCTGTTTACTACCGTGAAGTCGAAGACAGGCCAGCACACCCCATTCTCTTTGTGGTACCCTTTGCTGTACTAGGACAGGCTCCACTTTGTGACAGTAACATGTTTTGAATTTTTTTTTTTTTTTTTAACTGTTGGCAGGGATTTGAACTCTGAACCAATCCCTAACCCACTGTGGTGCCTGAAGTACCCCTGGTGTGGGTACTGCTGACAGTGAGGCACAACTCTAGCCTGATAAAAGAAAGGCTTAATGTGAAATGATCTGTCTCTGTCTTCCCTTCCATATGTTTTAGTGGAGGGGAAGCTTTCTTTTACAGAACTGCAACTATAGGCGGTTTTTGTATACATTCACCTTTGTCATGTAAGCCTTTCTCTTTCTTCCAAGAGGGGATGACCCTCAACTGGAAAAAACATAGCCTTGGTTTCGATATTCTGAATGAAGTTTGTGACTCTCAGCTAGGCAAACCCCCTTGAGCTACTTAATCTGCCATTTATCTGGCAGTACTGCCTGAAAAAGCAGCAGTCATATGACTGGTATTTGGCTGCTCCCAAACCCAACTTAACTGTTTCAGCTAGATCATCTGACAGGGAAGTCTGAGCCTTGACTGCCATAGCAAGGATAGATTGCCATAGTGACTTTTGGTATTGAGCATCAAAGGCCTGAAAGCCGTGCTGTCAATTTTCCTGAAATCATTGTTAGGAGGAATGCCAGGGTATATTTGCCAGGCTGTCACTTGTACGACTCCTTGGTGTACAGGGTGGGAGAATAAAAATTCAGCTCCCTCCCTCCCTGTCCAGCTGATATTTCTTATCCAGCCTCTTTTCAAGAGGGAAAGACAGAGCTTTGAATTTGGAGAAATCCTTAAAGTATCTTTCCTGAAGCATGCATTCACAGGAAGGAAAAGCCTTTAGTGGGTGTCAGCCCAATCATTTCTCACAATATATGAAAAAGTGAGGAATAATCCTCAAATGTTCTGTGTGAATAGCCCAACTCCTGTTCAGGGAAAACCTCAGTTTAATAGGTTCCCCCTTCTTCTAGTTAATCATAAACATATATTCTTCCTCTTAATAATAGGAAGACTGATCAGAGGAGAAAGACTGCTTTGCAGTAGTCTGCTGTTGAGAAACAGACAGCCCCTGCAAGCCTAAAATTGTTTTTTTTTTTTTTTTTAAACCATTCGAGGCATTTTTCCACACTTTCTCCTAGAAAGCTTTACAATTTCTGCAGGAGTTGTTCGGCTTTATAGCAGACACAGAAGTCCCCAAATGCTGTCCAGCAGGGGGGTTCTGTGTTTGATTTATTTGAGAGAACCAGGGAGTCAGCCAGTTCAATAAGTCTAGCAGGCACAGAAGTCCCCGTACGCTGTCTAGCAGGGGGTTCAGCATGCTTAGTTTTATTTTATTTCTTAGGGGGAACCAGGTAGTCAGCCAGTTCAGCAAGCCTCTCAAAAACTGCTTGTATACCCGTCTCAGGGGTAGCAGTTACAATAATTGTTGTGGTTTCAGACACAGAAATTTAGGGTGTCTGCTGGTCAGTGCTAGAGGGACCCTTAGTGGTGATAACTTTTTTTTTTCTTTTAGCCTTATTCAGGCATGTTTAAATAGTTTTCTGAGGACATGTAATGCAGATTTCATTCTGCTTGGGAAATGAACATGCCCAGAGAGCAAACAAAGACTGTTTGCCTTAACAAATGTCACCACACTCAACACGATTCAAAACCAGGATCACCAGTTTTCTTTCTCGGTTTTTCTGACATTTTCCAATAAAACCGATAAAAGTTGTAACCGATAAAAGAAATGTATTTATTTAAACTTTATTTAACATTCGCGGTCGGTTCCCGATGATGAGGAACCGATCGGGACCAGAAACACAAGTAAAATGAACCGAGGCTATCGGTTCAAAACCCAGTATTAGCGGTTCTTAAAACAAGCTAAATTAAATAAAACTAAACATAACTAATGAAGTTTTTTAGTCAGAAAACTTCGATAAATGTAAAATACACCTCGGTTTCCCCCCAGTTATACCGAACCGGAAGAAACCGATAAACTTACAATTTAAACACTAAAACTACGGGTTTACTTAAAACTATAAAAGTAAGAAGGCAGCAAATGAAATGTAAAGAATACTTATATAAATTTTATAACTTTTCTCGCGTCAGAACAAGATGATGTGGAGAGGATCTCTGAGCGTCTAGTCTTGGCAGGCGATGAGAAAAATCTGAGGGTTTAGAGCAAAGGCAGTTAGTAGACTGCAGCATTTGAAAAGTGGCTCATGCAAAAGATTCCATCATTTGCATATGTTCCATCTCTCCGGGCAGTTCTACCTTAGAAGGCTACTGCATAAAGTTATGAATATACTGAGCATTACAGGGGTTAGAACAGCAAGAAAATAAATTATTTAAATGAACACCCTAATTAATGCAAACTATTCAAAAACTAACTGTAAAACTGCAAAACAGTGAACAACAGATAAAACTTTAAAGTTGCTGACCAGAAGGCAGGAGCTGACTTTGGGACAATTGCTCTCTTCGGCCGAGAAACAAATCTGATATTAGAACAGCAGGAGGAGTGTGAGCACAGTGCAGAGTTTGAACCTGTATTCTAAATGCTATAATCTGCATAATGTTTTAGCTCCGGGGCTACACATTCCTGCAGATTGATGCCATTAATAAGGCATCTCATTGATGTATTTTGCTGGTTTGACTGTTGCTGCTCTGAAGGGAAAAAACTACCAGCCAACCCAACTGGTACCACAGAGTAGTGGTGGTAGGTCTCCTCTCAAAGGAGGTTGAAGGGATCCTTGCAGATTCACTCACATATTTATTTATTGAATTTTGTTGACCCGGTAGGCCCACTGAGACTAGAAGTCCCTTTTTCAGGGGTGAGCGGGGGGGGGGTGGATGGTTACCAACTGAAACTGAACCAGATTAAGCTGTTGGTGGTATTTTTAGTGAATGGGGGAAATTTGGCCAGGACACCGGGGAAATTCCCCTGCTCACAGAAGGGGGCGCTGTTGGCCACTTCTGTGATGGAGGTACCTGAGGTGATTGTGTCGACTGAGGAGCAGCAGGTTGCGGCCCTGTCCTCTGGCCTTGCCTGTTTTTCGAATGAGGACGATGATCTGGAGTTTACTTCTATGAACTCCAGTACAGGAGAAATGGAACAAGGTATGGAAACTCTATTGAACGTTGCTGATAGTTTGCCGGTGGATGAAGATATGGATATGACCGAATCTGTTGGGACACAGGTGGCTGCTGAAGCAGCTAAATTGGATCAGGACTTTGAGAAATGTACAACATACCTGCTACAGATACTGGCGCAGGATGAAGAACAATATCTGAAGAAGAAGGCTGGTCTTCGAAAGAGGCTTCACAATGCCCCTCCTCCCCCCACAAGACTCCAGGAAAATGATCGTTTTGGAAAATATGTGCATGCCAGATGATGCGGTGCCACAGGACGGCACACCCAGTGATGTGCAGCCGGAGGGGTTCGACCTGGAGATGAGACTATAGCTAGACTGCTTTCTGATGTGCCCACATGACGGTAGAAAGGATTAAAATGGCATTTAATCTTCCAACGCCCGTTGCTGAAGCCCAGCTACACATGGATGATTGGAACAAAGAGTCTGCATTGAAGAACGTGGGGTTGAAACAAACAGAGTCTGGGGAATAGATCCTGGACCCTTCTTGGGATCAGCCACTAAGCCCGACAGTCTTGGAAGCACAGACACTGCGGGAGAATGCAGAGTGCATGGAGCAGCTACCGGAGACCCAGATGGATCAGTGAGTGCTACGACGACAGGCAACTGTTATCATTTTACATGACAATTTGCCTAATGAGATACCGGGAGAATCTGTACATGTGGGGGTGCTTGCTGGTACTGAAGATACTATGTGGTTCAATCGAAAGCACGGCAGTCTGGGGGATCTGGATAGTGGAAACTGTGAGCAGCGCCAAAAGGCTGATAATACAGAAGGCTCTTCTAAGAAACAGGGGTTGCAGAAGTATGGGGTGCCGCCACCCCCCCCCCCCCATGCTCAGAGACCCAGACTGGCTGATTTATAGTCCTGGACTTAACCTTTGCCTCGGCACAGTGCAGTGTGGATTCGTTATAACGGTGGTCAAGATATACATCCAGATAGGCTTTATTTGGGAAACTTCTGTTAAAAGAAAACATGTGTTTTATGGCCTCCGAAATCTATGCACTAATACACATCTCTGGGGAGGATGTGTTTGATATTAGCTTCCGACATTCTAGTGGTCTGGAGCATTTCTGGACATTATATAATCAAGTAAAGTTTTCTCCCCTTTGGACCCCCCTTATTGCTATCCCCCTGACTAAAGTGCTTGTGAAGATGGTGACAGTAATGTTCCGCAATGAAAGTGTCCATGTGGCTGATATTGTACATTGGCTACAGCAGCATTGTGATGTTTTGAGTGCCCATGAAGCCATTATTGATTCAGAGTTCCTGTGGACTGGTGGCTGGAAATTTAAGGTTAAGTTGCTCCAAAGTCCAGAAGAAATTTTACACATCCCAAATAGTTTCTTCTTAGGCTGGGACAGAGGGGTTTGTTTCTATACAGGCCAGCCTAAGGCCTGCTACAAACGCGGATCCAGAACGCATTTATCAAATGTGTGCAATTGCTTGAAATGTAGTATTTGTTGGGAATTTGACCACATTAGTGCCCAGTGTGCAACTCATTCTAGATGTAATCTATGTGATGAGTATGGCCATATATACAGAGATTACTCTTGGGCAGTGCACAAGCATCACACCATGAATCCTGATGATTTTATTAGAAAAGCTCAGCAGGCGACACCCCCGCAGCCGCCACAACCTCCTACTGGGCAACATTAAGAACAGGAGCCTGCTGCCCCAGCTATGCAGGATCAAACTGGGACAGTGACCTCTTCAGTTAGTGCATGGAGAGTCAGGAGACTGAACTGTTACAGGAGGAGAGTATGGTTCCAAATTCGGAAAGCATGGAAACAGAAGATGCTTTGCCCCCACACACACACACACACACAGGAAAGTGGTCTGTTAGAAGTACCGGATTATAAATCTTCTTTGCCACATACAGGCATTACTTCAGATAATCAGTCTGGTATTTTACAGCAAGACAATGAGGGTGAAATTGAGGATGATGGCATGATTATTTTTGATACTTCTTCCATGACAGATCAACCTACTGTAGAGGATCAGACACTTACTTAGATGAAGAATGAAAAAAAAAAAAAACAAAACTCATGATTGAAGATTCCTGGATGTATAAATTTTGATTAAATGGACAGGAGAATTATTACTACTTTGAATGTCTGCAGCATTAAAAATGCTGGAAAGAGGACAGCACTGTTCTCCTGGTTGCATGGTTTATCTCTTGATCTGATATTTCTTCAAGAGACCTGGATGGATTCTAGTCAACTGTTATATACCACTAAGAATAATTAATTGGGTGTGGGAACCATCATGTTGGAGATGGTCGATGGGGTGGGGATCTTATTTTCGGGGTTGTGGTTTCAAAAACTGGTTGCCTTACTTACTGAACAGGTACTGATTGTAGATGGAGGGTGGCATTCAACACCTAGCAGGTTTATTTCAGTATATGGGCCACAAAGTAAAGCTGAGAGGGTAGAATTGTTTACACTTATACAACCATTTTTAGTCACTATTCAGTGTATATGGGGGGATCTTAATGTTACTTTAGATGTTATAGATAGAAAAGTATGGGGACAGAAGGTTTATTGTGCCTCCCATGCTTTTCGTAAATTTGTGGATACTGCAGATTTAAGGGATTGTTCTTCTAACTCCAGGTGCCCATTTACATACGCGAGGGATTCACTTGCAAATAAAATAGATTATAGATTGGTTTCAAACTCTTTAACAGTCCATACCACAGAGACAATACTGGTGGAGTTCTCTGATCATCTGTTAGTACAATCTGTTTTAAGTTTAGAGACTGCTGTGGTGTTGTCCCTGGGGAGATGGAAAATGAATATTTTGGCACTATCTGACAAAAGGGTAGAATTGAATCTTTTGAATATTATGATAGCTAAGGTTTCCATGATGGCCTCGTGAGTAGTGGGTGGATTTAAAATGGGAAATAAAGGGCTGTTTAATATTATATGGGAAACAGAAGGTAAAATCCATCTTTTATAAATATTTATAATTACAAGATCATTTATATCGGCTGTATACTGCTGCCTATAGGAGCCATCAAGATGTCTCTAGTTATATATGGAAGATTAAATAGGAAATGCAGCATTATCAACATGATAGGTTGAAGGCTTTAAAAGCTATGTCCTTTGGCACACAAAAATCACCTTATATTGATCCGTGTGAGGTGTGTAAAGATCGCAGGCACAATTCAAAGGTAACTACTTTACAAACGGAACCAGGACATATTTTTTCTGAGGTGCCGGGAATTTTGAGGGAAATGGAGTTGTATCTGACAAATCTGTATTCTTCTCAAGATGTATCTACTGATGAAATTGATGCTTATTTGGCTGAGATTCAGGTACCACCACTGGGGAAGCAAGAGTGGCATGCATTGGTTAGGCCTGTTACTAAACAAGAAGTTTATGGGTGATTCATGACTTAAAATTGTGAGTATCGCCAGGTAAAGATGGGATGCCTAATGAGTTTTATAAGGCTTTTGTTGATATATTTAGTTACTGTTTAATGAGGGGGTTAATTTTTACTTACGCACAAAGTATGTTTTTTGAAACATTTGTTGATGGGCAATAAAACCTCTCTTGTGGGTGTTAACTCCATCATTTCCATGAATTGCACCGCCTCCTCATCCTGTTCGGGTTCATAAGGAGCAAGGTCAAGGGCCTCAACCATCTGCCTCACAAAAGTAAAATGTGAAGAGAAGTCCTCAGGAGCCCTGGGAGGGGATTTGACCCCATGTTCCGGGGAGATCACCGGCTGAATTGGTTCACCCTCTTCATACTCCTCCCAGAAATCATCCTGGTGGTGTTCCATAGCCTCTGAAGAGGACAGACTCATAGATGAAGAGGAACCAACCGGATGCTGGTTAACTGATGCTAATCCAGTCTGCAAGGCTTGTAATATTTGGAGGGCCTGCGTGACCTCATCGGCTGTGGGCATATTTCCTGGAACTACTGGGAGACATTGCTTTTTCAGCCGGGGGGACCAGTGTTCTTTTTCTTATCCAGTCTCTTTAAAGGAGGTGAATCCTTTACTGGTTCTCCCAATCATTTAAGTCCCAATGTCTCGCCTTTACTGGGGTGTTTGAACAGACATCTTTAGACATGCCAGTTTTCTCAACTGTCGGATCCTTTGGATCCAGAAATGATCCTGTGGAAGTTCTTTCTTTAAAATGCTTCTTGCGTTTTTCCACTGTTTTTTCAGGAAAGTTTTTACATCTGTCACACTCAGACTCTAAGTGTTCAGTTCTGAGACAGAAGAAACATAGATCATGCTTGTCCACTTTAGCAACTATCTCTTGGCATTTAACACAATTTCTAAAATGGTCTTTTTCTTAGGTTTATCAGACATTGCTGAATAGATCAAAATAAACAATTTTAAATTTGAAACAGTTCCTGAACCGAAAAGAAACCAGGGATTTACTGCAAGTTACAGAATTAAGAGCTCCTGGTCGGTTCCTCAGCCTAGGAAAACCGTAAAAAAACACAAAAAAATCCCCAAAGTAGACCGGACTAAATAATAAGTAAACACCAAAAGAAGACTAAAGACATAGCGATTTAATGCAAATATAAACCAAACTAAACAATTTCTCACTAGTTGCCAGGAACAGACAAGGAACAGTAAAAATGAATAAAAACCGCTAAAATTAAACTAAAACTAACTAAATCTATAACAGGCAACAGAAATGAAGTAAAATAAAAGAAATACTTATGATTTTTCTTCAAAATTTAAAGTTCTCTCAGTAACGCTGAGAAGCAGTCTCTGAGGTGACCAACTAGGCAGCCAGAGAAGAAAAAATTACTTACCATAGTAATGTTGTTTCTTCTAAAGGAGTCTTGCTGTATTCTGACAATATGCAGTTAGACCGACCGGTTCAAATGCCCGAAGAAACAAGAGTTAAACTCTATGCAAATATATAGAACGTTAAGCTCGAGCTCGGTTTTCAAACCACTGTCCTCGGTACGTTCTAGTAACTGATCAGATTCTATGAAACAAACTAGTTTAATATGTATGTAATGGCTAAAACTAAGCCTAAACAGGACCCCAACAGTGGCAACATAAGGAAACAAAACCAAAGGGCATATAAAAGACTCACGTCACAGATGCCCAGAGAAAACCATTACCACTAATGGTTTTAAAGTTGCTGCAGAAGAGCCACCCTTCCCCTAGGTTCTGAAGGGGAGGTAGGGTGGGAGGTCAGAATACAGCAAGACTCCATTAGAAGAAACAAAATTACTATGGTAAGTAATTTTTTCTTCAAACAACATGAAATCTTGCTGTATTCTGACAATATGCAGACTATAAAGCACTGCCCCCAGGAGGTGGGCACAGAACCTATTTGGAGGATAGGCTCTGTAGTACTGCTGTGTCAAACCTGGCATCACTCCTTGCCTGACTATCCAGGCTGTAATGCTTAGTAAACATATGGGCAGACTTTCAGGTGGCAGCCTTACATATCTCAAGCAAGGGAACTTCCCTGGCAGCCGCCAGGGAGGCCGCAGCGCCTCTGGTAGAGTGGGCCCTAAGACCTGCTGGTGGGTCCTTACCCAGCTTACTGTAGCAGAACTGGATACAGGCCACAATCCATCTGGCTATAGTACTTTTTGAGGCTGGCCTGCCCTGACCAACTTCCCCATAAGAAAGAAAAAGCTGGGAACAATCCTTCCTTAGCTCTTTTGTCCTGTCCATATAATAGCTAATAGCTCTTTTAATGTCCAGGCTGTGCAGCCTACGTTCACCTGAACTAGAGTGATCTGAGAAAAATCCAGGCAAAGTAATGAATTGGTTCAGATGAAAATCTGAAACCACCTTAGGGAGGAATTTCCTGTTAGTTCGGAGCACATTCTTGTTCCTGTGAGATGAAATATAGTTGGGTTCCACAGACAAAGCCTGAAGCTCACCGATTCTTCTAGCAGAAGTGACAGCCACTAGAAAAAACAGTTTTCCAAGTGAGAAACTTGAGTTCTGAAGAAAACATAGGTTCGAAAGAAAGCTGCATAAGCTGACCTATACATATGTTCAGGTCCCATGCAGGGGTAAGTTCCCTATGTGGGGGATAAAGATGCAACAACCCCTTGAAAAACTTTTTGAAAACTGGGTGTGCAGCCAGAGAAGATGCCTTCCCAGCTGAAAGATAAGCAGAGACAGCAGAAAGGTGTACCTTCAGGGTAGATGGCTGTAAATGCAGAGACTGAAGGTGGACCAGATAGTCCAGAAGTTGCGGCACTGCAGCTTGCTGTGGATCCAAATCCTTCCATGCATACCAAATGGAAAATCTTTTCCATTTGGAGGAATAAGTTTTTTTCTGGTAGCAGACTTTCTAGCACCTTTCAGAATATCCAGGACAGATTGAGAGAGTTGTAAATCTGCTTATTCTAGGTCTTCAACAGCCAAGCCCTGAGGTGAAGGGACTGAAGATTGGGGTACATTATCCTGCATTGAGAGGATGTCAGCAGGTTGTACCTCCTGGGTAGAGAAACCGGTTTGGTCACTGACAGTGACAACAGCATCAAGTACCATGGCTGTCTGGCCCAGTCTGGGGCTATGAGAATCATTGTGGCAGACTGAGACCTCAACTTGACAAGGACTCTAGCTATCAGAGGAAAGGGAGGAAACGCATAAAGGAACCTGTTTCACCAGTCCAGAAGGAGAGCATCCAGTGGCACTGAGCCCTGGAGTGGAGGCCTGCAACAATACAGACGTAACTGGTGATTGTCTGGGCTGCAAAGAAATCCATCTCTGGAACCCCCCCACCTCCTGAATACTGAAAGAAGGACCTGCTTGTTCAAGGTCCATTCGTGATGGCCCTGGCTGATTCTGCTGAGAGCATCTGCCAGTACGTTGTCCTCACCTGGCAAGTGAACTGCTAACAGTGACATGTTGAGAGAATATGCCAGCTTCCAAATCTTTATGGATTCCGTGCAAAGCAGGGAGGATCTTGTTCCCCTCTCTTTGTTGATGTAGTACATGGTGGTGGTGGTGTCTGTCCTGACCTGTACCACCTTGCCCTGTAGGAGGCTGGCAAACTCCTGAAGAGCCAGGAGCACTGCTCTGAGCTCCAGAAGATTGATGTGCAAGAGAGACTCCTGAGGGAGTCACGTACCGTGTGCTGTGTGATCCCCCAGGTGGGCGCCAGAGCCCAGGAGTGAAGCATCCATTGTCAGCAGCAGAGAGAGTACTTGAGGGAGAAAAGGAACCTCCACTCTGAGGTTGTCCATCTCCTGCCACCACTGAAGAGCTAACAGAAGGGTGGGAGACACTGGAATCAGTTTGGACAGAGAATCCTTTTTCTGAGACCGGAAGGATCTGAGGTGGAACTTAATGTCCCTCATCTGGAACCTGGCTCCCAGGACCACAGCTGTGGTGGAGACCATGTGTCCTAGGAGCTGTAAGAAGTACCTTGCTGGACGAGGAACTCAAACCTGAAAGGGATTTTGCCAATTCTATGAGGGTCTGTGCCCTTGCAATGGGCAAGAAGGCCCTTGCCTGAATGGTATTCAGTTCTGCCCCTATAAAGTCTAGTACTTGTACAGGGTTTAAGACAGACTTTTGAATATTTACCAAAAACCCCAGAGAGAGGAGAGTATCCTGGGTGAGTTTTAGGGCTTCTGTGACCTGCTGGGGGGATTGACCCACCAACAGCCAGTCATCCAGATAGGGGTAAACTGACACATCCTGCCTTCTGAGGAATGCCACCACTACTGCCAGACATTTTGTAAACACTCTTGGTGCAGATGTCAGGCCGAAGGGCATAGCCCTGAATTGGTAGTGGCCTGAAGGCAGTCGAAATCTGAGATATTTTCTGTGAGACTGTCTGATGGGGATGTGTAAGTAAGCATCCTTTAGGTCTAGGGATGCCAGCCAGTCCCCTTGCTTGAGAGTAGGTAGAATGGTAGCCTGGGTTGTCATTTTGAATTTTGGCTTTGTAAGATGTCTGTTCAGGAATCTGAGATCCAGAATAGGCCAACACTCTCCCTATTTTTCTTTGGTGCCAGGAAGTACCTTGAGTACAGTCCTTTTCCCCTGTGCTAATGTGGCACAGGTTCCACTGCTCTTGACTGAAGAAGTGTGGAAATCTCTGCCTCCAGCTGTGCTATTTCTGCAGTGCTGGAAGGTCTGAAAATTCTTGCTGACAGTTTTGGAGGTACCTTGAAAGTGAGAGCAAGTCCCTGACCCACTATCTCCAAGACCCATTTGTCTGAAGTGATGGAATGCCAAGCCTACAGACAGTGGGTCAGCCTGCTCCCAACAGGGTAAGGGGAGGTGGTCCGAACAGAGCTTTCAGGGTGTCTGTTTCACTGGGGTAGAAGACAGGGGGGTGGAGGCGGCCCTGCCAGCACCCCTCCTGCCCCTTCCTCTAAAGAACCCCCTGGGTTGCTGGAAAGAGAGAAAAGCTTGGGCCTGGTGGAAAGGCCTGGGGTAATGTCTGCCCCTGCCCCTGACCTGCTGCTTCTGAGGAGTGGCAGCCTTTTATTTTGCTTAAGCAATCCTGTATGCCACTCTGTACTCATTCATTTTCTTCATATATGCCTCAGTCTGTTCCCTGAACAGAGAATTCTGGACACGGGGAAAATCCATGGCATTATTCTGCGTGTCCTGGGACAGGTTAGTACACCTGAGCCAGGAAAAACACGTGAGAGATACAGTAGAAGCCATAGCCCTGGAAGCTGCATCATTAGAGTCCACAGCCAAGTGGAAATGGGACTTAGATGCTTGTACCCCCTTATTGACCAACTCCTGAAGGTCAGCAGAAAGCTCAGGAGGGGCCTTTTTAGCTAGTTGTTCAACAGCCTCCCAAAGGGACTTCTGATACCTGGAGGCATAAGCCATATAGGACGCTTGCCTGATACCCAAGGAAGATGCCAGGTACCCTTTCTTGGCAAGAGAATCCACCTCCCTGGAATCCTTGTCATGGGGGTGAGAGGCCACAGGAATACCAGCCTTCTCGCAGGCTGCAGTCTGAACTACCCCTACATGGCTACAATGACTAGCTAAAAAGGAGAGACAGAACTAGGGGTTTGGAGGATCTTTAAAGTTTGCTTCTTAAGGGACTTATGAATGGGAATCAAAAGTCCCTGGGATACAGGAAGATCCATCATCTCCTTGTAATCCTCCTCCTCATCATCCTCCTGCCTGGCCTCCTGTACAGAAAGCTGCAGGGTCTCAGTCACCTGCCTCATTAAAGCAAAATGGAAGGTAGCCTCAGAGACAGGCCTAGGAGGGGATTCGTACTGAGGATGGTAATGGGAGATCTCAGGGTCAATGAGTTCCCCTTCATCCTGTTCCTCCTCCTCCTCATATTCAGAAAAATAACACTCCTCAGGATCAATGTGTCCTGAAGGAGCTGAACCAGTATCCAGAACCGCTGGCTGCCCAGATGGTACCTGCGATGGTTCACCAAACCCAGATTGCAAAGACTGCACTATTCAGATAGCCTTTGCAATTTCATCCGCGGTTGGAACCGAGACCGACTGCTTACACGGTTCCGAACCGGAGCGTTTGACTTTCTTCGACGGTGCGGGTTCAGAAGCAGACTCCGAGTGTCATTTAGCCGTCAACGGTTCACCCTGGCTTGAAAGGTCGGTTGTAGGATCCGAAGGTTTGGTAGAACCGGAACTGGCCTCAGCAGTCTCATTCATTCTTTCCTTCAGTTTACCAAGGCACCTATCTAAAGAAGACTGAGGGAAATTCTTAAAAATATCACAGTCTGTTTGTAAGTGGTTAAAACCCAAACAATACAGACAAACCAAATGTGGATCAGCTTTTGCAAATTCCTCCCCACACTCAGTACAATGCTGAAACCCAGTGGGACTGGTTTTTCTCTTGGGTTTCTGTGACATAACCCTAAAATCTGGATCTTAACCCAGTGGCTTAGTTAGACTGGTTAAGCAGAATCAAATACCTACTTTATCCATAGTGGCTTAGTTAGGCCAGGATAAAGAATGAAGAAATTTAGAAAATTACCCCTGAAGGCTTAGTTAGGCTGGATAATAGAGAAGACAAAGTCTGAACCGGCCAACGGTTTAGCGCCAGCCAAAAATGAACCGAGAGCCCCCAGTTCTGGTCAGGATTTTGCACCGGTGACCCAATACAGTGAAAATTTAGAGAAAAGGAGAAATTTAGAAGTTCGTCCCCCTCACGGTCACGGAACCGACTGGAAACCAAACACTTGCCCAACCTAGGAAACATGAGCTATACCAAAGACAGCGGTTTGAGAACGTACTAAAATTAAAACAACAAAGCAGTTTGAAATAAATCGACGAACTATGCTAGACTGAAAGCAGTGAGAAGAAATCTCCGAGGTATCTTCACTGGTGAGCAGAGTAAAGAATCTGATCAGTTACTAGAACGTACCGAGGACAGTGGTTTGAAAACCGAGCTCGAGCTCAACGTTCTATGCATTTGCATAGAGTTCAACTCTTGGTTCTCTGGGGCAGTTGAACCAGTCGGTCTAACTGCATACTGTCAGAATACAGCAAGACTTCATGTTGTTTGAAAGAAATCTGAGCGTTTTAGAATGCATACAGTTAACAGGGAAGCAGGTTTGAGTGGTGGCACGAGCCAAGCAGTGTTCCACTATTAGCATAAGTTATATTCATCTCAGGGGCAGTGCAATCCAGGAGGCTGACTGCTAGAGTTAATGATGTTGAAGAATACCTGGGGTAAGAAATTTAGAAGTAAACCGTAGTCTGGTTTCTAATTTCTGAAGATGCTACTGGCTGGCACAGATCCATGCATGGGCATAATTTCCTCCAAGATAGTGTCTCGCCCTGCCTGGGAGGAGTGCCAGTACACACCTGGTCTTGTGGGCAACAGTGGAGAAAGGGTTTGAGAAAATGTAACTATCTGTGCAGTAGTGCCCAATCAATCTGAGGGGCGAAAGCAGTTGGGTGATTACAGTAGTATGATGTAGTAATAGTAATCAAGAACTGAATGGTGAGGGTGATGCTCTTCAAATGTGTGTACAATCAGAGATGGCTAATAAATGCATAACCTGCTTGAGTCCAACTCCTGGTATGGACAACAGCTCAGTCAGTGGTCACATGTTAATGGTGCCCTTGTATGTAAGTTGCCCCCAGTCCCCATCTGCCCAGACCTGTAATGGTGCGGTGAGTTAGAGGCACAAGGGTTCAGGTTGTAACACCCCAGGCTTTCTGTAACAAGAAATGTCACCACATGCCCCTAGACGCAGGGAGGATACTGGGGGTGGTTACAGTGTTAAAACACTTTAAAGACCATTGGCAAAAAAAAACAAAAATCGGTATTTTGTTTCACTTAAAGTCAGTAGCACAATGCTATGCATTAAACAGAAACACTATTGAAATGCACCAATTTATTTCATTTCTGTCATAACTAAATCTACCCAAAGTTCTCTGAGCCACATTATTTAGAAGTGGCATGATGTTAATCTGACTTAGTCATACTGTAGCATAGTTTTCCTCCTGCTAAAAAGAGCCAAACTGAAGTCCATTGTAAAAAAGAATCAATTAGATTTTATTTATACAGGATAAAACCACTGAGCAATGCTCATTTACAGTGGTACACAAGAAGGGCAAATGAATAACAATAACATATTGTTACAAATAGTAACTTGTACTTTAAGTTACAATTTCATTATTTAAAAGAACATCTTTCACAAATAGCTGATATTGAAAAAAATCACAGCTAGTAACTGAAATGGCAGCATCAGAAGTAACAATAAAAAAATAAAAAAAAACCACTATGATACAACCTATGGTGCAGTACAACCTCGATTATCCAAACCCTGATTATCCAGATCTCCCTATTATCTGAACTCTGACTTTGTCCCCCAACTCTTATTTGCCTAATGTTATGGATCCCCCAATTATCCGAACAAATCTGATGTCTCCCAGAGCATTCGGATAAACGAGGTTGTACTTTATTTGTGAATTTCTTCAAATTTTATTTAGACATTTCTAAAGAGGAATACAGGCATTTTATTCATTTCTCATCTTGCCTTCCCCATATGAGCTTACATTCCAGCTTGCCGCCTCCTGTTACCACCTATATTTCTGTGCACTTGACAGGGCATCCTCCTGGTCCAGTCACTACCATTCAAATGCTGCAAAGAAAAAAACAACTTTTCCTGCCTGGCCAATGTGTTCCTGGGGACAGGAATAGATTGCAGGAGGTGAGCAAGGGGCCAACTGCTCAGCGTGCTCAGTGGATACGAACCGCCAACTGTCTGCTGTCATCATCGTGTCGATCCACACCTTGCCTTTCTGGGAGCCGAGCACCTCACCTCAACAACATGCCTGTTTGCATGGCCCATAGTTTACCTTTTATAACTTATGTTACAAATTTATGATGCATTTTGTAAAGTGTTGTTACTTACTGCTCTAGAAGTTGATCATGCTTTGTCAGTGCATCCTTTTCAGCCTGAACAGCTCTGTCTTTTTCTGCCACAGCATTATCTCTTGCTTCTCTCAGGTTTCTAGAACAATCACAGAGAAAAAAATATGCTGTGTATTATGTGAAGAACCTAGAGTAGGGAGGCGAAAAAAATGCAAAACGCAATATGGATTGCGGTGGAATATCAAATTTTTATCTTCACCGGTGTGGCTAAGATCCAAAACTCAGGCGTGACATAGCAACAAGTGAATTATGCAATTCTTACCACTATGTGGAGACATAAAAGTGATATTTCAATGCAACTCTAAAATGTATTCTATTTAAACATGTTCTTATTATGTTACCAAAAAAATTAAATGTCTACTTTATAGACAGCAAGACATTTTTTGTTACCAGTGAATGGCAGTAAAATGTAATCCACAGGCATGTACATAACATGGAGACCCATTAACCTATATATATATATATATATATATTATCATACATATGAAGCCTGCCAAGATGAAACCCAATTCTGTAGCAGAGTTACTGCAGGAAACAAGGCAAGTTCAATGAGAATTAATGAGTTCGTCATGCAGGAAACTGAGAGACTGTGCTTCATCCCGGTGGGCGTCACTGTATACAGCATGTACTTTTTTTTTTTAATTGCTTATTTCTCCTCCTCCGGCTGGCTCACCATCGGGCCTTGCCTCTGCCCCAGACCCCTCACCAACCTTCTCCAGGACTTACCCAATGCTGTGTTCCTTCTTGGATTGCCTCAAGGGCGGGGGTGCTGGAGGTGACCCAATTCCTCCAGCAGCGTTCTTGTTCGGTGCTAATGCTAGCCCTCAGTTGGTGGTGTGGGACCTATGGGTACAGGCAGGATGGCAAGCCACAGTGGCCAGCATTGTCTCTCTTTTTCTTCCAGCACATGGACAGTGATAGACATTCTGCCTGGCACATGCACGCATGATGTACAGTGAGCGCCAGAGTTATGTGGACAACCCCCTTCCTGATCCTGCATCTCCACCTCCACCGGCACCAGGTGGTGGTGATGACATAGTGGAGAATGGTAGCCCTTTCTCCCCCTGAAGAGGTGAACACCTCTGGGACAGCACTCTGACAACCCCGGCTCATTCCTAAAGCCAGGTTGTAAGGGGTGTTGTGACCAGTAGTGCTACAGCTGCATTGATAGCCAGCCAAAATACTGTTTTACAAGAAAAAAACCAAAAGGTTAGGTTGGTTTCACCACACTGGAAACAATTCCATCTCTCTAAAAGAAAATCACGCTGCTGCCCCCAAGATGTCAGAGATCATCCATGATGTGACAGTACACCATATCTCATACAACAGTGATATGACACTAACATACCTGGCCTCTTCATGGACATTTGCATACTAATCAGTGTTTAATGCTTCTACTAGTACAGGTCTAAAGTAAATTAAGATGGGTAACTAATCTGTCTCCTTACTATTATATATGATGTAATCCTAATTACAGAATGGGGGAAGAACCTTACATAAGAAAAGGGGATTTTAAGATGGTGTAACATGTTGGACAATAATCGAATTATGAGTTGGGAAAAATTCAAGGCCAATTATGGTTTGGACGATCATCAAATCTTTTTTTAACCAATTGCTAAATTTATTCAAGAAAGACTTTAAACGGTGTGAGAGTATGACAGGGTTGAATAATACCCCGTCTCATTTGTTACACAGAAAGAGTTAAAACAAGGATCTGTTCTGTCCTCTCCTTTTCAGTCTCTTGTCCGTCTGGTTGGCCAATCAAATGTTTTCGTGAAACCTAGGAACTGATCACTCCGATGGTCTTATGATTTTCTCGCTATCTCTCTGCTTTCACTTGTGTTTCTGTCTTTTCTTTCCCCTTGCATATTTGCGTTTATAAAAATATACGTACAGATCCAGAAGCAAATGGCTTGATACCTTTTATTGGATATACATAGATGTCACAAAAAGAAAATGTCTAAGCTTTCGGACCAACTAAGTCCTTCCTCAGAAACTTAAAAATATATGTGAATTTTTGTGTGTAACTATAAGTGACAGTGGGATCCCTTAGTTTGAAACTGTATATAGGTATACTGTTGAAATGACTGCAGAAAGCTATTCGAAATTTAGGGGGTTAACCTTGACATGCAGCACAAACTCATTTACAAAGTTGTCAACAAGAGGCCAGTTCTGGGACATCATGTTCTATTTTACTGCAACTGCAAGGAAAGAAACTTACAACGTTCTGGTCTCTTAACAAACTCAGGAGGCAGAAATAAGAGCAACAATGCTTGTGCTAGAGAGAGAGAGCAAGACTGAAACTTGGAATCAGAGATATCCTCAGATGAAGGACTTCGTTTTCTCTGTTTGTACTGCCTTCGTAAACAGTTATATTGAATCATTTTTATTTTGCTGTTATTGATAATAAAACATTACTTGGGAATTTTACAACTTCTCCTGGTTTTCCTATGCTTCCTGACCTATGCCTCAACAACAGAGGGGGCGGGATGCCCAATACCATGGAGAGGGGAAAAAAAACTTAGAAGCCATACTTAATAGGAAACCTAAACAGCTTTTTTTCATGGTTAAAAAGTCATCTACACAGCAACACCAACATATATTCTGGAATGACTAAACAATGGGCATCCAATCTAAACGAAATTACTTTAGAATCAAAATGGCAAATTATATGTACCAGCTGCCTGGTGGCACTGACGGTTGAGGCTCTGGACACCATGCCGGCGACCTGAGGTTGGGAGCAAGCTCGAGAGCAGGGGATTATAGAGGATTGAGTGCCCGACAGGTGACTCTCCTCTCGGGCGGGCTAGGGACAGCCCGGTACACCTGTGGCTCCCGGTGGAGATCGGAAGCACTGCAGTGCACAGGCTGCACACTACACAGCATGGCTGATGCTGGCAGGGTTGTCATGTGCTGTTGCATCAGGCGTGCCCATGCAGGGGGGGGTCCACTAAGAACAGTGAAAACACCGGCTCCGCGGAACAGGCAATGGCACCTGTCCCTCATGCCCTCTGCTGGGCTCACCTAGACTGGCCTTCCAGTTCCTCCTGCCAGACCTCGCCTGCAGCCAGAGACTGCCTTAGAAGAGCACCCAATAGGAGGGGGAGATCTACCCAGGACAGGTTAAACCGGGGAGTGGGCGAGAGAAGGTGCAGTTCTGGGGAGCCTCAGGCATCCAGGATGCCTGAGAGAAGGTTCCTCGGGCCGTAACCGGATTGTAATAAAGTAAAAAAAAAAAATGATATGTACCAGATTACAAGATTTTAAGTTTACAAGAGATAACAATACAATATAAAATTATTACTCTGGTTTATTATACACCATATAAATTATACAAAATGAAATTTAAACTGGATACCAATTGTTGGCATTGCGGACGGACAGATGCAGACTTTTTACATGTATCTACAGAATGCAAATTAATTAAAGACTGGTAGTTGCAATCTTTCATTAATTTAACTCACACAGGAATAAACCCTACTTATTATAACAGTTCGTTTGCTATATTATTTAATTATGGGAAAATGAATATTGTGAAACACAGAGATAAGACTGTAGTTTTGGCAAATAATTCTATTAAAATAATTATTTTGTAATACTGGAAGTGTTACATGGATAGTATGACTGTTCCTCAAACAGAATGAAAGCCTCTTTTTTTTTTTTTTTTTAGGTGCACTATACAATAGAGGTTTCTCTAAGACAGATTCAGAATTTGGGCTATTATATAATAAAAAAAACTGGAATTGTGGACATCTAATAATTTTTGGCTCGGAGATTTGGCCCCCTTCCCATAATATTTCTAAATATTGGAGACAGATTTTGCCACGATACAGGGAAATATTAATTGTACTATAATATTACACTATGTTATACTGTTGTACAGTATTTTCATTATGCAGTTTGATGACCCTGGATTATCAATCACGGGAGGTGTGGGGGGTGCGAAGGGGGGAAGGAGGGGAGTATGTTAAAAAATAAATGGTTATGATAAATAACGATAATGTAAGGGAATTCACTCCCATTTGACTGTGATGATTGTGACTTATAATACCCAATAAAAAGGTAATAAAAAAATGCTTGAACTAGAGAAACAAGGTTATTTACATTTTTTAAATGCTGTGAAAACTGATCTAAACATATGATGACCAATGGGTTACTTTTTACTGGCATTCATATGTAATAAAAGAGGGTTTACAAAATAATAGAAGGACGGAAGGATCTATCATGTCCACCTCCTTCCTCCTGGCATCACAAGCAGGGCTGAAACAAGTATGCTGCACAAACATACCAATTTTTAAGGATTCCCTACCTTGGGGATTACATGTCCTTTACAGATGATAAAAGCTGTATCAGTTGTTAAACCCTGCTCAGCTGCAACATGCAGATCCTTCAGAGATTTTACTAATAAATGGAGTTCATCATTGAGGTTTTTTCCTAAGAAATGCTCTCAAATGTTCATGTCATTCAAAGTTCATTAAATTGTTGATCTGCACCATTACCCAGTCAAAAATAAATAATCAGTGTGACCCAAAACTGATGCAAGAGAAATTGATTTGATATCACTGGTTTAATCTCTAGGAATTTATAAATTGATATTATCTCTGCTTGTGGAGAACTTTACTTTCCAAAATTGAGGATTTAAAGATTGCACATTAAATGTGCTAGTGCAAGCACACACGCTTCCATTAAACATTCAATCACACAGTTCACACCATACAACTTTTTAACATCTGTCCTCAGAGAGTGGTTTCATACTTGCTCGGGTGCTAACCAACTATTTTTCTGGTAATTCTAGGTCACCAAATGCTGGGAACTCTTGCTTCTTTGTATCTGCCTTTACTGACTCAAACCTATTATTCCAGTTCAAACCATGTCCCAAGCCAGGACCAGGACTTCCTTCTTTCTTCCCCAAGTTTGATGCCCATTTGCGAAACCAATACCAAATACCAAAACAACACTGCCCAGCTGAGGAGCCTGAACTTGGGGATTGCTGAGAGCCTTTAAGAGGTAAAGCCTCCTTCCCTCCAGCCTGCTTGTGGTGTAGCTCATCCCACCCCAACCACCCACCCACCCAGGGGTGTCGCTCCATTTATTGCTGCTGGCAGGTCACGTGTCACATCACATGACCTACCCATCATTTTACTAGTCACATCACATGACCTACCCATCATTTTACTAAGTGTCCACTTTCCCATTTGCAGTTTATACACTCTGACCACTAGGGGTTGCTGCACTATCCACTCTGGCATTACTCCAACCACTCATCACTCCTTCCTAGTAACTGTTGCAATCCCTGTCCACTAGGAGTCTCTGCAATTCCCTCCTAATCCTTTCTGCTGTCTTCTCTTCTCCCTCCTTTGCTTCATCCCACCACTACGCCCCTTGCAAGCCTCAAACCTTGTTCCCCTTACTCCAAAGTCTGCAGCCCACCCACTAAGCCAACGAACCAGGCCAATATCTACCTCTAATTTCAAGATTTTAACCCTTCCTTCTCCCTTCTTAGAAACAAAAATACCTATCATCTGTCCCACTGCTGCTCTCAAACCCAGTACCCTTGCTGTCAGAGTCTGCAGCTCTACCACTTAACCATTCTATCTGGCTATCTTATCCTTAGTTTCTAAGGCTCTCATGGTCTCTGACCCCCCTACTCTGCCAAAATATCTCACCATTTCTCTCTTGGTGCCACTGCAGGCCTTGAACCCTGCACCCTTGCTATCTCACTCAGCGGCTCCACCACTCAGCTATTACATCAGACTATTGTTTGCTATAGGTTTTAAGACTCTAAAAGCCCCTAACCCCCATAGTCTGCTAAAATATATTCTGGGTGCTACTGCAGGCTTTGAACCCTTCACCCTTGCTGCCAAAGTCAACAGCACTGCCACTCAGCCATCATATCTGGCTATCTTTTTAAACCACTGTTTCGTGGCATATCTTAAAGCCCCTACAGCTTTTTCTGGCTCCCCCCACAACCTCTTTGTTCTTCCCCCAAAGCTATCTAGGCACCATGTCTGCTCAATTCCACCTTTTGTGCCTCATCCTCATTACCACGCTGGGTTTCACCTCCCACCTGCCACACCTCACCCTATGCCCCTCGTGGATTGCACCTTTGCAGCTCTCCAGATCTGGCCACCCCCCCCACCTTGTCATCACACACTGGACCCCTGCATCCACCTCCCACTGGCAGCCCCTACCCCAGCACCCACCCAGGCCCCCCCTGGCATCACCCCTTCTGCATCCACCAATCCCTCTAAACCCTGCCCATCCCCTGCCCCACTACATCCTCCCCTCCCTCTAAACGTTCCCCCAAAACTCTAACAACATGCCGCCCTATGATTAGAGCCTTAGTCATCCTTCTACTCCTCTCTGGTAATATCCACCCTAATCCTGGCCCTGCCCTCACCACTC
The DNA here is from genome assembly GCA_016271365.2 of Neoceratodus forsteri. Lineage (NCBI taxonomy): Eukaryota > Metazoa > Chordata > Ceratodontiformes > Ceratodontidae > Neoceratodus > Neoceratodus forsteri. Next base: position 984,096,634 of record CM057459.1, read on the forward strand.
CACCTGCCAGATCCTCTGGACTCCGCATTACCTCGCTGAATATACGCAGCCTGCCAAAGAAAACTGCAGCACTTCACTGTTGGGCAACCCTTCACCAACCAGACATCATTGCCCTAGAGGAGACCTGGCTCTCCAAATCTACTCCCAACACCTCTGTCTCACTCCCCGGATACACCCTACATCGGGAAGACAGGGTAGGAAAGTGTGGGGGTGGCTGTGCATTCTACAACGCCAACAACATTATTGGTCACGTGCTCCCACCCCCCAAACTCACAAACGGAGCACAAGCCCTCACCCTAAAAATCACCCCTGACCCCTCCAGAGCCCCACTATACCTCACAGTCGCCTACATACCCCTTAAGAACCAAAAGACTGCCATCACATCCCTCACCGAATACCTATCTACCCTACCACACAATGCAGAATGGACACTAGTAGGGGACCTCAACATCAACTGGCTTGGCCCCTCTGCAGCACCAACTAAGGACTCATTCTCAGCCATTGACATGGTCCAATTAGTTACCCAACCCACTAGACTCCACACATCTACTGGTACCCGCATCCTCCTGGACATCCTTATCTCTAACTGCCCCCACAAAATCCAGGATATACAAGTACTTCCCGACTCCTTAAGTGACCACTCACCCATCCTATTCCAATGGACCTCCTCCACACCCAAACCCGTAGCCCAAACAACCTTCAGAAGGCATCTCCGCTCAGGAGGGTTAAAAAAACTTAAACAGCTGCTAACCCAGATAGATTGGTCCCTCATTAATACAGCCCCCAGCGTCGACATTGCACTCACCCTGTTTACACAGACCTTCACCAAGGCCTGTGACCTCTATGCTTCACTCACCAAACTCCTCACCAAAAGCCAACATGCCCCATGGATAACCCCCTCCCTACTCCAAATGTTGAGAGACAGGGATAGTCTCTGGCACAAAGCCATAGAATTGGGCAGGTTGGTGGACAGACATTCCTATAACGCCGCTCGCAATAAATGCACTCGAGCCATCCGTGAAGGCCAAAGCAGACCACTATCAATCCACTCTCACAACCACGTGGGAGGCTGCAAAGACCTTCTGGAATAACATCAAAGAACTCAATGGGAAATCTCGCTCCCCACCTCCCTCCCAGCTCACCATAAATGGCACTGCCTCCACAGACACACTCAACATAGCAAACTGTCTAAACACCACCTTCTCAGATCTCAGCACTGTTCTCCCTAGCGGTTTCTTTGACCCCGTGCCCCAATCCCCACCTCCAACCCTGCAGCATCCCGGTTTCCTCCTGCGCACAATATCCCCCCATGAAGCTCATCCTTACCTACAAAAAGCGCTAAACAGCAATAACCCTATAAATGATCCCCTAGATGCCAGGCTTCTTCGACTAGTCCTCGACGTGGTCCTAGTCCCCCTAACAGACCTGCTCAATAAATCTGTATGCCTAGGGCTATTCCCTAGTGCCTGGAAAACAGCTGTCGTTACCCCTTCCATAAAAGTGGTGACAAAACCTTCCCTAATAACTATCGACCCATCTCCATTCTGCCCCCCTTCCTCTCTAAAGCACTAGAAAAAGTGGTGGCCGTCCAACTTACTGAATACCTAGCCAAGTATAACATCCTATGCCCAGAGCAACATGGCTTCCGTTCTGGCCATAACACCACCACAGCCCTCCTAGAATTCACCAACTTCCTGCACTCCTCCCCAGACACCGGTAACATTGCAGGAGCTGTGTTCATAGACCTATCCAAGGCCTTCGACACAGTCTGCCACCCTCTCCTTCTCAACTCACTCCACCAACTTGGTTTCTCCACAGACCCCCTGGCCTGGTGCTCCAGTTACCTTTCTGCCCGGTCCCAATGCGTCAAAATTAACGGAACTCTATCCGACATACTACCCTTCCACTCCGGGGTACCCCAGGGCTCTATCCTGGGACCACTTCTTTTCTCCCTCTACCTAAACTCCTTATCAAAGGCCTGCTCCACAAAAATCTTACTATATGCAGATGATGCAGTGCTCTTCACCTCGCATCATAAACCCACACCCCTGCAGGACTCCCTCCAACTTGCCATCTCCCAGGCCGAAACCTAGTTTAAGGACCATAAACTGGTCCTCAACTTAAAAAAGAAGAAGTCAATGATCTTCTCTCACCGCCAAAACAGAACTAAGAACGCACCACTCAGCATCCTCCCCAGCACCCAGCACCCCCTTGAGCAGGTATCCAACTACAAATATCTTGGACTTACCCTCGACTCGGCCCTTACCTTCCACGACCCTGCTGCAACAAACACCCGGATTGAACTCCTTTACCGACACAGGGACTGCCTCCCCCCCCACACCCTTAGGCTTGCCATCACCTCATCAATACTGTCCCTAGTGGACTATGGACTCCCTGTATATGGTGCAGCAAATAACACCACACTCCAGATAATCCAGGCCACACTAAACAAGGCCTGCAGGCTCCTTACAGGCACACCCAGGCGCACTCACACCTGCTCGCTCTATACCTCTGCCAATATTCTCAACCTTGATGAAAGGCTCCACAACCAGACCTGTTTACTCTCCAAGAAAATACTGCTCGGACTCTCCCCCCCTGGGGTCACCGCCTCTCTTCAGCCTGCAACCCCCACTATCTTCACCCGCAATTCAGAGAAAGCTCCTCTGGTTGTGCCCAGGGTAAAAACCTCCCTTGCCCAGAGATCTTTCCACCATAGGGCACCCACATGGTTTAATGCACTCCCAAGCACCATCACTAGTGCACCCAAGAGCGCCCATTTCAAAACCACTCTTCACAACCACCTCTTCAATATCCGCTCCTGCAACTGCTTCTAGTTCTTTCACTCTCTTACCCACTATTCTCTGACAAAGTCCATTATGGACTGCAACCTCCATCTTTAACACCAAACCCATGATTAGGTCTGACTACTATGTTTAGATGCCTTCTCAAGCTTATAATGCCTCACTGCTGTTATGTTGTAAATATCGTCATTTAAAGGTTATAAATAATGTCAGAAAATACATACTTCCAAATCTTGTAAATACTGTCTGTGACAAATGTCTGTAACACATGCTTAATGCAACCACTGTTATACCATGTATCTCATGTTTAATGTAATTGTTGTTATACCTACTCTATGTTTCCATCTGTCTTACATGTGACGAGGTACCTTTGCAAATGAGCCTCTGGCTCAAAGGTTGTAAACCGATATATCAAATAAATATGTTTGGGTGTCCACTCACCAGCAACAGGACCTAGGTGGACTTTCTTCTCCTCTCTACTATCAGTCAAGCCCTCAGTGTTAGGGTGTTGGAAATATATTATGAACTAGACCTAGCTACCGAATATCTTTTCTCTACTTTCCCATACCATCTCTTTCTCCTTATCCTGTGTCCCAGACTCTTGGAAGTTGACTGTTATCATTCCCCTTCCCAAAGTGGGTGATCTCTCTTCCTCTATTAACTTCCATTCTATCTCTCTCTCTCTCTCCATCCCACTTTCTCTAAGCTCCAAGAACACCGTGCTGTTTCCCAACTCTCCCATTTTCTCGACTCAGCCTCCTTTACACCTTTCCAGTATGGCTTTAGGAATTCTCATTCCACTACCACCTCTCTCCTCTGGCTCACTGATGCAATCCACACTGGTACAGGGTTTTAAATAGCTGGGATACATAGAAACATAGAATTTGATGGCAGATAAGGACCGCTTGGCCCACCTAGTCTGCCCATTTTTCTACCTAACAGATAAGCTGCAGATCCTAGTTAACCAACAGCTTACTTCCTCCTACCCCCCACTAGGACTGCCTTATGCCTGTCCCATGCATTCTTGAAGTCCCCCACTGTTCTTGACTACACGACCTCCTCAGGGAGGCTGTTCCAAGCATCCACAACCCTCTCAGTGAAAAAATACTTCTTCACATTACCTCTGAGCCGTCCTCCTCAATCTTCAAATTGTGCCCTTGTTCTTGCACATCTCTTTTCTGGAAGATGCTACCCTCTTGGACTTTGTTTATTCCTTGGGGTACTTGAAAGTTTCTATCATGTCCCTCTCTCCTTCTTTCCTCAAAGGTATACATATTAAGCTCCTTTAGTCTTTCTTACGTATTTCTTCTGGTGCAGACCCTGCACCATTTTGGTTCCCTCTTCTGGACAGCCTCCACTCTGTCTATGTCTTTGGAGATGGGGTCTCAGAACTGCACAAGTACTCAGATGGGGTCTCACCAACTGTCTGTACAGAGGGATAACAACTTCCTGTTTTCTACTATTGATGCCTCTTCCTGTGCATCCCAGTATCCCCAGCCTTCCTTACTGCCTTCTCACATTGCTTGCCCACCTTTAGGTCATCTGATATAATACCCCCAGGTCCCTTTCTATTTTACTGTTGTCAGTATCTCACCCCCATTGTGTATGCTTCCCCTGGGTTTTGTTTCCCATGTGCATTACCTTGCACTTCTTTGCATTGAATCTGAGTTGCCATACATTTGACCATTCCTCCAACCTTGCCAAGTCCTTCTTATCCTTTCCACTCCATCTTGTGTATCGACCCTGTTGCAGATCTTTGTGTCATCTGCAAAGAGACATCTTTCCTTCAGTTCCTCTGCAACGTCACTTATAAAGACATTAAAAAGGACCGGTCCCAGTACTGAACCCTGCTGTACCCCGCTAGCAACCCTCCTTTCTTCACAGTGTACTCCATTTACTGCTACCCTTTGCATCCTGTTGTCTAGCCAATTTTTTATCCAGGCTACCACCCTGGGACCCACTCCAAGGCTGGCTATCTTGTGTATTAATCTTTTGTGTGGGATTGTATCAAATGCCTTGCTAAAATCTAGGTAGGCCATGTCCACAGCCCCTCCCTGGTCTACTACTTTGGTCACCCAGTCAAAGAAATCTATTAGATTCGTCTGACATGACCTTCCCATCGTGAATCCATGCTGCCTTGGGTCCTGTGCCCCACTGGCCTCTAGGTACTCAACAATTCTTTCCTTCAGAAGTGATTCCATCATTTTCCCTACCACTGAGGTCAAACTAACTGGTCTGTAGTTTCCTGCCTCTGTCCTGCTCCCACTTTTGTGAAGAGGAATCACATCTGCCCTCCTCCAGTCCTCGGTACCACCCCATCCTCCATGATTTGTTAAAGAGAGTAGTGCGGTGTCACTAGTTCTACCCTTAGTTCTTTTAGAATTCTTGGGTGAATCCCATCAGGTCCCATTGCTTTGTCCACCTTCAATTTTATTAGTTCTTTCAGAACCTTTTCTTCTGAAAATGGACTGGTATCAACCCCCGTCTTCAGCGTGTTTCTCTTGTTTGGTTTAGGTAACTCCCCCTCCTCTTCCTTTGTGAATACTGAGCAGAAATATTTGTTCAGTATCCCTGCTTTTCACTGTCACCCTCTACGCACATTCCCTCCCCTTTATTAAGCTTCAGTATTCCTCCTTTGGTCTTTCTTCGCTCCCTGATGTACCTATAAAAGGTCTTATCCCCCTTCTTAACAGAATTGGCTATCCTTACCTCGGTTTGGGCCTTTGCTATTCTGACTGCCTTCCCAGCCTCTTTCTGCTTTAACTGATAAAATTCTCTGTCCTGCTCCTTCTGTGTTTCCTTATATTTCCTGAATGCTGTCCTTTCTTCTTAACCTTCCCTGCCACTCTTTTGAGAACCATAGCGTTTTTTCCTTCGTTGTGTTTTACTGATTTGCTTTACACAAAGGCTTGTTGCCTCTGTGATGGCTGTTTTGATCACTCCCCATTGTTCCTCCACCCCTCCTTCTTGCCTGTTTGCTAGTGTTTTTCTGAGGCACTCTCTCATTTTCCCAAAGTCAGCCCTCCTAAAGTCCATTACTCTTGCTTTTGTATGGCTTGATTGTATGGCTGTGTTTATCGTGAACCACACTGTTTGGTGGTCACTTGTTCCCAGGTGGCTACCCACTTCTAAATCTGAGATTCTTTCTCCATCCCCATTTGAGAATACCAGGTCTAAGATTGCTCCCTCCCGAGTGGGTTCCAATACTAGCTGTCTGAGGCACGCCCCCAGTAGGGCATCAAGAATGACCCTGCTCTTGGATATGCCTGCAGCAAAGGTGCTCCAGTTAACATCTGGCATATTCAGGTCCCCCATCAACAATATCTCCCCTTTTTCTGCCATTCTAAGAAAGCTTATCATTTCCTTGTCCATTCCCTCCCCCTGAGATGGGGGTCTGTATACAACCCCCATGCGGATTGTGGTACCATTTCCTGTCTCCAGGGCGACCCAAAGTGCCTCATCTGCTCCCTGTTTACTCTTTAGTTCTGTTGCTTTGATCCCTTCCTTTACATAGAGAGCTCCTCCTCCTCCTCCTCTTTTACCCTCCCTGTCCCTCCTGTAGATTGTGTATCCTGGTATGTTGACATCCCAGTCATGGTTCTCTGTGTACCATGTTTCTGTGACTGCCACAATATCCAGACAACCTCTTCCATCAAGGCCACTAGTTCAGGGCTTGTTACACAGACTACGGGCATTGGTACTCATCAACCTCCACTTTTGATAGCCTTACCCCTTTAGCCCCATTTCTGTCCTTACTGCCTTTGCCTTTTTACATTTAAATCTGTTCTGCTCCCTAATAACTTCTGTACCTTGGTGTTTACCTCACTAATCACTATGCTTTGTGGGGGGAGGCTCGGATTTCCCTGCTCCTTTTCAGTGCCTCCCCCCTTGGCTAGTTTAAATGCTTGCCAATGAAGCATTTAAACCTCTCACCTAGGATCCTGGTTCCCCGGACGGATGCAGACCATCGCACCAGTATAGGTCTGCATCCCTCCAGGTGGCTCCCCAGTCCCCAATGAAGCCAAAACCCTGAGCTCCACACCAGTTTTTCAACCACTCATTGAATTCCCTGGTGAGAAGTGCCCTAGCATCTCCCTTGCCATAGACAGGCAGCACCTCCGAGAAGGTTAACGTATGCGCCACTTGTCTAAGGCCCCTTCCCAACTCTAAACTCCTCTTGCACTGCTCTGATCCCATGCCTAGCCAGGTCATTTGTCCCTAGGTGGACAATGACATCCAGCTCCCTCCCTCATGCAGCTTCTCCCACGATCCTGAGGATTCGCTTCCTGTCCCTCCAAGCCGTGGCGCCAGGAAGGCACCTTACCTCCCTCTCCCCTTCCTCCCCATTTCTACCCCCTAATGATTGAGTCCCCACCAGGAGTTGTTTCTTCCCCTGTGGGTCCCATGCCACCCTCCTGTGGGTCTCCTTGTGAAGGTTCCCAGCATCCTCCTTGGTCTCCACTGCAGGTGCCTCCATAGAGGAACCACTATCCACCAGAAGAGTGAATGAATTATGGAGGTACAGCTGGAGGATGCAACTCTGTTCCACCACCCTCTCCTCCTTGAGCCCACCCTGGTCCAGCCTCTCCTCTTTTTGGCAACCTCTGAGGTAGTGGCATTGGCCCTGGTGGTCCCTGGGTGGGGGAGGAGGTTTCACGAATCCTAGCCAGGTCAGCCTGGAGACGGGCAACCTCCTCTCTCAGACCAGAGAGGTGCCTGCAAATAGGGCAGCATCGCAGCCTCCAGAATGTCTCCTGGAACACTGCCACCCCACAGCCACTGCACTGCACCACTCCTATCATGTCTTATTTTGTGTCCCCTCTCCTGTTTCTCTGTATGCTTACTCTCTCCTCACAACTCTCACCCTTCCTGTTTTGGGACAGCAACTTCCTATCTTCTTCAGTAGCCTCCTTCTTCCTTGCTCAATATCAGACCACCAGCAGCTGGGGGGGGAGTGAGCTACTTTTTTCCTTTAGGGTTGACAAAACCAATGTTTCTCTATGATCCTTTCCTTCCTACTGCCAAACAGGAAGTTCCTGTTGACAGTCAAATCCAGTGGCTATAAAAGTAGAACTGGCTTTGGGTGGGTGGGTGGAGGGCAATTAGTAAGAAAAAAGGCTAGCAACAGGAAGTTGTAATTTGACTCACCTGCTTTTATAGTGTCTAAACCAAACCCCCAGGTAAGCTCTTTCCTCCTACTGGTTTAGCAAAGTCAGCTGATACAGTACCCTTCCCTGCACAGAACACACACTGACTTTCTTTCTTTTCTTTCTTTTTTAACCCTAAATAAGACCCCTTCTACTTCTAATAAAGTTATCTGTCTACTTAATCTTAACAGTCACTGACTCCTGCTGAGATATAAGTTTTAAATTAATAAGAAAATGTAGCTTCTTTTAGTTAGCTACTTTCTGCTCTACAAGCAAGGCTAGCAACAGGAAGTTGTAATTTGACTCACCTGCTTTTATAGCATAGCAAAACACTAGGCAAAACAAGGAGTAATGCTAACCATTTCCAAAAATGTGTAGCAGTAGACTGCTAGCCATCTTTTTTCAATGAGTCTATGGCACAGTTGACAAACTTAATAAAATTATATATTTTTTTTAAATTTTGCTAACCATTCTGTGCCAAGTGCTATGCATTTTTACAACTGATTAGCACATTCACGTGTAAAACTGCTGATTGATTTTTTTGGCTTAAATATCCTGTGGTATGGATCAGGGCCTTGTCACCTTAGCTATTTTCAGCAGTTTAGCCAAGGCTTTAAAACAGTAGCCCATCCCATTTTCCTGGACAAGCTTGAGACAGCTGGACTCTCAGTTCCTTCAGTTGAGTGGTTCTGCTCCTACTTTGAGGGAAGATCGCAAGCTATCTGTATTGGAGGTGCCCTTTCCTCTCCATTCGCTAGGGCCTGTCTTGGGTCCAATTCTTGTCTCTATTTTCTAAATGACCTCCTGAAAGTCTGTGTCAATTCACATACATGCAGAGGATACCGTGCTTTTCTCCTCTGTTCCTGATGTCACAAACCAACTCCAAATGGACTTTAACAGCATCCAGCATTGATCCCAAATTAATCAGTTATCCCTCAATGCCAAGAAAACAGTCTTCATGACTTGTGGCACCAGAGAGAGACTTGATAGACTCCATCCACTTATTTCCTTTCATACCCTTGATTGTGTGATTATTGAAGATGTATCTTCCTTCAAGTACCTCGGGTATGGTTAGATTGTCACCTCAATTTCTCTGTTCATGTGGATGCTATTCACGAGAAGCCTCACCTCAAGCTTGGGGTGCTTTACAGAAATAATAGAAGTATTACACTTCCTGCATGTAGAGAAATCCTCACTAACATGATTTTGCCTATTTTTGATTACATACACATTGTTTATAGTATGCTCCAAAGTCTACTTTAGCTAGACTGGATCCTGTCTTTCACGCCACTCTTGATAAACCCATGCATACTCATCAATGTACATTGTATTCTTCCCTCTCTTGAAACCAGGTGCTTCACCCACTGTGTCTCCTTTAACTCCAAATTTTGGTTTGGCTCTCTCCTCTTGTATTCAACCTCTCTCCTCTCCCTCCACCTTCGCCCTCCTACTCTCTGTAATGCTTATTTTCACTCTTTTGTTCTCCCTCTAATGAAATCTACTGCTGGCCAGGCTGCCTTCTCATTTCGTTTCCTTAAACTTTGGGGTGCTCTTCCCCTGCTGTTCTTAGAAATCTTCTCCATGAGTTCTCTACACACTCCTGCAGTTGCTTCTGATATTGGGTTTACTTCTTACCTGCAACTTACCTAATTCTCTGTCCCTCATCACTTCCCCATTATCAGTCATTCCCCCAGTTTTTATTTTATTAAGCTGATAATCTAATTGTTCTTTTGTTCAGTTCCACAGTTTATTGCTTGGTAACTTATTTCCATCAACGTATTCTTAGGCACAATCGTCCTGTTTATTTTTTATATTTATTCCATTCTATGTACTTTATATTTCTGTATTTTTGTATCTGTTATCTTTTCTCTCTTCTCATTCCCCCAGGACGTATCTGGGAATGAGCTGTTACCAGCTCAGTATGTCTCTCCAGGTAAAACCATTGAAATAAAGAATTACTGTAATTAATAAATTGCTGTTGTTGATGCAGGGAAAGTACAGTTATGCAAGAATGCACCATAACAGTAGATCTTCGAGAGGAGCTCTTTCAGCAGACTAACACCGGTAGGATTAAAGTCGGCAGGCATCAGACCACATGGAAAACTTCTAGCTAGCAGTGTATCATGGGCGACCGCTCCCCACTGTCAGCACATTGATGTCCGCCTGTACTATAAAGGGGGCAGTCCCACACACTGACCTCAGTTCTTCCAGCGGGGACCCCAAGCAGGTGTTGAAATGAACTGAGGTGGTTCCTGAGAGCCAAAAACCAAAAGTAGCAGAAGAGGGGGAGAAAAGCTAACAGGGGAAGGAGGGAGGGAAAGCCGAGCCTACTGCAAGGGCTCCTCTCAAAGATCTATTGTTATGGTAAGTTCTTACGTAACTGTACTATCTTACTTCAAGGGGGCTCTTGCAGCAGGCTAACACCAGTAGGACTGCCTCCCAAGCAGTACTGGAACTGACCCCAAAAGGGCAGCTGGGAGGAGGTACCAGGTATCAGCAGAAGGCTCAAGAGAGAAGGCACTGAAGGATGGCGGGGCCAAAGTTGGCCCTGCGCCTAGAAGCAATGTCCAAACTGTAGTGCTTAATGAAGGTGTGGACAGAGCTCCAAGTGTCAGCTGCACAGATGTCCATAGCAGACACACTCTTTTATGCAAGCCATGGAGGCAGCCATACCTCTGGTGGAGTGGCCTTTCACCGCACCCAGCAAGGGCTTGTCGTACTGTAACAGTAGACAATGCAATTACCACAGGGTCGACCGGGGAGTGGGGGGGAGAGGATTAAGCATCCAAAGAACTGCTGTCCTCCTCTGGGTGGGGGATGACGTGATGCCCACTGTTAGCCTGGCCCCTGGCAGCAGCTGGAAGGCAGAGCTCTCTGGAGTGGGAACTGTGGTACAGAAATGGCAGCCATCCAACATCAGAAGCAAGGAAGCGTGCGCGAGGACATCACTGACAGCACTGCATGCTGTTACACCAGGGGAGGAAAATATGGTGGAAAATTACCCTACCTGGTACAGTGATCTTCCGACCCCTCGCAGGCCCTGCACCAACGAACTAGCCGTAGCTCTACTGGATTCTGCTAGAGTGGACAGAGGCAGACTCTCTGCCATCCTGCCACAGGGTGCAGTATGACATGGGGGACAGAGCCAGTAAGTCTGGGAGAAGTCAGGTGATTGGGCTGGGAGGGTGGGGGTGATGGGAGCCAGTCAGAAAGGGGAGAAATAAAAAAAACATAACAATTCAAAGTGTTTTATTTTGTAATTTATGCGTCAGGTGCAGCTCTCTTTTGGTATAAGAGTGTCATCTCATGCATAGTTTAGGTGCAGTAACCACCATCTTTGTTACTTTGCACTCTACACATGTGACAGTAGACATAATGTATCAAAAGAGGAAAGTGGATTCGACATCTAAAACACTGAAATTACACACATGTATGGTAAATATATGATTGTTCCTACCTTTACAGCAATTCAACTACTTTAGAATAAAGGTTATGAATAAACGTTTGTTTTAATAAACAGAAATGAGTAAAATTCTTATTGCTTCAGCAACAGTCTCCATTGTATGACCTAGTTTGAATGTTAAATTGCCACTGTCTGTAGCAAACTAATTTTGCTTTTCTTTCTTCAAAACAGAAAAAGAAATCTAAAACAGAAACATCATACCTTTGATTCAACATTTTCTTTTTTTGTGGGGTCAGATGCCCTTTTTATTGGCATATTTTCCCCAACCCTCTCCAGTGCCAGAACGCATCACAGCATGCAACCTCAGTAGCGAAAGGCAGAGGGAGTGGATTCCTCCAAGAACCTGTCAAGACCTGCTCAAACATCTAGAGGTTTGACGAGACTGTCCTTGGGAAGAGAGCACATCACCTCCATAATGCACCTGCTCTGCACAGACCCAGTGAGTGAGGAAACCTGAGGTCACTCCCAAACCTGGATCTCCTGCATGGCAGCACTGCATGCTGCAACAAAGCCACTGGCTGTTTCATGTTTAAATGAAAAAAAAAAAGGAAAAATTAATCAGAAAAGTCATTATTTTCAGGAAGCCCAGAAAAATGCTAAATACATTCTTAAAGTTTTAATTATAATTATTATTATATTTAGGTGATCGTATCCATTGTATTGTACATGTATTCTTAATTGATTGATTATGTATAGTTATATGTTGTAATATTGTTTTGAAAATTTTCAATAAAACTGCATTAATAAATAAAAGCTTAAGATGAAGAAGCTTGAAATTTTATAAGATGGGGAATCAATTCCATGTTTTAGTTAAACAGAGGCAACAATTAGGCAATAAGGTGACACCTGTCTCTTTAAATATGAATAGCTGCTTTCAAATTAAAATGTGATGGTTCCACATGTAAAACATTCTATTGTTTCTGAAATGTGTTTATTTCATAATATTCTGGTTGCTATAATTAGGGATGTAAGTTTGTCATGGCAGTCATACACGTCATTGATTCCATGACATTTGATCTTCATTCAGGAATTCCATGACTTTCACTAGTGTCATCAGAATGTAGCAATGATCACAGTGCCACAGCATGTACTACTGTTTACTAATGATTTCATGAACAAACAATGAGTTATTAAAACCTCATCCGTGACAAAGTTACATCCCTAGCTATAATCTGTCATGTTCAATTGAGGATGCAATAAGCAAGTCAGCACATGCTTTTTTCCTGTTTGATTTAAGAAGTTTCAGGATATGACCAACTATGGGGAGTCACTGGTGAAAACTAGCATGCCATAAAGGAAAAACAGGTTAGAGATGAACAGCAAGTGTTCTCATACTTCAGCACATCACATGCAAATGTTTCGCAATTCATACAAAACTGATACGTTTTAAAGCAGAAGTGTGTGATGGCAGTGAAAATTCTGAGGCATACTTTTTTATTCTATTTTAGATTACCCCGTATCGCCTGACTTGTATGATAACCTTATTTACCCATTTTGAGACTGGTTTAGTTTTTTTTTTTCTATATTTGAAATGATATAAACAGTTCTCCTTTGAATATGGCTCAAACAAGGTCTTCATTAGTATTTTCAGCTTTTTTTTTTGAACACCTAGGGCCAGATGTTCAAAACTTTGCCCCCGGGCTAAATTAGCACTGCCCGGCAGGCACACACAGCCCAGAGCACAAATCAAGCTATATTGAAAAGAAAATAGCCCGGTGCTAATCCTGCTGAATATAGCAGTCTAAGGAAGCCGGGCAAACTGGTCTGGGTGTGCAGGGCAAAAACAGCCCGGGAATAAGACAGCACTGAATATAGCAACAGGGAAGTGCAAACTGCAACTGCAACTTATTAGACTCTGTAGCAAGCCAGTGTTGCAGGTGGAGAACATTGTGTGTGATTGCACAGAGATGTCTCACAGCTACTGCAAACACACCTCTCAACCTCCTGCCTCGTAAGTCATAAATCAGGGACAAAGGTTTAAAATCAGGGACACACAAAATTGGTGATATCCACTCAGGAAGCCAGTAGAGTAAGTGGTGTAGTGTAAAATGCATTGTTTAAGGAAGAACACATCTGTAACATTAATGTCTAACATTATGTTATGCCTACAACCCCCACTATTTGGTCATGGAAACAATTTGTAGGAGGGACAGAGTAAAAGTCTGAGGTAAATCCAGGGACGTTCCTGAAAATCAGGCACAGTTGAGAGGTATGACTGCAAACAGAACTGTGCTTAGTGTGCTGTGCTGAAGTGAGGTTTGCCCAGGGCTAACCTGATTGCACAGTGCTAACACATTAGCCCGGGGCAAACGGGAGCTATATTCAAAGCTCCCATGCAAATGAGCCTATTTAGGTAATCCGTGGGGAAACAAGTACATTTGCATCTCATTAAGTGCTGTTTAGCATACATTACCATGCAGTTTGCCCGGTGCTACTTCATGGAGCAAAAAGCTCTCCTTTTTGGTTGGAATGGAAGTACAGGCTGGATGCTGCAGGCCAAGGCATGCCCACAGCATCCCCTGTTGGTTGGAATGGAAGTACAAGCTGGAAGCAGCAGGAACTGTGTGCTGGCAAGCACAGTCAGTGCATACAATACACCCATTCAGCTGTGCAAGCAGGACCTGTATAAGTGTGTGTGTGTATATATATATATATATATATATGTATGTATATAGATCGATAGCTAAGCAGACAAACTGCCCATGGCCATACATGCCCTGGAGGATGCCTCCCCCAACAACACAGGTACCCCACTGCAGTAGTGGGTAAAACACAGTGGGGGGCTGCAGTGTAAGGGGCAGGCATAAGGCAAACCTGCTGGAGGTGGGGGGATGTCAGCTGTAGTGTCACTGGGCTGTGCACCGCAGCCACTAAGTATACAGGGACCTGGGCAGACAGGCTGGGCCAGGCAGCCCTTCTCAGCCATCATGGTCCCTGTTCCCATGTGTGTGGGTTCCACTCCCTTGTAGTTTAGTGGTCCCACCAGCCCCCCAGCATGTATCCCAATCCCTGTTTCAAATAAAAAAGAAATAATTTCCCTGGTAGTCTAGTGGTCCCCCCAACCCCTAGCATGTATCCTGACCCCCCCTTTCAAATAAAGATTAATCCATTTCCATGGTAGTCTAGTGGTTCCCCATCCCCAGCATGTATCCTGATCCCCTTTCAAAGAAAGATTAATCCGTTTCCCTGGTAGTCTAGTGGTCCCCACCCCCAGCATGTATCCTGAGCCCCTTTCAGAAAGATTAATCAGTTTCCCTAGTGATCTAGTGGTCCCCCACCCCCAGCACGTATCCAGACCCTGTTTAAAATAAAAATAGATCCATTTCCCTGGTAGTCTAGCGGTCCCCCCACCCCAGCATGTCCGACCCCGTTTGAAGTGAAACAGATTTGTTTCTTGGGTAGTCTAGTGTCTCCCCACCCGGCAGTGACACCCGACCATCCAAATCGCTTCCCAGAATGGAGCGCGACTGGCTTTTGCCGTTCCTCTCACCACCACGGCCGGCCGCTGACTGAGGACCTTAGTCACCGCCGCCGCAGTGGTGAGAGGAGGTTTAAGACGGTCGCCGGCTCTGTTCTGGGAAGCAGTCTGGATGGTCGGGGTGTCACTGCTGGGTGGGGGGAGGCCACTAGACTACCAGGGAAACGGCTCTATTTCGATTTCAAACGGGGGTCAGGATACATGCTGGGGCGTGGGGGGACCACAAGACTACCAGGGAGATTGATCTATTGTTATTGTAAATGGGGGTCGGGATGTGTGCTGGAGGGTGAGGGGACCACTAGACTACCAGGGAAACTGATCTATTTTTATGTTAAACGGGGGTCGGGATACATGCTGGGGGGTGTGGGGAACCACTAGACTACCAGGGAGATGGATTTATTTTAATTTTAAAAGGGGGTCAGGGATCGTGATGGGGGGGTTGACACCACAGCATTACCGCCAGCTTTTTGCCAGCAGTATTTGGCGCTGCGCTACAGGTCGCGCTAATGCCTGTACTGCAGCGCTATACTTTGGAATATGCTGGAGTGCAGCATTCAGGGTCCCTCCCTTGCATACATTATAATTTAGCGTCGGCGCTAACACCTAGCGCCGGTGCTAAATGTCATTTTCAATATAGCAGTTGGGGGCAAATTCAGCACTAGTCCAGCGCAACGGATTTGTGCCCTGCGCTAACTTTTGAATATCTGGCCCCTATTGTCTTATAAGGTCAAGGGGCATTGTCTGTTTCATGCTAGTTCATTACAGTCACAGAAGAATAATCTTAAACAATGAGTATTCAAAAACAGTGGAGAATAGTGATGAAAACCTGGTTGGAGCCATACTACATGGAGCACTCCTTTTATTATTTCAACTGTAAAAAAAAAAAAAAAAACGTGTTAAAGCAGTCAAAATGGGGATAAAAGGGTATCATACAAGTCAGGAAAGAAAGGGCAATCTAAAAATAGAACAAAAAGTATAGGTCAAACTTTTCACCATTACCATGCAATGCTGTTTTATTTTTTTTGTAATGTGCCATATGACCTCATTTAACACATGCTTACAAAGAACATAAAAAGAACAGTTACTGTACATACTTACCATAACAGTAGATCTTTGAGAGACTCTTCTATTAGCCACACTTTTGGAACTATACCCATATTGCTCTCTCTTAAAAGCCGCTCGGCCTTTTGAAAAGTCGTAAAATTTTAGAGCTCATTTTAAGTGATTTCTACTCTGTTTAGACCACAAGATACTATTTCTTGCACTGTTTATCTATGCCACTTAGTCTTATCTGGGCCTGTAAAGAAAAGCGTAGAGTTCTAAGTTCATATTAAGATAAGTGTAGAGTACGAAGTCATTAACAGCTCTCAGTGTGTTTTTACAAGTTTAAAAGTACAGTTTAAGTTCTGCTCGGTCTTTCTCTCTCCCTGTGCCTTTGCCCTTCTATCCTTGTTGTCCCCAAATAGCTAGGCCTCTCTCTCTATAGCCTCCACCCTAATCTACTGTTCTTCTGAAACCCTCCCCTAGCCTAACTGTACTTAATCTCACTCCCTCTCTCTCCCCCTAGATCCACTGACTTCAGAGCCTAGCTGGGCTGCTGGATTGCTGCCGCCATGTCCACTCCAGCAGACCTGGGAAACCACCTTCCCTGAGGACCTTCCCCGGGATGAGAGCCACCATGGGTCTCACCTGATTTTCAGGTCGAACTGCATTCATCCAAGAAAGCCACAAGCTCAGATGCCTGCTTGCCCAGATCCACGCTGGTGGATCAGGGTCTGACTTGCATGGAGTGCCGCCGGACAAAGCTTTCACAGCCAGAGAGCAGCCTTGAGCCACACCGCTGGTTTGGCTGTAAGGCCCTAGCTCCCCAGGTACATTTCAGCGCCAAGCCACCAACAAGCCATACAAAGTCTTTTTGAACTATTGGCGCCAGACTGCTGATTGGTCCAGGCTTCCAGAGCACCTTCTGGGATTGGCTGGCACCTAAAGCCACTTAGAGCTTCTCTGCCTGGCTCTGTTTTGCTCTCTCTTAAAAGCCACTCGGCCTTTTGAAAAGCCGTAAAGTTTCAGAACTCATTTAAAGTGATTTCTACTCTGTTTAGAACATAAGACACTGTTTCTTGCACTGTTTATCTAAGCTGCTCAGTCTTATCTGGGCCTGTAAAGAAAAGCGTAGACTTCTAAGCTCATGTTAAGATAAGTGTAGAGTACTAAGTCATTTACAGCTCTCAGTGTGTTTTTACAAGTTAAAGTTCCAGTTTAAGTTCTTCTGCTCAATCTTTCTCTCTCCTGTGCCTTTGCCCTTCTCTCCTCCCCTCCTTGTTCCCAAACAGCTACACCTCTCTCTAAAGCCTCTGCCCTAATCTATTGTTGTTCTGAAACCTTTCTCTAGCCTAACTATACTTAATCTCCCTCCCTCTCTCCCACACCCACTGACTTCAGAGCCCACCTGGGCTGCTGGACTACCGCTGCCTTGTCCGCTCCAGCAGACCTGTGACACCACCTTCCCTGAGGACCTTCCCTGGGATGAGAGCCACGGGTCATGCCTGATTTTCAGGTCAGACAGCATTCATCCAGGAAAGTCACAAGCTCAGATGCCTGCCTGCCCAGAACCACGCCAATGAATCGGGGCCTGACTTGCTAGGAGTGCCACCAGACAAAGCCTTCACAGCTGGAGAGCAGCCTTGAGCCACACCACTGGTTCAGCTTTAAGACTGTTGATCCCGCCAGTGCTTTGTGCCGGCACCCCACCCTCTCCCCACCTCACCCACCCTGGGTGGACCTTTTCTTATATAGACACCGTGTAGTCACCCACCCTGGGTGGACCTTTTCTTATACAGACAGTGTGGTCAGATGACTAAGTGCCCACTTTCCCATTGGTCCCTTATAATCTCTAACCACTAGGAGCTCCTAATGTCATAGTAGTTAAGATTCGTTTAGGAGGCCAGCCCGCTGGCGCAGGGGCAGGTTGCCTACATGCGATGCTGGTGATCCGGGTTCAGGAATGGACCAGGACGGACAGCTGGCCGTGGAAGGAGGACTGAACATCAAGGACTGCTCTCCTTCTCTTGTGGGGGGTAGAGTGTTTGGGCATAACATGGACACTTAGCGGAGTCTGCGTACCGAGCATTGCCGATGCCATTTATGCGGGGGTAGGGCGGGCTGGTTGTCACTGCATGTCCCCACACACCGGAAAACAAATTTTGCCGATCGCCCCGAATGAAGCCCGCCCTTGCCTTCAATAGCTACCAGGCCATCCCGTCAACCTATCCCAACGTTGCGGCAGTCTAGGAGCTGATGTCGCCACCCTGCCCTGGGGGTAAGCCAGGGGGTATTGACATGGCACGACTGATGTGTGAGTGGAAGCGGGGGTCCATGACCGGGCTGAGGAATCAGGCGGCCGAAGGAAGAAAAAAGCATACTAAATAATAAAGGATGTGAAACCTTTGTAAAAGAGCCTTGGCTCAAAGGTATTTGTAATCCTACACTTGACAAATAAAAATAAATAAAAAAAGATTCGCTTAGGAAGATCCAGTACACTGTACCCTGAGCTCCTCCTTTTTTGAGCAGCCACTTAGGCAACGATCTCTAATAGTGCATTTCCGACTATCCTCATCACAGGCGCCCTATTTGGCCTAGTGGGCATCCTATATCATGGGTCACCTAAAGCACCTAATCACCATAGCACCATTGAGCTACTACTGCTTCACTTATCTACTACTAAAATCAATCATGTAAACGCGGTCCACTCTGCCTCCATGCCATCTCTGGATGACTTCCACTTCTCCAATCTCCTCCAATTCACTGACACACTACTGGACTCAACCGCACTTCTAATAAATAACGGTATAATCTACCTAACTACATGTGATCCTAAAAAATGATTCCTCCACCGTTTAATTCTCTCCCCTTTTATCCACCAGTAGCTCTGGTACTTGTTGCTCCTAGCTATCCTGTTATCTGACGATACTGAATCAAACCCTGGCCCTGCTTGCCATTTCTCTCACTCTGATGCCTGCTGGAGAAGGTACAGAGGAGGGCTACAAAGATGATAGCTGGTCAGCAGGGTAAGGCATACGAGGAGAGGTTGAGGGCACTGAACATGTACTCCCTGGAAGACAGGAGAGAGAGAGGCAGGGGACATTACTGGGACCTTCAAGTACTTGAAAGGGATAAATAAGGTTGATAAGGAGAGTCTCTTTAAGCCAAGTGGCAACCCATAATATGAGGGGGCACAGTCTTAAGCTGGAAGTTGGGAGGTTTAGGAGAGAGGTCAGGAAGCACTTCTTCACAGAGAGGGTGGTGGACACTTGGAATGCGCATCCAGAAGAGGTAATCTCGTTGAAGAGAATGGGCAGCTTTAAGAGAGGCTGGAACAAGTATAGGGGGAGGGTAAGGGTCATGGGTAGGGAGTGTGGGAGGAGTGGGGAGAGGGAGCAGGGACAGTACCACAAGCTGTGAACCCTGCAACACAAGCAGACTTGATAAACCAAATGGTCTTCTTCTGCTGGCTTCTTCGTATGTTCGTATGATGCGCTACTAAGCAACGCCAAAGGTCTCCTTATCGCCCATCACAATATTAGGAGCCTCGAGCACAACCTTGCTGAACTTGAGGCCTGGATTTCCCTCTACAAACCAGACATACTGTGCCTGTCCGAAACATGGCTAAATCCCCTATCTCTGATTTATGATGTTAAGATACCCTCCTATAGCCTCCTATGGAAGGACAGACTGTTCACCAAAAGAGGGGACGGTGTTGCCATCAACTTCAAAGAACACCTGCATCTCACTGTCCTAAACACTGATCCCCTGACCCACTGTGAGTCACTACATGCACTCCTTACCCTTGGGGCAAAAAAGTTACATATCATATGTGCCTAAAACCAACCAAATAGTGACCACATTGGCCTAGATGAGCTACTAAACCAGATGTCCCTACTCTCTGGCTAAAATGAAGTACTCATCCTAGGCAATATGAACCTTAACTGACTTGGGAAAAGCCAGGCCACTTCGCTCTCTAAAATTCAGAGTCATAACCTCCATAAGTTAGTCGCCGAACCCACTAGGATTGCTCCTCGCTCTAATTCGTGCACTCTTATCAACTGGGTGCTAGCAAACTGCACCGAGCACATCCATTCTGCCGGCACACTTGCAGATGCTATTACTGACCACTACCCTATTTTTTGCATCTGGGGATCGGCCACCCCTCCCCCAGTAAAACCACGGTTCATCACCTTTCGAAACTACGCCAACCAGGATCCTCAAAATTTTCTTCGCGACGTGGCCAACATAAACTGGTCTAGTCTCTACAATGCTCGAGATGCTCCAACTGCCCTTAACATATTCATTACGAATTTCATCGCAGTACAGGATCTTCACTTCCCCTTATAACCTGCCAAGTTAAGGAAAAACATACTAGATGGTTAAAAAAAGGACCTACTTGCTAAAATAAGAGAGACAAGAGTTGGAGCTGTTTCTGGTCTACAAGTGGACTATAATACCTATAGGATGCAAAGGAATGCCTGCAAAAAGGATATAAGGACAGCGAAAAGTTCTTACTGTAAAAACCTACTAGCTAATGCCTCGGGAGACCCCAGAATGTTCTGGTCCCACATTAAAAACTTCCTGAGATCCTCTCAGTCTTCTATCCCTAATGACATGGTCTTGAATGGCACGCACTGCAATAATCCACAGACCATAGCTAACTTCTTTAATAAACAATTCACTGACCTAAGTAGACATCCTCCTTCCCTGCCTCACAACAAGTGGGCCCTCCGGTACATTCCAACCGAGAATCGGTACCCCCTCCTTTCACTTGAAGGTCATTACCCGGAAGGTGGTCACAAAACTTCTTAGATTGATCTTAGACAGTACAGCCACAGGCTCCGACAGCATCGAGTCCAGGCTTCTGAAAATAGCTGCACCACTCATTGCAGCCCCTCTGGTCAGAATCTTCACCCTCTCCCTCTGTCAAAGTAGCATTCCTGACACATGGAAGCTAGTGAGAGTCACCCCTGTATTAAGAAGGGAGACCCTAAAGACCCATCTAACTACAGGCCCGTAGCCATCCTGTCAGTGCTAAGCAAAATCTTAACTAGTTGCCACATAAACCATAGACTTTCTTCTCAAAAATGACCTTTCTAACAACCGCCAAGCATGGCTTTTGCAAAGGTCACAGCACCTCTACAGCCCTGCTTAAATTTACTACTGACACTCTCGCCGCCATGGACTCAGGTCTTCTAACAGGGGCCGTTTTCATAGATATGATGAAGGCCTCTGACCTGTGAACCACCCCTTCTCCTCGCCACCCTAAAATTAATGGGCTTTGCATCTAATGTAGTCAGCTGGTTCAGCAGTTACCTGTCAAACAGGGTCCAAGTCGTTAAGTTCAATTCAACCTATTTGGATCAGGCAGTGGTGAATATTGGAGTACACCAAGGCTCCATCCTGGTGCCACTCCTATTCTCGATATTTATTAATAATATCACCTCTAATCTCTCCGCCACCTCCTTCCTACTATATACTAATGACAAAGTCCTATATACCAGTGTGAAAAAAGTACAGTTACGTAAGAACTTACCGTAACAATAGATCTTCGAGAGAGGCTCTTGCAGTAGGTAAGTACATATAGGTGTGCCCTGGCGTACAGCAGCGCAGGACCCCAATGAAAAATTCCCCTAGGCTAGCAGTCCCCCGGCCAGGAATGCCCCCCATGTCAGGTAACCTGCATCAGGAGACGCTGTATAAAGGGGCGGTCCTCACACCCGCCTTCCAGTTCTTCTCGCCACGGGCCAGAAAGGCCGAGACGAGAGGAGCGCGATATCCCTCACTGGAAAGGAGCTGAAAAAAGCCTAGTGGGATGGAGGCGGAAGGTATTACCCACTGCAAGAGCCTCTCTCGAAGAGCTACTGTTACAGTAAGTTCTTATGTAACTGTACTATCTTACTTCGAGAGGGCTCTTGCAGTAGGTAATTACATATAGGACTGAATCCCAAGCAGTCTGGAATAAAGAGAGGCACCGGGAGGAGGAAAACTACTCCAAAAAGCAATTCTAGCTGTCCAAGCCTCAAGATAGGAGGCCTTGCAGAACAGCCAGCCCGAAGCCTTCTCTACGGCGAAAGGCAACATCCAAACTGTAGTGTTTAGTAAAGGTATGGATGAAAGTCCAGGTGGCGGCAGCACAGATGTCTGCTGCAGACACATTCTTGAAACAAGCCACTGAGGCAGCTACTCCTCTGGTGGAGTGGCCTCTTACTTGACCAGGGAGGGTCTTGTTGTATTTGTCATAACAGAAACTGATGCAAAGAGCCAACCACTTAGATAGGCATTGCTTGGAAACAGCATTGCCTTCCCTTTTATGAGCAAAAGTGTAGCATTGAGAAAAAATTACAGTTAGTAAATTATCAATTACAGATAGGAGACGAATGGAGACGAGACTGATGGCGAAAGAATTTAATGATTATAACAATAATCACAGCAAGAGATTACAAGTGGTACATTCTTCAAAATAACAGTGTGTGCTGGCTTGCTTATATAGTGGAAGACAGCATCATCATTTCTTATGGTTTTCTATGATTGGTTTAAAACAAGCACAAACACCAACTTATAAAGTAATACTCTTTCTTTGGTATATGTATGAGCTCATCCTTGGTCAGCACAAGTATAGATAGTGTACATTCTATTATCATATATGGCTAGCAACAGCCGTCACTACCAGTTACCAAAGTCCAGGAGGAAGAAATAGGTTTGGACTTAGGAATGTGCTTACAAGCATTTTGGCCTGTCCTGATAAGGACAAACACTAGAGATAGTCAAAAGGGTAATTTGGACACTATCCTGTGTTCCTGCTTGCAGTCACATAGGCCAAATGTTTGCTATTACTTACATGGTCAGCACAAATGTCAAAAGGCACTTTAATATTGCAACTTGTGGCTTAGTTTGTCTTGTGGCTTCACAAGCTTTATATGATCCAATTATATAGGCCAACACTTGTTACACAGACACATGATATTTCAGACCAAAATGAGGTTAGGCTGCAATATGGGGACAAACTTCTTTATCCCTTGTTACAAAAAGAAACGAACAATTGATCAGTCTTTCTGAGATCCTTTGTCCTGTTGGTGTAGTATCTCAAATCCAGTGAACATTCATAGTATGGAGTAAATACTCCCCATGATTAGAGTACTGTGTGAAAAAGGCAGGTAACTCTATGGACTGATTTAGAGTAGACTCTGCTACTACTTTAGGAAGAAACTTAGGATTTGTGCGAAGAGCAACATGTTCCTTGTGAAAATCAAGTATGGGATTTTACACATCAGGGCCTGGAGCTCAGAAATTCTCCGAGCAGAAGTAATGGCCACCAGGAAGAGTCTTCCACGAAAGAAACTTCAAATCCGCAGAAGCTGCAGGTTCGAGGGGAAGGAGAGTAAGTTTCTCGAGAACAAAGTTCAAGTCCCAAGGGGGAGCAGGAGTACGGATGGGGGGCCTCAGATCCTCAGATGGAGGACCCCTCTGAGAAAGGTCTTAGAGACCTCCAATTGAGCAAAAGTTTTGTCTGCAAAAGGAAACATGATAGGCAGAGATGGCCGCCATGTGTACCTTCAGAGAAGAATGACTGAGACCCAGGTCAAATAGATGACGTCGATACTCCAGCAGAAGCCCTGTTGAGCAGGAAAAGGGTTCTGCGTTCTTGGAAGCGGCCCAGATAGTGAATCTTTTCCACTTCATGGCGTAAGTGGACCTGGTGGAGGGTTTCCTGGCCTCCACCAAAATCTCTGTCACTTGGGGAGACACCCCAAAACGGGACTGAGCTAAGTCTGCAGGAGCCATGCATGCAGCTGAAGGGATTTGAGACCTGGATGGACCAGGGTCCCCTGATCCTGGGTCAGCAAACCTCGAGATAGAGGAAGAGGAGGATCCTCTGAGTATTGTTGTAGAAGAGAGAACCAAACTTGCCTGGGCCAGAAAGGAGCAATCAGAATCATTCGTGATCCTTCTGAAGCTAGTTTCTGCAAGACTCGTGGGATAAGTGGAATTGGGGGAAAGGCATTAAACGAATCTTTCCTTCCAGTCTAGAGACAGAGCATCGCCCAAAGCCCTCGCTCTGGAATGACGAGCAGAAGACGCAAGTTTTATGCTTAGAGGGATGCAGACAGGTCGACCTGTGGCATTCCCAAAGTCGGAAGATATTGTCTAGGACCCCTTGGTCCAGTTCTCACTCGTGAGTCAGAGCAGAAGAGCGACTTAGCTTGTCTGCCAGGGTGTTGTCGACTCCCGAACGTGAATTGCCATGAGGTGAAGGTCGTGTTGTGTTGCCCAATCCCAAATCCTCAATGCCTCCCTGCAAAGAGGTTAGAACCGAGTCCCTCCCTGTTTGTTGATGTACCAAACCACGCACATGTTGTCCGTCTGGACGGCTAGGTGGCCGGGAAGGATGTATTGGTGAAGGGCTTGGAGAGCGTATAACACTGCCCGAAGCTCGAGCACATTGATGTGGAGAGCTTGTTCTAGCTTGGACCAGGAGCCCTGAGTCCAATGAGGGCCTAGATGGGCTCCCCAACCTTCGCCCGAGGCGTCTGTGGTTAGAGTCTGGGAGGGGAGAGGACGAAAGAAAGGAACTCCCCAAAACAGGTTCTCTTGAACCATCCACCATTGCAAGTCTCGAAGCATCGGCGAGGACACCAGAACTGGGTGATCTAGGTCGTCCGCTAACTGATCCCATTGGGAACGTAGAGTCCACTGAGAAATTCTCATGTGGAGTCGAGCGCAAGGAACTGTTGGGATAGCAGCCGCCATGAGCCTGAGAAGGTGAAGGACCGACCTGGCAGAGACCTTCCTGCAGTCGGACAGCAGACTTATTTGGGTCTGGAGGGTGGACACCCTGTCCGGAGGCAGGAAGACCTTGCCCGTGGTTGTATCGAGAATCGCCCCAATAAACTTTAGTCTCTAGGATGGGGCCAGAAGAGACTTGGAATGGTTGATGGTAATACACAGGCAGGCAAAAACCTGCTAGGTAAGGGAGAGGCAGCGCAGGAGTTCCTCCCTGGACGAGGCCACCAGGAGCCAATCATCCAGGTATGGGAAAACCTGCATTCCCCTGGTACGTAGGTGGGCCACCACCACTGCCATGCATTTGGTAAATACTCGGGGAGCCGAGGACAGGCCAAACGGAGCCTTGAATTGGTAGGTCTCCTGAACGCAAAAAACGAAGATATTTATGTGGAGCGGCTAATGGAAATGCAGTAAGCATCCTGCATATCCAGAGCACACAGCCATTGACCCGGCCGGAGGAGGGGCAGAAGGCTCTGCAAAGAAAGCATCCTGAACCTTTTGTATTCTACGAAAAGATTCAGGGAACTAAGATCCAGAACTGGTCTGAGATCTCCTGTCTTCTTTGGGACCAGGAACAAATGGGAATAGTAACCCGTCCCTTGGAGATTAAGGGGGACGGGTTCTATCGCTTGTTTCAGCAGAAGAGCTGAAATTTCCTCCTGGACCAAGAGAAGATGTCCCTTGAATACGACCACTTCAGAGGGGGGTGGCGAGGTGGTTTCTGAAGAAATTCTATCAAGTGTCCTTCTGTGATGAGCTAGAGTACCCAAGAATCTGTGGTTATCCTCTCCCAGCCCAGAAGGTGGAGGGAAAACATCCCTCCTACCGGTTCCTCCGGGGAGTCCGGAGGCTGTGGGAAAGGGAAGGAGTCAGGTGGTGTGGGGCAGCGCCGCAGCTGAAGCACCCGCTGCTTTTTTGGATGGGGGGGGGCTTAGCGGCTGTGGGGGCCCGGCGTTTTGTGGCCCGCCTTCCCTGGGGTTTCACCTTGGGCTGATTACGTCTACGAAAGGGATGGCGCTGCTGTTGATGGGGATGGTACATGGAATCAACTGACTTCAGTGCCGCCCCTTCTTGCAAATCGGTGATGATGTCCTTGACATCACCCCGAAGCATCGACCTCGGAAGGGTGCTTCCTGGATAGCAGATTGCACCTCGGGACCAACCTGACCATGAATGAAGCCTTGGCCATAAGCAGACACAAAGCTGAGCTCCAGCCCAGCAGTGTCCACTGAATCGTGATGTCGCACGAAGCATGTGTCGACTGGCCAAACGAGCAGAGCAGACAAGATCAGCCAACTCCTGCTTGACTTGGGAGTCAGGCAGGGAGTCCAATTTGGCTTCTACCTGGGTCAGAATGGCCTTCTGGTAGTCCCCCATGTGGCCGACATAATTCAGGGCCCTGATCCCCAGCGTGGAGGAAGCGTAGATCTTCCTCCCATACTGGTCCAGAAGGTGGGATTCCTTTTCAGGTGGCGACTAGCTGAGGTGTTTTGGGTTGGCCGACTGGCTGTGAGCAGCACTAATCACAACCGAGTCGGCACGAGGGTGAGAATCCAGGAAATCAACACCCTCAGGAGCCTGATATAGCCTGTTTGACTTCCTAGGAAGTGGGGCTAAAGCTGACGGCTGTTTCCATTTGGTGGTAACGAGGTCAGCGTGAGGCTCTATCCGGGGTGGCACCAAGGTAGGAGCTGTCACGGGCAGATCCAGATGTTCAGAGAGTTTCAGACGCTGAGGATCTCGTTCCAAGGAGTGCCACTGATGAACCTCCTCGATTTTCCTAAGCAACTCCATAAAAGAAGGATCTTCTGGAGGAGACTTCAGAGGAGTCCTTGGCCTGGGCTTTGACGGAGAGCGTGGCTCATCGTCTCTCTCGGAGCAACCGTCGGAAGAGTCTGAGGGTGAAGAGGAGGAAGAAGAGGAAAAAGACTCCTTTTCCTGACCCGGGGGAGGAACGAACCCCTTGGGAAGCCCCCGGAGAAGCGTGTCCTGCCCCTCTCTGGACCCAGACGGAAGAGCCCTGGAGTCCAGAGATGGTGAGGGAGTGTGCCGCCTCAAACATATGGGAACCTGAGATGGCACCATCGTGGGAAGGTGGCTCTCGACCTCTTTGGTGAGCTAAGCCTTGGCCTCAGCTCACCAGGAGGCCAGAGTCTCCTGTAGGTCCACCGGCGGCTGTTGGGGCGGTGGAGGAGGAGGAGGTTGGGGATAAGGATACGGGTTGTACCCGTATGGAAAGTATCCAAAACCCGGCTGCGGAAAGCCCAGCATCGGGTACTGCGGCATCAGAAAAAATGGATACTGTGGTCCCGGGTACGTCGGCTTCGGATAAGACGGAGGGTATCCAGGAGCCGGGGGAGCTGCCAGAGCAGACGGCCCAGCCAGCGGCCTCACGAGCGGGTCCACATTGGAGGGCCCGGAGGGTCCAGTGGAGGGGACATCCGAGGCGGGATGTCTCCCGAGTCAATAGAACGGCGTCGGGGCCAGCACCGGAGGCCCTGGCGTCGGAGGAACCGCATCCAGGAGCAGCGTCAGATCCAGCGCGCAACCGAGAGCGGACTGGCGGAGGAGGAAGATCGCGTCGCCTGTCGATGGAGGGAAAATCCCGGGGTCGGGCTGGGGAGACTCTGGGTCCCCAGACGGCAGCGAAGGCTGCAGGGACCTGGGTACAACAGACGTGGGGGGGGGCCGTCGTCAGTTCCTTCGACGGCCGGACGTCGGACAAGCTGACATGTGGTTTGAGGGCAAGCTCGGCGGGCCAGAGGAGCCGGCATCCGGCTTATGGAGCCATCACGGAGGCAGGCCGAGTAGAAGGATCAGCCTGGTCGGTGGAGTGGAGGCCTTGGCGCGCCGCCCGAAGAAGTCGGCGTCTTACCGGCGCTTCTCCGCCGCAGGCGTCGGAGAGGCCGACACTAACAAGTCGCCACGCCCAGTAAACCGCAGCCTGCGGCGAAACCGAGGCGGAGGCTCCATGCCGGAGGCGCCTGCAAGGCCTGAGCGCGACAGACGGGCGGGCGACGTCGCCCCTCGAAATCTCAGAGGCGGCTCGCCGAGGAGCGATCCTCGAGGGGACGTTACTTGTGTCCTCATGGGCTCCCGAGGAGATGCGGTAGGAGCTCTTGTCCCGTGCTCTCTCTTATCCTTCTTCTTCTGATGGCCTTCGGGAAGTGGATGCCTGCCTCAGTTTTTTGAGCTCCTTCTCCATTGAACTCATCTTTTTCTTCAAAATATGGGCTTCCAGGGATTGCTGCTACCTTTTCCGGGTAGCCGCTTTGAAGCTGAGGCAGTGCTGGCACTTCTCGACCGGGTGGTCGAGGCCTAGGCAGAACAGGCACAAGGAATGGCCGTCCTTGTGTGGTAGTTGGGCGCCACACGAATCGCACTTATTGTTGTGCTCGGAGGGTGTGAGGATGACATACACCGATGATGGTACCTGGCGTTGTCCGAAAAAGCAAAGAATTTCCAGTAAAACCGGCGAAAATTGGGCTGTGAAGCACAAACTTTCCGCAGGCGCTGCGAGCTAACAGCGTGAAAAGAACTGAGGCGGGCATCAGGACCGCCCCTTTATATCGCGTCTCCTGGCGCCAGTCACTGGCGTGAGGCGGTCCTCGCTGGGGACTGCTAGCTAGAAATTTTTCCGTTGGGTCCTGCCGCCTATCGGCGTCAGTCCTATATGTAATTACCTTCTGCAAGAGCCCTCTCGAAATAAGATCATTTGAATCTACCATTGGAAAATCTAAATGCATCTAATCTGAACTATGAATCTTCACCCAACACTTGAAGAAACTCAATTTATCCCTGGAATTGTTCATAGTTTATGGCTTGTGGACAATAACATTTTGTGTTCTGTTCAACTTACCAACTGAAAAATGCCATCCTCAAGGTGGTATATTCTGCTAATGTGGAACATTGTGTGGTGACCAACTATACATTCTTCTGATATGGGCTAAAAGTATGCAAAGTGAACTTTTCTAACTTCTATTTTGATTCCCTTAACAGGTTATAGGTTATATTGTAATCACACCTGTTCCCATCCTGAAACCAGATACCATTAAGTCTAGTCTTAACTATCTTGAAGCTTTGTCTCAATTTTAACTTATTTTTAATATCCAAACTGGCAATTTAAGTGCGTCTCTCCAATCTCTTCCCAATAGGACAGATACACACCTGACATATATCAGTAATGACATTGTTTTGATATTGGAAAACCCCATTGTGAAGTTTCATTCCAAATGTTTCTAGTAATACAAGGTTTACTAACATTTTCCATTATAATTACATTTTGTAGTTTAAGGAAAACCCTAAAACACCACCGTGACCAGTTAAAATTCCTCTATCAGGCCCAAGCCTCAGGCCTGTAGACGAATGGTGCCTAATCACTGTCTTTTTGTTACGTTGCCACTTTTGCAGTTAGGGCAACAAAGAGGGGACTGTTGCACCTGGGTTATTCCCCCTATCTTTCCACATACACCTTACGCTATATTCCTGGTCTATTATACTGTGATACTGCTATTTTGCACTAACATGTAGATTTAGGCACCCATTGTATAAGCATGAGTGCCGGGAATGTGCTTTGCGGCTAATATCTGCTAAGGTTTACATCTTTTATAGGATCATATCATGCATGATTATTATACCTCACTATAATGCATTAAGTTTGTCTTTTAACTATATTCTATATATAATCTACCTAATCACTGATAAGATGACTCTTATGGATCATCATCAGTGATTACTGTATACATTTATATACTTACATTCTCATATAATTATATGTAGTGTGTGTTTTGCACTTAGGCAAATATGCCACGTGTAATAGTGGCCTGTCAGCAATTCTCTTTGTCTAAGCTTCATGCTGAGAGAGACGAATCCTTTGTGTCACATTACATTCATTAGTAATTCTGTCTCCTAAGTCATTATCCAATGCAGAATGTCTTTTACAACCTTGTTTATAATATAGAACCAATACATTATGTTTCTCATATCTATTGCTATGATGTAATCTGTGGTATATAACCTTGTGTAACCCAGCTCCTCACAGAGATTCTGGAGATTTTGTACATTCTTCAGGAGACTGGTGAGAACCCATCTCCCTTGAGATTTTCTCTGTCACATACTTGGCGTAAGTATTGTAATAAATTATCATCATTACTTCTGCTTGTGTGGTTGTTTATTTGGCTGACACTGCAGACATACAAGAATATGATTTATTTACCCCAGAGCTGGTTTCTGGTTAACAACATTCACATACCAAGTTCATGTGTTCTGGAATTGCCCTACACTATCTCCCTTCTGGCAGACCCAAACACAGGAGCTCGAAGACCTTTTCGATTCCCTCAGATTCAGTAAATCCACAGATGGTTCTCCTCGCTATTCCACCCCTTCTGTAAAGTTATATATTGGAGTCTTGATAATTATATACCTCCTAGCAGCCAAAAAGGTGAGAACACCTCCGCAGACAACCTCGGGCCCCAACCCTACAAGAATGGCGCTCCTTAGTAATGAAATCTACCACATGATGAAAACTACATATACTCTCCAGAATCAGCTGGAGAAATTTACCATAGAATGGCAAAGTTGGTACAATTACACAGTCTCAAGTGACCTTGAATGGACTGGTTGATGGGCTCATTCAATTGCAGTACAAAAGAGCAATTATGTAAGAACTCACTGTAATAGTAGATCTTCGAGGGGATCTCAGTCATCAGGTAACACCGTACAAACCTTCACCATTGGTGAAGGGGGTTCCACACAGAAGATTTTCAGCAGTACAACTGGGGCCATCCATGCAGTCAATGTCCATCGATATCATCAAGCCTATAAAGGTGTGAGCGGCCCCGCTCCCTCTTCAGTTCTTTGCCCTGAAAAGTAATGGAACTAGGCTCTTGCCATGGGGGATCTGAGGAGAAAGAGAGAGAGAGAGAGAGAAAGATAGAGAGATGCCCAGACCTAAATAAAAGGCTAGATACACCAGACAGCCAGTTCCTAGACAGGAGCCCCAAGAAGGAGGATGGTGGGAGGGAAACCATACCTGATGACTGAGATCCCCCAAAGATCTACTGTTAGGATAAGTTCTTACGTAACTGCTCTGTCTTCTTTAGGGGTATCTCAGTCATCAGGTAATAATGTAGGAACGAGTCCCAAGCAGTTACAAGTCCCAAATAGACAGTTTGGGACTGGGAGGTGGGCTCTCCATAAACGCAAGACAGTAGTCCCTGTAATACAGCCCTGCCAAAATCTGCACGGGATCTTGAGGCAATGTCCAGACTGTAGTGCTTGGTGAAAGCATGGAATGTATTCCAGGTGGCAGCCGCACAAATGTCAGCAGCTGAGACCCCTCAGAAACAAGCCACAGAGGTACCCATTCCTCTGGTGGAATGAGCTTTGACAGCACCAGGCAATTCTTTGCTGTACTTGTTGTAAGAGAATACAGTGCAATTAGCCAACCATTTGGATAAACACCGCTTAGAAACTGAAACGCCCTCTATACCTGGGGCGAAGAAAACAAACAACTGTTTTGACTTTCTAGACTTCTTGGTCCTAAGCAGGTAGTACTTCAAAGTTCTGCACACAATCAATGTATGGAGCTGTGTTTCCCCTGGATTGGCATACTCAGAAAAATTAACAGGAAGCTGGATAGACTAGATTGAGTGTAAACTTTGAAACTACTTTAGGGAGAAACTTAGGATTTGTGCACACAGACACCCTATCTTTGAGAAGAATCAAATAAGGCTGCTCGCACCACAGGGCCTAAAGCTCTGAAATTCTTCGAGCAGAAGTAACTGCAACCAAAAACAACGCTTTTCAAGAAAAAAAGTGCAAATCGCAAGTCGAGATGGGCTCAAAAGGAGACAGGGTCAGTTTCTACAAAACAAAACTGAAGTCCCAAACCAGGACAGGAGAATGGATTGGAGGTTTCAGATACAGGATGCCCCTTAAAAAGGTATGGAAGACATCCAGTTGAGCAAGCGTGCTGTCACCCATGGGCTCATAAAATGCAGAAATAGCTGAAAGGTGGACTGTGAGGGAAGAAAACTGGAGATCTGAGTCAGAGAGTGAGATCAGATAGTCCGGGATATGGTCCATCGAGCAGGTGAAAGGGTCCAGGCTATGTTTGACAGCCCAGATGGCAAATTGTTTCCACTTCTTGGCATATGTGGCATGAGTGGAAGGCTTCCGGGCAGCCACTAGGACGTCCAACACCCTGTTAGAGACCCCAAACCTAGCGATGGCTATGTCCTCAGGAGCCAGGCACACAGATGGAAGCAGAAGAGCTGGAAATTGCTCGTGGAGTCAAATTGGGGAGAAAACTTTTTTCCGCTACATCAGCAAAAAAAGGAAGAATGGGGGAGGAATTGTAAAGTTAAAAGTGGGGGATGAGGTTCTGGAGGACAGCAGACAAAAACCTGAGGGCTCTAAATGAATACTTTTGCTCAGTATTCACGATGGAGAATCAGGGCCCACTGCCAGACAGCAGTATCAGAGTCGAGGCCAGAGGGGTTCAGAGAATGTGCATCCACGAGTTCACCACAGACAGGGTCAGGAAGGGCCTTTCCGACATCAGACACAACAAAGCCCCACCCTGATGGTTTACACCCTAGAGTGCTCGGAGAGCTTACAGAACAGCTGGCAGTGCCTCTCATAAACCTACTCAACAGGTCACTGGAGGGTGACTGATGTGGTGTCACTGCACAAGAGTGGAGAAAGGGAAGATACAGGTAACTATAGGCAAGTCAGACTCACACCAGTAGGGAATAAACGTATGGAGGCCATTATCAAGCAAGACTTAGTGGAATATCTCAAAATAAATCACCTCCAGAACTACAAGCAACACAGGTTTGTGATGGGCAGATCATGTCAAATGAACCTTATTATGTTCTTTGACGAAGTGACCAAGGAGTTGAACAGAGGTCATGTGGTAGACTTGCTTTACTTTGACTTCAGTAAGGCATTTGACACAGTCTCGCATAGATGGTTCTTAAAAAAGCTAGAAGACCTTGGGGTAGTAGAACAGATAGTAAAGTGGATACGGAGTTGGCTGAGGGAAACAAAACAAAGGGTGGTAGTAAATGGGGTGAAATCAGATGAGAGGCAGGTCACTAATGGGGTGCCTCAGGGGTCGATCCTCTTCAATGTATTCATTAGTGACATTGCCCTGTTTGCGGACAACACGTAACTCAGTGGAAGAGTGGATAGTACGGAGGGAGTCAGGCAACTGCAGGATAACCTTAAGAAGTTGGAAAGGTGGTCATAAATATGGCAATTAAACTTCAATGCTAAGAAGTGTAAGGTAATGCACCTGGGTAGGGCCAGTCCCAAGGAAGAATACTGGCTAAACACAGTGCAGCTGAGCTCCTCTACTGAGGAACGTGATCTGGGAGTCATCATTAGGGGTGACCTCAAGCAGCAAAGTTAGTGCAATAAGGCTTACAGCAGGGCTAGCAGGGTGTTAGGATGCACTGGCAGGGGGATAGACAGCAGAGGCAGGGAGGTGATACTACCACTTTACCAGTCATTAGTGAGACCTCATCTGGAGTACAGTGCACAATTCTAGAGGACTCACCTAAGAAAAGACATTGATAGATTGGAAGTGGTCCAGAGTAACAAAAATGATACATTGCCTTCAGGAAATCATTTATGAAGACAGGCTTGGGGCTCTGAAATTGTACTTTCTAGAGACAAGGAGGGAGGGGGGGATATGAGTGAGACCTTCAAGTTCCTTAAAGCCATCAACAAGGTGCCAGAAGAGCAGCTTTTTACCAGGAATGTCAATTCTACTACAAGATGGCACGAGTGGAAATTGAAGAGTGGAGTGTTCAAGAGGAACATCAGAAAGTATTACTTCTCAGAGAGGGTGGTGGAACCTTGAACTAGATTACTTCCCACCGCCCTGATGGCACTGAAGGTTGAGGCACTGGATGCCACACCTTGCGTTACGCCAGCGACCCGGGTTCGGGAATGGACTCGGGTCACCAGGCGTCTGATGGAGGAAGGAGGATTCAGCATCCCAACGGATGCTCTCCTCCTCCTGGGGTTGGTTACCAGGGGTGCTTTCAGGATCAGATGCACCTATGCCTGTGGAAGTACGGGCATTAGGGGTATTGGCGGCTCTCCCGAGTTGGGGAGGACGGGACGCTGTGAGGCACTTGACAACGATGTGCGTCAGCATGCTGTCTGTCTGGACGAATGTCCTCTGCGCCAGCGTCCTCGGGGAATTGGGGAGAAAAATACATACACACCTGGCCTCACGAGTACAATGAAATTGGGGGGGACCTTGGAAAGCCCAGGCAGATGGAGTAGGAGGGGGTATGAGGCCCCCTCTGAAAGCCGAGGAGCTGGGCAAGTAAAAAAAAAAAAAAGATTACCTCCCAAGGTGGTGGCTATAAAATAAGTATCAAGCTTTAAGCTCAGGTGGGACAAGTATTGGGAACAAACACAAGGCACTGGCAAGGGCTAGACTGGGTGTCTAGGAGGACAAAACACCGGTGCACAGCAGATGCCGGGATACCTCACTTGGACAGACTCGACGGACCACAGATCCCCTTCTGCCATCATCTTCTATGTTTCTATGATCTGAGGCTGGAATGGACCAGGGTACCCTCAGCCTGGGTCAGCAGATGGGAGAGGGACCGGAGGGTCCTCCGCCATCTGCTGAAGCAGAGGGAACCAAATCTGTTGAGGCCAAAATGAAACCAACAAGATTGTGGTGGCCCCTTCCATCTGTAGCTTGATTAGCACACTCTGGAATAGAGGAAATGCAGGGAATGTGTAAAGAAACCTCCCACTCCAAGAGAGTGCCTATGCGTCTCGCCAGAAAACTCCAGGCCCTGAATCTAGCAAGCTAAAATTGAGCAGTTTTGCATTGAGTGGGGATGCAAAAAGGTCCAACTCTGGACAACCTCATCTGTCGAACAGTCGTCTGTGATGGATCCGAGAAGCTCCCATTTGTGCATGCTGGACTGTGTCCTGCTGAGACTGTCCACCAAAGTGTTTAGCGTGCCTGGTTCGTGGATTGCAGAGTGTGTCAGACTGTGATCCAAGACCCAGTACCACACTCTCTGGCCTCCCTGCAAAGGGGGTACAAATGAGTCCCCCCCCCCCGCTTGTTGATGTAGTATACTACACGAAGATTGTCTGACTGTACCAGCAGCTAACCTGGCGTGAGGTGTTCCTGAAAGGCCTGCATGCAGGGGTGTTCAAATCAAAATTTTTAGTACTTGCCCAGCCATGACTGTAGCTGAATTTTCACTTGCCCCTATTCATTACAATGAAATTAGCTCTCTTTTTTTGTACTTAACCTTCAAGGAAATTTACTTGCCCCAGACAGGGGGCAATGGGATTTGCACACCCCCCCCCGCATGGCGTAGAACACCGCTCTCATCTTCAGGACACTGAAATGCAGGAGGGCTTCCCACTGGGACTATGAGTCCTGGGTGTGGAAGGGACCTAGGTGCACTCCCCAGCCCAGACTTGAGGCATATGTGGTTAGGATCTGATGTGGGGAGGATATCTGAAATGGGATGCCTTGAAGTATTCAAGGGGTCCTTCCACCACTGCAGTTCCTTGCATACTAGGGAAGAGACCAGGACTGGTTGGTCTAACTCATTCATGTGCTGGTCCCACTGTACCCGGAGGGTACACTGGAGAATACGCATATGGAGTCTGGCCAGTGGAACAGTGGATATGGCAGCCGTCATTAGGCCCAGCAATCTAAGGTAAATCCTGGCAGGATTGTATAGACTCTGGGCGACCTACTCAGCCTGAGCTATGAGGCACTCTGCCCTGTCTTGAGGCTGGAAGGTCTTTCCTCTGCACTAAGGCCTGAACAGCCCCTATATACTGCAACCTTTGGGACGGTGACAGAACCAACTTGGGCAGATTGACAGTGATGCCCAGAGAGTGAAAAAGCTGGAGGGATTGCTCCAGAGTTAGCAGAAACTGTTCCCTAGATGGGCTTCCAGGAGCCAATCTTCCAGATACAGTTCCTCCTTTCTGGGAGATGCTGCAACCATTGCTACGCACTTGGTAAAAACTCACGGCACAGAGGACAAGTCAAAGGGCAGCACACTGAACTGATAATTGTCTCCTTGAAATGTGAAACTGAGAAATTTCCTGTTAGGAGGAAAGACCGAGATGTGCAGGTAACTGTCCTGCATGTCCAGTGAACAGAGCCAATCCCTTGTCTTGAGAAGGGGCATCAGGCCTGGCAAAGTTACCATCTGGAACTTTTTGTACTGGACATACAGATTGAGATCTTTTAGGTTCAGAATAGGCCTCAGATCTCCAGTCTTTTTAGATCCAGGAAAAATCTGGAATAAAACCCCTCGTTTCTCTGGTGCCTGGGTACTGGCTCAATGGCCTGCTTCGCAGAAGGGAGTCCACCTCCTCCCAGGGAACAAACAGGTGAGCCGGGGAGGGGAGGTAACAGGAGGGTGGAGGTGGGATTTCTGGAGGCTACACAGTGAGTTCCAAGGTGTGACCCTTGTCTATGATTTGCAGAATCCATGCATCCTAAGTTATGGTTCTCCACTGATTCTGGTAGAGGGAGACCCGACCTCCAATCACCGCCTCCTGGTCCAGGACCAGTGGAGGTGGGTCCGACAATGAGTCCAGCAGAAGTGCAGCCAGCAACCGGGGCTGGTCCCTCACTTCTGGGGTGGCTGGTCGTCGCTCCAGCACTGGAGGGGGTGGGCAAGGGAGCCTGGGCTCTGCGTTTTCCCTGGGGATGGGAGCCGTCCCAATTGTTCTGTTTATGAAAAGGAGGCCATCTTCTGCCCTTTGGTTGGGTATCATACAGGGAGTGGACAGAATTGTGGGCCCTGCCTGAGGCTTGCAGATCATTTATGATGTTCTGGACATCAGGGCCAAACAGCTTGGTGCCAGTGAAGGGGGCATTAAGCACTTT
This sequence comes from Neoceratodus forsteri, assembly GCA_016271365.2. Taxonomy (NCBI): domain Eukaryota; kingdom Metazoa; phylum Chordata; order Ceratodontiformes; family Ceratodontidae; genus Neoceratodus; species Neoceratodus forsteri. The sequence continues at coordinate 984,133,259 of CM057459.1, forward strand.
TTGCTGCACATCTGCTGCAAACCCAGATCCTCTGAGCCAGGATAGCCTTCGGAAGCATATGTCCATGGCAGCTGCCTTGTCAACTGTGTCAGCCATGTCATACAAGGCTCTGAGAAGGTGTTTGCTAACATCCTCAGCCACTTGGAGGCACTGTAGCAGCTCCTGCTTTTGAGTGGCCTCCAGAAGAGCCTGGGCAGCAGCCTTGCCCTTCTTGCAACTGGCATACTGGTATTTTACCATGTGTGAAAGATAGTTTGCAATCCTCAAATCGACAGAAGAGGAAGCATAAACCCTTTTACTCCAGAGGTCAAATCTGCAAGACACTTTGGGGGAAGGGAACTAAGGTGCATAGGCATCTTAGCTCGCTCATGAGCTGCCTTAATGATCACTGAGTCAGTCTCAGGCTGGGATCATAACAGGGAAGACCATGGCATGATAAAGTTTGTTCTCCCTGCAGGGCATAGCTGGCACCATGTCTGGTCTGTGCCAGGCTGCCGTGGCTGCATTCTTCAAGGCTGGTAGCACTGGAGGAATGAGCTTTGGGGGAGATTCAGGAACTCCAAGAAATCCACTAGATCTTTTCTGGTGCCGTCCTCTTCATCAGTGTCGATGCCCATGGCTGAGGGCAGTTGTTTCATCACATTGAAAAATGTGGGGTCCTCAGGAGGAGACCTGGGAGTATGCTTTACAGAGTCCTCACTGACAGAAGAGGCTGTAGATCTGTCACAGAGCAGGATCTCTTCCTCTTCTTCCTCTACATCATCAGGAAGTATGAGGTCTGGGTGATAGTCTCCTTGACGTCGTCCTCTTCAATATTTGGGTCTGGCATCAGGTGTGCTATCGGCGGCCCACAAGAAGCTTCCCAGGGCCGACGAATAAGCATCGGCAAGGGGGGCCTGCTTAAGGAGCCCAGCTGCTGCAGAAGGGAGTGGGTGAACTTGATTAAAACTTCATTTAAGTCTACGGTGTTCATAGACACAGGTGTTGATGACCAGTCTGCTGTATCCTGAGAACCCGACACGGCTGTAGCCCTAGAGGGAGAAGGGGCAGGTCTCGTCATGATGAGCCTGTTGATGACAGAGGGGCCGACGACCCAAAGGTACACAGCTGGCCCTGAGAATCGGGTGTAGGTACTGTCAGTATGGATTTGGTAGGCACAGAGACCTGGACGGCAGTTTGCTTTGCCGGTGCAGCCGCAGCCGACTAAGATCCCCCAGAAGAAGGAGAATCTGACGGGAACAAGACTGACATCGGAGGCAAGATCTCTGTCTTTTGTGACTTTCCCAAGGACTTGTCTCAGGCCTTGGAGCCTAAACAGCCAGTCAGCGACTGGGAGGCCAGGACCCCAGAGGACCCCTGCCCAGAACTAGCTACCTGTTGATCCATTAGGAATTGTTTGAGAGCTTTTTTGCGTCACCTGAAGACTGTCTGGATAAACTTCTGGAAGAGCTCATTGTCAGAAACTCCGTGGTAAGGCTCAAGACAGCAGACACCAAGAGAGTGTTAGTCTGTAGAGGCAATCGTCTTTCCGCAGCAGCAGTGACAGAAGAGGGATGTTGAAGTTTTAACTCTTGACATACAGAAAAAGAAGGAATCTCTTTAAAGATTTTTAAAAGGAAAGGTACGAAAAGCCGAAGGCGCAAAAAGGTGTAAATACTGCAGAGCTTCTTCAGAGAGCAAGCAAGTCGATGGCGGGAAAGAACTAGGGAGGAAGTGGGGCTGCTCACGCCTTTATAGGGTTGATGACGTCGACAGGAGTTGACAGAGTGGGCGGCCCCAGTTGCACTGCTGAAAATCTTCTGTGTGGCGTCCCCTTCACTGATGGCGAAGGTTTATATGGTGTCACCTGATGATCAGTCCCAAATTGACTGGTCTCCTATACAGGCAACTCCTGACATCGACACAGCTCTCTCCTTCTTTACCCAAACTTTTAATAATGCCTGTGATATCTCTGCCCCAATGTTGACCCGCCGTTCTAAAAGGCAGAATGCCCCCTGGGTAACCCCAGCTTTGATCCACCAGCTCAAACATAGGGACAACCTATGGCACCGTGCCATTGAGACTGGCGGCCCAATGACAGCGGTTATAATACTGCTGCCTGAAACAAGTGCACTCAGGCCATCAGAAAGGCCAAGTCTGAGCACTATCGGTCCTCACTTACTGCCTCATGGGGAACCCCAGAACCTTCTGGGATAACATTAAACAGTTAAATGGGTCTGCACCCTCCCCCCACCCACCCAGATCAACATTAATGGTGTGATCTCCTCAGACCCAGCCCTCACAGCCAACCACTCAACACCTCATTCACTGACCTTAGCCCTATCCTCCCTACAAATTTTTTGACCCTCCTCCCCAGCACCTGCTGTAAATCTTTCTCACCCTTATTTTCTCCTCCGCGTGTTTCTGCCCAAGAACTTGGCGCACCTTGTCACTGCCCTCAAGAGTAATAGTACAGGCAGTGACACCCTGAATCGTGTATCCTACGGCTGGTCTTAGACACAGTCCTTACCCGATCACATGCCTCATCAACCCTCTCTTTGCCTGGGAAGGTTCCAACTGCCTGGAAAGTCGCCACTGTCACCCCTATCTTCAAAGGTGGTGATAGGACTGTGGCTGGAAACTATCGACCGATCTCCATTCTCTCTCCTCTCTCCAAGACCTTGGAAAAAGTGGTGGCCTCTCAAACCTCTGACTACCTCTCCACCTACAATGTCCTTTGTCCTGAGCAGCATGGCTTCCGAGCGGGCCACAGTACCAACACAGCCCTCCTAGAGTTCTCCAACTTTCTCCACTCCTCCTTAGACACTGGTTCTCTGGCTGGTGCTGTCTTCATTGACCTCTCGAAAGCTTTCGACACTGTCTCCCACCCCTCCTTCTTGATGCCCTTAGTCTCTCTGGTTGTGCTGCTCGGCCTATCTCCTGGTGCACCAGTTATCTATCTGACCGCTCACAGCGTGTAAAAATTAATGGGACCTACTCAGACATCTGTCCCATCTTTTCTGGGGTTCCCCAGGGCTCCATTCTGGGCCCTTACTATTCTCCTTTACCTTAACACCCTTCACGCTCTTGCTGGGGAACATTCTAATGTACGCTGATGATGCAGTCATCTTTGCCTCAAGTCGTAACCCTATTGCCCTCCAGGACTCGCTGCAGAAGTCCTTCACTGAAGCCGAGGGGCTGGTTCAAGGAACATAGATTGGTGATAAATCTTAAAAACAAAAACCATGTTCTTCACTCATCCCCAAAACAAGTCCTGCAACTTCAAACCATTCACTCTGGGTCCTCTTTCCCACTCGAACAAGTTTGCTCCTATAAATACCTAGGGATCCATTTTGGCCCTCCCTCTCCTTCCATGGACACATTGCTGCCTAGCCACTGCCACTAATATCCGATTGGGCATCTTACACGGTATAAACACTGCCTCCCGAACTCTTCATTCATGATCACCTCCTCTATCCTGTCCTAGTGGACTATGGACTGCCGGTGTATGGTGCTGCTGATCGAACGCACTCCATAAAATTCTTTTCTCTGAATAGGCCTGCAGGTTAATTACTGGAGCACCTAGGCTGACACACACCTGTCTACTGTCGCTAAAAGCGCTGGTACCTGATCTTGACGGTGCCTCAAATATCTGACCTGTACCCTTACAAAAAGACCCTCCTTGGGCTATCCCCACCAGGATTGACCACCACCATCCGCCGCTCTGTCCCACTAGTTCATACTCGGACCTCTGGGAAAACCTCTCTTGTTATCCCTAGAGCTAGGACCTCTCACGGCCAAAGAGCCTTCAGCTTTAGGGCCCCCTCCTGGTTCAACACACTGCCCCCCTCCATCTCCGAAGCTCCAACTATATCGTGCTTCAAAACTTCATTACGTAACCACCTTATTAACACCCGATGCTGTAATTGCCACTAGTCAAAGCCGTACTCAATACTTATGACAAAGCTTATTACTAAGCTGCTAAGGACAACCTAACTCTGGTATTGTTTGCATCAATCCTACCTGTACCAACTTGTTTGTATCTATGTCTTAAGTTACTGTTATACTTATGTGTTGTACTGTTATACTGTGTATTTTCGTTTGTCTTACTGTGACAAGGTACCTTTGTAAATGAGCCTATGGCTCAAAGGTTTTCCAAACTGCTGTTAAATAAAATAAAATAAAATAAATTGAGATATCCCCAAAGAAGATTTATCGTTAATTTGGAAGTAGATTGCTCTTAAGAGAGCCACTGGATTCTTGGATGTCCGATGCGGGACCATAAAATATCAATTCAAGTCTGAAATATGCACTCTAGATTTTTCTGATGTGAACCGTCATGGATTTAAACAAGGCCACTCTTGTACTACAAACCTAGTGTCGTTTAACAACAATATAAGCTTAAGTCTAGATAAGTGTACTCCAGTGGACATGATACTGCTACATTTCCCTGGAGTCCGGAGGTGGTGAGGGAGTGTGCCGACTCGGACGTACGGGAACCTGGCACCGTCGTCGTAAGGCGGCTCTCTACCTCCTTGGAGAGCTGAGCCTTGGCCTCGGCCCACCAGGAGGCCACAGTCTCCTGAAGATCCACCGGTGGCTGTGGGGGCGGTGGAGGTGAAGGAGGAGGGGAAAAGGGGTACGGGTTATACCCGTATGGCAAGTATCCAAAACCCGGCATCTGGTGGTGTAGTGTCGGGTACTGCGGCGTCGGAAAGACTGGCGTCGGTACTGCGGCACCGGATACTGCGGTCCAGTGCGGCGGCGTTGGATAAAACGGCGGTACCGAGCCGGAGGAGCTGCTGGGCACACGGCCGGCGGCGCTGGGCGGATCCACATTGGAGGGCCCAGGGCAGAGGGCCCGTGAAGGGGACATCCAGAGCGGGATGTTTCCTGGAGTCGGTAGAACCAGCGTCGGAGGTACCGGCGTTGGTGCTGGCGTCCGGGGGGGCCAACGTCAGATCCGGTTCCAACAGGGGAGGAAGATCCCCCGCATCATCTGGGGATGGAGGAGAAAAATTCCCGGGGTCAGGCTGGGGTGACTCTGGCTCCCCGGATGGCAGCGAAGGCTGCGGGGAACTGGGTACAACAGATATGTGGGGATCCGTCATTGGTTCCGTCGCCCACGGCGTCGGACGAGCTGACGTCGCGGCGAGAAGCGAGCTCCGGCGGGTGCGGAGAGGCGGCATCCAGCTTATGGGAGCCATCACGGGCGGGCGAGTGGAAGGTCGGCCAGGTCCGGTGGGGAAGGGCAGCGCCGCACCGAAGGGTCGGGCGTCTTACAGGCCCTCTCCATGCGGACGTCGGAGGCGGCCAACTTACTGGGTATGCGCGCCAGTGGCGAAAGCCTGCGGCGAACGGGCGGAGGGCCTTCAATGGCCGGAGTGCCGCAAGGCCCAGCGCGAGCCAGAAGCGGGCAGGCGGCGCCACCTCGAAACGCGAGGCGGCCGTCGGGAGGCGGTCACCGGAGGGGCGTTACCTGTGTCCCTGCGACGCCAGAGGAGCGGTAGAAAGGTCTTATCCAGATGCCTCTCCTTGTCCTTCTTTTCCGATGTCCTTGAAGTGGACGCCTGCCTCAACTTTTGAGCTCCTTTTACTTAGAACTCATCTTTTTCTTCAGAAGATGGGCTTCCAGGGATTGTTGGCGCCGTTTTCGGGCAGCCGCGTTGAAGTTGAGGCAGTGCTGGCACTTCTCGACCGGGTGATCGGGGCCTAGGCAGAAAACGCACAGGGAACAGCCGTCCTTGTGTGGCAGTTGGGCGCTGCACAAGTCGCACTTGTTTTTGTGCTCGGAGGGTGTAGGGGACAACATACACCGACGATGACCTGACGTTATAAGGAAAAAATAACAAATTTTCGGTAAAACCGACGAAAGATAGGGCTGACGAACGAACTTTTCTGCGAGGTGCTGCACGAGCTAACGGCAGGAAAGAACTGGAAGGCGGGCATCTGGGAACGCCCCTTTATACCAACGTCGTATGACGCCGGTCACCTGACATGGGGGCGGTCCCTCGCCAGGGACTGCTAGCTAGAAATTTTTCCGTGGGGTCTTGCCGCCGGCCGGCGTCAGTCCTATATGTAATTACCTACTCCAAGAGCCCTCTCGAAGTAAGATCTAATAAGTATGGGTATTAGTCTAAATTTGGTCAGGTGGGTTGAAGGATGGTTATTGCAATGAACTCAACATGTAAAGGTAAATGGACAGCTATCTGAGGAGGGATGCGTTAGTAGTGGGGTGCCCCAGGGCTCTGTCCTGGGTCCCACACTATTCGGCATCTTTATAAGTGATATGCACACCAACACTAGAACTTCATTTCCAAATTCGTCGATTACACCAAGGTGGGTGGTGAGGTGGATTGCATCGTAAAATACCAATCCTTTGTAAAGGACCTCATAACTATAGAAGATTGGGCAACTAAAAATAAGATGTAATTTAATCATGACAAGTGTTTCATCCTATGTTTTGGTAGAAATAACCCTCAGTATTATTACTCATTAAATAAAATACAGCTACAGTCCATTGATAAAGAACAGGACCTGGGTGTAATGGTCAATAACATACTATTTGAGTCTGATCACTGCACAAAAACGTACACAAACACCAAATGGGTTCATTAAAATGATTCGGCGCACATTTATATCAAGGAATGACCAATGCCTGATTCCACATACAGAACATATATCAGACGCTATTTAGATTATGGATCACTGTTCTGGGAGTCCATATTTGAGGGGGGATGTCGACTTGGTGGAGAGAATGCAGAGGAAGGTTACCAAGATGCTTCTTTGATTAAAAAATAGATTGTATGGGATAGGCTAATGGAGACTGGTTTATATGACCCACAAAGTAGAAGACAAAGGTGGGATCTGTTACTATTATTTAAAATTCTTCATTCACCAGACTTAATATCTCAGTGTGGGATGAAATTCTGTACAAGAAACAAATAAGCAGCTGATAACACTAATAAAAGGAACAACTATTTTACTCCGATCAGCAAGAGCATGGAATCGACTGTCCCAAGAGCTGGTGAATCAAATAGCTATAACAGAATTTAAAAATGGGCTTGATAAGTTTTACTGCTTAATGCAAACCTGGGCAAAAGTCGCCCACTAGGAGAGGGAGACAATCCCCGGTGGACGATTTGCCTACTTTTGTCTTCTCATGTCTAGTAAACTGTTTTTTTGGCCCCAATTTGAAATTTTCATAGTATCTTTTCTTCCTGAGTGATAAGGTGCCAAGTTTGTCCTTCAGTGTGGCTCCTCTCTAAAAGTGCAGTGGCTGAATAAACAGTTAAACTGTTATAAATTAAATAGCTCTTCTAGACTTTAGGAATGTATAATGATCACAGACAGTGATAGCTTTCAAAACTACTATAAGTGAAATTGTCTACCGTTACCTACTTTATAATAAGTTTTTTTTTTTTTCTTCTTTATTTTTTACCAGGAGATGACTGTGCACAGCCCTTTTTCAGTCATGCCTGACATAAAAGTACAATAAAATCACAATAAACAATCAGACAAACTACAAACCACAGTCACATTATACATTACAAGTACATAAATTATTGTCATGATAAAAAACTTTCAGTAATTTTTGAAAGTGCTTAACATTATTAGCTTTCTTGACTAAAACTGTTAAGTTGTTTAAAAGTGTTGGGGCAAACCAAGTAAAAGATAGCATGGTTGAGACCAATTTTGGCACCACTGGATAGAAAAGCATATCTGTATTTTGTTTAGTTACATATGAGCCTTTGTAACAAAAATGTATTTGATAAATTGTATAGGGAGAACTGTCGCAATATAATCAATCTGTTGGGCAGGTGGCAAGATATTCATTTTTTCGTACAGAAGGCAGTGATGTGTTTTAACTGGAACCTTTAGTCCAAATCTACAAATACTGTTTAGTATAAACTGATACCTTTTTAAAAATACGGTGCCTTGATTTATGAATAAAACTGCTCCATAGTCCAATATTGGTAACAATATTTGTTTGGTTATTAGCATATGTGCTAAATCAGTCAAGGCATTAATGTTCCAATAAAGGAAACCCAGTTTTTGATGGATTTTTTTCCCAATGTTCTCCAAGTGCTCAGTTAGGCTCAGTGAAGGGTCTAAATAAATGCCTAAGTACCTAACGAGCTGAACCCTGATGATATCATCCCCTTGACTACCCTTAATGACCAGGTTGCCCCCGGCCAGCCTCCAAGATGTCCCAAACAGCATCACATTGTTTAGTTTTTTTCATTTAATTTCAGCTTATTCCATGAAAGCCAATTTGTCAGTCTGTTATTCTCATACTGTAGCTCCTGTTGCCCATCTGTAAGAGACTGGCCGGAACAGAGGAGGACCATATCAGCAGCATAAAGGATACATTCTGTTCTTGTAAGAACGTCCAACTGTTCAATGTAGATTGGAAAACTAAGTTGTACGTACAGTTGGATGTCTTAATAAACTTTAAATAAAAAAAAGACCATAAGAACAATACCCTTTTCACTCATCTTACACTTTTAAAGAATTCTGAAAGAATTCAGGCAGAATGGCACAACATCCAGCCTTTAACACAAATTTGGTATATAAAAGCAGAATGCAATTTAAGCAAATAAAACAAAGGCACACTTTAAATTTTAGAAATTCTGTCTGCAAAAACAGAAACTGGATTCCCTACTGGGAGTTACTACAGTCTGAGAAAACAAACAAGCCTCTGAAGACAATCTTAAAACAGGAGATTATGTTGTCACCCCTAAAGCCAAGACATTTAAGACTGCTGAATCAAAGAGAAGTGTCACAAAATGAAAAGCAGTTATGGGTTCAATGGGGATGTCACAGCTCTGGAGTGTGCTGGACCCGAACAGGCAAGCACATATTACCCAGTAGTAAATGACTAGCAAAATGACAACGTGGAAGGACAAAGAAAGGCACTGAACCTGACAAAACAGTCACTCAGTGAACGAAGATAGGCTGCCATAGCTCCAAACACAAAGAAAACAAAGTTGGCAGAAAACTTGAGAATTTAGTGAAAAATGACATTGGACACAGAATAAAATGATAAAGGTAACTCTGAAATACATGACAAACTAGACAGAATGCCAATTGAGAGAACTATAAAGTTCAGGTCCCAAACAAGGAAAGCTGTGCATTTTGACAAGGGCAACAATGGATATGGCAGTTGGAGTGGATTCCACTTTATGAGCTGTGGGTGCAAGTGTGGCACTGTACGTTGGTGCCATGTATCGGTGCCGCCAGCCTCAAAGAGTGTGGCTGTATGAAAGACTGACTTTGGAAAGACAGGCCATATTTTCCTGGCTGCTCTTCAGATTCCCATCTTTCTAACCCACAGCATGCGAACACCTTTTCTAATGGTGTCATAATTCAGAATGATAGGGAGGGAGCACAGTCTAATCATCCTTGAATGACACTAATACGACTGCCAAGCATCACTCAGTGATGGAAATTATGCATTTCAGAATGAAGCAAAAATTATACATTTCAGAATGAAGCAAAGCAGATAAGAAGGCTAAGTAATGCAGGAAATTACTACAACCTGCAGTGGTTAAAAAACAATGGGATAGCTGTAAATGTTTAAGATTGTGGGGGTAAATGCTTAAAGTGGGTCTTGGATAATAATATATAGTCATTTGTAAATGGTATGTTCTTAGATTGTGTTTGTGTTTTGTTATATATATATATATATATATATATATACTGTTCTCACTGAGATGTATTTAAATCATTTGTATTGTGATGCAACTAATTTGTGATGTCATTTTAAAATTGTACACAGGATCATCTTGAGAACAGATTCTTTGAAACTAATGATGTTGTATGCCAACTTCCGGTATGAAAATAAACCTTGTACTACTACTACTTATAAACTAGCTATTGGTAGATGGTCTGCTATATTAGGAAATTAGGACTTACCTATTTTCTCGTTCAAACATCTCTTTAGAAGCACTACGGAGGTGTTCAATTTCTTGATTTGTTTTCATTCTAATTTGCTCAAGTTCATCATGTAATTTGTTTTCATATTCGGTCTTATAATGATCTCTGAAAACATAAAAAAAAATGGAATTCATCAGTGAGCTCTGATTGCTTAGTTTAGCCTAAGCTTACACTAGCACACACACACACACACTGCTGCAGCGCCTCAGCAGGCATTGCAGCTATTGCTGAGCTACTGAAACTGCTGCATGCCATGGGAGAAATGGAAGCAATTGTTGACTGACCCAGCCTGGTGTAGGGGAACTCACTAAGCTGCATTCCCTTCAGTCTGCTACAGATGTCACAATACTTGTAGCAAGTTTTAATTATCATGACAGCTGTGGAAAAATTAGTATGATCTTTAAGGTCCCATTAAACCAGTCAACCAATCCATTTGTTTGCGGGTGGTATGAAGTAGAATGCAGTGACTCTACCCCACATGAACCAAACCAAAAAGGGTGCACTCCTACAGTCCAACATCTTGCTGTGAATAACAGGTGAAGCTTCCAGAAATCTAGACGTCCGTGAGATGGTATAATTGCAAAACAGAAATTTACTGCAAAATAACAAAATAGTTCTATTCACAGACAATCCAACTTGTTATTTTGCAATCAGTTTTTATGTTCTGCATTTACACCATCTTGTGGATGTCTTGATTTTTGGCAGTTTCACCTGCTCTTCTAACAAGATCTGTGACTGTGGGAGTACACCTCTTTTGGTTTGTTAATGCCAAGTCTAGGGGTTAGCCTCCCCTCGGACTGTACCAGTGAACACAGACACGATTTCTGTTCATTATTCTACCCCACACCACTTCTACAAATCTCATTAGGTCACACATAAAATTAATACCCTGATCCAGCAAAACCTCCCTTTCCCACATTTCAGCCAATCAGGTGTTGATATAAGTCAGGACATCATCATTCATTCGATCTGTAGAACCAACCATGAGGCAGCACTCATATATCCTTTTCTTCAGGGGTCTGGTTGATGGGGAAAGAAGTTTATTTTTATTTCATTCTTTGGCACCCGGGTAAGTCCCACTAGGCACAGGTGCCTGTTTTCAGGGGTGACCTGGGAGCACTGGGGAGGTTAAGTGACTTGCTCAGAGTCACAAAGTATGCAAGTGGAGGTTGTGGGAATCAACCCCAGGTCTGTCTGCTGGATGTACCAAGCTCAGTCACAGCTCGTTACTCTAGCCTCTAGGCTATACTGCCAGCCCCAATCAAGTTGGGTGCATGAGGATGGTAGGGTGGGGGTGTTAACCACTAACATGCCTCGGGGAAGGGGTGCTGGGAGGAGGGTGGTGGGCGATGTGTGCAGAGGTGAAGGGGAAGGGTAAGCTATTCACTGACTATCGTCCAGCTTTTGAAATTGACTAATTTCGCTGGGACTGGGGGAATCGAGGTGGTTGCTAGAGGGTGTCTGCGGGGGACACAATTTAACAATGGTTGTGAGGGGTGGAAACTGTTTGGCACAGTGGGTGGAGGGGGATTACACTTTAATGGCATTAAAAAAAAAACCTTTATGTAGTTTTCAGAGGCGAACTGCTACTGTGCCTGGCTAAAACTATCTGTAGTGCCACTTCACTGACACTTTCACCTACGAAGTGCCACTATCCGTACTCTTTACTGAGCAATAAGTGGCCATTTGGCCAGGCAAAAACTACGGAAACAGCTGTCCCCGGCAAAGTGAAGCCAAGGAAACTTCATGCAGTACTTCACACAGTGAATTTCTCCGATTCCTCACACCTCTTCAAATACCCTACTGAATCAGACAAATGTAATAATGCTTATGGATACCTAGATGCCACATATTTTTCATACACTTCCTCTCTGGCTCTTTTAGCATCTTCCAACTGAATTTGTAGTCTCTCAATACGATCTTCCTCATGGGCATAACGGATATTTAGCTCCATGTTCTGGCGATTTAGATATTCTTTATCCTTCTGCATTAAAGTAACAGACTGCTGCAAGGTGGACACCTAAGAGGAGTTTAATGAAGCGAAGGTGAATACATTATTTAAATTGAGAAAAACATCACATCTTATGTAACACACTGCAAGCAATATAAATTAAATAAAGCAGCCATCAAGATATCACTGTGAAACCAAAGCTAGAAGAAAACTGGAGCCACAAAGTACGCTTCTTCAACCATTACCTTAAAACTTTCTCTAATAAGCAAGCTTCAGTCATTTACAGTATATACACGCCTATAAAGTCAGCCTCATGTATAAGTCAACCCCCCTTTCCCCTGTCAATTTCGCAAAATTAATGACATTATTCTGCTGCCAAAACTGGATGGAAACATCTGTTCTCTGACCAATGTCAAGCACAGAATCTGTCTTTGTGACCACCGATTTAGTTTTTAGCTATTTGCTGACTGGTCCGCACATTTGTAAGTTATATGTATTTATTGACTGTGTTTTAATTTTATGTTTTTATGACGTACGGTGCTCAGAGCCCCCAGGATTGGGCACTTAATAAAGTGCTACTACTGTTAACTAATGGGTTAGAGGTAGTGTGGAGGAGTAGAGGGGGCAGAGGAAGTGGACAGGGGACTGGGCAGGAGGAAGTGTGGGTGAACTGGACAGAGGGCAGGTGGGGGGGTAGTGAGGGTACTGGACAAAGGACAAGTGGGGGGGGAGTTGGTGGGTGGGGGGGAAGAAGGTGAGGGAAGTAGATACAACCTGGCCAGAGCAAGTGGGCAGTTTGTGGGCCAGATGCTGGGATTATGTTTGACAGAGGCAGCGGACTGTTGGAGAGCTAGACTTACGGAGTTCGGATTTGAAGTGCCCTAGGCACTGAAGGATGGTGATTGTGCTTGGAAGCTCATTTAGCCAGGTGGGAGCCCTTACCACGAAGGCACGTCTCCCCTGGGCTGACTTCCTGAAGGGAACAGCTAAGGCATGCCTGGAGACACAGAAACATAGAAACACAGACTTTGATGGCAGATAAGGACCACTTGGCCCACCCAGTCTGCCCATTTCCCTACCCACTGGATAAGCTGCAGATTCTAGTAAACCAACAGCCTACTTCCTGCCACCCCCCACTACAACTGCTTTGTGTCTGTCCCATGCATGTTTGAATCCCCCACTTCATGTGGCATGCTCATCTGGGGCAGGTCTGAATAACGCCTGCAGGGAGACAGCTGCCAGTCCCAGTAGGGCCTTCTTTCCTAGTAAGCAGGTCTGGAGCTTTATTCTATCCCAGAGGGAGAGCCACTTTGTCCTTAAGTAGAGCTCGCAGGTGTGTGTGATGCGATCTGCATCCAGGACAAATCTGCATTCTTTACTGAGGGAAAGGTGGACTTTGTGTAGGCTAGTGTCCGTGGCAGCACCATAAACCACGTTTTCATAGTCCAGGATTGTCCAACTGACTGCCTGCCTGGCTTCAGGGGTGAGGCAGAAATGGAGTCTGTAGAGTGTTCCCAACTTCCTGTTTGCAGCCTTAGTGATATTACTTAAGTGTTCATCGAAAGAGAGGGACTCAATGATTGTGACCCCCAGGTACTGGAAAAAGTGAACTTGTTCAAGGGTGGAGTCCGTATTGAGTGCTATTTTAAATGGTGTGGTTGATTTCCTCTTCTGGCGTCTGGTAAAGAGCATTGTCTTAATCTTTTTACTATTGAGTACCAGTAGGCTGGTGTTAAACCATTCCTGTAGCAGGTCGAAGTTGCACTGTAGGTTCCTGGTTAAAGTTTCTTGGCAGGAGCCTCTAAGGAATAGCACCGTGTCATCTGCATGGAGCAGGACTATGGCACGGGGGCATGCAGCTGGGAGGTCGTTTACAAAGAGGTTAAACAGGAGTGGGCCCAGTATGGACCCCGACCATGACTTTCCTGGCCTTTGAGATGGTACCATTAATCTTTACCTTCTGTGAGCGCTCAGACAGGTAGCTAGAGAACCACCCAACAGTGTTCGAGGACAACCCAATGCAGGTTAACCCGTGGAGCAGCAGCTTGTGATCCACAAGGTCAAATGCCTTGGATAGGCTGATACAGATTGCTCCAGCTAGTTGTCCCTGGTCTAGTGCCTTGTGAACGTAGCCTGTGAATTTCATTGAGGGCCGTGCTGGTATTGTGCCACTTGCGGAACCCATGTTGCTGTGGGCTGAGAAGGTTGTATTTGTGTAGGTGGGCAGAGAGCTGGTCTGCAGTAATTTTTTCCAGCGCTCTGGAGACAGGATGGAGATGGGCCTGCAGTTGGACACAAGCGAATGATCCTCTCCTTTTAGGACCAGAGTGACCAGGGCAGTTTTCCAGGTAGATGGGAAGGCTGACATCTGAAGTGACATATTAAAAAGCTTAGTGACAGGTACAACCACTTCAGGGAGGGTGACTGAAATAAGTTTCATATCAATCCTGTCCCTACCCATCCTTGTTTTACCCAGCACTCTTGCAAGGTATTTAGCAGCCTCCTTGGTGGTCACCTGCCGAAAGCAGAATTGTGGGCTGGTGCTGGGGGGGGGGGCAGGTGTTCACAGCTCAGTGTTTTGTCCTGGTGAGCAGCTGTTTTAGGTGGTATGACTGCACTGTAGTCAGTAATGCCTCATTGAAAATATTGGCCATGGTAACTTCATCAACTATGACTGTCACTGTGGTGGAGCATTGTTGGTGGGGATCTGTCACAAGTCCCTACGTGGTCCTTGATGGTAGCCCATAATTTTTTGCCGTCTTTCAGGCACTGGGATTGCTGAGTTCTGTGGTGGGAAGCCTTGGCTTGCCGTATTGCCCATGTGCACCTATTTCTAGCAGCTTTGTAATTTTGGACATTCTCTACTGTCCAATACCCTTGCTCAATGCCATAGTAGATCATGTTCCCACATCAAACCAAGGACTTGTGGGGTGATCCAGTCCATGCACCTCCTTTTTATCATTTTCTTATGAAAGGGGGCATGCTTGTCTGTAACCGGGTTAAACTGATCGAGGAAGAGCTGGAGGGCTGCGTCAACGGAGGGACAGGTATTCAGGATGCTCCAGTCTGTGTTGGCCAGGTGTTTCTTGAAGGCAGCCATGGAGCAATTTCTGATGAGACTGTTCCTCACCAGCCTTGGGGTAATTTTGGCAGCTTGGAGGACCATTTACATAGGACAGGGGAGTGGTCACTCAGTGCATCTGGGAGCACCTGGACATTGGTAATTCTCTCAGGGTGGGAGGTCAGTACCCAGTCAATCAGGGTACTTGTTCCCATTCTGTAGTTGGTTCTCGTGCAACTCTGGACCACCTGTGTTAGGTATAGTCCAGTAATCAGGTCCCTGTGTGAGGAACTAGAGCTGGCTAGCCAGTTAGAGTTGAAGTCACCTAGCATGATAGTTTCCTTATTGTGACTTACCTGGGTATAGAGGTTGGTGAAATCATTCAACCCCGTTTGCTGGCATCCAGGTGGAATGTATACCAACAAGACAATCAGCCCTTTCTTCCCCTTGCCCATGAGGATTTTTACTACAAGGCATTCACAGTCATTGCTGGCAGCAGGCAGGTGGACTTTATGGCACTGGAGATGGTTGTGGGTGTAGATTAGGCATCCACTCCCTCTTTTTGCCATGCGATCAAGCCTATACAAGTTGTACCCAGACAGGGAGATTGCCGTGTCAGCAGTTCTGGGTGTGAGCCAGGTTTCGGTCAGCGCAATAACGTCAGGCTGCATAAGTGCCACCCAGGCTTCAAACTGAGTGAGCTTTGCCAGCAGGCTGCCAATGTTTAAAGACACAATCCTCAACCTCCCTGTGGGTGGCTGAGTCTGGGTGTTGGCAGGCATAGGGCCAGGGTTGAGGTGAACATTTCCCCCAAGATCAGTAGTAGATTAGGATGAGCACCCTAGGTAATTTAGGGAAAAGGCGGGTTGTCCATGCTCTCTGGCGAGTCTGTGCCTTGTGTGTTGCTGGACGGGTGCAAAGGTTGCTAAGCAGTCATGGGTATAAGCACAGTATCAGCGTGTTGAGTCCTGGGGGGCTATGTTACCTGGCATGGGGTGGGGGGGACAGTCAAATAGCTGGGTGTTACTGCAGTTCTCCACTGGGCTGGAGAACTCTTTTCTGCAAGTACACAGCCTTGGTGGTTGGGTGTTATCCAGGTAAGGGCCCATTACAGGCAGGGTTACCATCAGGAGAATGATAAACTGTGCATTCAGGACTCGGGGGCATATAGTCAAGACCCATTTTTCTTCCTGGTTTCAGCAGGGATCCGGTCATTAATCTCAGCTAGGCAGCACCAGCTTGTGAGCCAACCTTGGGCACTGGTCCGTGGCTTTCAGTATATGCAGTTTAAAGGAAAACTACACCCTCATATCTTCTAAATGATATTTGTTTCCATGTCAATAGACAACTCTTCATGTAGCTGTTAAGGATGTATGCAAACGTTTTAGTCTCTTTTTACAGTTCATACTAGGCCCTGTGACTGCCCTGGGAGTCTCCATCTTGTGGTTGTTGAAATCTCATTGTCCCTGAGAGCTGTATTAGCATATTAGAATATGATGTGTAATCACCCTTTAAACTCTCCAGTATGCCCGACTGCTTAATTAGTCTTAAAAGAAACAAGCTGCAAAAAAGATGTGGAATACCACATTTACCTTCAGTGAGCTTTGCAAACTATCTGAGTTATAATGCAGTTTTTTTCCCCTTTAAACTTCACTCAGTTTATGAATTTCCAGAGAGTTTTTGCAGGGTATTTGTTCTTTCAGCATATAAATACATGGCATAAATGGGTGATCTGACATCATGTTCTCACCCTCCATTTCACTTACGATGCATCTCCCCTAGGTCTGCAGAGCATTACCTCAAAAAGCCTTAAGCCACTCCCAGTGCAGCAATAACTTCTTAGACCCGAGACTTCAGCAGCTCACTCTTCATGAGGTGCTTATCCCCCTCACTCACATTATAAACCATTCCTTAAGCCTTGAGAAAGCCCCATGCAATGGAAATCTTCCTCCATTACCCCTATATTTAAAGGTGGAGACCGTATGTCCACCAACAACTATCAACCCATCTCTATTCTCCCTCCCCTATCTAAGGCACTTGGGCGTATTGTCTCTGATCAACTCACGGACCACCTCAACGAACACAAAATGCTTTGCAAGCAGCAACATGGCTTCCACAAAGATAACAGTATGAGTACCGCACTGCTCGAATTCACCACTCACCTCCACACCGCCCTAGACAAAGGTCATATCTCTGGCGCTATCTTCATTGACCTCACAAAGGCGTTTGACACAGTCAATCACTCCCTCCTAGTAGCTACCCTCTGCAAACTGGGCCTCTCGCAAGATGCCCTCCATTGGTTTTTGGACTACCTGGCGGACCGTTACTAGCAGGTCAAAATTGGCGCTACCATATCTAGCAGACTGCCAGTCCGCTCCGGTGTCCCTCAGGGGTCCATTCTTGGACCATTACTTTTCAGCCTCTTCCTTAACGCCCTCCCTCAGCCCTGCTCTAGCAACCTCCTACTCTATGCAGATGATGCTGTCCTTTACTCCTCCAATCCTGACCCTACCCAGCTCCACCTCTCCCTCCAGTCCTCTTTCAGGGAAGCAGAAAAATGGTTTACCACACAGCGCCTCATCCTTAACTATAAGAAGACTAAGGTTATGTTCTTCTCACACCCCCTTATCTCTAAGAAAGCACATGCCCTCAAGTCCTAACTGCCAACCAGACCCCCCCTTTGAACAAGTGGACTCCTTT
Source organism: Neoceratodus forsteri (assembly GCA_016271365.2). Classification (NCBI taxonomy): domain Eukaryota; kingdom Metazoa; phylum Chordata; order Ceratodontiformes; family Ceratodontidae; genus Neoceratodus; species Neoceratodus forsteri. Next base: position 984,150,889 of record CM057459.1, read on the forward strand.
AAATACCTGGGCATCACACTCAACTTGGCCCTTAATTTCCACCAGCACATCCATCAACTGTCTACTACCCTCAATATCCAGCTTAGCCTCCTCTACTGGTTCAAACACTGTCTTACCCTTGTTGCCCTTCACCTAGCAGTCTCCTCCTCGGTCCTCCCCCTTCTCGACTATGGCATCCTGATCTATAGCGCCACCAACTCATCGGCCCTGAACAAAGCCTGTTGCCTCATCTTGGGCTGTGATCGGGTAACTCACACATGCTCCTATATAATGCCACAAACTGGCTCAACCTTGATAACAGAATCAGCTTTCACACTTGCCTCATGGCCAAAAGATTACCCTCAGTCTGCCCCCTCCCCGGTCTCTCACTGCTTATCCAGGCCCTACTTACCAGCACACCGTGAAGCGCAAACAGGCAACTCCTTGTAGTCCCTCACTGCACACTCACTTTTCCAAAGGTCCTTTGGTTTCTGAGCCCCTACCTGGATAAATAACCTACCTAGTGCCATACGCAAACATGAATAGCATTGGCATCTACAAAGTATACCTCAGGAATCATCTTCAGTCCTCAATCCCTGTGACTGTTATGAAACCTAACCCGTGACTCCCTCTCGTCTGACTAAGGCCTCTGTGCCATTTGACCCCCACCCACCTGAACTCCCTGAAATGCTACTTAGTGGAGATTATATGAGTAATGTTTTTTATGTAATGGTTCCTGAAACTAATACGTTGAATCTACTACAGTAGTATCCAAATGTTAGCCTTTTACTGTATTTCCTGTACCATCATTGTTACATTGTTACTTGTGGCCTCTTGCTGAACTACTCTGTACGGTTCTCCAAGTTGTATCTGTTTCTGACATGGAACCTTTGAAAAGGAGTCCTTGACTCAAAGGTATTTTTCGAATAAACAAATTAAATGAAATTAGTAAGCATTAATCACCGACAGAGGAGGGCTCTGCCGGTGGATTAATGCCCGCTGGAGGGCGGTTGGTGCCCGAGGACGAAGCCGAGGGTCCAACCACCAGCAAACGACAATCACCGTCAGAGCCCGATGATGGAGGTGATTATCACGCTTGTCACATAGGCTCGTTGCGGCGGCGATGAGCCTATGTTACCGGTGTGTGTCCCTCGGTGCCGGAGACCCTACGGACAGACGGAGACAGAGAGTTTGCAGAGCGGCAAGGGTTTTGCAGTGCCGTGTTACAACATACCATAATTCTACTTTCCAGTCTGAGTTTACAGCACTTTCTCTGTGTTAGCAGCACCTTTGCCCAGTGGCAGACAAGTGGAGTAGAGTGACATGAGGAAGGCAGGCTCTCTGTCCCTCCCCTTGCCATGTGCAGTCGCTTCAGCAGCCCAACCCCAGCAGCTCCTATGGCACCACACTACACCTTTTCTCCGTACAGTAAGGGGAGCCCGGGTTTCAGTCATCGGTGGGGGAGTGCAAGCCCTTTATAGCCCTTCTTTTTTAAAAAAAGCTCAGCCATTCGGCGGACCCTTTATAACACCGCCCCGCGAAGCCATCTGCTCTTTGCAGGAGTCGCGTCCCAGCGAACATCAGCACCGCTGCCACTGGTCAGCCGATCTTCGTCCAGGGCGAGGACTGCACGCCGGGCTGGATGCAGGTGGACGCCGGCTACGATGTGACTGACACAAATCTGGAGATCCTGGGCAAGCCGGTCACGGAGCAGTGGGAGACGCCGTACATGCACTCCCTAGCCACGGTCGCTGCATCCAAAGGTACTTTCAACCGGGCACAAATCCCACCAGGCAGAGACACACAGCTGGGAGCTCACGGCATCATCTGTCTCCGTCGACGAGTGACAGCGGGGCAGAGAGCGGGGCTGAGGTGCCCTCAAGAGTCAGGAATGTCACAGGAGGCAACCAGGCGGCCACCACCAGGCTATGACTCACGAGCACCGCGGGTGGCATGAGCAGGTGGTGATGGAGCGGGTGGCTCCCCTCTACTGCTGCGGTGGCCACAGGTGGTACTTACCCGAGTGGGCGTCACCTGTGGGTTAATCACCACTCGGTTACTGTCACCTGGGCCACTTCAGCCAATGCCGATCCTCGCTTTGGGTGATCTCTCCTGTGCCGTGTTACAAAATAAAATAATGTAGCTCTCAGAGACAATGCAGTTTCAACAACCATGAAATTGAGACTCCCAGGGCAGTCACAAGGCCTAGTATGAACTGTAAAAACAGACTAAAACATTTGCATACATCCTTAACAATGACATGAAAAGAGTTGTCTATTGACATGGAAATAAATAACATTTAGAAGATATGAAGGTGTAGTTTTTCTTTAATAATTAATATAGCTGTGTCTGCAGGTCAGTGAGATACACAGATTCCTTCAGTTGGTAAAAATATTAGGCTGGTTTAGAGTTCAGTGTGGTGTCTTCCGAAAGCAGAAAGTGAGTAGATACGGGGGCACCTTTAAAATGGGAAGAAATTAGCCTGGTTTAGAGTTTGGTGTGGTGTCTTCTAATTTAAAGAGTTAAGATTAACACCAACAAGTGTTAGGCCCTATAACTGCATTCTGTATCTTTAAGGGGAGTTGCAATATTAGTGAGAGGGGGAGGATGAAGATTGCCTAGGGGCGATGCCGCAGGGGGAGGGAGAGTATTTAATAAAGACTGGGAGTGGGGGTGGGAGGAAAGACAGAAAGTGAAACAAAAATGGGATTATTTGCAGGGCATAGCTTACAACTATGACACAAATGAATCCTGGTCTACACAGTGAAGTGTTCACAAAAAGGTGCATCACTTTAGCTTAGTTTCTGATCCAGGGTAAAATTCCACAGGACCTTAAAATAAAGAGAGCTGTACTATTTTAAAACTAAAAACTTGTACTCTAAAGTATTCTGCACTTCAAACAACCATTTAAGTGCAAAACTGCTGTAAACAGGCTTAGAGTCACATTTCAGTTAGCATTCACAGGACAATCTGGAGAAACTTAACCAGTACCAGAATTTGCAATTAAAATTAGTTTGAAGTCCAAAAGGAATAGGAGTAGCAAAGAATTTAAAAAGTGAAGCAGCCAATCAGCAGGCAGAGCCAATGGTTCCGGCCAGTTGGCATGGAGACGCCAGAAGTTTCAGCAGAGTACTTTCAGTCTAGTGATCAGCGGGCAGTACAACGAGGAGGCAGCCAGTGGACAGAGGGAGCTGCCAGGCTGCTTGCAGCAGCAGAGGCACCGTGTCAGATGTTAAGCCGTGTAGACCGCGAGGGCTATCCAGCGAGAGATTCGGCCGGGCTGCTTGCAGCAGCAGAGGCCCCCATGTCAGGGGTGAAGTTTCGGTCTGGTGATCGGCGGGCAGTACAGCAAGGAGGCAGGGTACAGGCAACCACAGAAATACAATGCATAGGTGTAAGAGGATGTACACCCCATGAGGTCATACAAAATAAGTAGATCAGTCAGTACATTCAGTAAAAAAAAAAAAACAGATGTAGGTGCAAGACAGTTGCATGATACAGGATTTTTTAAATAGGTTGGCTTGAACAGACATATTAGTCCTAAGCACAAATTCGGCAACATGGAAGAATTCAAAAAAAACTGGCAAGAGGAAGATTCAAGAAGGAAATCTGCAAGCACTTTTTCACCCAAAGAGTGGTGGACAAGTGGAAAAGGCTTCCAGAAGAGGTGGTGATAGCCAAAACAGTGGACAGTTTCAAGCCTGGGTGGGAAAGGCACAATGCCACAGTAAGAGGGTAGAAATAAGAGAAACGGGTAGACACTAGGGCCTACAAAGGGCACTTAAATAGTGTTGGCAGACTGGATAGGCCGCTGGTCCTTTTTCTGTCATCAAAACAGGTTAATTACACTGAAGTTACACATTTACTGCATGCAACTACACTGCAATTGCAATGCAGTTACAGTTTAGTTACATTGTGACTATAGTGTAGTTGACACAAAGTGTAACTGATGCGAAATTTAACAAAGGTGAGGGAGAATGATCAGTCAGGGCTAAAGTATATGGGGATCTCCTACCAGTTCAACAAAGAGTTTTTCCTTAGGCTTAGTGGAAAAGTACTAGGCTGGGAGTCAAGAATGTGGCATGGCTAAATCAGTCACGGTTAGCAAACATGAGGCTGCAGTTGTAAATGTGCAGTATGTAGCCACCGTGCTGGTAAGGTCATATACAACTAAAGTGTTAGATCACATTTTCTGAATTTTAATACTTCAATAACATCATGGAGTAGTGTACAGTTCTGGCTACCATATCTGAAGAAAGATACAGACAGGACTGAGAAGGTGCAGAAAACAGCAACCAACAGAGTTACAGACTTGGGAAACATGAGATATGAGGATCGACTGGCAACAGTGGCACTGCTCTCTGTGGAATGGAGGAGACTTGGGTGACATGACTGCAGTTTTCATATATCTCAAAGGGATAACATAAGCAGACAAAATTTAACAATTCTGAATGTACAAAGAGGGCAGTGCAAGGGGCACTCAAAGTCTTCTAAAAGAAGATCAAAGGGTAGTATCAGGAAGAACTACTTCACAGAAAATTGGTAAACACTTGGAAGAGGCTTCCAGAAGAAGGCAGGCACTGTTTCTGCCTTCAAACATAAACTAGATAAGTATCTTGAAGAAAAAAAGGGGGTGACAAGGCAATCCCACTAAGTCTGTGGGGGAAAGAACGCGATAGACCAGTGGTTTTCTTTCTTTCCTAATTTCGTATGTTTAAGTCACTCTCTGTCTTTTGGCTCACACTGGCCTCTTACTAACCTGGGGCAATATCTAATTATATTAGCTAGTGTATGTAATTATTACGTTATGGCTTTCAAGAACAAACCTGCAACTCAAATATGTTTTGCTTACTCTTAGCAAGTTGCTTAATATTACCTACCAAAGCAAAGTAGCTGTAGATTATTTATTTATTTTTTTTGATATTCTGTTTATCATCCTGTCCAGTCTGGCCCCTCCATCATGCATAACTCCACCGCCATGTTACCCTGGCTTCCATCAAAACACACCATGCCACTGTATGTTCTAAAGGGCTTGCCCCGTCTCGTGGGGTAAGCAAGGTTCCCCAACCCCAACCATGTCAAATAACCAGCTGGCGGTGTCCAAGACACCAGACACGGGGCCTGTGGGAGGCCGAAATCATCCGGCCAGCTGGACTTTTTCCATTGTTCCTCCCTTTGGACAAATGGATGTACCATGTCATTATGGCACACTGCATGCTTCTGCGTTGGCCACCACGCCTTAGCACTAATCAGCACTCCCGAGCTGCCTGCTCTATAGCCACCGCTAGGCACAACAACTGTCCCTCCCCAGACAGCAGTCCAATGGATACTTGATCCTCCTCCCCCTGGCCAATACCTCGAGCTTACTCCCAAACTTGGGCAGTCGGCACCACACGAGTACTTGTAGAATTTACCTAGCCATATGAACTGAGTGGTCCCTTAAGTACTGTAACTGTTTCCTTTAACTTATCATATGAGATCACATCACTCAAAAATAAGAGTTCTGCAAAGCTTACAGAATGCCAACAACCTACAACCTTAAAATTATACTACTACGGGCCGGCACAACTGCGGCTGGTGCTCCTTGCAAAACTGGCATCAGATTTACTTTTCCACTGAAAAGGTTCCACAGGTTCACTTCCCAAGCCCGTCTGACCCCTCCAACTACTGTCCTGCTAAAGCACAGCCCTGTTGATCCCTCGAGGAAGATGATGGAGGGGACAGTCACTTCTCTCACAATTAGAAGAGCCAAAGGCATCCGGGCAGAGTGGCGAGAACTAGTGCAGGACCTATGTTTTTGCCTTTTTTTTTTTTATGCAAAGATAAGGTTGAGCGGTTCTAGCAACTTGAGACCAAGCATGAGTGGGGCCAGGATCATTTCTTTTACAAGTCCAGGAGGACTGCACATCCTCCCGTTTATCAGTACTCTGAACCAAGACACTCTTGAACAGGAGTGGAGGTCCAAAGCAGACTTGTTGACAGAGTAACTGGCCTTTGTAGGTGTCCTACCTGATAACACTCAATAGTACTGGCTGTTGAATGAAACTGGGCTGACAGAAAACTTGAAAACTGTGCCCCACCTGACAACAGCCAACAGTATTGGCCATTGAACGAGGCTGGGCTGAGAAAAAAGTTTAAAAAAAATGCAGAGACTAATAAAAAAATAAAATTCTGACATGAGAATATTAAGCATACAACGGACCAGAGCAGAATATGCTTTGTATACAGACTTACTGTAAGTTCTGGTCCCTAACAAGGAAGGAAAGCATAAAAACTGCACTCGATTTGGCTAAGTACAAAAAGGACAAACATACTTTTTTTTTCATATTGATTTTATGATTTGCTGTGGGACGCAGCTTATGTCGGCCTGCCTTCACCAACTCCAGGGTCTGTCAGGCACTTAACACACTATGTGTGGCCTGGCGGATCCCCATAGCTGGCCCAGAGGTGTCATACTTGCTCAACCCCAGCATAGCCACATTTTCTACCCCCGTAACCTGAGGCCCCAGAACGTGGTTGCGTGTTTGAATGGAGGCGCGCGCACACACGCACCACAGCTGCAGTGATGACCTCTTCCGCCCACCCCCTGCCTAACGCCAGGGCTCCTCAGGTTGACACCACCACCCAGCCTCCACCAGGTGGCAACAAAGTGCTGAGGAGGCCCTCTAAACCCTCCCGAGGTGGAGAGCTGCCAGCCGGCAGCTCAATCAGTTCTACCACCGTGAGACGAGCATCTTGTTGCTCAATGTGCCTTTCCTGGTGAAACATTTCAATAAATAAATACAAAAAATACCTCCCCGGCTCAAACTCGTGCCCGAACCTGGGTCTCTGGCATGGTGCGAGGTTTGGCATCCAGCGCCTCAACCCTCAGTGCCACCGGGCGGGCAGACAAACTTACTTTTAAAGTAGAATGAACCATCTAGTGAGTTTATTGTGAAAAGCCACAGCAAGCACTAACCCTTGGCGCTTCATGTTAAAAACGTGACGCTCTGTCAGGAGTAGTAGTTACACTGCTGATATACATAATTTATACAGTAATCGGTCTTATAGTGACAGTACTTAAATCCATGAAATCAGCATTCTAACCGTAGCAAGACTCAAACAAAAACAAAGTTATAATAAAACACCTGATGTGCTCCCAATTAATATGCGACTGAGACAATAGCAACAGCAGAAAGTACAGTTATGCAAGAACTTATCAGAAAAGTAGATCTTCGAGAGGAGCTCTTGCAGTAGACAACACCGTTAGGACTAAGCCACCAGGTGCCATGACCAATGAAAAATTTCTAGCTAGCAGTCTACAACAAGGGAACTTCCCCCTGATGTTGGCACGCTGTCATCTGCCCACAGTATAAGAGGGGCAGTCCCCCACGCCCACCTCAGTTCTCCTGCTGGAGACCCTGTGAGATGGGGCAACAAGAGAGAGAGGGCTCCTGGAACCAAGAAAGGCCCAAGATGGAAAACAGCAGAGAGATGGAGGGAGGGGAAAAACCTGCCTACTTCAAGAGTTCCTCTCAAAGAGCTACTGTTAATGTAAGTTCTTACGTGACTATACTATCTTATGTCAAGGGGGCTCTTGCAGTAGTCAAAACCATTAGGACTGAGTCCCACGCAGTGCCACAAGGAAAGGAAGAGCCCCTGGGAGGAGGATAAAGGAATGCAGTATACAGAAAAGGATAGGAGGCCCAGTGGGAACCCTAGTCCCACTTTAACCCCAAGGAGAAGAAGGCAGCCCTCAACTGCTCTGTCTACAGCGAGGGAGGGCAAGCCACCCGACAGGTGAAGAGCAGAAGGCCAAGTATCAACTTGAGTCTACAGCCTACAAAGGAGGCGACTGAGCTCCCCAAAGAGGTGGCTCCACGTAGCCCTGAGGAGAGGGCAAATGGGCAGAAAAAAGGACTGAACCCAGGATAAAGCACTGACCCCTGCAATCAGATATTCCTAGGAAAAGTGGAGATTTCACTTGGAGAGTGAAGAAAAGGGGTATGTGGACTGCCACCAAGGATTAGTTTGGTAGCCATGCTAATTCATGGGTGAGCCTATCTTGCGGTAATAGAAAGCTGCATCCCCCTAAGGAAAAAGCTTGAAAGAGATCACCTGAAAAGGCATCTCCTGCGTCTGGTAAAAAGACAGACCAGGGGAGAGGAAGGAGACACAAAAGTCCATAAGGTTTTGTGAGGAGAAGAACCAGGACCCTGGGAACCCCAAAGCCCAAGCGTTACAGGAGTCTGCCAGGCTGTGGAGAACACAGCCGGAGGCAGGAGGACCTTAGAAAGGGATTCCTCCCCTGAAACTCTTGGGAGATCCTGACAGGACCCCAATCTCACCAGCCCTAGAAGGGTAAAGGGACAGCGGTCTAAAGAAAGTGGCCTTCTGAACACACAAGGGGCAAGAGATGCCCCCAAACCTGGAAGTAGGAGAAGGGAAAGAAAGATACCACCTTCCAATAGTATCCCAAAACAACCAATGATCCCTCTCGAAAAGAAAAGTGGGAAGCACTGGTAAATGGTAGCTGTTGTCTGACAGAACCACGCCCATGGAGAAAGAGAGGATCCCAAGCTGAAAAGGGGGGAGAGAAAGACTCCTTTTAATGAATCACCCGAAATGGCTGAGGAACTTAGGATGAAAGCCCCCCTCATGTCCACTGAGAGCAGGACAAGACAGGGGAACTCCTGCCAGTGCAAGACCGAGAACTACTTAAGGCATCGCTCAGCTATGTCAGACTCTGAGAAGGGGAAGGTCCAACGAAGTGGGCACAAGAATATCCCCCACGTCACTTTTTATTTCCTGCTCTGAACCAGGTTCCAGTGCAGAGGAGCAGAGATTGGGGTGAGGGGTAGTTACCCAGTCCAATGCACAACAAGCCTGCCAGAGGGCCAGCAAACAGCTGGGGGTATTCGTCAGGCTGTCTTGAGCTCAGATTGCCTGAATGGGTAATCAGTGAAGGCCAACACATAAGGTCTCGCTCCTCGACCGTCCAATCCCTGGGAAAGGAGACACGAGTGGAGATTCCTCTGTCAGAGTGATGCTCCTGAGCACATGCATGCCTATCAACCAGCTGTGGGAGTGCTCTGGAAAAGTAGGGGTAGGAGAGCCTGGCAGGTGAGCGAACAAATGATGCCAGAAGCAAAGAGACCCATGAAGCCAGAGGAATCCTGACTGGAACTAGCAGTTCCCAAGAAAAGAACTATCCAGATAAAGGAAGAGCTAGAAGCAAAGGCAGAAGCCCAAGAAACCTCCGGCCCACTGGACCCCAAGGATCCGTGCCTGGAGAGGGACCTTGAGGGCCTGGAAAAAGCAAACATACAATGGGTCTCTGATTAAGGGCACAATGATCAAGGGAAAGAACAGTTAGATGCCCCGTGATGGGGGAGGGGGGTCCTCGGAGTCTGCTTCCTGAACAACCATGCCCTACCTGCAGGGAAAGAAAGGCCTAGGTTGCGTGGGAGCCCTGTCATGCCCCAACTATAGCAGCCTGGAAATCTAACAGGTGGGCATCAGTGCTAAGGGTCGGAAAAACTGATGTCATGCCTCGACATGGATCCCATTGAAGGGATGGGCCCTGGGAGAAGCCAGTAGGGATGCTGGGGACTGGAAAACCAGCAAGGTCATCCAAAAGAGGAAGACCAGAGGGGCCTGGGGGTGAAGAGGAGACCAGGATGGCCATAGGGGAAAGAAAATCGCAGACCCCACTGTGGTAACCTTCATAACCATGAAAAAAAGGGTATGTGAGTGAAGGCTAAGACTCTAAGTGAGAAAACCTGCCCCGGCTCTAAAGGGAGCCCAGAGCAAAAGTCCATATAGATCATGGCTAGAGAATACTTAGGCCCGAGCTCCAGAGCAGGGGTGAAGAGACCTAGCCCGCCAGAACAGATAGGGCAGGGTCAAGGAGTGACAGACCAGCCCTGACGAGATGGGAATAAGGCTCTCTGCCCACAGGGTGGAAACGTGGCCCTTCAGGATACTACAAAAACAAGGAGAGAAAAATTGACAACGAGAGAGAGGAAGACTTCAACTCTTCACGCTCATTGCCCCCAGTCACTTTGTAGGAGGAAGGAAGCTATGTCCAGGCTAAGAGGAGGCAGAAGGGGCCGAAGGTGCAGATGCCTCGGCCCTGTGAGCTTTTTTTTTTTTTTTTTTTTAAATGTGCCTCCCACACACCCCAACTAGCCACTCCTTTGGAGCGCCACCGCCTTCCTGCCTCCCTCCGACCTCCTGCCACCTACTCCCAGCCCCAATTGCTACCTTGGGTAGCAGGGCATACCCCTATGCCGGGAGGGTCCCTCTCTTCCGGGGTAGGGGGAATGGTCTTCATGGCCGACTTTGCATCCCAGGTGCTGTGGGGCTGGATCCGGGCTGGCTCCGGGGCTTTGGGTGGCAGTAGCCAAGGCGCTCATCATCCGGTTGGAACGGGGCGTAATTTCCATTTTTTGTGCCCCAGCTACCACAGTTCTCGGCCTTGCGTAAGCACGCAGGGTATTCCTGGGGCAGAGGCATGCCGCACGTCCCCAAGCTCGCCACAAATCTGCCCACAGGTCCCCAGGCAAATCCCCTCCCCCCCGGAGGGAAGCATCCAATAGATGCTTATAGAACCCCTCCCTTGCCGGTGCCCTGTGAGCTTTGAGTGTTGGGGTGGCCAGACCTGAAGAGGCCTGGCGCTTGCTCCGAGGCCCAGTGGGCTGTTGGCTCCAGGGTCACTGCAGAGAGCAATGTAAAGACGGAAGGTGCATCCTGCTTTGCTGGCTGCAGGATTCAGTATGGAGAACTGTGCCAGACACCTATAAAGCGGAGAGCAAATCTTGGATGTCTTCGCTAAACAGTGAAGGACCCCGGAACTGGGAGTCCATGATGGAGGCCTGGACTTCCTGGGCAAAATAAGACGTGCAAAGCCAAGCATGGTGTCTAATGCATACGGCTGCTGCTGTTCAACAAGTGGACACATCCACCATGTCATATGAAACATGGAGGGCGTGAAAACCCATGCTAGAGGCAGAGTCCAGTAGCTGTTCCAGCTGAATCCTAGCAGTAGACTCTGGCAATGACTGGATTATGTTCCCTGCTTGCCCCAAAAGGGACTGCTGATGCATCAACATGTGTGCGAGATAGTTCTGAGTACGTAAGGCCAGGGGAGAGGAGCCATAGGCCCTGCTCCCAAGAATGTCCAAACGCCTGGAATCCCTCTCTGGAGGAAAGCCACCCCGTACGTGGGCTCCAAGAATTCCTTTTTGGGCCCCCAATAAAATCAAGGGGTCAGCCTTAGGGTGGGTAACAAAGTGCGGCCAGTCATCGCGTGCGTGGTAGAGTTGGTCGGCCTTACTGGGCATGGAAGGAACAGATACTGTTTGTTGTCAGACAGTAGATGAAATATCGGCGTGTGGAGCCACTAAAGGTGGGATAACCATAGATGCGACCTCTGGGAGGCACAAGTGCTCTGCCAGATGGCGACGTTGAGGGTCCTGTTCCTCAGTACACCACTCCGGGAGGCCTAGATAAGTTTCATCATTTCCAGAAAGGAGGGGAACCTCTAGAGGGAACTTAGGAGTGCCCCTGACCCACATTTCCCCCACAGGTGAATGAGGAGGAGAAACCGGGACACGAAGGAATCTGAAACCATGTCAGCCAAACCCTTCAACTCCAAAGGGGTGCGCTGAGGTGGAGATAGGTCAGAACCCGCGACAGTCCAAAAATCCAGCTGGAACTCCTCTGAAAGAGGTGGAGCCTCCATATCTGGTGAAGGGGAGGCTCGTGTCCGGGAAAGGGCAGACATCGAAATTGCCTGGGCTGGAGGCAGGCACTGAGCAGACGCCCACCATGCACCAAGAAAAGCATTATAGTCAGCCAGCATTTGATAAAGCAACATTGGGTGAAAAGAACAATCCACTGTGGGGTAATGTGTCAGGAGACCGCAGATGGAACCTGATGACAAACCTGAATGACTGATCATACACCAACAGGGCACCGACTGGAGACCCAGATCAAAGCCCGAGGGGGTGCCCAAAGGGCAGTCCTGAGTCAAAACCCAAGCAGTTACTGGTTGGGTAATGGATCCAGGAGAGCTGTGTTCTAAGGCAACGCCTGAGGGACAGAGAAGAGGTCCGGAGTTGGAACAGCTATTCCCTTTTCCCAGCTCCCCTTCCCAAAAGGAGGAGGCAGCGAATAACTAACATCTGCATTTAGCAAATGGAATACTCTTGTCCATATCACTTAGCTAGATATAACATGGAAGAACGTCCTACAGAAATAATCATTTTTAATAAAAAAAAAAATTAAAATATTTGGAAACACCATTAGGGGAAATGATGCAGCACAAAGCCAGATTGTCAAAACACTATGTCACTCAAAGGTATAGTGTATAGTTGCTAAGCAACATAACCTGTGAGCCATTCACTAACAGGTTACCACGGTAATATATCACGTGGGATGACGATCAGAACGAAAAGTTAAGGAAGCGCTCCAACGCAGCAGGTATACACTTCAAACATCATTTGAACTACGCGGGAACAGAAGTAATAACTACGTGAAGGAACTAGAAGGGGGACAGGATCAGATCTGTTACAGTACAGTAGCTTCTTCTTGTTTTTACATGGTTTCTTGTGGATTCTATTTGGTAGAAGGTTATTTCTTTTCTTTCTTACTACTTCTACGGGGCTAGCAGGGTATTCTTTGGGGCTGCTGGAATTTTGAAACCTGTTTTGGTAGCTATAAGTGGGCTCATTTGTTTGATGTTTCACTGTGTAGCAGGTTGCTTTTGTACAGGCCTATTTCTTCTGATTTAAAACCTATTTGGTGTGATTTAACTGGGTCTGGTTCTTTGAATTGGAGACCTATATCTTCTCATTTCAAGCCTATTTTGATGTGTTGTTGGTGAAGCTGTTTGAATTGGAGTCCTGTTTATTTGGGTAGCAAACCTATTTTGGGGGCTTTGAGTAGAATTGTGATTCACTGTTGCAGGCTTCACTAGCTGCAAAGTTTAGTGCAGAGTGGGGGAAGGGTGCTAATGGTCTGACCAGGGGCCTCAGCTACCTGATTGTTTCTGGAAGACTTGGGTTGGTCCCACCCGCCCCTGGCCCATTATTTCCTTTATACCAGAGGTTCTGACATCACTTCCTCAAACGGGCAAAGGACATGCACCTGTCATAGCAGAAGCAGACATCCAGGAAAGGAACAGCAGCAAGTGAAAAGGTGACTGCTATCTCAGTGGAAGGGAAGTAACTGCAAATCTAGGAGCTTTCATTGTTACTTCTTTGCACTGCTATTGCATTGAGGAAAAGAGGAGTAGGAGTTTGAAGAAGGTTGTGTAATAGCTACTTACAGTCTCTTTTTGAGTGTGGATAGGAATATAAAAAGCAGTTGCTCAATCTATCTAAACGTGTACAACAAAAGGGGTAAGGGAAATAAAGAAAAGAATGTTTTGCACTAATAGAGGGGGGAGAGGGAAGACTTGGGGGAGTGTTTGGTATCCTGCATCTGGAAGGGTGGGGGGTCGCTGGTGGGCAACGACAGCAATGGGTAGGGTGGTAGGCTGCAACAACTGCAGTGCACCAATCTTTCTAAAAATTGCCTGGAGTGTGGGAGGATGTTTAGTGTGCAACCACACTGAGAAACTTAGAAAGGAGATCGAGGGTCTGCAGGAGGAACTAAGACAGGCAAGGCAGATTGGGGGTGGGTTTAGCCCAATACTGGAGGGTGGAAGAAGGGGAGATGAGGGAGGGCAATTTAAGCCAACAGTGGTGAGGAGAGGGTCAGAAGAAGGGAAGCAGAGACAAAGGGGCCCAGGCCAGGAAGAACTATTGCCAGAGAAACCAGGTCAGGAGACACAAGACAAATGGAAGGAGGAGATAGGGACTTGTGAGGGGGAGGCGAAGAAGTGGCAAAAGTCATGGAGTGGAAAGGAGAGAACAGGTAACTATGCAGAGAGAGAGGGAGCGGGCATTTGTGAAGGGTCTTCAGAAAATAGTTTTGCACTGCTAGAGAAGAAGAAGATGGAGGAGGGAAATGATGAAATTAGAGGAGTAATTGATAAATGCCTGGACCAAACTGGAGCGGGGGGGGAAGAGTTCTGCTGGGAGAATTGCAACAGGGGCAAAAGAGGGAAATAATGTGCAGGAGGAAGAAGAGGAGCTGGAAATGAGAGAGGGAGATGAATAGAAGCAAGAAGGGAGTAAGAGTGGTGGAATCTTAGTGCTGGGGGACTCAATACTAAGAGGAGTCAGGTGGGATAGCAAGGGGGAGACGCATAGTCGCATTTAGGTGGAGGCCATGCCAGGAATGACAGCGGAAAGGGTGGGACAATCTGTTCTGAAATATGCTAGAAGGGGTAGGGACAAGCCTCATTTAATTATACATCTTAGGACAAACGACCTGGCTAACAAGACAGTAGATATAGTCCAGAGGAGGTTTGAGGAACTAGCACAATTATGTGACGGGGCAGGAAGATCAGTAACTTTTTCAGAGATACTTCCAGTGCCCAAGGCAAGCACAACAAGAAAGCTGAGAATAGAGGAATTTAATGGATGGCTAAGAACTTGGTGTTGTGCTAAAGGGTATGGGCTGTTGGAGGGGGTTGGGAGGGACCTGGGAGGACAGTAGTCTCTATGCCAAGGACAGACTACACTTGAGTGAGGAGGGAAAGAAAGTGTTGAAACAGGACGTCATACTGCCATTTATCGGGGACTCGGGTGGGAGGGGGGACCACTAGACCACCACGGATGGTCATGTTACATACTCATCGGGGAATCGGGACTGGGGAGGGCCACTAGACTACCAGGGTTATCATTATAAACATATACCGAGCGATCGTGGCTACGGGGGGGGGGTCCACTAGACCACCATGCTTGTGAGTGCCTGCGGATGATGTTCTGGGCGGGCAGGTGGCCACCCAGGGCTGGGCTGCTGTGTTGCTCCCTGCAATACAGCAGCCCGCCTATGGGTGGCCAGGCTTTGCTCCTATTCTGCACAGGCTCAACTCTGAGCCCCCCCCCCATGCAGCACAGAGCAGGGGTGCGCCGGCATATATGCCGCATATCCCGGGTTGAATATCAGGATGTGCCGCATATGCATGGGCAACAGGCGGGGATTCCACTTGACCACCAGGGATGTCATATTGCCATTTATCAGGGAATCGGGGACTTGGGGTGGGGGGGCACTAGGGATAGTCATGTTACATACTCATCGGGGAATCGGGGACTGGGGGCCCACTAGACTACCAGGGGTTATCATTATGAACATATACTGCGTGATCGCTGCTACGGGCAGGGGGTTTCACTAGACCACCAGGATTGTGAGTGTTGCATGAGGTGTTCTGGGCAGGCGGGTGCCCACCCAGGGCTGGGCTGCTGTGTTGCACTCTGCAATACAGTAGCCCACCTGTAGGTGGCCGGGCTTTGCTCCTACTCTGCACGGGCTCAACTTTGAGCCCCTATGCTGCACAGTGCAGGCGCAGCATATGCGCCGCACATCCCGGGCTGAATATCGAGATGTGCCGCACATGCAAGGGCACACCCCCTGCACCTGCACCGCATACATTATCATTGCGCCCTGGCACTTTGGGATGTGCACTGCGCCAGCCTGCCTTCTCAATATCCCACCGGAGCTCGATGCGGGGTTGTGCCAGCACAACTCCATTGCACCTGGCACAACCCCTTTGAATAGTGCAGTGGTTTAAGTCTCTGAGCTCAAATCTGGAGACCTGGGTTTGAATCCCACAACCCCCACATGCATACTGTGTGACCCTGAGCAAGTCACTTAACTTCCCTGTGCTCCCAGGTTGCACCTGTAAACAAGCTTTCAGCTTAGTGCGTCTCACCTGGTTAAATAATTGGAAAAAAAAATATCCAGGCCCAGGTGTACAACAAACTCCGTATTCAGATGTCAGTACAGATAGTGAGGGCAGTTATACCCGTGATGGGAATACAGTGGAGACACAGGATGGCTCAATGCAAGCAGAGAAATCAGACTCAAACAACCAGGCACATGAGGGTATAATGATTTGGGAACCATGTGTCTGCCAAGAGATAGGATGGGGGTCGGGGGTGTCGGGGTGGGGGTGGCCAACAGTGGAGTAAGAGGCACAAACAACGGAAGAAGAGGCCTCCAGGAGGGAGACGCAGTTACAATCTGAAGCAGAGGTAATTCCCATTTTTAACCTGAGCAGCAGGAATTTAACAAAAACAGACACTGAAGTATCAAGTTTAGAACAATCTTTTTCTCCTTCACAAATGACGAATATGTTTCAACTTGAGGCAGACCTTCAAAGGTTCTGTAGAACAATAAAACTGAAAACAATGTTTGGGGATGCTGACAGTAACAAGAACTATTAACAAAAGCAGTATAGCGCAGTGGGTTAAGGCTCTGAACCACAGTATAGTGCGTGGGTTAAGGCTCTGAGCTGCAGATCTGGAGACCTGGGTTTGAATCACCCAGCTGCCCCTAGGTGCATACTGTGTGATCCTGAGCAAGTCACTTAACTTCCTTGTGCTCCCAGGTCACATCTGGAAACAAGCTTCAGCTTAGTGTGCTATTCCTGGTTAAACAATGTTCCCTTTCCCATCCCAAAAAATAAAAGGAGCACTGAAGATAAAATCAAACTTCAATCCACCCATAGGGAGGAGCCATGGGATGGAAACACACTGTTCGGTTGTACAAAAAGAAATACACAAGAACACTGAACACAAGATAATGACGGGCAATGGGGGACCTTGAGATCCATCTAGTCTGCTCATGAATCCTATCCCCTGCCCCTAAAGGTTGCTTGTTTTGCTTTGACTATAGTGTCAGTCCCATGCATGTTTAAATTCATTCACCATCTTTGCTGTAACCACCTCTGGGAGAAGGCTGTTCCATGGGTCTGTCACCCTCTCCGTGAAAAAGTATTTCCTGGCATTATTTCTTAATGTCCCCCCTCTCAGGCGTAGGTTCTGCCCTTTAGTACACGCCTCTTTGTTGGCCTGGAAGAGGCAAGACAGCTTTATTTCTAAGGCACCCAAATCTTGAAGGCTCTGGGCGCCATACATAATAAAAACAGAATACAAACTAGACAGATAATTTTTGTATAGTAGCAATGTATTTAAAACAGCATTCTAAAAACATAAATATACAATAAATAATGCAACAGCTGAGAGGAGGGTAGGGGCAGATGGCTTAACAGGTTGTCTGCCTGAACTGTGTTTATACCTTTGATGAATTTGAATGTTTCTATCATGTCCCTCCTGTCCCTTCTCTGTTCCAGGGAGTACAAATGCCTTAGTCTAGATATATATGGCTTGTGATGGAGGCCCTGCACCATCTTAGTGGCCCTTCTCTGAATAGTCTCCAAGTGCTCCTTGTCCTCCTTTAGGTGGGGCCTCCAGAACTGGACACAGTATTCCAGGTGTGGCCTCACCAAGGATCTACAGAGTGGGATGATTACTTCTTGTTTCCTGCTCATAATTCCCCTGCCTATGCATCCGAGGATACTGCTTGTCTTTCGTGCTGCTTATACATAGACAATTTGACTGACAGGGCAACAAACCCAAATACGATAACTTGAAAAAAGAGCACAGAAAGGCAGTCAATGACCTAGCAGAGGATAAAAACACAGTAATCAAACAAGCAGATAAGCGGGGGATAGTACTAATGGACAGAAACCAACACAAAAACATGCATATGGCTTTGTTAAGCAAGGAACAAAGCTATGAACTAATTAAAGAAGATCCCACGAAAAGTTTTAAAAGAGAGGTGGCATACTCATTGGAAGAATTCAAGAGTAATGGTTGACTCTAGAATTGGGAAGCAGATATACTTTTAAATAAAAATCCAACACCACCAATATTTTATGCATCCCTAAACTCCGATAAAACAGCACAAACTTTTCTGGTAGGCCTACAGTGTCGGACATAAACTCCCTGTTTGAGCCAATATTGCAATATATCAACTACCACTTACAACCAATGACAGAAAAAAACTAGCACCTACGTCAGAGATACTGGAGACATGATAAAAAACTTGAGATGCTTACAACAGCAGGAACTGAACAGGACTTTCGAGTAACAGTAGATGTTGTGGATCTTTATACACCTATACTACATGCGGAAGGCATAGAAACAATGTGCAAAATGCTAGATCAGAGGGGTAGGGAAGCAGCGTCCAAGACCTTAGTCTTTACAAGAACTAGCAGAAATAATTTTTTTTTGTATTATTTATACTCCTCCCCCTGGCACCCCAACGGACACTCCTACAGAGCGCCATCACCCACCACACCCCCATCTCGGCCCTGTACCACCATCTCCTGACCCTGTCTCGCAGCCTTACCTGGGTAACTCAACCTTTTCCTGTGTCAGGAGGGTCCCTCTCCAAGGGGGAAGTGCCATCAGGTGAACTGCATACCCCAGGAGGCTGCCGCCGGGTATGTCCGGGCTGTCTGGGGCCTTGTGGTAGTGAGGGACAGGCACTCGTCATACGATTGACAGGGAGCCCAATTTTCCATTTTTCTTGGCCCGCCCCACGTACTGGCTGTAAGGACGGCATCCTGAAATGGGGACGTGCAGGAGGACGCGTCGAGGCCTCATGCCCTCCAAGCTCATCCACCAATCCACCTGCAGGAGCACAGGATCATCCTACCCCACCTCCCTGAAGGAAAGCATCCAATGGACGCTTTTGAGACCCCTCCCTGCTGGTCTCCGATCCTGGTACCCGGGCTCAGGGCATGAACCCGGGTCACCACCATGCCAAGGAGAAATAATTTTGACAAAAAATTATTTTGAATTTGATGATTAATTCTTTTTACAAAAGAGAGGTATGGCCATGGGTAGCACTATGGCCCCAGTGTATGCCAATAAATTTATGCATGAATTTGAAATGAAGAATGTAGCAGAAAGAACAAAAAAAAACATATTTTGAATCTGTAAGAGCATGGTACAGATATATAGACAATGTATTTTTTATCTGGACAGACACAATAGAAAACCTGACAGAATTTTATAACTACCTAAACAGAATTAATGTAAATATTAAATTTGTGATACAACACAGCCAAACCAGTATCCCGTAACTAGACTTGATGATCAGAAAAGAAGGAAAGACACTGCAGATGACTCTGTACAGAAAAAAAGTCAGACAGAAACACACTATTGCATGGAAAGAGTTTCCATGAGCCCAAATTGATAAACAGTATACTATGCTCACTACTGGTAAGAGTCAGATGTAATTGCAGTCTAGAAACAGAATTTGTGGAGAACAACAATGACATGCTCACAAGATTTTGACAAAGGGGCTATAAAAATAAAACACTGGTACAAGCAGACAAAAAGATTCAAACACAGAAAAGGGAAGAGACAATGATTGCCAAACAGAAACACAATAAAACAGAATAGTGTTTTCTATAAAGTATAACAATTTTTTTTTTTCAATTTTATTTATATAGCGGCTTTCAAAACCAAGGCACTGTACAGAAACATTAAAATTAATAAAATCCAAACATTTAAAAGTCAACCACGACTAACTAGAGTATGCTAAAGCAAAGA
Source organism: Neoceratodus forsteri (assembly GCA_016271365.2). NCBI lineage: Eukaryota > Metazoa > Chordata > Ceratodontiformes > Ceratodontidae > Neoceratodus > Neoceratodus forsteri. The sequence goes on from CM057459.1 coordinate 984,170,367, forward strand.
TCGTTTTCAAGGCAACCTTAAAACTATCGACGGTTGGACATTCTCTCAACCAACGAGGTAGAGAATTCCACAGGGTTGGTGCTGAAAAAGCAAAGGCACGAGATCCTGATGACTTTAATCAAACCCTGGGAATCTTCAGCAATCCCTCGTTGGCGGGACGGAGGGGGCAATAGGGAATCAGGAGATCTTTCAGGTAACTGGGTCCCCGATCATGTAGAGCTTTAAAGGTTAGTAAACCAACCTTAAAGGTGATCCGCCACCAAACAGGCAGCCACTGCAGTTCACAGAGCACAGGCGTAATATGACTGGTTCTAGAAGTCCCAGTCAAAAGCCTGGCTGCCGCGTTCTGCACCAGCTGAAGGCAGCGGATATCAACTCCTGGTAGCCCTAGGTAGAGGGAACTGCAGTAGTTCAGACGAGTAGTGATAAAGACGTGGACCAATGTTGGAAGATCCGCCGGGGGAACCAGATGTTTCACCCGGGTGATATTCCTCAGATGGTAAAAAGAGGATTTGACAACAGCTGACACCTGAGATTTCAGGGTCAGACCATCATCAAAAATAACGCCCAGATTTCGCACCTGTTCAGAGGTAGAGAGCGGTACACCACCAAGTAATAAACCTGATGGTTGTCCAGCTCCCATACCCACCCCTGGACGACCTGGATCCACAACCAATACCTCAGTCTTATTCGGATTGAGTCTCAACCAGCTCGAACTCATCCAAAGTCTGATCTCCACAAGGCAGTTATTAAGTACAGAGAGTGCATCACCCTGACCGGGGAGAAAGGACAGATACAGCGGAGTGTCATCTGCATAGCAGTGAAAACCCAGACTATCACCTGATGATTTCTCCCAATGGCAGCATATACACTGCAAACAACATGGGAGCTAAAATGGAGCCCTGTGGTACCCCACAAGGCAGGGAGTGAGCGCCAGAGGAATAAATTCTGGTGACAACTCTCTGAGACCTGTCCGTGAGGTAAGAACGAAACCATTTGAGGACTGTACCAGACAGCCCACAAAAGACCAGCAGGCGCCCAATAGCACTCCATGGTCTACAGTGTCAAATGCAGCAGAGAGACGAGAAGGACCAGAATGGCACGCCTTCGATCTCTAGCTATAAGAGGTCGCTCAATACCCAGACAAGGGCAGTCTCTGTACTATGCCTTTCCTGAAGCCAGACTGGAGAGTATCATAGACATTGTGAGATATAAGATGATCATCCAATTGCAACGCAACTGCCTTTTCAATAACCTTACCAACAAATGGCAGGTTAGAGATAGGCCGGTAGTTAGCTAGACAATCTGGATCCAAGGAGGATTTTTTAAGGAGTGGTTGAACTACCGCCTCCTTAAGGGGATCAGGGAAAGACCCCCCTCTCCAAAGACTTCCAGACAATGTCTGCAAGGATTGGGTAGATAACTTCTACACAACCTACTAAAAGAGGTGTAGGACCCGGATCCAAACTACAACTAGTTGGTCGCATTGTTTGGATGATCTTCACAATGTCCCCGAATTCCGGCCGGTGAAAGTCTAACCAGACAGACCGAGGACAAGCCACTTCTAGTCAACCACCGAAATCCCCCATAGGAGGGGTCGGACCAATGCTGGACCTGATGCCGGCAACCTTATCCGCAAAAAAACGAGAAAACTCCTCGCATCTTAGCTGAGAAAAAGCTTCTCTGGGCTGAAGACAGACTGGATTGCACAATCTGTCCACAGTCTGGAAAAGCTGAGCTGGTCAATGTTGTGCAGCAGAAATCTCTCTGGACAGGAATTCTGCCTTCTTACGAGTGATTTCTGATTGATAGCCATCATAATGTGCCATCAACCTAAGCCTGTTGGCATCAAGGCCAGACTTCCGCCAGGCTCTCTCCAGCCTTCGGCCAACTCGCCTTAACTCCTTCAAGGAGCCATCAAACCACGGGCTCCTTGAACGGAGGGCGAGAGGCCGAACACGAACAGGAGCAATTTTGTCCAGAGCATCTCCTACTGCCTTATTATAGGCTAATACAAGATCATCTGGACTCATGCATTCACCCGACAAACTCGATAGATCCAGTACCGCCATTAGGTCACTGGGGTTAACACCCCTTAAAGGGCAGTACTGAACCATCTCCGTAGGGGCAGACCTATTAGAGGGGGCCCTGAAACTGAACCTTATGGTGTAATGGTCAGACCAACTGACAGGTTCCACCCCAAATCAGCCATCTCCATACCCAAGAGAAAGACCAGCTCCAGTGAATGACCCCCTATATGGGTAGAGGAGGTAACTACCTGTGTCAGGCCCAGCATATTCATCAGCTGGAGGAGATTTTGACCAAAATAAGAGAGTTCATCGTCGACCCAGGCATTGAAGTCCCCCAGAACTATCAGTCTGGGAAACCTCAGCACCAGGTCGACAATGAAGTCTGCTATCTCCTGCAGGAATTCTCCACCGTCACCTGGTGGACGGCAGACGAGGATCAAACCCACAGCCTACACCCTCTACCAGGATATATTCAAAGGATCTGGTGTTTCCCAATGGCACATCCACAAGGCCCAGCTCAGATTTAAACATAATGGCCACACCCCCACCCCTACGATCCAGCCTTGGACGGTGTATCACCGAGAACCCGGCTAGAGTTGCCGAGGCCAATATAGGGCCTGGATTTTCATCCAGCCAGGTCTCGGTGATGCAAGTCAGATCAGATGATCCAACAAGATCAGCAATAATAGCTGTCTTGTTCTTAATTGATCTGGCATTGCATAACATGGCCAAGGCAGGATGAGCTGTCAGGGAAGACCTCGGCACCTGTCCAATTACTTCAGAACCCTTGGGTATGGGGACAAGACAAGAGTAACCTCTATCCTGACCCCAATTCACCCCAGGGCGTCTCCTGGACCCCAAAACCCCAATCCGCCCTTCCCTTTCCTGTCCCCCACCAGGCCCGGCTCTCCACCTTCGTCCACGCTTCCTCAGGATGCCCAACGCACGACACCTAAAATAGGTGTCGGATGACAGTGGTGGGCATTCAAAAGGACGTAATTCCCTGAGCCTAGTGGGGGAATAATGCCCAACCGTCACTACGCCTGTCCAACACATTTTAATTAATCAAATCAGCTATAAAGAAAACAAAAAATAAAACAAAACCTATAAATATCAAAGCTATAAATAAAAACACTCTCCAATCTCTCTCACAGAGGGGGAGCAGAATAAAACAAACAATATTACAAAAATATAAAACAAAACCCCACCTAAAATACACAAATTAAACCCCAACCCAAAGATAACCCAAAAAACAAAAAATACAGTAATAAAGTAACATCAAATTGTCCAAAAGGACACAATGTCCAATGTCATCATATGCTACTGGATACTGAACCCGGGTTAAAACTAAGATAACTGGCAGAAAACAGAGTCTATATTATAGAGTTCAGTGCAGCACATCTCATGTGCAACAATCCAACAAGTCATCAGTATATTAAAAAATATTGTATACTCCCCCAATACCACCTCTCACATGGTGGGGGAACCATTCATAAATGAATCCAGACATTAATCCATAACTGTAAAGAAAAATAAATGTGCACCGCACTCTCACCACCCCTATGTCTAGGAACAGGGCAGGGGAAAGGCAAGTCAGTTTCTCCAGCAGATCCAGTCACAAAACAGGAATCAAGATCGAATCCAAGCAGGGAAAGGCAAATCAGTTTTCAGCAGATCCAGTCACAAAACAGGAATCCAGATCAAATCCAGACAGGGAAGGCCGAACACTGACACAGTCCCCGCAGCAGATCCTGCAGCTCGATCCAAAACCGAAAAACTCCAGACAAACAAGCAACTCCAGGGAACAGTCACAGGCAGGCACACAGGCCCCTTCGCTTAACAGAAGCCAAACACCCCCCCAGCTGGTCGACGACCAGTAGCTACAGATGCCTCAGCGATCAGCCAAACAGCTGACTCCTAAGGCGGCTTAGCAGAAGCCCCAGTTTCTCCCAGCTCCCTAGGGAATAAACGAGGCAACTCCTGCCCGGTCGAAGACCGAAACGGCGGCCGTAGCTCCCGGAAACACAAATAGATCTCCGCCCGATCAGTATTTGCCAAAGCAAACCCTGCTTGAGCCCGCTGTTTAAAACGAACTCCTTCCCTTGTTACAAGTTCTTCCAAGCAAATCCACAGCTCCGAAACCGAACTCCTTCCCTTGTTGCAAGTTCTTCCAAGCAAATCCACAGATACAGAAATTAAAAGGATATTCAACGAACACTGGCACCTGTTAACTGTGGAAAATGACACAACACATACTCGAAAAAATAGACCAATAGTAGCTGCTAAAAAAGTTACATTAAAGGATAAACTGGTGACATCCCAGTTTAAGATCCCCAGCGCCCAGGATATTCCTCTACTATTAGGACCCCTAGAACCAGGAATGATGCCCTGCGGATGATGCTCCATGTGTGGCCATACAAGTAAAAAAGAGAAGTTTAGACACCCACACAAAGGACAAACATTCCCTAGAAAACTACACAGAAGTCGCACTTCAGAAGCAGCAACCTATGTTTTACAGTGCCCTTGATATAAACTTTATGTAGGGCAAACAACAAGAGTGCTAAAAGTCAGGGTGCAGGAAGATAAAGGCTACACAAGGAGAAAGGATGAGACATCGCAAGTCGCAATACATTTTGTAAATGAGGGACACACAGGAGCATCACTCAGGTTTTGGGGACTGGAGGTGGTGCAACAGCGAGAAAGGGGAGGTGATCATCAGAAAATAAATTGATAAAGCTGAGATGGAATGGATTTTCAATCAGAAAACACTACAAAGAAATATTGGGATGAATACAGACACAAATTGAAATGCCTGTTGGTAAAAACATACAGACATAAAGCGATAAGTAGATAACTAGATATAAAAACATTTATACACCAGATGGAAGGTGAAAGAATAAATACCAAAAAATACAAAAGAACAGTATACAGGATCGCTGGGATTGACATGTTGTGCTCGCTTGTCCACTGACATGCCTGCCCTTCTAGACCCGATTTATCAGGCATCCCCTTTTCCCAGCCCCACACCCCAAAAGGAGGAGGCAAATAACTAACATTTGCATTTAGCAAACGGAATACTCTTGTTCATATCACTTAGCTAGATATAACATGGAAGAATGTCCTACAGAAATAATCATTTTTAATAAATAAAATAAAAAAAAAGTATTAAAATGTTTGGAAATGCCATTAGGGGAAATGAAGCTGCACACAGCCCAATCGTCAAAACACTATGCCACTCAAAGGCATGGTATATAGTTGCTAAGTAACAACCTGCGAGCCATTCGCTAGCAGGTTACCATGATAATACACAACGTGGGTTGACGGTCAGGCCAAGAGGTTAAGGAAGTGCTCCTACGCAGTAAGGGTACACTTCAAATGCCACTTGAACTGCATGGGGACAGAAGTAGTAACAAAGTGAAATGAAGAGGTAAATAAAATAAAATGTGCTAAGGTTGAATGAATATATTATAAAGAAAGTAGACAAGTAGAAAGCTAACCAACAAACACTTACTACAGATGTCCATGTAAGAACAAGAAGCACAACAACCAGGAAGTATTCAGACAAAAAATTAAGGTATGACAAAGCACTAACCAGAGTTAAGAATTCAAAGCAAATCATGTAGAAAGAATAAGTTAACAAACAGTGACTGCAGCAGAAAACAGAAATAGAGGGCGTGGCACATAAAGAAAAAAAAAAGAGGTGGACAGAATTACTAAAATAACGTAAAGAAAAGTAAACTAAAGCTATAAAACATATGGGTAAATAATCATAGGAGTTCCCCGTGTTTCTTACAGGATGCATAATGAAAGTGAAAGATAATGAAATGCACAAACCAAACTGAATACAGGAGAAACAGAACAGGAGAGTGCTTCTGATAAAGGGATAGGTCAGGCTGCAATTAGCAGACTGAAAATAACAGCACACTTATATAATGGTAAAGCCAGCACAATGTTTATATATATAAAGTTATATATATATATATATATATATATATATATATATATAGTTATACATAAAATATAAAGTTGAACTTAAGAAAAACAATGTTGCTTCAGGTGGTATAAAGGTTGAAGGATTATACAAAACTAGGAAATCTCAGTGAACTACTGTAAATAATGAAGTCTGGAATTGATGGTAATTTCATATTTAAAGTTGTAAAGACAAAATGTTATAAAAAAAATTAATCATGTAAAATGAAACTTAATGAAATAATTTTGAATTATTACAGAAAGAATCCCTTGGAAAAATCACCTGACAGTGCAAAATGTCAGGGCAAAATAAAGAACGTTATTGGATTCAAAAATCATTTAAGAATTCATTAAGCATTATTTGCATGTTCCCAACACAATACTTTTGACTTTGGAACAGCCGGGAGTGCCTGATCCGAAGGAAGAGGACCAGCAGGATCTGATGAATGGTGGCTCGGAACCGGTTCCAAGGAAGTAGGACCAGCGGATGGCGGCCCTGCCGGCACCTGGTGGGGAGGGCCTGGAGAAGGGACCACTGGATGTGGCTGAAGAGCCAAAGGCGCCGGGGGCGGGGGGGAGGACCCCACGGGCTCGGGCTGAGGCCCAGTAGGAGTGGGCAACAGCTGGCATCGGTCTGGCGGACCATCGCTGGGCCCCAAACAGGCATCAGTAGAAGAACTGGCACCCAGAGAACCGGCCTGGCCTCCTGGCTGAGAACCTTGATGGGGGAAGGGCCTGAGCGTCAGGGGCGGGGGAACAGGGGAAGAGTCCCTGAACCCGCAGAGGCGCCACCTGCCACAGACACCAAGGCGTAAGGCACAGCCAGAGGGAAGGAGAGCTGGTGTGGCCACTGAAGTCAATCCCCTCCCCCCCCCACCGCTGAAGGAAGAACCAGAATCGGCCGCAGCTCGGGAGCGGACCGCTCACGGTCCTGATGCTTCTTGTGTTTCTTCTTGAAAGAGAAGGCCTCTACAGAGGTCCCCACAGTGGATCAGACCTACAGCTCTTTCTCCATGGTGGCCAATCTTTGCTGGAAGAGACGGGCCTCCAGAACCTTCTGGTGTCTTTTTTGCATGACCTGGCTGAACTTCTGGCATGCCTGGCAGGCTTCGGTATCGTGATCCAGGCCTAGGCAGATGATGCAGGCAGAGTGGCCATCCTTTTCAGGAACTTGTTTGCCGCAGACACACACAGACGTGTGGGGATCCAAAGAGGAGGTCGACGACGTCATGCAGTCGAAAGTAAAGGTGAACTACAATAAACAAAAAATAACAAAGTTTGAAGAAATGACGGTCGACTGGAGCAGTTTTCCACAAGGTCTGACAAACGCAGGTCAATGGCATGAAAAGAACTGAGGTGGGTGTGGGGGACTGCCCCTCTTATACCATGGGTGGACGCCAGTGTGTTAACGTCTGGGGTGGTCCCCTTGTTGTAGACTGCTAGCTAGAAGGTTTTCCATGTGGTTCTGGTGCCTTAGTCCTAACGATGTTGCCTACTGCAAGAGCACCCTTGAAGTAAGCTCATAATTTGTATTTTGCCAATCATACTGTCCTTTGGGAGTCCTAGAACAGGCTGCTAAAAAGTAAAGCACCTGGAGTAAAAAAATTAGTTACTCATAATAAATTAATATAGTTGTAAAGTACCTAAATAGATTGCAACCCAAAGAAATGTGTGTGCATGATACAGACAAAACCTTTAACAAGCCAAGTTAAATACAGCTAGCAAATCAAAAACTCTGATTTCTACATAATGGAATGTAACAATGGGTGAAGAAAATACCAAATAATGCTAATAAAACTTTTTGTATTTAATAAATGAGACCTTCTAAAGATATGGAAAGATATCAATAATGTGACTATTTTAAACCTAAATAGGAATGTGCCCTAAGAGTGAAAATCCATTGCGTTTCATACTGCAATAGTCTTTTTTGTCTGTCACCACCCATTGGATATCATAGGTACATGTTCAATTCCCATGAACGGAAAACAGTTAGGACTACTGTTGTGGAATTCTGCAAAATGTGCTCCAATCATACTATTAGATTTAGTTCTTACTACAGAACAAATGTGTTCTTGGATTCTTTCTTTTAAAGCACAGATAATACAACCCACGTAAATTTCAGGACATGAACAAATCAAAACATAAACCACAAAAGTTCTAGTGCAATTGATAAGTTAATGAATAGAAACAGATCCATCAAGACTAGGATATACAAAGGACTTCCCTCGTGTACAATACTGGCAAATACTACATCTTCCACAATGAAAAACACCCAAGGGGACATGGAGGTTTCCAGCCTGATCTATAATAAGCCTTCTCTTGGAATAAAAGCTACAGGTAAGCAAATCTTTTAAACTTTCACCCCTGCAGTACGTTATTCTGGACCTGTGACCAATTACTGTACTGAGGACCGGGTCTCCATTTAAAACATCCCACTGTTTATTCATTATTGCTGCAAATTCTGGGGCTAAACGACTGTACGTTGTGACAAAAGTAACAGGCTGGTTCTCATTTATGGGTTTAGCATGCAATGGACCAGAGTAGAATATGGTCTGTACACAGACTTAAGTTCTGGTCCCCAACAAGTAAAGCAATGTACTTCGATGGCAGGAAGAGAGGTGGTTGGGGCTGGCACATTTGTATATGCTGCAGGCACATACTTGATGCTGTGTGTCACTATTAAGAACCAGTGATGTCTGTGTAACAAGCCAGTCCCTGGGGTTACTATGATCCCATCATTTTTAGATCAGGGAGGACACCTGGGCAGTCCAGAGGGTGTAAACTCCACAATGCATTACATTATCACCCGCTTAGCTCTGCTGGGGCAGGGGATGATGTAATGGAATTTGGAACTCTCGCAGCAGCATAAGTCTCAGTGTTCTACTGCTGTTTGGCTTCTGTGAGTCAGTCTGAAGTTGGAGTTTGGAGCTAAGAGTTCTACAGGCAAGTGGTGTTCTGCCAAGGTCACTTGTCAGAGGGAAGGATCCTCAGTTTGTTATTTTCTCACTCTAGTACGGTAACCTCTGACTGGTTTTGTGGGACGTAGTGGCTACCAGATCCTGTGAAGCCCCGAGGGGGTTGAAGATTGCTCAGCAGAAGAAACAGGACTGAAGGTTCAGAAAGTAGTTTGGGGGAAATCCCCGAAAGACAGAACTAACAGAACTACACAGAATGTAGACTCAGTGTGTTTTGCAAACCAGAAAGCTATGGATTTTGGATGAGAACTGTGGAGTTCAAGTGTTTTAACAAATGTATTGGGGCACAACATGCTGTAAGTACAAAATTAATTTTTGTTCTGCTGTGGGTTGGCTGGTGCCTTGCTAGGAGCCCAACAAAGGTAAGATGCAGGCTCTCAGAACACTTGCACAACAAATGTGGGGTAAGGATGTCTCCTGTGGCCTCTATGTGGCTGGAGAATCCGGTGTTCCTAAAATGTAATGGCAGAGAGAGTGTCTAGCTCTGGCCACAGTGAGCTGACCCCTCACTCCAGGTTTCAAGGGACCTAACTGATTACAAGGAAGGATCAGAGGTGTTAACTTCACCTAGTGGTGCTTGAATTTAGTGCTGTGGCAACATCCACTTTAAATGCACTGGTAAAGTCCAGAGATCCCTAAACAAAAGGATGGATGTCCGTTCGAAGTGTTCTTGTGAGAAGAAAAAATTACTCACCTTAGTAATGTTGTTTCTTCTAATGGAGTCTTGCTATATTATGACATATGCAGTGAGTCCCAACCTTCGAACTGCTCCGGAGGTGAAAGAGTTAACTTTCCATGCCAGGCATGGAACGCTGAGCTCGAGCTCGGTTGAAACTCTGTCTGTTGTTATTCAAACTCAAACTGTCAGATCTTTATGAGCTAAACTCACTAAGGTCCTGTGTGGAAGCTGTAAACCTAAACTAGCCAACTGGCTACTAAATATAAGAACACATTTTTTGGTCCCAAAACAAAGACTCAAGTCAGGAGACCCAAAAAATGAAAAACACAACACTCAGTCACCCCAAAAAAGGGAGGGGTGAAAAACAAAGGTGGCATCTACTAGTGCCAACATGCACTGCCCACCCACATCCCAAAACAGAGGTTCTGAGAGGGGCAGGGGGGGGAGGTCATAATATAGCAAGACTCCATTAGAAGAAACAACATTACTAAGCTGAATAATTTTTTCTTCAAACAACAACATGAAGTCTTGCTATATTATGACATATGCAGACCACACAGCAGTACCTCCAAGGAGGAGGGACAGAACCTACTTAGGAAACAGGCTCTGAAGCACAGCTGTGCCAAACCGAGCATCACTCCTAGCCTGGGTGTCCAGAGAATAATGCTTGGTAAAAGTGTGAACTGTTTTCCAGGTAGCTGCTTGACAAATCTCCAGAATGGGGATGTCCCTGGCAGCAGCCAGGGAAGCAGCTGTACCTCTGGTAGAGTGAGCCCTCAGGCCTGAGGAGGAACCTTACCCAGCTTTTCATAACATAATTGGATGCAAGAGACAATCCACCTGGCAATGGATCTTTTAGTGGCAGGTTTCCCTTTACCAACCTCACCATAAGTGAGGAACAGTTGGAGGGAGTCAAACCTGTGACCCTTGGTATGCTCAATGTAGCAACTAAGGGCTCTCTTCACATCTAAGCTGTGCAGCCTCCTCTCGCCAGAGGAGGAATGGTCAGTGAAGTACACTGGAAGAGAAATATATTGATTAAGGTGGAAATCTGAAACCACCTTAGGCAAGAACTTCCTGTTAGTCCTGAGGACCACCTTATCTCTATGAAAAGAGATAAAATCAGGCTCCACTGACAAAGGTTGTAATTCACTTATGTGTCTGGCAGAAGTGATGGCTACCAGAAACACAGTCTTCCAAGTCAAATACTTAAGCTCTGCTGAAGACAGGGGCTCAAAGGGAGGTTGCATAAGCTGAGCAATGCAAACATTAAGATCCCAGGAAGGGCAGGGTCCCTGAATGGAGGGTTGGTGTGAAGCAATCCCTTAAAAAACTTAGAGAATACAGGATGAGCTGAAAGAGAAGAGGGTTTACCTGCTGAAATGAAAGCAGACACAGCTGCCAAATGCACTTTTAGGGTAGCTGGTCTGAGCCCCAAAGTGTTCAAATGGACCATATAATCCAGGACTGTGGGTAAATCAGCAGATTCTGGGGAAATATGCTTCCCAGAGCACCATATGGAAAACCTCTTCCATTTGGAATTGTAAGTAGCCCTGGTGGAAGGCTTTCTAGAAGCCTTCAATATAGCCATTACACCTTGGGAGAGGTGTAGATCAGCAAACTCTAACTCTTCAAGAGTCAGGCCTTGAGATTGAGAGATTTGAGGTTCGAGTACCAAACCCTTCCCTGAGTACAGGTTAACAGATTATGATTCCTGGGAAGACACAGGGGAAGATGGACTGCTAAGGACAGTAGGAGTGGATACCAGGGTTGTCTGGCCCAATCTGGAGCAATCAGAATCACTTTGCAGGATTGAGATCTGATTTTGACAAACACTTTGAACAGGAGAGGGAAGGGGGGAAAAGCATAGAGAAACTTCCCTTCCCAATTGAGAAGTAAGGCATCCAGAGGGACTGAGCCCAACACTGGGAGCCTGCAGCAAAAGAGGGGAAGTTGGTGATTGTCTGGGGCTGCAAAAAGATCTATCTGCGGGGTGTCCCATCTGGCAAATATTACCTCCAGGACTAGGGGATCCAGTGACCATTCGTGATGGCCCTGGGAAATCCTGCTGAGAGCATCTGCCAGGACATTGTCCTTGCCTGGGAGGTGAACTGCCGTAAGGGGGTGTTCAGGGAGTAAGCCAGAGACCACAACTTCATTGCTTCGGTGCACAAGGCCGTAGACCGAGTGCCTCCTTGCTTGTTGATATACCACATTGTAGTGGTGTTGTCTGTTCTGACCTGTACAACTTTGTTCTGAACAGATTTGGAAAAAGCTTGAAGTGCTAGAAAAACTGCTCTGAGCTCCAACAGGTTGATGTGGAGCAGAGATTCCTGAGGGGACCACAGTCCCTGGGTAGTGAGGTCGCCCATGTGAGCTCCCCACCCAAGAGGGATGCATCTGTAGTAAGGATTAAAGAGTGAGACTGAGTGACAAAGGGAACCCCTTGTCTCAGATTGCTCTGATCCTGCCACCACTGTAGGGCTTGGATCAGGGTTCGAGTCACTGGGATCAACTTGGTTAGAGGATCCTTTCTTTGAGACCAAAAGGCTCTCAAATGGAACTGGATGTCCCTCATCTGAAATCTTGCTCCTTGCACTACTGCTATAGAAGCAGCCATGTGCCCCAGGAGGCTGTAAAATGCCTTGCTGGTGCGAGAGACCTGCAGGGTGAATGAGGAGGCCAGAGAGACCAGGGTCCTTGCCCTGTCCAAAGGAAGGAAGGCTCTGGCTTCCTCTGTGTTCAGTTCTGCACCTATGAAGGTGAGGAGCTGGACAGGCTCTAGAACTGACTTTGGAAGATTCAGAAGGAAACCTAGAGAGGTAAGCAGTTGCTGAGTTATATGAAGATGTAACTTGACTTGGTCTGGAGACTGGCCTACTATGAGCCAGTTGTCCAGGTAAGGGAAGATGGCAATTTTTTGCCTTCTTAGGTAGGCAACTGCTACTGCCAGGCATTTTGTGAATACCCTTGGAGCAGAGGTGAGGCCAAAGGGCATTGCTCTGAACTGGTAATGGCCTGAGGGCAGCTCGAACCTGAGGTACTTTCGAGGGAGCTTCTGATGAGAATATGGAAGTAGGCATCCTTGAGGTCCAGGGACGCTAGCCAGTCCCCTGGCCTTAGGGAGGTAGAATAATTCCCAGAGTCACCATTTTGAATTTTGGTTTAAAAGGTGCTTGTTTAGGTATCTGAGATCCAGGATGGGCCGCCATTCTCCTGTCTTTTTTGGGGTAAGGAAGTACCTGGAGTACAATCCTTTGCCCTGGTGTAGGGGTGGAACCCTTTCCACGGCTCTGAGAGCCAGGAGGGTAGAGACTTCTGCCTCTAGGACAAGTGCCTCTGATGGATTTGCAGGTGGAAAGGATCTGGTTCTCATCTTTGGAAATGTTTTGAAGCTGAGAACCAGTCTCTGGCTTACTACTTCCAGGACCCATTTGTCTGATGTCAGAGACTTCCAGTCCTGGACAAAGTAAGCCAGCCTGCCCCCTACAGGTAGTTGAGAATCGGCCCTGGCCACCCCATCAGGGTGCCTGCTTGGCAGGGGCTTTAGGCTGAGGGGTGGAAGCAGGCCTGCTTGTACCCAGTCTGCCTCTCCCTCTAAAGAACCCCCTCTGGGCGTAAGCTGAAGAGGAGGCCTGGGCTTGGTAAAAAGGCCTATGAAAAGGCCTGTCCCTGGAAGGCTGCCTTTGAGGAGTGGCCTGCCTTTCCTTGGCCTGTGCACTCCTATAGGTGGTCCTATACTCATCCATTTTCTTCATGTAATTCTCTGTCTGCTCCCCAAACAGAGAATTACCCACAACAGGAAAATTCATGGCCTTAGTCTGGGTATCCTGTGACAGGCTAGTACACCTGAGCCAAGCCATTCCTGCAGTGCCACAGATGTAGCCATGACTCTGGATGACACATCATTAGAGTCCACTGCAGCATGGAATTGCACCTTAGATGCCTCAATACCATCAGCAGCCACCTGCTCCAGCTCCTTGGCAAGCTGGCCAGGGACCTGTTTTGCTAGAGCCATAACAGTATCCCATCTGGATTTCTGATATCTAGCAACATAAGCCATATAATTTGCCTGTCTGAGGCCTAAGGATGCTGCCATGTACTGTTTCTTTGCCATGGCCTCAATCCTCCTGGAGTCCTTGTCTGGGGGGTGTGAGGCCAAGGGAATATTTGCCTTGTCACAGGCTGCAGCCTGCACTACCCCAACATGGCTGCATTGTTGTGTAAGGAACTCCGTATCAGAGCCTGACAATGTGTACCTCTTGTCCATTCTCTTATCAACAGGAGGTATAGTGTGAGGAGTTTTTAAATTTTACTGTCTGTTTCCCAAAAGATTTATGCAAAGGAACAGACAGTCTCCTAGACTCTGGGATATCCATCATTTCCACATAGTCAGGCTCCTCTTGATCATCCACAGTTTCCTCCATAGGGAGCTGGAGGGTTTCAGCCACTTTTTTATAAAACATAAAATGAGAAGGGGACTCAGAAAGCCTAGGAGGAGACACTCCTGAAGGTCTGTCTGGGGAGATGTCCGGTTCAATGGGCACATCCAGACTTTCAAATCCACATTCACTCTCCTCATACTCCTCTTTCCCTCTTCCGGTTCATAAAATTCCTCTAAATCATACTCTTGAACCGGTGGAACCGGCCGAACGGTACGCTTACCTGATGGTGCCGGTTCGGTCGGAACCGGGGAAAGCGACTGGACAATTTTAATCGCTTTGGCTATTTCTTCAGCAGTTGGAGAGGAAAGTTTTGGCTCCATACCAGCTGATTTCCTAGTCCTTTTTGCTGGAACTGACTCCTCCGAGTCAGCTCTCCTTTTGGCCGAGGAAGTCTCGCCCTGGTCAGAGGGCACTCCCTCCGGTTCGGTTGGAACCGAACCGGGCTGGCCATCCGGGTCAGCGGACTTCTTGGCCTCCCTTTCCCTGAGCCTACCAACTCTCTTTTCCAGGGTAGCTGCAGGAAAATTTTTGCAAATCTGGCAGTCTGCATTGAGGTGGTCAAACCCCAGACAATAAACACAAGTGGTGTGGGGGTCAGCCTTGGCAAAGACTTCCCCACAGACACTGCAGTGTTGAAACCCAGTGGGCCCGGTTTTTCTTTTGGGTTTCTCAGACATAGTGACAGTCCTAACCAAACTTGCCCGTTTATGGCAGTCTGCCAAGCAAGACCCTTTTATCGGTTCCCAACGGTGTCACGGGTTGTGGAAAAAAACATAATAAAATCCGTTTTTTTAGAACCGATAAGAACCGGTAACCACGCTCTAAAAGACAGATTAATATATTTTAAAACAACCTGATCGGTTCAAACCGAACCGATAACCGTCTACAAGTTCCACACAGAAGAAATAAACGTAAAACCTATCTAGTACTCACAATACCACAGACAGAGCTTGAACCGACCGGTTGCGGTTTAAATTCGGTCAAAAAAACGAAAAAATAATACTTTAACCGACAAAATGAACCGAGCAGAAGGAGAAAATCTCCGGAGCGACTGTTCAGTGAGGCGGAGTAAAGAATCTGACAGTTTGAGTTTGAATAACAACAGACAGAGTTTTCAACCGAGCTCGAGCTCAGCGTTCCATGCCTGGCATGGAAAGTTAACTCTTTCACCTCCGGAGCAGTTTGAAGGTTGGGACTCACTGCATATGTCATAATATAGCAAGACTTCATGTTGTTTGAAGTTCCAGTACTGCAAGAAAGAGTTGAAATGTTTCTGCCTGCTAAAAGTGTGCCACCTGTCCATACAGCTACAAGCCCTGGGGACACCACCATTCTTCTGTTACCATTCTGTCAGAAACAAAAGTCACACAATACAATCCAAATTTTCTGTTTGTGGACATTCCATCTCTGAGTGACCTGTGTGAGTTTTTGGGGCCCCCACAGATAGGAAACACACCACAGCCCTGGCACCTCTCCCCCGGACCTGGGTAGAAATGAAAACATTACTCACCATAGTAACGTTTCTGCTAATGGAGTCTTGCTGTATTCTGACTATATGACTATATTCTGACTATATGCAGTTAGCACCAGCACTTGAACTGCTCCGGAGAGTAAAGGGTTTACCCTATGGCAAGGCACAGAGCATTGAGCTCGAGCTCGGTTTTCAAACCTCTGTCTGTGGTAGTTTGAAGTCTAACCATCAGATTCTTACGAGCACTAAACTAACTACAATAGTTAGAAATAGTTTCTAAAATGTTTATGCCAAAAGGCACCAAACAGATTTTTAGGGTCAAAAAACTCAAGTCGAGAACCCCAAAAAGAATATAACCAGGTAGTGAAAATGATCAAAACATTTATAATAAAGACCCTTAATAAGATGAGGCATGCCAAGTACACCTCTGGGGTGCAGCACTGTGCCTGCCAGACCACATCCCAAAACTACTAGGTTCCAGGAGGGGAGGCAGGGAAGGAGGTCAGAATACAGCAAGACTCCATTTAAAGAAACAATATTACTATGGTGAGTAATTTTTTCTTCAAACAACATGAAGTCTTGCTGTAATCTGACTATATGCAGACTACCAAGCAGTACCCCCTTGGAGGAGGGAGTCACAGAACCTGTTTTGGGAACAGGCTCTGCAGCACAGCTGTGCCAAACCTAGCATCAGTTCTTGACTGAATGTACAGAGAGTAATGCTTGGTAAATGTGTGAACAGTTTTCCAGGTGGCTGCTTTACAGATTTCCACTAATGGTATGTCTCTAGCTGTTGCGACCGAAGCAGCTGTACCTCTGGTGGAGTGAGCCCTCAGGCCTGAGGGAGGCTCTTTCCCCAACTTTGAATAGCAGAACTGGATACAGGAGACAATCCATCTGGTGGCAGGTTTGCCCTTTCCCACTTCTCCATAAGTGAGAAACAACTGAGAACAGCCATTTCTATGGGCCTTACTGTGTTCCACATAGTAACTAAGAGCCCTCTTTACATCAAGACTGTGTAATCTTCTCTCCCCAAAGGAAGAATGGTCAGTGAAAAATACAAGCAATGACAGACTGATTCAAATGAAAGTCGGATACCACCTTGGGAAGAAACTTTCTGTTGGTTCGAAGGGCCACCTTATCCCTGTGAAATGAAATGAAGTCAGGTTCCACTGATAAAGCCTGTAATTCACTGATTCTTCTGGCAGAGGTAATGGCTACCAGGAATACAGTTTTCCAAGTCAAGTACTTTAGCTCAGCTAAGGATAGAGGCTCAAAAGGGGGCTGCATAAGCTGTGCAATACAGATATTCAGATCCCAAGAAGGGGTAGGCTCCCGAAAATGAGGATTAACATGTGCCAGACCCTTGAAAAATTTCTTGAAAAGTGGATGAGATGCCAGGAAAGAGCCCTTACCAGCAGAAAGGAAGGCAGACACAGCTGCCAAATGTATCTTGAGAGTGGTAGGCCGGAGGCCTAGACTGTTAAGATGCACCACATAGTCCAATACAGTAGCAATATCAGCCAGCTCTGGCAAGACATGTTTCTGGGAACACCAAAACCCAAATCTTTTCCATTTGGAGTTGTAAGTCTTTCTAGTAGCAGGTTTCCTGCTAACCTTTAAAATGTCCAAGACTGATTGAGAAAGATGCAGGCTTGCATATTCTAGCTCTTCAAGAGCCAGGCTTTGAGCCTGAGAGTCTGAAGGCTGGGGTAAATAATCCTCCCCTGAGAGGAGGTAAGGAGAATGAACTGTCTGGGAAGACACAGAGGCACTGTCACTGACAGTGACAAGAGATGGGGGTACCAAGGTTGTCTGGCCCAGTCTGGAACCACTAGAATCACCTTGGAGGGCTTAGACCTGATCTTGATCAGGACCCTGAATATCAGAGAAAAAGGAGGACATGCACAGAGAAACCCGCTTGTCCAATTCAACAAGAGAGCATCCTAAGGGACAGGGCCCAGAATAGGCGGTCTGCAGCAAAAGAGAGGAAGTTGGTGATTGTTCGGGGCTGCAAAGAGATCTATCTCTGGAGTGCCCCATCTCTTGAAAATGACCTGAAGAATTAAGAGGGTTAAGGTCCTTTCGTGGTGACCCTGGGAAATCGTGCTGAGAGCCTCTGCTAGAATATTGTCCTTCCCTGGGAGATGCACAGCCATCAGGGAAGCCTGAAGGGAATAAGCTAGAGACCATGTTTTCATGGCCTCTGTGCACAAGGCCGAGGATCGAGTGCCTCCCTGCTTGTTGATGTACCACATGGTTGTGGTATTGTGTGTCCTGATCTGCACCACTTTCCCCTGAAAAGCAGTTGAGAATGTCTGAAGTGCTAGAATGACAGCTCTCAGTTCGAGAAGGTTTATGTGTAGAAGAGACTCCTGGTGAGACCAGGTTTCCTGAGCTGTATGCTGATCTAGGTGAGCCCCCCACCCCAGTAAAGAGGCATCTATGGTAAGAATCACTGAAGGAGCCTGACTGATAAAAGGGGCACCTTGTCAAAGATTGTTCTCCTCCAGCCACCACTGGAGGGCCTGAATTAGGGTTTGAGACACAGGAACCAATTTGGAGAGAGGGTCTTTTTTTCTGAGGCCAATAAGATCGAAGATGAAACTGAATATCTCACATCTGAAACCCTGCTCCATGGACCACTGCTGTGGATGCTGCCATGTGACCCAGCAACTGTAGAAAGTGTCTGGCTGGACGAGAAACTAGAGGACGAAAAGAGGAAGCCAGAGTGACAAGGGACTGAACCCTTGAGAGAGGAAGAAATGCTCTTGCTTTAAGAGTGTCTAGTTCCACCCCTATGAAAGTGAGGATCCGAGCTGGTTCCCGGACAGACTTTTCTAGGTTCAGAATGAAACCCAAGGAGTCTAGAAGTTTTTGAGTGACCTCTAGGGCTGACTTGACTTGGTCTGAGGACTGGCCTACAACGAGCCAGTCATCCAGGTATGGGAACAGAAGGATACCCAGTCTCCTGAGGAATGCCACCACTACTGCGAGACACTTGGTGAACACCCTTGGAGCAGATGTCAGGCCAAAAGGCATGGCTCTGAATTGGTAATGGCCTGAGGGCAACTCAAACCTGAGGTACTTTCTATGGGAATGTCTGATAGGTATGTGGAAGTAGGCATCCTTGAGATCCAGAGAGGTTAGCCAGTCTCCTGGTCTCAGAGAGGGAAGAATTACTCCCAGAGTCACCATCTTGAATTTTGGTGTTAAGTGTTTGTTCGGGTACCTTAAATCTAGGATGGGTCGCCACTCCCCTGTCTTTTTTGGGGTAAGGAAGTATCTAGAGTACAGTCCTTTTCCCCTGTGACAATGAGGTACCTTCTCTACTGCTTGCAGAAGCAGAAGAAAGGAGACTTCTGCATCTAAGGCCTTTGTCTCCAAGGGAGAGGGAGGACAGAAGGACCTTGCTCTCATTTTTGGGAACCTTTTGAAACTGAGAACAAGTCCCTGGCTCACTACTTCCCAGACCCATTTGTCTGAAGTAATAGACTCCCAGGCCTGGGAGTAGTAAGCCAACCTGCGTCCTACTGGAACTGGGGAGGCGACCCTGACTGACACCTCAGGGTGTCTGTTTGGCAGGGGGCTTAGACTGCGTGGATGATGGGGTCCTGGTCATCCCACGCCTGCCTCTTCCCCTAAAGAACCCCCTCTGCTGGAAAGAAAAGGAGGAGGGCTGAGCTTGGTAGAAAGGCCTGTCAAAAGGCCTGCCCCTGCCAGCCCTGAATTGCTGCTTCTGAGGAGTGACCTGCTTTTCCCTGGCTGCAGCACTCCTATAGGTGGTCCTATATTCATCCATCTTCTTCATGTAGTTCTCTGTTTGCTCACCAAACACAGAATTACCAGTTACAGGGAAATCCATGGCCTTAGTCTGGGTATCCTGTGAAAGACTGGTACATCTAAGCCAAGCAAACCTCCTTATGGAGATAGATGTAGCCATGACTCTAGAATGCACATCATTTGAGTCTACAGCAGCATGAAATTGCACTTTGGATGCCTCTATACCATCTACGGCCACCTGCTCCAGCTCCTGCTAGGTGTGGATCTCTAGCCAGCTCCAGAACCGCAGTCCCACATAGACTTCTGGTACCTGGCTGTATATGCCATGTAATTTGATTGCCTGAGTCCCAAAGAGGATGCCAAGTACTGTTTCTTAGCCATGGCATCCACTTTCCTGGAATCCTTATCTGTGGGGGTGAGATGCCAGGGGAATACTAGCCCTGTCACAGGCTGCAGCCTGCACTACCCCAACATGGCTGCAATGTGCTGAAAGGAATTTCATGCCAGGGCCTGATAAAGCATACCTCCTGTCCACTGTTTTATCCACAGGAGGAATGGATGTGGGAAATTGCATGATTTTTTGTGTCTGTTTCCCCAGGGAATTCTGCAAAGGGATAGACACTCTCTTTGACTCTGGAACATCCATCATTTCCACATAATCAGGCTCCTCCTGATCCTGATCAGCCTCTTCCACAGGAAGCTGAAGAGTCTCAGCCACCTTCTTGTAGAACAAGAAGTGGGAAGGGGACTCAGAAAGCCTGGGAGGGGAAACACTGGAAGGCCTGTCTGGGGAAATGTCCGGCCCTACTGGCTCATCTAGACCTTCAAACTCTCCTTCTTCGTCATCTTCTTCCTCCTCCCAATCGCCCTCATAGTATGCTTCCGGATCAATATCTGAGGCAAAAACTTCTGACCAAACCGATCGCCTTTGAACTGATGTTGGTTCGGTCAGAACCGGGCAATGCAATTGCACTATAGAGATTGCTTTCGCTATTTCCTCAGCAGCCAGAACATGAGGTGTTGGATCCAAACCGGCTGATTTTCTTTTTCTATTTGATGGAACCAACTCCAGAGTCAGCTCTCCTTTTTCCCCGAAGAGGTATCACCCAGATCAGTGGGCACCTCTTCAGGTTCGGTAGCAACCGAACCGGGCTGGCCATCCGTGTCAACAGACTTCTCGGCCTCCTTTTCCTTCAGCCTACTCAAATGTTTTTCAAGAGTGGCCTTAGGAATGTTATTACAAATTTGGCAGTCTACCTTGAGGTGGTCAAATCCCAGACAATAAACACATACGAGATGGGGATCAGCCTTAGCAAAGGCCTCCCCACACTCGGTACAGTGTTGAAACCCAGAGGGACTGGTTTTCTTTTTGGGTTTCTCAGACATGTCGAATATTAGAAAAAGTCACCCTCCTCAGCTTTCAAGCAAGGTAACTAAAATCTACTGCTTCCAACCATGTCAAGGGTCAGTTAAAAAAAATCCAGATTTTTTTAGGAACCGATAAGTACTAGAAAACCACAAATATTAGTACAGAGAATCAGAAAAACCAATAGGTTTCGGTTCTGAACCGGACCGACCGGAAAAGAACCACAGACAGAATAATTTCTAACAATTTCAACAAAATACCACTACCTACTACTACAACTTACTGTTAGCGAGACAGAGGTAAAAATACTGATGAAATTACGAACTGCGGTTGAAACAATGGACAGATACAAACTTTTACCGAACCGAGGCGCAGGAGGGATCTCCAGAGCGACTTCACAGTTAGGTGGCGTAAGAAATCTGATAGTTAGACTTCAGAGTACCACAGACAAAGGTTTGAAAACCGAGCTCGAGCTCAATGTTCTATGCCTTGGCATAGTGTTAACTCTTTACTCTCCGGAGCAGTTCAAGTGCTAGGGCTAACTGCATATAGTCAGAATACAGACATATAGTCAGAATACAGCAAGACTTCATGTTGTTTGAAAGAAATTTTTTTTCTGTAACCCTCCCCTGCCTCCTAGATGCTCGAGCCAGGGGTTGCCCTAATGCCAGGGTGTACCCTTTGTTGTTGTGGAAGTTGCCTTGCTGACAAGTTGCCATTTACAAAAATGTGGGTGTGCATTACAGAAATGGAGGAGCTGGCTTACATCTGCCTCAAATGTTATGGTCCAGCTCTAAGACCAAACAGTATGGCTCTGTGGAGAAGACGGCCACTAGAAATATATATTTTTTTCCACAGATTAAGCTATAATCTGTTGAGTATACCACAAATCATTTAGCAAAGCAGTTGTACCTCTTTAAGCAAATCATTCCGCTCTTTGGATAGCGCTTTCTGTGTAACTTCAAGTATTTCAAACCTTTTCCTGAAGTCTGACAGTTCATTTTCAAGTGCATCTCTCTCCCTGTTGAGAGAAAAAAAAAAGGTGAAATGCTAAGATAGGGAAATCATGATATGGCTTAATGTAATAAACTTAAGTTCCTAGTTACGGGATACTGTCATCTATGCATCGGGCCACTCCACACCTGCTATAGCATCCTCACTACAGTAAGACTTCCTGTCATCGAGGCACGGGTCAGGAAGCATAGGAAAATCAGAAGCAGTTTCAAAATTCACAAATAGCATTTTATTATTAACAGAAAAATACAAATTTTTCAGTATAACTATTTACAATGGCAGTATGAACATAGAAAACAGAGTCATCCTTTTTTCTTCTCAATTTCAAATCTCAGTCTCTGTCTCTCTCTCTCTCTTGTACAAGCATTGCTGCTTTTTTTATAAGTCTGTGCCCGGGAAACTCATTAAGAAAACAAAATGCTTCTCACACAACGTTCTTGTAAGTTTCCAATGTTCTTGCAGGTGCAGCAAAAAGAACATAATGACACAGAACTAGCCTCTTGTTGACAGCTCTGCACAGTTTGCACACTGGCATCTCAGTTTAACCCCTTGAGTTCCAAACAGCTTTTTGCAATCACCTCAACAGTATAACTATATACATTTTCAAACAAAGGGATCTCCGCATCAGTTACATTTCCACATAATGATTCACATATATTTTTATACCTGCAGATATGCAAGGGGTGAAAACAGAAACAGCAAGGGAAGGTAGAGATAGCGAGAGACGGAGAACTGTGAAACTGTCGGAGTGATCAATTCCTAGGTCTCGTAAGAAAATTTGGTTGCGCAACCACAAACAAGAGACAGAAAAGGACAGGACAGAACAGATCCTTGCGTTAAACTCTTTCTGTGTAACAAATGGGGCAGGGACTTACTCAACCCTATCACACTTCCATAATGTATTATGCTGGTTTCAAGCCAACCAGCTCAAAGTAAATACCAAAAAGATGGTGTCAATGACCTTTGGCACCAGTCAAAAGTTAGCAAGGCTATGACCTCTCCCGTGTTCTCCACCCCTTATGGTATCCAGCTGGACGTAGCTCCACTTATAAATACCTCAGCGTGTGGCTTGACAGCAACCTAGACTTTTAGCACACATTGATGCTATATAGTCAAATCCACGCCCCAAACTAGGCATCCTCGACCGAAAGGACAGTATCTCCACTAATGTATGGAAGGACCTACTTATCAAAATGATCCTCCCCATTTTTGATTATGCTGATATAGTCTACTGTGCAGCCCCTCCCTCCACTCTTGCTAGGCTGGACACCATCTATGATGCCTTCTGCTGTTCTGCTACTATCTCTTCTCCCTGCATGCATCACTGCTCCCTTTATTCCACTCTTGCAATAACTCCCTTACCCTCGCATCGTCTTTCCCACTGCTCCTCCCTCATTGGAAAATACTGGTTCTCCCCCCAACCTATACTCTGTACTCTCCCCATCTCCTACCTCCTCCAATCCCCTTCACTCCAGAGACTCCCATTCCTTCTCGATTCCCTACCCTCACTCTATTACCAGTCTATCAGCCTTCTCTTATTGTCTCCCCTCCTTATGGAACCAGCTTCCTCCTTTTCTTCACCAAGCACCATTCCTACTATTCCTAAAACATTTACTAAAGCCAACCTCCTGCCCCATCTGCTACTGTTTCTCCCCCCAACCCTCCCTCTCTCCTCCGTGCTGCCCCACCCCTCCTCTCCCTTTTCTTCCCCCCTGCTGCCCTACCCCTCCTCTCTCTCCAATGCTGTCCCACCCTTTACCTATTTGCTCCCTCCTCTTCCTCTCTCCCTCATCCGAGGGCCTAGCCTCACTACCATAACCCTCTTGATCTCTCCCCCGCGCACCTTTTGGAAATCCTTATTTAACATTGTATTTAGTACTGCTACATTTATAACCGAGTATTTATTCCACTATTTATTTATGCTTCCACAGTATTTTTGCACTTTAATACTGCTGATGCTGATTCATTTCATTGTAACTGCCACTGTTTCGTTCCAATTTTCCCCTTCCCCCAGGTCACTCCTAGAAATGAGCTTCGGCTCCGTGTGCCTTTCCAGTTTACCAAACTTTTCAATAATATATATATGTGTGTATAAAAAATCTATGCTCAGCCTTAATGCTGTTTCTTTCTTCCAGAAAGCTGATGTTAGGTGCCATGAGGCTGAGGTCTGATGGACTACTGCTGTTTATTTCTAATAATGAACATATTTTCTGGGCACAGTACAGTGCAGATGGATCTAGGCATGGTACGGTGAACAAATGAAAATGACGTACCTACCGTAATTCCTGATCTTCTTGGACACGTCTTCACCATTTATTCATATGTCTGGGTTCAAGGACCCTACGGGAGCCAAAAATCTTCAGTAGGGCTGGCATCCTGGCAGGACCACGCATGCGCAGCATCATGAGATTAGTTTGTACCTTTGTAGGTTACCTCGGTGTTGACCCACCAACTGCCTCAATACCTTTTTTACCGAGGAGGTGCAGCATACTAAAACTTAGGAAACACCTAACATCAGTCAAATGTAAGCTGACTGAGAGACTACTGCAACAAAGGATCATAGATCATATTAAGCAAGAAGGTTTAATGGATATTACACAGCATGGATTTGTATGAGGTAGATCATGCCTGACAAACTTGTTAAACTTTTTCGAAACTGTGAGTGCTGTACTGGACAAAGGTATGCCAGTAGATGTAATTTTTCTGGACTACTCAAAGGCCTTTGATTCTGTTTCACATAAGACCCTCATAGAGCAACTCATTTCTTGATATCTTGATTTCAGCAAGGCCTTTGACTCTGTGCCCCACAAAAGGTTGATCAGGAAGTTGGTGGATCTTGGGGTTGGGGAAAAGATGGCCAGAAGGGTGGAAAACTGGCTGAAGGACAGAACCCAGAGGGTGGTTGTGGGGGGAGTTATATCTGGCATCAGACAGGTAACCAGTGGGGTCCCGCAGGGCTCGGTGCTGTGGTCGGTGGTGTTCAATGTCTTCATCAATGACACTGGAGATGTCACTAAGGGCAAATGTGCCTAATCGCAGATGATACCAAACTTTGTGGGAGAGTGGACACAGCTGAAGGGATATAGGACCTACAGGAAGATCTGGAAAAGCTAGAGAAGTGATCCAGGATATGGCAGCTTGGCTTCAATGCCAAGAAATGCAAAATTCTGCATATTGGAGCCAAGAATCCTAAGACAGAGTACTACCTGGATGGAGTCAGAGTAAAAAAAAACATGCAAAGAAGATTGTGGTGGCTACCTTGATAAATGTGTAGAGGGACAAAATATCCAGAGCTGGTACTTTTTAGATTCAGTAGGCCCTAGGTGTTACTGTGACACTTGTATGATATCCCGTTAGAATTTTATGCATCATTGTATAACGGAGTTTGATATCTTGCATGAATGCTCCTTTCTCTGTTTAGCTATGCTAGGCCACTCTTGCAGTGAAACTGAAGTGCAGGTAGAAAAAATAATTTTTTACTGTATGAGGTTCTACAACACTTGTAAAAGTAAGATCATACCTAACGTAGCGTTTCAACAAGTGTCGACAAAAATTCCCCACAGACAAGGCTTTCGTGCTCACTAATTGTACACCCTGGCATGCTTAGCTGGACTTGCTGGTTGGACATACTATGCAACTTACTAACCTTCCAAACATGTCTGTAATTAAAGCTCCCACCCTGGACCAAAAATGGGATCTTGGCATACATAATTTCTTGTTGCACACCCCTTCCCCCAACTGAATTTGTCAGGAAAGCAATAGGTCATCAAAGCATCAGTAAATCTATAAGGTCAGTTGGCATTCATCTGTATTCCCCTCCCCCGGGTCGTGCCTGAAAATAGGCAGAATTTGTCTAGTGCCCTTACCCGGTCAACAAAAACTAAATAAATAAATCTGCATCAGAGGAGGAGAAAGACCTGGAAGTGATGATCACTAGTGACCTGAAGCACTCCACACAGGGCAAGAAAGCATCAGCAAAGGCAAACAAGATGCTGGGATGCATATCTAGCGGGATCAGTAGTAGGAGAGAGGAGGTTATACTGCCCTTGTACAGGTCACTGGTAAGGCTGCATCTAGAGTATGGAGTTCAGCACTGGTGCCCACACCTCAAAAAGGACATTAACCTGCTGGAGAAGGTCCACAGGAGGGCTACAAAGACGACAGCTGGTCAGCAGGGTAAGGCATATGAGGAGATGTTAAGGGCATTGAACATGTACTCCCTGGAAGACAGGAGATGGAGAGAGAGAGAGAGAGGGGACATGATTAGAACCTTCAAGTACTTGAAAGGGATAAATAAGGTTGATAAGAAGAGTCTCTTTAAGCTGAGTGGCAACCATAACACAAGGGGGCACAGTCTTAAGCTGGAGGGTGGGAGGTCAGGAAGCACTTCTTCACAGAGAGGGTGGTGGACACTTAGAATGCGCTACCAGAAGAGGTAATCTTATTGAAGACAATGGCCAGCTTTAAGAGAGGCTGGGACAGGCATAGGGGGAGGGCAAGGGTCATGGGTAGGGAGGAGTGGGGACAGAGGGCAGGGATATTTGCTCAAGCTACAGACCCTGCAATACAAGCAGACTTGATAGACCAAATGTCCTCCTTCTGCTGGCTTCTTCGTACTAACACCCTAACATTATTAATTGGGTTGATTCTTGGCTGGAAGACCGTAAGCAGAGAGTTGTTATAAAAGGTAATTTTTCCACTTGGGGCAAAGTGACTAGCAGGGTACCCCAATGATCGGCATTGGGCCCTACACTATTCAACATTTTAGTCTCTTCTGTGCAACCTAATGGTGCAGTATGGATGAGTAATTACACGGACGACTGTAAAATCAGCAGTCTCATCAGGAATCCTTCTGATGCTGAGCTCTTCCAAAAACATTTAGGGATTCACTAATTATATGTGCAGATAATAATAATTTAAGCTTCAATAAAACAAAGTGTAATGTATTGCATTTGGGTAAAAAAAATCTTAATATATCACATAAGCTTAAGGATCATACTATTTCCCAAATAACAGAAGAAAGACTTGGGAGTACTTATCTCTGAGAAGTTATCCTTTGAATCACACATTACATCTACGGTCAGAAAGTGTTACAGAATACTGGGTTGTATTTTTAGAAATATTGAAAGTAGAAATGTTGACGTCTTATTGCCTTTATATTCAAGTTTAGTGAGACCTCACTTGGAATACTGTTCCCAGTGTTGTGCTCAAGCGACAATTTAAAGTAAAAAAAAAAAAAAGGTAGATGGAGTCCAAAGGTGGTTAACTAAAAACATAAAGAAAACTAAAAATGTAAACTATATCAACAGAATAAAGCAACAGGACTTTTTTTCAGTAGAATACAGACAGGTTAGAGGTGACCTATGTCTAACACTCAAAGCATTCTAGGACAGAGGACTTATGGAGACAATATGTCTGGTGGAGTATAAATCCAAAAAACATATCAGGGCTCACACATTTAGGCTCATTGCAGAAAGATGTTTAACTAATAGAAGATGTAATTTCTATACCCAGAGAGTCGTAACAATTTGTATTATCCACATATGTTGCTGAAAGTGAAAATATGTCAACATTTAAAAGCTGTCTAGATAACTATATGGGTGAAAGCAAATATGAGTACCACCTGTAGGTGGCGAGTTCATTAAGGGCATTTGCCTCTAGAACTCTGTTTCCAGACTATGAACCTATGAACCTAACCTAACAAGGACATAAGACAGCCCTTTTTGACCCATATAAGAAGAGTCAAATTAAACAATGTCTTCACAACCCCACCAACGAGAGAGTGAAGACCAGGAACAGAATGAGTGAGCCCAGGGGATGGCAAGTGGGCATATGACTAAACGGTGAAGACTTGTCCAAGAAGATCAAGAATTATGGTAGGTAAATAATTTTCAGATTTTCCTTGACTTAAAGTCTTCACGGTTTATTCATACTTCTGAGTTACAGTACCAAGCTAAACCAATCCCCCAAACAGGGCAGCAGGAGACAGAGCTCATTCAGGACAGAATTCCATTAAGGACTGTCCTGCCAAAGGAAGCATGCTGTCTGGCATGGACATCCAGAGTGTAGTGCTTCACAAAAGTGTGCACTGAGCTCCAGGTAGCAACTTTGCAAATCTCAGTAATGGGAATTGAGCATATTTCCACCAGGGACGCAGCAACCAGTCTAGTCCAGTGGGTGCGTGCCCAGTGTTCCAAGCTGATCTGTGCCATAGAATAGCAATGGCGAAGGTATGCCACTATCCAAGCAGAAATGCATCTGATGGATACTGGCTGACCCAGCCGGGCCGTACTGACAGACACAAAGAGCTGCTTTGCTTGACTGATGTCCCTAGTCCTATCTATGTAGAATCGCAGGGCTCTCTTAACAGCCAAGGAATGAAGGGTGCATTCCCCTTTATTTTGGAAGTTAGCAAAGTGGATAGGCAGAACCAAGAACTGGTTGAGGTGGAAATCTGAAATCACCTTGGGTAGGAACTTAGTGTGAGTATGGAGAACCACCTTGTATTTGTGAAAGATGGTGTATGGAGGGTCTCTGACTAGGGCATGTATCTCAGACACCTGAATGGCCACCAGAAAGGTGGTCTTCCAGGTCAGGAACTTCAACTCACACGAGGCTAGAGGCTATGTAAGCATATCCAGCACGAGATTAATCTCACAGGCGGCAACTGGCTTTCTAACTAGTAGCCTTGTGTGAAGAATGCCTTTGAGGAATCTCTTGAACAAAGGCAGCTGAGCCAGAGACATATTCTGTACTGGCTCATGATAGGCAGAAAACGCACAGAGATGTACCTTGACCGTTGAATATTGCAGTCCTGCATCAGAAAGGTCCAACATGTACTCCAATACATTATTTGGTGCGCATCAGAATGGATCTAGAGGGATCTTAGCACACCATAGAAGGAAACGCTTCTATTAGACGTGTAGGTCTTCCTGGTGGAGGACTTACACGCTGTCAAAAGAATCTGTGAGAATCTCGGAGAAACTTTGAACATGCCCACTTCCATCTCCTTAGGAGCCAGGCATGGAGATGAAGGGAGTGCCGACTGGGATGAACCAGGGATCCCTGTGTCAGTAGGTCCATTCGTAGAGGCACTTGCCTCGGAGGGCCCTCCGACAATTTGTCGATTAATGGAAACCAGGTCTGTCAAGGCCAGTATGGTACAATTAGAATCATCTTGCCCTCCTGCGCCTCTAGTCTGAGCAGCACGTTCTGAACTTGGGGTACTGGAGGAAATGTGCACAGAAAGCATCTTGTCCACCACAGTCTGACTGCATCCTGACAGAAAACGCCAGGTTCTGGATTTCTGGAGCAGAATAGAGGCAGTTTTGCATTGACTGGGGATGCAAAAAGGTCCATGTCCAGGCTGCCCCCACTCTCGAAGACTGATTGCATGATATCTGGTGCAAGTGACCACTCATGACGATCCACTTCTGTTCTGTGGAAGTGATCCGCTAGATTGTTCTGAATTCCTGGCAGACAGACTGCTTGAATCAGAGTGCTGTGTTCGAGGCACCATTCCTATACCCTTGTGGCTTCTCTGCACAAGGGGTAGGAGTGGGCTCCCCCCTGTCTGTTGATGTAATACATCACCAACTTGTCTGTCTGAAAAAGGATGACTGTCACAGAGCACTTGCCTCAGGGCTCGAACAGCGTACAGGGCCACTCATCTCCAGAACATTGATGTGTAGACGAGACTCCTCCTTGGTCCACACTCCCCAAGTGTGGAACTCCTGGCAGTGAGCCCCCCAGCCGAGCAGAGATGCATCCATGGTGATGGTAATCAGACTCCGGAGAGGCAAAGGGGAAACCCCTGATGAAGGTTGTCTTGCTGAATCCATGCAAATGACCTCCTCAGAGGACCTGTCACTTTGATGGAGTACAATTGTGGATGTGTAGTTGGGAGCACTGTGTGCTGAGCATCCACTGAGTGGTTCTCATGTGCAGTCAAGCCAGAGGCACTGTGAAAATGTAAGAAGCTATGAGACCCAACATTTGCTGCATGGAGTGAGCTCGCACAGGGTTGTTTCTCTGATCAAGCGAGCCATCTGCTGAATGTCGTTCCTCCTGTTCACCGGAAGAAACGCCCTCACTCTGCAAGTGTTGAGGAGGGCCCCTATGAAGAGGAGCTGCTGTGAGGCTTGTAGCTGCAACTTCTCCTGGTTTAGCAGAACCCCGATGGAGATGAGGAATTGAGACTATGTGGAGACTGCCTCCCGTGTCTCCTACCTTGATGGGCTTGCCAAAAGCCAATCGTCTAGGTAGGGAAAGACTTGAACACCAAGCTTTTGGAGGTGTGCAGCAAGAACTGCGAAACATTTTGCAAAGAGTAGAGGCGCCAAAGACAGCCCCAACGGCAGGATTCTGAATTGGTAATGTTTTCCCAAGGCCACAAAACGAAGGTACTTGAGGTGACTTGGGTGCACTGGAAAGTGCTGGTAGGCATCTTGCACATCCAGGGAGGCCAGCCAGTCATACTGATGAAGGAGTGGCAGTAGTGTTCCTAGGGAGACCATCTTAAACTTCTCCTTGAACAAGAACTTGTTTAACTTTCTGAGGTAGAGAATCGGGCGCATGCCACCTGTCTTTCTTTGGAACCAGAAAGTAATGGGAGTAGAAACCTGTGTTCCTTTCTGCCAGGGAACAACTTCTACCGTCCTGTTTTTGAGAAGGCCCTGTATTTCGGAAGTGAGAAGGTCTGACTGAGTGGTGGACAGGCTGTTCTGCCGCTTGGGAGGATGATCCAGAGGGATCTCTGTGAAGCTGAGAGAGTAACCCTCTTGAACAATCCTGAGGATCCATCTGTCCAAAGTGATGGACTTCCATTGGTTGTAAAACGGAGTCAGACGACCTCCCACTGCCCTGGAAATGTCAACCTCAGGCAGTTGAGGTGAGACTGGGGCCAGACTTTCACAGGGTGGCACTGGGCGCTTTCAAGCCCTGTGCCTTGTGCTGCGTTTTCTTTTGAGGTTCAGGAGGCTGGTTCCTGTTAGGGGCTCCTCAGCCTCTTCCTTGAAAGGAGTGCCTGTTTTGAAAAAACTGACTGTTCCTGCCCCTCTGGGGAGCTGAAGGAGTCAACCTGGCTGTTTCAATGGCAGTTCTAGTTTTCTGGGTGGCCTCTAGTGCTTGCTCAACTTGAGGGCCAAACAGATAAGAACCATCAAAAGAGACATTTATTGTTGTTGAGCATCAGAAGAAAATCCCGATGTTCTGAGCCAGGAGTGCCGCCCGATACAGATTCCAGTGGCAGCTGCCCTAGCTGCAGTGTGATAGGCATCCACAGAAGCTTTCAGCTGATACCTGTTGGATTCTATACCCCTGGTAATACTTTGTAGAAGCTCCAAATTCTCAACCATAGACTGAAGAAAGTTCCAAAGCAAGTATTCATATTGGAAGAAGTGCTCCTGATAACAGGCAATACGCATGTCCAGGGTTGCAGCTGCAAAAGCCTGTTTCCCCAAGGTGTCAATTTTACGAGATTCCTTATTGATAAAACCTGCTGATGTCTCCTGAAGGCGAATGTTCAGCTTTGTCATTGTCCGCAAGGAGAACCAAAGCATCTGCGATTGATTGCAATGCTAAGAAAGCTCTCTCCATGGGAGGGGCATACTTCCTGTCTATGGACTTGGCCACAGAAGGAATCAGAGCTGGCCTCTCCCACACTGCTTGTGATAAAGTCTCAAAGGGAGAGGGGGCAGGAGGCGTAAGGCTTATAGGAATGTTAGGAATATGAAGGACCTCGTGGTGCAAACATCTGCCTGGGTCTACAGAGAAGGTCTGTAAAGCCAGAGTTGCCCCCATATTTTTGAGAAGAAATTGAAAGGAAAGGTCTTCAACTAGGGGTTCAGCTGGGACAGAGGGCTTCTCATCCAAGACGTAGGATGAGTCATCCTCACCGCCGTCAGACAGAATAAGGTCAGTGTCAGACTCATCATGTTCCACCTCTACCCTGTAGAAATCAGAAGCTGCTCCTGCAAGGCTGTAGCCAGGCCTAGGCAAGGGGTACACAGGTGACAACGGAACCACCATAGGCGTCAAAGACCTCAGCGCCATGTGCCACACCGTAGTACCCAGCACCACATGTGGCATCGAATAATCCAGCGCTGGATTCAGCACCGAAAAACCCAGCGCCAGATGCAGAACTGGCATCTGAGAACCAGTGCCAGATCTGAAAAAGGAGGGGGGGGGAGTGGTACCTGTGCCAGACCCTGCGAGGAAACAGAATGAGGGGGATAGGCACGTGAAATGGGCATCAATGACACTGGTACCGGCGATGGTGGATTTTCCATCGCTGGCACTGAACACATGTCCCATTCCGAAAGCCCAGACCACGGCCCAGCGGCTTCAAGATCCGAGGGCTCCGGAACCAGGTCCACCGGAAAAGGCAAATGAGACAGATGCTGTACCCAATGCTCCATAACAGTGGCCCAGTAATGAAACTGCCCACCAGAAACCCTGCAGGAGGACAGAGAGGAGCTCCAGTGTTGAGAGTCCCGTCCATTAAGAGTGGAGGCCACCGGGGACCCCGGAGGGGTCAAGGTGGGCCCACTGCTCTCCACTACCGAAGACTTTCTCGCAGATCTATCAAAGGGTGATCTCGAGTGGTACCTCTTCTTCTGCTGGGAAGAGGAACTCTAGGATGATCGGCGCTGGGTCCCCAATTAAGACCAGGAACAGGCCTGCTTCTTTTTGTGCTTACAGGAGGACTGTCCTTCCTCCCAAGCAATGGACTGCCCATGGTCAGACCCCCTTCGAAAAGTGTGGCAGACCGGACACAGCCCCACTACCAGAACAGCTTTCCAGCAAACTCTCACTACCATCACCGAAACCGTCCATGGTCAATTCCGTCAATGGCAGGCTGCGAGAAAACTTTTTTTTTTAAATAACGAAGAATAATAAGAATAATACTACTAAAATGAACTGAACAACTATATGCTGCTGTTGTATACACATGAAGATTTGAATCCTGGCGGGTGAGCGATGTTGTCACTGAAGCGCACTCAGCGGTGGGGGAAAAAAGGAACTGAGGCAGTTAGAGGGTCGACGCCGAGGTAGCCTACACAGGTATGAGCTAATCTCACGGTGCCGGGCATGCGTGGTCCTGCCATGACACCAGCCCTCCTTAAGATTTTTGACTCCCGCAGGGTCCTAGCACCTCCAGCTTGAACCCAGAAATATGAATAAATAGCAACGACTTTAAGCCCAGGAAGATATACAAGATTTAGCATAATTATGATATGGAACTTTAGTAGCTATATAGAGCTCATTTTCAGTTATCCTGGACTCTGCATTTTAAAATATAGGTCCTCGCTTGTCGTAAATTGATGGTTATCTTTCACTATTATCCTGAAACCAGTAAGGTTTATGCTGGTTTATATATTTTGCCCTCACTGATGCAACACCCTAGGCATGATGTGCATCTTATCCTACTGTAATATAAGTGCATTATATTTTTGTAAGTGCTTCCACTGTGGATACATTTTTTAAGTTCTATTTATAAAAAGCAGTAAATATAGATAAAAAAAACAGGATTTTAAATCATTTTCTTTTCATATACAACACGTCATTTGCAACAGACTACTCTGCATGAGGCTCTTTTGTCTGTTAAAAGCAGCAGTATGCTCTAGTCTAAAGTGCATTTTAAATGGGTTAAATGCAGTACAGCACAAGTAGTCAGCAAACTGTGATAAAATGCAACTGCACTCACTTTCCTTATGGGCAGAATGTGATGTATTGTGGGGAGCCTGAAACAGCAGAGTTTGAAGGAAACAGATCAGGAAAGCAAGTGGGGCATAAACTTAGTTTGTCAGTATTGGTGAGTAGAAGTAAAAGATCGTGAAAGCATGTCAGGCTGGATTTGATGTTTGGATTGCAGTCCGGAGTTATCCCTGGCCTATTCCCCCACCTCCGGACTGACTCAATTAGCTCTTCGACACTGGAAATCCTTATTGGCGCTGAAATCCCTCTGGTTTATAGTGGGTTTCCTTTAAAAAACACTGCAGTTGCTCCAGTCTTTTTTTGTTACCAACATATGAAAACTGCCAGCAGAAGAGGTCATTCGGTCTATCAAGTCTGCTCAATTTTGCAGCTAGCATCCTATTCTGCAGCTGTCCCTCCCTCCCTACCCCCGACCCTCCTTTGCCCAGTCCCAGCCTCTCTTGAAGCATCCCACTGTTCTACAGGCCACCACCTTTGCTGGTAGGCATTCCATTCTCGCACCACCCTCTCCATAAAAGCACCTTCTCAATTCTTCCTAAACCTTCCACCTTCTAATCTCATTCCATGGCCTCGGTGTCCCTCCCACCTCCCTTTGAACAGACCCTTCTACCTGTCTTCATTCCCTCATGTACTTAAAGGTTTTGATCATATCTCCTCCGTCCCTCCTCTCCTCCAGTGAGTACATGTTCAACTCTCTCATTCTACTTTCATATAGTAACTCCTCCAGACCCTGGATCATCTTTGTTGCTCTGCGTTGCACCCCTACCAGTAATCTAATGTCCCTCTTTAGGTACAGGTGCCAGAACTGCACGCAGTACTCTAGGTGGGGTCTGACCAGCAATCTATACAACGGCAGAATCACCTCCCCCCCCCCATGAGGTTATACCCCTCGCAATACGGGGTGGTTTGGGTGGGAGTGGGGCAGCTGTAGTGATATGAAACTAAGAGCAGCACAATTGGGCAGACTTAAAAGACCTGTGGGCCTTTTTCTGCCGGCAGTTCCATATCTTCGTAATATAACCCAGCATTTTGTTGCCCATTGCTGCTGCCTTCCTACACTGTGCAGAGTTGTTCATTGCTCCTGTAATGAGCAACCCCAGGTCTTTATCCTCCTCCTCAGTCTCACCTAGCTGTACACCCCCAGATGGTATTTTATCCTTGGATTATTTGCCTGAAATGCAGCACCCAGCATTTCTTAGCATTGAATCCCAGTTGCCAGGTATCCAACAATGTCTCCAACCTTGCCAGATCTTCCTGCAAACCCTGCTCCCCTCGGGTCATCTACCTCTGCTCTGGTGGGGTGGAAAGGATGAAAAGGGACTTGGCAAGGTTGGAGGAATGGTCAAATGTATGGCAGCTTAGATTCAACACAAAGAAGTGCAAAGTAATACACCTGGGAAACAAAAACCCAGGAGAACAGTACACAATGGGGGGGTGAGATACTGACAACAACAAAAATCGAAAGGGACCTGGGGGTAGTCATATCAGACGACCTAAAGATGGGCCAGCAATGTGAGAAGGCAGTAAGGAGGGCTGGGGGATACTGAGATGCATAGGGAGAGGCATCGCCAGTAGAAAACAGCAAGTTGTTGGCCCTCTGTACAGACAGTTGGTAAGACCACATCTGGAGTACTGTGTACAGTTCTGGAGACCCCATCTCCACAAAGACATAGACAAGGTGGAGGCTGTCCAGAGGAGGGCAACCAAAATGGTACAGGGTCTGCACCAGAAGACATATGAAGAAAGACTAAAGGAGCTTAAGATGTATAGCCTCGAGGAAAGGAAGGAAAGGGGGGACATTATAGAAACGTTCAAATACCTCAAGGGAATCAACAAAGTCCAAGAGGGTAGCATCTTTCAGAAAAAGAGATGTGCAAGAACAAGGGGGCACAATTTGAAGATAGAGAGGGACGGCTCAGAGGTAATGTGAGGAAGTATTTCTTCACAGAGAGGGTTATAGATGCATGGAACAGCCTTCCTGAGGAGGTCGTAGAGTCAAAAACAGTGGGGGAATTCAAGAATGCATGGGACAGACATAAGGCAGTTCTAGTGGGGGGTAGTAGGAAGTAGGCTGTTGGTTAACTAGGATCTGCAGCTTATCCGTTAGGTAGGGAAATGGGCAGACTAGGTGGGCCATGCGGTCCTTATCTGCCATAAAATTCTATGTTTCTATGCTCCCATCTTGATGTCATCTGCAAACAGACTGATTTTGCTCTTGATGCCCAACGAAATGTCTGCAATAAATATCCCAAATAAACGCCGGCCTGGTGAAGCAGGAGGTTGAGGCGCTGGTCGCTACACCTCGTGCCGAGCCGGCGACCCAGGTTCGGGAACGAGCCCGGGCCACCAGGGGTCAGCAGGAGGGAGAGAGGATCAAGCATCCGGAGGACTGTTCTCCTCTCATCTCTCAAGAGAAGGGAGACTAGTCAAACCACTTGTTGACTGCCCTCTGGCAGTGGCTGGAGGGCAGTACGGGTTGGGAAGCTTGATCTGATGTCCTCACGTAGGAAGGGAAGGGGATGTGCAAAATGGAGAAATGTGAGCCTGGCAGGCTCAATGATGGTCCACCGCTCCCAGAGGCCTCCCCGGATTCTGTATTGGGTCTCCAGGAGGGGGAGAAGCCAGCAACCTTTTCCTGGCCCCGCCACGGGGGGCAGTCCACAGGGGAAATAAAGGGGACTGCAAGTATGGGAGTGGTAGGACCGGGGAGAAAGTCCCTCCATCCGGAGGGCCCAAGCTATCTGCCAGGGCTCCGGAGGATAAAGAGATAATAGGAAAAAAGAAATATTCCAAATAACACCGGCCCTAGCACTGCCCTTGGGGATGAGCGCTCCCCTCTCACCGCCACTCTCTACTGCCTACCATGCAGCCAGTTCCCCACCCATCCCACCATTTTTGCTCCCGCCCCGTGCCCTCTAATTTACTTCCAAATCTGTTTGTTCTGTTTTGTCTGGCACCACCAAGCAGCACCCAATAAAAATTTTAATTGCCACTACAAAAAAATCTTTATTTTTTTTTGCTAATGGCGAGAGCCAGCACAACCTTTGAGTGTGCGCCACATATACCATCCCCGCTTACAGAGACGACCACTTGGAACATACAAATCCTGGATTCCAAAACCATTTCAAATAGGGCTCCATTATAAATCTGCTGGCTGTAACAGATTAATGGTGCTTGTTATACTGGATGCCTGAGGCCATTAATGCATCCACAACTGCGATCAGTTAGCCTCCCCAACACTTCCTGAGGCTACCTAACCACAGCTGTGGCGGTTTTAATGGGACTCCCTGCCACTGCCTGACTGCAGGTATTCAGCTAACAATGCGTTAATCAGCTCCCCCCTTCCCCTACCTTTTGGCAGTCCTAATCCTGTGTGAAATCAGAAGAAAGTGGGAGATGGAGGTATTTAGGTTTCATGTACCAGATGGTGCGTAATATACATAAAGACTTTGTACTGTACCTGTCAGTATAAATATGAGAACAGAAGGCAGAAGAATGGAGCGGGTAAGGAGCTGAATCTATACCGAACAGACTGTCCTTCCTTGATGAATGCACAGTGTTTATTTTTGGGTCTTAATGGAGTATGGAAGTACGCATCCTTCAAATCCAGAGACCCCAAACATTCTCCTTTTTGCAGGAATGGGGTCACTGTGCTGAGCAACACCATCCTGAATTTTTCCTTTTTGAAGTGCCAGTTCAGGAACCTTGGCTCCAGAATGGGTCACCGTTCCCCATTTTTTCTTTCAGCAAGGAAGTATCTTGAAAATAACCCCTTTCCCAATTGTGGAGAAGGGATTTTTTTTTCAATGCTTTTAGCCAAATTAGTTATTCCAGCTCCTACATAGATACACAGATGTTGATGGCAGATAAGGGCCTAAGGCCCACCTAGTCTGACCATTTGTGCACATAACTGCGCCACTTCAAGCTTCCCTAGAACTAGGTTGTCCCCTTCCCCCTCGCTCCCACCCCGAATATCTGGATCCCCTTATGCCTATCCCATGCATTCTTAAATCCTGTAATCATTTCTGCCACCGCTGCCTCCTCTGGCAGGGCATTCCATTTGTCCACCACCCTTTATGTGAAGAAGTACTGACTCACGTTCCCTCTGAACTGTGCTCCCTCTAGTTTCATCCCATGTCCCCTAGTCCTGGAGCATATTTTTCTATGAAGACTGTGTTTTCCTGCACCTTGTTCCTCCCTGTGAGATATTTATACGTCTCAATCATATCCTCCCTCCCTCTTCAATTCCAGGGAGTACATATTTAAGTCTTTCAGCCTGTCCTCATAGGTTTTGTGATGTAATCCTTGCACAGTCTTGGTTGCCCTCCTCTGAACTGTCTCCACCCTGTCTATGTCCTTATGTAGGTAAGGTATCCAGAACTGGACACAGTACTTGAGGTGTGGTCTCCCTAATGTCTTGTATAGTGGAATTGTGACCTCCCTTTTCCTGCTGGTGATACCCTGCCTATGCATCCCAGCATCCTGTTTGCTTTTCCTGCTGCTGCTGCTGACTCCCCACCTTGAGGTCAGAAGAGATGATAACCCCAAGGTCCCTTTCCTGCTTGGAGCATTCTATATGCTCCACCCCAGCTGATATGCTGTTACTGGGTTCTCGTGCCCCATGTGCATTATTTTGTGTTTTTTTGTGTTAAATCTCAACTGCCGCTCCCTTGACCAGTCCTCAAGCTTCTGCAGATTTCTTCTCATTCTATCCACACCCTCTGGCGTGTCCACCCTGTTGCAGAGCTCTGTGTCATCAGCGAACAGGCAAATTCTCCCCTTTAGGTCATCTGCAATGTCACCAATAAAGATGTTGAAGAGGACTCGACCCAGCACTGATCCCTGTGGCACCCCACTGGTCACCTTTCCCTCTGTGGAGTGATAGCCATTTACCTCCACCATCTGTGTCCTGCTATCCAGCCAGTTCCCTACCCACCACAACACCATCCTATCCACTCCCATGCTCTCCAGCTTAACAGCTTTCTATGTGGTGGCCTTGATGAAGTTCAGGTAGGCCACATCCACTGCCCCCCAACCCCGATCCACCTTCCTTGTCAACCAGTTGATGAATTCAATGAGGTTAGCCAGGCACAGAGGATGTTTTGCTCCCGACTGAAAGCTGGAAAGACTGTTGTCTGTTTAACCTTGGAATCTTTACAAACTGAAGGGTTAAACACTGGTCCCCTACCTCCAAGACCCAACTGTCTGTGGTAATTTGCAGTCAGTCTTTGAGGCAGTGGGCCAGGCACCCTCCAAATGGCAATGGGTCCATGATGACCTGGGCAAAATTGTCAGGGGTTTTCTGACTGAAGAGCTGGTGCAGGCTTCTGCTCTGCTCCTCTTCTGTCTCTGCCTCTCCCAGTACCTGCCTCTGTACAGGATAATTGAGTGGACTTAAGGCACGTCATAATAAACCCTACCACTACCTTTTCTTCCATTAGGTCTGTTCTTTCAGATTTTTTCTTTGCTCCTTCTCTGCTTAGTTGGCCCCCATCTGCAATGTCCTCCCCAGCCCCATCACTCGCCATCCCTGGGACTTACATGCCCTGTACAATGCCCCATACTTTCTACCTCCCTGACTGAGCTCCCTGAGGTTCCCCAAGCCTTCAGGAGCGTTCAGCCCGGATGTAATAAGCAGAGAAGCCCAGTAGGAGAAGCAGGGCCTGAAGAAGGATGCCACATTACACTTCCTCAGCCAGCAGTCTTTTCCCATGTTTTTTTCCTCTGGTCTCTTCGCGGGCATTTACTGCAGTGACATGAGCAGGCATGCGTGCTCCCATCACAGTCAGGAAGCACACACCCTCCCTTCGGGATTCTGCCTGTTACATATCACCACCTATGGTCATCTAGGTGGCGGTTGCGCAGAGGCGTGAATGTCTCTCCTTCTCTGGAGGAGGACAGCATCCTCTGGGACGCTCAAGCCTCCTCAACCGGCCAGCCCCCGATAACCCCAGATCTCTCTCCTGATCCTAGGTCACTGGCATTGTGAGCAGTAGTGCCACTGTTACGCCAATGGGCTGGTTCATAAGTGGATTTTTGTTCATTCACTTTTGTCATGTATGCTTCTGTCTTGTCACCCAAAAGAGGTGATACTTCAAAGGGGAAATTCATTACTTGACAAGTATTCTGGGTTAATTGCTCTTACCCAAGAGAATCTCCTGAAAGACACAGAATGTGCCAAAGCTCTAGATGATGTGTTCTTGACATCTGCTGCCATTTGATACTGGTTTTTGGTGGTTTCCAATTTAGCTTCAACTATGTTTAGCAGATTGTCACCCTTCTCACATAATAGATTCCCGCACAATAAGAGAACTGTATTCCAAACAGCCTTCTGGTATTGTACTGTATATGCCATGTAAGCTGCCAGTCTTGGCTGCAGAGTTTATCTGTTGTAAAAGAATTCCTTGCCATATGGTCACATTATCTAAAGTCCTTCTCTGGTGAATGGACTGACGGGGAGATCTTACCTTTTTTACAAACTGTAATATGTTCTACACCTTCATGGTTAGGACCGCGAATGGTGACAACAGCACGGACAATGTCAAGGTGTCCATCAGTGTAGACTGAGCGTATAGCTTCCACCTCGCCACTGGTGACGTCAGCTGCTCAGGGCAGGCAGACTGTTGAGGGTTCACAGCTGACAACCCAGAAGGAGTCAGCTGTCTACCAGACTCATCCACTGGAGTCTCTGATGCCGCAGTGCTGTGAGGTCGAGAAGAACTCCGTACTTCCATGGAACCAGAGGTCCCGGGATGAGACCCAATGGAAAGGCCTAAGGACCTTACCTTCGGCATACACGTGATGCCTGCCTCTGAAAGTAAGGCTCGAACTATCCCACTTCAGCATGAGGTTTCCCAGAGTACAGCAGTCCATGGAAAATCAGGCGTCACTAGCATCCATGTTATGCTGAGGTCCAAGGCAGGCTGCACAGATTTGATGCTTTTCTGTACTAGCCATTTGTTTCCCACAGGTACACCAACACAAATTGGGTAACTGTCAGACTTTCCATTTCTTTGATGCAGCCCCTTTTGACTTGGCTTTCGGCATTGTGGAGAAAGAAAAACAAATTAGAATGGAGGCATGAAAACGTAAAAAATATGGTGATGTAGTAGAAAATGGTGAGTACGAGGTGAACTGCAGAGTGCTCCCAGGGTGAGTTCTTGAAAGCAGAAGGAATAGAACTGAGGCTGGTGAGAGAGCCGGCAATGTTTTTTAGCTACCACGTGGCACTACATGGGTGTGTGCAGGCGCCATGCCCAGTAGCTGCTGCCAGTCCCCTAGCCAAAGCTTTGCTCCTACGGTGTCCTAGTGACTCCAGCCCAGAGCCATAAGTGGGAATCAATGGTGAAGACGGATTATTGGAAGAACGTTAATAATGCTATCACTCAAAAGAACGAGTTTCCATCAAACTCTATAGTTGCTTTTTTTTTGCGAGTAGGAGTAATGAAGACAGCACACAGTTCAGTTGGGCAAGTGCTGTTGAATGCAGTTTTACACTTGCAATCTGAGCTAATGCCACAAACTACTAAGAAAACTGCCTGACTTATTTAGGCACCTTGACACTGAAGAGAACATATTAGGACCTCCTTGTATGCGATGCTAAGGACTATTGCGTTAGAACACCCTCATCAGTTTTAGCAGACATGTGACTTCCATATAGGTTCATAGCAGAGTACAAGTTCAGTAGGCGTTTATGCCTTTATATGAACTCGCCACCCATGATCAACATGGGAGGAAAGAAAAAATTACTTACCACAGTAATCTTGTTACTTCCAAGGGATATGTCAATATTCCTAACTCTTATGCAGTATGCCTTTAAGCCAGATCTGCCCGAAGACGGAACGTTATGCTAATGATGGAATAACTGGCCCATGCCACTTTTTCAAATGCTGCCACCTATCAACTGTATACATTCTAACCCTCAGATTTCGTGGACGCCTGACAAGACAGGGCCCGAGAGAAATTTAATGATAATCTATGACAATAATAATAAAAAACACCCAGAAAACACCTCCAACTGGAGGGAAAAACATTAACAAAATACCCCCCAATGTCAGAATCATCTGAAGAGGGAAAAAGCCATTGAATCACAGTTCCAATACAAAAGTCAGAGTGTGGCACACGTACTCTTGGTATTACAGCATGTGCAGAGGCCACTGGTTCTAGCAGGGGAGGCAAGGTGGGAGAGTTAGGAATATTGGAGTATCCCCTGGAAGAAACAAGATTACTGTGGTAAGTAATTGTTTCTTCTCACCCCAGGAATACTCCAATATTCCTAACTCTTATGCAGACTAAGAAACAGTACCTTTGGAGTAGGCACAGAACTTATCTGCAGGACAGCTGTGCCAAACCTGGCATCACCCCTAGCCTGTGTATTCAGGTTATGCTGCTTGGTAAAGGTTTGCACTGTTCTCCAGGTAGCAGCTTTGCAGATGTCCACCAAAGGAACATCCCTGGAAGCTGCTATAATAACAGCTGTACCCCTTGTGGAATGGGCTCTCAGCCCTGCTGGGGCCTCCTTCCCAGCTCTCGAGTAGCAAAACTGAATGCACTGGACTATACAGCGAGAAATGGACCTCTTAGATGCTAGATTTCCTTTTCCCACATCCCCATAAGTCAGGAACAGTTGCTTCCTGTCCTGTCTATGGGCCTTTGTGACTGTCATGCAGTAGCTAAGAGCTCTCTTGACATCAAGACTGCAGCCCACGCTCAGTAAAGAAAACAGGTAAGGTGATGGACTGGTTCAAATTAAAGTCAGACCATTTTTGGAAGAAATTTTCTGTTAGTTCGCAGGACCACTTTGTCCCTGTGAAATGAAATGTAATCCTGCTCCACAAAGAGAGCCTGGAGCTCACTGATCCTTCTAGCAGAAGTGATTGCAACTAGGAAACCTGTTTTCCATGTGACATATTTCAAAAGAGTTGAAGACATGGGCTCATAGGGGGGGACTCATGAGCTTGGCAATACAACCATTTAAGTCCCAAGCAGGCACTAGTTCCCTGTTAGGAGGGTGCAGATGGGCCAGACCTTTAAAGAATCTTTTAAAGTTAGAATTTGATGCGATGGAGGCATCCTTCCAGGCTGAAGTGTAAGCAGACAATGAAGCTAGGTGAACTTTTAAAGTAGCGGGCTGCAGGCCCAAAGAATGCAAATGAGTAAGATAGTCCAGCACAGCTGGAACCCCTGCCTGAGTTGGCACCATGTTCCTGGTGGAACACCAGATAGAAAACCTCTTCCATTTGGAGGCGTAGGTTTTCTTGGTGGACGGTTTCCTGTACCCCCTTTAGAATATCCAGGATACTGTGAGAGAGGTGCAAACCTGCATACTCTAGGTTCTCAACAGCCATGCTTTGAGTCTGAGTGACTTGAGGTTCAGGTACAGGAGTCTCCCTTGGTTGGAGGTTAGCAGGTCATGCCTCCAAGGAAGATGTATTGGTTTGGCCACAGACATGGAGAGCAGCAGACAGTACCATGGCTGCCTGGCCCAGTCTGGAGCTATCAAGATCATTGTGGCTGACTGGAACCTGAGCTTGAGTAGCACCCTGTACACCAGAGGTAATGGAGGGAATGCGTACAGGTACCTTCCTGACCAGTCCAGAACCAGAGCATCCAGGGGGACTGTTCCCTGAGCCGGGGGTCTGCAACAATACTGTGGCAGGTGGTGACTTTCATGAGAAGCAAAGAGATCTATCTCTGGTGTGCCCCACCTGTTGAAAATCACTTGCACCACCTGTCTGTTTAAGGCCCATTCGCGGTGGGCCGGATTGATCCGACTCAAGGCATCTGTTAGGGTATTGTCCTTGCCTGGCAGATGACTGGCCTGAAGAGAAGCTCCTAGGGAGTAAACCAGAGTCCAAATTCACATAGCCTCTGTGCAGACAGGATCCAACCTTGTTCCTCCCTGCTTGTTTATGTAATACATAGTGGTGGTATTGTCTGTTCTGACCTGTACCACCTTTCCCTGAACTAGTGGTGTGAAGGCTTGAAGTGTCAGGAACACTGCCCTGAGCTCCAGAAGGGTTATGTGCTGGAGCGACTCTACACTGGACCAAGTGCCCCGGGTAGTGTGATCTCCTAAGTGGGCACCCCACCCTAGTAGAAGCATCTATTGTGAGAATCACTGACGGAGGTTCCTTTTGAAAGGGAACTCCTTCTCTGAGGTTGGCTTCCTCTTTCCACCACTGAAGGGCCAGGAGTAACGTTTTTGTTACTGGGACCAGCTTTGAGAGAGAGAGAATCTCTTTTTTGACACCAATGAGCTCTTAGGTGGAACTGGATGTCTCTCATTTGAAACCTGGAACCTTGAACTGTGCCAGTGGCAGCTGCCATGTGGCCGCGTAACTGTAGAAACTGTCTTGCAGTTTTTGGTTTGGTTTGTTCAGGCTGAAAAAAACTGGCATCTGCAGGATGCTGTTTACCCTGTCCAGAGGTGGGTAAGCCCTGCCCTCCTGGGTATTTAACTCTGCTCCTATGAACTGCAGCACTTGTGCAGGGAGAAGGACTGACTTTTTGAGATTTACCAGGAGACTCAGAGTCACCAAGAGTCTTTGGGTGAGATGCAGATGTTCCTCTACCTGCTGTGGTGATTTTCCCACCACTAACCAGTCGTCTAGGTAGGGGAACACTGTTACACCTTGCCTTTGCAAGTGTGCCACAACCACTGCCAGGCACTTTGTCTACACTCTTGAAGCTGAAGTGGGGCAGAATGGCAGGATTGAAAACTGGTGATGACCTGATGGGGGTCTGAACCTGAGGTACTTTCTGTGAGACTACCTTATGGGGATGTGGAAATAAGCATCTTTTAGGTCCAGGGATGCCAGCCAGTCTCCTCTTTGGAGAGCTGGCAGAATCAGTGACAGGGTTACCATTTTGAACCTTGGCTTTAGTAGATGGTGGTTCAGCACCCTTAAGTCTAGGATAGGCCGCCACTCACCATTCTTTGTTTTGAGGAAGAATCTTGAATAAAACCCTTTTTCCTTTTGCTGTGGAGGAACAGGTTTCACTGCTTTTGACAGCAATAGGTTTTGAACCTCCTTTTCCAACAGCTTTCTTTCCATACTGGAAGCTGGTTTGAACACTCTTGTTCTTAGTGAGGGAAAGGATTTGAAGCTTAGGGACAATCCCTGACTCAATACTTCCAGGACCCACTTGTCTGTGGTGATCTGTTTCCAAGCCTGGAAAAAGAAAGTCACCTGCCCCCTACTGGAAGTGGAGAGGCGGCCTTGGAGGACAAGTCAGGGGTCCTGCTTTGCCTGGGGCTGAGACTGGGAACCACGCCTGGAACCCCTTCTGCCCCTGCCTCTGAAGTACCCTT
Organism: Neoceratodus forsteri; assembly: GCA_016271365.2. NCBI lineage: Eukaryota > Metazoa > Chordata > Ceratodontiformes > Ceratodontidae > Neoceratodus > Neoceratodus forsteri. Next base: position 984,215,131 of record CM057459.1, read on the forward strand.
GCTGAGGGTACTGTTATGGCCTGATAAAAAGGCCTACAATGGAATTGTCTGCCCTTGCCTCCCCTTTCATATGGTCTTGTGGATGGGGAAGCCCTGTCTTTTGCATAGTTACTTCTTTAAGTTGACTTGTACTCGTCCACTTCTTTCAAGTAGGCCTCTGTGTGAGTTCCGAAAAGAGAGTTACCCTCAACGGGGAAATCCAGCGCCTTGTTTTGGGTGTCTTGAGTAAGGTTTGTGGCTCATAACCAGGTAAACCTCCTCTGTGCAACTGTATTTGCCATCCACATAGCAGCAGTGTCACTGGTGTCTACTGCCATCTAGAACCGATAGTTGGCAGCTTCCAAACCAAATCTGGCCATTTCCGTGAAGTCTGCTGAAAGGTTAGAAGGAGCCTTGTCAGCCATAGTCATGACAGACTGCCAGAGAGATTTTTGGTACTGGGCCGCATAGGCCTGGAAATTAGCTTGTCTTATGGTCAAAGAAGCCAATAAATAGCCCTTTTTGGCCATACTAATTTTTCTTGAATCCTCTGGAGAGTGAGAAGCAAGAGGTACTTCTGCCTTGTCACAGGCTGCAGCTTGTACCACCACCTGGTGCGCAGGGTGGGAAAATAAAAATTTAGCCCCTTCCCTGTCAAGCTGGTATTTTTTTATCCAGCCTTTTATCCAAAGGTGGAACAGACCCAGGTGTTTGGAGGAGCTTTATTGCATCCAAATTAAAAAAATTATTGGCAACAATAAGTTTTTGGTGGGTGTTAACCCCATCATTTCTAAGTACTCTGCCACCTCTTCATCCTCTATCACCTCAGTGGTAGAGATATCCAGTGCATCTACCATTTTCCTGATAAAGGAAAAATAAGATGAGTAATCTTCTGATGACCTGGGAGGAGAGCCAAAACGGCTGCTTAGGAGAGACTTCAAGCTCTATAGGCTCTCCTTCATCCTCTTCTTCAAATTCCCCATAATCTCCCCTTGCCTCATGCAGAGAGGACTGGGTAGACTTAGCAGCGGTCTGAACTGTAGACTGCTGTCCAGCTGGCAGCAGACCCTGCAAGGCTTGTAAAACCTTAAATGCCTGCGCAATTTCCAGAGGAGTAGGCATGGTTACAGACACAGCAGAAGTCCCCATAGGCTGACCAGTAGGGGGTTCAGTGTGTTTTATTTTCTTAGGTTTTTTCATGGGAACCGGAGAGCTAGCCAGTTCAGCAGGCCTTTTTGTACCCATATCAGTGGTAGAAACTATGGCTTTTGTGGTTTCATCCACAGCCACTGAGGGTATCAGCTGGTTAGAGCCAGAGGGACCCTTAGGTGAAGGCAATTTCTTTTTAAGCCTTTCCAAACATTTTTTCAGGAAAGGTCTTATAGATTTCACCATCTGTCATCAAATGATCATAACCAAGGCAAACAACACAAGAAGTGTGCTTATCTGCCTCGGCAAACACGTCTTCACACGCTGTGCAATTTTTGAAACCAGGTTCACCAGTCTTTTTCTTAGGTTTTTCACACATCTTTTACAAAAAAAACTCAAAAATCATAAGCGCAATTAATTTTAAACTTTTTAAAACAAATCCATCCGTTGCAGTCAGTTCAGGAACCGATTGGGGAACCTGCTGAACCCGGGAAACAAGAGAGAAGGAACCAGGATTAGCGGGTCAGTAACCGATATTAGTGGTTACAAAAAATATAGTTTAAACAAATAATTTCCCACAAATAAGAGTTTTAGCGAGAAAAAACTCAGCTGAGGCTAAAAAAGGCCCGGATCCCCACTGGTTATACTGAACCGGGAGAAACCAAGAAAATAAACAATTTAAGTAAAATAATGCTAACAATTGTACTACAAACAAAAGATAAGGGCAGCAAATGAAAATAAAATACTTAAATGCTTTTTTTTAAAGTTTCACAGCAAGGTGATGAGGAGATGATCTCCAAGCATCTAGTCTTGACAGATGGAGAGAGAAATCTGAGGGTTAGAATGCAGGCAGTTGATAGGTGGCAGCATTTGAAAAAAATTGCATGGGCCAATGATTCCATCATTAGCATAACGTTCTATCTCCAGGCGGATCTGGCTTAAAGGAATTCTGTATGAGTCAGGAATACTGGTGTATTCCTGGGGTGAGAATCAAATTTTTTGTCTCCCATATAAGAATCTAACCTATGTTTGAAGATAGTCATATTCTTACTCTCTACTATATACTGGGGAAGAATATTCCACATTGTTATTACTCAGAGTATAAAATTTACTCCTTTTTACAGTTACATTTTTTTCACCTATTATTTTACATACGTGAACTAGTAGATTTATTGACTTTATGCTCTATAAGTCCTAATGTCTCCATCATATATTGGTTTTGGATTGCTTTAAAGGTTAGGCATAGATTGCCTCTAATTCTTCTATATTCTGCGGAATACAACAAAAAAGTTTTTGAGTCTTTGGTTGTAGCTTAAGTGCTGTATCATATTAATTTGTTTTGTAACTTTTCTCTGGAGACTATTATCAGTTTTTTTTTTTTTTTTACTTTTTATGGCGTGAGGGGCACAGAACTGCGAACAATACTCCAGGTGGGGGCGCACCAGGCTGGTATACAGGGTCATGATTACTTCACTCTTTCTGTTTTTGATATTACTCAATACTCAATCAATAATTCTCAAACATTTCCTATTTCTTTGGTATTCCTGTCAAAGGATAGGTCATTTGAGATCCATACCCCTATATCTTTTTCCTCTGCAGTACTCTCGAGTATGGTGTTATTTAATTTATATTGCAGAAATACAGTTTTCTTACCAAGATGCACTATTTTGCATTTCTTTTTGTTAAATAACATTTTTAGGTACTGCCCACTGTGATAGAGGATCCAACTCATTCTGTAATTGATTACCATCTAAGACTGTCTGGACAATTCTCCCTAGTTTGTAGTCATCTGCATATTTGCAGATCCATGCTGTGGCATTTACTTGAAGGGTTAAAACCATGATATTGAACAAGGTTGGGCCCAGCACCGACCCCTGTGGTACTCCACTGGTCACATATCCCCAGTCAGAGCGGTGGCCCTTAACAGCTACCCTTTGTTGGCATTGTTCTAACTGTGAGTTTATCCAGTTGATGACATTAGGATGTATTTTATTTTGGTAAGTTGATCAAGTAGTAATTGATCTGATATTTTATCAAAGGCTTTGGAAAAATCTAGGAAAATTATATCTACTGGGATGTTTTTATCTAGTGCATCACTAGTGCAGACTGACCTTTGATTTAATAGATAATGTGCGGAAAATCAATCACCAAAACTTGCAGTGAAAAATTATGCACTAGGATAGGAGTTACCAGAAGTAAGTCTGTCCTCACATGAAGATAGCATAGCATGTACTGGTTGCCAGACTGATAGGCAGGCAAAGCAACTCAGTCAACATTAGGATAAGGTCCAGGTCACTAGTGGTCTTCTGCTGGTGGTCTTCAATGTCGAGTCTCTTTTAAGGAATCTTAACATAAGCACTGTACCACTGGAATCTTAGTGACAATCCCATGATCAGAAGAGACAGACCACAGATGCATGTCTGCCAATGATAAATACATTCTTGACTCAAATAAGTTCAGGGGCTAGTTCACAGTTTGTTTGCAATGATAACTATGTAGATTTGATCATTCTGGTTGCACGTTGGGGGCTGACTAAAAACCAACGGTTTCATGGGAGACAGCCCTCTGACTACTACAGTGTTAGAAGCCAAAGTGCAGGAACTAGGGTGCTGACCCCAGCACAGGGAAAGGAGACAAATGGAAGGTAGATTCCTCTGAAGCCTGTACTGCCCTCTGGTGAAGCAAAAGGTATACTGGTTTCAACCAGCAATAGGACATTAGTATTATGTGTCCCTGTTAGCTCCAAGTTTTGGTAGAGAGAAAGATAAAGGGTATATAAGTGTGGCAGCAGGAAGGTATAGAGAAAAATTACATAAGCACAGTGCCGGCCACTATTTGTGTGGATCCTTCAATGCGTAGCTTAGGCCAGTGGCAACAATACTTCTCACTCCTGGGAGGCAAATGGATGGACAAGAAAATCAATGAACTTCAATTCAATTCAATTTTTATTAACCAGGAAATGCACCACTGAGGCAAGCTCATTTACAAAGTGGTCCTGGAGGACAATTTAACATACATAAGGTAAAGGTGGAAAACAACAAAACAACAATGATACAGAAACATAGACTTTGACGGCAGACAAGGACCACTTGGCCCACCCAGTCTGCCCATTTCCCTACCTACTGGATAAGCTGCAGATTCTAGTTAACCAACAGCCTATTCCCTGCAACCCCCCACTATAACTGCCTTATGTCTGTCCCATGCATGTTTGAATTCGTCCACTGTTTTAGGCCCCACAACCTCTCCAGGAAGGCGGTTCCATGCGTCCACCGCTCTCTCCGTGAAAAATAATTTCCTCACATTACCCCTGAGCCATCCCCCCTCTAACTTTAAATTGTGCCCCCTTGTTCTTACACATCTCTTTTTCTGAAAGATGCTACCCTCCTGGACTTTGTCGATTCCCTTGAGGTACTTAAAAGTTTCTTTCTGGTGTAGACCCTGCACCATTTTAGTTGCCCTCCTCTGGACTGCTTCCATCCTGTCTACGTCCTTGCGTAGATGCACGCAGTACTCCAGATGGGGTCTCACCAACTGTCTGTATAGAGGGATAACCACTTCCCTTTTTCTACTTGTGATGCCCCTCCCTATGCATCCCAGTATCCCCCTGGCTTTCCCTACTGACTTCTCACATTGCATACCCACCTTTAGGTCATCTGATATGACTACACCCAGATCCCTTTCCATTACATGACTGAAACCAAAATAATGAGAGGTTGGCCAAGGAATGCAAACCTAGGGAATAACAGTGAAATAGTTAAGTACTGGGGCAGAGAGAGGGATAGAGCAGAGAAGTAAGATGGAGGAGAGGGAGAGGGGTAGAGAGAAGTGGGGAAAAAGAAGGGAAGCAGAGAGAACAGATGCAGGGGGAAGTGAGGATAGAGATCAGGGGGACTAGGAGCAAGGGTAGCAGTGAGGAATGCGATCAGAGTATGGGGAGAGAGGTAAAGGTGGCAGATAGAATGAGTCTCAGTTTATAATATAGAGAATAAAGTATGAGTTAGTGTGTATAACGCGAAGTTTATACACACCCAAGGGGTTAGATGCTCATAAACCCTGAGAGCGGAGCTCGAGTGGTTTATGTGAGCATCTAACCAGCAGTGTGTAAACTGAGTTCATATAACCCATCTGTTATATAATTGCTGGGTTTCCTTTTCACCTCCGCAATTACATAAAATAAAGACCTTCTAGTGCAGCCGCAGTTCAGCTTGGTGTTAGTCCGGTGCCGAAATGGGAATCCATCTGTGTCTTAAAATTTTTTTTTTTTTTTTTTGTTAACAGGATTCTGAAGGGGAAAAATAAAACAAAAAACTTACCGCTGAGTTCTTCTGGCAGTGCTGTTTTTGGCAACACGGAAGCGGCGAGTGATCGGGAACAGTCACGCTGCTCCATGGGCATGGAGGGAAACCGTGCGCGTTTGCCATTATAAACACTCCTTTATAACGGCAAATTATGCCACGGTTTCCATATGGGAAAAAGGGGAAGCCAGTTATTATAATAGTATAACCATCTGGATAGCAGTAGTTTGACCACGCTCCAGGCAGAGAAACCACATCTCCCAAGTTATTATCCTAATCCAGAAATTACCCTTCCACCTCATCTACTGCCTTAACTATAAAGTCACTAAGTCCTATTACCTTCTTGCCAATACACCCAGGTTCCATCCTTCCTCTCCCAACAATCATGTGTTAAAAGATAACTTCTGCCCATGTTCTGTCAGATGTCGTTCTCTTTTCTAAGATCCAAAGTTAGTTTTTCCATCAATAAGGTATCCACCAGTAATCCTAGCCACTTCCCCTTAGTGGGGATTGCACAGTTTAACCACCTATCCGGTAGGCACATTGTGCTAACACCAGTAGCATTCTAGTCGCTCTAGGGATTAACATGCATGACCCCTCCCCATTCTCCTCCATCCCCATCTGTGGGCCCCTGTATAGGAATCTCAGCCATACAGGGCATTTCCTGTTTTATCTCTCTCCGAAAGGGCACCAGCAGATTACGTGTCCAAATGCAGATACAATCAATTCCACTTCTGTGTCATTCGGTTGTGTGCATACATTTTACAGGTCCCAAATCATTTCCTATCTCGACCCATGTTAGAACAGCCTGATGTGTGCACATTGATTTTCGCTTGTGTGGACACACTCGTAACGCTCAGATTGCTTTCATGCATGTGTTAATCACGGTTGATCACCCGCTAATTGCTAACCGCAGCTGTACAATAGAAAGAGCATGTAAGATAGTGGAGCAATAACAAAGGGATAACACGGGAATTAGCAGCAGGTCTTAACAAGTGCCCAACTGCCCATTGATGAAGTAACTGAAGCTTAGCAGGATTCAGATTCGTATCAAACATGGAGCTACCGAAGCTTAAGCATAATGTCCTGACTCTGGAACGCAAGGTATCGCTTCTGGATAAAGCTCTTCTACCTGGTTTATCCTGCAAAGAGCTTGCTGCTGAGTTCGGAGTTGACATCTCTTGTGTAGGATGCGCACTGAAAAACAAAGAGACAATCTTGCAGGAATGGTGTGCAGGTGGCAACAAAGATCGGAAACGGGACAGCAAAGATAGCAGGGTCGAGGATGCCCTGCTCAAATGGTTTAGTGAAGCCCGTGACCATGGTGTCCCTCTTTCCGGACAGATCCTCTGCGAAAAAGCAAGAAGCCTTGCATCAGTAATGGGAATTGATTTCCAGCCCACTGCAGGATGGCTCCCCAGGTGGAAGGAGAGGAACTCTATCTCTTACAAAAGGGTGCATGGTGAAAAGGCAGCAAGTGATTTTGACAGTTCAGAGCGGTGGCTCCATGAGGTTCTACCGACCATAACATCAGCCTTCTCACCACAAGACATTTTCAATGCGGATGAGACTGCACTCTTCTTCTGAGCTACCCTGGACGGCACCTTGTCTTTTAACAAAGAAATGGTCTCTGGCCACAAAAAGGCCAAAGAGAGGGTGTCAGTGATGGTCTGTGCCAACAAGTACAGGCAGTGAAAAACTATCACTGCTGCTCGTGGGAAAAAAAAAAACTGTTGTTTTAAATGGGTGAATGATGAAACACTGTCAATTCTGTAGCGGGCTAATGCAAATGCATGGATGACGTGTCATCTTTCATGCCTGGCTAAAAGGGATTGACAAACAGATGCAGGGACAGCGTTAAAGGATAGCCACTATAGTCAACAACTGCCCTGCTCACAAGCCTATAAGTTTAAGAAACAAAAAAGTGGTGTTTCTCCCCCCCACAAACTGCTCTGCCCTGCCCTGATTCAACCAATGGATCAGGACATAATCAACATGCTGAAACAACATAACAGGAAGAAAATTGTGAACAAAACCTTACTCAGACCTGATGCACAGGATAGATTCCAGTTTAATCGAATTGCTAAAGCCACTATGATCTTGGATGCAATGCACCTGTTGCATTCGGCTTGGGCGGAGGTCACCCCAGAAACAATACATAATTGTTTGAGGAAGACAGGCATTAGTCGGATTCAGCCATGTGACCCGGAATAGAAGCAGGACATTGATCTACTGACTGTCCCCATGGTTACCCCACTCAAAGGAATGCTGGCGGCACAGTTCAATGAGTTTGTGGAAACAGACAGCAGTGAGCCAGCCAGCAGGGAGTTAACTTATGTGGACATTTTTGCCACCGCTTTGGATGCTACCGCAACACCGGACGAAGAGGATGAGAATAAACCTGAGGTTATCATTCCTACAACTGCGTAGGTATGGCATATGATGTGCCAAATAAGCCACTATGTAGAATGCAGGGAAGAAAATGACTTTACATTTTTTTTTTTTTTGAAGCTGTAAAACAAAGTGTTAAGCACTCACACTTCAAAACAGTCCAGTATCACAGACTTTTACAATAATAACTCAACTGGTCTGTGACTTGTTAATGCTTGTGTGCAGATTTTAAACTGTACAGTATTTTAAAGTAAGTAACGTACAGTGCACTTATGCCTAAATATTTTATTTTAAATGCTTTTATCTCTTTTTAACTCTTTTGAGCATCATTCTAAATAAACTGAAGTCTTAAAACTTATTGCTATATTGTGGGTTGGTTTTGTACTTGCCATAGAGCCTGGCATTAATTGTTTTCAGTGATTTTCGGATGTGTGCACATTTTCAGGAGGTCCCGACCATGTGCACACAAGCGGATTTTACTGTATAATCAATACCTATATCCTGTTGGTGTGCTTCACACATGGATGGTACTTCCCTGTGAAGCTTGTGCACCACATGTTGAGACCAGAATAGCCTGTTAAAAAATGATTAAAAGGACTCCATCAGGAGTCCCATGTGCCTTTAACATATCTCAAGCCATGCCTCCTCATTCAAAGTTAATCCTAGGTCCTGTGAGCTGTCAGAGTATGTATGTAACCCTTTTCCACAATCTGCAGTCCTTATACAATTCCTTACATGTAAGTATTTAAAAAGAATGATTTGGTGGAATTCCCCATTTCTGTTTTATATCTTCAAACAGCATCAGGCCTATTCTTTTATAATGATCTCCCCAGGACCGTACTGCCCTTTAGTCTGATTATGCAGATCCCAGACTTTGCAGTTCCAGCAGCAATTCTTGGTTAAACACTACTGAAGAAAGTAGGAAATGTGCTCCTGTTGGACTTCCGGTGGAGTCACTCAATGTATGTGCAACTAAAGCAGACCTTCGCACTCTTGGCTATTCTAAAGTGCCAAAAAGCTGCATTTTTATAAATTATTTTGTACTAGAACTCCTGACCCTGGCAGGCCCAGCGGCGCTGAGGGTTGAGGTGCTGGACACCACACCTCATGCCACACCGGTGACCCGGGTTCGGGAATGGACTTGGGACACTGGGGCTGGCAGGGGAAGGTGAGGATTGAGCGTCCGCAGGACTGCTCTCCTGGGGTGGGTAGTGGGTTGGCGTTGCTCTGCAGCGGCCTCCGGTGGAGAGCAGGGGCAGTGCAGACGCAATGTAGGCGAGAACGTCACCAGAAAAGAGGAAAATAGCTCCACCTCAGCCGGATGACGGCCACCTGGCTGCCCAACACCATCAATGTCCTGCGAGCCATCCGACTCAACAGTACCCCAGGGCCTAGTGTGTTGCGCGTTGGTCTGGCCCCTTGGCCGGCGCTCTCCCCCTCAGAGGAGGGTGACCCACCCGGCGATGACTGCTATGTGAGTGCATTGGCCCAGGAACAGGATGGGTCGGTCACAGCCTGAAGGAGTGGCTGAAGCGGCAGCACGTAGGAGGGGAAATAAATAAAAGCAAAAAAAATTAAAAATCCTGACCCGTCTATGCATAATCATCATGGATGGCAAAAAAAAAAAAAAGAAGACGAAAATAAAAAAGACTTACCGGGAACACTGATGACACATCCCAGTCACTTACCTGCTTCTTCAGACAACATGGCGTCCTCTTCCTCATGACTCACTAGCAGTGATCAAGTGGCAGGGGTCACTAATGAGTAGCTGCTAGCAGAGCTCTAAGCATTCTGAACTGAAATTAGAGACTTCCTGACTACAGTGAGAACTGAGGCTTGAAGCTCCAACAAGCCATGACCCGGATAAGCAGCACACTGGATAATGTATGTGATTAACTCCTGCACCTCCATCACCAAAAGCAACAACTGGAGGCTAAAACACAAGATGTGGAGGGTAGGTTATGCTGTAAGAACCTTTGTATCTGCAGTGTGACTGAAGGACAGGATGATCAGCATATAACCACATTTACTGAGCACATCATAAAGCAATCTCTCTCCCTCCCTGAGAACTCGGAATATCAGCTGGAGGATGTTCACCGGGTCCTAGAGCCGAAGCCTGGCCCCGGGGAGCATCCACATTCGATTATCATGAAATTTTTAAAATTAAGAGTCAAGCAGCATGTATTACTGATGGCATGAAGGAGGAAGAAAGTATTCTGGGGGACCACAAAGATATGCTTTGATCACGATTATGCTCTAGCTACTCAAAGTAAATGGCACTAGGTCATAACAGTACAGTCCAGAACTGTGAGAAACAAATGCCAAAATGAATTACAGCGTTCGGCACAAACACCAAACGCTACCATAGTGCAACAGATAATGAACAGGCTACACTGTGTGTTAGTGTGAGGCTCTGCCCTCAGCACCCCGTTACAGGGGTCTTTGTCTCCGAACCCCCATCTAAATATAAACACCTCTGTGGGGGGCAACATGGGGATGGGAAATAACTGTGGTTAGAGGGGATTCCTTGAGGAGGGAAGGTGGGACCCAGCAGGAACACTTGGGGGGGGGGGCTAAAAGTGCAGGGTGGGGGGCAGACACAGGCAGCACATCAGTCAGCAGGGGGAAGAAAAAATAAACAAAAAGTGCAGTTACATAAGAACTTACTGAAACAGCAGATCTTTGAGAGGAGCTCTTGCAGCAGGTAATACCAATAGGACTAAGCCGCCAGGTTTTAGGACCCCATGGAAAACTTCTAGCTTGCAATCTATGTATAAAGGGGGTGGTCCCCCCGGCACCACCTCAGTTCTCCTGTCAGAGACCAGGCTGAGATGAAGATGGGAAACTGAAGAGGATCTCCCATCCCCCAAAGAGAAGAAGAAATACTAATCCCCGGGGGCAGATGGGTGGGAAAGCCACCTGCTGCAAGAGCTCCTCTTGAAGATCTACTGTTACGGTAAGTTCTTACATAACTGCACTATCTTACTTCGAGGAGTAGCTCTTGCAACAGCTAATACCAATAGGACTGAATCCCAAGCAATACTCCAAGAGAGACCTAGGTCAGAAGAAAATTGTTTAACCAGGAAAGGCACACTAAGCTGAAGCTTGTTTCCAGGTGCGAAAGAGCACAATGAAGTTAAGTGACTTGCTCAGAGTCACATAGTATGCAAGTGAGTGCTGTTGAGATTCAAACCCAGGTCTCCAGGTTTGCAGCTCAGTGCCCTTAACCACTACGCTATACTGCCTCCAAACAGAAGGGTGGAGGACTGCCTAAGCCAAAGCCCTAGGCACCTCAGGAGAGAAGTCCCTGAAGGACTGCTAGGCCGAAACCTGCTCTCCTTCTGGAAGCAAAGTACAGACTGCAGTGCCGAATGAAAGTGTGGACCGAACTCCAAGTAGTGGCTGCACAAAGGTCTGCTAATGAGACAATCCTGAGGGCCGTGACAGATGTTGCAACAATTCTGGTGGAGTGACCCTTGACCAGTCCCGGCAAGGGTCTGTTGTACTTCTGATAACAGAACGTGATGCAATTTACAAGCCACTTGGTCAGTGTCTGTTTTGATACTGGTGCCCCTACTGTCATGTGGGCAAAAGAGACAAAAAACTGGTCTGTCTTTTTGGAGGAAGTGGTACAAGCCAGGTAGTAACAAAGAATTCTATGTACATCCAGAGAATGTAGTAAGGCCTCCTCTCTGTTTGAGTACTCTGCGTTATAAACCGGTAGTTGACTGTCTTGGTTCAAAGTAAACTCAGACACTACCTTCAGAAGAAATGTAGGATTTGTGCGCAAGGCTACCCTGTCCCTTTGGAAAACAAGATAAGGCTCTTTACACATCAGAGCTTGCAGCTCAGAAATCATCAAAGCAGAAGTAATGGCAACTAAAAATAACACCTTCCAAAAGAAAAGGCGTAGCTCGCAACTTGCGGCTGGCTCAAAGGGGGGCAAGGTAAGCTTTTCTAACACAAACAGGAGGTCCTAAGGCAGAACAGAATCTCTCCTGGGGGGTCAATATGCAAGATTCCCTTTTAAAAAAGTCTTGCATAGGTCCAACTGTGCCAGAGTCTTCCCATCCAGAGGTGCATGATAAGCTGAAAGCACAAAGGCATGCACCTTCATGGATGAGTAGCTAAGACCCAAGTCTGAAAAGGAAAGGAGATACTCCAGCACAGATTCCACCAGACAGGTGAAGGGATCCAGAGAACAGGGGGATGCCCACAAGCAGAAACGCTTCTACTTCATGGCATATGTTGCCCTAGTAGAGCGCTTTCTCACTGCCATGAGAACCTCTGCCACTCTGAGGGACACTCCAAACCTGTTCCTAGCTAAGCCTGCAGGAGCCATGCATGCAGATAAAGGGACCAGAGGTTCGGATGGACCAGCGTCCCCTGCTCCTGGGAGAGCAGGTGAATGGACAGGGGTAATGGAACAGGTGGTTCCGATGCCAGCTGCTGTAACAGCGGGAACCAAATCTGCCGAGGCTAGAAGGGCACAACCAGGATCATACAGGCACCTTCTGCTTGCAACTTGCCCAGTACAGTACCTTCAGAAAGTATTCACCCCCCTTGGATTTTGTCACATTTTGTGATGTTGCAAACTCAAATTAAAATACATTTATATGGGATTTTTTTGTCACGTATCTACACAAATTACTCTATAATGTCAAAATAGAATGAAACTTCTGGAATTTTTTGTACATGTAATTTAAAATAAAAACCTGAAATGTCTTGATTTGATTAGTATTCACCCCCTTTGCTATGACACTCCAAACTGAGCTCAGGTGCATCCAGTTTCCTTGTGCGATCACTCTAAAACTTGAATGGAGTCCACCTGTGGTCAGTTCAAATGGCTGACACGATTTCAGAGGAAATAAGCCTCTCTATATAAGGTCCCACTGTTGACAGTGCATGTCAGAGCAGAAACTCTACCATGAAGACCAAGGAGCTGTCCGTAGAACTCTGTGATAGAATTGTGAGGAGGCATAGATCTGGGGAGCGGTATAAAAACATTTCTAGGGTGTTGAAAGTTCCCAGGAGCACAGTCAAGTCCATCATTAGGAAATGGAAAGATTACGGAACTACCCAGACTCTTCCTAGATCAGGCCGTCCTCCCAAACAGAGCAACTGGGCAAGAAGGACCTTGGTCAGGGAAGTGACCAAGAACCCAATGACCACCCTGACAGAACTACAGAGTTCCATGGCTGAGATGGGAGAACCTTTCCAGAGGACAACAATCTCTGCAGCACTTCACAGATGTAGCCTATATGGGAGTGGCTACACGGGAAGCCACTCCTGAGAAAAGGCCGCATAATAGCATGCCTGGAGTTTGCAAGAAGGCACGTGGCAGACTCTGAGACCACGTGGCAAAAGATTCTCTGGTCTGATGAAACAAGAATTGAACTCTTTGGCCTGAATGCAAAGCGCTATGCCTGGCGCAAACCGAACACAGCTCATCACCCGGTGTAACACCATCCCTACCATGAAGCATGGTGGTGGCAGCATCATGTTATGGGGATGCTTTTCAGCGGCAGGGACTGGGACACTTGTCAGGATAGAGAGAACAATGAATGGAGCCAAATGTAACCCCTCACCCTTGCCTTTTTACTAAAATGACAGGTGGCATGCTGTTGGCGTTGGCAGCAATACCTGGTGGGGACCTGGGTTCCAGGAGGATGAGGTTACCTGGCACAAGGGACATAGGTTTGGCTACTCTGCACAGGAGCACCAAGTAAATCCAAATACAGGAAGCAATAAGTGTAATGTCCAGAACCAGGATTGGGATTTTTCAGTGTGGCTTTATTCAAAACTAGCTGAACATAACAAAGCACAGATGGTCCCCAAAGGGCTACGTTCACTGTATATGCAGATCAGAGACTACAAGGCAGTCCACTTGAAGAATGAACCTATTTCTACTGTTGTCTGGCTCTGGACCCACCAGGCACTCAGCCCGGACTTGCATGCGCTTTGGATACACAGCCCGACTGGCCCGGCTCCCCTGCCAACCACTTGACTGACGGTTCATTTGAAGAATGAACCCAACTTTACTTGGAGTTACTCCCATCAAACAAGGAGTATATTTCCCAAACTGTGGCTCCCCACACCACTTAGAGTGCGCGACTCTTAGCGAGATTTGTTTTCTTACTTCCTTCGGACTCCCATCAAACAAGGAGAATATTTCCCATCCTGTGGCTCCCCACACCACTTAGAGTCTGTGACTCTTAGAGAGATTTTCCAATTTGCGACCCACATCTGGGTACCTACCTCATCACTGGCCAGGCGCATGAGGCAAGTAGCAATCACAGAAGAAATCCGTAGAGGTGGACCTGGTTACTAAAGATGGGGGGTGTTCCCATCTCCAGCTCCCACAGCCCATACCCGGCCATTTCTCTGGACAAAAAGAAACTTCAACTTTGAAATGTAGATTAAACGGTGGATGACCTGAAGCACCCCCTCTACAACAGTACTTGAAATCCTTTCAGACTTTAAATTTTAAACTATTCCATTTGTTTGTCCTAGTATAATAGGCCTCCCAAATAGTAGTTCACATCCCAGCTTTTCTTCACATTTTCCAAACTGAAGAAACATATTGTTTGCCCTCTCAAATGAACTACAACCTCTGCCCTTTTTGTTGCAGGGTGCCCCACAGGCGGTGCCACTTCTTTCACTGTTATCACAGAACAGAATCAGAAACTGTAAACAGGCAGCTTTCTTCTGTAGTGGAAATTAGGGGATTGCCCCTGGAATCCACAGAGGGACTTCTCTTCCACCCCCCCAACGAGGGAGGGGGCACTGAGACCTGGACAGCGGTCTCCACCACTTTAAACTGGACTCTAACTTTCTCCCAAGGAGGTAAACAGAAAACACTTCCTTCTCACTAGGAAGTAAACAGGAGATCTCCTTCCTGCTTGAAGGTAAACAGACAAATGACTTTGGAAACTCCCAAAGTTCTAACTCACTCCCTGTGCTGCAGATTCCAATGTGGCTTATGCAGCTGCAACAGTTCTATGGTGATGTCATCTCTTAGTCTCAGCTGTGACTGAGACAGTGTGAAACCCATTTAACTGGAGTTTCACAAGCTGCCTTCCCTGCCTACCACTAGGTCTTACTGGGATTCTAGTAACCCCGGGTAACAAGGGGTTACACTGCCTCGACCAGGAAAAAATGACTGTCCCCAGTCATTATGCACCGGCTTAGGCTATCCCACCCTATGTGCTACTCATGGAGGGGGTGATCAGGCCCTCCTACCATGTGCAAGCAAAGGCAGGCAACACTAAGGGCCCAGAGGCCTGAGCTGACATCTCAGCCTCTACTCTATCCACTTAATATGGACACCTAGTGGCTCTGGTAGAACCGTCCAGAGCATAGCCCTGATAGATCAGTACTGCAGTCCCTATGACCACTGGAGGACCACAGCCTGTCTATCCCCTAACCCTCTAGGAAAACCTATCTGCCTCTAACATAACATCCCAAACAAAAACAAAACCCGGGACCTCCCCGACCTTGGGCAACCTGCAACTACACCATTAAAATACCAAATTACTGCCCCTCCTACCCCACAACCACACCTGTGGAAGGAAAAGGGTTAACACAGTAACAACCATAGCAATAACAACACAGTACTTTAAATTCTACACACAAAAGCACTGACGAGGAACTCCGATGAGCCCTCCCTCTTCTTGTCTTCTCTTCTGTCTTCCCAGGAACACCTGTAAGAAAAAGACAAAAACAAAACACACTCCCAATCTGCATACACAGTCTACCTAAAACAACAACCCCTACCATACAAAAAACACTGAACAATTCCAAAAAAGATTTTTTAGAAAAAAGGTAGAAAAACAGTATTTACATTAGAGTATAATAATGACATTATTTACAATACACATTTTGGGGGATGGAGTGCCCTAAAAGTCCCAACTAGTGACCACAAGGCCCGAAGGCTAGTCCAATAAAGAGTCTCTCCTGGGCCAGAGCCCCGTGAAGCATAGTTCTAAAAGGCCAAAGTCCCGAAGGGGAGAGTCTTTGCGGACAGTTCACACATTTTTGAAGTCTGTAGTGTAGGGTGTGTACTGCAATGTCATAAAGATAGAAAAAGTGTTTCGGACTTACCAGCCATTTGTAGTATACATGAACTGCACCAACCTTGTCCCTGCTGAAGACTCTCCCTGGCAGCATTTCTTCTGATACAGCTGGGCGGACATCTTCCGGGAACCACAGGAGTGCACATCTGGAAACAGCTGGGCTGATGTCATCTCTGGAGAAGGAACCTTAGAACAGGAACAAAAGAAAACAGCTGGTCTGGCGTCATCCGATTACCAGGCGATGAACAGGAAACAGCTGGGCTGGTCCTCTCTGGATCTGAAGTCATCTGGTGGGCCAGTAGATGGTTGCTGAACAGGACAGTACACTGTAGACTGATGAATGTGGAGCACCTGAGTCCTTGGTTATTCATATTGGACGGATCAATAAGGCACTTCACAGTCTAGATGTGGCAGTATTGACTACCACTGCTCGGCTCTCCATTTTGTAGGCACGGGCTTAATTACTGGGAGGTCCTTGCACTGAGGCCAATAGTACCGGGGGTCAGGGGCTTGAATTATTACCCCGTCTGGGCGAACATAACTCACACAGTGGGAGACCTCACGTCCCTCTCCATCCACTATTCTCACTCTGCCCATAAACAGTGTCCTGCCTCTCTTCCACTGCGTATACTTTTCGTGGAACAGTCTATTCTTTACATGCTGGTTAGCCCCAGGATGCACATGTTTCATTGCTTCATCCCAGATCCAGGATTTCCTGCAGTCCTCAATCTCCTCCCAGACTCTCCGAGGAAAGGTAGGAAAGGTCATACCATAGATTTCATTTGCCTTTCTACGAACCAGTCTCTCCTCTTGACTTGCTTTGGTCAATCTGAGACCGCTGGCCTGGCTTGGGGGTGGCCAGTCCTGGTTCTGCCAGCTTCGCATCCTCAAAGAAATTAAAAATGGATCCCTGACTTCTTCCTCTTGTAAAGCCAGGGCAGTGGCATCACCACCTTCTTCAACACATTCCTCCGAGGCAAGATCTTGAGGCTGTGTACCCGCTCCTTTCTCACAAGGCCACATAGGTTCCCCCTCATCTTCCTCTTCACTGAGGATCTGAGCCCAGGAGTGAGCAGTCATTCTCACCCCTGAGACTATCCATTCATCACTAGGAGCGGAGGTCAACACCTCCCATTCAAAGGCCTCCCGCATCTCATCTTCACCTGCTAGACTTGGGCTAGGCCCCCCCCACCCAGGGGTCTATTGACGCTTTATCCAAACTTTCTTTCTGAGATCCAGCATCCAAAACTTCAATTTCAGGTTCAGTCTCTAACTCTGCACCCTCTAGCTTTGTGACACACTCCCCCGAGGGACCTTCTTCCACAGGCTCCGCCTGAGGCTGTGTGCTACCAACTGCAGATTCCTGAATTTTGTCCATGTAGGACAAAATGAATTGGAGCGCTTTATACAAGCCATATTTTTGTAGACATCCAGCACAGTGAGGAATCATGAAGACATCCCTTCCAGCACTCAAGCATATTTGGCATACACGCACTGGATAATTAGGAGTGCCACATCAGGAGGGTTGCCCTCCATAGCACCACTTTTCAATATCTCTCAGTCTATTTACTGCTGCTGTTACTGCAACCCGGCATGATCCGGTAACAAGCTGGTCCTGAGGCCATAACTGCAGAAAAATAAACAAAAGTTCACTGTAACTGAAAGTTCCACTTTAATGAACACACTCTGTAGCTTTAAAATGGCTCCTCTGCTGCTGTGTTTACTTTACTACCCACCCTGTAATGGCGGCGGTAGCATTCTTGTGCATCAACATTTAGAATCTGGTCAGCTACTGCTAATCTGGATTTACATCAGCTACTGATAACTTTACTCAAACTGCACAACTTGCTCTGTTCTGACTTTTCACCCATTTACAGGATTTTCCTTGGACTTTTCACATGCTGGCAACATTCATTTAATTCACAGTCCCTTAAAAACTTCAGGTTTCAGCTCAGGATTGCCTGCTTCTACTAGTGTTGCACTTTTTTACAACCCACAGTCTCTCTCTGGCTGCAAACTTTAAACTGAGGCTAATTTTCACTTCCATGCACACATTCAATGGCTTTACAGACTTGCACTTGCTGGCAGGACATCACACAGTCGTTACTTGCAAAGCGACTATACTGCTGCACACACATTTTATATGGCATTTCTGAAAATCACTGATTGAGCAGTTTTTGAATTGTTTACTCACTGTTATTAGTAGCAACTTGCTGCGATAGGGTAAAACGGCCTGCAGCCAGATTTTAGAAAGCCTCTGAATACAAACGTATGTATGTAGTCCTCACATCGTCATTTTAACCACCAAATTCACTAATCTCCACAATCGACGGCGGGTTGAGCCCGATTTTAAACTTAAGTCACTTTTGAATGTTTACAGGGCTTTTAATATTGGCGACACTCCTCCACTGCCAGTACACGCACTACTTCTGTCTCCTCTCGAATGCTGAGGCAGTCTCAGAAGAGCTGGCTGAGGGGCGGGACTAATGGCAAACTGACCAACCACACAACGCCATGCAAATGAGCCTCTTCTTCCTCCACGAGGGCTCCTCTCCTCACGCAATCACGAGCAGGCAAATTTAAACTGTAAAATGCACTTTTTTCAAACTGACTCCACGGCGGGAGCCCATTTCAACCATGTAACATTGCCATTAACTCTGCAGTCTCTCTTTTACACGAAAGCATTTCCAACGTCCAGGGCATAATTTCTCTGTTGCTACCCCTAGTTTTCCACACTTTCCTTCACAGAAATTCATTTTAAAAGCATTTCAAACGTCCAGGGCATAATTTCTCTGTTGCTACCCCTAGTTTTCCACACTTTTCTTCACAGAATTTACTTTAAAAGCTGACAAAAACGCTGTAAACAATTTTGATGATACAGGACAAGGGCACACTCTTTGGCTTTACAGCTCCTTGGTAAACAGTTGGCATTTTTTAAACAGCAGCACAAGATTCACAGCACACAGCAACACACTAGGGAAATTGCTTCAACTTTTTGGGCTACCCACTGCCAGATAGCCAAAACGCTAGCCTACTTACCCAAGTACCTTCCTTCCCGAACAAATCCAAAGCGGTGCCTCCATTTTTGTAACCCCTCACCCCTGCCTTTTTACTAAAACAACAGGTGGCATGCTGTTGGCATTGGCAGCAATACCTGGTGGGGACCTGGGTTCGGGGAGGATGAGGTTACCTGGCACAAGGGACATAGGTTTGGCTACTTTGCACAGGGGCACCCAAGTAAATCCAAATACAGAAAGCAATAACTGTAATGTCCAGAACCAGGATTGGGATTTTTCAGTGTGGCTTTATTCAAAACTAGCTGAACATAACAAAGCATAGATGGTCCCCCAAAGGGCTACGTTTACTGTATATGCAGATCTGAGACTACAAGGCAGTCCACTTGAAGAATGAACCCATTTCTACTGTTGTCTGGCTCTGGACCCACCAGGCACTCTGCCCGGACTTGTATGCGCTTTGGATACACAGCCCGACTGGCCCGGCTCCCCTGCCGGCCACTTGACTGACGGTCCATTTGAAGAATGAACCCAACTTTACTTGGAGTGACTCCCATCAAGCAAGGATTATATTTCCCAAACTGTGGCTCCCCACACCACTTAGAGTCTGTGACTCTTAGAGAGATTTTCCAATTTGCGACCCACATCTGGGTACCTACCTCATCACTGGCCAGGCGCATGAGGCAAGTAGCAATCACAGAAGAAATCCGTAGAGGTGGACCTGGTTACGAAAGATGGGGGGTGTTCCCACCTCCAGCTCCCACAGCCCATACCCGGCCATTTCTCTGGACAAAGAGAAACTTCAACTTTGAAACGTAGATTAAACGGTGGATGACCTGAAGCACCCCCTCTACAACAGTACTTGAAATCCTTTCAGACTTTAAATTTTAAACTACTCCATTTGTTTGTCCTAGTACAACAGGCCTCCCAAATAGTAGTTCACATCCCAGCTTTTCTTCACATTTTCCAAACTGAAGAAACATATTGTTTGCCCTCTCAAATAGAGCACAACACTCACCCTTTCGTTGCAGGTGCCCCATAGGCGAAGTACCACTTCTTTCACTGTTATACGAACAGAATCAGAAACTGTAAACAGGCAGCTTTCTTCTGCAGTGGAAATTAGGGGATTGCCCCTGGAATCCACAGAGGGACTTCTCCACCCCCCCCCCCCGGAGGGAGGGGGCACTGAGACCTGGACAGCGGTCTCCACCACTTTAAACTGGACTCTTAACTTTCTCCCAAGGAGGTAAACAGAAAACACTTCCTTCTCACTAGGAAGTAAACAGGAGACCTCCTTCCTGCTTGGAGGTAAACAGACAACTGACTTTGAAAACTCCCAAAGTTCTAACTCACTCCCTGTGCTGCAGATTCCAATGTGGCTTATGCAGCTGCGACAGTTCTATGGTGATGTCATCTCTCAGTCTCTGCTGTGACTGAGACAGAGTGAGACAGTGTGAAACCCATTTAACTGGAGTTTCACAAGCTGCCTTCCCTGCCTACCACTAGGTCTTACTGGGATTCTAGTAACCCCGGGTAACAAGGGGATTACACAAATACAGGCACATCCTTGAGGAGAACCTGCATCAGTCTGCAATAGACCTTGGACTGGGGCAAAGATTTACGTTCCAACAGGACAACGACCCCAAGCATACAGCCAAAGCAACACTGGAGTGGCTTCAAAACAAGAAGATTAATGTCCTTGAGTGGCCCAGCCAAAGCCCAGACTTGAATCCTATTGAGAATCTATGTAAAGACTTAAAGATTGCGGTTCACCGACGCTCCCCATCCAACTTGACAGAGCTTGAGCAAATCTGCAAGGAAGAATGGGTGTAAATCCCCAAATCCAGATTGCAAAACTGATACAGACATACCCAAGAAGACTCAGAGCTGTAATTGCTGCCAAAGGCGCTTCTACAAAGTATTGACTCAGGGAGGTGAATACTTAAGTAAGCAAGATATTTCAGTTTTTAATGTTTCATAAATCTTTGTTACACAATAAATATATTTTTGCCCCTTTAAATTGTTGAGTATGCTGTGTGAATCAAGGGGGGGAAAAATAATTTCAATGCATTAAAAATTCTGGTAGTAACGTAACAAAATGTGACAAAATCCAAGGGGGGTGAATACTTTCTGAAGGCACTGTATCTTCAGAAGAAGTCGGAAGGGAGGGAAGGCATACAGAAACCTCCCTGTCCAAGAGAGGGACAATGCATCATGCCAAAAAACACCAGGCCCTGGATCTAGCAAGCAGAAATTGGGCAGTTTGGCATTGCGTGGGGACGCAGAGAGGTCTGGTTCTGGTCAACCCCACCTTCCAAAGAGGTGGTCTATGACCTCTTGCAGTAGTTCCCATTTGTGGCTCTGAGATTGAGAGTGGCTTAGATTGTCAGCAAGGATGTTGTGGATCCCTGGAACATGGACTGCTGTGAGATCCAGGCTATGATCCACTGCCCAAACCCATACTCTCATTGCCTCTCTGCACAGGGGGTAAGAAAGAGTGCCCCTTGCTTGTTGAGATGGAAGACTACTGGGATATTGTCTAACTGGACCAGAAGGGGCCCAGGTAAGAGTACCCCTTGAAAAGCTTGTACAAGGCGTACAAGATGGCACTCATCTCTAGAATGTTTATGTGGAGAGACCATTCCATGGAGTTCCAAGAGCCCCTCATTTGGTGAGATACCAGGTGTGCTCCCCATCTCAGTCCCAAGGCATCCGTCGTCAAAATTTGATGAGGAGTAGGACACTGAAAGTGAACCCCAGTGTCTAGATGAGCTGGGGTGACCCACCAAACCAGAGACTGATGAACCACACTGGAGACTCTGATCAGCTGATCGAGATCATCCATGCCTTGGTTCCATTGAACTCCTGAGATTCCACTGCAGGACCCTCATGTTCAAATGAGTGAGGAGAACTGTGGCTATGGCTGCAGCCATATGGCCCAAGAGCTGCAGAACCACTCTTGCCAGTACCTGGTTCAGGGCCATCATCCTTTGAGCAACCTCCCTTAGACTGGCTGCTCGGTCTTCGAGACTTTGAGTAGGCCACAGGCATGACTTGGAAAGACTGAGAATAACACCCAAGCTTTGAAAAAGACTGAAGGTCTCCCCCAGCGTATGATGCAATTGGTCCTCTGACGAAGCTGTGAGAATCCAATCATCCAGGTAGAGGTAGATAAAATGACCCCTTCTCCTTAGGGCTGCCGTCTCTACTGCCAGGCACTTGGTAAAGACCCTTGGTGCTGATAAAAGGGCAAATGGAAGCGCCCTGAACTGGTAGTGCTCTCCTTGGAAGGTAAAGCGAAGATACTTCCTGTGGGATGGCAGGATCATTATATGCATGTAAACATCCTGCATATGTAGGGAGCAGAGTCAGTCTCCTTGTTGGAGCATGGATAGCAGGCTTGCTAATGTCACCATTCTGAACCTTCTGTGTTCGATGAAGGTATTTAGCTGGCTTAGATGCAGAATGGGATGAAGGTCCCCTGTCTTCTTCGGGACTAGGAAGAAGTGGGAGTAATACTCCTTGCCCCTTTGAGCTTGGGGTACCTCTTGAATAGCTCTCTTTTCGAGCAATACCTGCATCTCTGCAAGCAGGCGAGCCGTGTGGAAGGGGAAGCAGTGGGAGGGAACAGGTTGGCTGTCCGGTGGAATCTGGGTGAACTCCAGAGAGTACCCCCTTTCCACTATCTGGAGGTCCCACTGGTCTGTGGTGATGCTGGACCATCCTGATAGGTAAAGGGAGAACCCTCTCTCCTACAGCCTGCCCTTGCACCTCCGCTGGAGGAGGGGAAGGGGGCCTGGGTACCTGGAGCAAGGGGAAGGGCCTCTTCTCTTGAATCCCCCTTTATGCTGCTGTTGGAGTCTGCCCTGATGTCCTTGATTCTTGTGGAAAGGGCGGAGCTGAGCTGTTGGTGGTTCCGACCTGTAAATTCGATATATGTCAGACACCGCCTTGCCTGAATCCTGAAGCCCTGTTATGAGCTTTTCTGTGTCTATGCCGAAAAGAACAGACCCTTGAAAGGGTGCATCCAATATAGCATCCTGCAAGTCTTGACAGAAACCAGAGACCCTCAGCTAGGCATGTCTCCTCATACATACCCCGGTTGCGGCCACCCTGGCTGCCGTGCCTGCCGAGTCATAAGAACTCTGCAGTACGTTTGTCAATGTCAATGCCTGACTGGATGACAGCCATGAGCTCTGACTTGCCGTCCGAGTCTGGTTGGGCTTTCACCAAATCCACAGTCTTACTCTAAAGGGATTTTTGGTACGTCACCATGTGTGCTAAGAAATTTAGCGACCTGATAATGCAGGTGGCTGAAGAATAGACGTTGTGGCCCATCCGGTCCAGCTTCTTTGACTCTGGATCTGAGGGCTGAGAACTCATGTGCCTTGGCTGCTGCACTCTGCCATGAGCACCACACAGTCAGCCTTCGGCTGTTCGCTTAAGTGGGTCTTCTCTTTGTTTGTTTTGCAGAGCCGATCCGCTTTTCTGGGCACAGCTGCAGTGGTAGTCAGATGCTTCCAGGCCAACTTTGTAATGTCCTGGAAGGGTTCGACAAGTGGGGGCGATGACCAGGGGTTTTGGGTCGTTTGCGCCAAGGAATTTAGCCAGGCAGTGACGTTCCGGGTCAAGCTCCTCCATATCCCATTGATGTATGGACTAGATGTCTCTCATTACATCCAGGAAGGACGCATCATCCGGAGGTGATTGTGGGGAAGTCACCTTTTTTTTTTTTCTTCCTTTTTTTCTACCTCACCCACCCCCACCGACAGCCCTCATCTGATCAACTTCCCCAGCCCCATCGCCTCAAATTACTGGGGCTTACCTTAGGCCCAGCCCGGGAACAGTGCCCGTGGGGAGTTGATCGTCATCCTGCAGACGATGATTTTTCCTCCATTTTTCACCCGCGGGCCCCAGGAGAAGGATGCATGTGCGTGGAGGCGCACATGCACCTTACAGTCTCAGTACTGACCCCCTGCCGCCCACCCCACTGGCCTAATGCCTGGCACCCTCTGAGCCTGTACTGTCCCCTGGCCTCTACCACGGGGCAGCAATTAGCCAAGGGATGCCACTTCCCCAAACTGGAGAGGACAGTTGCCTGCCAGGAGCTCCATCCAGCTCCGCCCTCCCCTGTACTGACCTCCGACGGCCCAGGCTCATTCCCAAACCCAGATCGCCGGCGTGCCACGAGGTGTGGCATCCAGTGCCTCAACCCTCTGCACCACTGGGCTGGTGGGGAGTCCCTTTTTTGATCCGGAGAAGGTAAAGGTAACTTGTCCTCTGAGGAATAGTCTGAGGTGGAGTCCTCTGCATCTTCCCCTGAGGAAGAGTGCAGATATCCCATGGAGGAGGGAATGGACGAAGGGTGCCTCTTCCAGTCACTTAGAGCTGGTGACCTCTAGTCATCATCCCCGAACGGCGGACGATCTGGAGTCAGGGGAGGTCACCTGGGTCTCTGAGGTAATGGCTCCCTGGGCAGTACTGGAACAGGGGATGGCTCCCTTGGCCTTGGCAGCAAGTCCCCCTTGATAGTGTTCCACCATGCGTTAAACATCATCCCTACTTCTGCTAATGGAATGACTGGTGGTGGTGGCAGTGGGGTAGGGACATTTGAGGGGCCTGGAGTCAGACCCTGTGGCACCTTGGGTGCCGACATCTGTTCCTGAGGCTCTTTGCCTTTGGGTGCCTCGGGCGTTAGGGCCAGTGGGGCCTTATCTGGCAGTGCCAAGCCTCCTTGGGGTCTGGCTCCTTAGGAGGAGGCGGAGAAGGAGGAGGAGGCTGGTTATCCGTAGGCTTGGGTGTCTTATCCTTTGAGGCACTGGGCATTTGATCTGATGCCCAGTCTTTAGGAGCAGACAGATGCTCTTTTGGTGGCGGCGCTTGGTCCATTTCTGATGCAGAGTCAGAGTGGCCTGTAAAAAATCGGTCGACCCTCTAAGGCCAACACCATCCTGACTTTGGGTGGAGGAGGCGTATGGTGTCTGATGACCTCCTGGCGTCTAGAGGAGTCGTCTGATCCCCTGTACCTGTTGGACAACCCTGAGGACTTTCGGGTGGCAGTGTCTGCTTTCTTGCCCAAGAGAGACACCTGTCCCTCTGGCACTGACCCGTGTGTATGCTTGTAAGGACTAAGCACCAAGGGAACTTGGGCAGACAAACGCCCATAGGTAGAAGACTCCTTACCTTTGGAATGGGCAGAGGCAGTAGTCTTCTTGGAGAAAGCTCCAGCAATAGCAGTTGAACCTGGGGGAACGGATTCAGACTTCCCGGCGGAGGTGGAAGAAGGAGAAGACTTGTGAGGGGACCTAGGGCGGGATTCAGACCTTGCTCTCTTCTCATCCCTGTGATGAGGTTTCCTGCCCAATCTCTTCTCTTTGGGGGAGGAATCTCTAGCTGAAGAGGAAGAGCTTTATCCCAAATGGGTCCTCTACATGTTGGCCACTTGTTGCTCCAGCAGGTAGGCCTTGAGTGTCTTTAGGCGGTGGATGCGGGTCTTGTTGAATTTCTGGCAGTGTGGGCAGTTGTCTGGCCAGTGTTCGGGGCCTAGGCAGACGAAGTGGCCGTCCCTTGCCAGGATCTGCTTACCGCACGCGCACTACAACTTCCGTCGCTGAGAAAACAAAGAAGAAATGCACTGTAACTGGAGAAAAAACTGTTGGAAAAAAACGTAAAGAACGGTAACTGTGCAAGGTGCAAAATGGCGGTCAACTGTGAAAAAAGGCATCCATGGAGCCAAGGTTAGGGGTTGACGACAGGAAAAGAACTGAGGTGGTGCCAGGGGACTGAGACCTTCATACCAGAGCTGATGGGGCGTAGCCGAAGTCGAGGGCAGTCCACCGCCATAGACTGCTAGCTAGAAGTTTTCCGTGGGGTCCTAACACCTGGCAGCTTAGTCTTATTAGTATTACTTGCTGCAAGAGTTCCCCTCAAAGTAAGATTAATTGTTCCACAGAAAAGAATTAAAAAAAAAAAATCACATACCCCAGGACCGGGACTCGAACCTGAGTTGAACGATGTTCTGGGACCTCCGCTGCCTATGCTCTGAATTCCACGCCACAGCAGCTGCTTGGCAGTACACCCATAGCAAACTCTTTCTTCTCCCCAAATGATCAACAGCTACAGGAATAGTGCTGATGTTACCCGCACTGTAGTATCCCTGTAGCTGTTTTAATTTCACTGTTCTGACACCGCTGGTTTTGATCACGCTATTCTAGGTTTCTAAGTTTTCACCTGGTATGAAAGTAAACATTGGGCCTACAAACCCTGTCTCCAGGCCAGATAAGTGGACTTAATTTTCAACACTTCCATCTTTGTATTAGCTACCTTGACGGGATATTTTAGACCATACTGTACAGGAAGCTAAATCTGACCTCCAGCGTCATGGTATTTGCCAATCTCTCAGCCTCATCCTCCTAGGAGTCACAGTGGTAATGCATGCCAGTTCCCTCAAATAACTGCCAGTAAACTGGGACTCTAACCAGCTCACTAGACCCAGTATGGTGGAACAATGTACCTGGCAGTCCCAGGACACATTGCAAATGGTAAAGGAGCTCCTGCAGCAATTTTAACGTTGTGTTTAAATTACCACAATGACCATGCACTGCTGCCTCCCTAGGACTCTTGCCCATGTTTCCAGCCTTCAAGTAACTGTCTAGAATTTGTTATTAATTACTATACTCTACACTGTGTGTCATTAGTTTATATAAGCAGTCATTGTGAGTGGGGTGCACAGGGGAAAAGAGCTGTCTGGGCCAGCCCTATTCTGGTTAGTCTGTATTGTTCTGGCACTATTTACATTTTCCATATCCTGACATAAGTAACATATTTTTGCTGGGGGTTTATTGGGGCGGGGGGCACAGACTATGACCTGCCACTTGTCTAAAACCCAGTCTTTTCACTTGGCCCTCTCCACATGCTGAGGCAGTGTGCTTCATAACTGTGTTTTGAGTAGGGGTGGTACAGACGCCTGCTAGTGCCAGTGTGCTGGAACACCACCTGGTTGCTAACTTGGGGACTCCCGAAAGTAGGACTAGGTGGGCTGGACGTGAGACTCACTGACTGCTGCTCTTTATTTCTTTCTTTATTGGTTATTCGGAAAGCACATTTGAGTCAAAGACTCTTTTTCAAAGGTTCCACGTCAGTACAGGTAGATACAGTAGAAGAAAACAGTGCAGAATCAAAACGAACTGCAGGGACAAAACAGGAAAGCACTAACTACTATACTTACAATCAAACACTTGTCATTTAGATCCAAATATTAATATTGATAAACACAGATTCAGAACATTTACAGAGGTTGTAATACAAAGTAGTCAGGTCGTAGACTGTAGCATTTTCAGATTGGCTGAGTATTAGAATCCCCAAGGTCATTTGTGCTAGCCACTAGGATAGGGGATAGTTTGCGAGATAAAGAGACTACAGTGTGGGCTTCTTCAGAGTGGGATCTTGGGAGTTAGTTTGATGGCTTATGTTAAGTTAGGGGAGACAGGGGGAAAGACCTGTTCGGTCACAGTCACAGAAGTTCGTGGCTTGTAGGTGGAGCCTAAGGTGGGTTTTGTAGGTGCCAAGCTTAGACAGATTAGTTAGGGCACTAATCAAGCTGTTTACCCATGATGGGGCACGGTAACTGAAAGATCTTTGGAACTGGGAGGTGCGGCATCAGGGGACCACGTAGAGATTTTTGCAAGAACTACGGGTGTTCTGCAGGGGGGATGCCCTTAGTAGCATGGAGGTGAGACCGCTGGGGGCGAGACCAAGGGAAATCTTTTTGGCCATAAGGCAGGTGTGAAACCTGATACAGTTGTTGAGGTTAAGCCAGTTGGTAGTTTTGTACAAGGTACATGTGTGGGTTAGCCGATCGCAATCCAGGGCTAGGCAGGAAGCTTTGTTGAGGGTGGTCCTGAGTCTGGATAAGGTTGTGGGGCTGGCGGCACGGTAGGTAAGTATCCCATAGTCTAGGAGGGAGAGGACGGAGGAGGAGATCACTAGGTGAATAGCGTCCTGGGTGAGACAGTGCTTAATCCGGTAAAGGGTGCTAAGCCTGATGTTAAGGGCCGAGGACAGTAAGTGAATGTGGGTGTTGAAACTGAGGGTGGGGTCCAGAGTAACGCCCAGTTATTTAAAGGAATCGACTTGTTTAAGGGTAGTTTGGTTGGCAGTGTGTAGAGGTGGACATTGGTTCTTCTTGGGGTTTTAGGGGTGTGAGAAATACATTACCTTAGTCTTTTTATAGTTTAGAATGAGATGATGCGAAGAGAACCACTTTTCAGTGTCACTGAAAGAGGACTGGAGGGAGAGGTGGAGTTGAAAGGGGTCGTGGTTTGAGGAGAACAGGACGCCGTCGTCCGCTTAGAATAGCATCTTACCAGAGCAAGACTGGGGGAAGGAGTTAAGAAAGAGGCTGAATAATAAAGGACTGAGGACAGACCCCTGTGGGACACCATGATGGACTGGTAGCTTGCCAGATAAAGAGGTCCCAATTTTTACTTGCTGTGAGGGTCGGCCAGATAGTCAGTAAACCAGCTGAGAGCGTGTGGAGAGAGGCCTAGATTGGAATGGGATGTAAGAAGGAGGGAGTGGTTGACTGTGTCAAACACTTTTGTGAGGTCCAGGAAGACAGCATCGGCGAGTTCACCTCTGTTGATGGCTGTATGAAGGTGGGTGGTGAACTGTAGTAGGGCTGTGGTCGTGCTGTGACCCTTACGGAAACCATGTTGTAGTCGACAAAGTAAGTTGCGTTTGTTTAGATGGTCAGTGAGCTGGTCTGAGACGATTTGCTCTAGGGCCTTAGAAAGGGGTGGGAGGATAGATATTGGGCGATAGTTGTGGGTGGAGACAGGGTCACCACTTTTAAATACAAGTGTGATGGTGGCCGTTTTCCAGTGTGTGAGGAATTTCCTGAGACATAGTGACCGGTTGATAATGTGGGTAAGGGGGATGAGCACCTCGTTTAGGGTGAGTCAAAGAAGTCTCAGGTCTAAGGAGTCACTACGATAATTGGAGTGGCTGACGGCCTTTCTAAGATAAGGCTCAGCTGATTTGGTGGAGATGCAGCGGAGGTTAAAAGGAGGGTTAGCAGGGGAGAGGAGAAAGAGGAAGTGGGTGGTACAGGTATTGCAGTGGGGGGGTTGAGGAGTGGTAGGAGAGGACGTGGCTGAGGTCAGTGAAATCATGGTTAAACACTGAGGCAATCCGGATGGGGTCTGAAGTAAGACCCTCCTCTACCATGATTGTGGAGGGGGCAGGGTTTTTGGTTTTACCACAGATATCCTTTATGTTGTCCCAGAATTCACGACTCTCGCCCCAGGTCGTGGTAAGGGCAGATTTATAAAACTCTGCTTTGGATTTACGTATAGCCCAGGTACATTGTTTGCGGGCAGCATGGTACTTCTGTCTGTCGGAGGGCTGTCGAGTCTCATTGGCGCAATGCCATAGGGAATCCCTAGCCTGCATCAGGGCGGATATGTGGTCAGTTATCCATGGTGCCGGGTTGCCTCTGACCATCTTCTTGGTCAGAGGGGCGAACATATCACAGCACTGGGGTGCACACCACCCCCCTCCACACTATCATGAACACTGCAGCAATCTGAGTTGGCCTTTATGACTGGGTATTACCATGACTGTCCCTGCTGAAGCCCACTGCCCAATTGAATACTTTACTGGGATTACATCCAGTCCAGGTTCCCAGTATCAAACTACTGTGTATTTGTCTCTCCTTAGGTGGCAACAGCTGTTGTGCAGCTCTCCTCCTCCACGAACCCAAATGTCACAAAGTATTGGTCTGCCTGTCTCGAGTCTGTAAAAAACTGGAATGGCTGCCCTGGGCCACTTGAAGTCAGTAGGGGAACAGGTGGAAGAACCATATATTTGTTGCATGCAGTTTTTAGGGCTGCAGTGGGCGAAGCCCTGCAGACCTCTTGCTACAAAAAAAGGGGAGACATTTGCGACTGAACAACAGTGTGGAGTTACCATCACAGTCACCTCCGTATCTGTGAAGCACTCTGCACTGTCCATTATCAGTCGCACAGCACTATTTTTCAGTCAGTGGAACATGGCACAGTCCACCATGTCCAAGTTGGCCACCGAACTCTACTGCACATGCGCAAGTAGTCACGCATGCACAGTGCTCGTTTGCGGCCATCTTGGACATGGCAGCGGTGTTGTGTTAAGCCACGGATGACAAGACCTTGTTTTTCTAGCCCGACCCTCCCCCCCACAGAAACACAACAGTAACACTGGAGGTGCCTAATTCCTCAGTGTCCCGATCAGCAATCCTCGTTTTTGTAATGCTGCTGTGTAGCTGTTTCTGCAGCACTGCTTCTTTCTTCCACTGTGCCCCCTGCTCCACATTAGCAGAAAAGTTCAGAAAATAACCAACAAGAGGGCACCCTGGATGTCTTCAGCTCCCTAGTGAGATTACCTTAAGTCTTTTTAGTCTAAGCCATGAAAGACACCTTTATGCCATCAGGACATTATGGCCCCCAAAAAAATAAGTTAAATACTTTACCTTTTTTTAATGTATTCTTAGGCTAGGCATTCATTAGTTTAAAAAGAACTTCATGGGGAGTTTGCTGTATTACCTGGTAAATTCTAAATATTTACTGTCTGCCAGGATTTCCAATGCGTCTGATTGTCATGAAGCAGGATATGATTAAAGTGCTGATTACTTGGTCTGGGATGATAGTAAGGCTCTCACTACGTACTAATGCAACAAACATGTTGATACCACAATACACTGTGCTAAAGTTGAGGATACACCCGAATGATAGCTGCCAACATACATATTTTCCTTCCCCCACCAGACCCTCCCTTATAGCGCACCCCCTTCCCGAAACATAACAGTGAAACTGGGGATTCCCAATATCCCAGTGCTGCGATGGTCATTCCTTGGTCCTGTTTTTTTTTTTTTCTTTAACCTGTAAAAAGAAAACTGTCCATAGTTATCTTTAGCACCGTTACTTTCCCTCCCCCCTCAACCTGATCCTCCCACTCAGCACCCACCATCCCGCACCCTTCCCCAGCCCTTACTTAACCATCGGGGGTCCAACGCCGTAATCCTCTCTGGACAGCAGCCAGATCTTCACTCTTCAAAGCTGGACCGCGAACTGAAGAAACATGTACGCGGTACAATGTATTTCAATGGTGTTTTGAACTCAGTGGCATACCTTGGGCATTTCTGTATATTTCTGGCCTAAATTTTCAACATGGCTTTTTGGGACCCCACGTCACGAACAACTGCACTGACATTAGGCAGATCTGTTCAGAAAGGTGATTTTGCAGTACCTGTGCGAAATCACCTTTTAGGCAGGAGTTTAACATTTTCTCTGCCCTTGTCCACGAGGTGGGGTCATAAGAAGGCTATGTTGAAAATTTGGTGTAAAAATATTAAAAAACAACAAGGTTGTTGAATTTCACGAACTCTAGCTTGTAACTTTGGTCATTTTCAATATTTGTGCCCCAAATTCACAACACAGCCATATCTTTAACAGCACCTCATGAATATTACAGCTGCTATTTTTCAAATCCCAGCTAAAATGTTTTTTAGATCCCGAAAGGTGATTTTGCAGTCCTTGTACGAAATCCCCTTTTGAACAGGAGCTGAAACTTTTCTCTGCCCTTTTTCATGAGGTGGGGTCATAAGAAGGCTATGTTCTAAATTTGGTGTAAAAAAACAAACAAAAAAAAAAACTGATGAGGCTATGTTGAATTCTGCAAACGCAGGCTTGTAAGTTTGGTAATGTTCAATACTGTTACCCCAGATTTTCAACATAGCCATTTCTTTACAGCACCTCATGAATGTGACAGCTGTCATTTTTCAGCTCCTGCCCAAAATGTGTATTTGCGTCCCAAAAGGTGATTTTGTAGTCCTCGCGCAAAATCACCTTTAGGTTAGGAGATAAACATTTTCTCTGCCCTTCTTCATGAAGCAGGGTCAAAACAAGGCTAAATGCAAAATCTAGTATAAAAAAATTAAAAGAGCACCAATTTATGAGCCTACATTACAGTTTGTGAATGCAGGCTTGTAACTTTGGTAATTTCCAATTATTTTAACCTAAATTCCTCGGATGAAGCCTCTGGCCAGAGTTTGTTTCTTTACGTGAATTCCTGCCATTTGTTTTTCAGGCCACAACTGTAGTCTGGGAAACAGTGAACTCCACTGTTCCGTTCTTTTTTACCCTTAACTTTCGGTTTATACCACCTTGTGCAAGGCTTCCGCCCAGCCCCGTCAACTAGCTTCCCTATGACTGACTCCTTGCCTCCTTCAGCCACCATGGCTTTCCTCACATAATGGGATTCTAGGTCATCAATACCTAATCCAGGGCTCCTTGAGACAGCTTCTGTCAGTTTCCAAAGGTGGGTGTCACAGCTGGTGGTGCAATGCCTGCAGAAGGAGTCTTTCTTCCTCCTGCCGGTTGGAGTACTTTTCCCGGTTGCTCCCATCCACAAATAACATTTAACCGCTACTGGAGAAAGTAGGAAATGTTCTCCTGTTGGACTTCCAGTGGAGTCACTGAATGGTACATGCTGCTAAAGCAGAGTTCCGCACTCTGAACCATTCTAACGCAACAGGTTCATGAAGACTGCAGTATGCGTATGATAGCACGGCATCCTTAAGCTCAATTAATGTCCACTCACTTGCTCACTCTCTCTCTCTCTCTGTTTCACAGTCACCCATGGCAACTAGATGACAGCAGTGTGGTGGAGGCAGTAATCCTCTCTCTCTGGATGAGGACATACTCTAAAATGCTCAATCTTCCTTCTCCGGTCGTTCCCGACAACCATGACTCGTTACAGAATTAGGCCACCAGCGTTGCAAGAGGTAATCCTAATGCTCACACTGATGCTTTGGTTACTGTTCCCTTTTTTGACAACTCCTCCAAAAAACTGTGCTGCGCCGAGGATTTGTTCTCAGTCATGAAGCCTCAGTCTCTCTCCTTCTTAGGGTTCCTGACTGGGCACTCAGTGGGCTCTTTCCACCTCCATGCCTCCCGTTGGTAGTTCAATGATCTCTAACACAGGCTGCTCCAAAAACTGTACCAGGTCCTTCCCGATGACCCCTTTGGTGCCCTGAATATTCTCACATTCGACTGCTGGGACTTATTTTCCATGTCACTGTTTCTATTATGTAACACCAAGATCATGCCTGGGCCCATTAGAGGTCTGCTGCAATCTCCTGGAGAAAATCTTCAAGGTCACTTACCAGGCAGATATACTATGCTATCCCTAAATTCAGTATGCGGATGCTCGCATACCAAGTAAAATGGCCCAAAATCCACAGCCCCGAATGGATCGTATGCCCAACAGAAATTTTTCGGGCATTATGATCAAACTAAGTGTAAAATGTGGGTGGCTTCACCCCTCACACTCCCCTTGTGGGGGGCTCCACCACCCACACCCCCCGTAATTTAAACAACTAACTCCGAGGGGGAGTGGACCCTGGAGTAAAAAAAATATAAGGTATGGGGGGTGAGTTCCGTAAAAGGATGTGACCCGGACCAGAACCCGGGTCTGAGGGAGCGTGCTGGAAGAGTTGCTGGTGGTTTAGCCCTGTACACCACCAGAGCCGCTTGGCCAGCTCCCCGAAACAACTGTCCCTTTAAGTGCACTAGCAGGGGTAAGGTAGCAACATGTCACACCTGCTACTTTACCCTTTTCAAATTCCATCAGATATTTAATCGCTGGGATGCTCACTATCGGGACACTACACCTCTTGGGCAATAGTGCCTGGGCAGGTGTGTGTCGGGATAATGAGCTACGGGAATACATAAGGGTACCTACTTGGCTCACTGCTCCACCTAGCCATTTGGCGGCTCCACTGAGGTACTGTGCAGCGTGGTGAGAGCCTTGTTCAGCATGGCATTCAGCTGTGATGTGGTTATTATGAATCCATTTCCCACATTATGCAGTAGATCCTTCACAATCTGAGCAAGGGAAATCCCTGCAACAGGGGACCCTTTGCGTACATCTGTAGGGGTCTGCAGCTAGAGCACCAGAGGTTTTTTTTTTTTTTTTATCTCTCTCCCACATCACCTTCCTTGGGATCCTCAATCGCCAACTGGTAAGACCACGAGAACACTGTCCCTATAAGTGCCCACCTCGAGTACTAATGATCTCCAGATAACCCCCTGGGGTTAGGCAAAGGAGATCTCCCCTTACCTCCTCTGATATTTCAGGGGGAGTGGACAACCGGAGCTGTATCCCTCTGCTCCTCCAGTCGTTGATGCGAGGCCCGTCTCCTGGCATGGACATGGGGGTATTTTTTCCTTTGTTCTCCCGCCCCCGGCAGATGTCAGCGCACAGGGAGGACCAAGGAGTGGGAGGCGCATAGAGACGCACCTCTGCTCCGGTCCTCGGCCAACGCCTGCCCCTCCCTTGAATTCCACCTCCTCTGCTGCACCAGCATCACCCGTGGTTACCCAGGTGGTGGCAGCATTGCAGCGAGGAGAGCTGCCCACCCAACGATTAGTCCTTCTCCCGGGCCGCCCTGTGATGACCGGGCTCGCTACTCAACCCGGGTCACCGGGCATCTAAGCTGTAGCTCTACCGCTGTGCCAGCGGGTTGGCCTAAGCACCAGAGTTCCTTGAGCTCTGTGTATGCTGTCCTGAAGTTTGGGAACTACGGCTGTAAACATAGGTTAGGCCTGTTTCTTTGTGGATGACTGTGTTCCAGAGATGTTCAACTCTCAGACCATATACAGTTATTTGCAAAAATCAGACTTATCAAGTTAGATGGTACCAAATGTTACATATTTGGTTGTGGGAGCAGATTCAAGTTTCCGCCATCTTAGCTGGCTCTCCAGTGCCCACAGTTTTGGATTTTGAAAGTAATTTTGACTAACATGTATATGATTTCAGAGGGACTGATTTTAACTGCTGGGTGGAAGATTGTGGAGTAAGGAGATTTTGAAAGAATCCATATGTTCCAAAACTAGGAATCTTGTAATAAAAAAATTACATCTTGGAGGTGTCTGAGTCAGTGTAACCAAATACACCATTCATTTTTTTTTTTGGGGGGGTTGGGGTACAGCAAGAAGAAGTTTCTTATTAAGACTGTTATGATTATCATCACCCCAGGTCCCTTTCCTCAGCTGTACTCTATATTGCCGATAGCCCCCCCAAAAAAAAAAAAACAGGTACTGCATGTTCCCAATGTTCAGTGTCAATGAATGCATATCAGAAAACAAAAACCTGAAAATGCAATACCATAGGGTGGCAATACAGAGCACAGCTGAAGAAAGGAACCTCGGGGTGACAATATCAGAAGCCTGAAAACTACAGCACAGAAAAGTAGGTAGGGCAAACTGGATGCTAGGGTGCACTGGAAAGGGATCAGCAGAAGCAGCGGGGAGGTGATCCATCCCCTGTATAGGTTGCAGGTTCGCTCTCATGTGGAGTACTGTGGGAGGTCCTGGAGTCCACACCTGTGGAAGGACTGTGACAGGGTAGAGGCAGTGCAGAGAAGGATAGCCAACATGCCCCAAGGGCTTGGGAAGAAAACATAATGGGAAAGGTTGAGGGATCTGGGGACATGGCAGAAACATTCAAATATCTTTATAGGATTAGACAAGGTGGGCTGTCATTAACTGCTCATCCCATGTGCAAGCACAAGTGAAAGGGGGAACCCACTAAAGCTGGATGAGGGTGGCTTTAGAAGGGATGTCCCAAAGTACTCTCTCACAGAAAGAGTGGTGAACATGTGGAACAGACTGCTGAAGGAGGTGGCTTGTGCCCAAAACAGTGAGTGGATTCAAACATTGCTGGAAGAAGCACAAGGGACTCCTAGGAGCAGGAGATACTGAAGAAGTGGAGGAAAACGTAGGCAGATGGAGAACAGGGCCATCACACAAGTAACAAGTAGGGCTGGGCAAGCTGTAGAGGCCAGTAGCCCTTTTTCTGCTATCATGTTCGCTGTGTGTTTACTTGTAATCACAGTTCTGTTGCTGGTATTGAGAGCCAGTCCACATGACCAAACTAACCTCCTCCAGCTACTCTCGTTCTTTTACTTATAGTTTCAGTGGCCATATATGGAGCAAACCCACAACTGGATTTTTCTTCTCCAAATGCCAGCTGTACTGCAATGAATCTGATAAAGTTTATGTAAGTACAAAATTGTTATAACCTCAGACTCACTTCGGCCTGTGGTTGCCCCAAACCACTGTGATCTATCGCAGCACTCCTTTATCCTGGATGTATTCCTGGACAAAAGACTCGGCTTCTGAGGCTGTTAAGTTGTAAATAGTGTTGTATCTGCTGCATCTCAACTGTACCTATTGTACTGCTCTTTGCTGCTACATATGTTACTCTGCTGTGTACATACTGAACAAAACTATGCCTTACTGGACTTGTAAGCTGTATTAATCTATATTTATGTTGTCTTCACATGACTTGTAAGCTATCTGTAATCTGTACCATGTCGTTTTATGTACTTAAATCTGTAATTCCTGTATTCTCCTGGGTTGTACCTGAAAATAGGCAATTGTCTTGTCTAGTGTACTTACCTGGTCAACAAAAGCTAAATAAATAAATTATGATAAGAGTCTAAATGTGAAAAAAAAAGTATTTCTACCTTTTTACTTTGTCATAGTTCTCCCTTTTGTAGTCACCCTGCTGAATCAGCTGCTTTGTATCTGCTAGTTCTAATGTCAGACGCTGGCACCTGATTTCAAGTTCTGACCGCATTTTTCTCTCATCTTCATAGCTCTGAGGATTAAAGAACAAAGTACCCAGTGATTAACAATTACTAGAAATTGTCCAATACCTTGCTAAGTAATCCAATGAAATGTAGACTTTCCAGTTCTTTAAAATCATTCTTTTCAAAGGAGGTGAACAAGGTTAAACCTTTTTTCCCAGCCACACCTGTCATAATATATTTCAAGACATGAGAATACTGCTGACAATAAAAACAAGAATTTGTCAATGCCAGATGTTCACTTGCTTGTATTTGCCAATCACTGCTGGTGGCAGCGAGGATGCACTGGAAACAGGGTCTTTATACTACAGGGTTATGTATGGGGGGTATTATGCCACCAAGGCTGGGGGTTCAGGAGCCTGCAACCAAGATATAGGGTGCTTGAAAGCCTGCCATTATGGCTGGGTGGAGCTCTGAAGGCTATCAGTGCTAGTTGCTGCTCAAGAGCCTGCTGTCCCTGGTGTGGGAGGGTGGGGTGCTCTGGAAATCGCAACCAGGGCTGTGGAGTAGGGTTCAGGAACTTGTGCATTAACTTTTGAAAGTTACATTTTATTTTCATGTCAGAGTTTATGAATTTGTGCCTTAAAGTCTCAAGTACACAGCACCTTCCATGTGGGTAGCACCTTTCACATAGATATTCTCCCAGAAGCTGGAACTCATGTCCCCAGTGTACTGTGTTCTCCTCTGCTACAATCTGCAGTTCAGGCAGGAGTAGGGACCAGCCCTCTACCTTTGTAGCAAGACCTCACTCCTGCAGCTGACCCCCAACCCCCTCCCCTTGAACCTCTCTCCCCCACTGCTCCTTCAAATGAGCAGCTGAACACTACTGGCAGCCAAACAAAACACTTCCTTTGTGCTCCCAGTCCCTTCTGCAACCAGGAAGAGGGATGGGGAGTGGAAAACAGGTGTGGATTTCAACCGTGCCATAGAAATGCTATGATGGTAGGAGTGGTCTCTGGTTCCAGCGGGGCCAGGAGAGCAGAAACACAGATCTGCATGAAGTTTGAAGGCAAAACAGCTTCAGGCTAAGCTGTCAAAACTGCAGGCAGACCAGTGGCAACCCCAGGAGACAGTGCATTTTTGGATATTCTAGTCTTTTGTTTCCAGTTTTGTGGTAGTGCTACTGGGTATCCACAAAAGACATGACAGCCAACTCAGCCGCTTTCATCTCCTATCAATCATCTCTCAGCTTATGTGCCACCATGAAAGGTTAGCTCACCTGGTGGCATAGGTGGCATTTTTGATGAACAGAGACATGTTTGGTGGCCCGGCACAGTGAGACATGGTGCAGCTACAAATCAAAGTATTCCCAGATTGCTAACACTTACTGAAAAAACTGCACGCATGCTGATTTACTGTAAAAACCGACAGACTGGCTGGGTCACAGGCCAGGGTGCTACTTGAGACGGACAGGCCATGGCTAGAAATTAATTTTTTATCCCCACTCAAAGTTCTGGAAATGTTTATACAGTTTTTTGACAACATACAGGTTGCCCAAAATACTCTAAATGTGATTATTTTAATAAATAAAATGGCGGCAATATGCAGCAATGTTTACTTAGCGTTCTGATGAGTTCAGATTGATAGCGGGAAGACAACTGAGGAAAGGAGGAGCCACCCACTTTTATGTGTATGCTGACATCTGATATCTTCGTGTGTGGCCCCCGGCAGACCCATCTCCAACCTCCCTTTTTGAGTAAGGCTGTAGAGAAGATTGTGGTGCAAAACCTTGAGGAGCACTTTGAGGCCATTGACATCCATGAGCCACTCCAGTCTGGATTTCATGCGATGCATAGCACTGAAGCGGCATTAGTTCAGGTGCACAATAACCTCCTTAAGAGAGAGACAGAGATAGAGGATAGGGGTCAATTCTCATTCTCCCCAATCCCTCCTCAGCATTTCACACAGTGGACCATGTTGTGTTACTTGACCATCTCAGGGAGTACTGTGGGCCTGTCGGCACTGCCAACCGCTAGTTTGAGTCTTACCTCGAGAACAGGAGGCAACAAGTAGTGATGGGGAATTTCTCCTCCTCCTCCAGCCTCCTGTTCTGCAGAGTACCTCAGGGTTTGATCTCGTCATTAATGTTGTTTGCTGTGTACATGCTGCCCCTCAGTGAGCTCATTAGGAAGTACAACATGGGTTTTCATTGCTATGCAAATGATACCCAGTTGTATCTTTCCTTTCCCCTAAGACATCCAATGCTGTAAGAAGTGCTTAATAGCTGCCTAGCAGAGATTAATGACTGGATGCCCTCCAGCTGACTGCCACTGAACCCTGATAAGATGGAAGTACTGGTTGTGGAGTCGAACCAAAAGCGTGATAGGATTGTCTCTGGTGTGGCAAATGGTCTTTTCCTGGGGCCTACACCATTAATGGCTTCCTCTAGGGTATGTGATCTGGACATGTTCCTCAATGACTGATTGACATTTGAATCCCAGGTGTCGTCCATTGTCCAAAGTAGTTTTTACCATCTGAGGAATATCGCCAAGATCAAACCCCTAGTTCCACCTGAGGACCTTCTTACCTTGGTACATGCCTTTCCGATAGCCAGGCTTGATTACTGTAATGCGCCCTACTTCGGGGTCTCTGGAGGGACGCTCTGCTGGCTGCAGTTAGTGCAGAATGCTGCCGCAAGGTTGCTGATGGGGCTCTCTAAGTTCAGTCACATGGAAGATTCTTTTTAAGGTGGGCTTGCTCACCTTTAAGGCCCTGCATGGACTAGGCCCTGGCTATCTGTCTGACCTCTTTACACCTGCTGCTCCTGTCCGCTTCCTCCATTCCTCCTCTAGGGGCCTCCTTGCAATTCCCAGGACGAGGTTAAAAACTGCTAGTGACAGAATGTTTAGTGACACCAGGCCCGTCCTGTGGAATTCGCTACCAGCTGTTGTCAGGGAGGCCCCTTCAGTTGAGGTCTTCAAGAGCTGCCTAAAGACCTGTTTGTTTGCTTTGGCATTCCCAGATATACAGCTGTCCTGAACTGTTTTATGATCTATGTGTAATGCTTGCATTTTGCACTTAGTTTACTGATTTTATATTTTATAATTTGTTGCTATATTTATGTATTTATGTACTGTCCTATCTCTTTGAACTGTTTGTATTTGTAAGGCACCCAGAGTCTCTGGAATTGGGCGCCGAAGCAATAAAAGTTGCCTTGCAAAGGCTTCTTCTATGTGGTCCTAGTGCCTGGTGGCTATAAGTTCCAAAGATGTGGCCTGTTGAAAGAGATATCCTCAAAAAAGATCATAATTTCTCTGTCAGCAGTAGTTTAATTTACATGTATGCCAAGAATGACCAGCAGCTCTTGCCTAAAGTAACAAGGAAAGCCAGTTATAAATGAGCATGGGTCATACACTAATGCTTGGTTGCATGTTTTTTAGTGACACAGTTATGCTTAATTAGAAAGGGAGCATGAATATATTTAAGGACTCCTGCTTTTACACATTTTTATGTATTTACCCAGGATAGTTCAGCTGAGATACACACTGCAATTTCAGTGGGGTAATACTTCAACCCATTTTTGCAGCTGGGTGAACTGGAGCGTTAAGTGACACACTCAGGGTCGCACAGCAAGTACTTGTATCTAGCAGGGTTCAAATTGCAATCTCTGGATTCCCGACAATTCTGTAACCATTTGACCACACCGCTGGGGGGAGTTCAGGAAAGGCAATCAGCTTCTGGCAAGGTTTTGTTTTTCCTGCTCCTGCACCGAGCTGGAAGTCTTGATTGGTCACTCACTGGGGATTTTCGGGGGGTGGGGGGTTAAATCATTTTAAAAACTCAAATTATATCTCAACTACTGAAACTGTGCTGTTCAGATACATTTACTTGCCAAACAAAAGCTAGTACTGCTGCCGTGAATAAAATAAACTAAGTTTGCTCTCCTTGCAACTCTTAGCTGAAATTTTGCTCTCTCTTGAGAGCTAGCATACTCTTTTTCTTTTAAATCTCTGGCAGTCTCCAATTTCCCTGCTGCATTGTGCTGCTAGTTTCTTGCTATTTTATGGTGGTTGCAGCAGATTTTAAGAGTCATAGTAAAATTAGAATGGATTTTATCAAGTGACTGGCCCCTGTTACTGATGCTGTGTTGAGCCTAAAACTATTAATTAGTGTACAGTATGCAAAAGTTTTACAGCCTTATTCTTATTGTTTAAAGTTCTACTCTCTGCACTTCTTTTTGTCTGCCCCTCCCTTCCCTTACTTTTTCTGTCTCCTCCTGCTAAAATTTAAATGTGAGCCACCTATCTTAATCTCACTTAAACCGTTGGCCACCCCTTTTTGTGTTGCTTGCACGCATGTGCAAAAAACACATTGCATCAGTCAGCAGTTAGGGAGCATGCCACAATGCGTCAAGAAATTCGGCCATGTCACCACGCAATCAGCTGTTTTGGTGAATTACAAGCTACCAAAACAGCTTATTGTTTGGTGTCCCCATGGCAATGGCTTCTCCGTTGGCCTCTCACAGTCTCCAGGAAGCCGACGCAAAGCCGACGCCTGCCGTTCAGTGTGCCTTCCTGGTGAAACATTTCAGTAATAAATTTAAGAAAGTCAACGGGGTGCCCAATCTCCCTGTCAGTATGACCCCCTCCCCAGTTCATCTGCCAACAGGGTAGACCAATCCCGTTGGCATAATACCCCATGGCTCATCGTCCCTCCCGCACAGCACACTGTAGCCAACTGGAGTGCCAATCCCAGTCGGCTTCCTGCCCCCAAAACAAACTTCCATTTGCCATGCTGGGCCCACCCAGTGTGGCAGAAGTACCAGATCATCTTTAAAAAAAAAAAAAAAAAAAGACCTAGAAGAAAAATAAAACATCCCTCGTTGATTTTCTTACCCCCTCCCCCAACCTGCACCCACCCTCTAGTACCCACCTCCCCACACCACCACCTCACCTCATACTTACCTTCAGAGCCCACCGCGACCATCTTCGATGGACTGGGAACATGTCTGCACTCTTCAAAGCAGACCATGAACTGAAGAAATGCCGGTAAGCTGTATAATGGCATAAATGTGTTTTTTTTCCAACTTTGGTGCATATCTCGGCCATTTTGGGGAATTTTTTCACCAAATTTTCAACATGGGGTTCTTGTGACCAAACCTCATGAACTCAGTCACTGTCATTTTGTTATTCAGTCCCGGAAGGTGATTTTGCGGTCACTGCGCAAAACCACCTTTCAGGACTAATAAGAAACAACAATGTCACAGTTCATGAGGTGAGCCCCTAAAAACCCCATGTTGATAATTGGTGAAAATTCTAAATGACTGTTTTTTCGTTGGCATTGTGAAGTCTTATGCATGCCTGTGAATTTGGAGAATTTTTAATATTTTCACTCCAGATTTTATACTAAAATGCCAGCAGAATAGGCCTAATAGTCTCTTGAGTCTGCTCGATATTCAGCACCCGCACTGCGGGTCGATTTTGGTGTCCCCCCCCCTCCTCCTCCTTGGGTTATACTGTCCCCAGTCCCAGATGTTCCACCTGTACTGTGATTGGTCAGATTTACACTCCTTCTGTACCTGTGCCATTCCCATTTAAACCTGCCCACAGTCTCCACCTCAACCAGCTCCCTGAGCAGTGCATTCCATGGCTCCACCACCCTTTCAGTGAAATAATGTCTCTTCCTCTCCCCTCTGAGCCTGCCCCCTTCCAGCTTACACCCGTGACCTCTTGTTGTCCCACCCTGACTGGGCCTCCTTTATTGATCCCTTTCATGTACTTAAAGACCTCTATCTCCCCCCCCCATCCCTCCTCTCTTCCAGGGTGTACATGTCAAGCTCCTAAAGCCTCTCCTCATAGGTCCTCTCCCCCAGGCCCCAGATCATTTTGGTTGCCCTCCTTTGGACCCTCTCTAGGAGTGTAATGTCCCTTTTTAAATGTGATCTCCAAAATTACACACA
This sequence comes from Neoceratodus forsteri, assembly GCA_016271365.2. Lineage (NCBI taxonomy): Eukaryota > Metazoa > Chordata > Ceratodontiformes > Ceratodontidae > Neoceratodus > Neoceratodus forsteri. Next base: position 984,257,622 of record CM057459.1, read on the forward strand.
ATACTCAAGGTGTGGCATAACCAAGCAGTGGCACAATGGAAGGATCACGTCCGCCTTTCTGGAGGTAATCCCCCTGGCGATGCATCCCAGCATCCTATATGCCCTTGTCGCTGCCCTCCTACAGGATCTTTGAGTTGCTCATTTTGACATCTACCACTACCCCCAGGTCCCTCTCACTCTCTGTGACTTGAATCCATGTCTCCTCCCACGGTATACCCCTGGCCTGGATTTCTGACTCCCAGGTGCAGAACCTTGCACTTCCTCACATTGAATTTTAGTTTCCATTTTCCCGACCACTTTTCCAGAGCTTATAAGTCCTCCTGCAAGGCCATCCTACCCTCCTCCTCATCCACCACTGCATCCAGCTTTGAGTCGTCTGCAAAGAGACTCATCTCACTCCTGATCCCCCTCCTGATGTCCAAGACATAGGCGTTGAACAGGAGTGGCCCCAGCACTGACCCCTGGGGAAACCCACTAGTAACCCACCTTGTGGATGAGGCTAACCCTCCAACCACCACCTTCTGAGTATGCTCAGAGAGCCAATTTCCTGTCCATCTTAACAACTGCCTCCATATCCCCATTTCCTTCAGCTTAGCCAGCAGGCCACTGTGGGGTACTGAATCAAACGCCTTGCTAAAGTCCAGAAAGAGGACGTCCACTGGCCTATCCTGGTCCAGGGCCCTCATCACCCAGTCATAGAACTCAACAAGGTTTGTCTGGCAGGATCTTCCTGTGACAAGGCCACGCTGCCTATCATCCAAGTACCCAGTTTGCTCCAGTAACCCCCCTAGCATTTCCTTGACAATACCCTCCATCACCTTGCCGACCACCGATGTCAGGCTAACGAGCCTGTAATTTCCTGCCTCCTCTCTTGATCCCCCCTTGTGGATCGGCACATGGGCCACCCTCCAGTCTTGGGGCACCCACCCAGTCCTCAGAGAGATATTGAAAAGCTCCACTAGAGGGACTGCCAGGACATCTGCCAGTTCCCTCAGCACCCTGGGATAGATCTCATTAGGCCCAGGTGCTTTCTCCATCCGAAGGAACCTGAGGGATTCCTTTACTTGCTCTACTGGCATTTCAGCCTCCACGTCCTCCCCCCTTTTCACCCTGCACTCCTGGTCCCCCACATGTCTGTGGTGGCCACTACCTTTCCCCAGACCTGTCAGGGTCTCTGGTCTCTACCAGTCCCACCCCTTCCTCCGGTTTGCTCCCGCTCCCCTCGCAAGACATAGCTCCTCCATCCCCTCTGGTAAAAACTGAGGCAAAGAACTCATTTAGGACTTCTGCCTGTTCAACCATTTTACCACACCTTCTTATTAACAGTACAGCTGTCATTTTTCACATCTTGCCTGAAATGTGTTTTTGCACATGTAGCACATAATGGTGTGGTCGGTGTGCGAAATCAATGTTCAGGACAGATTAAGACTATCACAGTGACACTGTTCATGAGGTAGGCCCCCAAAAATCCTATGTTGAAATTTGGTGAAAAAATTCCCCAAAATGACTGTTTTACGAGCGTGCATTGCGCAGTTCCTATGCACGCTCGTAACTTCAAGTATTTTTAATATTTTCAGTCCAGATTTGCAGCATTGCCATTTTACTACAACTCCTTATGAACAGTACAACTGTAATTTTTTACATCTCACTCAAATGTGTTTTCGCACATGTAGCACACAGTGGTGTGGTCGGTGTGCAAAATCAATGTTCAGGACAGATTAAGAAAATCACAGTGACACTGTTCATGAGCAGAGGTCAAACTGGCTATGCTGAAAATTTGATGACAAAAGTCCATAAAATGACTGTGTTATGAGTGTGCATTGCGCAATTTCCACGCACCCTCGTAAATTCACAAATTTGTAATCTTTTCAGTCCAGATTTTCAACAATGGCATTTTTCCCCACCTCCTTATGAACAGTACAATTGTCATTTTTCACACCCCGGCCGAAATGTGTTTTCACACTTCCGGTGCAGAATAGCAAGATCGCTGTGGGAAATCAGTGTTCGAGACAGATTAAGAAAATCACAGTGACACTGTTCATGAGCGGAGGTCCCAAAATGCCTATGTTGAAAATCTGCTGTAAAAAATTCCAAAACTAATTACATTACTGATGTGCATTGTGCAGTTTCTACGCGCAATCGTGACTTCACCAGTTGTTTTATATTTTCACTCCACATTTTCAAAATTGCCATTTTTTTTTTATACACCTCATTATGAACAGTACATCTGTCATTTTTCACATCCTGTTCGAAATGTGTTTTCACACCTGTGGCGCCAAATGGTGCAGTCGCTGTGCAAAATCACCTTTCAGCTAACGAGTTGATAGTGTCACTGTTCATGCGGTGGGATCACAAAAAGCCCATATTGAAAACTTGGAGTAAAAATACCAAGAAATGCCCAGGGTGTTAGGGTTTTCGACCATAACACCCTACCCTGTAGAGACTGACAGGAGTCAAGGGTGTGACTTGGGACTGTCGACAGTAATGCTCATGCCATTCCACCCCCACTCTGCAGCCAGTGGCAGGCATCGAGGTGCGCCTTGGACCCTTTGGCCCCAGAGATCACCCCATTCTCCTATACTGCATCCATTTCAGTGTATTTCCTTCAAAGCACACCTTGTAAGTGTCTGCAGGGTAGAGTGAGGTGAAATGTTGTAACCGTTATGGGCGATGACCCAAAGGCACACCCCAATGCCTGTCCATCTCTGCCGGGTTGGGGTGGAGTTAGCGTCAGTTTAGTACTTCACTGCCATTCCTATACTGCATCTGTCCAACTCCTGCACTTCCACTGCTAATGACAGTAAGCAACACTTGGCATTGACAAATGCTTGTTTCTCTCTCCTTAGCCCCGAATGAGTAGGGCAACCCACCTACAGAGCAGTTCCCCCGGCTGTTTGCCTCGCAAGAAACCACAAGGTACGACATTCTCTGGACCACTTCAGAGACTACACCACTGGCATTTCAAATTTGGTGCCTTTTCTGACCTCACTCGTTAGAGATCTCAATTTATGCCTTAAGCGTGGTCCTCAGCCAGTTAACCTAAGGGTTTAGACTCCTTACTTTTCACCTGTATAGCTTTGATTTTGCAACTAGGAGCCTAATATTCTTTTTGATTATGTTTCTCTATGCCAAATTACGCTGGGAGCAGTAATTGTGAACTGGATTTTTTCTCCCTAACCCTAAGACTTGATTTAATCTGAGAAGACAAGAGCAGATATTTTTTTTTTACAAGCAAACGTTTTAAACTCCAAAGTCAAGCAAATTTCCCCAGCTCCTGCACCGAGCTAGAAGCCTTGGCTGCTCACTCACTGGGGATTTTTTGGGGATTTAAATTATTTTAAAAACTCAAATTATATTTGAGCTACTGAAACTGTGCTGTTCAGATACATTTACTTGCCAAACAACAGCCAGTACTGCAGCCGTGAATAAAATAAACTGAAGTTTGCTCTCCTTACAACTGTTAGCTGAAATTTTGCTCTCACTCGAGAGCTAGCATTCTTTTTTCTTTTAAATCTTTGGCCGTCTCCAATTTCCCTGCTCGTCCTCTACCTATAAGGTCAAAAGATGCCTAAGAAATTTCAGCCAGGCTGCCTTCCTATCAGGTCTAAGTAAAATTAGATGGTAGGACTTTTACCTAGCTACATCAATCAGTGAGGCATACATCTTCCAAAACCTTGTCAGGGGTGTGATTGATAAACATGGCCTCCTCACTAAGATTAAGACCAGGAAAAGGTCATCCCCCTGGTTCATGCCTGCCCTGAAAGCAGCTCTAAAGGATAGAGACAGGTTGTGGAAGAAACCCAGAAAGAAAAAAATACTCACCTTAGTAATTACGTTTCTTCTAGTGGAGTCTTGCTGTATTCTGACAAATGCAGTTAGGTCCTGCCCTTTCAACTGCCACGGAGAACATAGGGTTAACTTTTCTATGCATGGCATAGAATGTTCATCTCAAGCTCGGTTGAAGCCTCCGCCTGTTATTTGAACTGCAACCATCAGATCTTTACGAGTAAAAACTCACCAGGTGTTCTGTGTGGAAACTGTAAAATTTTTAACTAGCCAACTGGCAGAATATAATGTTTTTGGTTCTCAAAGGAAGACTCAAGTCAGGAAACTCAGGAAACCCAAAAACCAAAACCAATCAAATGAACAACATTCCATCCACAGAAAAAAGAAGGTGTAAAAGGGGGGGCACCTCTAGGGTGCCAACACTGCACCTGCCCACCCACATCCCAAAAATCTAGGTTCTGAGAGGGGAGGCGGGGGTCAGAATACAGCAAGACTCCACTAGAAGAAACAATTACTAAGGTGAGTAATTTTTTCTTCAAACAACATGAAGTCTTGCTGTATTCTGACAACTGCAGACTACCAAGCAGTACCTCCATGGAGAAGGGACAGAACCTACTATGGAAACAGGCTCTGAAGTACTGCTGTGCCAAACCGAGCATCACTCCTAGCCTGGATATCCAGAAAGTAATGCTTGGTAAAAGTATGGACTGTTTTCCAGGTGGCTGCTTGACAAATTTCTAAGAGAGGGATATCCCTGGCAGCAGCTGTACCTCTTGTGGAATGAGCCTTCAGGCCTGAGGGTGGAGTTCTACCCAGTTTTTCATAGCAGAATTGTATACAAGAAACAATCCACCTGGCAAAAGATCTCTTAGTGGCAGGTTTGCCCTTCTCAACTTCTCCATAAGTGAGGAACAACTGGAGGGATTCAAACCTGTGATCCTTGGTATGCTCTATGTAGTAGCCAAGGGCTCTTTTAACATCCAAACTGTGTAGCTTCCCCTCTCCCGAGGAAGAATGATCAGTGAAGAAAACAGGGAGAGATATAGACTGATTGAGGTGGAATCTGAAACCACTTTAGGCAAGAACTTTCTGTTAGTTCTAAGGACCACTTTATATCTGTGAAAAGAGATGAAATCAGATTCCACTGACAAGGCTTGCAATTCACTGATACATCTGGCAGAAGTAATGGCTACCACAAACACAGTTTTCCAAGTCAAGTACTTAAACTCTGCTGAGGACAAGGCTCAAAAAGGGGTTGCATAAACTCAGCAATGCAAACATTAAGATCCCAAGCAGGAGCAGGATCCCTAAAGGAAGGATTGGTGAGAAGCAATCCCTTGAAAAACTTACAGAATACAGGATGGGATGACAGAGAGGAAGACTTGCCTACAGACAGGAAAGCAGAAACAGCTGCCAAGCATACCTTGAGAGTAGCTGGTCTGAGACCTAAGCCATTAAGATGGACCATATAATCCAGAACCATAGGCAATTCAGCAGAGTCTGGAGAAATATTTTTCTTAGAACACCAAATGCTGAATCTTTTCCATTTGTAGTTGTGTGTCTTTCTGGTGGAAAGCTTTCGAGAAGCCTTAAGGATATCCAGAACCCCCTGAGAAAGATGGAGATCTGAAAACTCTAACTCTTCAACAGCCAAGCCTTGAGATTGAGAGACTGAAGATTCGGGTACCAAATCCTCCCCTGAGAGGATGTTAACAGGTTGTAATTCCTAGGAAGAGACAGGGGAAGATGGACTGCTAGGGACAGCAACAAGGGATACCATGGCTGCCTGGCCCAGTCTGGAGCAATCAGAATCACTCTGCATGGTTGTGACCTTATCTTGACAAGCACTTTGAACAAGAGAGAGGGGGGGAAAACGCATACAGAAATTTCCCTTCCCAATTCAGGATCAAAGCATCTAGGGGGACTGAGCCCAAGACTGGGGGTTTGCAACAAAAAAGAGGAAGTTGGTGATTGTCTGGGGCTGCAAAAAGATCTATCTCTGGAGTGCCCCATCTTGAGAAAATCACTTTCAACACCAGAGGATCTAGGGCCCATTCGTGATGGCCCTGGGATATTCTGCTCAGTGCATCTGCTAGGACATTGTCCTTCCCTGGGAGGTGAACTGCTTTCAGAGAGGTTTGCAGGGAATAGGCCAGGGACCATAACTTCATAGCTTCTGTGCACAAGGCCATAAACAGAGTGCCTCCTTGCTTGTTGATGTACCACATGGTGGTGGTGTTGTCTGTTCTGACCTGAACCACCTTGTTCTGTACAGATTTGGAAAATGCTTACAGTGCCAGAAACACTGCTTTGAGTTCCAAGAGACTGATGTGAAGCAGAGATTCCTGAGGCGACCACAGTCCCTGGGTGGTAAGTTCCCCCAAATGGGCTCCGTAGCCCAGCAGGGAAGCATCTGTGGTGAGGACCACTGAATGAGACTGAGTGACAAATGGAACCCCTTGCCTCAAATTGTCCTGATCCTGCCAGCATTGCAGGGCTTGGATCAGAGTTTGAGTCATTGGAATTAGTTTGGTAAGGGAATCCTTTCTTTGGGACCAAAAAGCTCTTAAGTGGAACTGAATGTCCCTCATTTGGAATCTTGCACCATGGACCACTGCTGTAGAAGCTGCCATGTGGCCCAGTAGCTCAAGGAAATGCCTTGCTGGTCGAGACACGTTAAGGCTGAATGAAGAGGTCAGTTCCATGAGAGTCCTTGCCCTTTCCAGGGAAAGGAAGGCTCTTGCTTTTACCGTATCCAGCTCTGCCCCTATGAAGGTGAGGAGCTGCACTGGTTCGAGAACTGACTTTGGTAGGCTGAGAAGAAATCCTAAAGAAGTGAGCACTTGCTGGGTCACTTGCAGGTGTGACTTGACTTGGTCTGGAGACTGGCCTGCTATGAGCCAGTCGTCCAAGTATGGAAAAATGGAAATCTTTTATCTTCTTAGGAAGGCAACAACTACTGCCAGGCACTTTGTGAAGACGCTTGGGGCTGATGTTAGGCCAAAGGGCATTGCTCTGAACTGATAGTGGCCTGAGGGCAATTTGAACCTGAGGTACTTTCTGTGGGAGCACCTGATGGGAATGTGAAAGTAGGCATCTTTGAGGTCCAGGGAGGCTAGCCAGTCCCCTGGCCTTAGAGAGGGAAGGATAATTCCCAGAGTTGTCATTTTGAACTTTGGCTTTAAAAGATGTTTGTTCAAGTATCTTAGGTCCAGGATGGGTCGCCACTCTCCTGTCTTTTTGGGGGTTAGGAAGTACCTGGAGTACAATCCTTTGCCCCAGTGTAGGGTAGGTACTCTCTCTATAGCTCTGAGAGCTAGGAGAAAATAAACCTCTGCCTCTAGGGCAAGGGTTTCTGAGAGATTTGCAGGTGGAAAAGATCTGGCTCTCAGCTTGGGAAATTTTTTGAAACTGAGAACCAGACCCTGGCTTACTACTTCCAGGACCCACTTGTCTGATGAAGAGACATCCAGTCCTGGACAAAGTAAGCCAGGCTGCCCTACTGGGATAGGAGAATCAACCGGGCAGACCCATCAAGTGTCTCTTGGCAGGGCTTTAGAGCTGAGGGCTGGATGCAGGCCTGCATCCCCTTCTGCCTCTCCCCTGGCCAGACCCACTCTGTGAAAAGAAGAGGCCTGTGCTTGGTAAAAGGCCTTTGGAAAGGCCTGCCCCTGCCCCTGGACTACTGCCTTTGAGGAGTTGCTTGCCTTTCCTTGGCCTGAGCACTACTGTAAGTGGTCCTGTATTCATCCATTTTCTTCATATAATTCTCTGTCTGCTCCCCAAACAGAGAATTACCCACTACAAGAAAATCCATGGCCTTAGCCTGGGCATCATGTGAGAAGCTAGTACATCTGAGCCAAGCCATTCTCCGAAGAGCCACAGATGTAGCCACGACTCGTGATGATACATCACTGGAGTCTAGAGCAGCATGAAACTGAACTTTCGATGCCTCAATCCCATCTGCAGCCACCTCCTCCAGCTCCTTGGCAAGCTGGTGGGAAGCCTCTTTAGCCAGTGCCAGTACAGTGTCTCACCTGGACTTCTGGTACCTGGCTGCACAGGCCATATAATTAGCCTGCCTGAGTCCTAAGGATGATGCCATGTACTGCTTCTTTGCCATGGCATCACTCTTCCTGGAGTCCTTGTCTGGGGGTGTGATGCCAAGGGAATGCTTGCCTTATCACAGGCAGCAGCCTGTACAACCCCAACATGGCTGCACTGCTGATAAAGGAACTCCGTATCTGAGCCTGAAAGAGTATACCTCTTGTCCATTCTTCTGTCCACAGGAGGTATGGAATTGGGAGACTTAAAAATTTTTTATGTCTGTTTCCCAAAAGATTTGTGGAGGGAAATAGACAGTCTCCTGGACTCTGGGATGTCCATCGTCTCTACATAGTCAGGCTCTTCCTGATCCTCCACACTACCTCCTCCACAGGAAGCTGGAGGGTATCAGCCACCTTTCTGTAAAACATGTAGTGTGAAGGGAACTCAGAAAGTCTAGGAGGAGAAACACCTGAAGGTCTGTATGGGGAGATGTCTGGGTCAATAGGCATATCCAGACTTCTACCATCACCATACCTCAAACTCCGGTTCATAAAATTCTTCCAGGGTATAATCCGGAACTGGGGGAAACCTGCCAAAAGGTGCTGGTTCAGTCGGAACCAATCAAAGCGATTCCACAATCCGAATCACTTTGGCTATTTCATCGGCGGTTGGAGTATGAGATTCTGGATCCGAACCGGTCGACTTGTCTTTTCTTTTTCTATTTGTCGAAACTGATTCCTCAGAATTGGCTCTCCCTTTGCCCGAAGAAGTATCGCCCTGGTCAGAGGGCACTCCTTCTGGTTCGGTCGGAACCAAACTGGGCTGGCCATCCGGGTCAGCAGACTTCTCAGCATCCCTTTCCCTCAGTCTACCTAATCTCTTTTCCAGGGTAGATTTGGGAAAATGTTTGCAAATTTGGCAGTCTGAATCGAGGTGGTCAAACCCCAGACAATAAACACAGGTGGTGTGGGGATCAGCCTTAGCAAAGACCTCCTCACACACACTGCAGTGTTGAAACCCAGTGGGCCCGTTTTTTTCCTTGGGTTTCTCAGACATGGCCAACCTAACCAAACTTACCCTTTTTTCGGTAATCCGCCAGGCAAGACTCCCCTATCGGTTCCTGACCGTGTCACGGGTCTTGGAAAAAAGCGTACTAAAACCAGTTTTTTTTTTTTTATAGACGATATGGACGGTAACCACACACAGTAAAGTACAAATTTTACCTCAAAATGATCGGTTCAGCCGAACCGATCTACAACTACAAATCCACACAGAAAACAGAACAAACCTATCTAGTACTCACGGTACCACAGACAGAGACTTGAACCGACTATGCGGAAACAACAATTTCGGAAGAAAACCGACCGAGAACCGACACTTCAACCGAACAGCAGGAGAAATCTCCGGAGCGACTGTTCAGTGAGGCAGAGTAAAGAAATTGACGGTTGCAGTTCGAATAACAACAACAGGCAGAGGCGTCAACCGAGCTCGAGATGAACATTCTATGCCATGCATAGAAAAGTTAACCCTATGTTCTCCTGGGCAGTTGAAAGGGCAGGACCTAACTGCATTTGTCAGAATACAGCAAGACTTCATGTTGTTTGAAAAGGAAAACTGGCCCGGACTGGGTTGCCTTCAGAGCTGCTAGAAATTCCTGCACTAAACTTATTAGAGCTGAAAAAGCGCATTATTTCCAATCGGCCCTTATAGAAAACAAAAATACTTCCGACAAATTTTGGAATATCCTAAATGAAATAGAGAGCCGATCATCTTCCTCTCCTCTACCTGCCAAGCTAGTCGATGGAGATGTCACATATACTGACAAGGCTGACATCCTAGAAAAACTTAATATCCACTTTGACACAGCAGGACTAGAGTTCGATGTCTCACCTGCCAGTAGGTTAGCTATGCAGTGTCAGACCGACAATGTCCCTTGTCCCGGCAGCACAAGGAGCAAGTAGCCCTCTTTTTGTTTTAGTCTAGTGACCTTTACACAGGTTGAGGATCTATTGCTGGCTCTAGACACCAAGAAAAGCACTGGGGCTGACCTCTTTGAGCCCTTTTTTCTGAAATTAGGACATTTTCATTTAATTGCTCCCATCACACACCTTTTCAATCTTTCCCTTTCTTTAGGGGACCTCCCAGCAATCTGGAAAATTGCACATAATATCCCCCTTTTTAAAGTCTGGGAAGAAGTGTGACCTAAACAATTACAGGCAGATTTCCCTGTTCCCCATACTATCATAAATGCTGGAGAAGTTAATTAACCAGCAACTAAGAGATTTCCTGGAAACTAAGGACTTATTAAACCCCATACAGTTGGGCTTCAGACCAAAGCAAAGCACTGTATCTGCCCTCGCCAAAGTTTCTAGTGATTGGCTAAACGCACTGGATGCAAAGAAGCGTACAGTATCTATGGGTTAGAAACACAGAAGTTGACGGCAGATAAGGACCACAAGGCCCATCCAGTCTGCCCATTTTTTCTACCTTATGAATGGGCTACAGGTCTTTACTCTGTAAATGGCCTATCTATTCCTACTCATCTGTATTGCTCCCTTATGCCTATCCCATGCCTGCTTGAAGCCCTGCACTGTATTCATATCCACCACTTCCTGAGGTAGGCCGTTTCATGCATCCACCATCCTTTCTGTGAAAAAGAACTTCCTCACATTACCCCTTAATCGGCCTCCCTCTAATCTCATGCTGTGTCCTCTTGTCCTGCCATTTTTCTTATATTGAAACATGTTACACTCTTTCTCCTTGTTAATACAATTAAGATGTTTGAATGTTTCGATCATATCACCTCTCTCCCTCCTTTGCTCTACGGTATACATATTGAGCTCCGTTAATCTCTGCTCATATGTTTTCTGATGCAGTCCCTGCACCATTTTGGTTGCTTTTCTCTGGACTGCCTCCATTTTGTTAATGTCCTTGTGCAGGTGCGGCCTCCAGTACTGCATGCAGTACTCCAGATGGGGCCTAACCACTGTCTTGTAAAGAGGGATTATTACCTTCCTCTTACGACTTGTGATACCCCTACTAATACACTGCAACATCCCCCTAGCCTTATCTATTGCTTTAGTGGTCTGCTTGGATTATTTCAAGTCATCTGTGATGATGATGCACAAGTCTCTTTCTTCTCTTGTGATTGCCAGCAACTCCCCTCCCAACCTATAGGCGGCTTCAGGGTTTCTCTTCCCTATGTGCATGATCTTGCACTTCTTTGCGTTAAACCCCAGTTGCCACTCTATCCAGATCTCTTCTCATTCTGCCCACCCCATCTGGATCATCTACTCGGTTGCAGATCTTGGTGTCATCTGCAAACAGACAAACCTTACCCTTCAGTCCATCTGCAATGTCACTGATGAAGATATTGAAGAGGACTGGCCCCAGGACTGATCCCTGAGGTACCCCACTTGTGACTTGCATCTCTTCAAACAATATACCGTTTACCACCACTCTCTGTTTTCTGTCTGCCAACCAGTTTGCCACTCAGTTGACCAACTTCTGATCCAGCCCGAGCCTACCCAGTTTATTAATCAATCTTCTATGTGGAACAGTATCGAAAGCTTTGCTGAAGTCAAGGTAGGTGACATCAACTGCACCCCCTTGGTCCACCACTCTGGTTTGTTCTTAGACTTAAGCTACACCTTTGATACTGTTGATCAATCATAGCCTGCTACTGGCCGCCTTGAGCTGCCTTGGACTTGATACCTCCATGAAATGGTTCAACTGTTACCTTACCAACAGAATGCAACAAATCAAAGACCAAGGAGACCTTTCGCCACCTAAAATCCTACCGCGTGGAGTGCCGCAAGGCTCCATATTGGGTCCCATACTCTTCACAATTTATATAAATAACATCGACTATCAAACCACATGGCACGTGTGCATCTATTCGCGGATGACAAAGTGATTTACACAGCATGCTCTTCCCCCGAGCTTGCGTTCAAAGAGTTGCAACATGAATTTGACATCCTCCCAGAAATTTACTGCAGCTGAAGCTCCTCCTCCTCAATGAAAAAAAAAAAGCTATGGTTATCTCAGCTAAATCTCACTCATCGGCAACAACCGTTCAGCATCAAAGGATACTCACCTTACTTGGAGAACCAACTGAAATTGTGGACAACTTTAAGTACCTAGGTTTTTGGTTAGACAACAAGCTTAATTTTATGGTACATATGCAGGAAGTCACTAAAAAGCTGAGACAACGTCTGGGTGTCTTCTACCATATTAGATATCGTCTTACCTATGAGGCAAAAAAAGACACTCATCCAAACAAACTTCCTACCTCTGTTAAGACTACATAGACTTGTTCTATAGCCACTGCCCTGTATCAGCTCTAAGTAAATTAGACACCTTGTAACACCATGCCCTGAGATTCATATCTAGTGCTCCTCTAAACACCCACTGCCTGCTCTATGAGTTGCTTGTTTGGTCCTCCCTTTCTATCAGGAGAATGAGGAACGCAGCTCTTTGGTTTCACAGGGCAATTACAAATAAGCTTCCCTCTTACATATCCAATCTATTTACTCAAAACACGGGGAACTACTGTTTGAGACATCACATGTTTGTTACGTTCAATGCCCCTAAGATCCAAGCACGATACAACACTGCCGCTACTAGCTTTGGTCTTCCATTCCTTTGGAACTCCCTGCGGAAGACCCTTAAGATTGTCACAGTACCGGGGATATCAATCTTTAAGTCCCTTCTCACACCTTTCTTGAAAGAATCTTGCTCATGTCGTAGATAATTGCTCAAGATTACTGACGACCCACTTCAGCTCTTGTTTGTCAGGTCAACCTAGCACTTCCTGCTCCTACCCACCTCTACCTTTAACCTTCTTTCCTAAAAGCCTCGCTCTTCCCCCTACTATCTCACTATTCCTCCTTTCCTTTCCTAGCTTATGATTAATATCAGATTCTCTTATTGAAATATTACGCTAGTATCAAATATTGTATATACTGTATATGCCTATAAAATGTATCATCAAATTTACTTAAATATATGTATATGTTGTGTAACTGTATACCAGAGTCATTGTATTGATGTCAACTGTACTTGTTGTCCAGGACCATCTTCTTTTTTTTTTTTTTTATTAAAATCAACTTTATTGAGTTTTTTTTTTTTTTGTTCCATTTATCCACCCCTCTTCCCATGCTCTGCATCCTCAGGAGCACCCATGGAGACTGCCCCCATCTTCACCACCTACCTTCGCCTTCTCACTCACCCCATGGAGCTGCGGTCCCCGGCGGGGATGAAATGGGGGCAGCTACACCCTGACAATCCAGATTTCGTCGGGAACTGGAAGGTGTGTTGGTGCGAGGCCATGAGGGGTAGCTCCTTGGTGCTCCATCTCCCCGGAGCCTGGAGAGCTTCTTCCGTTTTTCTGTGAGGGAGAGGCGTGCTCAGGCATCATGGCATCACCGCCGTCACCTCTCCTGTCCCCCTTTCTGAATGCTAGTACTTGCTGTGCCTCTGGCTTCTGCCAGAGGTCAGTCAAGCACCAAGCATGGACCCCCTTCCCTCCCAGGAGAGAAGAGTTGTCCTCCGGACACTCAATCCTCTCCCTCCCCTGCCAACCCCTGATGGCCCAGGCTCATTCCCGAACCCGGGTCGACAGCATGAGGTGTGGCATCCAGCACCTCAACCCTCAGTACCACCTGGCCGGCTAACCTTATTGAGTTTTTAATATACAACCACCAACAATGTAATTATAAAGGACACTGAACATGACCAACTGGTATTTCCTCCCACCCTCTGGAGTCGTTACTCACCCAGTAGAAGAGACTAACAAAGTATCAATGCCACAAGATAAGCATATATATGTAGTGGGGAACCAGAAAGAACCAGTAGAGGAGCCTTAATTCAGGTAAAGGGCATAAAGCTTGCCCCATTTCTTGTTGAAAAAAGGCATTCAATGATGGGTACTGGCAATCAGGTGCTCGGTCCAGAGACAGAAGGAGAGCTTGTGCAGCCATTCATGGTATGAGATGGGTGATTGGTCCAACCAGTGTTTAAGGACCAATTTTTTGACAGCCAGGGAAATGAGACATATGTGGTATCTCCTTTCTTTAACCATAATCTGAGTGTAATCTCCAATAACATATTTCTGGAGTGAAAAGACCTTCCAGCCCCATTAGGAGGTCAGCCCGTTCTTCAACTAGCTTCCATAGAGGAGAGACATTTTACAGGACCACAGAACATGCACAGTGTACCATCTGCTTTGCCATATCCGGAACATGTGGATGAGGGAAGGCGACCCATCTTGACTAGTTTGACAGGGGTGTAGTACATGTTGTTTAGAATGTGATATTGGGCAAGCCGTAGCTGGTCCCAAGTTAGATATTTACATAGGTCTTTCCAGATGTGAGCCCGACTGAGTGTAGAGTCTGGCATTAAGGCCTCCCAGACCCTGGAGCCAACCAGTGGTGAAGGGTGGAGGGTGGCGAGTAAAAAGGAATACAGTATATAAGAGAAGTTCCATGGGGTCTGATTGCTAGATCTTGTATCTGAATCAGTAGGTTGCCGAGGTCAGAAGCCTTTGGTGTGGGACCGAACTGCTGCAGTATCAGATATCGTAACTGATAGATTTTGAAAATACAAGCTGGGCCCAACTGAAAGTTCGCTATTATCTCCGGAGAGGAGAGAAGTGAGTGCTGGGAGTAGAAATCAGACACCCTGGCCTCGTGAAGTTGGGGGAGCCAACCGGGAGAGAGCATACTGTCCCCGATCTCAATGTTTAGGTTAGAGAAGATAGGTTGGGAGAAATCTTTAGAAGGAAGAACCTTTAAAGTAGCACATATTTATGAGAAAACTTTAATAGATTCACTGACTGGGAAAGAACACAGGGGCACCGACAGGGATTTCCAAGGAAAGAAGAGAATAGTGGAGGGAGAGAGGCTGTGGGCAGAAAGTAGGTGGGATTCTATCTGCAGCCAGATAGGGATATAGTCATCTCCGGCCGAAGCTCGAGAAGCAGAAAGCCATTTACCACACTTATGAAGATGGCTGGCCCAGTAATAAAATAGAATGTTGGCAATCTAAGTCCTCCCGACTCTTTGGGGAGCACTAACTTAAGATACCAGCGCCTATTAGGGGACTTATCTAACCAGATAAAAGTTGTGACAAGTGAGTGGATGTGTTTAAAGAAGGAGAAGGGAAGCCAGATATTAAGCATGTTTAAAGGAGAGAAGGAAGAATATTCACTTTAATAATGTTAATTCTGCATCACAGTGAAATAGGAAGAGCCTTCCATCTTAGTAAATGTTCTTGTATGACAACAATTTGATCTTGAAGATTCAGCTTCTTCATGAGAGAGGGATCAGTAGCTAAAGATACTCCCAGATATTTGATGGACCTAGGGGCCCATAGCATACCAAAACCGGTGAGATCTTATCTGTAAACCAAATGATTAAGTGGAAAAATCTCAGTTTTGTTGCAATTCAGTTTGTAGTTAGAATAACAACTAAACTAGTCAATCACTTTCGAGGTTTCAGTGAGAGAGATGCAGTACAATATCGTCAGCATATACTGAAAGAGACAGTACCGAATCTCCAACTGGTATGCCGTGTATGTTAGGAGAGGCTTTGAGCTGCCTAATAAGAGGTTTGAGGTATAAATTAAAAAGGATAGGAGAGAAGGGGCAGCCTTGGCGGGTACCCGTGTGTAGGGGGAAAGAGGAAGAAAAGACTCCATTGCAGTATATTTTGGCAGATGGGGATGAGTAAATTACTTGAAGCCATTGCAAGAATGTGGAGAGAATCCCATTTTCGGCAGGGTTATCCAAAGGAAGACCCAATCGACTATCAAAAGCCTTCTTGGCATCGAGAAATCAGGGCCATAGGAAGAGGAGAAGACTTAGCTACTTGAAAGATGTGACTTAACTTACATAGGTGATCTGCAGAAGATCAATCAATCACATTTTTATTTATAAAGCCCTTTTCCAATACCAAAGTGCATATACAATATAAAACAAACTATTAATCAATTAAAACATATAAAAATAAAAAGGCAGCAGTAATAAGACTAAACTTTCATCCCCAGATGCCAGGCTGAATAAATATGTTTTTAATGAGGATTTGAACAGCTTGGTGGACAGGCACTCTCTGATCCGATGAGGCAGAGAGTTCCACAGGGTCGAGGCTACAAAAGCAAAAGCCCTAGCACCTGATGTATGAAGATGGACCTTAGGAACCTCTAGCAATCCCTCGGCGGCGGCGCGGAGAGGACGGGGGGGCAGTAAGGCCAAAGGAGGTCTTGCAAGTAACCCAGTCCCTGTTCATGTAGGGTCTTATATGTCAGCAATGTGACCTTGAAGGAGATCCTCCACCGCATCGGCAGCCAGTGCAAATTGCGCAGCACAGGCTACCCGGAACAAATCCAACTTGCTTGGGACTATGTAAGCAAGACCAGACTTTTCTAATTCTTTTAGTAAGAATTTTGATATCACAGTTTGGTAAAGAAATAGGACGTTAGCTAGCTGGTTGAGAAGGGGGCTTATCCGGCTTAAGAAGAACTATAGTGGCCTCTAGAAGCGAAGGCTCCAGGGAGTCTGACGAAAACATAAATTAGTAAAGATGAAGTAAGAGAGGGGACACTTCCATGAGAAAAACTTTGTAGAAATTTGAGGGGAAGCCATCCGGTCCTGGCGCCTTATCTAGTGCTAAGCTGTTAATGGCAGATTCCATCTCTGTCAGAGAGAGAGGAGAAGAAAGGAGGGCCTGATGTTGGCCCAAGAGCCGGGGAAGTAAAATGGCATACAGGTATGCTGTCATCTCTTTGGTACCTGGAGGAGAAGAACGCTGGCCATAAAGCGAGCTGTAGAAATTTTCAAATACTGAAACAATATCCCTAGGAAGTTTTAATAGAACAATCCAAAGGTTGAGATGAAAGTAATAACTCTCAAGCTTTCTAGCTTCCTTAAGCAAGTGCAAGCAGCCGTCCTACTTTTTCTGCCTTTTCCCGTAAAAGATCAAAGTATGTGTCCCAAAGGGACAGCAGGGCTGTTAGAGAATCTGGGGGAGAGGAGGGAGAAAGAGACTGTTCAAGGATCATATCTGAGCTAGTAAAGAGAGGGCTTCTGACTCCCGGCGTCTCTTCCGCTTAGAAGCAAGACGAATAAATTCACCCCTTGAGAAGCATTTCAAGGCGCACCACTCATGATCTCTTCTCGGAACTGAATTCTGACTGGAATCAGTATAGGACTGAATAAGGGATTTTATTCTGGAGACGACAAAGTCGTCTTTGAGAAATTGGGTGTTTAGCTTCCAAGTAGTTTCACGCTGTAAATCCATAGAAGGGGTTAGTAGTGACCATGCCACAGCATGGTCTCAGAGCACAATGGACTCAAGGCCTGCATTACACAGCCCAGGTAGAAGACATAGGCTATTAAGGATGCAGTCCAACCTAGATGAGGTGTGGTGCACCATGGAATAGAAGGAATAGGTACGGCTAGATGGATTAAGAACCCGCCAGGGGTCACAGAGACCCAGTGACCCCATGAAGTCTCCTAGGTCTCATTGTGCTGATGAGAGAGGTTTAGTAGGTTGAGTGGATCGGTCGAGATCCTGTGTGGATGGAATATTCCAGCCACCACCCATAATTAAGGGGAATGAAAGGAAAAGGGCAAGCTTGTCTGCCAGCTCCATGAAGAAAACAGGGTCTCCTTCCACCGGGCCATAAATGCTACCCAGAGTCACTTCTTGGCCATCTAGCAGGCCCTTAACAAAGACACACCTTCCCAACGGATCAGAGATGACTTGGTCCACCTGAAAAGAGACATTATGGTTTATTAGAATGGCTACCCCTGTGTTCGAAGTTGAATCGCCAGAGGCGAACACCTGGCTGACACCTTGCCTGCATAGCCAATTAGCCTCTTGAGGGAGAAGATGTGCTTCTTGAAGAAACGTAATATGGGCTTGAAATCAGGAAAGGCGTTTGAGCATCTGGTACCTTTTGAGTCGTTTCCTTACTCCCCGAAAATTCCAAGTTAGGAATTTAATTATACTGTTAGCCATAGTCATAACAAGTGGTAGAAATAGTGTAGTAAAAAACATTAATAGGACACACTGCACTCCGACTGATCAATAATCCAACCAAATCATTGAAACATCAAGCAAACGGTGCAGGAAAAGAGATCATATGAAAATGTAACCAGATAACCCACCGTTATAACAAGACAAGGATTATATGTGAGGCCCCTCCCATCCTGCTCCCCAACAAGCCCCCCCCCCAGAAACCCAAGACCATGAAAAGGTAACAAATATGTCATGAACCCTCCCAAGCCAGCCATTAGAGTTAAAAGAATCAGGTAGCCAACAGTTTGTGACTGGTCCCTCCCTGGCCCCTCCCCCAACCCCATAACTACAGTATATACAGTAGTCCCTCCAGTTTTCTTGGCCTCCAGTAAATGGATTAGCAAAAGATTCCATAAGGACCAGACCCCTGGTGTCCTGAGAGTACCTTCCTTCATTCTAGGGAACATAGGAGGTAATATGACAGGAGAAGGCGGAGCTTTTCACCATCTCTCTGAGGACAGGGTGGGTGCCCCAGGACTGGAAGGTGGCGCATATAGTGCCTATCCACAAGGGGGGATCAAGGGAGGTGGCAGGGAACTACAGTCCTGTCAGCCTGAAATCGGTGGTGGGCAAGGTGATGGAGGCATTGTCAAGGAGAGGCTGGGGGTGGGGGAACCTGGAAAGTCAGGGTGCCTGGACGATAGATAGCATGGATTCGTCCGGGAAATCGTCAGACAAACCTTGTGGAGTTTTATGACTGGGTGACGAAGTGCCTTGGACCTGGGTAGACCAGTGGACGCCCTCTTTCTAGACTTCAGCAAGGCATTTGACTCTGTTCCTCATGTGGGCCTGTTGGATAAGCTGGGAGAAATGGGGGGTGGGAACCAGATGATCAGATGGATAGGCAATTGGCTCCAGGACCGGACCCAGAGGGTCGAGTTGGTGGGATAGTCTCATCCCAAGGAGGGTCATTAGTGGGTCCCACAGGGATCAGTCCTGGGCCCTCCTGTTCAACACCTACATCTCTGACATAAGGACAGGTATCAGGAGTGAGATGAGTCTCTTATGCGATGGCTCAAAACTGGGGGTGGTGGATGGGGAGGAGGTGGAGGGTGGCCCTACAGGGGACCTGGAGGCTCTGGAAAGATGGTCTAGAAATTGGAAGCTGAGGTTCAATGCAGGGAAATGCAAGGTACTGCACCTGGGGGCCAGAAACCCGGGCCAAATGTACACCCTGGGGGGGGGGGGAATCCTACAAGTCCCGATGGCTGAGAGGGACCTGGGGGTGGTGGTGGATGTCAAGATGAACAACTCGGAGACTTGTAGGAGAGCAGCAGCCAAGGCCAATAGGATGCTGGGATGCATCGCTAAGGGGATCACCTCCAGAAGGAGGGAAGTGATACTCCCTCTGTATAACTGCTTGGTGAGGCCGCACCTCAAGTACTGCATGCAGTTTTGGAGGCCACACTTAAAGAGGGACATTAAACTCCTGGAGAGGGTGCAGAGGAGGGCAACCAAAATGATTTGGGGTTTGGGAGACAGGACCTATGGGGAGAGGCTCGAAGAGCTAAATATGTACACATTGGAAGAGAGAAGGGACCAGGGGGACATGATAGAGGTCTTCAGGTACATGAAGGGGGTAAATAGGAGAGGACCAGTGGGGTGCTTGAATGAAGGAGGAGGGGCCACTAGAGGCATGGGTGGAAGCTGGAGGGGAAGATTCAGGGGAGAAAGGTGAAGGCTACTTCACTGAGAGGGTGGTGGAGCCATGGAATGTGCTGCCTAGGGGCTGGTGGAGGGTTCAGAGGGGGTGGGACAGGTACAGGGGAAGGGTTCCGGAAGCAAAATCTAATGCAGCGAGAATATCCGGAACTGGGAAGGGAGAAGCCAGAGAAGGCGAGGGGGGCAGCAAGGTCAGCTCCCAGGGTGGGGGCTGACCAAATGAGCAGACGCGAAAGACCGTTAGGCCTATTCTGTTGGCATTTTAGTATGTTAGTAAGGCTGGGAGGGAGCAAGAAAATAATGTAAATCCAAAAGGACTTTGGAAGGTCGCTCCCCCCCAGCTCTACGGATCCTATTCCCAGACCACGGTAAGGAAAAGGGCACACTGTGAACAAGAGAAGGTTGACGGCCAACCCCCCCCCCCAAGCTAGCCAGGACATGAGTTATATCAGCCCACAGGCTCTTAACCATCCTAAGAGCCCACAACCCACCCACCCACCCACCCTGCAATAGTCGCTAGCCCAACAAACCAAATATGCAATCCATGTTAGCGATGTAATAAAGGCACGCCTACCTGATAGGAGTGACCTTCAATCAACCTGGTAGTGTGAGTCCACTTGTGTTCTCCTACTTGGAAGGCTCCCACTGATTATAGTCCAAGGAGGATAGAAGGAAAGACAAGGGAAAGAAAAATAAAGCTAGGTGGTCACGTGATGCTCGGCTGAAGGAAGCAGCTCTCCTGCACCTCTCCCACTCCTCGCCTGGAAAATGTAATATATTTTCTGGTATTGTCACAACCTGTAGCTTTCATTTGTGCTATCTACTAACCGGTACAATCACTGAGCTTTGCTACATCACTGACCAAAGAAGAACACCAGGAATGGATGCAGAAATGCGACAAGAACACCCGCACCACACTCCCCCGTCAACTCAAGACAAGGACTCAAAGAAGCCCAAGAATCAGCCTGCTAAACCTGGCCAGCCCTCTACCACTGAAGCGGCCACGGTTCCACACTCCGAGGATCGATTTCTCTTGGAACTACAGTCTATCAGGCAAGCCTTAGGTCTACTTACCTCGGAGATGACTTCTCTTCGAGGGGACTTAGCAGCTATCTCCTGGAGAGTTACTGACATGGATCCCATATAGTTTCTTTGGAATGATGGCATACTAAATTAGACCATGAAATTGTCTCCCTATGGCAACGACTCCACAAAATCAAACTTAAGCTCGAAGATCTTGAAGGGCCTAGCCACAAGAATAACTTAGTAATCCTTGGTCTCCCCAAAGAAGCCGAAGGCCCGACACCAATCCTGTTCACACATCGCCTCCTGGAAAACCTGGCAGGTCCCCCTCCTAATGGCACTCTATACATTGTCGAGACAGCGCATAGGGCCCTATGTCCCAAACCTCCCCCAGGACCTGTGCCACAACCTTTTATACTAAACTTTTTGAACTATCTTGACAAACAGCATGTTCTCAGCAAGCTGAGAGATATTCAGTCCTTATCCTGGGAGGGCGCAAAGCTGAGAGTGTCCCAAGATTTACCTGCCTCTGTTTGCCAAAAACAAGCCCCATTTCATCCCACTGTCACAAAACTTATTTCTGCAGGCATTCGTTTCAGGATGCTGTATCTTGCCAGGCTGCAAACCCGTATCAACGACCAGTGGCATTCTTATGACTCTAACGTTCAAGTGCTCCAGGACCTCCAGCACCTGCTGCCAGATTTATTCAAACAAGGCTGATGCGGTTACCTTTTTGGCTTATTGCTGCTGAAAGTTTTGAGTTTACAGGTTATTGTTGGAGGTTCTCGGTTGATTTCTATCTGGTCTAGCCCTGGATCGAGGGGACAGTTGCCACGGATAGTCTTCACTGGTGAATACATCCTATTCGTCTCCATTCTGACTAAAATGGTGACTCGTTGGCTGGTCAAGGTTCAAGACTCTCCCTCCCAATCTGAATATCATTTATAGTGCCTGGTTATTTCTTTTTCAGGTCCCTTTTTCAGGCTTTTCAGCTCCTCCTTCTAGGAGATCATCCTCAAATGTGCACTGTTCCTGGTTGTCTCCTAGTTCTACTCCCACCAGACCCAAGTACAACTAACTGTAAATTTCCCGAGAAAGTTCTGCCGAGGACATTTGTAAGAGGCCATTTTACTGTCAGAGCTGAAAACCAGTGGTTTAAGATTGCCTTCTCTCATCATTTCTACTCCCAGTTGTTTAATCATAGTGGGGGTCTTAGTTTAGGATTAGATGTTGATCCTGCTGTTAAAACTGTATGACTGTTTAAACTTATATCTTTAGAGACTAGTTTTTCTAGAGTGGTTGTTGTAATATAGAACATAGACTTTGACGGCAGAAAAGGACCACTTGGCCCACCCAGTCTGCCCATTTCCCTACCTACTGGATAAGCTGCAGATTCTAGTTAACCAACAGCCTGCTTCCTGCAACCCCGCACTATAATTGCTTTGTGTCTGTCCCAAGCATGTTTGAATTCCCCCACTGTTTTAGACCCAACGACCTCCTCAGGAAGGCTGTTCCATGTATCCACCACTCTCTCCATGAAAAAGAATTTCCTCACATTACCCCTGAGCCCCTCTATCTTTAAACTGTGCCCCCTTGTTCTTACACATCTCTTTTTCTGAAAGATGCTACCCTCCTGGACTTTGTTGATTCCCTTGAGGTACTTGAACGTTTCTATCATGTCCCCGTCCCTCCTTTCATCAAGGGTATACATATTAAGCTCTCTCAGTCTCTCTTCATATGGTTTCTGATGTAGACCCTGCACCATTTTAGTTGCCCTCCTCTGGACTGCTTCCATCCTATGTCCTTGCGTAGATGAGGTCTCCAAAACTGCACACAGTACTCCAGATGGGGTCTCACCAACTGTCTGTATAGAGGGATAACCACTTCCCTTTTTCTACTTGTGATGCCCCTTCCTATGCATCCCAGTATCCCCCTGGCTCTCCTTACTGACTTCTCACATTGCTTACCCACCTTTAGGTCATCTGATATGACTACTCCCAGGTCCCTTTCCATTTTTGTTGTTGTTAGTACCTCCCCTGCTATTGTGTACTCTTCTCCTGGGTTTTTGTTTCCCAGGTGCATTACTTTGCACTTCTTTGCATTGAATCTAAGTTGCCATATGTCTGACCATTCCTCCAACCTTGCCAAGTCCCTTCTCATCTTTTCTACCCCCTCTTGTGTATCAACTCTGTTACAGATCTTTGTGTCATCTGCAAAGAGGCATACCTTTCCCTCCAGACCCTCTGCAATGTCACTTATAAAGATGTTAAAGAGGATTGGACCCAGTACTGAGCCCTGAGGTACTCCACTAGTAACCCCCCTTTCTTCAGAATGTGTTCCATTCACTATTACCTTCTGTGTCCTGTTGTGCAGCCAGTTCGCTACCCAGGCTACCACCCTGGGACCCACTCCCAGGCTGGCTAACTTGATTATTAATCTTTTGTGCGGGACTGTGTCAAATGCCTTGCTAAAGTCTAGGTAGGCCATATCCACAGCCCCTCCTTGGTCTATTACTTTGGTCACCCAGTCAAAGAAATCAATTAGATTAGTCTGACATGACCTTCCTGCTGTAAATCCATGTTGCTTTGGGTCCTGTGCCCCGCTGGCTCTAGGTGCTCAAACAATTCTTTCTTTCAGAAGTGATTCCTCATTTTCCCTACCACTGAGGTCAAACTTACAGGTCTGTAGTTTCCTGCTTCTGCCTTGCTCACACTTTTGTAAAGGGGAATCACATCTGCCCTCCTCCAGTCCTCAGGTACCACCCCATCCTGCCATGATTTGTTAAAAAAGTGTGGTCAGTGGTGTCACTAGGTCCCCCCTTAGTTCTTTTAGGATTCTGGGGTGAATCCCGTCAGGCCCCATTGCTTTGTCCACCTTGAGTTTTAGGAGTTCTTTCAGGACTCTTCTTCTGTGAATGGACTGGTATCAACCCCTACCCAGAGTGCTTCTATTGTCTGGTTTAGGTAACTGCTCCTCATCTTCTTTTGTGAATACTGAGCAAAAGTATTCATTCAGTATCTCTGCCTTTTCACTGTCTCCCTCTGCCCACCTCCCCTCTCCTTTATTAATCTTCACTATGCCTCCCTTAACCTTACACTATGCTCCTAATGTACCTATAAAAGGTTTTATCCCTTTTGACCGAGTTGGCTATTTTTTTCCTCGGTTTGTGCCTTGCCATTCTGACTGCCTTTCCTACTTCTTTCTGCTTTAATTGATACAGTTCCTGTCGTACTCCTCTGTGATTCCTTATACTTTTGAATGCAGCCTTTTTCTCCTTAACCTTCCCTGCCACCTCTTTTGAGAACCATAGTGGTTTTACTCCGCTTTGTTTTCTTTATTTGTTTTACACAAAGACTTGTTGCCTCTATGATGGCAGTTTTGAATTTTCTCCATTGTTCTTCCACCCCTCCTATTTGGCCATTTGCTAGTGCATTCTTCAGGTGTTCACCCATTTTGCCAAAGTCAGCCCTTCTAAAGTCCAGTATCCTTGTTTTTGTATGGCTTATCTCCATGGTTGTGCTCACTGTGAAGCACACTGTGCAGTGGTCGCTTGTTCCCAGATGTCTATTGACTTCTAAATTTGTGATCCTCTCTCCATTTGAGAGTACCAGGTCTAGTATTGCTCCCTCCCGAGTGGGTTCCAGCACTAGCTGTCTAAGGTTACTGTTATCACTTTGGGGAGTCAGGCAGGGGTGGGTGTAGGGGTGGGATTCTGCTACCTGATTCAGTGGGTGTCATGAACCGAAATGCTGTGTGAGTGGGGGACTGTTGGGCTGCTTGGGGTCTTCTTGAGTGTTTATACAGATAAATCTGGTTTCAAAAAATTTAAGCTACAAATCAGCAGCCATGGGAATACTACCAAGGTCAATTTCCAATGCACTAGCTGAGTCTGGGATTGGCATGTAAGGGTTTTGGTTTTTTTCTTTGGTGGGGAGGGAGGGTTATGTGGTTGTTTTATTTGTTAGTATTGTTATGTCTGGGGGTTGGTTTGGTAGGGTGCTTGATTTTAGGGGTTATGGGTACCACAGGAGGCAGGTTTCTAGTTCTCTGGTCTTAATCATTATTTTTATTTTTTCACAAATGTGTTACATCTACACCAGTTCCCTGGCTATAGGGTAATATGGTGGTATTTAACTTTTGCTCATGGAATATCAAGGGTGCTCAGACTCCTATTAAAAGATCTAAAATATTACTCCATTTAAATAATTTACAAACGGATATCGCCTTTCTTCAGGAAACCCACTTGCCCTCCTCCCAGGTCCTCCAGTTAAGGCGTTCCTGGGTTGGACAGGCTTTTGGAGCTGGCTCCGATTCCAGTAAGAAGAGTGCTGCCATCATTGTTGCTCGTAAGGTGCCATTCTGTCTCCTTCAAGAGTTGGCGGACCCCCAAGGCTACTATATTATTTTACGGGCCCTTTCTTGGACATTTGGAGATAGTTCTGGGTTCTATATACCGGCCTAATAGTGAAGATCCCTAGTTTTTGTACCAATCTGATGTCGCTCTTGGCCCCTTGGAGTTCACTCCCTATTATTCTTGGAGGAGACTGGAACTTGGTTCTTTGTAATGACTTAGATAGGACCGGTCCAACTAGACAGGTATAATCACCCGGTCAATTGGCCATCCGGGATCTGGTGCATTCCCTGGAGCTGGCAGACCCATGCAGAGTACTGAACTCCGATCGTCGGGAGTATTCTTTCCACTCCTTACCACATCACTCCATTTCTAGGATTGATTACTTCCTCTTTGGAGTGAACCACCTTTCAGGCATTTGTCTATGTCACTGTTCAGCTAAAGTTATATCAGATCACCATCCGGTTTTTATTCAGGTCAACCTTTTCCCTTCACTAAACAAGGACAAGGTTTGGCACCCTTACAACCAATTGCTTAAATCTACTGAGATCCTGCAACAGCTAATATCTCTGATCAGTACCTTTATGGAAACCAACTCCCCTTCCATGCCTAAACTGGATGTATTGGGGGGTGCCTTGAAATGCGTTCTTCGGGGTGAGTTAATTCGTCTTGCTTCCAAATGAAAAAAAAAAAAATTGTCATCTACTCTCTCCTCCTTGTTGTCCAGTATACGCACCACCGAAGAACGCATTTCCCCAACTTCCCCTTCCGCTACCTGGGAGAGACTAGAGTCTCTTAGAGCCCAATACAATCAGTTACTGGAAGAGAAAGCCGAGCATCTCATTCTACGTTCAAGGGTCCACTACTTTGATCAAGGGGAAAAGGCAGGGAGATTACTGGCTCTACGCCTTCATTCTCAAACTATGGATAGAATTGTCCCTTCTATTTACTCAGACTCTGCCCAACTTCTCACTTCCCCTAGAGATGTTGTGGAGATGTTTAAAATTTTCTATCAACAACTATACTCCACTCCCTCCTCCACATCGCAGTTCGATTCCTTCTTCAAGGATATTTCTCTCACGAAGTTGAGAGATACTCAGGTCGCCAGTTTAAAAGCCCCACTATCCCTTCTTGAAATCTCTCACGCCACTGACTCGTTATCTCTGGACAAATCTCATGGCCCAGATGGTTTCTCCACCAACTTCTATAAGACACTCAAGGAACAAATTACACCCATTCTTCTCAGCACGTTCAACCATATTTTTAAAGAAGGCCTCTCAGACCCCTTGCTAACACTGGCTACTATCGTTCCACCAAAACCCGGGGAGGATCCCTTAGTTGTCTCCAACTACAGACCCATATCACTCATTACATGTCGACCTTAAGATCTTAGTTAAGGTTTTCACCTCTCGGCTGAGTGAGTTTTGGGGATCTTTGATTAGCAGAGAGCAAGTGGGCTTCATGAAAGGCAGGCTCTCAGAAGATCATCTCAGGAAATTGTCGTTCCTTATCTTGGTGTCCAGGGACTCCTCCACCCTCGCAGTGCTGGTATCCCTGGATGCAGAGAAGGCCTTCGACAGGGTTTCATGGGATTACCTTTTCTCCCTGCTACCTAAATTTCATATCCCTCAGAAGTATATACACTGGATTAAAGTCCTTTACTTTCTCTCCCCTCAGCACAGGTCCTCTCCAATGGCATGCTGTCCATGTCCCTCCATCAAGGCACTAGACAAGGCTAGCCCCCTCTCACTGTACTTATTCAATATATTTTTGGAAAACTTACTTCAGAAACTTAACTCTTTCCCCTGCAATCTCTGGTATTTCCATAGGAGGTACAGACTACAAAATATCAGCCTATGCAGGTGATATTTTGTTACACGTTTCCTCTCCTGCTACCTCCCTCCTTGAAGCCCTTCAGATAACATCTTAATTTGGATTTTTTTCCCCAATTACAAACTAAACCTCAACAAAACTGAACTCATATCCCTCAATTATGTCACCCTCAGAGCAGATGTTGAGCATCTAGGCTTGATATAGAAGAATAACAAACTGAAATATCTGGGGATTTATCTTAGTACCTCTCCCCACAAAATACAACAGTTTAACCTCGACTCCATGGTATCAAATCTTAAGATGGACCTGTGTCGCTGGTCCTTGCTACCTCTTTCAACATGGGGCCAAATGAGCATTATTAAAATGAATGGCCTTCCCTGATCATTATATCCCTTGCAAATACATAATTGGGCCCTTCCCCAATCATGGTTTACTCAAATTAATAGACTCCTTACTTCTTTCTTATGGCATGGCAAGCAAGCCAGGTGAGCTTTCGTCAAGCTAATGCATCATAAGCAAGATGGGGGTTACAAGCGCCTAATTTCTCATTGTACTATATGACCCTACACCTCGCATGGCTTTCCTACTGGTTTAAACCACCTGGGCAGAATTTAGCCTCTCCCTCTGGTGTCTATACTCCCTTGTGGTTAGAAATTGAGCATTCTCTGTGTCACAAGAATGGAATTGACATTCGCTCGCTCCCTTTTCTTGCCATAAATAAACTTCCCCGACAATTGTCTGATACACCTTTGAGAGCCTCCCTTCAGACCCACCTACAGCTTAACTCACTACTTAAGATCAGCTTCAACCAAGACATTTCCCGACCACTACTCGGGAACCCCAACTTTCTGATAGCTGGGAAAATGCTTATTAAACATATCTTCTGGCCAGATATTGGAGTGGATACTGTACAGGATTTGGTTTCCAATCAGAGGTTGATGTCTTTTGAAGAAGCTAGTACCAAATTTGGTTGGTGCACTACTTCTATTTTTCGTTTTTTCCAGGTTTCCCATATGCTTTTAAAACATTTTCGTAATAGATTATGGCATAGTCCCTTCAGCAGAACTATTTCCCCCTTTTTGGAATCAGCTCCAGATACGCACTTAATATCCCATTATTACTATTCCCTACATTCTTATTTGGCTGCTAAAGATGGTCCACGGGTTTATTGGGGGAACCAGGCCATTCCAGCTTCTGTTTCCCCTAGAAACTGGCCCAGCATCTGGAAACACTTATACAAATACATAAAATAGGATCACTACCATTTTATGCAATTCCAGATTATCCATAACCTCTATTATACCCTGGTTAGATTGCATAGAATGGGCCGATTACAATCAAATCTATGCTCCAGATGTGGTAAATAATCAAGTATCCTTTTGCACACTTTATGGTCTTGTGACAAGGTGACCCCTTTCCAGGCCTCTATACAATCCCGGCTTGATCCCGTTAGGCCTATCAGACAATTTTTCCCCTGAGATTTGTATCCTTGGTGATTATTTCGACAAAGTGATTGGAAACCAAAGACTTCATATTGCCTTGGTATCTGCATATGAAAAAAAGGTTATTCTTTGGCACTGGTTAGACCAGTGCATTCCATCCTATTTGGAATGGTTCAAAGAAATGATGTTTGCTCTACAAGCTGAATGCCTCATTGCCAGTATCTCAGATAAACTGTCAAAATACAATAGAACTTGGGAACCTCTGTACACTCTGTTAACTGTAAGTTTGTGACCATTCCTCCTATTACCTTCTCTCGTAAGCTGTGTTATATGTTGGCTGCAAGCAGTTGGTCTTCCTTTTTGAGTCCCTCCTGTGGCAAGAGTTAGGGAGGGTATGGCGGGTGGGGGATTATAATCTGTTTTTTTTTTTCTTTTCTTTTGTTGTTGAGAGTTTATCTAAAAATTACCCATGTCTATACAAGCTCCTTTTTCAATCTCCATCACAATGTCAAGAATGTCTTACTTTCTTCTAAATGTATGTACTATGGAGATTTTGGATTTTAATAAAGCATATTCAATTTGCAAAAAGAAAAATAAAACTAAAATGTAGAGTAAAAAATGCAAAAGTGTAAGGAGGAAGGAGAGGACAATGCGAGAGGCAGTAGAGAAGGAAAGATTTAGGCAGGGTTAATTAGGTCGAGTTTGAAGGGGGGACAACATGGACCAGATCAAGGCGGCCTTAATGAAATGAAAGGAGGAATTCACTTATGGTAGACACCAGTGAACTCGCATATAAGATTGCAGTTCAGAGACCTATTAAGACCCAATCAATAGATAGGACTCCAATACGAGCTAATCAAACATAAACAAAATAACTCAATTGTCCCCTAGAGAGACAGGTATATGGTACAGTCTCAAGTGGGTTCGGTAGGAACCAAAATAAGGAAGGACCTAGTCCACTTGATTCCCACGCCTCCAGGAATCAGCAACTTACACAGCGTGTTCCGGAGTTCCTTGGTTACAGGCAGAAAGTTTGAGGCAGGCCTTCCGTGGAAGCAAGCAGGCCCTGGATACCATTCAATGTGACAGGCCCACATCGGGATGTCCACAAAATAAATGGCAGCCGACCACAATGGGGGGGGGGGCAGGGGAGACCATCCACAAGCGAGGAGCAGCGAACATCACTACCTGAACCAAAGTCCAGGACCACCAGCATCAGCAGGTAAGAAGAAAAGAAAAACCATCAAGGAATACACAAACCAGAGTTGAGAAAGCAAGACCACAATGACAGGGCAGAACAGCTCATGTGTCCTTAAAAAGATCAGGCAGCCGGGTGGCGAGCTCTTTGGAGGCTTGGGCTGGGGTACTGAATGTGAGCCAAATGCAGCAATATGAAGTTGTAGATGGGCCGGGTACACCATCCTGAACTTAATACTGGCAGCTATTAGCTTACTGACAATCAGGTGAAACACAGCCCTTTTTTACCTTGTCTCCAGTGATAGATCTTAGGTAATACGGAGATGCTTCTCCTCTATTAGGATCGCCTGTTGATCCCTTGTCTTAGTCAGGACGTGTGGTTTCTCAAGGTAGTTGAGAAACTTCACAATGATGGGCCTGGGAGGGGCATTTTCTGGAGGCCGAGGACAGAGGGAGTGGTGAGCCCTCTCAATCTGATAGGCAGGATTGTGAGGAGAAGGGCCTACCACTATGTCCAGCAGCTTTTGCACAAAGGTGATCGTAGAAGGGCCTTCCTCAGCCTCAGGCAGCCCAAAAATTAAAATATTATTCCTGCAGCTGCGGCCCTCTAAATCCTCAGTTTTAAGCTGCAGTTTTGTAATCTGTTGCCCGAGTTTGTGGATCTCTAGGTCAGTTCTGTCGCGCCAACTCTCTAGGGATGAGGTGCGGACTTCCATTGCGCCGATCCTGTAGCCCAAGTCCCCCATATTCGACCTGAGGGACTTTAATTCTGCTGAAATATCAGCGAGGATTTCTTTGAATGGCATCAGCTCTTGCAGGAATGGGTCCTCAGTTAAGAGTACAGCGGAGGATGAGGGCAGGTTGCTTGGCAGGTAGTG
Source organism: Neoceratodus forsteri (assembly GCA_016271365.2). Lineage (NCBI taxonomy): Eukaryota > Metazoa > Chordata > Ceratodontiformes > Ceratodontidae > Neoceratodus > Neoceratodus forsteri. Next base: position 984,287,920 of record CM057459.1, read on the forward strand.
AGCTTTGTACTTTGTACTTCTTGGACAGCTTCTCTGGAGTCGTCGGAGGAGTATGGCAAAGTGGGGTCTGTCTCATATCTGTCTCCATCGTAGCAAGAAATCACCAATATCGATGCTCCAAATGGATAGTTAGTGACAGCAGACAGGCAGCGATTGAGCTGGATGTTTTTCATGTTCCAAAAACGAGTTTAGCAGATAATTAGAGCAAACGGGTGAACTGAGTGGTAGGAGCTCCTGAGATGAGCCGCTATGGCGCTGCAGACATCACGTGATCTGTCCAGGACCATCTTGCAAAAGAGCTTGCTCAAGGGTGTAAAGCCTGGTTAAATAAAGTTTGATAGACTGAGCAATTTATTTTCACTGAATAGGGCTGCTGTGACGCAAGATCACATTTCCAGTGTGGTGATGCTTCTATCTACTTCCACAGCTAGGTATAGTGAAGCACTGGGAGGTTAACTGACTTGGCTCAGGGTCAAACAGTGACTATGTGGCTATGGTAGTAGTTCAAACTTACAATCTCCTAGTTTTCAAAAGTGCTCTAACCAGTAGACCACACTGTCTCTACTGCCTGCTGGGAGATTTTTTTCTTTTCTTTTTTATTATTAGCCCAGGATAAGACAGTGGAGCTGTAACACCTCTTCTTCATTTGTGTCCTGCTAATACCCATTTATACAATGTAAAAAGGGTAAAAGCAGGACACCAATGAAAATAATTAAAAGCTAGAGGACTTAACGATTAAAAATCTAAATTTAAACTGACTGGGCCAGCAGGATGCATAGCACCCCCAATCACCTGGTGGAGAACGCCTATACCCAAAAAAAAATCAGAACAGCAGGAGGAAGGGAGGGATGAGAGGAGGGGGTGAAAGAAGGAATATACCAACAGAAGAGGGGGTAGAAGGGAGCAGTTCAGGAGTGGAGAGGGTCCAGAGTTGTGGGGGAGTGTGGTGTTTCTAAATGTCAGAAGTCTGTGGAACAAAATGGCAGAACTGTAGTCGTTGTTGGCTGAGGGAGTGGTGGACATAGCAGCCATCACAGAGACTTGGACCACATAAAACCATGACTGGAACCTAGCAGTTCTGGGGTATAAAATGTAAAGAAAGGATAGGGGGATGGGATGGAGGGGGGAGTGGCACTGTACATGAGGGAGAGGATAACTTGCACCAGGGAGTACGAGGAGTAGGGCAAGCCTGAAGCTTTGTGGGTACAGGTTCAATCCATTAAAGGGAGGAAACTAGGGATGGAGGTGGTCTACACATCACCTTCCTAAGACGGATAGAGTATTGGGGTCCCAGATCACAGATATGTCCAGTGAGAGGGTGGCATGGGGGGAGTAATAATAATGGGGGATTTCAGTCTACCTGGGGTGGACTGTAAAATCCCAGCTACCTGCTGTAGTAGTGAACAAGTACTGCTGGATGCTTTCCAGAGTACTTTCATGACTCAAGGTGTCAGAAGGTGGATGCACTGCTTGCAGAAAGGGACCACCATGTGGTGTCATTCCACCTGGACATATGCAGAGGGATGGTCAGGACCATGACTAGGGTCTTGGACTTTTGAGGGGTGAAGTTAGGCAGGATGAGAGAAGTTCTAGAAGGACACCTTTCTGGGATTAGAGTGGGTATGGATTTGGAACAGAAACTGGCCATAATAAAGAAAGAATTGATGAAGCACATTAGTGAGTGTGCCAAAATCAAAAATAAGAAACTTAAGGCCAAAAACCCCAGCTGGTTCAGCAAGGAGATGGAAAAGTGATAGGGGGACATGAAGGCAACCTTTAGAAAGTACAAGCACACTCAGAAGGAGGAGGATAGGGTGGACTACACCTCTAAGAGAAGACAGGTGAGCAGGGCAGTAAGGGAGGCAAAGGCCATGAGAGAGGTACAGCTAGCCCAGGTGGCAAAAGCAGGTGAGAAGGCTTTTTCCGGTACATAAGGGAGAAAGGAAACAAAGGATGAGAAGGACAGGCCGAAAAAGAAGGAAGGGTGGTCAGAGGGTAGTGAAGAAAAGGCAGAGGTGCTAAACGGGTACTTCTGTTCAGTCTTCACTTGAGAGAAAATTGGACCTATACTACAAGGGAGAACGGGCGAAGTCAGAGCACAATTCATACTGATGGTGGAGTACAGAAATGTGCCCCAGGACTGCAAAACAGCACATATGGTGCCCCTCCATAAAAGTGGGACAAGGAGCTGTTCCAGCGGCAAGTCATCAGCTTGAGGTGCCAACATCCTGGGTTCAGTGACAGACTCGGGAGTTGGAGGGCCGGCCAGGGGAAGAAGGACTGAGCATCCCAGGAACTGCTCTCCTTCTCCATGTTGGGGGGGAGTGTACAGCACTATACGGACCTCTGGTGGAGGCTGGGTGTACTGCCACTGCTGGCGCCACACATTAGGGGAGGGGCGGATGCTGGCGTCATTGCATGTACCCACCCCAGGGGATCTTCGCATACCAAAAACATCCAGGCCCGTTCATGAAGGCCTCCACTCCCATTGCGATTAATGTCCACCAGGGGGGAAGGTCCCACCCTGGGGGCCAAGCCAGGGCACAGAGACCAGGTTCCTCAGGGAGGGGGCACTCCATCGGCGGCCTAAGCCCAGGCGGGGGGGTGAGTGGGGTGGGGTCTGGATCCCCGAGTACGAGGGGAGGGTGACGGGAACAAAAAAAAAAGTGGGACAAGGGATGAACCAGGGAACCACAGACCAGTCAGCCTGACCTCAATAGTAGGTAAGCTGATGAAGACCATCCTGCCAGGGAGACTGATCAGCTTTCTGGAAGAAAATGGGCTCCAGGACGAAAGGCAGCATGGGTTTGTGTCAGGGAGATCTCGCCAAACTAACCTAATTGACTTCTTCAATTGGGTCACTGGGACAGTGGACAAGGGCTAAATGGGAGATGTCCTGTATCTGAACTTCAGCAAGGCCTTCGACTTGGTGCCTCATAGGAGGCTGGTCAGGAAGCTGGAGGACTTGGGGCTGGGGTTAAGCTCACAGGATGGGTCAAAAGCTGCTTGCAGGATAGAAGCCAAAGGGTGGTAATTGCAAATGAATTCTTAGATGTGAGGCCTGTGACCAGTTGGGTCCCACAGGGCTTGGTTCTTGATCCAGTGTTGTTTAACACCTTCATAAGTGACATCATGGATGGGCTCAATGGTAAAATCTGCCTGCTTGCAGACGAGTCCAAGCTATGTGGAAGTGTGAACACGAAGGAGGGAAGACAGGAATTCAGGGACGGCCTGCCTAGGATAGGAAAGTGGTCTAGCATTTGGCAGCTGAGGTTTAATACTAAGACGTGTAAAGATATGCACTTGGGGGCAAAGAATCCAGGGACCAAATACTGGTTGGGTGACATGCAGGAAACCACGACAGAGGAAGAAGAGGACCTGGAAGTAACAATCACAAGTGATGCACAGCCAAGGGAATTACCACCAGGGAAGTGGAGGCCATTCTGCCACTGTACAGGTCACTGGAAAGACTACACCTGGAGTGCAGTGTGCAGTTTTGGTGCCCGTATCTTAAGAGGGATATCTTCTTACTGGTGACAGTCTAGAACATGGCAACCAAGATGATCCAAGGTCAGCAAGACAACGCCTATGAAGACAGGCTGAGGGAGTTCAACATATACTCTCTTGAGGAAAGAAGGGAGAAGCAGACATGACTGAGATATTCAAGTACCTTAAGGGTGATCAACAGAGTGAGCACTGAGGGCCACTTCAGCCTTAGTAAGAACAAGACCACTGGGGGAGGCCTAAAACTGACGGGGGGATGAGGAGGCACTTTTTTACCAAGAGGGTGGTGGCCAAGAGTAATAAGTTGCCAGAGGACGAGGTGGACAGCTTCAAGAAATGGTGGGAGTGAGTGAAAGGAAAAGTTGAGGGTAGAAGGGGGTGAGAGGGGAAGTGGTGGGAGGACAAAAGTGAAATGGGGAGGGGAGCCGTTCCCTTTGTAAATCCACATGGATCTGCACAATCGAGCAGACTAGATAGACAGTAATGTCTTGATCTGCTGGCATGTTTGTATGTTCATATTTATTAATGACAATCCAAATGAGATGCAATATCACATTTCCAGCAGAGTACTGTTTGTACCCATTTCCCTGGCTGGGTGGACAGAAGCACTGGGTAGTCCGTGCCATGTACCCCCCAATTCTCATGCCCACAATAATCCTTAGTGGTCTAGTGGACCCCCATCCCCATTATAAAATATCATCCCTGGTAGTCTATAGACCCCCCCCCCTTCCCGATCTCCATGCTCAATATAAAATATCACCCTGGTGGTCTAGTGGACCCTCTACCGATCCCATGCCCATTATAAAACAGCATCCCTGCAAGTCTACTGGACCCCTCCACCAATTCCCATGCCCAGTAGTCTAGTGGACCCACCCTCCCTGATCCTCATTATAAAATACTGTCCCTGGTAATATGAACATAAGAAGATGCCAGCAGATAAAGGCCTTATGGTCTATCTTGTCTGCTTGAGTGTGCAGGTCCCCTGTGTCTACAGTGAAACTGGCCCCCAAATTCTTTCTAACCCTTCAGTTTTCCTCTTATACCCCCCAACTCTCCCTTTATTCTGTTCCATCCTGTCTTGAAGCTATCCACCGTTTTCAGGAAGACCACCCCTCTGGCAACTTGTTCCACTTGGCCACCACTATCTCGGCGAAAAAGTGCCTCATCTCCCTCCCGAGTCTCCCCCCCCCACACCAGCTTTAGGCTAAGTCCTCTAGTGGACTTACTTCCATTAACATGGAAGAGGTCCTCCGTATTCACCAAATTAATACCTTAAAGGTACTAGAAAGTCTCAATCATATACCCCACACCCTTCTGTCCTCAAGGGAGTGCATGTTGAGCCCCTTTAACCTCTTCTCATAGGTGCTGCTCTGCTGGCTGGCCCTCTACCATCTTGGTCACTCTTCTCTGGACTGTCTCCAGCAAGTTGACATCCTTCTTAAGATAGGGCACTAATACTGCATGCTGTACTTTAGGGGTGGTCCTACCAGTGACCTGTAAAGTGGTAGTATGACCTCTGCCTTCCTGCTGGTAATCCCCTGGCTATGCAGTCCAGCATGCAAGAGTGCTTCAGGTCACTCTTGATGATAACACTCAGGTCGTTTTCTTCATCAGACTTGGTGACCTGCACACTATCCAGACAGTATTTTGTCTCTGGGTTCCTTGCCCCTAAGTGCATAACTGCACTTTTTAGCAATGAACCCCAGCTGCCAAATACCAGACCACTTCTCTAACCTAGCCAGGACTTCCTTAGATCCTGTCTCCCCGGCTCCATATTCACCCTCCCAGAGAGCTTTCTGTCATCCGTGAACGGACAGATTTAATCCTGATCCCATCTACCATGTGACTGATTAAGATGTTAAAACAACACTGGACCAAGCAGTGAGCCCCACGGGAACCCACTGGTCACCGGCCTAGCTTCCAAGAATTCCCCCCGGCCACCACATATTTGGCTTCTATCCATTAATCAGTTTTTCTTCCATCTACCGAGCTTGGCCCCGACCCCCAGATCCTCCAACTTCCTGACCAATCTGCTATGAGGTACAGAGTCAAATACCTTGCTGAATCTAGATACAGAACATCAACCACTTGTACCCTGTCCACTGTCTTGGCCACCCAGTAGAAAAAGTCACTGCTTCACAACACCCTCTCAAAATTCTGCTCACTCTCAGGGGACTCCATAGAAGTAGTTCAAACCTTTAAATATTTAGGTCTGCACCCTGACTCAACCTTTTCATTAGTGGCCCACGTCCCCTTGCTAACTAAAACCACCAACAAGAAGTTAGGGCTGTCATATCGTCTCCACCCCCTTTTATCCGCCACCTCCTGCAAAAAGATTGCCTCCACATCCCTCCTCCCTATACTTTTCTATGGTGCACCACTACTTCTCTCTACTTAACCTTCAACCATTGCCCGGCTCTGACAACTCTATTTTATGATCGGACATTTTGCCTAAGGGACTGATCCGAGAAAACACCACTGCAATATATGGAAATTACGTAACTACCGTAATTCTGCTCTTTCTGTGCATCTTCACCATTCATCACCTTTGGGTTCTGGCCGGAGGTCACGACCCCACGGAAGCTTTTTTTTTTGGATGGGAGGAGCCGACATACAATCAGCGCCGCCCTTGAGGCAGACGCACTGCGTGGCGGTCGTGGGTTGGCTGTTGGGTGTTGTCGACTCTTCCCTCCCGCCAGTTCTGAGTCGTCGTAGAGTAAGAAAAGGTTTGGGGGGGGGGGACAAGGAAGTCCAAGGGACAGACAAAGGAAAAGATATACAAATTAAAAGGAGAAATAAACGACTGAGAGGACAGAATAAGTTTGGAAAACTAAGGGAATTGGGTAGGGGCCCCAATCTCTGGAAGAAGAAGAAGAAAAGGAGGGAGGGAGGGTTAAGGGTTTTAGAAATAAGGATGTGACTGTGGGGGAGGGGGAGAAAGGGAACACACCCTGGAACCTTGACCTGTCTCCAGATTGTATAGGAACTGCAAAGGAGTAGCCAAAAGGCTAACTACCAGAATTCAAGACATGCTGCCGGCCCAGCAGTTGGATTTCCGCTTCCGATGCCGGCAACCCGGGTCTAGGAACAGACCCGGTGGCTGGAGGGGCCGGGCCGGAGAGAAGGATAGAGCATCCTGCAGACTGCTCCTTCTCCAGTGAGAGGTGGGGAAGCTCCCAGTGCAAGAGCGAACCCTAGCGGGAGGCCGAAGTCCACATAGCTACCAGGCGCTCATCAGTAATGGCGAGGCGGAGCGGACACTGGACGCACGCTCCGCCCCAGAGGAAAACAAGAAATGGAGGGGTGGGTCCTCAGTCTCCATGAAGCCCTCCCCGGCTCTATTTAGTGAACACATCACTGCAGACTCCCAACCAGTTGGTCAGTTCCATGGCACTGGAATTAGGGGAACTAGGTGCCACGGCCCCACCTCTGGGGCAAGCTGGGGTGACCGGGAGTATGCGGGGAATTGACAGTTGGTGGGGGCCCGGGGGCCATGACCAGGGCACAGCTTGAAGGAGGACTTGCCAGAAAAAGAAAAAAAGAAAAAAAAAAGAATTCGAGACACAGAATCACTGGCAATAACTCCAACATAAGCAGAATCGGCTATTCTGGAAGAAAAGACAGGATACAGGGATATCTCCCCCAAAAAGAAATTGTTGGTGTAAGAAACCTAATTTCTTAAATTAATTTGAGGTTGTGTCACAAGTGACAAGGAAATCAAGGAAGTTGAAGGGGAGAAGGAGAGAAAGGAGGGCAACTACCAACACCCACCCCACAGGGGTGGAGCCAAGGCACTGAAGAAGGAGTGCCCCCCCATCCTGACCACTCTACCCCTTAGAGAAAATTATCCCCCTATGTGCCCCAAGTCACCCCCTCCTGACTAAACAGAAAGGAGGAGGGCCAAGAAGGAGACCCAGAGACTGAGGCCCCAGAGGGATTGAGGGTGGGATTGCGATGAACGGTGAAGATGCACAGAAAAATCAGAATTAAAGTAGGTACAGAATTTCCATATCTTATCTGTGTCAGTCTTCACCACTCATCACCTTTGGGTGAGTGTCGAGCCCCCCCCCCCCCCGAAGGGGGCCCTAACCCTAAATGACTAAGTCCCTTAGCTCTCAGTGGGTGGCACACCTAGAGAGAGAACCTTCACACCTTCACGGGCCTGGAGAGGCCAGAGATTGGAGAGAGTGAGATGGGGACTCCTCGGAAGGAGTAGGAAGTTGCCCCGACATACGCCGTCTCACCCTATGGGAGAAAAGATGGGTTCTCTGGTAGGGAGAGGAAATCACCCTACGCCAGGCCAAGGGTAACAACCGGGAAAGACGCAGCCATGCCATCCGCCTAGTGCAGATCGCTGTCCCTACAACCCTGGAAGCTACCTCATTGGTGTCGTAAGATGCCCTCGCTTGGTGCCTTGCTAGCTCCAGGCCACATGCAGAGTGCAATGGCTTGTCCGGTTACCTCCGTGTCAGGCAAAGCGGCTAGGAGCTGACCTAGCCTGGACCACAGGAACCTATCATAGGTAGTATAGTGGGACTGATGTGCTAAAATAGAGAGCAGCAACCATGCTGAGTAGAATGTCTCTCTCCCCCCCCCCCCCCGAAGTCAAACTCCATAGAATCTTGATCTGGGGTCGGTCATGGTGAGGGGCGCGAAGCCTATCAGGAGTGTCTAGCTGCGTCAATCCTGACTGAGGATGAGGCGTGGAACCTTGAGACTCCAGGGGGGGAAGGGGCGCAATACCACTGGCAGAGATACCTAGCAGCTGGGACTCCAGAAAATGGTCTCTGCCAGAAACACAATGATGCCTCCCGAAAGGGAGCAGGCCAGGGGCGGCACCACAAGGGTGTCCGCATTGAAATCGCCTAGAACGGCATACGTCGAGTGCTCTGGATTGTGCTGTGTGGGTTGGGTGATATGCTAGTCCTCCAATGTCCTCATGAGGAATCACTGATACTCTACGAGATCAGCAGCTGGGGAGATGTGGATAGACGTTTCCTGTCCCCCAGAAGAGGGGGATGAGGAGTCCGGGGACCTGAGGAGTTCAGAAGCTGGCTGCTCAGGGGGAGGTTGAAAAATCTGTCTGTCCATAGCCCTGACATAAGCGGGAAATTGAGTAGCCACAACTGTGAACTGCTCCCAGGAGAGAGGACCGCTAGGACCAAAAATACCTGGGAGCACAGGAGAATGTGGCAGAGGAGAAGGGGTAGAGCTGACAACAGGAATCGGCTGTCCACCACCTGGGCGAGGGAGCGCACCACGAGCCCTAAGGAAATATGGAGGTCTGGAAAACCCCACAGCCGACAGCTGGTCAACCAAACTGGAACTGCCTAGGCTGTGCCCTGAAGAATCCCCTCTGTGATGTGACCGGGGCCGTTCAAGTCCAGAAGGACAGTCCCCCACCTCCAAAGAACAGGGCCCTCTCAAGAAAACCGAAAGGGAAGGCGGAGATCCGTGCTACGACTTCTCCCAGAGCCCGGGTGGGCTCCAGAAAAAGGGCGCTGCACTGACCCCATGCCCCTCGACATCCAAAAGTGCCCTCCTCCTCGAAAGAGCCAGCCTAGGCAGCTGGCAACCCTGGTCAGCCCCCGAAGGAGCTAACCAGGGAGCAGCACCCTCCCCTCCTGTGGGTGTTCCAATTGGCCCCAAAGTTTAGCGATCCAGGCACACCACCTGAGGGGTACCACTACTGAGGGGTCAGAAAATCCACCCAGACAAGGCTGCAGAGCAGTGGTGGCCTGCATCACTGCCTGCTGGTCAGCACCCCTGACCCTGGTCCCAGGAGCAACTGTCTTCTCCTCAGAAGGGGGCTGGTTCCGGCCTGTCGAGGACATTACCAAAGTGTTCACGTGAGCAGCCAACTCCAAAGAGTCAGACTGCCTGTCTGACTCAGAATCAGATTCCCCCTCCGAGGAGGTGGAGACCGAAGTTCTGTGCCAAACGGTGCGTGGACGCCTGCTGCCATCCCGACTGAAAGGGGCACCAGACTGAGTAACTGCACCAGAATTGGCGCCAAGGCCTTCAGCCGCACCACAAATGGTGCGGGAAGAGGACACAGCGCCAACGACGACAGCAGCATCGGAGTCGGGGCCTGTCACGGCGCCGACCTGGCCCGCTGCCACAGTGACGCCGACGCCCACAGAGGGTGCTGACGACCGACTGCGCTCTCGACAACGTTGTCCGAAACCCCCAAGGCACCGTGTCCTTGTTCAGTGCCGCAAGCGGCTCCAGAGCTGGACATGGCGCCGTGCTCAACCACGGCGCCACAAGTGGCGCTGTGGTGAGAAACAGTAAAGGATGATGCCATAGAGCCTCCCATGGAACCGCCAGCACCATCAGCGCTGTCAGCAGAGCAGACAGCAACAACAGCGCCAAGCAACGGCGCCACCAGGGCCCACAGTGCCACGAACAGCGCTGAGGCCCAGGGCAGCGCCGACAGATGGCATCAAGGACGGTGCCGACCCAGGCCTTCTGAGCTGTGGGCACGACACTGGCGGAGCCTTCACCCCCGAAGGGATGATTGCCAAGGCAGTGCCTCCCACCTGTCCCCCAAGGGGAACGGACTGGGCCTCCTGCACCGTGGAAGGGGCTTCTGCAATGGCGAGGCAACAAGAAGCAGAAGCCCCTTCCTCCTCGGTCTATGTAGAACCGGGAGGGGACCCGGAGGAAAGGCCGAGAGAACGCAGCTTGGCCCGATGAGTGTGCGCCCATCCCCTGAAAGTCGGCGGAGCTCATCCAACTTTCCAGGTGCATTGTTCGATGACACGACGGTCCATGGAGAAGCAGGCATTGCATGAATCCATGTCATGTGGCGACCAAGAAACGTGAGGCAACAGTCATGCTGGTCGGTGACAGAATACGTACAGCCGCACGGGCAACGACGCATAGGGGGTCGTCCCGTCTTCAGAGTTTTCTTGCCCCCCAAATGAGACATGACCTACAGATAAAGAAACACCAAACAAGACCCGATGTCACAAAATAAAATAAGGAACAGTCTTACCAGGCGACATCGAGTGGAGCGAAACTGAACCGGCAAGAACGAAGATATACAGAGTCGAAGGACTGAGACACGGAGTCGAAGACTTTCAAAATACAATAGGCCTCTCAGATGTTTTTGGAGCTATTCATGAGGTGTGACTTCAACTGCAGGAGACAAAGAAATGGCAGGAGGGCGGAGTCAACAACACCTAACAGCCAACCCGCAAGCGCCACGCAGTGAGATGGCCTCAAGGGCAGCGCCACTGGTGCGTCGACTCCGCCCATCCAAAAAAAAAAAAAAGGTCCCACGGGGTCGTGACCTCTGGCCAGAACCCAAAGGTGATGAATGGTGAAGACTGACACAGATAAGATCTTGGCTACCCTACACTTGCCAGATTATGACTCACGGCTAAAGTACCTCACTCTATGCTTTGTTTAAAAGCTAGTACATCTCTTCAATCCCCTTGTCTTAGAGACATTGTGTGTCGTAAAGAAACTGCCCGTCCACTCAGGTCATCCACCTTACCTATACTGGCAACCCCAGACCCTCGCCGTCTCGTTGGATGGCGTTCTTTCGCCTTTTCTGCCTCAATTGCATGGAACATGCTACCGCCTCATCTCCTTTCTTACCCTTCCCTATCACTTTTCAAGAAATCCCTTGCTGCACACCTGCTCAGTCCTCCAACCTGCATTTGTTTTCGATAATCTCAGTATCCTAACTACTCCTGAATTAGTGTAACGCAGGAACAATTTTCAATTTTCTAATTATGCTTACTCTTTGTACTACAGTAGCCCCTCACTGTAACGAATGGCTTGGGAGCCATAGCCAATGTTTGTTACAGCTCTCTGTTCATTATACCGAGGGACGCTGTTATCCGTCACTCGGGCTGACTCTGCGCCCCCCCCAACTGCCTCCCACTCATTCCACAACATCACAGCACTTAGGCTGTTCAATGTTTTTTGTTTTTTATTTTTTATATTTTTATTATTTATTTATTTGTGTCTAGGATTACAAAGTACCTTTGAGCCAAGGCTCTTTTACAAAGGTTCCATGTCATGCTGGTTACAGGGTAACAGACACTAAAACATAAAACAGTTACAGGTACATGGTTTTAGACAGTAACTTTGCTTGACAAAATCAGACTGAGCGATGAGTAACTCAAGAAACAATAGGAGGAAGAGGGCAAGAAGGGGAGAGGGCTGAGGGTAGGGGAGGCATAGGTGTAGAGGGTCAGGGTGAGGCAGCCGAGGGGTGTTGTCAGGACAGACACAAGGCAAGCGCATTAGAAGTTGCATTGGACAGGTAAGTGCAAGAAGAGAGGGCAGAAACTGACACCTATAAGGTCAGAAGCAGCGTAGGGAATGAAGATGTTATGGGGTGCAAACACAGGTGGAGGTGCCAGTTACAGAGTGGCAGAGCTTTTTTTTTTTTTTGAACGCTCCAAGCATTGCTGTGGACAAGGTGTCACTACAGAGATCATTCAGCCAACTCGGAACCCTATATGCAAACGACCTTTGGCCTTGGGACGTGCGGCAGCGGGGGATTTGAAGTATTTGGGGATTAGAGCTCCTGGTGTTGCTGTTGGTGATTTTGGGTTTGAGGAGGGTGCTGACTCCTTGCAGTGCCTTTCCCATCATCATTTTCTTAGCAGTGATGCAGGTTTGGTATTTGATTCAGTTGTTCAGTTGCAGCCGGCCTGTTTTGGAGTAGAGATCGCAGGTGTGGGTGAGACGGTGGGAACCAGTAACGAGTTGGCAGGCTTGACTGAGGGAAGTCGAAACACGCCTGAGAGATGAGGTTGTGGCAGATCCACAGAAAATGAGACTGTAGTCAATGATGCTGATGATGGAGCTCTGGACAGCTATGGACAGAGCTTCTGGGGTTAGATATTTCCTATGTCGGTATAGTAGGCCGATCCTGGTGTTGGCTACTTTTGCCACGTTACTGATGTGTGGGACATAGGAGAGATTACAGTCGAGGGTGAGGCCAAGGAATGAACTTATTCGAGGGTGATTCCTTGCTTGGTTTTAATGGAGAGCTGATATTGTTTGTGTTTGTTTTGGGAGCTGCAGAAGATCATGATCTTTGTTTTTTTTCTGGTTAAGTATGTCTGTGTTTTGTGAATCAGTGTTCGACTGCAGAGAAGGCCTGTTGGAGGTTACCTTGTAGATGGACTGGATCATGGTGGGATGCCAGGATGACAGCATCATCCGCGTAAAGCAGGATCTGTTCAGGGCAGGATTCTGGCAGTGAGTTCAGAAAAAGGCTGAAAAGGAGGGGGCCCAAGACTGAGCCCTGTGGGACACCGGACCGGACTGGTCTTTGGTCTGAGAGTGTGCCAGCAATTCTCACTCTTTGGGAGTGGTTGTCTAATTAGCTTTTGAACCAATTCACCAAGTTAGGTGAGAGCCCTGCTAGTCGAAACTGGGAAAGTAGGAGATTGTGGTTGACGGTATCAAAGGCTTTAGTTATGTCGATGAAGGTGGACCCAGTAAGATGACTTATTGAGTAAGTGATGGCTTGCACCAGTGAATTCAAGTAGCGCAGTGGAGGTGCTATGACCTTTGTAAAGCCATGTTGCTCCTTGCACAGGATGTTCAGATTGTCTGGGAAGTTGGTGAGCTGGTCTGACACAATCCGTTCTAGGGCCTTGGAGAGTGGAGGTAGGATGGAAATTGGACAGTAATTCTTAGTAGCTGTTTTGTCACCACTTTTATGAATTGGGGTTACCGTGGCAGATTTCCATAAGTCAGGGAACTGGCTGAGGCTGAGGGGGAGAGGATGAAAATCATGGTCAGTGGTCGGAGTACTTCTTCAACTGTGAGTGACAGCAGTTTGAGGTTGAGGGAGTCACTGCTAGCTCTGGAGTTGCAAATGGCTTTGGTAACGTAGCTGCGGACTTAATGCACTTTTACTGCTTTAAAGTAGAAGGGAGGGTGGCTGGAGGTGGCTGGTGGGGGGCAAGGGGAACCACCTCATCGAAAAAAACCCTGTGGGAGTACAGCACTGAGGTCCGTGAAGGTGTCATTTAATGTATTAGCAATGAGTTTCTGGTCAAGTGTAGTTTCACCATTTATGCTGAGTACTGACGGGGGTGATTTAGACTGCTTCACGGTGTGTAATGGGGGGCAGAGGTCTGTCCCCTATGTTTATCCTATATAACCTTTGTTGGCACCCTTGTAATATTATAACGTAAGACTAGATGTAGCCTTGAGCTGTGGTTTGGGTGAGTCATAAGAAGAAGGAACAGAGCAAACACATAAGCAAACATAAAGCCATGTCCCTTTATCTGGGCAAGCAGAGATAGCACGTAATGGAGGATGGACTAAAAAAACATTGTTGACTCCAGTCAGACCATAATTGGGCTTGGTCTCTCCTAGTTACTTCCCAAAGAATGCTTGCCACACCTATGGCCATTTGTGTCAGTAAGCTAATAATTACCTGTTCCAGGGAAATGACCACGCCTAAATAATCAGTATATAAGCTTGTGCATTCCATTGTCACACTGAAGAAATTATCTGTGTCTAGCATTACCATTGTACGTAGGTAAAAATAAAATTTCTTCCGTCACCGGACCCAGTCTCGTTCGTATCTTTAAACAACGCAGCTTACACGGTGACTTCTTTAATGTTATTCCAGAAGTCCCTACCGTTGCCCCATGAGTTAGTGAGAGCATTATGGAAATAGGTGGTCTTCGTATCCCGGATATATTTGGCACAGTCATTTCGTGCACGTTAATAGTTAGCAATATCAACTTGTCTCCCAGTGTTTCTGGCAATCTCCCAAAGGTGGCCTCGAGCTTTCAGTCGTCTATTAGGTCACGGTGAGCCAGGGTTACATAGGGCTTTGACCTTGTGCTTCTTGGAAGGTGTAAAATATGTTGCATGCTTGGTTGAAGATCCTGATGAAGTGTTCCAGTGCGGTGTTCACATTGGTTGCAGTGAGAATTGGGGATCAATCCTGTTGTGAAGGAAGGTTTTGAGATGAGGTAGCTTGCCTCTAGATAGAACCGGCTAGTAATGGTTTGGGGGCTTGATGAATTTATTGGACCAGTAGCAGACGACGGGAGTGGTCACTAAGTGTGTCAGGGAGGACAGTAGTGTTTGTGATCCTGGCGGGATGGCTTGTTATGATCCAATCCAGAAGGGTGCTGGCGGTTACATTATTTAAATGTAGACCTGGAACAAGTCTTGTCTTTGTCCCTCAGCCACTAGCAACCACCCGCTGGCTCACACTCGTGCTCCTCCAACTGCCACCCACTTAACCCTGCAATGTTACGTTACAGCTCAGCAGTTCTTTTAAATTACTGTATGCACTTTACAGTTTTGCCTGTGAGGGTAAGCAATGGAGAGGAAGAGCGAGTGATGAGAGCTACCGAGGATGAGCAGGGGAAAGCTTCCGAGAGAGAGCCATGGTGAGTTGAGTCAGGGATTGGGGTAGGCAGTAATTATCAGCAGCAATCAGCAGGGTTTGAGCTAGCAACAAGAGCAACAGAAGATGAGTGGGGGAAAGCTGCCTTGGTAGGCAGGAATTACAAGCAGCAGCAATCAGCAGGGTTAGAGCGAGCAGCAAGAACGACTGAGGTACCTTACTCAACCACCAGCAACAAGTCTTAGGTTCTTTTTATCTATTCCATCCTTGTCCCAGACTACTGATGTACTGCAGTTATGACAGAGAAGTCACAATCCATAGTCTGAAATTTTTTTTTTTTCTCTCTAAACTGGATTGATGTAAAAGGCTGCTTCCACTGCTATACTGAAGTTGGGAGCCACACAAACCATTCATTATAACCAGGAGTTCGGTATATGAACATACGAAACTGCCAGCAGATATAGGCCATATGGTTAATCAAGTCTGCTCGTGTGTGTAGTTAGCAATCCCTTATACTGCAGCTGCCCCTTCCTCCCCCGTCACGGTGATCCTCCCCCTCACTTTGTCCCATCCCCTTTTAAAATTTTCCACGGACTTACAGGACACCACCTCTTCGGCAGCATGTTCCACATAGACACCACCCTTTTCTGTGAAAAGTGCCTCCTATTTCTCTCTGAATCATCCTCCCTACAATCTCAGACCATGCCCCTAGTGTCCCCCTCTCCCCAACTTAAAATCCCTCTGTACCAGTCTTGTTTATACTCTTTATGTATTTAAAGGTCTCAATCATATCTCCCTATCCTCCTCTCCTCCAGGGACAGTACATGTTAAGCTCCTCAGCATCCCCTCAGGGTTTGTCTTCCTATCCCATGATCACCCTTGTTGCTGTGCACTGGACCCTCCAGTAATCTAACGCAGTACTCCAGGTGTAGCCTCACCAACAATCTGTACAGAGGCAGGATCACCTCCTCCTCCTGGAGGTGATTATTCTAACACCCAAGCATCTTATTAGCTTTAGCTGATGCCTTCCTGCACTGTGCTGAATGGTTCATTTGCCCCGTTGTTATCACCCCAAGATCCTTCTCCTCCTCTGTAGCAGCTATCTGCACCCCTCCCAACTGATAATACCTCCTTGGGTCCTTTGTTTCTACGTGCATGACTTTACACTTCTTAGCATTGAATCCCAGCTGTCATGTGTCTGACAAGTCCTCAAGTTTTGTCAGATCATTCAGCCACCCTACCATGTCATCCACCACCGTACCGATCTTGATGTCATCTACAAAAAATAATCTGGTTCTTAATGCCATGTGAGATGTCAGCTATGAAAATACCAAACAACACTGGGCCCAGTAACAAGCCCTGTGGCACCCTGCTTGTTACAGCCCTTGGAGCAGAGTTCCTCCACCACTACCCTCTGTTGCCTCCCTTGCAGCCAGTTCTTGATCCAATTCACCATCTTTGTCCCTCCTCCCTGGTATCCCAACTTGCTAATCAGCCTCCCATGTGGCATCAGATCGAATGCCTTGCTGAAATCCAGATACATGACATCCACCACATGGCCCTTGTCCAGTTCCCTAGTCACCCAAACATAACAGTCAACCAGGTTGGTCTGGCACGATATGCCAGAGACAAGCCCACGTTGCTTCCTGTCCTGGAGACCATTAAATTCTAGAAAGGTTACTAACCTCTCTTTAAGGATTGTCTCCATTAACTTTCCCACAATGGATGTGAGGCTTACTGGTCTATAGTTACCCCATTCATCCTTGGGTCCGCTTTTGTGGAGGGGCACCACATGAGCCATCCTCCAGTCCTGGGGTATCCACCCTGTTTCTAGAGGAGGTACTGAACAAGTCTGCCAATGGCTCTGTCAGGACCTACGTCAGTTCCTTCAGTACCTTGGGGTGTAGGCTGTCTGGTCCTGGCGCCTTATCCACCCTCAGTGCCCTTAAACCTTCTAGCACCCTGGCCGCTATGATTTCCCCCATCTGTCACTGCCTCCCCTTCCTGTGCCTACTCTCTCTATCCCTTGAGGCACTGACCCATCCTTTTCCTTAGTAAATACAGCAAAAGTATTCATTTAGCACTTCTGCCTGCTCTGACCCTTCCTCTGCCCACCCCCATCCTTCCTAATCCTTACTATTTGATCTTTGTAGATCCTTCTCTTATGTATCTGAAGAAGTCCTTTTCCCCATCCTTGATGCCCTGTACCAGCCTAAGCTTTCTGGAAGCCTTGGCTGCCCTGACTACTCTGGTCACCTCTCTAAATTTCTTCAGGTACCCTCTCATCGTTCCCCACCTGGATCTCTTAAATCTCCTGAAGGCTGCCCTTTTCCCCTCACCTTTTCCAACACCTCCTCACTTAACCAACTAGGTTTCTTGGCTCTAGCCTTTTGCTTTGTGTCTTGGTATCTAGTGGGCTCTGCAAGTCCTAGCTTGATGACTTCCTGTTTCTGGCCAGCATCCATGTGTGGTGGATTGCGACTTGGTGCCCGGCCACTATAATCCCCATCCTCCAAAGTCAGCTCACCTGATGTCCAACACCAGGTCCTTTTTCCCATAGCCTACTTGCCAATGCTGGTGAGAACCACACTGTGTGTGGTGACTACCAGCCAGCGGATCCTCCACCCCAGCTCTCTGACAAATTCCCCATTAGACAGCATGAGGTCCAGAGTGTTGCCTAACCTGGCTGGCTTGTTTACCATCTGTACCAAGAAGCTGTCCTGAAAAGCCGCAGGAGGACTTGCTCCCTTGTGCTCGAAGTGGTTGGAGTGCTCCAATCCACCCCTGGCAGACTGAAGTCCCCCACGATTACGTTGTTACCCTTCCTGCTGACCCTACTGATCTGCTCTGCTAGTTCTCTGTTCAAGTCCACTGCCTGAGATGGTGGCCTATACACCACCCCCATCCTAAGGGTCCTTTTTCTTGAATCCTGAAATGTTACCCATAGTGCCTCTGTTCTACCCTCCTCCCCTTCCCCCCTGGCACACGTTATTCCTTCCCTCACACAGACTGCCACCCTGCCCTCTTTCCCCGCAGCATATTCTGTATCCCGGGGTCACCAGGTCCCAGTCCTGGTATTGGGTAGCCCATGTTTTGGTGATGGCAGCTAAATCCACCTCCCCCTCTGCCATGAGAGCCTGCAACTCAGCCGTTTTGTTTCCCAGGCTCCTTGCATTCAAGAAGACTACCCTCCAATATATGCCCTTTCCACCCTTCCCCCCTTGAACACTATCATTATCAACCCTGTATGTACCCTCCTTGTATAGGGTGTAAGCCAGCTTGTCTCCCCTACCTGGAGACCTTTGTTTGAATTCCACCCAACTGCCTCCACTCACACCTAGTTTAAATCCATTTTGGTTGCTATATGCTCCCCAGTCTCCGTTTCAATACCCCCGAGCCTCCTTGCTTAAGTTTAACCTGTCACAGTCATACAGGGTGCTGCTATCCCAAGTTCTTCCCCATCCCCCCACCAGCCCATATCTTTTGGTCTGACACCAGGCTGCCAGCCAAGTGTTGAACTCCTCTATTCTCAGTTTCCTTGCAGGACTTGCTCTGGGTACTGGGAGTACTTCTGGGGAAGCCACCAAGTTCCCTGCTTCCTCACACAACTTCCCCAGCTCCAAGAATCTCCAAGTACCTCCTTCACTGTGTTCCCCTACAGATCATTTGTGCCCAAGTGCACCACAATATGAGCTTTCTCCCTCCCCCTCTTTGCACACTTAAGAATAAACTGTCCCCCCTACCTGCTGTCATTCCTGGTATGCACTCCACCCATATGCGACTATGGCGTTCCCCTTTACTCCCCCATCTCACCCCTTTTAGTATTAAGTCTCCCAGCACTAAGACTCCACCCGCTTTCCTGTTGCAGCCCCTGCCTCGTCCCATTTTCCTGACCCTGATCCAAATCGTTCACGCCATCCTGCATATCCCCAACTCCCCTTCCCGTTTGCCTCCTCCCCAGTCCCTACCTCATCCTGTCTCTCCTCCCACTCCTTCCCTTGACTGACCCGCCTCCACCCCCTAATGTACTCCCCGCTTGAGCCCCCTCATTCCCATCACTACTTAATCTGTTGGTACACCCCTCCGGCAGCGACCGACAATACAGAAACGAGTCGCTGTAGTGTCGGGGCGCTGGACCTGGCACTGTATTGGGGAGTCTTGCACCCTCCCTAATCAGCTCTGACTCGGAGTTGATTATATTTAGTGGGGGCATAACCTCCTACATGGGATTTGAGGTGAAGCCCCAAAGAAACATGTTCTGAACTTAGAAACCGTATTATCAGACCGCAAATGTGGTCGCTATGCCGGTTTACAGT
Organism: Neoceratodus forsteri; assembly: GCA_016271365.2. NCBI lineage: Eukaryota > Metazoa > Chordata > Ceratodontiformes > Ceratodontidae > Neoceratodus > Neoceratodus forsteri. The sequence continues at coordinate 984,307,090 of CM057459.1, forward strand.
ATACAGTCGCTCGACAAAATGTCGACGACCAATCGAGATCCACCCTTGCTTCCTTCCCTCCACTGCTTTAGTCCCCCCCACCTGCTCTCCACGTTTCCCTCTTTCCATTACCCATCATACCCTTGTTTCCTCCATCTGCCATACTGCTGACTTCTGGGATGACAGTACCCCCATTCTTCCTGTCCCATGCACGAGTTCCTCACCCTCCTTATCTTCCATTGTAGCCAGCACTGAGAATCTATTGACTGATACTTGTACTCTACCCTGTGCTACCCCTGGCAAACTGATCCGAGACTTCCATTTGCCGCTGGCTCTTGGACCATTACTACCCTTATTCCCGATCCTCTTCCAGACCCCTGGCTCTGTACCCCTAGATTCCTGAGGAGGTGGCAATATTGGTCCATTCTCCCCATCCCCCTTCTTGCCCCTTGGTCTGGGTTATCTGCTAACCTCTGGGGCACTCCTATTTGCCCCAGGTCCAGGATGGTTCCCCACATTGTCCCATCCCTTTCCTTATCTCTGTCCTTAACCAACTAATCTCATCTCTAAGCTGCTCAAACTACCTGCACACCAAGCACCCCACCTCTAAAAAGATAGCTGTCCCGTAGCTGTTGCAGTATACCACCCTCCCCTTATCTCTATCAGCCATTCAACTCACCCCTGCACCCACGGCTGTAGGTTGTCTGCCCCATCCCCATGGCTCTTCCCACTTCTAGTTTTAGCTATGATATATGTGCAGTCCCCCCTATTCCTCACTGAACTGTATCTCTAGCGAACATGACAGATTTTGTTTGTCCCTCTGGATCTCAGGAATGATTAGGACAGGTTAATGGATGCACCTGGTTGTGCTATCCACCAATCCCAATGCAGCACCACCCCAATAAATGTGGATGAGTTTGCAGTGGGAGGGATGGGAGGGTGGTTGGGCCTACCCCGTCTCCTGGGAGAGTCAATCAACCCCTTATACAACAGTGCACCTCAGGCAGGAAAACTTCCCTGTACTTCATCCTCCTTCAGCCTCCGGATCCAATCAGCTAAAATGGCTCCTGGCTAGTTTCCCCTGCCCCAGCCTTCCTCCACCAAGGCTAAATCGCTTTGCAGTTTCCTGTGCAACTCCCACAGAACAGAACTGAACTTGCAGTAACAACTTAAATCCCAAACAGCACTGATTGAACTTCCAATCACATGTCACCCTCCCAGTTTAAGCTATTACAACAACATCATCAAACAGCAGGAACAAATATTTCCCTGAGGTACATCCTCCCTCAAACAACAGGAAAAAACACTGCCATGTAGTTCATCCTCCTTCCGCCTCCAGAGGTTTGTTATAGCGAGGACTACCGATAAGTACATCCTCATACGGAAGGAAATCTCACTGGAATCTGCTACATTGAACTTTCGTAAATATGTACATTTCATCTGATGATGTTTATACATTACTGTATATTATAATTAAATTACTGTATGTACTCACTGTTGTTACTTGTGATACCCTAGAAACTCCTGACTTTAGAGTATACTCACTGCAGTCTAGCAGTCCTCGAAGACTGTTCATTGTTCGTAATGCTAACCTGCTTATTATTCTACTCCTGTTCTTTGTATTTGATTGCATGTAGTGTGCTGTCTCCCAGGGTTGCCCTGAAATAAGGACTGCATGGTCTCAGTGGGCCACTCAGTTACCAAAATTAAAACAAATAAATAAAAGTCTATCAGATTAGTCTGGCAGGACCTCCTGACACAAACCCATGCAACCTCTTATCTTACAGACCATTTTCCTCAAGAAAGCCCACGGTCTCTCCTTCTGGATAGTCTCCATCAGTTTCCCCACTCTTGAGGTCAGACTGACTGGCCTGAAACTCCCTGGTTCACCCCTTAGACCACTTTTATGAAGGGCACCATGTGTAGCTCTCCAGTCCTGGGCACATTACCAGACTCCAGCAAGGCATTAAACAAGTCTGCCGGGGGCCACTCAGCACCTCCACCAGTTTCCATGGGTGCACTCTGGTTGGTCCTGGGGATCTGTCTACCCTCAGGGCCTTTAGGTCCTTCAGCACCCTGTCCACCTCTATTATACTGTCGGTGACATCCCCTATTCCCCACCCCCACATTCCCTTGTGGCACTGGTCTGTCCTTCTCTAGTGAAAACAGACCAGAAATACTTGTTAAGTACCTCTATTTTCTCCTCACTCCCTTCTGACCAACCCTCTCCTTTTTTAACCTGACAATTTAATCTTTAATAACCTTCTGCTCCCTTGTATATTTGAAGAAGTTTTTCTTACTCTCTGTGCTAGCCATACTTCCCTAGCACCCTTTGCCTCTCTAACTGTTCCAAACGTCACTCTTGATTTATCATTATAGAACTCCCTATCCTCCTTGTGCTGAGTAACTTTGCTCTTCAGGAAGGCTGCCTTCTTTTCCTTCGTTGCATTTATTTATTTATTTGTTTGTTTATTGAAATTTCGGATAACACCACTGAGAACAAGCTCATTTCATAGCTTCCTCATCAGACGAACAATACACATTGGGAAAATATGAGATGGAGAACAAACAAAAATACAGGTTACTCACTTGTAACAGGAGTTCTAGGAAGCGGTATGTGTTGTTCATCCACACTGTCTGGCAGGTTCCTTGCGCTTTAATTCTTGCGGAAGGTCTTCAAGCTAGCTCCTCCCACCCACCGGGTGGTAAAACCCTGACTTAGCCCCACGATGCCAGATCTAGCCAGCTGGAAGCCAGGTTGCGTGTGGCTGGGGAGGGTCGGGGTGGTCGGTGTGGATGAACAACATATACCACTCCTATAACTCCTGTTACAGGTGAGTAACCTGTATTTCTAGGGACGTGGATATGTTCTTCAATCCACACTGTCTGGCAGACTTCTAGCAGTCCTCCGGGAGGAGGGAGGCAAGGCGCACACCCCCTACTCGGGAAATAAGGACTGGAGAACCGAGGTCCCAAAACCAGTATCCCGGCATGACTCAAGGTCAATGTGGTAGTGGGAAATAAAGATGTGTGCTGACTTCCAGGTAGCAGCCCTGCAGATTTCCTGGATAGGGACGTCCCTAGAAGCAGCCACCGAAGCATCGGTATGGCGGGTTGAATGAGCACTTATCCCTTTGGGAGGCTCAAAGCCCGACAACCGATAGAAATCAATGCAGGAGGTGACCCACCTGCTTATCATCCACTTGGCTGCAGATCTGCCAGGTGCGGCTTCAGCGTAGGTGACAAACAGCTGGCAAACCTCTCCCCGAACTTCAGCCGTCCACTCCTTGTAATAAGCGAGCACCCTACTACGGTCCAAAGTATGGAGCCTATATTCGGCCTCCAAGGTGTGATTGGGTAGAACACCGGCAGAGTCAACACCTGATTAAGGTGAAACTCCGACACCACCTTCGGAAGGAACTTCGGGTGGGGGAGAAGGACAACTTTGTCCCTGTAGAAGACCAGGTAGGGAGACTCGATGGAATGCGCCTGGAGCTCTCCCATCCTTCTGGCTGACGTGATAGCCACCAAGAAGGTGGTCTTCCACGACAGGTGAGAGATGTCACACTTGTGCATCAGTTCGAATGGCTTATCCATGAGCTTAGCCCATACCAGCAGTAGATCCCACGGAGGTGGAGGTTCTCGCACTGGAGGGGTTATGTGGTCCAGGCCTATAAAAAAGCACCCGACCACCTTCTCTTGAGCCACCGACTGCTTGCCGGCCCGCGCCAGGTAGGGAAAGATGGCTGCCAGGTGCACCTTAAGGGTAGTCAACTGAAGCCCTCACTGAGAAAGGGACCACAGGTAGTCCAAAATACTAGCCAATGGACAGGAAGAGGGGTCCAACCCCTTGTCCTAACACTAAATGGAGAATCTCTTCCATTTCAAGGCATACCATTTTTTTGTCGACTCCTTACGGGACGCCTCAACGATGTTGAGGACCTCGTCAGAAAGACCCAAAGCCTGGAACTCTAGCCACTCAGGAACCAGGCCGCCAGGTGCAGGGACTGAAGGTCTGGATGGAGAACCTTCCCCTTTTCGAGTGTGATCAGATCCGGGCGGGCTGGAAGCCGCCTCGGGAGCCTGGAGCTGAGGCTGAGGAGATCTGTGTACCAGAACTGGCAAGGCCAGTCTGGGACTACCAGAATCACCTGTGCCTTGTCCCTCTTCGCCTTGAGGAACACCTTGTGGATCAAGGGAAATGGAGGGAAGACGTAAAAGAGACCTGGGGTCCACGGCCTCGAGAAGGCATCCCCTGCAGCGAGCACTGCTGAGGGGCGGCATGAAACAGCCTCATCTTCACGTTCTCCTGGAGGTGAACAGGTCCACCGAGAGGTGCCCCAATGGGAGAACAGGTCTGCACTACCTCTGGCAGGAGGGCCGCTCGTGAGATGCAGCGCCTATCCGACTGAAGGCATCAGCCAGAGTTTTCGATGCTCCTGCCACATGGATGGCCAGAAGATCCGCCTCCAGGCTGATCACGAGAGACCAAATGTGGAGAGCTTCCTTGCACAGAGGCAAGGTGTGAGTCCCACCATGACAGTTGAGACAGCACATGGTTGTGGTGTTGGCCATCTGGACCTGAACCACCTGACCCCATACAAACGGAGCAAAGGCAATGAGAGCTAGCCGATCCGCTCGAAGCTCCAGCAGGTTGATGTGGCATCGAGACTCCTGGAGGGACCAGAGGCATTGGGCCCAGAGTTCCCCCAGATGGGTACCCCAGCCCATCAAAGAGGCGTCGGTCGTAAGAGTGACCGTCTGCTCGGGACGGACAAACGGGATACCCTCCTGCAGATAAGTTGGAACGAGCCACCACTGCAGGCCGTCCTACATCTTCTGGGTCATGGTCACTGGCTGGTCCAAAGGACTGGAGTGCTGTGACCACTGGCGGGCCAGCCCCCACTGCAGGGGCCGCATATGCCAGCGGGCCCAACGGACCACGCTGGTGCAGGCCGGCGTGAGGCCCAGAAGGTGCAGGGAGTCCCAAGCAGGGTGCAACTGCCCAACCAGAAATGTTTGGGCAAAGGAGGAAAGGACCTCAGCCCTGTCCGCTGGGAGCCGTGCTCTGGCTCGAAGAGAGTCGAGCTCTGCCCCAATGAACTGAATCACCTGCGATGGCATGAGTTCCGATTTGGCCTCATTGATCCGGAGGCCAATCTGAGAGCAGACCTGGAGGGCCAGATGCCTGGACCACTCCACCTCCAACCTGGAGGGGGCTGCAATCAGCCAGTCGTCCAGGTAAGGGTAAACCCAGACCCCTTGGTGCCGCAGGAATGCTGTCACCACTGCCATGCATCTGGTGAAGACCCTGGGAGCTGGAGATAGGCCGATGGGTATGGCCCGGAACTCGTAAAGTGATCCCTCTGCTCTGAAGCAGAGGAATCACTGATGAGACAGACGGATTGGGACATGAAAAGATCCAGAGAACAAAACCACATGACTAGTTCCAAGGATGGAATAATCTGAACCAGAGTGACCATCCAGAAGGTGCGTGGCCTTAGGAACTTGTTCAGGTCGTGCAGATCGAGAATGGGGCACCAGCCCCCCTGTCCGTTTTGGGACCAGGAATTACCTGGACACAAACCCGGGTTTGAAGGAGGATCCGCCACCTCGCTGAGTACCTCCTTCTGGAGAGCAGGCGATGTAAACTGACGAGCCGACAGAGAGGCTGCACAGCCCGGAGCCCTCCATGGGGCGACGGCTCAATAGGGAGGAGACTGCTCGAATTCCAGAGGCAGACCCCTGCCGACCACTTCCAGCACCCAGCGGTCCATGGTGATAGCGGACCAGGCGGAAAGAAACTGGTGGAGCCATCTCCCCATGGGGGGAACCTGGGGAGGAGTGACGAGGTTGGGGGTGACACCCCTCAACCCGTCACTGGGCAGGCTTGGTGGAAGGGCCGGCCGAGCGGCCGCCTGGACCCTGCCTTCCAGGCTTCCTGCTGGAGGAAGTGGCAGACTTGGCCTTAGGGCACCAAGTGTGAACCTGCTGGCCCTGTTGCTGGTGCTGCTGGGCCGGATGTGCCGCAGGGGCGAAAGGGCTTACGCTGCTGCTGACAACCTTTGTCCTTCTGGGCAGACGTGACCAAGTCCAAGGTGGCACTGAACTTCTCGATTCTCTGGAGATGGCCTTCCACCCTTGGCCCGAGCAAGTCGGTGCCCACGAAGGAAAAGTCTGCCAGCTTGTGCTGGGTTTCTGCCGTGAAGGTGGAGATCCGCAGCCAGGCTCTGCGGCGCATGCTACTGTGGCCACTACTGACCGGGCACAAGAGTCTCCAATATCCAAAGCAGTTTGGGGCTGTTTGGCCATCGCCCTTCCCTGATCCTGCACCTGCTTGACCATCGTCTGAAGGTCAACCGGGAGAAGAGGAATCACCTCATCCAGGGAACCCATAAGGGCGTGTGAAAAATGTGCCATCAGCACGGCCGAGCTAGCCTGTTGAATACCTAGGGAGGAGGGAGGAAGCAGCATAAACTTTTCGCCTCGCGTAGTTCAGCTTTTTGGACTCCTTGTCAGGCAGTTTGTCCACGTCCTGAGCACTTCCGGAACACCAGAAAATGCCACTGGTTACCAGCTCCTCCAGAAAGGGAACAGGTGGGAACTGAGCACTTGCGAGCCATCCGGGCCGAAGGCGCTGGACAGGATGCAGGCCACTGCCACAGTTCCAGGGCCGGGCCAACAATGGCTTCAGCCACAGGGAAGGCCTCCGTGAGGGAATCCCCTCAGTCCAGTATCTTCGTGAGGGAATATCTGGCCCGTTTCTGTACGGGTTCAAGCTGCATCCCAGTGGACTCTGAGAGGAGCCGAAGGATTCCTAAGAATGAGGACGGGCTCTCGTCCACCGACTGACCCCCTCCCAGTAGATTCCAGGTCAAGGGGTCTGGAGTACAAGGAGGAGTCGTCGGACTCCGAGGAGTCCGCAAACAGCTGCCGAGCGCCTGAGCCACCCTCCACTCACCGAGGCCAGTCGGGGGTGAGGGTGACAGATAACCTGGGGCAAGCCCTGACCTGACCGAGAATCCTTGGTCGGGGGCCCCAGTCTTAGGCTGAGAAGGTGGAAGTTCCACCACAATGGGTGGAGCAGCCGGTTTTGGCCAAGAAACCGGTGCCGGAGTCTGCTCCATGACTACAACGAGGGGTTGCTTCGGTCATTCGGGCGACAACCACTTAATGGCCAGTGAAGGCGATGGAGTCTGCTTATTACTAACTAACAACAGTTGTTGCCACTTCGTGTCCTCATAGCACAGACACAACTTGCACCGGAGCCTATCCTCCGAAGAAGACGATGAGGACAAGCAGCGATGCTGCTTTCCATGATGCCGGGACCGAGACCGCCGATGTTGGCGGGACCTACCCGACACGGAGGAGGACCGAGACCTTCAGGGTCGCCAATGGTGGGTCAAAGAGGGGGCGGGGGAAACCCACTCATCCCTTGGTTCAGGGTCCTTGACCAGGGACTTTGGCACAGGAGGCACGGGCAAGTCCTCGGTAACCACTGGGGGAACTGGTGAAGAAGGGTTGTTGTCTTCTCCAGTCGACAAACCATCCAATGGGTCGAGAAAAATATCGACCGCGTTGATGGGTGTCTCGGCCAGGTGACCTGACGGGGACACCATGAAGCCAGCGGCCTTAGCCGCAACCTCGACCAAAGTCGAGAGCCAATGGTCCGGGGAAGGAGATCTCTCAAGCTCCCACGAACGTCGATGGTGGAACTTATCTTTCGGTTCTTTTTTCTTTGACCTACTTGTGTGAGCACCCGAGGGTCATTCTCCTTTGGTGGAGAGGGACTGACAAAGCTCCTTGAAAGAAGCCGTGTAGGAGGAGCCCAAGGAGAGCGGGATAAACGCCGCTGCCGAGGAGGAAGAAGAAGATACGGCCTGGGCAGTTTCCTCCTTGAGGGCAATCAACTGCTCCAGCTGCTCCACGGAGCCTGCAGCCGCAGACATCGCCCAATGGGCCTCCTTCGACTTCACCAGCACATACCGTTTTTCAGGGTGCCCCAGTTTAAGTCGGGTAGCGTGGTCTTTCAGAACATAAGCCGTGAAAGATTTGCAGAGATCGCAGGCCTGTGGATCGTGTGCAAGACCCAGGCAGTAGATGAACGTGGAGTGCGGGTTGGTCCGAGACATTTTCTGCCTGCAAGGGCACCGATGGAAGCCGGGAGTGAATTTATCCATCGCAGCTGCAAGAGAAGATGAAAACGTAAGTCTAGTGAACGTTAAAATAATTTTCGGAAATTCCGAAGGATTAGGATCCAGGCCTAACACGCAGAGCACTAGGAAGAGAACCTGAGCTTCCAAGCGGTAAGGAAGATCTGGCATCATGGGGCGGAGCCGAGGGTTTTACCACCCAGGTGGGTGGGAGGAGCCAGCTTGAAGACCTTCCGGCAAGAATTAAAGCAGCAAGGAACCTGCCAGACAGTGTGGATTGAACAACATATCCATGTCCTTAGAACAAGGAATTATACAAGACATTACAAGAGTGTATAACTAGAGAAGCTCCAATACATGTAGCATTGTACAATGTATGCCATGGTGCATATTTGATTAAAACCTGGAATTCAAAGGGTCATATCTGAGGGGGTGGGGTCTTATGAAATGACCCTTTACAGGAAAATGACAGACTCAGCCTAACATCAAATAATTAACAAAGTAAGGGATGGCATCAGCCCAGGAGCCTCGTCAGAGGTGAGAAGGTATGGGACAAAGCATTTTAAAGTAAGCAAGGGAACTCAGGAGATAGACCGGGGGGAGGGGGGATAGGGGGAAAGCCATAGAGGGGTGAGGGGAAAGAGTGGAAGGGATCAAGAGGAAATGTGAAGGAGAATGATTAGCAACTTAGAACAGTTATTTACGGACTTCCGGTGACATCCCGGCCCGACTAGCAGCCTGAATCTGGAGCTCCCTCTCCCCCATAAACGTCCACAAAAGCCTAAAAAACTGGAAAATCATCAGAGAAATGCCTCCAGGCAAGAAAGGTGGACCTAAACAACCCAGATCGAGAGTGATAATGAAGTTATCTAAAGAGGATGGCTCCCGATTTTGTGTATTAAGCTCAGAGGGGAGTAGAAGCCCATCCCTGGCCTCCCGCCGCAGCGACGCTCAGGATACAGACAGAAACGAAGAAAAGCTCTTCCGGAATTGGTTCAAAACCCTGCTCCAAGTAATCTGAAGGTCCAGATCTGAGAACCGGATGGATTTTGAAAAAATCCATACAAGATTTACCCACTTAGAGCAACACATGGTGGAAAATGTAACTCTCGCTGCCACGCTGGAAGAAGGCGCCTCCGATATGCGTACAGCTATTAACACACTGGTGGACTGTGTAGAGGCCCTGCAAGAAAAATGTTTGGACTTAGAATTGAGATCCTGACGGGAGAACCTATGGGTCTCAGGTCTCCCTAAAGGGTCGGAAGTTGGTAGTATGTGCGACTACATGAAAGACCTCCTCACAGGCGTCCTGGGGTTGCCACAAACTTTCAGGTTTGATATCAAGTGGACTCATCGAGCCCTAACCCCCAAATCGCAAGACCCAGCAGCTTGACCCCGCATCACAGTAATGAAAATATCCTCCTACAGAGCGAAAGAGGACTTACTACGGATGGCATGGGAAAAAGGGGAAATTAAACACAATGGGGTTCGTTTGTATTTTGATAATGATTATCCCCCCTTCCCAAGAGATATAGAAAGCTAGAATTAAAAATCTAGATGTTATCAAGGCATTGCAACAACAAAAAATTAAATTCCAAACACCATACCCTTCTTGAATGAAGATTTTCTGGGAGGAAGGCCCAAGACTTTACCAAACGGCTGAGGAAGCCACGGAGGCCTTAAAACAATAAGGTATGGTGGTTCACCCGTGCTCCCTAGTGCAAAGACCTCAATGGGTGAATGGAACACCAGCTGATTGGAAAACAGTTTCCCGGAGGAACCTCAAGGCAGACAGATGGGCTTACGCCCCTCGCACACTGGCAGACATTCACAGAATCCTTGGAACCCTTGACGCAGTTAACTGAAGTGGAGAATCTGCTGGGGACACCTTAAGAATCTACAATGCGAGTTATCTACTCGTTTTCCAGTTGCCCCACACAGCGGTGTAGTACTGATTTAAGGGTGCTCACTCCATTGCGACTGCCTGCCGGAGAATAGGTCACATGAAATAAATTGGGGCCTAAATGTAAAATGCGTTGAAACAAGGCATGTTGCAGTAACTTTCACCATGGCCCCGAGTACCATTAGATTAATCAGCTCTAAGACTTACTGGATGACTAAAGTTATGGTGTCGGGTGGGTGAGCAGAGGGGTTATATGCACATGCAAGCCACACATCAGAACCTTCTGAAAGCAAAATGTTGGATCGCTCCCCCATCAGGTACAGGCCCCAGTAACTGTTGTCATCCCAAAATAACCAAATTGGATTGAGGAAGGGAAGAGATGAGGGTTTAAAATAAAAGAAACAAATGGACTACCCGAATTTGACTTCGATGGGGAAAACAAACCAAAATCGACGCAGTAGAAACACCTTCAATATTTCCTGGTCTGCAAAGTTGTAACAGACTATTGATGTGGGAGGAATTGTACAGGAATGTACAGAGGAATTGTCCATAACATGTATAACGTGGAAAATAATGCCAAATTGAGAGTCCTAATGCTCTGGGGGGGGGTGCCATACTGACAACCTTTAGTAAGAGACTGCGATGTGGGCTGTGGTCATACTTTTATCTGCTCCTCCTGGTCAATGCAGGAACTTGGTACAGAGAAGCAGAAGCAGTGACCCCCATAATAGGGGAAGTACACACACTGCTGCTTTGTTGAGAGAACTGAGCTGAATACAGGCATCCTCTCACAAAGCCAGGGGGGTTATAAATAACTCCCCCTACCTTGGAAGGTTATTGTTAATAAATATAGTTGGAATATGTTTATTAGAGCTGTTCGAATGCCCAGTTGGCAAGTTAAATATTGTTATAGTAAGTTCTGAAGAATGCTTAAGCAAGGAAACTGGTGTAAGGCTGCAAAGATTGCAAGGGGCTTTACAGACAGCTTACTCAGACCCAGCAGGATTAGAGAGACAAAATTACAGCCTAGATAATGGGTAGTCCGGATCTTAGAATACTCACATATCATGTTAATGGCCTATCAAACAGAAAAAGGTCCTGACGTATGTGAGGCAGACCAAAACACATTTTGTCATGTTGCAGGAACTCACCTGTCAGCAACGGAACACCAGAAGCTACAGCAATGTGGCCTTGGGGAGGTCTATGCGGCCTCATATAAGGGAGGGAGAGCAGTTGTGATCTTGGTGCCACTGGAGACCCCTTTTGTCCTAACAGAGAAAACCACTGATAAAGAGGACCGGTATGTGATTCTCCACGTCACCTTAGATGGCAAATCCATAACTTTGGCGTCCGTGTACCCCCCCGGGCTCTACATTTTCTTTCTATAAAAATTTATTGGTTGGAATTATGGAGAAGGCAGAGGAAATCGTTATACTGGGGGGGGGGGACTGGAATATTATCCTAGACTCTTACAAAGACTCAGCATCTAGGACCTATAGAACCGACCAAGGAACAGCAAAACAGGTCAAGACATTACTAGAGAAATTCGGTCTCTCAGATGCTTGGAGGCATACTGAAGGATCGAACTTAGGATATACCTTCTATTCTCACACCCACCAGACCCACTCACAAATAGACCGCTTTCTGGTAAATAAAGAATACCTAAGACAACTGCAGAGATGTACAGTAGGGATTAGAGCGCTTTCAGATCATGCCCCCTCACACTTGAAAACAAATGAATAACTCGATGCAAAACCAGTTTTTGGAGGCTCAACCTATCACTCTTACGAGACAAAGAAGTCTTGGATGAGCTTCCATCATTGGTTGAACAGGTGATGAGAGATAACGGCACTCCAGAAGTGCGGATAGATACTGTATAGGATGTTATCAAGGCAATGATTCAGTGAAAATTAATTGCTATCAGTAGTGCGAGAAAGAGACAGAGGTTACAAAAACAACAAGAATTAGAGGGGAAGGTCAAAGAGTTGGAACTGGCACAGCAGATTAAGATAGACAAACATAGGAACAAAGAATTAGAAACTTTGAAGAAAAAGTTAAATAAAATGCTAGACTGGAAGACAGAATAAAAACGAATATTTCTTAAGCAGAAGTATTATGAGGGTGGTCCTCGAGCATTAAAATTACTTGCATATTGTCTTAGGAATCGTGCGTCCAAAGCACACATAGCTAGAATTGTACACTCTAACACTAAGAGATGGCACGGTACAGGGGAAGGAATGAGCCTTTAAAACCTACTGCAAGCATCTTTATAAGACCAGAGAGGGGGCTACAACAGACCGAATCCAGGAGTTTTTGCAGAAATTAAAACTACCACAGTTAACCCCTGAGCTTAATATAGACATGACAGTGCCAATAACGACCCCAGAGATTGAACTAGCAGTTAGCAAAGGGAAAACAGGCAAATGCCCAGGATCTGACGGGCTTCCTGTTGCATTTTATAAAAAGTTTTGAAAACCATTAGTACCTATACTACAGAGAGTCTACCAGGGAATAATGCAAAAAGACGGGTGTACCCCACTTTCGTGGTCTTACACCATGATCTCTGTGATCCCTAAGCCTGGCAAGGACCCCACCTTATGCCCCTCATACCGCCCAATTTCCATACTAAATGTAGATTATAAGCTTTTTACATCTATCATAGCTAAAAGATTAGAAGATAAATTACTCCGAATCATAGCCCCTGATCAGACAGGGTTTGTCACAAACCGACAAGTCGCATATAGTATCAGGCGCACCCTTAATATAATTGACTACCTACATAGAACAAAGGACCCTGCCCTGATCCCAAGTCTGGACGCAGAAAAAGCGTTTGACCAGGTAGATTGGAGATTTCTATATAAGGCCCTTGCCAGGTTTGGTTTCTCAGATGATTTTATAGCAGTGGTTCAGAGGCTATACACAAACCTGGAAGCGTATGTTCATGCCAATGGGCAGATGTCCAGGGGATTCGACCTAGGAAGGGGCACCAAACAACAGTGCCCACTGTCTCCCCTCCTTTTTCTAATCTATATTGAACCCCTTGCGCAGTTGATTAGACAGGAGGTAGATGTAAAAGGGGTGGAGATGGCTAATTATGAGCATAAACTGGTGCTTTATGCTGACGATGGGTTAATCTATATGAAACATCCAGAGCAGTCACTTTGGAAATTGGAACAGCTGATCCAGATATATACTGAGCTTTCAGGATATACACTGAACTCCACCAAAACGGAGGTGCTATGCTTTAATTTCACCCCCTCGGAGGCAATGCAAACCCAACACCCCATTAGATGGAAAACCCAGACGATGAGATACTTGGGGATCGTACTTAGAAACCACACAAAGTCCCTTTTTCTCAATAACTATGCCCCTATTAGCAAACAAATGAAAATTGACAAGTGGTCATTAATGCCTATGCCAATGTTTGAGAGAATACAGGCGGTTAAGATGACCTTACTGCCTAAGGTATTGTTTATTTTTCAAGGTGTCCCTGTCAAACCCCCCCATGCCCTGGCTAGGTTCAATTCAAAAAATGATCAGCAAATTTATTTGGGCAGGAAGAAAACCAAGAATCAAATGGTTGGTTCTTGAGTCCAAGAAATAATGGGGAGGATGGGCGGTACCAAATATGCAAGAATAGTGGTTACCTACCCAGCTTAGATGGACTTTCCTTTGGGGTAAAGACCAGGTGGAAGCTAGATGGCGAGAAGTAGAGATCTCGTAGGCAGGGGACTCTAGCTTATTTGAAAACCTCTTCATAAATGCCACACAAGGAATGCAAGAAAAGAAAAAATTACTCACCTTCGTAATGTTGTTTCTTCTAATGGAGTCTTGCTATATTATGACATATGCAGTTTGAATGCCAGGCATGGAATCTTGAGCGCGAGCTCAGTTGAGAACTCTGTCTGTTGTTCTTCAAACTCAAACGGTCAGATCTTTACGAGCAAAACTCACTAAGATTCTGTGTGGAAGCTGTAAACCTACACTAGCCAACTGGCTACTAAAATATTAAAAGATTTTTTGGTCCCAAAACAAAGACTCGAGTCAGGGGATCCAGAAGGTAATTGTAAATGGAGTCCACTCTGAAGAAAGGGCGGTTACTAGTGGGGTATCGCAGGGTTCAGTATTGGATCCAGTCCTTTTTAATGTCTTCATCAGTGACATTGCAGAGGGACTGGAAGGAAACGTGTGCCTTTTTGCAGATGACACAAAGATCTGCAACAGGGTTGATACACAAGGAGGCGTGGAAAGGATGAAAAGGGACTTGGCAAGGTTGGAGGAATGGTCAGACGATGGCAGCTAGGATTCAATGCAAAAGTGCAAAATAATGCACCTGGGAAACAAGAACCCAGGGAAGAATACACAATGGGTGGGGAGGTAGTAACAACAACAAAAAAGGAAAGGGACCTGGGGTAATTATATCAGATGACCTTAAGGTTAGCAAGCAATGTGAGAAGGCAGTAGGGACGCCGGGGTATACTGGGATGTATAGGAGAGGCATCAGCAGCAGAAAACAGGAAGTTGTTGTCCCTCTGTACAGACAGTTGGTGAGACCCCATCTGGAATACTGTGGCCAGTTCTGGAGACCCCATCTCCGCAAGGACATAGACAGGATAGAGGCAGTCCAGAGGAGGGCAACTAAAATGGTGCAGGGTCTGCAAGAGAAGCCGTATGAGGAGAGAGTAAAGGAGCTTAATATGTATACCCTTGAGAAGAAAGGAGAGGGAAATGATAGAAACTTTCAAGTACCTCAAGGAATCAACAAAGTCCAAGAGGGTAGCATCTTTCAGAAAAAGAGACTTGCAAGAACAAGGGGACACAATTTAAAGATAGAAGGAGGCGGTTCAGGGGCAATGTGAGAATATTATTTCACAGAGAGGTAGTGGATGCATGGAACAGCCTTTCTGAGAACGTGGGGTCTAAAACTGTGGGAGAATTCAAGAATGCATGGGACAGACATAAGGCAATTCTTGTGGGGGGCAGGAAGATATAGGCTGTTGGTTAACTAGGATCTGCGGCCTATCCTGTAGGTAGGGAAATGAGCAGACTAGATGGGCCTAGCGGTCCTTATCTGCCGTCAAACTCTATGTTTCTATGTAAAAATAAAAACACAACACCCAAACACCCCAAAAAAGGGGGTGAAAAAAACAAGGTGGGCATCTACTAAGTGCCAACACTGCACTGCCCACCCATATCCCAAAAGCAGAGGTTCTGAGAGGGGCAGGCAGGGGGGGAGGTCATAATATAGCAAGACTCCATTAGAAGAAACAACATTACTAAGGTGAGTAATTTTTTCTTCAAACAACATGAAGTCTTGCTATATTATGACATATGCAGACTACACAGCAGTACCTCCATGGAGGAGGACAGAACCTACTTAGGAAATAGGCTCTGAAGCACAGCTGTGCCAAACCGAGCATCACTCCTAGCCTGGATGTCCAGGGAGTAATGCTTGGTGAAAGTGTGAACTGTTTTCCAGGTAGCTGCTTGACATATCTCTATGATAGGGATGTCCCTGGCTGCAGCCAGGGACGCAACTGTACCTCTGGTAGAGTGAGCCCTCAGGCCTGAAGCGGAACCTTACCCAGTTTTTGATAACAAAATTGGATACAAGAGACAATCCCCACCTGGCAATGGATCTTTTAGTGGCAGGTTTCCCTTTACCAACCTCACCATAAGTGAGGAACAGTTGGAGGGAGTCAAACCTGTGATCCTTAGTACGCTCTATGTAGTAACTAAGGGCTCTCTTCACATCTAAGCTGTGCAGCCTCCTCTCACCAGAGGAGGAATGGTCAGTGAAGTACACTGGAAGAGATATAGATTGATTAAGGTGGAAATCTGAAACCACCTTAGGCAAGAACTTCCTGTTAGTCCTGAGGACCACCTTATCTCTGTGAAAAGAGATAAAATCAGACTCCACTGACAAAGCTTGTAATTCACTTATGCGTCTGGCAGAAGTGATGGCTACCAGAAACACAGTTTTCCAAGTCAAGTACTTAAGCTCTGCTGAAGATAAAGGCTCAAGGGGTTGCATAAGCTGAGCAATGCAAACATTAAGATCCCAAGCGGGAGCAGGGTCCCTGAATGGAGGGTTGGTGTGAAGCAATCCTTGAAAACTTGGAGAATACAGGATGAGCAGAAGAGAAGAGGGCTTTCCTGCTGATATAAAAGCAGAGACAGCTGCCAAGTGCACTTTCAGGGTAGCTGGCCTCAGCCCCAAAGTATTTAAGTGGACCATATAATCCAGGACTGTGGGCAAACAGCAGATTCTGGGAAATATGCTTTCCAGAGCACCATATGGAAAACCTTTCCATTTAGAATTATAAGTAGCCCTGGTGGAGGAAGGCTTCCAGAAGCTTTCAAGATATCGAGTACACCCTGAGAAAGGTGTAGGTCAGCAAACTCTAACTCTTCAAGAGCCAGGCCTTGAGATTGAGGGATTTGAGATTCGGGTGCCAAACTCTCCCCTGGGCACAGGTTAACAGATTGTGATTCCTGGGAAGACACAGGGGAAGGTGGACTGCTAAGGACAGAAGGAGTGGATACCAGGGCTGTCTGGCCCAATCTGGAGCAATCAGAATCATCTTGCAAGGTTGAGATCTGATTTTGACTAGCACCTTGAACAAGAGAGGGAAGGGGGAAGGCATAGAGAAACTTCCCTTCCCAGTTGAGAAGAAAGGCATCCAGAGGGACTGAGCCCAACACTGGGGGCCTGCAGCAAAATAGCGGAAGTTGGTGATTGTCTGGGGCTGCAAAAAGATCTATCTGAGGGGTGCCCTACCTGGCAAATACTACCTCCAGTACTAGGGGATCCAGAGACCATTCGTGATGGCCCTGGGAAATCCTGCTGAGAGCATCTGCCAGGACATTGTCCTTGCCTGGGAGGTGAACTGCCATGAGGGGTGTTCAGGGAATAAGCCAGAGACCACAACTTCATTGCCTCGGTGCACAAGGCCGAAGACCCGAGTGCCCCCTTGTTTGTTGATGTACCACATTGTAGTGGTGTTGTCCGTTCTGACCTGTACTACTTTGTTTTGAACAGATGCAGAAAAAAACCTTAAGTGCTAGAAAAACTGCTCTGAGTTCCAACAGATTGATGTGGAGCAGAGATTCCTGAGGGGACCACAATCCCTGGGTGGTGAGGTTGCCCATGTGAGCTCCCCACCCCAAGAGGGATGCATCTGTAGTAAGGGTCAAGGAGTGAGATTGAGGGATGAAAGGAACCCCTTGTCTCAGATTGCTCTGATCCTGCCACCACTGTAGGGCCTGGATCAGGGTTCGAGTTACTGGGATCAATTTGGTTAGAGGATCTCTCCTTTGAGACCAGAAGGCTCTCAAATGGAACCGAATGTCCCTCATCTGAAATCTTGCTCCCTGCACTACTGCTGTGGAGGCAGCCATGTGCCCTAGGAGCTGCAGAAAATGCCTTGCTGGTCGAGAGACCTGCAGAGTGAAGGAGGAGGCCAGAGCCACCAGGGTCTTTGCTCTTTCTAGAGGGAGGAAAGCTCTGGCTTGCTTTGTGTCCAGTTCTGCGCCTATGAAGGTGAGTAGCTGAACAGGCTCTAGAACTGACTTTGGGAGATTGAGAAGGAAACCTAGAGACGTAAGCAGCTGCTGGGTAACCTGAAGGTGTAATTTGACTTGGTCTGGAGACTGGCCCACTATGAGCCAGTCGTCCAGGTAGAAAAGATGGCAATCTTTGCCTTCTTAAATGAGCAACTACTGCCAGGCATTTTGTGAATACCCTTGGGGCAGAGGTGAGGCGAAGGGCATTGCTCTGAACTGGTAATGGCCTGAGGGCAGTTCAGATCTGAGTACTTTGGTGGAGCTTCTGATGAGAACATGGAAGTAGGCATCCTTGAGGTCCAGGGACACTAGCCAGTCCCTGGCCTTAGAGAGGTAAAATAATTCCCAGAGTCACCATTCTGAATTTTGGTTTTAAAAGGTGCTTGTTTAGGTATCTGAGATCCAGGATGGGCCGCCATTCTCCTGTCTTTTTTGGGGTAAGGAAGTACCTGGAGTACAGTCCTTTGCCCTGGTGTAGGGGAGGTACCCTTTCTACAGCTCTGAGAGCCAGGAGGGTTGAGACTTCTGTTTCCAGAGTGAGAGCCTCTGATGGATTTGCAGGTGGAAAGGATCTGGTTCTCATCTTTGGAAATTTTTTGAAGCTGAGAACCAGTCCCTGGCTTACTACTTCGAAGACCCACTAGTCTGATGTTAAAGACTCCCAGTCCTGGATGAAGTAAGCCAGCCTGCCCCCTACAGGTAATGGAGAATCGGCCCTGGCCCTCCCATCAGGGTGCCTGTTTGGCAGGGGCTTTAGGCTGAGGGGTGGGAGCAGGTCTGCTCGTACCCCGTCTGCCTCTCCCTCTGAAGAACCCCCTCTGGGCATAGGCTGAAGAGGAGGCCTGGGCTTGGTAAAAAGGTCTGTGAAAAGGCCTGCCCCTCCTGGAAAGCTGCCTCTGAGAAGTGGTCTGCCTTTCCTTGGCCTGTGCACTCCTATAAGTGGTCCTATACTCATCCATTTTCTTCATGTAATTCTCTGTCTGCTCCCCAAACAGAGAGTTACCCACAACAGGAAAATCCATGGCCTTAGCCTGGGTATCCTGTGACAGGCTAGTACACCTGAGCCAAGCCATGCTGCGAAAAGCCACAGATGTAGCCATGACTCTTGAAGATACATCATTAGAGTCCACTGCAGCATGGAATTGCACCTTGGATGCCTCAATACCATCAGCAGCCACCTGCTCCAGCTCCTTGGCAAGCTGGCCAGGGACCTGTTTCGCTAGAGCCATAACAGTATCCCATCTGGATTTCTGGTATCTTGCAACATAGGCCATATAATGTGACTGTCTGAGTCCCAAGGATGCTGCCATGTACTGTTTCTTTGCCATGGCATCAATCCTCCTGGAGTCCTTGTCAGGGGGGTGTGAAGCCAAGGGAATATTTGCCTTATCACAGGCTGTAGCCTGCACTACCCCAACATGGCTGCATTGTTGTGAAAGGAACTCCATATCAGGGCCTGACAATGTGTACCTCTTGTCCATTTTTTTATCCACAGGAGGTATAGTGTGAGGAACTTTTAAAATTTTTATTGTCTGTTTCCTACAAGATTTATGTAAAGGAATAGACAATCTCTAGACTCTAGGATATCCATCATTTCTACATAGTCAGGCTCCTGCTGTTCATCCACAGCTTCCTCCAAAGGAAGCTGGAGGGTTTCAGCCACTTTCTTATAAAACATAAAATGAGACGGGGACTCAGAAAGCCTAGGGGGAGACACTCCTGAAGGTCTGTCTGGGGAGATGTGTTAGGTTCAATAGGCACATCAGACTTTCAAAATCACATTCCTCTCTTCATAATCTTCCTCCCCCTCCTCCGGTTCATATAAATTCCTCTATATCATATTCTTGAACCAGTTTACCAACCCGAACCGACCGCTTAGCTGATGGTGCGGTTCGGTCGGAACGAGAAAGCGACTGGACAATTTGATCGCTTTGGCTATCTCTGCAGCGGTTGGAGAAGGAAATTTTGGCTCCACACCTGCTGATTTTCAGTCCTTTTGCTGGGACTGACTCCTCGAGTCAGCCCTCCATTTACTCCAGGAAGTCTACCAGCCTTGGTGAGGGCACTCCCTCTGGTTGGTTGGCACGAACCGGGCTGGCTCATCCGGGTCACAGCGGACTTTTTGCCTCTCGTTCCCTGAGCCTACCAACTCTCTTATCCAGGGTAGCTGCAGGGAAATTCTTCAAATCTGGCAGTCTGCATTGAGGTGGTCAAACCCCAGACAATAAACATATGTAGTGTGTGGGTCAGCCTTGGCAAAGGCTTCCCCACGAACACTACAGTGCTGAAACCAGTGGGCCCGGTTTTCTTTTGGGTTTCTCAGACATAGTGCCAGCCTAACCAAAAACTTGCCAGTTTCGGCAATCATAAACAAGACACCCTTATCGGTTCCCAACCGTGTCATGGGTCGTGGAAAAAACCGTAATGAAATCCGTTTTTTTTAGAACCGATAAGAACCGGGAACCGCACTCTAAATGCAATTTAATAAAGTTTAACAATAACCTGATTGGTTCAAACCGAACCGATAATATCGTTTGCAAGTTCCACACAGAAATAATGTAAAACCTATCTATTACTTATGATACCAAAGACAGAGCTTGAACCGACCGGTTGCGGTTAAAATATATACAAAATGCGGTTTAAAAACCGAGAAATTACACTTTTTAACCGACAAAATGAACTGAGCAGCAGGAGAAATCTCCGGAGCGACTGTTCAGTGAGGCGGAGTAAAGAATCTGATAGTTTGAGTTTGAAGAACAACAGACAGAGTTCTCAACCGAGCTCGCGCTCAAGATTCCATGCCTGGCATTCAAACTGCATATGTCATAATATAGCAAGACTTCATGTTGTTTGAACAACTGGTTTTCCAGCATGACAGTAACAGCCCAGGCCTGGGAAAAATATATCGCAATCTCGGTTATAAAGAGAGAGATATGGAAATACTGTAGATTATGAAAAAACAAGGAATTCCCCCGGGGAACTCAGACCCTTGGTATAAGAGGCAATATCTGCAGGGACTTAAGTACCCCTACCAAGTTCTTAAGGGGAACAATATGATATCCTTTCTGGAGTGTCAGACGATCTTTGGTTGGGGACCTGCAGATGTGTTCAGATACCTTAAACTGAATAACTATATAAGCAAACAACTTAGGGCTGAGACTTTGGACCCACCCAAACAACTAAAAATCCCCACAATAGGAGATTTGCTACAAAAAATCAATACAAAAGGGATGGTAACAGCAATATATAACACACTACAGGGACAGAGAGCACAGAACACTAAATATATCACTGAGAAATGGGAAACAGAGGCAAAATGTGGTCTGAGAGAGAAGAATGGCAACGAATTTGGAGGGGAACATTCCGGGCCACAGCAGCCCCAAAGTGTCAGGAATTTGTATGGAGGGTCAGGGTTCGTTTTTTCTTGACCCCAACAAGACAAGTGAAATGGGATAAAACTACCACAACCAAATGCTGGAGACAATGTGGGGAAACGATAGCAACCCATACCCACATCTTTTATACTTGCCTCAAGCTGGCCCCTTTCCTGAAAAACCTACAGCTTAAACTCCAAGCCATCTTCCAAATCGAGGACACCATATGGATAAGCCATCTGGTCTGGGGACTACCTCCTAAGGGAATAAGAGGTAGCATAGATCACTACTTATGGAACATATGCATAGCAGCGATAGGCAAGGCAATAACAAGGAAATGGTTAAAAGACGAACCCCCAATGATATCAGAATGGGAAAAGATTATACAGGAAATTCAGGAGATGGAATATCTCACCCACCAAATCCAAGACAGAATCCCCAAATATACTAAAATATGGTCTAAATGGGTGTTGCAACAGGTCTGAAGAAAAGGAAGGTATAAGGAGATAGAAAAAGCCCAAAGAAACCTAGGTATTAAGAGATAAGCAGCTTTTAGAACAAAGAAGTTAAACAATTAACTAACCGTACAGTATATTAAAATCACAGACTTGTACAAGATACAAAGTTTGTAACCTAGCAAATCTTTCTACAATTTGCATCAGTGTTTTATGTTCTCATACCCCTTTCCCCTCAATGTTTGTTACTGTAAAGAGTGGAAATGAAGACTGCACAGAAAATGCAGAATGGAATGTATAAGAATAGAGCTCCAATAAAATACATAAAAACAAACAAAAAAAAAACAGTTATTTACATGCCAAGAACAGGTATGAATAAGCTCAAGATAGCATAAGGTTAGAATAAGTGCTGGTCACAAGAAGAAAGGTTATTGGAAGCAGTCACAACTGGCATCAGCAACTAGCTGTTGCTTAAGCTTAACCTTGAAGGAGCCCAAGGTGGATGCTGAAGTGATGTCATGGTGCAGCGAGTTCATCCATAACAGGGCACAGTAGGCAAAGGACCTCTATCCCAGAGAAGTGCGACAGTGGGGTATATTAAAAATCTGGCTAGTAGAGCTTCTGGTGTGACGACGGCTGATAGTGGGGGTAATAAACTTTTGCACTCCTGGGGGCATTTTGCCTAAGATTACTTTCTTGGACAGTAAACATGTTTGGTACATGAGTCTACCTTTGAATTGGAGCCAGTTAGCCTGAGCGTACATGTTGCAGGTATGGGACAGATGGGCTGAGCCAGTAAGGACCCGGCATGCTTTGTTGAGGGCAACTATGATGCGGCGAAGAGTTGTTTCAGTATCTGATCCATAGATTGGTAAGCCATAATCAATAAGCGAGACAAGAGAGCTTTGAATGGCCAGGTCAAGACCCTCTGGGGACAAACACTGCTTATGCCTATAAAGTAGCCCAATGGGGTGTTAACAGCCTTAGCAATGTTGTCAATGTGATAGGCATAGGTCATTGTGCTGTCAATAATACTCCCTAGATATTTAAAAGAGCTGAACTAGCTCCAGGGGAGAGCCCCCTTCGTTGGTGATAGAAAGAGGGTAAGTTCTGTGCCTATTTTGGGAGCTGGAGAACAGCATACTATTAGTCTTGCTGTAATTCATAACTAACTTGTGCTTATGGAACCATCTTTCTATGACTACGAAATTACTTTGTAGCCTAGATTCGAGAACCTTAGAGTCTGGATCGCTGGTAAACAAGCATCGTCAGCATATAAAAGGATGTGACCCTGACAATAGTAAGGAAGGTTGTTGAGGAAAATGCTAAATAAATGAGGGCCCAAGATGGACCCTTGAGGAATTTCAGATATGACAGGTCTGCTATCCGAGAGGATGTTACCAATCTTCACCTGCTGTGCATGGTTGTGCAGGTAACTTTCAAGCTAGGCTACGCTGTCACAAGCTAGGCCAATGGTGGTAAGCTTTTCAACCAGGAGGGCACGATTCACTGTGTCAAAAGCTTTGGTTAAATCAATGAAAGCAGCACCGACCAGGTGTCCTTGATCTAAGGAGTGGTGAATAAAGCCTGTGAACTCCAAAAGGGCGGTAGTGGTGCTATGATCATTTCTGAACCCATGTTGTTGCGGGCATTGTAGCTGACATTTTTCTAAGTATTCAACCAGTTGGTCAGTCATTATATACTCAAGAGCTTTACAGAGTGGGGGCAGGATAGAGATAGGCCTATAGTTCCCAGTAATTGTGTGATCCCCAGACTTATGAACTGGTGTCACAGTGGCAGATTTCTATTTCTGAGGAAATTGAGAGAATCTAAGTGACATGTTAATAATATGCCACTTCTTTTTCTGAAACAGATGAGCTGTTTGGCTTTGGATTTCCTGCTTTTGATTTTAACACACTCACTAGTGGCCTCCATCAGTTCTTCCTTTATTACGGCTCATTTCTGTTCCAACTCCATTTCCTTACTGATCCCAATAAAGTACCCTACTAGAATTTCTCCCATCTTACTAAAGTCAGCTTTCCTGAAATCCAATACTTTTGTCTTGGTTCTGACCATCAATCTGCCCATGTCCAGGTGGAACCACACCGTATGATGGTCACTCCCTGCAAGTGATGCTTTCACCTTTACATCCTGGGCATGTCCTCAATTGGACAGGACTAGGTCCAGTACAGCCCTCTCCTAGTGGGTTCCATGACACCCTGCATCAGGAATCCAGTCTGGAATGCATCCAGCAGTACCTGCTTCCTGGTGCTGAAGGTAGCTAGGATTTTCCAATCCACCCCAGGTAGACTTAAGTCCCCCACAATTACCACTGCCCTCTTGCCTGCCATTTCCATGATTTGGAACTCCCGTACCTTTGTCTAAGTCCTCATCCTGTGAAGGTGGTCAGTAAATTAACCCCATCCTTAGCTTTCTCCCTTTACTGGCTTGAACCTGTGCCCATAATGCTGCTGTTTTTCTTATCATCCCTTCCTTCCTGGTATAGGTTTATCCCCTCTTTCACATAAAGAGCCACTCCTCCACTCCCCACCCCCACTGGTTTCCCAATCCTTCCTAGACATTTTGTAACCGGAGACTGCAAGGTCCCAGTCTTGGTTTGGTGTGGTCCATGTCTCTGTGAAGGTCATTATGTCCACCTTCCCTTCAGTCATTAGCATCTGCAACTCAGACATTTTATTTCCCAGGCTTCTCGCATTCAGAGACTCTACCCTCAATCTCAGCTCTCCCCCTTTACCCCAATCCCTCCTTCCCTCTGCCCACCCAGTTCCTCTGCCCCCTTTACTCCTGTCCCATCCCTCTCCCCCAGATCCCTCCTCCCTCCCCTAGTTCCTCCCTATTCTGTCCTTTTTCGGTGGGGGGGAAACATAGAAACATAGAAACATAGAAGTTGACGGCAGATAAGGACCGCAAGGCCCATCCAGTCTGCCCATTTCTTTTTCTACCTTATAAATGTGCCATCGGCCTTTGCTCTGTCAGTGACCTTATCTATTCATAGTCATTTGTATTGCTCCCTTATGCCTATCCCATGCCTGTTTGAAGCTCTGCACTGTATTCATAGCCACCACTTCTTGTGGTAAGCCATTCCATGCATACCACCCTTTCTGTGAAAAAGAATTTCCTCACATTCCCCTTAATCAGCCTCCCTCTAATCTTATGCTGTGTCCTCTTGTCCTGCTATTTTCTTATATTTAAACATGTTAGACTCTTTCACCTTGTTTATGCCCTTAAGGTGTTTAAATGTCTCGATCATATCACCTCTCTCCCTCCTTTGCTCAAGGGTATACATATTGAGCTCCGTTAATCTGTCCTCATATGTTTCTGATGCAGTCCCTGCACCATTTTGGTTGCCCTTCTCTGGACTGCCTCAATTTGGTTAATGTCCTTGTGAAGGTGTGGCCTCCAATACTGCACGAGTACTCCAGATGGGGCCTAACCAATGTCTTGTACAGAGGGATTATTACCTCCTCTTACGACTTGTGATACCCCTACTAATACACCCTAACACCCCCTAGCCTTACCTACTGCTTTAGAGGTCTGCTTGGATGATTTAGGTCATCAGTGATGATGATGCCCAAGTCTCTTTCTTCCTTTGTGACTGCTAGCAACTCCCTCCCAGCCTATAAGTGGCTAGGGTTTCTCTTCCCTATGTGCATGATTTTGCACTTCTTTGCATAAATCCCAGTTGCCACTCTTCTGACCATTTTGCTAGTTTATCCAGATCTCTTCTCATTCTGCCCACCCCATCTGGATCATCTACTCTGTTGCAGATCTTGGTGTCATCTGCAAACAGACAAGCCTTACCCTCTAGTCCATCTGCGAGGTCACTAATGAAGATGTTGAATAGGACTGGCCCCAGGACTGATCCCTGAGTACCCACTTGTGACTTGCATCTCTTCTGACTGTATACCATTTACCACCACTCTCTGTTTTCTGCCAGTCAACCAGTTTGCCACCCAGTTGACCAACTTCTGACCCACCCGAGCCTACCTAGCTTATTTATCAATCTTCTATGGAACAGTGTCAAAGCTTTGCTGAAGTCAAGGTAGCGACATCAACTCTCCCCCTTGGTCCACCACTCTGGTTACCCAGTCAAAGAAATCTATGAGATTAGTTTGACAGGACCTTCCTTTGTAAACCCACGCTGTCTTGGATCCTGTGCCCTATGGATTCCAGGTGTTGCACTATCCTTTCCTTAAGGTGCCTCCATAATCTTGCCCACTACTGAGGTAAGACTGACTGGTCTGTAGTTCCCGCCTCCTCCCTGCTACCACTCTTGTGGGCGGGATCACATAAAACCCTTCTCCAGTCTTCTGGGACCTCTCCTGTGCTCAGAGACTCACTAAACAATTCTGCTAATGGCTCTGCTAGTTCCTCCTTTAGCTCCTCAAGTACCCTGGGATGTATGCCATCAGGTCCCATTGCCTTATCCACCTGAGCTTAGCAAGCTCTTGTAGGACCCTTTCTTTTGTGAAGGGATAGTGCTCACCTCCCTCCCCTGTGTCCATGATGTGCTGAGCTGTGGGCCCTGCCCTACCTTCTCTTCAGTAAATACTGAGCAAAAGTATCTATTTAGGATAGATGCCTTTACAGGGTCCTCCTCCTCACATGCTCCCTTTTCTCCATTAAGCTTAGCAATAACCTCTCTGGACTTTCTCCTTTCACTAATGTATCTATAGAAAGTCTTGTCACCTTCTTTTACTGTTCGTGCTAGTGTTTCCTCAGTTTGGGACTTTGCCTGCCTTACTTGCTTCCCTTAGGAC
This sequence comes from Neoceratodus forsteri, assembly GCA_016271365.2. Taxonomy (NCBI): domain Eukaryota; kingdom Metazoa; phylum Chordata; order Ceratodontiformes; family Ceratodontidae; genus Neoceratodus; species Neoceratodus forsteri. Next base: position 984,333,301 of record CM057459.1, read on the forward strand.
AGTTTGGTATGCCTCCCTATCTTCATCCCGCTGTGTTCCCTTATATTTCCTGAAGGCCAGCCTTTTGGCTCTGACCTTTCTGCTACTGTATTGAGAACCAAAGTGGTTTCCTTCTTCTTTGCACTTCCTTTTCTGTCTAACACAATGGGATGTTGCTTCAAGTATTGTATCCTTAATGCTTGCCCACTTTGCCTGTACCTCCTCACCTGTGTTTCTTTTGCCAGGGCTAGCTTAACTCTGTTGGCCATCTTATCAAAGTCAGCTCCTCTGAAGTCCCATATTTTTGCCTTGGAATGGGATGATTTAGATGTAGTAGCCAAATTGAACCATACCATGTGATGGTCACTGGCCCCAGGTGACCTTCTACCTGAGATCTGTGATCCCTTCTTTGTTAGTCAGTACTAGATCTAGGATAGCCCTGTCTCTTGTGGGTTGCTGTACCAGTTGTTTGAGGCCCTCCCCTGCAGGGAATCCACTATGAGTCTAGTTCTGGCAGATGTTCCTGCTGGTATTGACCAATCTGTATCTGGCATGTTGAAGTCTCCCATTATCAGAACCTCCCTTTAGCTGTCATGTTTTGTATATCTTCTAACAGTAATGTGTCTATGTCCTCCCTCTGGTCTGGGGCCTGTAGACAACCCCAGTTCTTATAGCTGTCCCATTTCCTGTTTCCAGGGTGACCCACAGTTCTTCTGGCTCCTTATGTGTATTCTGAATTTCTGTAGCTTTGATATTTTCATTAACATACAGGGCCTCCTCCCCTTTTGCACCTCGGTCTCTTCTGAACAATACATAGCCAGGTACTGAACTCTCCCAAGTGTGGTTACTGGTAAACCACGTCTCACTAATTGCTACTATGTCCAGTTTAGCCTCTGACATTGTGCCTGCAGGTCTGGGATCTTATTTCCCAGGCTGTGAGCATTTGTACATGATTTTCCATTGGCCAGATTTTGGTGTGTTAGTTGTTGGGTGAAGTTTGGCATTACCCCTGGCCATCGTATGAGAGACAAACCTTTTTCTTACCTGGTGATGCAAATGAGCGGCAAACACGCTGAATTCCTGTTTGACCACTAGCTGAGGGAGGGTGTTCTTCCCATTCGGCGTATGAGGTGCTGCACCCTCTCCATTTGCTAGTTTAAATATTCTGCAAAGGCGTCAAACTTCTGCCCCAATGCACTGACTCCTCTTTAGTCAGATGCAGTCCATCAAATTAAAGAACTTTCGCTCCCAGAACTGTTGCCAGTTCCTACAAATCTGTGTCCTTTTTCCTGGCACCAGTCCTTGAGCCACGTGTTTAGCCCCTATCTCCTTCTCTGACCTTCCCAGTCCATCTGCTTCCTTCTCCCAGACTGGCAGGATCTCAGAAGGAGATGCCAGACAAAATAGATGATAGTTTGTCACCCAGCTTAGTCAGGTGTTCCTTGGTCTCCACAACTGACCGGCTTGGAGATCATTAGTCCCTATGTGTACTAGGACATCAATGTTTTCTCCTGCTTTGTGAACAATTTTAGTAATGCGGTCAGTGTCTCTCCATGCTGATGTACCTGGGAGACATCTGACCATCCCCTGGCTGGAGATGGGTATCAACTCCCGAATCATGAGTCTCTATGATCAAGTTTTTGGATTTCCTTTGTGCTTGTTTAGTTTTGGTTCCTGATTTGGGTGAGTATTGTTGTGCTAAGCTCCTGTGCGCAGTGTCCTGCTCTGCAGTGTCTTCTGCCTCTTTATTTGATTTCAGAGATAGAGGCAGATACCTGTTTGTAGTGTTTATATGGTTTTGGAGGTAATGTGTTGGAAGCAGAGAGTGATGGGGCACCTGATTTGCTCCTCCTAACCACCTGCCAACCTCCTGGACCAACTACCCTCTGCGATCGAGGTTTTCTGTTGGATGCTGGGGAAATGGCGGGTGGTTCTTATAATGTATTTCCTCTTCAATATGAAATTTGGGCGTGCAATCTCTGCCCATGCTGCCGGAGCTGAGACCTAAGATCTCAAGGCCCAGCATGTAGGACAGTGTCCTAAATCCTGTAAGACTGTCCTTCTGAAATTGTTCCACAGAACCTGCAGTTAATGAAATCCATTCCAAATAAGTTGCTGGGTTTGTAACCTAGTCAGAGTAATTAGAAGGAAAAAAAAAGGAAAAAAATGCAAGTAATGGTTTAATTGTGCTTTGTTTAACTTGTTATAACAAGTTAAATTACTAGTGCCCCTGTAAATGAGATCACCTTGTGGAGGCCCCACTGATCCGCCCCTTCCTGCTTATCGGTCTCCTCTACCAGGTGACTGAGGATGTTCTGCACCCTGCTGGCCCACTCCCCCCTTGTCAGTTTTAAACTGAAGTCTTCCCCCATGAATTCCTCCAGTTTGCCCCTCAGGACCCTTGTGCCCCCCTTTTCTTGTAATGTAGTAGCTCCCCACACCAGGGCCCCAAGCAAGTGGATGGCACTACCTTTCACGCACTATCAGGCCAGCCGCTGTCTGTGGCACAAGGGTACTGTGAAAGTAAAACTAACACTGAAAACTGTCATACTGTGCGTGCATGCAGACTTGGTGCTATTTTCATGCAGAACTTTAGCCCAAACTGTTTTATTTTAAACATTAATCCAACTAAACTTGGGGACATCTTAGTCACCATCACCCTGCCATTACAAGTGGGCACTTGTAAATCCCACCTAAAATATGAAGGCTTAGTGCTGGTCAGTGTCTCAAGCTGCAGCAGGGGGAGTGGAGCACTAGACTGCCAGTGAAGGTGATAAACGGGCATGGGGCTTGGTGGGAGAGGTCTACTAGACCACTAGGGATGTTATTTTATACTGGAGATAGGGGAAATGGGGGCCACCAGACTGTCGGGTATGCTATATTTATTATACTTATGGTTAAGTCCAGAAGATGTCCAGGGGTGAAATGGAGCCTGGAATGTGGTGATCCATGTCTAGCCTCCATACCCAAGGGCACCACCTATTTGGATGGGCAAGTAGTCAGGACGGCTCCGGAGCCTTGTCCAACTCGGGCGGTGTTGTGCAATGCCAGATCTATTAAAAACAAATCTGCTGTTATTTCTGACTTTGTTGGGACAGCAGATCTAGCTTACATCACGAGACCTAGCTGGATGGAAATGCTGGCCCCATTCTGGAGGCGCCGTTCCAGCTGGGTACTCGGTGATTCACCGACCAGATTGGATCGCGGGAGCGGTCTGTTTAAGACCAAGTTGGGGCTCATGGGTGTACCAGCTGAGGAAGCTGAATCCTTTGAGTGTACCATAGTGGCTGGTGTGGGTTGCAGGATAGCCCTCATCTACCGTCCACCAGGAGACAAGAGGCGATTCCTGCAGGAAGTGGCAGACTTCGTCGCCGATATGGCATTGGAGTCACTGAGATTGATGGCTCTGGGCGACTTCAATGCCTGGGTCGACGACGAACTCTCAGCCTTTGGTCAGCACTTCCTCCAGTTGATGACATCACTGGGCCTTACACAGATTATTTCTTCAGCCACTCATAATCACGGTCACTTTTTGGATTTAGTTTTCCTCCTGGGGATTGAGGCCTCTGATTTGGTGGTGGAACCTGTCAGTTGGTCTGATCACTACACCGTGGGTTTCAACCTTTGTGCTCCCCTTCATAGGTCTGCCCCTGTGGAGATGGTTCGATACCGCCCTTTACAGTATGTGAGCCCTGAAGACCTGATGGCGGTATTGAACCTCTCAGAGTTTCCGGTTGCCAGCTTGGGTCCGGAATCTATGGTCTTGGCTTATAATCAGGCCATTTCCTTGGCCCTGCACTCAATTGCTCCTGTCCGTGTTCGTCCCCTCTCTCTCCGCCCTCGGGCCCCATGGTTTGATGGGTCCTTGAGGGAGTTGCGACGTGTGGGATGACGGTTAGAGCGTTGTTGGCGGAAATCTGCTCTAGAGGTCGACCGCCTTAGTTTGGAGGAGCATTATCGGCTCTACCAATCAGAGATCTCCCGTAAGAAGGCAGAATTCCTGTCTAGGGAGATCTCTATCGCTCAGAATCGACCGGCTCAGCTCTTCAGAACTGTGGACAGGCTGTACCACCCAGCCTGTCTCCAGCTCTGTCAAGCTTTTTCACAAAAGGAGTGTGATGAAATTGCTCAATTCTTTGTGAATAAGGTTGCCGACATCAGATCAGAGATCTGCCTGACACACTCTAAGGGGGAAGCTGTTGGTCGGCATCTGGCCACGGAATCCTAGGCCTCCTGGTGTTCCTTTGACCTGCCGATGTTCGAGGATATTACGCAGATCATCCAGGGGATGGGCCCTATGAGCTGTAGTTTAGATCCGGGTCCTACCTCCCTGATTTTGGGTTGTGTTGAGATCGTGGGCTCATTTCTGGCTCAAATAATCTGGTGTTCCTTAGAATTAGGTGAGTTTCCCAGCTCCCTAAAGGAAGCTGTGGTGACTCCCCTTTTGAAGAAGGCCTCTCTGGACCCAGATATTTTTGCCAACTACAGACCTATCTCTAACCTTCCCTTTATTGGGAAAGTTATTGAGAAGGTAGTGGCAAACCAGCTGGAGGACCATTTGACCATCCATCGTATCTACGAACCTCTCCAGTTTGGTTTTCGTAAGAGGCATAGTACCGAGACTGCTCTGGTTCAGGTGCTCAATGATCTCTTGATGGCGAGAGATCGGAGAAACCGTTCTATTTTGGTTTTCCTTGATCTCTCTTCAGCCTCTGACATTGTAGACCATGGGGTTTTGCTCGAGCATCTGGAGTCCATCTGTGGACTGTCTAGTACAGTGCTCAGATGGTTTTCATCTTTTCTATCTGGGAGAACACAGAGAGTTGTGTCAGGGATTTTTTCCTCTGACCCTTTCCCTCTGCAGTGTAGTGTCCCTCAGGGCTCGGTGCTTCCCCCCATGTTGTTTGCAGTGTACATGCTGCCCCTCGGAGACATTGTTAGACAGTATGGGCTGAGGTTTCACTGTTATGCTGGCGATGCCAACTCTAACTGTCTTTGCCCCAAACCAGGTCAGTGCTCTCGGTATTTAATAATTGCCTCACTGAAATCCATGACTGGATGAATCCGAGCTGGTTAAAGTTGAACACCGGTAAGACCGAGGTTATGGTTGTGGACCCAGGTCGTGGGGCAGGGGGTTGGGGGTCTGGCCAACCTCTGGCTTGTGCTGGGGAGATCAGATCCCTACCTCTGAGCAGGTGCGTAACCTGGGAGTGGTACTTGATGATGGGCTGATTCTTAGTCATCAGGTGTCAGCAGTCATTAATTCTGCATTTTACCATCTTAGGAACATTGCCAGGGTGAAGCACCTTGTTCCGTCCAACGATTTACCTGTGTTGGTTCATGCCTTTGTGACCTCACACCTTGACTACTGCAACTCCTTGTACTTGGGGCTTCCTGGGGTTGATATCCGCCTTGCAGCTAGTGCAGACGCTGCTGCAAGGTTCTTGACAGGGGCATCTAGAAGGGACATATTACCCCTGTGCTGCGCGATCTGCACTGGCTGCCTATACAGTGGCAGATCACCTTTAAAGTAGGTCTTTTGACCTTCAAAGCCCTGCATGGACTGGGCCCTGACTACCTGAAAAGGCTTTGATTCCTTACACGCCCTGTCGACAGCTCCGTTCAGCCAACGAGGGGTTGCTAGAGGTTCTGAGGTTACATTGAAGTCTTCTGGGGCCAGAGGCTTTTGTGTTTGGCCACAAACCTCTGGAATTCTCTGCCTCGTCGGCTTAGGGAATGCACGACCGTGGAATCCTTTAAGCGGGATTTTAAGACACTTTTATGGAGTAAGGCTTTTGATGTTGCTGAGAACATTGATTTTATATGTGCATTTTGTTTTAATATATTTATTTGATACGCCTTGGTGCTTGAAAGCAACTAATAAATAAAGTTTTTATTATTATTGTAGACATGGGGATCATGTGGACTTTAGGAGGACAAGAGCTGAATTAAATGTTGCTGTTTTCTGTATAACTGAGCAAGGGGGGGTTACAAGTTACAGGCATGGTGCAGCTTGGAAACAGAGCGTGGGGTTACAAGTTAAGTTACAGCCATAGGGCAATTTGAAACTGAAACCGTAGATGCCAATATAACCGAGGGCATTTATTCCTTCTGCCAATACCTCTGTACCCCACTTGTTTAGATGAAGTCCATCTGGAGCATACAAATTGTGTGCTCTATCGAATCGCTGCCAATGTTCCATAAACTCAAACTGTTCCTTAATGCCATTTTTCAACCAATCATTTAGTCATTTTATTTCATGTATTATTAAGATATAATAGTCACGGATTTCCATAGACATCACCTATCGAATGGCAGGCTGATCACAAAGCTGCTTCACTGCCCGGAGAAAAAGTCCTCTCTACACAGTTTATAACAAATTCATTTTTTACAAAATGGCATCAAAAAGCAGTGTAAGGGACAAGTATACAAGATCCTGTTTACAACAGTGTCAGAACTAAATAGATGCCAGTAGATTAAGCCCTTCTAGCTCCTAGCATAGCGAAGGTGACTACCCACCCAGTCTCGCAGGCCGAACTGGAAAAACATGCCCGGTCGAGATTTAAACTCTATTATCAGATGTCAAAAATTTTAGATCAGAGATCCAGCAAGAATTAAAGCAACTCAGCTCAAAACTCACAGCTGCCGAGACTAGAATTCAGGAAGCAGAAGAGAGAGTTGGGAAAGCAGAAGACGGCCTGCATCAACTCCATCTCACCACAGACTATCTGGTGGATCAAGCAGAATTGTTACATGCAAAGGGTTCCACCAATCTACAACAACAACAATGTTGTTGACATCCTGCACAGCGATGGGAACAATGCCGACTGTCGACATTGTTCCCATCAGGAACAAAGTGTTTTTTCCGAGTCAGAGTTGTTTCAGAGTGGGGGCATAACACCGGGAGACAGAGTGCTGGTCTACAGTGGGACCATCACAGTGACTTGGCGATATTGCTTCCGTGATGGTCTTCACTGTAACAATGTCGTTCTGCTGACAGCATATGCATGCAAAGTGCTTGAACTTAGAAGCCTGGTCCCGTGACAATTTACAAATATACGGTCAGCTGAAGGGTTCAGAAACCAGGAGCATGGTGGATTTTCTCAGCGATTTCTTGAAGCATGTGCTCGATTTGCTGCCCCCTCTCTCTGTTTTCATATCGAGAGGGCGCATTGGGCATTAATGCCTAAACCATCAATTCCTAATGCATGCCCTAGGTCTGTCGTAATAAAATCCTCTAGCTTCATGGATAAAGAAACTATCCTTGGCATGCTTAGCAGAAAAAAGTTGAATACAATGGCTAGATTACTATTTGACCAGGACTACCCTTCAGCTATACTTCAAAAAAGGCTTGCCTATGCACCCATTATTAGTGTCCTGTGAGCACATGATGTATGCTTCCAGACACCATACGTGCAAGACTTTTGGTCTTTTGGTCTACAGGTACAGAGTTCTATTCAACTCCTGAGGATGCCACAAAAGCTTTGGAAGAATGGGGTGGGCTTACCTCCCCATAGCGACTCAAGTGTTCTCTACCCATCCCCAGAATTCACAGTAGCAGCCCACTGAAAAGCATAACCCCTGGAGTACAGGAAACATTCCGTTACAACTAGCCTGCAGGACATTAGAAGCTGCTCAAGACATTCTCAGCATCAAATTCCTCGATCGACAAAACAAGATTCAAGAGGAGCTAATATAAGATAGAGCATCCAGCTCCAGGTGACACATTTTCTATGTAGCAAGCTTCAGGATTTCAAGTCTTTGGGATAGTTCTGGACTTTTCTCTATGTTCCACCTGACAGAGGAATACTCTTCTTCATTTCAACAGTTTGGGGACTTGATTGGCTGTAATCATAGTTTGCTCCTGTGTCTGTTTTAATTGTTTTTGTATTAATTGTCTTTTGTATTTATTTGTGAACTTGTTGCATGTAAGCGGGCAGTTTGCTCATCTTGCTAACAAGTATAAAAATTAAAATGCAAAATGAAAATGAAATGAATTTAGTTGCAGAGACTGCTGAGGACTCTTGCACTGAGATGCTTCTCTCGCCTTTCTTTTTTTACTGTGCTCCACTCAATGGACTGTGGATCCTTGAATCTGATCTGAAGGGGTATAATTCAGCTGTAACACCCCTGTTTTTGTTAATTTAACTTTATATCCCACTATATTACCAAATTTGTCCAGCAACTGCCAGAGTGGGGGCAACGAGACCTCCAGGGAGGTTAAATAAACCAACAGATCATTGGCATACAAAGCTAACTTATGATGTTCCCCTCCTGCCACTAGCCCTGTAATCACCACCTCCTGCTGTATTGCCTGTGCTAGGGGCTCCAGATATATAGCAAACAGCAAGGGGGACAAGGGGTACCCTGCCTAGTGCCTCTGAATAATGAAATAGGGTCTGAAATGGAACCATTAATCTTAATATATGCCATAGTATTGTCATATATCAGCATAATCAGCTGCTGAAAGCCATCAGAGAAACCCATGGTCCCCAAGGCAGCGTCCGAAGGCCATGACACCTGGTCGAAAGCCTTTCCATATCCAAACTCAATAATAAAATGAGGCCTCCAACCGGGCAGCATGGTGTAACAAATGTAAGGTCCTCTTGATGTTGTCCTGCGTTTGTCTAGAAGGGACAAACCCACGTTGGTCTGCATTTATCAGAAAGGGTAACATGCCCTACAGACCCTTCACCAGTACTACTGTAAAAATCTTGTAATAAATATTAAGGACCGAAATAGGTCTGTATGGTGAACAAAGTGTCAAATCCTTTCCTGGCTTTGGAATACTAGATATAGTGGTGAAGCACCAGGAGTGAGGGATTGGGTCACCCCTCAAAACTGCCCTACAGGCATTTAACGGGGGGAGGGAAATAACAGTTCTCTAAAACTTTTATAGAATTCCCAGGTGTAACCATCTGGGACGGGGCGTCTTAGTAGTTTTCAAATTTTTTTTTGTACTTGCCCAGGGCCTTAGCCTCTTTTGCGGGTGGGGCTTCGTACCCCCTCCAGCTCTTCCACGGGTCCCGTTGTGCCAGGATCACGGCATCATATTACACGATGCTCCGGAGTGTTTGCATTTTCCCAGCAGGTCCCATCCCCTAAGGCGTTGGCACAAGGGACTTACATCCAGACTGGCGGCATGCTGGCGCGCCATAGTCAAGCCCTCAGCAGCTCCTCCCACCCCAACTCTGAAGAGCCATGTGCCCTACTGCCTGTGCTCCCATTGGGATGCTCAATCCTCCTCCCCCCAGTCGACCCACAACAGCCCAGGCTGGTTTCCAAACCCGGGTTGCTGGCGTAGTGCGAGGTGTGGCGTCCAGCACCTCAACCCTCAGCACCACTGGGCCGGCCAGCAGTTTAAAGTTTTTAATGGCCACCTCTAGTTCCAACTCTGAAATGGGAGCCTCAAGCTGGGATACTTGTACTGGAGACAGCCTAGGGAGCTGCAAAGCTCTCAAAAAAGCCCGAGTAGCTTGGGGATTAAATGATGTCTCGGGGGGTATAAAGCTTCCCATAAAACACCTGAAAGGCCTCCCTTATCTGTAAGGGTAGGTTAGTTTACCTAAAACTAGAGAGCACATTTGTGTAATATTAGTTCACGCGGCTTTATGCCTCAAGCGGTGGACCAGTATATGTGTAGCTTGAGGTCCCCCCTCATAATACCTCTGTTCAAGGTATTGGAGTGCATGCTCAGTCTTAAAATCTTACAGGTACTGAACCTGTTGTTGTGTGACCTCCAATAATGGGAAAACTTTTTCATCTCCCTCAGCATGTTGTTTTTGAAGTTCCCCAAGCTGCTCCTGCAAAGCCTCCAACTGTGCCGCCTGTTTTTTTTTTTTGGTTTGTTTTTTCAATAATATGCAGCATATTTCAATAGATCCCCATGCAAAATACTTTTAATGTATTCCAGAGCACACCCGGGTCAACGTTCTCTCCAGCAATATCTGTGATAATCTGTGGAATACATTGTTTAACCATTTCTTGAAAATCAGACAGCTTCAGCGAAAAATTATTGAAACGCCATAATGTGTTTCTTATGTCCATAACCCAATCTAGAGTCAAAAGCACCAATGAATGTTCTGATGGGAGAAATGGGAGCAGTTCACAGTCCCACACCAAATGAGCATGCTCTCCAGAAATATGGCATAAATCAATTCTTGTATACATTTTGTGTGGGGCTGAATAATGTGAGTAGGCCTTAGTGGCAGGGTATGAATAACACCAAGTGTCCAGCCATTTGGCTTCTTTAATATAAATACAGACTGCCTTCTGAGCAAATGATTTTTTTTGGGGGGGTAGGATTAGTAGTGTCCTTAGAATCGTAAATTATGTTCTGATCCCCTTACACAATTAGGACCCCTTTCTGGTATTTAGTAATGTTTTGTATGAGAATTCTAAATGTATCAGGCTCTAACCCTGGGGTATATATAGACTAGCCAGAGTAAGCAAAGAGCCCTAAAAAGTACCTGTGGCAATAGATAAACATTCCTATGGGTCAGAGTAAGAGGAGACAAGATGAAACTGAGTGGAACGGGGTATTAACACTGCTGTGCCCCTTCTCTTACCCCAATAGGAAGATGCCATTGCCGGAGTATAACCAAACTTTGTTAACCTCTGGTGCTCCTCCTGGTCTAAATGTGCCTCCTGTAATAAAATAAAAGAGGCAATGTTTCTTAAGGAGGAAGGACCTCCTACCATTTCATCAGGTTGTTCAACCCATTCACATTTTGAGAACACATTTTTAATTTCGGCAATTGAGCCATGACCAATAAGAAGAAGGGTAAAAGAGACACAAGTAGCATCAAGATCATATAAACCCCTAAGGCAAACAATGTATCCCCCTCAGTCTCATCCCCCAAACATGCCATCCTGATATTAAAGAAAAGGAACCACCATGACAATTTTCCAAAATAAAGATCACTGAAGGATCTGTACAAAGCAGCATCCTGTCGTTCTCTGCCTATCAAGAGTAAAGAAAAATTACAATTATCTGACTTCACAATAATATGTTCAACTCTAACAGAACAATCAAAACTACCCAACAAACACATCAACAACATACAAAACATATACCAAGAAACTAGGCTTCCAAGGGAGAAGGGCATGCAGATTAGCCCTTCGTTGGCTTAGGAAAGCCCCAGGAATCCTTAAGGGGCCCAGCTGGGAGGCCGGCCACCTGACAGCAGTGTTGCCCTCCTGGTCAAAACATATCTATTGACCAAAATAGTGCCCAGGCTCCTAGCAGCAAGATAATGCGGGACCAAAACCCACCCTTCCCAGATAGGCATAAAACCATCAAACTACGAGGAAGGGTATGGCCATCACAATCTCCATGCCCAAATACATGAACATGAAGAAAAAAAAATTTCCACTAACAATATAAACAAAGAAAAAATTACCACAGTAATCTTGTTTCTTCCAAGGGAATCTTACTGTATTCTGACAAATGAAGTATGGTCTCACCATATGACTGCCCCGAAGGCAAAATGGTTAGCAGAACCTATACAAATAGTGTAATGCTAGGCTCGAGCTCTGTTTTCAAACCACTGTGCCTGGCTGTACTTCCTGCAACCATCAGATTCTTACAAAGCATGCAAAAGAACAAGCTAACTAAACTATCCTAAAAAAAAAAAAAAAAAATAACTAATTCACTGTTAAAACACAAACCACTTCTTAAACAGCGTAGGCACCTCTAAGACAAGTCACAGATGCCCAAGAAAACAATCAACAGGTTTGCAAAAAAATATGGACAGCTGGAGTGCAGTGAAAATTAGGTTCTAGTAGGGGAGGTAGGGTAGGGTAGGAGCTCAGAATACAGTAAGATTCCTTTGGAAGAAACACGATTACTATGGCAGATAATTTTTTCTTCAAATCCCAGGAAATCTTACTGTATTCTGACAAATGCAGACTACTCAAGCAGTATATCTGGAGGTGGGCAAAGAACCTATTTAGGAAACAGCTCTGCAGGATTGCTGTGCCAATCCTGGCATCACTCTGTCTGGGCATCCAAGCAATAATGCTTGGTAAATGTGTCTATGGTCTTTCAGGTAGCTGCTTTGCAGATTTCCAACAGCTCTTTACCCACTTTACTGTAGCAAAACTGAATACAAGCAACAATCCAGTGAGCAATGGACCTTTCTGTAGCTGGTTTTCCTTTCCCCACTTTTCCATAGGTCAGGAAGAGAAGAGTATTCCCCTGCCTATGGTCCTTTGTGTGGTCCAGATAGTAGCTGATAGCTCTCCTAATATCCAGGCTATGCAGTCTGTGCTCCCCTGAAGCGGAATGGTCAGTAAAAAAAGACGGGCAATGTAATGGACTGATTAAGGTGGAAGTCAGATACCACCTTGGGGAGAAACATCCTATTGGTCCTGAGAACTACGTTGTCCCTATGGACTGAGATATAGTTAGACTCTGTGGACAAGGCCTGAAGCTCACTGATTCTTCTGGCTGACATGACTGCTACCAGGAACACTGTTTTCCAAGTCACATACTTGAGCTCTGCTGAAGACATGGGGTCAAAAGGTGGCTGCATGAGCTAGACAATGCATATGTTGAGATCCAAGGCTGGAGCTGGCTCGCTCTGTGGGGGATGCAAGTGTAATAGCCCTATGAAAAACTTCCTGAATACCATATTTGAAGCCAGGGATGAGCCACTATCTGCTGAGAGCAAGGTAGAGACAGTTGCCAGGTGTACCTTAAGTGTAAATGGTCTGAGGCCAAGGGAATGAAGGTGCGTCAGATAGTCTAGGATGACTGGCAGACCCACCTGGTTGTAGTCTATATCCTTTTCCTGACACCAGATGGAAAACCTTTTCCACTTAGATGTGTAGCTCTTCCTAGTAGAGTGTTTTCTAGAGACTCTGAGGACCACCAAAACCTTTTCGGGAAGATGTAAGCTGGTGACTCTAAGTCCTCAAGAGCGAGGCCTTGAGCCTGAGGGACTGGAGACTGAGGAAAAATGATTCTGCCCCGAGAGGAGTTTAGTAGGTTGTGCCTCATGGGGAAGCTGATTGATCTGGCTACTGATAGGGACAGGAGGAGTGAGTACCAAGGCTGCCTGGCCCAATCTGGAGCAATGAGAATCATTGTTGCTGGCTAAGTCCAGATCTTGTTCAACACTCTCAGTAACAAACAGAATGGGAGGAAGGTAGACAGAAACTTCCCTGTCCAGTCCAGCAGTAGTGCATCCAATGGCACTGTGCCCACCAAAGGAGGCCTGCAGCAGAATTGTGGCAGCTGGTGTTGTCTGCAGTTACAAAGAGGTCCACTTCTGGATTGCCCGAGCTCCTGAAAACAACCTGCAGGATCTGCCTGTTGAGTGACCATTTATGATGATTATGATCGATCCTGCTGAGAGCATCAGTTAGGACACTGTCCTTTCCTGGTAGATGGCCTGGTGAGAGAGAGATTCAGAAAGAGTAAGCTAAACTCCAGATTCTCATGGCCTCTGAGCACAGTGGGTTTGACCTTGTGCCCTCTTGTTTGTTTATATAGTACATGATGGTTGTGTTGTCCGTCCTGACCTGTACCACCTTGCTCTGCAGCATCGTGGCAAAGGACTGTATGCCCAATCAGACTGCCCTGAGCTCCAAAAGGTTTCTGTGCAAAAGTGACTCCTGTTTGAGCCATGCACCATATGCAGTGTGTTCCCCACCCTAGTAGGGAGGCATCTGTCATTAGAATTAGTGAAGGGGTTGCTGCAGGAATGGCACACCTTTCCTGAGGTTGTCCCATTCCTGCCACCACTGTAGTGCTTGAAGGAAAGTTCCAATAACTGGCACTAGCTTTGACAAGGTCACTTTTCTGGGACCATAGAGTTGGAGGTGAGCCAGATGTCTCATTTGGAACCTGGACCCTGTTGCTGTTGAAGTCACCATGTGCCAGCAGCTGAAAGATTTGCTTTGCTGGCCTGGGAACATGCAGCTGGAAGGAACTGACTAGCTGTACCAGGCTGTCTGCTGTTCCCTGAGGAATAAACAACAGGAAGAAATATTAAATAAACAGGAAAAAAGACAGACATGGGGAGTGGTGCAATGCACTAGCTGTGGGGCAGCAGTCTTCCAGGAGACATTCTGGAGGCTGCGATATTGCCATATTTGCAGTCAACCCTCTGCTCTGAGGGAAGAGGTTGCTCGTCTCCAGGCTGAATTGGACAGGAGTAGGGAAACCTCCCACACCCAGGGAACACCAGGGCCACCTCTGCTGCCTCAGAGGCTGACAAGAAAGAGGAGCGGTTGGACCACGGTGGGCTCAGGGAGGGTGAAGGTGGCAGAATAGAGGTGCATCTCTCCAGCTGCATCTTTCCACAATCCATACACTGTTCTGATGGAGCACAGTTCCCCTATGGAGGCAGCCGCACTGGAGACCAAGGAGATTGCTAGGAACCACCACAAGGAAGGCGGCACGGGACACCACAAGGGAAGGAAGCAGCTCCTGGTGGGAGACTCAATTATTGGGGGGGGGTAGAACTGGGGAAAAGGGGAGAGTGAGATAAGGTGCCTGCCTGGCACCATGGCTTGGAGGGACAGAAAGTGAATCCTCAGGATTGCAAGAGCATCTGCACGGGAGAGGGAACTGGATGTCATTGTCCACCTAGGGACAAATGACTTAGCTGGGCATGGGATCAGAGCAGTGCAGGAGGAGTTTGTGGAGTTGGGGAGGGGCCTTAGGCAAGTAGCACACATGGTAACCGTCTCGGAGGTGCTGCCTGTCTATGGCATGGGTGAGGTTAGGGTACTACACACCACGTGATTCAATGAATAATTGAAAAACTGGTGTGGAGCACAGGGTTTTCACTTCACCGGGGACTGGGGCTCCACCTGGAGGGATAGACGCCTATATTGGCAAGATGGTCTGCATCTGTCTGGGGGAGGGGGGGAAACAGGCTCCTACGTGATAGGTTTAAATGATTCATTAGCAAGCTTTTAAACTAGCCGGGGTCACTGATGAGAAGCAGGGAAGTCCCAGCCTCCCCCCACAAAACAAGATCGTCAGTGAGGTAAACACCAAGGCAGAGAGGTCAACAGGGAGCAGGACAGGGGTAAATGGAGAAAAAGCCAAAGACAGCAAGGGCAAGGATGGGGCTAAAAGAGGTAAGGCCATCAAAAAATGGAGGATGATTAGTACCAATGCCCGCAGTCTGGGTAGCAAGCTTTCTGAACTAGCAGCCCTGATGGAAGAGGGACACCTGGATATTGTGGCAGTCACAGAAACATGGTACACAGAGAACCATGACGAGGGATGTAAACATACTAGGGTATATAATCAACAGGAGGGACAGGAAGGGTAAAAGACAAGGAGTAGCTCTCTCCATAAGGGAAGGGATCAAAGCTAAAGGGTCAACAGGGAGGAGAGGAGGCACTGTGGGTCACCTTGTAGACAGGTAAAGGCACCACAATCCGCATGGGGGTTGTATAGAGACCCCGGTCTCGGGGAGGAAATGGACAAGGAAATGATAGAAGGCATCCTCAGAATGGCAGGAAAAAGGGGAGATATTGTTGATGGGAGACCTGAATATGCCAGATGTTAACTGGAGCAAATGTGCTACAGCCACATCCAAGAGCGAGGTCATTCTCGATGCCCTGCAGGGGGCATGCCTCAGACAGCTAGTGTTGGAACCCACTCAGGAGGGAGCAATCCTAGACCTGGCACTCTCATATGGAGGCAGAGAGAGGATCACAGATTTAGAAGTGGATAGCCACCTGGGAACTAGCAACCACCGAACTTGTGGGGAAGACACTTTAAAGATTTTACAAACTCTAAGCTGTTTTTCCCCCTCTTGAAAAGAGCATGTATAAGAAACATCAGCTAGACAGGGAGGGAACTCGGTTTATTCTCTCATCCTATACATTAAAGAGTAGTTGAAGTAACAGCCTGTGACAAGGCAAAGAGATCCCTGGCATCCTACTCTCCTAACACAGATCCCAGGAAAGCTGACATACTTTCAGGTCCATGTTACTCCCCTGCCAGATCTAGCTGAAACAACTAAATTTGGTTTGGAAGCAGTTTAAAGGGCTGCTGCTAGATGGATAGTAAATACAGTGGTTCAAAGGGGGTTTGCCAGGTTGTGAGTCACCAACCTAACTCAGTATTCCCAAACCAAGGTTATGGATTCCAAGTCGAGGGTAATTCCTCTTTAGAAAAAAAGATATAAGTTAAAAAATGGACACCACAGTAAGCTACTTTTGTTGTATCAGACTAGGGCTGTTCTTCAGTATCAGCAATATCTACAGCCAGGGGTATTCCAGACACCACACACAAGTGATCATGGATGTAGTAATCAGGGATTGTCTCTGGGTTCAAATCTCTTCCAAAACCAAAAAAAGTTTTGAATCCATCTGCAGATGTAGAGAAAGGAAATTTCAAGAAAAAGAGGTTCAAAACCTGTTACTGTCAAAAACAGAGTAGTCTGTCTTGGTACAGCAAAAGGTACTACAAAAAGGATAGGGAGTGGTAACCTGTCTTAGAGGGTACAAAGCAGGCATCTGACAAAGCCAAAGTATAAAAATGGTGCTTTTGGCACTGATTCTGCCAACACTCCTAAAAAAGGTGAAGGTTTGGCATCAGCGGACTTTAAAGTATTTCCACATCCCCATAAGCACAGAAAGTACCTCAGATTCAGACCACCATTAGGTCATTCTATAACAGTGAGCACAATGGTTGTAGCACCTTCAAAGACAAGGTGTCACTGACCCTTCCACTTCTGGTGAAAGAAGACTCCACAGTTTAGATGTGAAAAGGGCTCTCAGTTACTACATGACAGCACAAAAGCCCACAGAAAAGAAAGAGGGGGTCTGTTTTGACTGTGGCTGAGGCTGAGTTTGGGATCCTCGCCGCAAGCCTCTCCTTCCCCTGCCCCTGGAGTATCCCTGCTGTGGATACAGCTGGTACTGGGGTAAGGCCACTGGCTGGAAGAAGGACCTGGTATAAAAAGACCTGCCCCGGCCTTCCCTTCCGTAAGGCCTGGTGGATGGTGAAGCTCTCTTCTTAGCAGAGTTGCTTCTGTAAGTGGCCTTATACTCATTCACCTTCTTCATGTATGCCACAGTGGACTCCCCAAAGAGAGAGTTTCTCTCTAGCGGAAAATCCAAGGCCTTAGGCTGGGTATCTTGAGTAAGGTTTGTGGCCCTGAGCCATGCAAACCTCCATCTGGCTGCAGTGTCATTGGTGTCAGCAGCCATCTGGAATTCATACTTAGCTGCCTCTAACCCAAACCTGGCAGTTTCAGCCAGGTCATCTGACAAGGGAGAGGGAGCTTTCTGGGACACAGCCAGGACTGACTGCCACAACGACTTCTGGTACTGGGCAGCATAAGCCTGGAAGGTAGCCTGGCGCATAGCCAAAGAGGCTGACAGGTACCCTTTTTTGGCCATGCTGTCAATTTTTCTGGAGTCCTTGTCTGGAGGGTGCGAGGACAGTGGGACCTTGGCCTTATCGCAAGCAGCTTGCTGAATTACCCCGATGGTCTGGATGGGAGAAAGATAATCTGCTCCTCCCGCTCTAAATGGTATTTTTATCCATCTTCCTAGCTATGGGAGGTGTGGAGTTTGGTGTCTGAAGAATCTTTAAGGCATCCCTCTTAAAGAACTTGTACACCGGTAGGAGTAGAGCTTTGGTGGGTGTCAGTCCCATCACTTCTAAACACTCTACCTCCTCTTCATCCTCGACTTGTTCGGTGGTGGAGATGTCCAGGGCCTCTGCCATCCTCCTGATAAAAGTAAAATGGGATGGAAAATCCTCAGTCACCCTTGGAGGCGAACCAAAGTCCTGTTCAGGGGACACTTCTGGTTCAATTGGTCCCTCATCTTCACTGTAATTATCAAAAATATCCCCTCCTTCTTGAGGGGTAGGATGCACAACACTGCCAGTCTGGGGACCCTGAGCAGGGGCAGTAGGCTGAGGAGGGACTATTGCCTGTAAAGACTGTATAATTTTTAAGGCCTGAGCAATCTCTTGGGCTGTTGGAACAGGCATAGCAGCCACAGAAGTCCCCTGTGTGACAGCTGGGGGTTCTGTGTGCTTGAATTTTTTGCTGTTTTTTGAAGGAACCGAGGAGTCAGCCAGTTCACTTGTCCTTTTTGTGTCCTTATTGCCTGTATCAGGGCAGGCACAGAGCCAGATGTGGGTTCAACCACAGAATCATGGGATGTCGGCTGGTCAGAGGCAGAGGACCCTTCGCAGACTTTTCTTAAGCCTTTCAAGGCATTTTCTAAGGTCTTGTCTGGGAATGTCTTGCAAATCTCACATTCCTCCATAAGATGATCAAAACCTAAACATAAACACACTAAATGTATTTTATCTGCTTTGGCAAACACTTTCCCACACTGGGAACAGTTTTTGAAACCAGGTTCACCGGTTCATTTCTTGGGTTTCTCAGATATGATGCTTTAAACAGTAAAAAACCCAACCGCTAAAGAAAATTTTTTTTTTTTTTTAAAAGACGGTCGGTTCTGGAACCGAAAAGGAACAGGAGAAACCGAACTGATGTAGCGGTCTGAAACCGGGTCAACGGTTCAGGTAACCGAGAAGTATCAGTTACAAACAATAAAATAAAACACAAGTTTTAAGTAAAATAAAGGTGGTTCTTTAATCAGAGAACCACGATTTTAACAGAAATTAACCTGCCCCCCACCCCCCACTCGGCCATTAAATGAACCAAGAGGAACCGCAAAAAAAGAATTTAAACGTAAATATAACTAAACAACTAGCAGAGGCAGCAAATGAAAACAAAAATACACTAGTGATATTTTTGTAGTTTTCTTCACACAGGTAGGACGAGCTAAACTCCGAGCGACTAGTCTTTTCAGGTGGAGAAAAATCTTAAGAGGTTTAGAACACAGGCAGTTAGTAGAGGCAGTGTTTGAAAGATGCTCACTGCAAAGAGCTCCATCATTTGCATGTGTTCTATCTCTCGAGCAGTCCAACCCTCCAGGCTTACTGCATAAAGTTAGGAATATTCTGAGTATTGCTGGGGTTAGAAAAGATAGCATTCAGGAAGTATAAGGAATCACAGAATGAGTGGGACAGAGAACTATATCAGCTAAAGCAGAAGGAAGCGGGGAAGGCAGTCAGAATATCGAAGGCCCAAACCAAGGAAAAGATAGCCAACTCAGTTAAGAAGGGGGATAAAACCTTTTATAGGTACATCAGGGAGCGAAGGAATACCAAGGGAGGAATAGTGAGGTTTAATAAAGGGGAGGGGAAGTGGGCAGAGGATGACAGTGGAAAAGCAAAGACACTGACCGAATACTTTTGCTCAGTACTCACAAAAAAAGAAGAGGGAGGAACCTTAACAAGCAATAGAAGCATTCGGGGGTCATCGACATCAGTCCATTCACAGAAGAAAGAGTCCTGAGAGAACTCCTAAAACTCAGGGTGGACAAAGTAATGGGGCCTGATGGGATTCATCCCAGAATTCTTAAAGAACTAAGGAAAGACCTATTGACACCACTGACTACCCTTTATAACAAATCATGGGAGGATGGTGTGTTACCGGAGGATTGGAGGAGGGCAGATGTGATTCCTCTTCACAAAAGTGGGAGCAAGGCAGAGGCAGGAAACTACAAACCTGTTAGTTTGACCTCAGTGGTAGGGAAAATTATGGAATCACTAAGAATTGATGAGTACCTAGAGGCCAGCGGGGCACAGGACCCAAGGCAGCATGGATTCACAGCAGGAAGGTCATGTCAGACAAATCTAATAGATTTCTTTGACTGGTTGACCAAAGTAGTAGATCAGGGAGCGGCTGTGGATATGGCCTACCTAGGCTTTAGCAAGGCATCTGACACAGCCCCACACAAAAGATTAATATACAAGTTAGCCAGCCTGGGAGTAGGTCTCAGGGTGGTAGCCTGGGTAACAAATTGGCTGGGCAACAGGATGCAGAGGGTAATAGTAAACGGAGTACACTCTCAAGAAAGGGGGTTACTAGTGGGGTACCGCAGGGTTCAGTACTGGGACCGGTCCTCTTTAATGTCTTTATAGGTGAGGTTGCAGAGGGCTGGAAGGAAAAGTATGCCTCTCTGCAGATGACATAAAATCTGCAACAGGGATGATACACAAGGTGGGTGGAAAGGATGAAAATGGACTTGGCAAGGTTGGGAGAATGGTCAAAAATATGGCAAGTGAGTTCAATGGAAAAAGTGCAAAATGCAACTGAAACAAAACCCAGGGAAGAGTACACAATGGGGAGGTACTAACAACAACAAAAATGGAAAGGGACCTGGGAGGTAGTCATATCAGATGACCTTAAAGTAGGCAAGCAATGCGAGAAGGCAGGAAGGAGGGCTGGGGGGATACTGGGATGCATAGGGAGAGGCATCACCAGCAGAAAAAAGGATGTTATGCCTCTGTACAGACAGTTGGTGAGATCCCATTTGGAATACTTTGTGCAGTTCTGGAGACCCCATCTCTGCAAGGACATACATAGGATGGAGGCAGTCCAGAAGAGGGCAACTAAAATGGTGCAGGGTCTGCAACACAAGCCATATGAGGAGAGACTTAAATAGCTTAATATGTATACCCTTGAGGAAAGGAGGGGACATGATAAAAACTTTTAAGTACCTCAGGGGAATCAACAAAGTCAAAGACAAGAGCATCTTTCAGAGAAAGAGAAAGAGATGTGCAAGAACAAGGGGGCACAATTTGAAGATAGAGGGGGGATGGCTCAGGGAAAACGTCAGGAAGTATTTTTTCACAGATAGATTGGTGGACACATGGAACCTCCTTCCTGAGGACGTCGTGGGGTCAAAAACAGTGGGTAAATTCAAAAACGCATGGGACAGACATAAAGCAATTATAGTGGGGGTAGGAGGAAGTAGGCCGATTGTTAACTAGAATCTGCAGCTTATCCAATACATAGAGAAATGGGCAGACTAGGTGGGCCAAGCAGTCCTCATCTGCCATCAAAGTCTATGTTTCTAAGGAATGCCTTTCCTTGTGAGGTATCTAGTTCCACTCCTATGAGCTTCAGGAGCTGGACTGGTTCCAGCACTGACTTTTTGGATTCAAAGGAACCCTAGTGACTGCAGAGTATCCTGTGTGACTACCAGAGCATCCCTGACTTGCTAAGGTGATTGACCTACAGTTGGCCAGTTGTCCAGATAGGGAAACACTGTTACCCATGTTCTCCTTGGGTGTGCCACTGCCAAGCACTTTGTGAACACCGCTGGGGAAGAAGTCAGGCCGAAGGGCAGAGCCCTGAATGGATAATGGCCTGATGGCAATCTGAACCTGAGGTACTTTCTGTGGGATTGCCAGATGGTGATGTGAAAGTAAGCATTCTTTAGGTCCAGAGATGCCAACCTGTCTTCCTTGTCTTAATGTTGGGAGAATGGTGACCAGGGTCACCATCTTGAACTTTGGCTTTGTCAAATGCCTGTTTAAGTGTCTGAGATCCAATATGGGTCGCCACTCCCCAGATTTCTTTACTGTTAGGAAGTATCTTGAGTACAAGCCTTTTCCCCTTTGTACCAGAGGAAAAGGTTCTATTGCCCTTTGCAATAGAAGGCTGGTTATTTCCTCCTCCAACACAGCTGTTTCTGATGAGGTGGCAGGTCTGAAAAACCTTGCCCTCAGCCTGGGCATAACCTTGAAGCTGAGAGCAAGACCCTGACCCACTACCTCCAGGACCACTTGTCTGTGGTGATGATCTGCCAAGCCTGGAGTTAGTGGGCCAGCCTGACCCTTACAGGAGATGGGCAGGCCCCAACAGGCACATCAGGGTTCTGTTTTGCCTGTACAATAAGCCTGTGGCTGGGGCCAGTGACCACTGCCCACATGCCCCTGCCTCTGAAATACAATAACCTCTCTGCTGCTGATAGGCTGGGAAAGTCAGAGGCTGGAAAAAGGGTCTGTACTGGGTTCTACCCCTACCACCTGTACTCTGGTGTTTTTGGGGTGTGGACACCTTTTCTTTAGTAGCTGCACTTTTGTAAGCTGCCTTGTACTCATCCATTTTTTTCATGTAAGCCTCTGTTTGCGCCCCAAACAGACATGTGGGCTCACATGGAAAATCCAAGGCTTTTGTCTAGGTATCCTGGGTCAGATTTGTAGTCCTGAGCCAAGCAAACCTCCTCAGAGATACTGAAGTTGCCATCTGAAACTGATACCTGGAAGCTTCTATGTCATGTTTGGCAGCTTCTTTCAGATCAGATGCCATGGGGGCAGGAACAGCCTTAACAATCTCCAATTCGGTGTTCCAGAGATTTTTCTGGTATCTGGAAACATAGGCCATATAGGAAGCCTGCCTAATGGCTAGGGAAGACCACAGATAAACTTGCTTGGCCATAGAATTCATTTTACTGGCGTCCTTCTCAGGAGGATGTGATACCAGAAGCCTGCACCACCCTTCATGGCTGGTATATCCAAAAAGAATTTAGCTCCTCCTTGGCCACCCAGTACTTCTTTCCAAGCTTCCTGTCCATGGGAGGGACAGAAGTGGGTGTTTGGAAAATATTTGTGACTAGCTTCTTAAGGGATTTGTGGATGGGCGGTAGCAACTTTTAGCTGCTGGTACATCCATCATTTCCATATAATCTGGTTCCTCCTCCCCCTCAACCGATTCCTGAGTGGGGAAGTCCAGAGTTTGTGCCACTTGTTTCATGAAGGCAAAATGGGAGGTGTAATCCTCGGATCCTTTCTCAGGGGAATCAGGACATTGAGGATCAGGAGAAACAACTGGTTCAGAGGATTCCCCATAGTCCTCATCCTCCTCTTCTTCCTCCTCATTCTCATCATAATATTCCAGACCTTGTTCAAAGGAACCAGTAACCGAAGAGAAACCCAACATCTGAACCAGAGTGAGATGAGGGGCTGGCTGCTCAGCCGGAACAAGGATGCTGGATGAAAAAACTACTTACCACAGTAATCTAGTTTCTTCCCAGTGATACTCAGGTATTCAGAACTTCTGAGGTGTCCCTTTAAGACTGAACTGCCCAGAGAGAATTTGGAATGTATGCAAATGATAGAATCTTTGCACATGCTGTTTTCAAATGCCTGGAGTCTGGAAAGACAGGCCTCAAAAGTTAAACATCTATATATAAAAACATTAATAATTATAAATATAATAATAATGGAATAACACCCAAATGCCCCCAAGAGGAGGAAACCCCAAAACTGGAGGTCATAAAATGTAATAGTACCCTTGAATGTCAGAAATCACCTGAAGGGAAAAAACAACAAAATGAACCCAAATCACAAACAATAGTGCCTGATTGTGGCACCTATATAGTAGGTCACATAAATATTCTCAGGAATGCAGAGGCTACTGGGTCTTGAAGGGAAGGCAGGGTGGGAAGTTCTTAATAACCGAGTATCACTGGGAAGAAACATGATTACCATGGTAAGTAATTTTTTCTTCTAACCCCAGTAATACTCAGGTATTCATAACTTCTGCAGACTAAGGAGCAGTACCTTTGGAGGTGGGCACAAAACCTACTTTGGAAACAGCCTCTGCAGGACTGCTGTGCCAAAGCTGGCATCACTCCTGGACAGGCTGTCCAGACTGTAATGCTTTGTAAAGGTGTGTATAGTTTTCTAGGTAGCTGCTTTACAGATGTTCACTAGTGGGACATCCCTGGCAGCTACTATGGTAGCAGCTGTGCCCCTGGTGGAATGGGCCCTCAATCCTGTTGGGGGTTCCCGTCCTGCCTTAGAATAACAAAACTGTATGCACTGTACTATTCAGCGAGAAATGGACCTTTAAGATGCTGGGTTGCCCTTACCCACATCCCTATAAGTCAGGAACAGCTGTTTTCTGTCTTGCCTATGGTCCCTAGTGGTTGTCATGTAGTAAGTAAGAGCTCTCTTGACATCCAGAATGTGGAGTCTCCTTTCACCAGAAGCAGAGTGCTCAGTAAAAAAGACAGGTAGGGTAATGGTTTGGTTCAAATGGAAATCAGAAACCACTTTAGGGAGAAATTTTCTGTTTGTTCTCAGGACCACTTTGTCCTTGTGGAAGGAAATATAGTCCTGGTCTATGCGGAGAGCCTGGAGCTCGCCGATTCTTCTAGCAGATGTCACTGCCACTAGGAAAACTGTTTTCCATGTGACATATTTTAGATGAGCTGAAGACATGGCCTCAAAAGGAGCCCACTTGAGCTTGGCTATACATACATTGAGGTTGCATGCCAGCAATGGCTCCCTTTGGGGGGGGGGGTGCAAATGGGAAAGGCCTATAAAGAACCTCTTAAAGATAGGGTCCGAGGCAAGATAAATCCTTTGATTGGCTGAAATGTAAGCAGATGCTGCAGCCAGATGTACCTTCAGGGTACTGAGCTGAAGGCCCAAAGAATGCAAATAAGTAAGATAATCCAGCATGGCTGGTACCCCAGCCTGTGCTGGTACACTTTTTGTTGTGGAAGAACACCAAATAAAAAACCTTTTCCATTTTGCAGCATAGGTTTTCTTAGTGGAGGAATTCCTGTAGCCCCTCAAAATGTCCAAGACACCTTCAGAAAGGTTTAAGCTTGCATATTCTAGGTCCTCAAGAGCCAGGCCTTGAGCCTGAGGGATCTGAGGTTTGGGTACAGGAGTCTCCCCGATTGCAGGTTAACAGGTTGTGTCTCCTGGGGAGGTGTATTAGCTCGGCCACAGACATGGGGAGCAGTAGAGAGTACCATGGCTGCCTGGGCCAATCTGGAGCTATCAAGATCATGGATGCTAACTGGGACCTGAGCTTGAGCAAAACCCTGTACACCAAGGGGAAGGGAGAAAAACTATACAGATGTTTCCCTGACCAATCCAGAATTAGAGCATCCAGGGGGACTGTTCCCCGCTCTGGTGGTCTGCAACAGCAATCTAGCAGGTGGTAGTTCTGATGGGATGCGAACAAGTCTCCCTCTGGAGTGCCCCACCTCCTGAAAATTATTTCCACCACTTGCCTGTTCAGAGTCCATTCGTGATGGGCCTGGTTCTTCAGACTCAAGGTGTCTGCCAAGGTATTGTCCTTGCCAGGCAGATGAATGGTCTGTAGAGAAACTCCCAAGCAGTACACCAGACTCCATATTTTCAAGGTTTCTGTGCAGAAAGGATTTGACCTTTCCCCTCCCTGCTTGATTATGTAGTACATGGTGGTAGTATTGTCTGTTCTGATCTGTACCACCTTTCCCAATAGCAGTGGAGTGAAGTCCATTATTGCCAAAAATACTGCTCTGAGCTCCAGCAGGTTTATGTGCAGGAATGACTCTGCACTTGAACATTTCTGAATTACCTAAAGATTGGAAGTCAGCAATAATCATACCAATATTTAAGAAAGGGAGCAAGTCTAAGATTGAGAACTACAGACTACTAAGTCTCACTTCCCATTGCTGTATGGTACTAGAGAGAATAATTAAATTAATTTAGAAGATTCTTTAAACACACTTGGTATTAAGGATATAGCAACATGTTTTTAGGAAGGGTAAATCCTGTACAACTAATTTAATTTCATTTTACAACAAAATAAGTACAAATCTGGACATGGGAATTCCATCGGATGTCATCCTTCTAGACTTTTCGAAAGCATTTGGTAAAGTCTCCCATGATACATTAATCAAAGATTAATCCAAATAAATATACATTCTATAATTATTCAATTGGTACATGCTTGGCTTAATAACAGAATACAATGTGTATGTATACAAAGTGATACTTCTATGCCAAAGAATGTGGAGGAGGGTACCCCAGGGCTCCATTTTAGGCCCTATCTTATTCAATATCTATGTAGCGATATGAATAGGGTATTCAGAATGTTTATCAGAAAGCTTGCAGATGATACCAAGATGGGAGGCCAAGTGGATACATTGGAAAATATTTTTCTTTAGTAACAGATTTAGCAAAATTGAAAACTGGGCAATGGAAAATGATATGATACTTAATGTGGATAAATGTTCAGTTATTCATTTTGGATCTAACAACTCAACGTATACCTATATACTAATTCAAAATATTATTAAAAGTTCTCAAAAAGAACAAGATCTTGGAATTATGGTCAATAACAATTTATCATCGATCGATCATTGCATTTTTTCACTAGGAAAAGCAAATACCCTAATAAGGAATATTAAAAGATCATTTGTATCTAAAACAGAACAAATAATAATTCCAACATAAAAGAGCTATGTACGACCCATTCTAGATTATGGGTCTCAGTTCTGGTCAGAACAACTGAAGAAAGCATCTCCAACTCCTGTTGTGCTAGTGCCAAAAACAGTAAAACGAAAGAGCACAGCACCAACACTTCATGTAATGCAAAAGGTTTTTTACTCACAATTGTCACAAAACAGAGTAAAACACAATGGCGCCATGCAGAATGACAACAGCTCCCAACACACAAAACGTCCGACCGGTTTCACGCTTGTGTGCCTCCTCAGGGACTAATGCTGCAATCACAACCAACCATTTAAATAGAAAAACAACATTAAAGTGACAGTACATCATATTAACAATAATGAATAGAAAAGTTGTGATAAAAAGTATTAATACAAAGTTGCACTACATATACATATATCAGAATGAACAACAATTGTATATGAGAGCACCGACATAAAAAAAGTAGTATAAATAACCGCAACCTAAACTTGATAGTGGTAATTGGACACATTACTATTCGTCAATGTACTAAAATGCAAATATCAAGCAACTCAACACAGGCATAATGGTGCAAAAAATGCAGGTGAAATCATGAATATCCAGGATTGCTGAAGTTGATTCAACCTGAAAGAGAAAAACATGGGAAGGGGAGAAGGGGGAGAGGGGGAAAGAGGGAGAAAGGTGGAGGGAAGGGGGGAAAATGGTTGGTTGTGATTGCAACATTAGTCTCTGAGAAGGTGCGCAAGCGTGAAACCAGTTGGACGTTTTGTGTGTTGGGAGCTGTTGTCATTCTGCATGGCGCCATTGTGTTTTACTCTGAATTGTGAGTAAAAACCTTTTTGCATTACATGAAGTGTTGGTGCTGTGCTCTTGTCGTTTCTTACTATTTTTTGGCACTAGCGCAGCAGGAGTTGGAGCTGCTTTCTTCAGTTGTTCTGGTTGTGTATATTAGCTGGCTCAGCTCTACTTCATGGTTTTGGCACCGGAAAATGCTGTGACTGTTTAAAAATAAAAAATAGCTTCTTTACGGTCTTTTTCCAGCTACGTCTGCTAACATAGAGGACTTGCATGTACGTGGCAACGGCTCCTACACATTTAGTAACTCTTTTATCGGGCAATGGAGCACCAAACCCATTCCTAAGTTTGGATCCTGATAGTGCCGTAACAGCTCAGCCGAAAGCCAACACGGGAGTGGGGGAGAACCCGATAAGTGAACCAGTAACCAGCACATACACCGCATATTATGAATTGGAAAAAAACCAGCACTGAAAGCTAGATGTCTTTATAGGAACCTTACTAGTCTTGAGGGGTATGTGCAGGTGAATAGGGTTTCGAGGGGCCTCAGAGTAATTAAATGGCCTGGCTACGGCATGGATCGACCATATTTTAAGAAGGACTAGGTTAACCAAATGCAGGCAGCATCAATGCTTTTTCAGGACTGCATTATACATGATTATCGCTCACAAAAAATTCTAATTTAACCACTTTTGAAGGATAAGGAGTCTGTCTTTCCCTGTTACAACAGTGACCCTGATTTTTTGGATCTTGAAAAGAAATTATGGCAGGCTATTACCAAACAGGACTCCCGTATCAAAGCTATCAAGATTAAGAAATTTGAGCGAGATCATCAGAACTATGCCCTAAATCGAGTCTTCACATGGAAGGGATAAGAGGTGACTGGTAGGGTAAGTGCAGTGGTAACAGAAGTGGAGGCAAAGGTCTGCAACAGCAGAATAAATCTATTTTACGTAGCAGTAACAGCAGTTTTCATTCCACATCAGAATCCTCTGAGGACCCTTTAGAGGATGGCGGCATGGAATACAACAGTCGGCCACGCTGCTCGGAGAGACTGGTGCGATTTCAACCAAACCTACAACTCGCAGAGGTGGTAGAAGGAGGTGGATGAACCAAGGCTACTGTGAGCAAGCTACATCAGCCAATATCGCAAGAAAATACAACAACAGAAATCCAGAAGGAGACAAATGTCAAAATTATCGAGTATTACACTCACCGAAAATCAAACCTCTGTCTTGGGTAAAGGGCTGAAATTCATTCCCACTTGTTGCACCACTAAGTTTAATACGTTCCTGGACATAACTAAATTCACTCGAAAATGTTGTATAAAATCCTTTTTCGATAAACGTCGTACTGACTGCATGTCTGAATAGGATCAAGAAACTGAATCATTACAGTCCTCAATGCCAGATGGGTAAGGACAATTACAACATTTTAGATGTCCATCTACCTTTAATCCACCACCTTCGGCTGCTATTATGGTTTTTGAAACAGCATGTTTAAATGACACTGAAGCCCTGTTTGAGGAATGTAATAGCACTGATTTTTGTAATTTAAACAACGGTGAGAAGAAAGCATTAACTGAATTGGAAAATAATTCTTTAATTACAATTAAACCAGCGGGCAAAGGGAGAGCTGTTGTGGTACTCAACACTGTGGATTATATACAGGAGGTGCAACACCAGTTGGACAATAAGATTTTTCATCAACCATTGGAGAAATACCCTACACTGGATTTCAAGAAACATATTGATACTTTCCTACTTCAGGCTTTCCATGATGGTATGATTTCAAAACATTCCTTGATTTTCTTACAGTACCCCATCCAGTATGGGCAACCATCACGTTTGCCAAAAGTCCATAAAAGGTTACAAAGTCCTCCATGTAGACCCAATGTCGGGCATTGGTTCCCCGAGCCACTCTCCCAATATGTGGATGCTCACATACGGGATTTAGTGGGTTTACTGCCCTCTTTTTTACGGAATACTACCCAGACTCTGGGCATCCTGGGAGACTTGCAGATTGAGCAATCTTGGCTGCTGGTATCAATGGACATAGAGTTTTATGCGTTGGGAGCTGTCGTCATTCT
This sequence comes from Neoceratodus forsteri, assembly GCA_016271365.2. NCBI lineage: Eukaryota > Metazoa > Chordata > Ceratodontiformes > Ceratodontidae > Neoceratodus > Neoceratodus forsteri. The sequence goes on from CM057459.1 coordinate 984,362,238, forward strand.
GCATGGCACCATTGTGATTTACTCTGTTTTGTGACAATTGTGAGTAAAAACCTTTTTGCATTACATAGAGTGTTGGTGCTGTGATCTTGTCATTTCTCTCAATTCTGGTCACCATCAACAATTAAAGATTAAAAAACCACTAGAGGGAGTGCAGAGGAGAGTTACTAGACTAATACCCAATCTTAAGGGAAGGTCATATCAGGACAGATTACAGTATACAAGGCTCCACTCTCTGGAGGCACGGAGACAGAGAGAGGATCTCCTGTTTATGTATAAATTATTACAATCGCATGAACTTATGGTAGATTGTGAATCCAGTTCTGTAATATAAGTAGTAACTTGAGCTCACATAATCAAAAATTGGTCATACCAAAAGGGAGGACAAGTAAAGGGAACTATTTCTATACTATACGAGCATCTGTGGCATGGAACAAATTGCCAAACACATTGTTGATTCTCCAGCTTTGGAAAACTAAAAATCAGCTTGATGAATATTACTACTCAAAATATACTATGGTGTAGAGGAGCTCACAGATGTGGGGGAGATTCATGATGGGTCTGTTGGCTCCCTTATGTCCCATTAATCCTAGTAATGTGCCTTGGGTGGTGTGATCTCCCAGGAGGGCACCCCACCCCAAAAGTGATGCATCCGTTGTGAGAACTACTGATGGGGGCTCTTGTTGCAAAGAAACCCCTTCCCTCAGATTGGTTTCTTCTTGCCACCATTCGAGTGCCTGTAACAGAGTCCCTGTTACTGGAATCAGTTTTGAAAGAGGGTCTCTTCTCTGTCACCAGTGAGCCCTGAGGTAAAACTAGATGTCCCTCATTTGAAATCTGGATCCCAGCACTGTGCCAGTGGCAGCTGCCATGTGGCCCAGCAGCAGAAGAAACTGTTGTGCAGTTTTTGGTTTGTTCAGGATGAATGAACCTGCTAACTGTTGGACACTCCTTATCCTGTCTAGAGGCAGATATGCCTTGCCCTGCAGGGTATTTAACTCAGCTCCTATGAACTACAATACCCAACAGTCTGAAGGACTGACATTTTTAGATTTATCCAGAATCCTAGAGACTCCAAGAGCTCTTCATTGAGTTGCAGCTGCTCCCTGACGTGCTGGGGCAATTTTCCCACCACTAGCCAGTAGTCTAGGCACAGGAAGACTGTGATACCTTGCTTTCGCAGGTGTGCCACCACCACTGCCAGACACTTTGTGAACACCCTTGGTGTTGAAGTGAGACCGAATGGCAGGGTTGAGGACTGATAGTGACCTGAAGAGAGTCTGAACCGGAGGTATTTTCTGTGAGACTCCCTTATGGGAATGTGGAAATATGCATCTTTTAGGTCCAATGAAGCCAACTAGTCTCCTTTTTCGAGGGCTGGCAGAATCAGTGCCAGTGTTACCATTCTGAACTTTGGTTTTATTAGGCAGTTGTTTAAGACCCTTATGTCTAAGACGGGCCGCCACTCACTGTTTTTCTTTGTGGTAAGAAAGTATACTGAGTAAAATCCCTTTTCCTTTAAGTGGATTGGTACTGGTTCCAATGCCTGTGACAAAAGCAGTTTTTGAACCTCTATTTCCAGGAGTTTTCTCTCTGCATTTGAGGATGGCTTGAAAACTCGGCTTCTTAAAGGTGAGAGGGATTTGAAGGTTAGAGACAATCCATGGCTCATTACTTCTAGGACCCACTTGTCTGTGATGCTGCTTTTCCAAGCATGAAAAAAGTGAGCCAGTCTGCCTCCTACAGGCAGTAGGGAAGCGGCCTGTACAAACACGTCAGGGTGCCTGTTTTGTTTGAGGCTGAGCTTGGGATTGGGAACCACACCTGTAACCCCTTTTACCCCTGCCTCTGAAGTATCCCTGCTGTGGATACTGCTGGTACTGAGGCATAGCCATGGCCTGGAAAAAGGGCCTGCTTTGAAAGGATCTGCCCCTGCCTCCCCTTCCATAAGGTCTGGTGGATCAGGAAGCTTTAGCTTTTGCAGAATTGCTTCTGTAGGTGGCCTCGTATTCATCCACCTTTTTCATATAAGCCTCTATCTTTTCCCCAAAGAAGGAGTTTTCCTCCAATGGCAAATCCAATGCCTTGGTTTGTGTATCTTGGTTAAGATTTGTGTATCTTAGCCAAGCAAACCTTCTCTGAGCCACACTGTCTGCCATCCACCTGGCAGCTGTGTCATTCGAATCAGCAGCCATTTGAAATTAATATTTGGCTGCTTCCAAACCAAGCCTGGCTGTTTCAGCTACATCAGCTGAAAGAGGAGACTGTGCCTTGTCTGACATAGCAAGGACCGACTGCCAAAGAGATTTTGGTATTGTGCAGCACAGGCCTGGAAGTTTGCCTGCCTGATAGCCAAGGAGGCCGAAAAGTAACCATTCTTGGCCATGCAATCAATCTTACTAGAGTCTTTGGAGGGTCGGAGTCTAGTGGAACCCTTGCCTTGTCACAGGCTGCCACTTGCATCACCCCTTGGTGATCAGGGTGAGAGAACAAGAATTCAGCACCCTGCCTTTCTGATACTTTTTATCCAACCTCTTAGCCAGAGGGGGAGAAGTATTAGGTATTTGCAAAATCCTTAAGGCATCCTTCTTAAAGAACTTAACAGGATGAAGAAGCTTTTTTGTGGGTGTCAGCCCCATCATTTCCATACATTCAGCTTCTTCTTCATCCTCAGTCACCTCACTTGTGGGGATGTCTAATGCATACACTATCCTTCTTACAAAAGTAAAGTGTGAGGAAAAATCCTCCGATACCCTAGGAGGAGAGCCAAAGTCTTGTTCAGGGAAAACCTCTGGTTCAATGGGGTCCTCATCATCCTCCACATCAATATCAACATACTCTTCTTGTTCAAAAAGGGCAGATTGAGAAGAAGAGCCAGTCTGTTTGGCAGGAGTCTGAGAAACATGAGCAGTCAGATCCTGTAAAGCCTGGATAACTCGAAAGGCCTATGCAATCTCATCAGCAGTTGGCATTTTTATTGCAGGCACAGAAGTCCCCAAATGCTACTCAGCTGGGGGTTTTATGTGCTTTGTTTTCTTGGATTTTTTAGAGGGAACCGGAGAGTCAGCCAGTTCAGCAACCCTTTTTGGAAGTGCTTGTGTATCCTTCTTAATGGTGGCAGTTAGAGCTGTTGTTATTAGTTTCACCCACAGAAAAAGAGGGTTTCGGCTGGTCAAAGCTCGGGGGACCCTTAGGAACAAATAGCTTTTTCTTAAGCCTTTCAAGGTGTTTTCCAACTGTTTTTTCAGCAAAAGTTTTACAAATATCACAATCTGTTTTTAAATGTTGAAAGCCCAAGTAGACAACACATAAATTATGCTTGTCGGCCTTGGCAAAAATCTTATCACAATTGGTACACGGTTTGAAACTGAGTTCACCGGTTCTTCTTTTAGGCTTTTCAGACATTCTGTGGGTAACAAATACCCAAAGCAAATAACTGCTAAATAAGAAATATTTTTAAAACTTATTTAGCGCTTGCGGTCAGTTTCTGAACCGATGAGAAACCGAGCGGAACCGGGAACTGAACCAAAAAATGAACTGGTGCTAGCGCTTCAAGAACCGAGATTAGCAGTTCACAAAATAAATATTTTAAAACAAATTTAGATTAAACTAATGGAGTTCCTTAGTCAGGGAACTCTGATAAATACAGAATAAACCCCAGTTCCCCACCGATTATACTGAACCGGGAGAAACTGAGAAAGATATAATTTAAATACAAAAACAACGGTTTAGCTAACATTAACAAACAGCAAAAGGCAGCAAACGAAAAGGAGAAAAATACTCATGTATTTTTATAAATTTTGTCATGTTGGGGCAGGCAGATGAGGAGAGGATCTCCGAGCTTCTGGTCTTGACAGGCAGAGAGTGAAATCTGACGGTTTAGAAACTAGGCAATTAGTTCAAGGTAGCATCTAAAAATAGCAAGCACAAAGATTCCATCATTTGCATAGATTCCAAATTGTCTCTGGGCAGTTCAGTCTTAAAGGGACACTGCAGATGTTATGAATACCTGAGTATTACTGGGGTTAGAATGTAGCGATTGTATTACTCTGATAGCGTTAGCAATCTCTTCAGCGGTGGAAACTGGTGATTCTGTCGGTTGCGGTTCCTCCATGGAGTGTTTTTCCTTCTTTTTTCTTTTGGTTGTGGTGGCTGGTTCACCAACTTGCTTCTTCCCTGAAGACGTTTCACCCTTGTCAGAGGGCTCTTCCTCCAGTTTCTTAGGCTCATCTTTGCTGTGAGGAGGAACCAGTTTATCCGAAGCCAGGTCAGCAGCCGTATTGGACATTTTTCCCCACAGTGAGTTAAGTCCCCTATCAAGCGTCGCCTGGGGAAATTTCACACAGATCTCACAGCCTGCATTCAGGTCATCAAACCCTAGGCAGACAACACAAATGAAATGATGGTCAGCTTTGGCAAATGGTTCGCCGTATTTGGTACAATGCTGGAAACCTGTAGAGCCGGTTCTTTTCTTGGTTGTCTGAGACATCCTAAAAACAGGTTTCAGTAGATTTAAAACCCACAGTCTAAGAAGTGACTTCTTTGGAAACTTTTAGAATTTTTTTTTTGTCGGTTCAGTGACCAAAACAACAACCGAGGTTAGCCTGGCAAAACAATGCCCAAGAAAACCAGTCACCAGAGAACTCAAATTTAAATAAAATCCTGAATTTACTTTCAACAAAGACAAGTAAGTCCAGTTCCTTCCTAGTTGATAAAACTGGCAAGAAACTAGAGACTTACCTAAAACACACAATCTAAATTAGTTTACCTGTAAACCGAGGACAGTGCTTCAAAATGAAAATAAATAGGTAACTTAGAAACTGATGAAAACAAATCTCTTCAAGAAAGTGAAGGAGAGCTCTCCAGAGAAATCTTACTGAGGCAGGCGAGTAAAGAATCTGATGGTTGCAGGAAGTATAACCAGGGACAGTGGTTTGAAAACCGAGCTGAGTCTAGCATTCCATCATCTGCATAGGTGGCTAGTGTACGAACTCTGCTTCCAAGATGGTGGTCATGCTGGACTAGCCCTCATTACTTTTTTTACTGCCCTTGCATTTAATTTTTGTTATTTTTATCTTATTTTACTTCATTTTGTTTTGTTTTAGTGGTCGTTTGCGGTCGGTTTTGCAGCCGCGTTCGGTGTTTAGCTGTTCATTCGCCGATTCCTCAGTGTGTGTTTGTAGTGTTGCAACCAGCAGCTGTCTCGAACAATTCCTGGGAAAGCATCTAACTGTTTTGTTTTATGGTAGTTTTTGATGCCGCGTTAATTTTGTAATATTTTGCTGCACCCCCAGAGTGTACGCTCATGAAGAAAAGTGTTGTGAGTGTAGGAGCGTTGGAGCCAGCAGTCGTGTGTTGGAATTAATAGTGGATCCAAGAGTGGGAGCTAGTGAGACAGAGAGTGGTCTCTGGGAGTTCCCCTTCTACTTGGGAACTTGAATTTACCTTCTGTCCTGTCGTTTTTGGATGTACCCACTCCATTGGACATAAAGAATTGGGACTAGGGCTTTCTCCAAGGATATAATTTATGATATTGGTTGAAGAGACGGCTATGGCTTTCCAGGAGTACCGCGAGTGAGAGGGACCAGAGTACTGTGAGTTAGAGGGTCTGATTCATTGATCAAAGCCCTTTTTTCCAGCAATTTTATTTTAAACTCTCTCTTGAGCTGTGTGTTTGGAGGCAGGGCCATGGCAGTGGTTTGGTGGTGAAAGGCTCTTCCCCGTGCCTGGGTGATTTAAGGTGCCTCTCGGGACAGAGCAGGAACTACCTTACTTTCCCTAGGAGTTAGGATTGTGGTGGGCTCCTAAGATATCTTGGGGTTGGTACAAGTGTTTCAGCCCTAGGATATCTGTAGCTGCAGGTCCTGGTGGTGTAAGTTGACCTATTAGGCAGTTTTGGGGGTATGGGAAGAGGGGAACCCCGCTTTTAAGGACTTGGCCTATTTCTCCTGTTCCTTCCGAGACTATGTGGCTTTGCTCCTGGAATTATAATCGAGCCTGCGTGTGACTACATTGGAAGTTTTATTATGACATTTATGGAACTTCCGTGACTTTATTTATGTTGGATTTTTTGAATGTTTCGGTTGGACTTGGATTTATTGTTTTGAACTTTTTCTACGGCTCCTCCTACTGTTTGATTACTTTTCACAGATTTATTAATTTTGTTTTGGTCTCCTGGTGGTGAGAGTTCCAGGGTGCCTATATTTATTGTGTTATTTCTTTGATGTTTATGTTTATTTTTTTATTGTTTGATTATTTTTCCTTTCCTCCTTGGCAGTGAGAGAGCTGTGGGAGGGGGGAATTTTTATGCTTGTTTTAATCCTGTGAAAGGGGATTGTGTTATCTTGTGAGAGGGGATTATTATTGTTTATTTTATTATTATTTATATTTTTGGGGTTAAAGTCGCCTTATAGTGGGAGGAGGGTAGTTTAAGATAGTTTTACATTTTTGTTAGCGCAAGGATTGTTGGATAAGTTATTGTTTTAGGGTTTTCTTAAGTGTTCGCCATTTTCCTTTGAATTTGGTATTTTATGTGCTTCCCCTGCTATTTTGTTATATTTATTAGCAGTATGTGCCTGCTTTGCCCTCCTGTCCTGCACTATTCGTCCTCTGCTCTCCATGCCTTCCGTCCATTTTCTTCTTCCCCCCTGCCTTCTTTTGTCTATCAGCACTGTCGGGTGCTGGGAATTGTTCATAGGAGGGGCAGTCGAGGGTGGGTGGGGAGTTGTTGACAGCGGTGTCTGGATGAGTGGTGCTCTCCCATAGGAGTCGTGAGGCCCAGAAGGCAGCCCTGGGGTGAAATGGTATCTGGAGCGTGTTAATTCTGTTCTGGTTCCGATACCCAAGGGCACCTCAGTGTCGGACGACAAGTAATTGGGACAGTTCGCCAACCTCGTCCAACTCAGGCGCGGTTATGCAATGCCAGATCTGTCTGCAACAAGACTAGCCTTATTGCAGACTTTGTTGTGAAGGCAGATCTGGTTTGCATTACTGAGACCTGGCTGGATGGAAATACTGCCCCTATTTTAGAGGCAGCTGTTCCAGCCAGGTATTCGGTTTTACATCGCCCGAGATTAGACCACCGGGGGGGGGGGGGTCGTGGTCTGTTTCAAGACCGAATTGGGCCTAACAAATGTTCCAGTAGAGGAGGCTAGGTCATTCAAGTGCACTGTCGTGGCTGGTGTGGTGTGCAGGATAGCTCTCTTCTACATCCACCAGGTGATGAGAAGCTGTTCCTGCAGGAAGTTATAGATTTTGTTGCAGACATGTCATTGGAGTTGCCCAGATTGATGGTTCTAGGCGACTTCAATGCCTGGGTCGATGATGAATCTTCTCTTTTTGGTCAACACTTCCTCCAGTCGATGATATCTTTGGGCTTCACACAGGTCGTTTCTTCAGCTACTCACAAGGGTGGTCACTCTCTTGATCTGGTCTTCCTCCTGGGGATTGTGACCTCCTACTTGGTGGTGGAACCAGTCGGTTGGTCGGACCACTACTCTGTTGGGTTCAGTTTTTCGGCCCCCCTGGGTAGGTCGGTCCCTGTGGAGATGGTCAGTTACTGCCCTTTATGGGAAGTGGTCCCTGATGACCTGATGGCGGTAACTGACCTCTCACTATTTGACGAAACTAGCATGGATCCTGAGCAGTTAGTTGCAGCCTATAATAGGGCCGTTTCTACAGCTCTCGATCTAATTGCTCCTGTACTTGTTCGCCCCTTTCTGCGTCGCCCTGGGGCACCTTGGTTTGATGGGACTCTAAGGTAGTTGCAGAAACAGGGGTGTAGGTTGGAGTGCCGTTGGCGGAGGACAGCCTTAGATGCCGACCACCTTATTTTGTTAGAGCATTATAAACTCTATCAAACAGAAATTTCCCGTAAGAAGGCAGAATTCCTATCCAGGGAAATAGCTGTCGCACGGAACCAACCGGCCCAACTATTCAGGACTGTTGACAGACTGTGCAACCCAGTCTGTCAGCAGTTCCGTCTGTTTTTTTCACAAAAGGATTGTGATTAGATCATTCGTTTCTTTGCGAATAAGGTGGCAGACATCAGGCATGAATGCCTCCAACTCCACTCTGTGGGTGTTGCTGTTGATCGGTGCTATGTCACAGAGCCTGGACTTTCCTGGAGTACCTTTGAGCTGCCGGAGTTCATGGATATTATGAGGACTGTCCAGGCGATGCGTCCCACTTGCTGTAGTTTAGACCCTGGCCCTACTTCCCTAATTTTGGGTTGCATTAACGTCATTGGCCCGGTCTTGGCTCGGATTGTCCGGACATCCCTGGATTTAGGCGAGTTTCCCAGCTCCCTGAAAATGGGGTGGTGAGACCCCTCCTGAAGAAAGCTTCTTTAGAACCGGATAACCTAGCAAACTACAGGCCTATCTCTCTAGCCTCCCTTTTGTGGGAAGGTTACTGAGAAAGTTAATGGCGGCTCAATTGGATACCATTTAACCATCCATAATCTATATGAACCTCTCCAATCAGGTTTTCATAGAGACATAGTACTGAGACTGCTCTGGTTGGGTGCTCAATGATCTCCTGATGGCGAGAGATCGGAGACACCATTCCATCTTGGTTCTCCCTGATTTATCATCAGCTTTTGATATTGTGGATCATGGGGTTCTGCTCGAACGTCTGAGGTTCATCTGCGGGCTGTCTGGTACAGTTCTCAGATGGTTTACATCTTTCCGCGCTGGTAGATCGCAGAGAGTTGTCTTGGGTATTTTTTCTTCTGGGGCTTTCTCTCTGCCTTGAGGGGTACCCCAGGGTTCAGTGCTGTCCCCCCATGTTATTTGCAGTATATATGCTGCTTCTTGGAGACACTGTAAGATGGTATGGGCTGAGGTTTCACTGCTATGCTGATGATACCCAGCTCTACCTGTCTTTTGCCCCCAACCAGGTTAGTGCTATCTCAGTACTGAACAGCTGTCTCACAGAAGTTCAAGACTGGATGAGTACCAGCGGTTTAAAGTTGAACCCAGGAAAGACCAAGGTTCTGGTTGTGGACCCAGGTCGCAGGACAGAGGGGCTGGGGACTGGACTTCCCTCTGGTTTAATCTTGGGAGGGGCCCAGATTCTCACCTCTGAACGAGTGCATAGCCTAGGAGTGGTGCTGGACGATGGTCTGACCCTTCATCATCAGGTGTCAGCAGTCGTCAAGCTAGCCTTTTATCATCTTAGGAACATTGCTAGGATTAGGCACCTTGTTTCGCCCAGCAACCTTCCTGTTTTGGTCCACGCTTTTGTGACATCGTGCTTTGATTACTGTAACTCCCTTTACTTAGGGCTTCTTGGGGCTGATATCCGCTGCTTGCAGCTAGTGCAGAACGCGGAAGCATGTTTGTTGACTAGGGTTATCAAGAAGAACTCATATTACCCCTGTGCTGCATGATCTGCACTGGCTGCCTATTCAGTGGCAGATCACCTTTAAGGTAGGTCTATTGACTTAAACAAAGTCCTACACGGACAAGGCCCAGATTACTTGAAAGAGCTCCTGGTGCCTTACTACCCTCTGCGACAGCTCCACTCGGCTGATGAGGGGTTGTTAGAGATTCCGAGGGTAAGCTTAAAATCATCTGGCGCATGCTTTTGGGTTTGTGGCACCTACCCTCTGGAATTCTCTGCCATGTCAGCTTAGGGAGTGTGGGACGGTGGGTGTTTAAGTGGGCTCTTAAGACTTTCTTGTGGGGGAAAGCATATTCTGTATTGTCCTGATTTTATTGTATGCTGATTTTATTTTGACTGTACAGCGCTTTGAAACATGAAAGGCGCTATAACAAATACATTTTATTATTATATTAACCATTTTGACTCCAGGGCAGTCCTATGGTGAGACCATACTGCATTTGTCAAAATACAGTAAGATTTCCTGGAGTTTGCAGAAGAGGACTTGACTGATCTTTTCCGTACCCTCCTAACATATCCCAGCATCTCTCTGGGGGATGTTACAGATAATCCCTACGCTTGTAACACCCTAAAATGCTGGAGGATGCTTTTGAACTCTGAACAGTTCCACTGTGACAGCCCTTTTCTGCTCTCTTTACTTCGCCATCAGTCTTTACAACCAACTAGGCTGGACCATGGTTTATCTGATGGGAGTGCTTGGGAATAATTATCCTCTGGCATTTGCTTAAGGATGGCCATCCTCTGTCCTTTAAAGAATTAGAAAATAGGGTATGGTCTACAGCCGCAGGATCAATTTCCTACAGACATTTAATTTTATTAGAGCGTTCCCCCAGGAACTTTTAGCAGAGGGTTACAAAATTCAGATTGTGGATATTTTGCAAAAAGCGTTGGAGGGTTTCGCTCCATTGAGACATGTGATAACTTATATTTAACAAGGCATTGGTGGCTTTAAAGGGGGATTTGATGCAATCCGAAAAAACGGAGATAAGGACTGGATTTGGGGTTTAATATTATGGACCCCACCTGGGATCGCCATATACATTCTTTACACTCCATCACAGCTTCCTATATGTGGAAGGAATTTTCCTGGAAACTGGCAATATGGTTCTTTAGAACCCCTGCTATACAGATTAAATATCTTCCAGGAAGGGAAGCAACCTGATGGAGGAACTGTGCTTTCTTTCCTGCTACTCACGTACATGTTTTATGGAGCTGTGGTGTTCTGCAGCACTTTTGGGGCACTACAGGCTGCTTTGATAGATATTTTTGCAACTCCCATATTCTCTCTGGAGTTTTTTCTTTTCAGATTTCCCTGAGGGATTCAGAGACCTTGCCTCTAGATCTTTATTGAACATATGTTTACTCACTGTCAAAATATATAGTACTAGAACATGGCTGTCCATAGTACCCCAAATATACATGATTGGAAAGATGTAATGAGTGAGGTCTACCATATGGAATGACTCACAGCCCTGACCCACCATGCTAGGGAACAGTTTGAGTTGCTGTGGAGAAGGTGGGTCCTGTACATGATGAGACATACTGTAGGCCTAATTCTGTCACCGAGTATGGATAGTATGATCTGCTTGGAAGGTGTCTGGAAGAGGGGACTGATGTTTGGGGAGCCGGGGACCCCTGGGTGAGTGGTGTACTTACTCCACCACCGGTTTCCTTAGTTTATGAAATGTAGTTCCCCCTTTTCCTTCACTCTCACCTTTCCATACATTACTCAATGTAATGAATATGGTGATTTTATTATATATTTATTTTTCTAACATATATTTTGCTAGCACCACATTTGTCTGTTTATTACTGTTAGATTGTATTCCAAAGAAATCTATGTCCGACTGTATTTATTTTACTTGCTGACTTTTTTGAAGACTTATGTCTTATGTGTTTTTTTGTTTTTTTTTAACTTTATGTTTATTCTTTTGATAGGACAAACATACAGTTTATACATCTTCATTTGTGCATTCAAACAGGTAACATAATGAGGTTGCCACTCCTCTTAGTATACACAAAAGGTTAAACAAATGAAATAAGACACGTCATGTAGGAGGATTACAGTATAATTATAAAACATCTGTTTATCCACTTTCTGTAATAGAGCCCAAGAGCTGCATGGTTTATTAAAGAGGAAAATCAAGTCCACAGTTGTAGTATAGTCCATACCTTTCCCCACTTCAGGGAGGTGAACACCATGCTATCCCATAGTCAAACACTATATATAGTGTTAATAAAATAAAATCTCCAGAGCTCCTTTCAAAACAGCACTATTTTAAAATCTACGTAGAGAGTATTCGGCTCTCAAACCTACAGGCGCTTAAACATGCTATCTTATTACAGATATATGAGGAAGTAACATCAAATTCCTTAGATAATGGGCCTTTCTAAGCCATAACAAGTACTGCAAAAGGAAAATATTTTTCAGGACCCCTTCGCATTATTAATGTCCAGACCTGCTGTGACCCGGTAGAACTAGCAGTAAAATGTCACATATTTGGAGCCTGAATGTTACAAGATTTTTACATTTTAATTCTAGACAAAATACCCCCTCTTACTAACACTAGCTGGGAAAAAGGAAAGTATAAGAACTTATCTCCAGTTAAACAGACCTTTCAAGGAATTTCTTCTTCGGATGAGACTTCTTCTTCTAGATCTCTTCTTCAAGAAGACACATGCTTTTGGCACCATTTGAGCGCTTGGACGGCTCAGAAAAGGAAAATCTTACTAGTGTATACGATCCTCAAACAGACCAGGAATATTAAGCCATGTGGTATGCCTACTTCTCGTAACATGGCGGGTACCCCATCAAAACGTTTTCTTCTTTGTCGGGTCGCCGAGGGATAGATCGGGAAAAAGTTTGACGGATTTCTTTGTGTAAGAGGATCTTCTTTCTTCTTGCAAGCGCCATCAGAGTCCCGTGATCCCGCTCCATCTAAGACCATCACAATAGTCGTGGGGCTTCAGGATTATCCTGCCTTCTTCTAAAGGCAACTCTGTATGCTTTTGGATCCTCTGCATTATTGGAGCAGCTCGATTCCCAATTGTTGCACAATCCACTCTGTAAGGAACAAAGATAATGATCTCCCTCCGCTCCACCTAACCCCACTATGCATATGTTGAGGCTCTTGATTGATTTTCAGCATCTCCAATCGAGAACGCAAGTGGGAGTTTTCTTTAATGACTGTGGCTACGGCTCCCATAGCTGCGTCGGCCATTTTAGCAGCTGAGGCTGTTGCCTCAGTCAGAGAGCTCAAGGTAGTTTCCACTGTTGTGACCCTATTAGTTAGGGAATCGAATTTATTAGATAGACCTGAGACTGACGCTATTAGGTGATTTATCTTTTCACCCAGCCACTGAATGGTTTCTTCCTTAACTTCCGTTGCTTGGCCGAGAGCACGGTCTTGTTCGCCTTGTGCAGTGGAGGGTCCCAAAGTTGTTTTTGACCTAGCTCCATCAGTTGAATGTTTTTCTTTACGAAGGTTGCCCATTTTGTACCCCAAGGTATTCTCCGTCCATCGATGTGAAGCCTGACCAGTATGTAAAATTTAAAGTACTTATAAAATTGACTTAGTTTTGTGATATTTGCAGAGCTCTAGAGATTGGCAGCCATATTGCTCGGCCTCAACAGCGTCCCCCATGTCTTGTTATGTGTTAATGTTCTTTAACATAATTCATAAATAAAAAAAAAGAGAAAGATGCAATAGTGCCCATATACTTCACAATATGGTAGCACTAAAAAATAAAACCTCTGACATCATGGTAGTGCAGAAGCAATTGTTGTTGACCCTTGACTGATGCACACAAAGATACACTTTTTGTGCATACATAGATACCTATCAGCTCACTACAATGCCCCCTAACTTACAGTAACTGCCCCAGCTGGAAGGGCCACTCACCCCGCCCCACTGTTAAGTACTGTAGGTCTCTAGTGTCTAGCAGTAACCCCCGTCCCCGGGCAATTCTAGTAAATGCCTTTTGTTTAGTGGTATCTCACACGCTCTCCCTGACTCGTTCCATATCTCTCTGGTGTGACACCCTCACTCCTCTCTCCTCCACGTTCCATAAATCGCTGGTGTCTAGTTGCACCCCATTCCTTTCCTCAGCCTGTTTCAGTAAGTCCCTGATGTCTAGCGGTTCCCCACCCTCCCTGGCCCATTGCAATATAATTGGTTCTGCAACAGCAGGAAACAAGCATGATTGACTCAGTCAGATGTTCCTTTCGTCAAGTAAAACAGCCACTGACAAAGGTTTTAGTTAGCAGTTGGGAACATCTGGAAATGGTCTGCTCTGGACCAAGAAAGACAACTACACAAGAATTTTTGTTTTTGTTGAAAGTTTATTCAACACCACCAATGTTTTGCCTTTTTGGCTTCTTCTGGGGGGAACTGTGCATAAAGTAAAAAAGGAAAACTAAGCAGATATTCATTTATACAATTAACCATCCTTCCTCAAGTTGCAAACAAATACCATCACATACCAATAGATTTTTCTTTAAATCTTAGGCCACTTCCTGTGGCTTACAACAGTCTTGAAATGAATCTGTTTCCCCACAAAAAAACACAATTTCTGTGTAGTAGCCTGTACAGCTCCAGAGTGACCCATTTCCAGATGTTTCCAGTGGTTTCCGTCAAGGGCAAGCTCCACTGACAACTGAAGAAAGTGTCCAGTGATTTACTGCAGAAACACCCAACACAGAATTTAGTTATTAGCTACCATTTTGATCACTGCTAGGACAGCTGCACTAGTGAAGGGTGTTTGTTTACTGCTGCTGCATCACCACTTTTATTGTAACAGCTGGGAAGAGGGGAGGGAGATACTACTAGACACCAGGAACTTACTGGAATGGGCAGGGGAAGAAGGAAAGGGTACAACTCTACACAAGGCCCCTGAAGTCTGCATTTCCACAGCTGCAATATTTTCAACAGAATGTGCATCATGCCACAGAATACATATATATATATATATATATATATATATATATATACACACACATATATATATATATATATATATATACACACATATATATATATACACACACACACACACAGAAAATACAAAATCACATAGACCACACAATGCAAAGCATCATGGGCTGCATATGCAAATCACCCGCGGGCATATGCGAGCAATCTTTACGACAATGGCATGTTTTATTTTCTGAAACAATGGCTTCCCAACCAAATGCCCCTGGGGTAACCCTTGCCTCAATGTTTGTGCACAGAGGTTCTTTGTCTTTTAAACAGTTTTTATTTTAATGGGTTCCACAACATAACCCAGACAGACCGTCTTAAAGTAGCTGGTTCATTCCACTGAATTGTCAAACAGATGGGGCATACTGATGAGTCCTGGTAGAGATGAGCTGCGTGTCTATGTCATCTGTTAGCACCCTTTTGCAAACTATGTGAGAGGCCTTTCGGCACCATGCAATTCTGCTTAAAGTTGAACCAAGCATAACATTCTGTGATGATTTGCATATACAGCCCATGATGCTTTGCATTGTGTGGGCATGTGTGATTTTGTATTTTCTTGAAACTTGGCTTCCCAGCCAAATGCCCTTTGGGGTAACCCTTGCCTCAGTGTTTGCGCACAGAGGTACTTTGTCTTTTACATACATAATGTCATCAATGACATCACATCATATGTTAGCCAAAGACAGGACTACATCTGCCACAGAAAACCTAGGAGCTCTGCTGCAGAAATCAGGACAAAGCGCAGTAGAACACTACGGGCCCTGAGTATACCCTAGGTGCTTACAGATCAGGCCAGAGAAGGGACTTGCCAACAGACAATGGGAAGTTATGGAAAGATTCCATATGAAGGACTGATCCATCATTAGACAAAAGGTACAAAAGTGGGAGACGGGCAGGGGTATCACTAGACACTAGGGACTTGAAGAACAGGCTGGGAGAGGGAGGGAGTACTGCTAGAAACCAGGGGCTACAAACTGGACCAGGGAGGGTGCACTTGGGCTTATCTGGGAGGTTGGTATGCTGCCTTCAGATGATGACTGTCGGCAGCCAGGATAAGCACCAGACCATTCTTTGCGGATCATATAATGTTTCTGCTGCATGTTCATAGGCTCCCAATTAGGTGTTTCACTCTCAAGACTGCCCTGTTAACATACAAAGTCCTGCATGGCTGGGGTTCTGGTTACCTTACAGACCATCTGGCCTAGTATAATCCCAGCTGCTTACTCTGCTCCACTGAGAAATTTTTGTTTTCCCAAGACTGCTTCTAAAGCGGTCTGGAGACTGAGGCCATCACTGAGAGGGCCCTATTTATTTGGAACTCTTTCCCTTCCACGTAAGATGTTCACACTTGATGGAGGCCATCAAGGGAATAGGCTGGCCCGTCGGCGTAATGATAGGCTTACCGCTCGCGGCACCAGCGACC
Organism: Neoceratodus forsteri; assembly: GCA_016271365.2. Taxonomy (NCBI): domain Eukaryota; kingdom Metazoa; phylum Chordata; order Ceratodontiformes; family Ceratodontidae; genus Neoceratodus; species Neoceratodus forsteri. The sequence goes on from CM057459.1 coordinate 984,378,042, forward strand.
CGGGTTCGGGAACGGACTCGGGTAACTGGAGGTGTAGCATTGTGAAAAAATTACAGTTAGTAAATTATCAATTACAGATACTTAGAAAGGAGACGAACGGAGACGAGACTGATGGCGGAAGAATTTAATGATTATAACAATAATCACAGCGAGAGATTACAAGTGGTACATTCTTCAAAATGACAGTGTGTGCTGGCTTGCTTATATAGTGGAAGACAGCATCATCATTTCCTATGCTTGGTTTAAAACAAGCACAAGCATCAACTTACAAGGCAATACTCCTTTGGTATATGTATGAGCTCATCCTTGGTCAGCACAAGTATAGATAGTGTACATTCTATTATTATATATGGCTAGTAACAGCTGTCACTACCAGTTACCAAAGTCCAGGAGGAAGAAATAGGTTTGGACTTAGGAATGTGCATACAAGCATTTTGGCCTGTCCTGGTAAGAACAAACACTAGAGATAGTCAAAAGGGTAATTTGGACACTATCCTGTGTTCCTGCTTTGCAGTCACGTAGGCCAAATGTTTGCCATTACTTACATGGTCAGCACAAATGGCAAAAGGCACTTTAATATTGCAACTTGTGGCTTAGGTTGTCTTGTGGCTTCACAAGCTTTATATGATCCAATTATATAGGCCAACATTTGTTACACAGACACATTATGTTTTAGACCAAAATGAAGTTAGGCTGAAATATAGGGACAAACTTCTTTATCCCTTGTTACAAGCCCCCCTTGGCCCTATAGTGCCTAATTATTATTTGTGCAACAATGCAGCTCCTCGGAGCATGTACATCTCACTACGTACTTTACGAATAGTAAGTCTTAAGTGACACAGGCCTATAATTACCAAGAACACTAAGACCACTTGCAACACAAGCAATGCTTTAAAAAACAGGACTCCTAAGGGCCCTCCTGCATAGCTATGAATTAAGTGCTCATTATCACTCTCACTGAGCAATTCATTTACAACTGCTTGTGCCTTATGGGCAGTATTTTGGATTTGTATCAAATGAGTATCTTTTCGATTTAAAGTGACTGCACGTTAAGAGACAGGGAGTATCACAGTTCCAAATGATGGTGCATACTTGTTAATATCATATGCCTGGTGTGGGATGTCAAATGTCACATTATATCTCTTATCCCTGAGTTGGTAATAGAGTTGCAACACTTTGTCACCAATATATACATTATGTTTGGGAATAATACTGGCGGGAGAGGATAGGCGCCCATTGGCGCTCTCCTTCTCGGGGAGGAGGATTGCCTGCCCACTACTCTATCGCCACCTGGGTGACCACGGGTGTCGATGCAGCTGGGACAGTCAGTGGGGAGGGAGGCGCAGACCGAGAGTCGGGAGGAGACTGCACGCCATCACGTGCCTCACCCATTGCCCTCCCTGTGTCTCGTCCTCAGGGAGGAGGGCACCAGAAAACCAGGAAATACCCCACAGGACTCCCAGTGGATGGAGCTCCTGGCCACGATCCCCAATGCCCCTACCGGCACCAGTACCAGCATCTCCTGACAAAATACAGACACATCAGGGTGTAAAGGGCCCCACCCCGTACCCACCTGGGGGGGTATAGCCATGGCTCCTTGGGGGAGATGGACTGCACTGGACGCCAGTTAGTAGGAGCGGGTACGTACAAGGCCATTGGAGACTCCTGAAGGAATGGGAGTTCAGCGGAGAGAAGGGGGCATACAAAGAAAAAATATAAAAAAAAAAAGGGGGCCAAAATATTGTTTACATCAGACTTTGGGACTACTTACTGAGTAACATAAGCACCTCAGCATTTCTTTATTTTGTTTTATATTGTTCTGATGTTATTTTTTTGTAGTTGTGCAATTTATTCTGTGAAGTTCCCGATCCTTAGGCATAGGGCACTTTATGAATAAAAATACCTTGCCTAACCGCCAGACACCAGGGACTTATTACAAAGGTCCAGCAGAGGGTGAGGGATAGCTTTAAGATTTAGATTGCAGCATCTCAAAAAGATTGGGGGGGGGGGAATGCAACCCTAGAGATCCCCTTCTAATATATAGGACTCATCTAAGGCTGTTGTACAGTCAGCACCACACTAAGTTTATCCCTTGGAGTGAGCAAATAGGAAATTTGCATTATCCGGTTTTGGCCATGCCCACCAGAATGCACATATACTAGCAAAAAGCCTGCTGTTCACTATGCAAAGCAACCCTAATTGGACTTATGGTGAAACTAAAAGATGGTCAACATATCTGGAACTACATTTTTTTTAGCCCCATCAATAATTAGAACTATTAGCAACATTATTTTAGTTCTCTCCTCACTTCTCTGCAACTGATATAATTAAAAATGTACATGGGACTATAAGTCCGGCCTCAAACTATTATATACAACAATGAAAACACTTACCTCCATTATAGCTTTTAGTTGAGCTTTGCAGCCGTTTAACTCCTCAGACAGGCTGCTGTTTCTCATTCTGAGGTCATTCCGCTCCTTTCTAATGGTTGAACCGCTTCATAAAATTGGATCTATAATAGCAAATGTGAAGGTAATATTAATGAAACATACATATATGTATCCTTTGTTTGTACCCACTATTAAAATCTTTATGTTTAATTTTCAGTATAAAACATTAAAAACAAGTGGCTGTGCTTCTGAAACAAAAGACCTTAAAACAGACAAACTAAAGACTCCGTATTTTGGGATGACATGTTCACTATTTTGGCATACATTTTAAAACTATATGCTGTCTACAGTACCAATGAAACATATAATGCATCTCTTATATTTTAAAACATGATCAAGTCTCTGGAAAAACTTTATAAAATGATCATTCAAAGATAATTTAGCTTATGTTTCATTAATTTTCTGCATTGCTCTCCCTTCATCCACAATAAAACGGGACCTTTGTGTGTCCCACTGTCTCATCCTGCTTTTCAAGTTGATTGCACGCATGCTTAAGAAACATATTGCGGCACCTTGACAGAAGCAGGTTGTGGAGGTGTGGCACTGTTGTGCCAATGCCTACACAGCCTTTACACAGCCTTTAAAGGCTTGGCCTGCTTTCCCCAATGCTGTGGCACGCTGCTGCTGACACTAGTTCAGCCAGCGTGCCACCACCTTGAAACGCTTTCAGCCACTGCATCAGGGGCCGCCTGCTACGGAACATTGATAGCGTAATATTGTTTGTGAACACGCGCAGCTTGCCGCCATATTCACAAACAATATCACTAACCCTCACTGCCGAGGGGTGCCCAGTCCCCTCAGCATCATGCGCCTCCCCAGAACAGTTTTTGTTTGCCGACAGCGGCCTCAATCCCAGTCTGCTTCAGTGGCCATGTATGTTCATGGGGAGCCAACTCCCCATCTGCGTAATGCTCCCACCCCCAAGAAGCAGCCCTTTTGTGCTGATGGCTGTGCCCAATACCCTGTTGGCTAGAGCTGGCCCCCAAAAAAAAAACTCTGTTGGCATGCTGGGAGTCCACCCAGTGTGCCAAATGGCCTGTAAAAAAAAAAAAAAAAATCCTGAGATTTTTTTTTATTAACCTGTAAAAAAAAAATAAAAAGAAAACAGACCCTCACTGTCTCCCTGCCCCCTCCCACAACCCGCGCCCACCCTCTGTGAACCCTGCCACCCCACACCCCATATTTACCTGTGGAGTCCAGCGCGACGATCTTCGGTGGACCAGGAACATGTCTGCACTCTTCAAAGCCAACTGCGAACTGAGGAAATGCCAGTAAGCTGTATAATGGCATACATAGGGCTTTTTCAACTTTTTTGCATATCTCAGGCATTTTTTGGAATTTTGACACCAAATGTTCAAGATGGGGTTATTGGGCCCCCTCCTCATGAATTCAGGCACTGTCATGGCGTTAACTGGTCACGAAAGATGATTTCGTGGTCAGTGTGCGGAATCACCTTTTGGGACCGAGTACCAAAATGACACTGCCAGTGTTCATGAGGTGGGCTCTCAAAAGTCTATGTTGCAAATTTGGTGGGAAAAATCCAAAAATGACTGTTTTACAGCCGCGGCGTTGCGAAAGCTGCACACTGTAACTTTGCCAATCTGCAATATTTTCACTCCAAATTTTCAACACTGCCATTTTTCCGCACCTCCTTATGGACAGTGCAGCTGTCATTTTCACATCCTGGCCGAAATGAGTTTTCGCACTTCCGGCGCAGAATAGTGCATGCGCTGTGGGAAATCAGTGTTCGGGATGCATTAAGAAAATCACAGTGACACTGTTCAGGAGCAGAAGTCCTAAAATGCCTATGTTGAAAATTGTGTGATGAAACTCCTTAAAATGACTGTGTCACAAGCATGTGTTGTGCAGTTTCCATGCACCCTTGTAACTTCGCAAATTAGTAATATTTTCACACCAGATTTTCAACACTGGCATTTTTTCACACCTCCTTATGAACAGTACAGCTGTCATTTTTCACATCCTGGCCTTAATGTGTTTTCACGCTTCCGGTGCAGAATACCGCAGTTGCTGTCAGAAATCAGTGTTTGGGACAGATAAGGATCGAGTGAGTGAGAGAGGGGGAGTGACCGAACTCAACTGAGCTCTGTCAGGACTGCCGCGGATTTCTTTGTGGGCAGGAAAGGCGTCACTGCAGGCAGGAGCCCAGTACAAAAGGGCAGCCTGCAGCTGGGAGACACAGAACAAGCGAGTGAGGGAGGGAGTGAATGAGCTCAATGGAGATCTGTTGGGACTGCTGCAGATTTCTTTGTGGGCAGAAAAAGGCCCCAACAGAGGCAGGAGCCCAGTACAAAAGGGCAGCCTGCAGTGCCAGGAGAAACGGAATGAGCGAGTGGGGGGGGGGAGTGAGCCATCTCAATAGAGCTGTCGGGACAGCTGCAGAATTCTTTGTGGGCAGAAAAAGGTGCCAACACAGGCAGAAGCCCAGTAGAAAAGAGCAGCCTGCAGCACCAGGAAAAATAGAACAAGCAAGTGACAGAAGGGCAGTGAGCAAACTCAACAGACCAACGCAATCAACATTCGGCATTGACAAATACTTTTTCTTTGTTGAAGTCATCAAAATCCTTGGTGTGCGATCATAGTCTTTTATATAATAACAGATATTGATGTCACAAACAGAATCATAACCTCCTCAGAAGGAAATAAATGAGGCTGAGATGAAAAATTACCTTGGTTCTGTGTCCCTTGTACATCCACATGTACACAGATGACAATGTACTTTTTGGTCTTGAACTGAAAATGTCACTGCAACACGATTTTAGCAATGTCTTTCTTTGGTTCCATCCAACTAGCTCTTTTAATGTCAAAAAGGTCTCCATGACCTTTGGCAGTAAGCCAAGATTCACTAGTTTCCACAATAGCCCTGTCTTAATAACATGCAGTGGCTCCCTGCTTGAAGAAGCCCCCAATTCAAGTATCTTGGTGTATGGTTGGGTTGAAACCTTAATATTTATGTCCCACATTAAGTACTGTAGTTCCTACCCAAGCTTACCACACAGCAACATAGAAACATAGACTTTGACGGCAGATAAGGACCGCTTGGCCCATCTACTCTGCCCATTTCCCTAGTCTTGCCAAGCTAGCCCAGTGGAGCGGCACTAGCGCTACTGCCCATCACAATGGCAACCTGGTATTGGGCATGATCCCAAGTTGCTGGGGCTGGCAGGGGGGACAGAGGATAGAGCATTCACTGGACTGGTCCCCTCTCCTGTGGAGGGAACAGTGCTTGCTACAGTTCATGACTGCCATCAAGTGGAGGTCTAGTAGTAGGATGAGATGGAAGCAGCACAAAACAGGAGGGAGCTATGGGACTCATAGAAACATACAATTTGATCGGCAGATAAGGACCCGCTTGGCCCACCCAGGCTGCCCATTTCCCTACCTAATGGATAAGCTGCAGATACTAGTTAACCAGCAGCCTACTTCTTTCTACCCCCACCCCTAGAATTGCCTTATGGCTGTCCCATGCATGCTTGAATTCAACCACTGTTTTGACTCCACAACCTCCTCCTGAAGGCCGCTCCATGCATCCACAACCCTCTCTGTGAAAAATACTTCCTTACATTACCTCTGAGCCGCCCCATCTTCAAATTGTGTCCCTTGTTCTTGCACACCTCTTTTTGAAAGATGCTACCCTCTTGGACTTTGTTGATTCCACTGAGGTACTTGAAAGTTTCTATCATGTTCCCCTCTCCCTCCTTTCCTCGAGGCTATACATATTAAGCTCCTTTAGTCTCTCTCTTCATATGTCTTCGGTGCAGACCCTGCACCATTTTGAGTTGCCCTCTCTGGACAGCTTCCATCTTGTCTATGTCCTTGAGGAGATTGGGTCTCCAGAACTGCACACAGTACTCCAGATGGGGTCTCACCAGCTGTCTTTACAGAGGGATAACAACTTCCTGTTTTCTACTGGTGATGCCTCTCCCTATGCATCCCAGTATGCCCCCAGCCCTCCTTACTGCCCTCTCACATTGCTTCCCCACCTCTAAGTCATCTGATATGACTACCCCCAGGTCCCTTTTCATTTTTTTTGTTGTTAGTATCTCACCCCGCGATTGTATACTCTTCCCTGGGTTTTGCTTCCCAGGTGCATTACCTACACTTCTTAGCATTAAATCTAAGCTGCCATACATTTTACCATTCCTCTAACCTTGCCAAGTCCCTTCTCATCCTTTCCACACCACCTTGTGCATCAACTCTGTTGCAGATCTTTGTGTCATCTGCAAAGAGACATACTTTTCCTTCCAGTCCCTCTGCAATGTCGCTTACAAAGACATTGAAGAGGACCGGTCCTAATACTGAACCCTGCGGCACCCCACTAGTAACCCCCCTTTCTTCAGAGTGGACTCCATTTACTATTACTCTCTGTGTCCTATTCTCCAGCCAATTCTTTACCCAGGCTATCATCTTGGGACCCACTCCCAGGCTGGCTAACTTGTATATTAATCTTTTGTGTGGGACTGAGTTAAATGCCTTGCTAAAGTCTAGGTAGGCCATGTCCACAGCCCCTCCCTAATCTATTACTTTAGTCACCCAGTCAAAGAAATCTATTAGATTTGTCTGGCATGACCTTCCCGCTGTGAATCCATGCTGCCTTGGGTCCTGTGCCCCTCTGGCCTCTAGGTACTCGACAATTCTTTCCTTCAGAAGTGATTCCATCATTTTCCCTATCACTGAGGTTAAACTAACAGGTCTGTAGTTTCCTGCTTCTGCCCTGCTCCCACTTCTGTGAAGGGGAATCACATCTGCTCTCCTCCAGTCCTCAGGTACCACCCCATCCTCCCATGATTTGTTAAAGAGGGCAGTCAGTGGTGTCACTAGTTCTACCCTTAGTTCTTTTAGAATTCTGGGATGAATCCCATTAGGCCCCATTGCTTTGTCCACCTTCAGTTTTAAGAGTTCTTTCAGAACCCTTTCTTCTGCAAATGGGCTGGTATCAACTTCAGTATCCAGAGTGTTTCTGTAGTTTGTTTTAGGTACCTCCCCCTCTTCATTTGTAAATACTGAGCAAAAATATTTGTTTAGTATCTCTGCCTTTGGTGTGTTCATGCCTCCACATGGTGCGTTCATGCCTCCACATGAATATGCCAATGAGTCCACTCCAACTACAGGAAGGGACCAGTATATTGAAGGAAAATATGGTGAAGCATGCGTGTATGATGTCCTGCAACCCAACCCTCACCTGCGCTGAAATCAGTACCCAGTCAGCCCAAGCTCTGGATTTGTGACTCCGAGGGGAGGGATCTGTGGAGAAACCAGGCTGGAAAACAGTTCCTGGGGAGGTTGGCGCCAGTGAAGGGCAAGGGGTACAGCATCAATGGGAGCCTGCCTTCCTCAACCAGAAAAAACAACTTTGGTGGAAAAAAAGGCCTGCCTTCCACTCCCAGTTCCCCATATGCTTATCCTTAAAATGATCTTACCAGTGTTTGGTTATGCAGCTGTAAGCTCCACACCCATGTGGGGCTTACCTGTTAGTGCTATATAGCCCATTGCTGCCCTGATGTTCTGTTTTCTGCCTCCAGTCCCCAGTGCTGCTGGAAACAGGACTAGAGGGCTTCACAGGACCCCCAGGTGGAATCCGAACCTGGTCTCCCTCCCTCCTTTTTCTTTGCAGCAGCCGCCGCTGGCTCTCCCTACCCTTCAGCCCCATGGAAAGCAGGGCCGAGGGTTTGTTGTGCTTTTTTGCACCTCCGGAAGCAGCAAAGACCCCCTTCCCAGTTCAGTAGTAACCAAGGCCAAACCGGGAGGTAAACAAAAAAGGCCACACATGTGGAAAGAGCACATTCGTGGCCATAATTCTTAAAGGAGAAAAGGCTTGAAGGTGGCACGGACCGGTACTCCAAGCAAACAAAGTCCAATTTTCACAAACAGCTCAGCTACTCAGTCTCCAGACAGTAGAACCACACATTGGGTTGTAGGATAAAACATTATTTTATTAGAAAAATAATAATAATGTTTTATCCTACAACACAACATGTGGTTCAAGTGTCTGGAGACTGAGTAGCCGAGTTATTTGTGAAAATAATTCTTAACGGAGCTGTGACTCCTGAAACCACTGTTGGCTGTGTGGCCATGAAATGATAGTCGCGGATCCAGGGCAGGGAGTAGAGCTGGAATATAAGCATAAAAAGGACTCCTGGCACATTTTTAGGGATCTCCCAGTCCCCAGATAGGCAGTGGGACCAGAAACAGTGTGAGCAAGGTGCTCATGCACACCCGCAACCTTGGGAAGGCGCAAAACGTGAGCCTATTGTTTTTGGAGCCCCGATAGCCAAACAGGGGTTCCTTGCAAATTAAATTAGGGCTTCCCTGGCCCCTGCACAGCAAGCGGTGCCAGGGCATATACTTGGTAGCCTTTAAGTGAGCTTATAATAAATCAGGAGGCTGCCAAAGACCTGGCAGGTAATGTAAACAAATATGGCGGCCCCCTGTGTTTCTCCCTGATGCCGGGGATGCTGGGAAGGGGTAAAAGGGCACCCTTCTGCAGCCCGAGAAAGGACTAGTCAATCAGAAGGGGAGAAAAGGGCTACTATATGGTTTGTGCCCTGGATTCTAGGGAGGTCTGGGAAAATCTCTGGGAGAGAGGAGACTGTTGGTGGGACCTGCATCCAGAAGGCTAGCCTGGGTGCAAATAGGCCCCGAACCCAACAGACAGTAGGCAGACTGCCTGATAGCCTCTTTACTGTTATTTAAGCTTTCTGGTGCTGTTCTCCCATTTTTAGCCTGTAACCGAGTTGAACTGTTTGGACTGTTTCTCGGCCAAGAAGAAAAGTTATGTAGATTGGGGAAGAGACTGTTAAAAGCTCAAGTAAGTTTAATATCCAGAGAAAGCTGTGTATCCAGTTGATTCCAGTGGTATGCGTGTGTGTGTGTGTGTGGGGGGTCTTTCTTTGTCGTGTACACCCTGGAAGTCCCTCACATACCGACCAGCCTTGGGGTCGGCCTGGATTCTTTTGGATGCAACACACAAACTGAATACCAGTAATACATTTTGGGGCTCCATCTGGGGCAGGAGTATATAAGGCTACCCAATGTGGCCCTAACTTCTCCCCAGGAACAATTATTTGTTTCCCTCTCCCACACAGGTAACTTCTTCACACACAATAGCAAAACACACAAAGATATAACCATGGATACCAATTGTAAAATAAACTAACCTCTGATGTATTATATGGGAGGGGTAGAGGAAGCAAAAACAATACAAGCAAGAACTTGTTTCAATAGTTGTACCCCTATGCAGTCCCAGTCCCCATTCCGCCCACCACAGGTGTACCCGACTTTCCCCTCAATGGCTGTATGGATTGTGAGAGTTATAGCGAGTACCTCACTGGGGTGCTGGTGGTCATCCAGAGGATGCAGGGTCAGTGCACCTTGGGATACAATGGGAATAACAGTTTTAACATGAACAGGTAGAATTTGGTATGGGAATTTCAAACCAGTAAACAAAGGAGTGTTGCAATCTTCTGCCTGGGCTTATCCTGCAGATTACAAAGTCCTGCCCAGGGCTTCACCCACTTTATATCTAGCTAACTTTGAAAAGAACTCCTTGGGGCTGCAGCCCAGAGGTACTCTCAGTTTCTGAAGGCTTCAGGGTGCTGTGAATGGACAAGGCTTGGTAGTACCGCTCTGAAATCAACATAAAGTCTTTCTTTCTGGGGGGGGGGGGGCGCTGTTCAGCACTTGTACCAAGCAGACGCGACTCCTTCTAGCTCTGAGACGGGAACATTCAAACTACAAATAATTTAATTTCTAATAAGAATATATCTATGTGTTTGGCATCACTGGACTCTTTACATTGTACTGAAGCTGCTGATATCAAACTTGAATATGGGGCGCACAAATAAAAGTGGCCCGAACGCTGCAAAATCGCAAGTCTCAACGGAGCGACAGGCCACGCTTAATGTCCCACCCTGTAGTTCTAGGGAACCGCCCTCGAAGGCTTTGCAGGCAACCATGCAGGCCATTGATAACAAGGTGGAGTCTGTCCTACAAAGACTGGGGAAGCAAGACCTCAAAATTGATGCAATAACAAAAACTGCTTCTTCTGTGGATAGTCAAGCGACTAGAGCCCTATCGACTGCAGCTAAGCTAACGCAGGAAAATAGGCAACTTAAGTACCAGTTGGAGCTTTGGAAAATACCAGCAGGGCCCCGAATGTCCATCTCATTGGACTACCGGAAGGATCTGAGACACGGACCTCCTTTCTTTCCTACAATCTTTGCTCACATCGGCTTTACAGCAAGAAAAAGATTTGGGGATATAGTTCCTTAAAGCTTACAGGATATCTCCCAGATCAGCTGGGGCACAGAAAAACTTACCTCGCACAGTCCTGCTTGTAACGGCGAGCGCACTTGTGAAGGAGCGGATACTCTAGGCCGCTCGAAATGCGGAGCACTTGAACTTTGAAGGGCACACTTTGCACTGTTTCCCAGATTTATCCTATGCCACGAGAGCTCGTAGGAAGCGATTTGATGGGGTCCGAGCTACACTTAGAAGTTTAGGGTGGCCCACTCACTGATGATGCCGCATCGCCTGAGAATTTTCTCATGGGGTCACACCTTCCAATTTTCTGACCCTAATGAAGCCGTGTAGGTGCAACAAATTCAAAAAGAATTTGAGGCCTCAGAAGCTGCAGCTTGTTTGGAATCAGACCAAGAATCGGAAAATGAGGACACTTGAAGGGTAACATTTTTGATGGCGCACATAATCATATGAAGAGTTCATGAGAAGCTGAGCACATGGGTTCAATTTCTTGAAAGTTCAACTGTTTTCATGGGCTGTTTAAAAAAGACATTAATTGGTTCTAGTTGATATTAAGGAAGAGCCTTCATCTCCCTTTTATAGGGTCAGAGTTTTCATGTTCATGTTAACAATGTTCATACAATTTTTGTTTTATATATCTTAAATATGGCACATTATAACTGCTCATATTTGTAGTTGTTTGTCGAGGTTGCTAGAGTGTGGGGAGGCATGCTAGACTTAAAGTATGCCATATGTTCGGGATCGTGGCCTAATCAATGCTGGGAGTTGAATTTCTTTACTTTTCTGATGCCTTTTATTAGGATTGGCCACCTCTCATGTAGAAGTGTAGCTATGGGGACTTTATCTTTTTCAGAACTGATGTTGGTATACACGTAGCTTCGTACACCTAAGGTCTAGATTGTGATATCCTGCTGTGAAATATATTTGATGTAATGCCACAATGATGTCTGACTATTGTATCATGGACTTTTATGTTTAAAAGAAACAAACAAAGTTTAAGAAAAAAGAAAGTCTTTCTTTGCACCACATCAATCAGCTGAAGATGGCAAGTACAGGACCATTTGCCTGTGACAGGTCTTTCATCGTCTTCGCCCTTCTGGCCTTCTGCCATCTTCACCTGTAAGACCTTTCGTGGTCTTCGCTTTTAAGGCCTTTTTTCGGTACAGGGAAGGCTTATGATCACCCTAGATGTTCAACTGAATACACAACTTTTCTAGAAATTAAGCTCACTTGAGCTTTTACAGTCTCCCCAGCCCAGATAACTTCTCTTCTTGGCTGGGAAACATTCCAAACAGTTCAACTCAGGTTACAAGGTTAAAGATAGGAAAAAAGCAGTTATAACAGCAGCTTAAATAAATCCCACTGGGAGAAACAATTTAGCAGTCCAATACTTCCTTACTTGGTAAAGAGGCAATCAGGCACTCTGCCTACAGTCTGTTGGGTTCATGGGCCTATTTGCACCCAGGCTAGCCTTCTGGCTGGTGCAGCTCCCACTGACAGTCTCCTCTCTCCCAAAGATTCTCCCAGACTCCTTCTAGAATCCAGGGCACAGCACATTAGATAGCAGCCATTTTCTTCCCTTCTGACTGACCAGTCCTTTCCCCAAGCTGCAGAAGAGTGCCCTTTTACCCCTTCCCAGCACCCTTGGTGGCAGGAAGAAACACGGGGAGCCACCATATTTGTTTACATTAGGTGCCAGGTCTTTGGCAGCTTCCTGATTTATTTATAAGCCCACTTAAGAGCTATTAAGTATATGCCCTGGCCCCGCTTGCTTGTTTCCCTCTCCCACACAGGTGACTTCTTCCCACACAATAGCAATACACAGAAAGCTATTACCCCTAGTTTCATTTGCAAGGAGTCCCGTTTGGCTATCAGGGCTCCAAGAACAACAGGTGCTCGTTTCACACCTTTCCAAGGCTACGGGTGCGCATGCGCACCACACTCAAACTGTTTCCAGTCCCAAAGAATATTTGGGGACAGAGAGAACCTCAACAATGTGCCCGGAGGTGTTTTTATACTTGGATACCAGCTCCTCTGCCTGCCCTGGAGCCAGGACTATTGTTATTTACTGACACACAACCAACAGTAGTTTCAGGAGCCGTAACTCCTTTAAAATTATAGCCATGCATGCACTGCTTCCGCACGCACAGCCATTTTGCTTACCTCCCGGTTCAGCCTAGTCTACCACTGAACTGGACATGGGATCTATGCTGCACCTGGAGGTGCAAACAACAACAACAGACCCTTGGCCCTGCTTTTCATGGGGATGAAGGGTAGGAAGAGCCAGTCTTGCAGCTAAAAAGTAAAGGAGGAAGCCCAGCTTCAGATCCTACCTGAGGCCCTGGAATCCCACTGATCCTTTTCCAGCAGAAGCGGGGACTGGAGGCAGAAAACAGAACATTGGGGCAGCAACAGGACGTAGCCCTAACAGGTAAGCCTCACACAGGGGTTAGTGGGCTTACACAGCTCTGGTTTAAAGTGCTGCCCCTAACACTACCCTGGCCATGTTGGAGCCCCCCAACCACTTCACTCGCCAATCTGCCCTTAACTGCTCTCCTTGTACTAATCGCTGCTCGCTCTACCTAAATCTTTCTCACTCTTCATTTCAGGTTAGGTGTCACTCTCATTGCGATTCTTTCTTAACCAAATACCTCTCCTCCTCCCTTTATCCCCCTCTCCCTAAAACACCAGCTCCTCTAGAAACCATAAACCAAAGCTGGGTAAGTAGCTTTCTCCTCTAGATCTCCGTGCTTCTGGAACAGCCCCTCCTTCACTCTTCTCCTTCAAATAAAGCAAATCTCAATGACCAAACTGCACCAACATCAACACAGCCCTCCATCGCTCTTCCATCCTTTTCCTAACCGCTCTCCTGAGCCACAGATGTATCATGCTATATACTGTATGTATTGGCTTCCGTCTGAATCTCTGCTCCTCACATTTATTGAACACTTTTCTATAATAAGGTATTGTTATATATTACCACCATATTTTATTTACTGCAATGTTTTATTTGGCTTCCTTTCTTCCTTTTGCCATTGTAACCTCCATGTACGTCATACCTGGTAACAAGCTGTGGCTCAGTGTGCCTTTCCAGGTCAAAGATTCTGAATAAATAAAGACTAGGGAATCTAGAAGAAAGAGAGGCATCCAGGGCCTAGCGTGTCTATCAAAACTAGCAAACAGCCCTGACTGAAGCCTCATTTTTGAGGCAAAGTACCTGAGTAGTATCACAGATTCACTGTTTTAGTTCGAATAAAATATCTGCAACAACTTTATATTACTTTAAGTCTTTTGCTTTTTTTTTAAGCTGGCACTCAAGTGTGTCCATAGTGTGTGTTTCCGTTCTGTCAAACCTATGATCCTGCCTCTCTGCTAACACAGAGGGTGGTACTTACCCAGTAGTTGATAGGTTGATGGGTGCCATGTGAAGGAGAAGAGGAATTTTTTTTTTTTTAACAGAAATTCACATCACTCCATAAAATCATCTTTCCAAATAATAAACAAGACAAGAACGAGCAGACACTGAAGTTAATACCTTGTCAAATTGCCTTGCACAAGGATGTAAAATCCACGACATGCCTTGCACTGAGACTGCAGCTTGAGAGAGAGAGAGAGAAGGGGGGTGAGTGTGTGTGTGTTGGGGGACTGAGAGATTCACAAAAATCAAGCACTGAAATAAAATCATAATGAATCATTTATAGACACTGTCTGTATGTTCTTTATGCTGTCAGTGTATTCCTTGTACATGTTAGTAGTCCTGTATTTTCTAGGAATTCCTGTAGGTAACAGCACTGAGCAACACCTTCCTATGTGATTAGTACTGCCTTTAACTGTAATCAATTACGCATGTCAAATTGAATCTACAGTCTCCCAGAAAAAATGAGACATTTCATGAGGATACCCTGTCAGTTGAAAACTAAAATAAATAAATATTAATATGGTACGTGAAGTAATATAAATAAATATTAGGGTTGGTCCAATGGTTCAGTGGCAGAGTGGCAGCTTGCCACTTGCCAGGCAGAAGACATAGGTTTTCACCCTGAGTCCAACACTGCTGCTTAAGGTTAACAGGGTATGAAGAAACAGTCTACAGAATGCTATTCTAATTTGATTTGGGTGGTTGAATGGGGTTCACCCGTGACTGCCCCATGGTAGTCTGGGGAAGTAACAGCAAACTACTCGACTCTTATAGGAACTTCAGAATGTCAGACACCTGTTACAAAACCAGGTTTAAAAAGATGTTCCAGGTCTCTGCAAAGACTTACTGCTGACATTGGCAGGACTCAAATCTCATAAGTGTCCAAGAAAATCTGAATTTCAGGGTCTTCCAGTCTATTACTTAAGACATTTGAATGAAAATAGGCTCTCTACCCCATAGACTAACTGTCCCTGTTGCTTTTCCTATCTAATGTAATAACCCACTGTTTGTGACACCAGAATCAAGTCCATGGCAAAAGGTTACGATGTCCCAGGCAACAGGTTGTGATGTCCCAAGCAGATGATAACGACTGCACAGCAGGAGTAAGTAACATGAACAGATAGTCTTTAATAGCTAGTGTACTGCCCGGAAGTAATATTAACTTTTAAAAGTAGTCAACTGTTACTGCTTGTATTTAAAGTGGCTTTTCTCTTCCCTTTTCCTAATTAGAACTGACAGTACTAGGTGTGATGTGTGGCACAGCCCTCTACCTGAAAGTTGACATATCTAGTTCCATTCCTCTTCATTCCTCATCAGCACTGTGACCCTAATGACTGTGACCAGGGAGAGCCAATCACTTGCTGCCAGATCAGTCACTTGTGATGTCACAGTAAGTGAGGTCTCGATGCTGATAAGGTATGAAGAGTAATATAACTACTTTTTAAATCACTCCTAATACTATCAGGTAGAAGACCTTCTAATAAGCAAATGGAAAAACCAAACTAATTCAGAAATAAAGGAACCATTGCCTATTTTAAAAATTAATAACATGTTCTGCCTGCTATTTTTGGTGCTACTAGCTCTCTATTGATAAATATCCTGTTTTAATAAAAATGTTCAGTCATAAAGAATAGAAGGTCCTGAAATTCAATTGTGTAGTATTTTGAGTACCTGTGTTCTGCTGATGGCAACTGTTGTGCTGTAAACTGGAAAATGTCTTTAAAACAAATAGGGTATGTCACCTCCATAATGTGTTTAACCTCCTACTAGTCTTACACTGGGAATCCTGAGTCACCCAGTCATCCATGTAAGCAATGAGACACAGGGGGGTGTGCATTAGATATTTCTAATGTATGGCCAGGGGCATAGTGAGGCACAAGGCTGCAGGCCGAGTGCCTTCAGCTCCAGGCCGGGCAACAAAAATGTCTAATGCACATCATTGGAGTGTGTTATTGCGCTTATAAAATGGGACTGTATTATACATGGATAGAAAGTTCAAACTTGTAGGTTAAGATAACAGAAAAATAAAATCATTAGTGGATTTTTAAAGTAAAATAGTTCCTCCACCTACATTTGTTTTTTGCTTTGCCATTTAGTTTCTCGACCTACTGTGACCACCGTAGTTGTGGCTGTAACTGGTCTTTATGGCTGCTCTCTTGGCTCCCCCGCCCCAAACGACACACACACACACACACACACACACACACACTCGGACTGCTGCAATTTGTTTTATATATGGAGCTGTAACTGAATCAACCTTTTTTTTTTCTTTTTCTCACATTTAATAGATTAGTTCACGAGTGCCAGGGATCAGATCGCAGTGAGTGGGGAGAGTGGGAGCAAGTACCTGACTAGCATATGGGGTGGGGACAGAAAAAGGAAACAAACATCAGTACAACTTTAAAATTCCTTTGTTTTCAAATAAATTACAGTTCAGTCTTTGTGAACATCCCTTAAGGTGACAGATAAAAGTTCTCAGTACAGGGCTGTCCCTGTATATCACATACTTTTCCTGTTGCAGTCCTCATAAAGCTGATTACTGACCTGGCTTCAGGAATAGACCCAGGAGTCAGAAGGCTGGATGGAGCGGACGGGAGAAGGATGGGCGCCCGGGGTTGGCTTTCCTTCTCGGGGGGGCAAGCTTCCAGGCCTGTTGTGCTACCTCTGGCAGAGGCCAAGGGAATCACCAGGAAAGACCTGCCTGCTTGCGTGGGAGGCAGGACAGACACTGGCGTCACTGCATGCCCTGTCTCCCAGGGTGTCACAATCAAAAATTCCAGTCCCCCGGCCATGACGCACCACTCCCGCTGCCACCAGTGTCCACTGGGGGGGTCCCACTCCCATAGTCCCACCCAGGGGGGTAAGCCTGGGCATGGTGACTCAGTGCGCGGGGCAGGGGCTGAGCTCCACTAGGACACTAGGGTCCAGACTCAAAAGTATAATACATAAAAAAAATCCAATTATTGCAATATTACTTTCAGTCTGTCATTTGTATTTTTAATTTGCAGAGTTTTCAGCAAGCATGAGAAGCGAGAGGCTCCTAGAAGCCCAATCGAGCGGTGTTAAGTATTATGGGAAAACTTCCCATTTTAGTGCGCTGATCCCACTATTACTGTACTGAACACAGCAGGGAGAGGGCATTTGTTTTAAGTTTTCATAGTGTCAGCATAAAGGTTTATGTTTAAAAGTATACATACAGGTAGTTTTAGATCTAGACAACCTGTACATGCAAAAACAATTTGGTAGTAGGAGAATATGCAACTATGTATCTGACGTGGAACCTATCAACGAGCATCCGCCCACAGGTATTATCCAAGATCTCAATAAATAAATAAATAAAGGACGTCCGGTGACATGACTGAGAAAATGGCTGCCTAGAGTCCGAGATGAGTACCCTACCCCCAATGTTTTTTTTCTCTGTTGCAGTTCATGCAATTGAGCAAAATCTCTTCAACATACCAGACGGAGGATCTTAATTACCAAGATGAAGCCAAACAAAGGAAAAATACTCCCTCACCGACCGCTGAACGATGACGGATCCTGTCCTGAACAGTCCAACTCCGAACAGTCCCAGGCCTCAGAAGCTGCACAGGCCACCAAAATAAAACAAAAGGATATACAGACCCCAGGGAAAAGGAAGATCAAACTAGAAACAGTATATAGTGAATTCTGGCATTCCAGGAAGACACAAACGGGGCCATGGGGAAATGTCAGAAGATATTACTAACACAGAACAAAGGAACCAATGACTCTGAGTGCCAAAAACCACATGGATAATACTGAAGCTTCATTAGAGGAGGTTACTGAAACACAAACCTACTTTATTGCATGACAGGAAGATACCAAAAATAAGGCAATATGCAAAAACATAAAACTTTATGGCCTTACAGAGAATTCTGAGGTAGGGACTTGCCAGAATTTTTGGCTACGTTTTTCCGGACAGACTTTGATCTCAGCCAGGAGTTCCCCATTCAAATAGAGCATATTCACAGAACCCTGGGGCTAAAACCCACAGCACCAGAAACCTGGTCAAGATCAGTAATTGTACGCTTTCTTAACTACGCAACCAAGGCCAAGATTCTTCTGTTAGTATGGGAAAAAACAATTGTGTACTATGGTCAGATGTGCATTTACTTTGACAATTACTATGATCCACACACCATGCAGCACCATCAAGCATATGCTCCCATACTGCAAGCCTTGAGATCCCAGCAAGTAAAACTGCACACACCCTACCCATCCCGTTTACTGGTACAATTTTACAGAGGGACAAAAGGGATACCTGACAACTGATGGAGCTCGCACAGGTCTGCTTACCCAGAGCATCCCTATTCCAGATAAAGCCTCTCCATGTTCAGCTCTTCCACCACAGCCTCCGCACTGGCAGTTGGCCCAGAGTATGAAGCAGCAACACAAACAGAATGCAGTGACCACGGCATCTGTAATGTCACACCTTCAGGCTTTTCACTGTGACCGTCCAGCTTCCTGAACTTGCTTTCTATAGTTGACATTTGAGGATTCGCCATTGGCTTGAGGAGGTGACCTGGGGAGAGGGATGGAGTGCCCATACTTTTGGCAGGTGAGGTTCAGGGTTGTTAACTCCCTCTCCTTAGTCTTGGAACTACTGCCATCACCATCTTGGGACAAGTGCTCCAGCACCCACTCCTCAAGTTACAGTCCTGAGCAGGAAAGCCTTCCGTAAAACTGCTGCTGTCATCCATCCCTGGGAGTGAGCACACCTTCCGTGTGACCCCTCTGGCTGAGGGTGACGCCACTGGAAAGCTTTTGGAACTTCCCTGCAACATGCGGGTCATGGTATATCTGCACAAGGAGATCCTCCTCTGCTCCTGCTGCAAGCCAGTTTGTTTACTTCTCTATTTAGTGCCATTAGAAATCAGAGGGTGCCCCGCTTCCCTCTTGTTCTCCCCACCCACTGCTCCAGTGTCTGAGCCCTGCTTCCATGGCTCCAATACAGGACTCAGACCCTTTTCTCTAAGGAACATGCTGCCTCCTGAATGGTAAGGCGATGGGCCAATAAGTTCAGACTTTAACAGTTTAACAAATGATAAATATATTAACTGCACTGTTCACAGTCAGTTTGAACTGCAGCATGGCTGATCCTGTCTTGCAATTCTACACTTTCTTTTATAGTGGGACAAGCAATAACCATTAGACCTTCTGTCAGTCCAACTGAGGGTCTATCTGTTTAACTGACTGGACTGACCCATATCCTAAGGCTGATAATAGTACTGCATAATGTTTTCTTTGCAACACCTTTTCCAGACTAAGCTGACAACTAACATCCTGAAGGGATGCAAGGGTGGAACTTTGAGATCAGGCACTGGACATATAACCCCCAGGTGGCACTATCCCAAGGGCTACTATCCCTGCCTGCTTAACTGCTAACAGGTTGAGGGGCCTAGGTTCTATGGCGGGTGCCTCCACCCACAGGTCAGGGTTTACAGTAGTTAGACTGACTTGGTCACAGCCCTCTGAGACACTGAGACCCCTTTTATTCCTGCAGTGACCCACACTGTACACCATGAGTACCTTCACTATTCACACTTACCCCCTGGACTGGTTCGATCAACTTGACTCTGGAGACCCCCTGTAAAACAAGATGATGCAATACAATAGACACAGTACAATACTTTATCATAAACAAATACCTCAGTCAGTGTAACTCTGCTGAAACAAACAGATCTGATTTATTTAAGGGGCTATAACAAGGACAAGGGGAAATCAGGTTAATTAGATTTGATACATTAATAATCACAGTACTGTGCACATACTCAGAGTCCCAAAATGTCACTTTACTGGGTACCAAGGATGGTGGGGGCTAGCCAGGATCAGTGCAGCTGGTGGGGTCCTGTGATGGAAAACACTTGCACAATACCCAATTGTAATCCGGAGCCAGTTGGCTCAGTTCATGAAGAAAGAAAGGAAGGAAGGAAGGAAAGAAAAGAAAAAAAATCAGATGAAACACTTGCAATTAAATAGACAGATGGCAGGGAGCTACCCTGATTTGCACTCACACACTCGATGCTGGGAACTGGCACCGAGGGGGTCATGGATTGCCAGACGCCCTCACACAGCAGGGGGATGAAATTCTACAAGCAGGCACACAGCTTCAGTCAGCCACGGATTCAGTCCGCCTGCATGCAGTTGCCTTTCCGTCTACACACAAGGGACAAGAGGACTCGTTTAGCCGTCATTCACAAGCACTCCACACATTTATATGTAAAGGAATTACTATACCAGCTGCTCTCAGGTCCGATCGCGCTTCTGCTAACCCGGGAGTTCACACTGCAGCTTCACTTTCCTGACAGATCGAGTGCGATTAAGCAGTTTCTCCAGTCCTCTACAGGGTGAGCCTGGTTCCCAATTGTTCAGCCTCTCTTCTTCTCGGTAGCTGCAGATTCAGTCAATTTTACAGCAATCGCCCCTGACTTTAAGACTCCACACACACGCTTCCCATCCGAAACTCTGTGGCATGAAGCTCGGAGCTCTTTCCCGGTCACAGTCACCACAGATCTGCCTTCCAGACACAAGACAGGGCATTCCATTCAGGCGCCACCCAGTTCAGTTGGTGGATTTGGTTGTCAATCACTCAAAACTCCCCCTACTGGTGTAAATAGGTGCCAAGATCCAGAACTTCACTTCCCAGAATTACTAGCTATATTTCTTATGGCAAGCCGGCTCCCAAGAGAGTCCTGATCCTGGCAGATCCACTTAAACTCCATTTTAGATGCCCCTCCTTGTCTGATTGGATCTATTCAGCAGTTCAGATCCAAAATGGAGGGGCAAAACACACAGAGTCCCAGCTGCAAGAAAGGCAGGTTAGAAAAATTACATTTCCACTAATACTCTAAATGATATGGGGCAGCCAGTTACATCTCTGATAAGTGCTTACTCTGCTCCATAGCGACAGCAACAGCGGCGGGCGATTTGTCAACCGCTGGTAGGGACTCGAGCAGGGAAACACACAGTCTCCCCACAAACTAATCATGCCTGCAAGCAGACAGCTCTTAAAGAGGCAGTGCCAGAGGCTCTAAAAGCACTCACAGATAAACAGCTTAAACGCTGAACACCACTCAAGCTAGGAGCGCTCAGCGAGCTCCTGGAAGACTTTGGAACCCCCATTTGCAGGAGGTTACAGACACCTCTGTCAAGGGATGTTAACATCAGCACTTGAAACCTTAACAGAAAAAAATTCAGGTCCAGACTTGAAATATAAATCCAAACATCAGCAAAGTCAGACCAAGGTCGATAGAAACATGAGCTTACCTGCCCCCAAGCACGACTCAGAATGAGTCTTCATCGAGGGTGAGAAATAACTGGCTAGTGATGACCCTATATACTGGGTCCAAGCAATTAAATTGCAAACACATGGTACAATTAAAGAGGTCATTCAAATTAAAAGAAAAATGAATTCTCCACATATGACACTAGGTGGAGCTGCTCTAAGTGCTTTTACCAATCATTATACATCAGTGTCAAATAAGTTACTATAAAATTCATAGAGGAAAAACAACAAAGATCAAACCTCCAGCTAGGCAAGGCAATATCCCATACAAGGCAACTCTATTACAAGACCTTCCATGTAAATGAAAAAGGACAGCCAGATGAAATGGAGAAAAGCCTGAAAGGAGATGCAAACAAGAGAGATATTGATAAAGTAATAACAATACAAATAATGGTTACAATCTATATTATTAACAACAATATGTAAAACAGCAATAACACTGCAGGAATGCGTTAGCTCAGATTACTATAATTTACTGCATTTTACAATCGTTTGAGGAAAGGTTTAAGGTCCAATTTCTCATTTAATCCAATGGACTTGACACTTCGTAGAATATAAATCCACTTACTCTCCCTCTGTAACAGTAGATGAGGTCTATCACCACTATTCTTAAGTGGTAGTACATGTTTCAGCCCTAGAAATCTCAGATCATCAGGTTTAGACTCATGCACTTGGGTAAAGTGTACCCCAACGGGAGTGCCCTGTTTATTATTAACAATGGAGCAAACATGCTCTTGTATTGTCTGTTTCAGCGGTCTAACAGTTTTACCTACATACACCTGCTTGCAAGTGTACCAAAGTGCATACACCACATAAGGTATATCGCAAGTAATAAGTTCCCTAATCTCAATCCTGATATTCTCAAATTTAGGGTGTATGAAACATTTTGTTGGCATGCCATATTTACAGATGTTGCACTGGTTACATTTATAGTAACCATTAGGCCATTTAGGTAACCATGTGGTATAACTTCTGGTAGACTTTGGGTTCTATTGTGAATCAGTTTGTCTCTCAAGTTATTGCCACTACTAAAGGTTATTCTAGGTCAGTGACCTACAGACATACCTATTCCACAGTCTCCCAAAAGAATAGGCCAATTTCTATGTAGAATATTACCAATTTGTCCAGCAATATGACTGAACTCAGTTATAAAAGTACATGGTTATGTGTGTGTGTGCACACGAGTATTACTGTCAGCATCTTTAAGTAGATTTTCTCTATCCATCTCTAATACTTTCTCCTTAGTATGAATTAGTAGATCCCTGCTGTATCCTCTTTCTTCAAACCTCAGTAAAAGTTCTTCAGTTTGTTTATTAAATTCTATTTCTGAGCTGCAATTTCTTCTAAGTCTTAAAATTTGCCCACAGGGTATTGAGTCCTTGAGGCTGCGGGTGAGCATTACTGGCAAGCAGCAGCGAATTAGTAGCTGTGGTTTTCTTAAGCAGGATGTTTCAATTTTGTTATGTTCTGTCCTAAGTAGAAGGTCTAGAAATGTGCTTTGAGTGGAATCAGTATTGTAGGTGAATCTCAAATTGTATTCATTATTGTTTAGCCACTTCATGAAGTCAAAATACCTTCATTGTTCCCTTCCATATACACAACACAGCATCAATAGAACAATGCTAGTATATAATATTATTACAGTAGGGTTGTGTCACGAACACGTTATTTCTTTCCCAGAGGACCAGAAATAAATTAGCATAGCTGGCACAGCTGCAAACCCATTGTTGTGCCACATTTCAGAAATAATAATCACCCTGAAATTCAAAGTAGTTATGTGTGAGCAAAAATTCGGTGGCCTCTAGGATAAAGTCATGTGGGATCTTATCTGTTTTGATGGTTCCTCCATCCAAATTGTACAGCTTCAACTCCTGGTGATGTTGAATTGATGTGTGAAGAATTTAACATCAATCCCAATCCATTTAAAGTTATTGCTTCACTCAATATCTTTTACAATATTTAGTATGTCTTTACTATCTTTAATATAGGATGGGAGTTCTGAAACCTTAAATTTTAAGAAGAAAAATCAATAAATGTCCCCAATTTTGAATGATGGAATTACAACCTGACACAATGGGCCTGCCTGGTGGACCTGTTAGACTTTTTGTGGATTTTGGGTAAAATATAAAAGCTGGGAGTAGTGGGGTTATCTTACCAAATAAGTCTTACTTTTCTCAGAAATAGAGCCTTTGTCTGCAGCATTTTTATTAAACAAAAAGCTCTTTTGAACTTTAAAGCAGGGTCAGTTTGAAGCTTGCAATATCTGCCATCATTCAAAAGTTTGTGAATAATGTCACAGTAATGATCAGTGTCCAGCACCACAACACTCCCCTTTGTAACATGGCAAAATCAACAGTACAGAAAAGGAGGACAACAATTGGTTAAAGGCATCATGTGGTACATGAGCAACACAGCATTATGGCACGATAATGCCATGTTGCTATGAAGTACAACAAGCAGCCAGAGGGAAAAGTAGCAGTGTGGAAGAAAAGGAAATGTAAAAAGCGTAGAAATGAAGTTTAGTAACAGCAAGTAGGTAGGCCAAGCGATCAGTAGGACAAATAGAACAGATGCATAGTAGGGAGACAGCGAGCAACCAGAAGCACATTTAATTTGAAGACGTTCACCGTATATGGCACAGTGAACTTCAATTATGCAGTAGACTCGATGGAGAGTGAAAACAGAACAGACTGGGCAAATACAAGATGTGGAATGCAGCAAGTAGTGCAAAGAGAACTGCGACAGGTTAAAAAAATGCAATATTCGAGCAGACACCGGAAAAAGTTATATGCAAATGAGACAGGAAGGTTCACGGCGAAGGAGTAAAACGAGGGAATCGCGGTCCTCCTAAGAAGCATAACAAAGGAATCGCCGTTAGAAATGTAAAAAAATTGTATACCAATGGTTAAGCCATAGAGGAATGTACTACTGTGCAAAAGTATCCAAAACACATACTGTATGTATGTAAGAGAGTATAGCATTAAGTGTTAAAAGTAACAGTAAACTAAACTGTATAACTTCAATAGAGTCATGGTGTAATTCATTACAGCAGTAGAAACACATGTGTGACCTCGAAGCCCATAGCAAGACCATGTTACAAGAGCATTAATCCACTCTGAAGGTGGCATCTAATGGGGAATTAATGCATGGTTGGTCCGCACAACGGTCCCAACCATGCATTCAATTTCTAATAAATGCCACCTTCATTGTGGATTAATGCTACTTGTCTGCTGGTTTGATTACAACAGACATTTGCAGAAAGGCTTTCTAGCGGCGTTCTTTCATTTTTAGTTAGGTTGAAATACTTAGGGCTGAGCATTTTCTAGAACTTCCTTAACGCTACGAACTGTTTTTCAAATACCTGTATAGTGGGGTTTAATACTTTCGGACAAAAGGTAGAAACACCAGTAAATCTTCCCTTTCTAAGACTTGAAATATAGTGAGCAGCATTTAGTACAGTGTTACCTGTGAGCTGGGGCTGGGAGGTCAAAGATTGTTCTCAACCTGATTTGGGACAAACACATTTTCATCCCTAATTGTGTTTAAAATACCATTTTGTGACCTCAAATCAATATTCACATTCAAAGTCAAGTTACCTGTGGGTTGAGACTGGGAGGTCAGAAGATCATTCTCCACCTGGTCTACAGAAACATTTTTTTTTCAAACAATTTAAATTTAGAATTAACATTATCTGGCCCCAAGTCCATAGACTCATCATAATCAGTGTTCTCAGTATTTGTTGCTTGCATAGCATCGTCTTGTGAAGTCAAGATCAATAATTCCAAGTCCTCAGAGTCATCAGATATCTCTGGTAAAGCCCCCATAGTTGCAATGTTCTGTTGTTGTGAAAAGAAGGTTCTAAGTTTTATTTTGGGAAGAATTTATGCAAGTCCACAAAATGTTACGTCACTGACAGAAGGAGTAGGCACAGAGTTCAGTCCCTTTTGTAGTACTGTAATTTCGGTGTTTGTAAGGGGGTAGCTAGAAAGGTTCACAACCTGTAGCTTATGTCCTTGATCCTGGTCTTCAATGCGCTTTCTATTTTTGAGGGCTCTTCGACCGCCCCTCCTGACTCTCCTTGTCTTTCTGCCCCTTGCACTTGAATATCTACTACAGCACCTCAGTTCTGGTCTAAAAAAGGTTTCCTATTAGCCCCACTTTGTTAGGTAGTATTTTCTTTCCACTACCATGATTTTTGTTTCTTTTATTGGACTGCAAACGAACTCTGGAAGTCCCTACTGACTTGAGCGTTTTCTGGCCCATTCAATTATGTTGCCCTTTTGTAGTCAGTCTTATCCCTGAGTAATTTACTTGTCTTTTTCAATTATATCAGGTTCATATTTCTTTTATTTGTTTCTAAGTTTGAGTCCAACTCTTCGAACTCCGGGTTATTTCTGAAGGTGGCTATAAGCAGTTTAGCCTCCTGTAATTCTTTAATCAAAGTGTCGTACCCAATTTCAACAAATTTAATCAGAAGCTCCAGGAGAATTTTGGAACACTCGCTAGCCGCTCGTATCCAGTCCTCTTTAAATGGAAATTCATCTAAGCCATTTGAGGGAGAGATCTGGATAAGTAATCTCCTCAGCGCTAAGCCTCTCTCAATGTATTCTTCTGAAGTTGAAATACTGTAGGTTAAGTAAATTTCTTTTTGTACAAGCTTTTCAAACGTCTTAAATGTTGACCTGATAGTTTTGGCAGTTGTAGCAGTGTTCAGTGTTGTTGTGGATTTGCTTTCTCCCCCTTGTAGTCTCTCTCTCTCACTCTTCTCTGGCGTGCATTCGGGTCATCCAATTCTTCCCAGGAATACCCAACTGCTCCACTTATGTTTGCATTGCTAGTTTCTGCTCGCTGCATTTTAGGTTGGAAAATA
This sequence comes from Neoceratodus forsteri, assembly GCA_016271365.2. Classification (NCBI taxonomy): domain Eukaryota; kingdom Metazoa; phylum Chordata; order Ceratodontiformes; family Ceratodontidae; genus Neoceratodus; species Neoceratodus forsteri. The sequence goes on from CM057459.1 coordinate 984,404,366, forward strand.
TATCTCCCATTTTATTTCACCTCCAGCAAAATTGCAGAAATGGCGGGTGAAAGAAAACCAGCCGTAAGCACAATAGTTCTGACACAGAACCCGATGTGTCCCATTTAGACACCCGCCGTCTGCAGCACAAAAAGGCAAAAGAGACAAACACAGCAAACAAGGTGGTGCTGCGATCGGTGAATTCAGGCGGTGCTAGTGAATTAAGGCAGCCAGCCCACAAAGCACAGTCAAGGGGTGTTAACACCAGCACTCGAAACCGTAACAGAAAAAAATTCAGGTCCAGACTTGAAATATAAATGTAAACGTATTTAATTTAGCAAAGTCAGACCAAAGGTCCACAGAAACAGGAGCTTACTTGCCACAGCACTTCGACTCAGAATGAGTCTTCATCGGGGGAGAAATAACTGGCTAATGTTGACCCTATATACTGGGTCCAATCAGTTAAATTACAAACACATGGTACAAATAAAGGTTGTTCAAATTAAAAAAAAAAAGGAATTCTCCACATATGACACTAGCTGGAGCTGCTCTAATAAAGGAATAATGCCTGACAGGGTGGGAGTTATGCTGGGATAACATCCCACCTCGGGTGGTTGGGTCTGAGGCCACCGGCCGGCGTCAACACCGAGAAGGGATGTTATCCAGCATAACTCCACCCTGTCAGGCATTATTCTATTATATAATGGCTTGTTGTTTTATAATAAAAATATTTTAAAGAATGTTTTTGTTAGTGTGTAAACATATTTTTGTTTCTTAAGAAAGAGGAGGTCATCATGTGGTCATCCATATCCAAACAATCAGCAGGGATGTTATGCCAGGATAACATTCCTGCTGTGACAGTCAACTGACCAATCAGAAGCCAGGATTCTTTCTTGCCATTGTATAATAAGCGCTTTTTTTCCATTCATTATACATCAATGTCAAATAAGTGACTCTATAGAAATTCATAGAGAGAAAAAACTAAAAAGACCAAACCTCTAGCTAGGGAAGGCAATATTCCAAATTGCAAGGCAACTCACTGGATACCACTGCATGGTTTTCCTAACCTAGTTTAAATCAAAAGCCTACATATTTTCATCAGTGTAGCATTAATTGCTGTGTGGTTTTCATAGGGTTCTAAGGATCCAACCCCTTATGTAGATGCAGTTTAATTTCTCCAGTACTCTACTTTCCCAGGAATATACAATGGTACTGAGCTTTCTTGCTCCCTGCCCACATACAGCCAGTTAAATGAAGGGCCTGCGTGTGCCAGAGGCCTGATGACTTATGCCTGGGATAACCCCAATAGGCACTGTTCTTTATGCATATCTTGTTGTCCATTCCAGTCGAAGGGCATCTAAGTATACCATATAACATGTATGTGGGAGGGCACTCCCACCACCACGGCTCCCAACCAAAGATTCAGAAGTCCGGGGGATAGCCAGGAATGGATGACAAGGACCCCTGGTGCTACTGTTGTTTCTAGCCCACAACCCCTTTTTTCTTTTTTTCCTGCCAATATATTTGTATTGATTTTGGAACACAGTTGTCCTGTCGGAGGCCCAGGACCTCCTTGATCCAGGATCCTTCTCCTGCACTGGAAAGGGCTCAGAGGTAAGAAGCCTTCTTCCGGGGTTTTCTGCACAAGTACTGAAACATTGACTCTGACGGCAGATAAGGACCGCTTGGCCCACCCAGTCCTCTTATTTCTCTACCTATTGGATAAGCTGCAGATCCTAGTTAACCAACAGCCTATTTCTTCCTACCCCTCACCAGAATTGCCTTATATCTGTCCCATGCATTCTTTGAATTCCCTCACTGTTTTTGATCCCACAACCTCCTCAGGAAGGCCGTTCCATGCGTCCACCACCCTTTCTGTGAAAAAAATACTTCCTCACATTGCCCCTGAGCCATCCCCCCGTCTTCAAATTGTGTCCCCTTGTTCTTGCACATCTCTTTTTCTGAAAGATGCTACCCTCGTAGAGTTTGTTGATTCCCTTGAGGAACTTAAAAGTTTCTATCATGTCCACCCCTCTCCCTCCTTTCCTCAAGGGTATACATATTAAGCTCCATTACTCTCTCTTCGTATGGTTTTTGTTGCAGACAATGCATCATTTTAGAGTCCCTCTTCTGGACTGCCTTCGTCCTGTCTATGTCTTTGCAGAGATGAGGTCTCCAGAACTGCACGCAATACTCCAGATGGGGTCTCACCAACTGTCTGTACAGAGGGATAACAACTTCCTGTTTTATACTGCCGATGCCTCTCCCTATATTTCCCAGTATCCCCCCTCCACTGCCTTCTCACATTGCTTGCACCTTGTCATTCTGTTGGAAGCCACTTTGTACATAGTTCTTTGATTACTTTGGCCATGAGTAGTGGGGCCTTTCTTGGTTGGTGCCCAGGTGCTCCTGGTTGGAATCTGGAACCTTCCCTCATGGTTCCTCCCAGATTGTTGTTTCCCATTTCCCATCCCTCCTCCCAGTACTTCATTTTTTTTTTGGGTGGGGGGTACTCGGAAAGGGGTCTTTGTTTAACATGAATTTAAAAAAAAAAAAAAACGAAGCAGAGACAAATGGCATTTCAAAATGATTTTATGGATGCAGGATACTGTAGGGCTTTCCAGCAGGCATTCCTTGGCAGATGGGTCTGGGAAAGAAACCTTGTGAGCAGGCTGTCCCTGCTGCAGTGGATCCTACGGATGGACAGCTTGCCTGTGGAACTTTTCAGGGGCCCTTTTTTAGGAAGTGTCATCTTGGCCATGTTGTGTGCCCTTCCTTCTGCAGTCACAACCTTGTTTTTTCTTCAGGTCCAATGGCTATCCAGTGATGATTTTTCCCAAAATATAATGGATTGAATAGCCCTGCACAGAGGATGAGGTTTATTCATTACTCAAGACAACACCCAGCAAATCTGTACCTCATTCAGGAAACTCAATTGTCTGCACTGAAACACTCAAAACTAAACTGGGAGTGCAGATACACAGTTCATGCTTCCTCTTACCCCAAGGGTAAATGTCCCGGAGCTATTATTATGATCCCTTTTACCACCCCTTTGAGTTATAACAAGCCTACCAGGCAGCTGACTCTGGCAACCACCTCCCTCCTGGTCCTCTGCCACTCTAGCTGTTATTCCCAAACCAGAAAATGATCCACTTTCTCCCTCCTACTATCATCCTATTTCCATTTTTAAATGTAGATTACAAACTATATATGGCCATATGGACACATAGGTTGGACTGCATTCTTCCTTCCTGATTCATTTCGACCAGACCAGTTTTATTTGGAAACATCAAACAATGGATAACATCAGGCAGACTCACCTGCTGGTAGAATATATACATATGAGACAGATTCCCATTCACCTGCTAGGTTTAGACCCCGGAAAGGCTTCTAACAGGGTGTCCTGAAACTTCCTCTGGGTCACCCTGTAGGCCTTCAGCTTCCCCGTAGCATTTATTTCATGACTACTGGTCATATATCTTAACCCATGAGCCTATTTAGTGGTTTGCTTTCCTCCCTTATCACCCTACAAAGGGGAATTAGACAGGGGTCCTTTGTCCCCCCCCTTGTTCACTCTTTATATTGAACCCTTGGCAGTAGCTTTAAGGAGCAACTGGAAGGTAAAGTGTGTGCCGCTTGGAGGTATGGAATACAAGGTGACTCTTTATGAGGACGATGCCCTTTTACCCTGCTAAACCTGGATAATTCCATGCCAGTAGTCTGGTTTGACTTACAGAATGTCTGCCAACTGGCTAGACTACAGATGAATCTCCATAAGACAGAGGTCCTAAAGTAGGTGGGAAATATAGGGCAGACTAGCTGGGCCAAGAGGTACTTATCTACTGACAACTTCTATGTTTCTATGTCCTTTTGCATTATTTCCCAGCCCCATCATGCAAGCATGAACTACCTCTGAAATGGCACAGTACTAGGACAAAATACTTTGGGATCGTCATTCCAAAGGACCTTGATAATCTTCAGCTTTTAAATTATGAACCCCTTACGATCGCTGTGATGGAAGATCTGCTTCAATGGGGACAGTTACCACTAACCTTCATTGTGTAAGGGGCTTACCTTGAGTGTCTCCCTGGGCTCAAGTAATGCCCACTGCCTAGCTGACGTCCAGATGGAAAAAGTGAATCCATGTACAATGATGTTGTGATGTTGTCTTGCGTTGAGTGTGCAGAGCCATGCCACCGCACTGTCTCTTTAAAAAAGTCCAGCTTGTGTATAGTGTACATAGCCTGGTCTGGGTCTAAGTAAATCAAGGTTCACGACCAGCCAGGCCCAATTCTGATTAATTCCATTCAGCAGTTGCTCAATCAGGGTTCATTTCAGACATTTGCCCATGTGGAACACTGACCCACGAGGCATACAAAGTGGGGGTTAAATGAAAGAAATTATAGGTCATATTGTTTAACTGAGCTCATATTCTTAAAGCAGCAGTGGAAAACCATTAGAACTGTGAGCCACATTGTTCCCAGAGGATAAGAAAAGGTGGATCAAAATTAAAAACTGTGTGACATTTGTCACAAGCCCCCGCTCAAAAATGAACCCTGCTCAATAGTGCCAAGGGAGCCCTTCAAAGTCCTGTAAATGTTTATCTCTAAATCCTTAATGTTATTGTATGAATGAGTTGTTTACATTAATTATTTATTCCTCCACTATGGGAGCCACCATGTTTGGTCCAGGACTCAGTGGTTGGACCAATCAGAACCATGGGGTCCTAATTACAGTGACTTGTGGGAAAAGCTGTGAACTTTCGTGTTGGCGCCTACATTCTACCAACAAGAGCTCTCAGACTGTGACTGACAGTAAAGGTAGCCAATCAGAGTACAGAAATCCTGGTATTCTGTTAAGACTGTTTTGAACAAAGAGTTCAGCTCGAGCCACCGAGAAGGAAGCAGCCTGTGTGTGTTGGCTGAGAGAAACCGCAGGGGAAAGGCCCGTTTTGCCTCCCTGCAGGACTTAAATGCTTGCAGACTGCCTAAACACAGAAAAGAGTGGTTCAACTCAAGCTCTGTAAGAATCGGGAGCTTGTTGTGGTAAGCTGAAAGCAATCGCAGGGAAATTTGGCTTGCCTTGCCACCCTGCTGGACCTAAGCCGACGAAACACAGCACCGGAGAAAGCAATCCTCATCTATCCTAACAGAGTTCAGAGACTTTGGTGCTGGAATAAGCGTTTTGCTTGAAAAACAGGGCAGCTGAAAGAATTGCAAGAGGATTTCTCAAACTAAGGGCTCCAGTGCCATTTGGAGCCTGTGATTGCTGCGTTGGTCTCCTGCCATGTTTGGAAAAGGAGGAGACCTGTTGCCAGTCTTTCCTTTCTGTTTCTTACCAAAGTTAAGCCGGCCAGCTAGCTGCAAGTTAAGTGATTTTTCCACTCTGCATACAAAACCGAACTTCATGTGTAGGGCCTGTGCCATCCGTGGCCCTGATGACTGTTCCTGTACCAGATCCACCGGCTTCCTGGCAAGAAACCAGCCTCGGGGAGTCAGCCCCTGCATAAATGCAAGTCGCAGGTTGTGGCCACCTGCAGGCAAAGGCCATGAAACGGAGGTGAGTCGTGCCTGCCCCAGTCCCCACCAGCATCCTGGAAAGCCATGCCAGCAAATTCATGAGGTCTTCATCCTGTTCTTCAGTCTGTCTGGGTGCAGTGAGTAGTATCAGGGTAGCCCCCTTCGTCAACCAAATAACTGTTTGTGCCATCTGATTAGCCTAAGTAGTCCTGTAGTTACAGGCCATCTGGTCAGGAATTACAATTGCTTCACTAAATACAAAGTGCTTCATCTGTCTAATAATACCCTTCTCTCCATCAAGGGTCCTAACCACCTGCAACGCCAGCCTAACTGCAGTAACGCTTCAGGTCTGCACCGAACGACATTCTGGGTACCCAGCAGCTGTATAAACTGATTAATTCAGAGGCAGATTTAATGATTACCAATTGCCACTTGTTTAATTACAGTACCACACTCATTAGCCTAAATTTTCACCCCCTCCCTGTGTTCAGTCCCTTGAATAAACCTGATTTGTTTTTGCATGTTAACAGAGTCTATGAGCATATTATCGTTGAGGGACAAAGGCAAAAGTAAATCTACAATGTGTGTGCTGGTTAACTGTTCATTGCAGGGGCACGGTGTATGCCGAAGTCCAGACCCTATTGGTAAGTGGAAAGCTGGCGAGCATATTATTAGCAGCAGCCATTAAATGTGGTATTACAGGCAAAGTACCATTGCTAAATTTCAGTCTGTGTGTTGGGGCACTAGCTGGCAGTGTGGTAGGTATAGCTTCCCAGAGGGCTGTACTGATTGGCTAAGTTACCCACTTAAGCATTACTCTCAGTGGAGGCACCATAATCATAGTTCTGCTGCTGACAGGACAGACACAGCAACCATAGTTTCCAAACTCAGGCCCCTCAACTTGCGACCAGAGAAGCAGGCAGGGGTAGTGCCATGGTATAATGGCCATGGGAGTTACAATTGCCAGAATAGAAGTTATTCAGATGAATAGTTTACATAATTTATTGCATCTTTTCAGACCCTCGCACTGTTTCCTGCAGCCTATTACTTTACATCATGGAATAAGTTAGTATTAAGATTTATATGGGTGGACATTGGCCCCATATTTGTTATTCCCTGCTACAATTACCACTGTCAAAGGATGGGGTTAATCTACCAAATCTCTGGATCATTCCTCAGGTTTCTCAACCATGGAAGAATACTGATTTTGTGATTAATGACCTATTTGATATTGGCTTGCATCTCATTGCTAATCAAATGGCATCTCTGCAGCTGGTGCAATATGCTTACTTCATGGCCAAGAATGCTTAAAGTGTGGTACCAGCTCAAACGACTATCTAAACTGGCCCAGATGTTTTTATTTCTGCAGAGTCCTGGCAGTAGATGGCAAACTCCTTCCCATCCAAATTGACCCCACCTTTCAACGATGGAGACAGTTAGGACGTACTTACATTTACCAATTTTTAGATACTTGGGGTGTTCTTCCCTTTGAGACCATTCAACAAACCTACAACCTGATGGCTTGAAACATTTCCGATATCTTCAGGCATGTACATATCTTCTACACAAACAGCCAGATCCTACACACCTTCTTGACCCTGCCCCACAATGGCATCAGTCAATACCATAGCGGTAAATACAGCATCAGCATTCAAGCGCTGTTTTAAACGCCTAACAAAAACGCTAAAAGCACATTTAATCATAATGCCCAAACAGCAATCTTGATCCTGAAACTGAAATCTCTACACTAATTTAAAACCTTAGTGGATCACTGCTTAAACAAGCACAAGATAGCGGTAATACAATGGACATATATTCACCCAGAAAGTATGAAGACCAGATCTCACTTTAAATGGGATGAAAAATACTAAAATACCTGGGTATATGTCCTGCAGGATACTGAACAACTGAATAAGAAAAATTGCTCCCTGGCAGCTAATGCCCTAGTTCTGACTAGTAAGGTGGATGCGATACTCTATCCAAGTCTACCTTTGCCATAGCTGACGTTTCTGGAGACAGAGATAAAAGCTGCCGTCTTACCAGACAGAGAGACAACCATAACGCTGCACAAAAATATGTTTGCATTCCGTTCCGATTTATAAAATATAAGCTAAACTGTGTCAAAACGTTATATATTTTTGTTAATATTTTGTAGGTTTTTCCCTTTTTTGCTCGTCCCATGCAGCGTCAGGGCACTGGCGTATATATGTGTGTGGAGGCATCGCGCACCAGGCACTGCGGAACTCCCCACCCTCTAGCCCCCCTTCCCCACCACTGGACCTCAACCCAATGGTGGTGATGAAACTATGAAAGGGACAGCGTCCTCCCCAGGAAAGTAGAGATGCCAACAGGCAGCTCAATCCTGCTCCTACCCTCCCTCCCGGCGGCTCCTGATGACTGGAGGGCGTTCCCAAACTCGGGTGACCAGCGTGGCGCAAGGTAAGGCTAGATGCCTCAACCCTCTCACGCCGGGCTGGCATAAATGTTACATTTTAAATGTTTTCAAATACTCACTTTAAAAATTTGCTGAATTAAGTTATAAGATTTTTCAAACCCCACTCCCCAAAAAGTCAGAGAATTGGGGAAAAACATTTTCCTCTTGTCTTTTATTGGGACAGCAGTTGCAGCCACAAAATTTAAAAATACAATAGTTAAAGAGAGTGACTTTACGAGGAGCTAGCAGTAACACATAGTGCTCAGGAATACTGTGACTACAGCAGGTGAACTAGGGGCGGTGACAGACAGTACTGACTGAGGACTCTGAACTTTCGTCCCTGAAAAGTGTTATATTGCAAGGAAAGCAAGTAAGTAGTGATAATACATGTCGAGAGAATGAGGCTGGGGCAGAATTGTCATTCTTACACTGGGTGTGAGACAGAGAGATTCACTGCTGGCAGCTGCTGAGAAAGCGGAACAGACTGTGGGCTCTATGGTGGGAGTGGGGACAGGAAAAGTAGGTTGTGGGGATTTACAGACCCAGAAGATTAAAATCTAGATTTCTTCCTCCAGTTGGAAAAGTCCATTCATCCAAAGGGCACACAGCAAAACTTAAAAATACAACAGTTAAAGAAACAAAACTAAAAAAAATGCAAGTAGCTGAATAGATAATCTTTATATAGGGACCCTATTAGTTGGGTGGTGTCTTTCTTTTTTATCAAAAGGTAGTTTAAAGTTTTTTAAAAAGTTCTGAAAATAAGCCCCATGGACTTGTATGGAGGCGCTTCCCCCATGCTCTCCCTGGTACCACGTCACAAAATGGGGGAAAGCGGGGGCGGAGCAAGCAGTCTAGGAAGTGGGAAGGGACTGGCTAGCTCGCAGTTTGGAAAAATTACGATCCCTTCCCAAACTTTAATCAGTGAGTAGAACATTTTTATTTTTACACAGCGGGGCTATCGCCGCCCCAAGCCCAAAATGTGATTTCACACATTTCCTTTAAATTCCTGATTCCCCTGGCCACTTGGCTTAAGTTCGTGTTGCCTGCACTAAATATTACCTCTTACAATGAGTGAAAGGAATTTGCCTGAAAGTGTTGATCTCGATATTTTAATGCCCCCTCCCCACTGTGCTAATGAAGTTCGTGCCATCGCAGTATGTACAATGCCGGAAGGGCTATGGCCAGTTCCAAACCAACCATTTGCATATATTGTGGTCTTGTCCAATTTGGTACCGAGTCAATATGTTGAAAAAAAACACACAACATTAACAGCACACAGAACAACAGCTACTAGGTACAGAATGCCGCATGAAACAAATTGTGCAGAGTGGTGGCAGTAACTCTGTAGCTGTTGCAGAGGATAAGACCTCTGCTGGAGGAGGGTCCGCCGTGCAGCTGACGTGGCTCAGGGAGTAAAGCCATTGGCAGTGAAGGACAGTGGAGTGGCTGCAGATTGGAGTTCTATTCCCAGTCCAGTTTTTTTTTTTTTTTACTTGTATTCATTTCAGTGCAATTGCCGATACCCCCCCTCCCCCCATGTGAGTTTCACCCTGTCCCAGAGTTGTCTCGCCTCCTGGAGTAGGTTATTTTTATAGTGGGGGGTTCAGGGGGTGCAACCCCACAGAATGGGGGGGTGCGGAGGGCAGACCCTTCACAAAAAAAACAGTAATTTACTGTTTGCTTTCGAGATTACTACCACTCAGCCTTTTTACTGAGCGGTATATCTGTCGCCGCTGTTTTGACAGCGCAGTATAGTGCCGTGCTGTTTTTGTTTGCGACAGAATGACCCCGTGCTGTCCAATTCTTACCCCTTAGTGGGAGGCTACAGCGGAACAACTGAAAGAAGTGCTAGGGTCTCACAACTGGCTTACTCCAGTGTTCGTTTTGCAGTCTATTCCTCCCCTGGATGTCCATCTCCCCCCTAAATTGTTGATTTATACGTACTGTACATTCTAGCAGCTAAAAAGGTCATTACACACCTCTGGGTGACCTCTGCTCCAATGGCACATCTGTGGCACACAATAGTTGGTGAGATCTATGCAACAGAAAGGATGATGGTGGACACTTCATGACAGATCTGTCCAATTTTCCGCTAAGTGGCAGTCCAGGGTGCTGTATGTTTCAGGTATAGACCATGACTTTGCTCCCTAGAAGGGTTTTTGGAATAACCCCAGCATTTCTAATCCATTGCAAGAGAGAGGTGCAGGCATTACAGGGAGATGTTTGGTCCAGATTAAATTATACTAAGGTGGCTGCAAGGGGAAGGGGTTGGCCTGGTTTGGCCTAAAAGCTACTTGTAATTCTGTGAATGTTTGGGGGTGACCTTGTAATTATTATAGTGCATGTCCTAACAGTAGTGCACAATATTGGCTTTCATGGACGGTCTGTCAGAATATGCACCCATATCTGTACAATGATGACTGTCTCTTTATGCTTCAGTATTTTTTTTTTTTACTTTCTATTTATTATCAAGTAGACAAACAAAACAGACTACATTCTCCATAAATTAAAAAAAAAAAACAGCAACAAGTGCCATTACAAGTACTACATGGATGCAGATTGAAACATCCTGCAGTCTTGTACAATAGGAGTTAGGAAACTAGAAAATGAATAGCAGTACCATTCAGTCCTAAATAATGCCAGCTGCTTCAATGGCCATGGTTGTATCTATAATGTAGAATGCAGAGGAAAAGCAAGAATACTTATAAAAGTGCTAATAACCATAAACACATACGGTAATATTATCAAGGAAATTAGACTTAGTTTCCCATAACTCAAATGCAATATCAGAGCAGAGTAGTGTTCTGTTAATAATAACTGTAACAAAGAGCAAAAAACAATATCCAAAGGAAAGTCCACTGCAAAACCTTTGCTTCCATTGAGAGTACTGGCCATTAAGAGTTAGGGCAGAAATCCCAAATCAAACAGTAGTTCCTGAAAAGTTCCGCACACCTGTAGAGCAGAAGTTGAAGGCCTACCTCAACCAGCTAGAAAATACCAAAATGTCCTTCCACCCACCTCAAAAATCCTCAGTGGAACATACAAAGAATAATATATAAGGACTAAAAGTAACTCCAATATTTTAACTCTCTAGAAGCACTAGACAAAATCAGTTCACTTGCCCACATTGTAAAATTCTTTCAGTCATCTTCAGACTCTGATTCTTCAGCCACAGATCCTGAAACAGGCTTCACCGAAAATTCTAACTCAGTCCATTCAAGGCAACGGCCAGCATCCTTAGGGTCAGAAAATTGCCATGATTTTCCCCTGTAGGTAATCCAGAGTCTGGCAGGCAGCAGAAGAGAGTGCACAACTCCCAAAGCACGAAGGCGCTGGCAGACTAATCTAACTGCCTCCCTTCTGGCTCTCGTTTGAAAGACAGGTCCGGAACAAGTTTGACATACTGATTATTAATAAGCAGTAGATATACTGCCTCGGCCACAGACAGATCATCATCTCAGATGTCAGCCCCTGTCATCTGCAGCAGGACAGTGCACGTTTGAGTTAGAGAGTCAGGCCAGATCCAAGAGTTATCCCGGTAAGCACATCGTAAATGGGACCAGTCAAAATCTTCCGGAACAGAAATCATGTCCGTCAGCCAGCCTTTCAGGAAACCAAGCAGGTTAGTGCCCTCCGCCCATTCTTCATTCTCTAGGGCTTCCAGACACCCCGTGAGATGCTAATTTTCTTTCATCAACGTGGCAACCGTGGCCTGCATGGCAATAGATCTTTTATCTGTCGCAGCTACAGAAGTTAGTAGTTCCTTGTCATGCAACTCCAATTTCAATAACGTCTTTTCTATTTTAGCGTCCACAGCTTTCATGGAGTCGAGCATGGCTTGCCACGGGGGTTCAGTCATCCCTAGTAAGCTGGTTCTTGTCTGACCTGTAGGATCTCCAGCCTTGTTGGTTTGCTCTGCAGCCAGTCTCAGAGCTCCCAACTGTTGATTCTTCAGGCACCCCATAGTAGTTCTTGGGTTCATTCGACAGCAGAGATGGTCAGGAGTCCAACGGTGTGGAGAAAAAAAGGCTGTTCTTAGATTGGAAAGCTATAATAAATAAATTTTATTCCGCTGTGATGTGGAGCTCTTAGAAGAAGCATCATACCCGGAAGCAGACTCTCTGGTGCCCTTTTAAATTAAAAAAAAAAGAGAATATGCTATTAAAATCAAAATAAAACCCACACATTAAAGCAAACAAAACAAAAAAGATTGGTTTTTAACTCTTGTCTGGTGTCACAGTATCACAATGTTAAGTTGTCTGGCAGCCAAAAGAAAACAGGAGTTGGCAATGCTTGTGACTGTTAATGCAAAAAGTATATAAGGAATAGCTGAAAGCGTATCAACCACTCTTTGTAATAGACTATTATTTGCATACAGTCATTAAAGACTTCAACATAGAGTTTCTGCCCAAAGATTCCATTTGTAGTCTAGTTCTATACTTTGAAGTTTCAAAAGTTATTCCAGTACAATTCCCTGCCAAAAATCATACAATACAGCTCATCTTAAGCTGCCTTCTGTCCTAAAACCTAGCATTTTTTTTAGTCTGGAAAAGTTCCAGAAATGAAAAAAAAAAAAAAATCTACTCCTCTTTTGAGATAATGGTTAACCCTTGCTTTTTTTCATACTTGACATCAGTTTTACTGTATTTTGTCAAATGAAACAAAGTAACATTCAGTTATTCCTATTACTGGGTTACAGTAAATGTTTTTGTATTTAATACCAAATATAATTTGTATCTCAGAAAAATAAAAACAAAGCAAGCACCCCAGGAAAAAGAACAGCTTATTACCCTGTGTCTGTATGACAACTGCTAAATAAACTTTTCAAGTTAAAGAGTTAATGTTTGGATTGTACAAATTAGGCAGCTCAGTACATACAGAGGAACCACCACTAGTAAATTGTACATAAACAAGCAGAACATTATGAAAGCTGTTCTGAGAAACAAAAATCCCTCCCTCTGTATTCTTTGTTGAATCAAATGGGAAGCAGCTCCAATACCTGTCGTGAAAAGTAAAGTCCATATAATAAATCCACGAAAACCAGCACTAACAACATTCCAAAATCATGGCAGATTTATTCTTGTTCCAAGTCCTTGTAAGTACAAGTTCAGCATATTATGCCTGCTATAGTGGCAGTGACCTTCACCAACTAATTGCCCCGACCGGTTTCGTGCTGACGCACTTCCTCAGGAGGCAGGTCTCACATGTAATACATATTTTATACATACTACAACAGGTGGATCAGGTATATAGCTAATTGACCACATGTGAACCCCAATAAAAACTATCTTGTATATTAAAATGGAAAACCATAAGTTCAGTGATGTCAGACAATACAGATCGCCAATTATTTGTATTTATAAATCCTACCTTATTTATTAATATCTGCTCTAGTATAAAACTACACTCGACCTTACATCCTAATATATATGGGAGGTCAATTTAATAATTAAATGTAGAAAACAAGATTTTATCATAGGCAGGTCAAAAAGGTAAAGTAGGAATAAAACACACATAATGCAAATACAGTGTGTAATTTGTTTTAAATAATCATTTCTACTTAAATACTGGCATAAATATAATATTCAAACAATTTAATATAGAAGGTCAAAGAGGTCAGATGCCATACTATGCTCATGCTTAAAACGCTATTCGATTTTTTAATTCAATTATTAAATTGACCTCCCATATGTATATTAGGATGTAAGGTTGAGTGTAGTTTTATACTAGAACAGATATTTATAAATAAGATAGGATTCATAAATACAAATAATTGTTGTATCTGCATTGTCTGACATCACTGAACTTATGGTTTTCCATTTTAATTTACAAGCTAGTTTTTATTGGGGTTCACATGTGGTCAATTAGATAAATAAGATTCACCTGTTGTATGTATAAAAATATGGATTGCACGTGAGACAGGCCTTTTTGGACTCCTAATCAGGAGGTTTGTCCACGTCCCCCTAGCCTTTCAACCTGCGGAAGGTACAGTCCAAAACCAATCCCTCCAAAGAGGTACAGTTGGAAAAACCCGAAAGTGTGCTCGTGAAGATCACATACTTGCGGACCATCCGGGTAGGGAGCGCTGGGAAGGCTGCTGGACGCTGCCGATGCTCCAAGACCAGTCTCAACACAGCCTCGGCCAAAGGGAAAGCAAATCCAGGAGACTCATATCTACGATGATGTTAGTAAATGTGTATAAAAGGGCACATGCTTGGACTCCAACATAAGGTGGAGCACATCATCAAAGGATGTTGGCTCCGCTGTTGCAGAACGACCCTCCAAGGATTCCTGGTCAAACTGCGAGTCCCAATCATGGCCACTGACGACTTGGCTTCTGAGTCTGAAGATTCTTTGAAGACAGCCCTCTTCCATTTGCCATCATGGACCACAGTATCTTTGTCCTTGATCTCCACAAACAGCCAGCCTGGCAAGCTAGACACAGAGGCGGGACTCCTTGGTCAAAGCCCTGAACAGTGGTTGCAGTGGAGGGATATCAGTCCAAAGTGCTGAGGTCTGCTGAGCCTGATAGCCTAGCATGGGAAACAACTGAAGGAAGTCAAGGGACTGTCGGCAGCAGCGGCTAAGCCTACCCTTCCTGCAGTGGGCCACTGCTGCCAGATGAGCTACTCACACATCACAAATGCTGTCAACGCCTCTCCTCACCCGAGGATGAGGAGGTTGAGAAGTGTCAACGGTGACATGTCCCGATTGAGCATGATCAAAAGCGCAGCCTCTCAACCATCAGCCCAAGGGTTGACACTGATGAGTGTCCTCCAGGAAGTTCATACAAACCACGTGCTTGGGCAGTGAGACCAAATTAATCTGTAATAAATTACCACCGTGGAGGCAGCTCCCAAGGCAACTCAGCCGAACCTTATGACAGGTCCTTGTCCTACTGGATTATGACAGGGAGCACTGGGGTCTAGGAGATCGAATACTCATCGATCTCCTCCAACAGCTGGTCGATTAGCTTGGAAAATATTTCAACCATTTATTCGACCAGTGAAGAGGTTGACAGGCACAACAGGGTTACTGTGGAGCCTTCTACCTGTTCCTTGACCTGATGAAGCTCAACCAGAACCCAAACAAACAAGTGAGAGAAAAAAGTAAGTGCCTTAGCTGGGATTTAAACACAGGCCGTCCAGAATACCATTCCACTCGGCTACTAGCTGTACCACCAAGGCAAACAGAAACCTGGGATTCCCTGGACCACCCAACTCCTTCTCTAATGCACAGCCTGGTGTTGCACAGCCAATAAAATTTTCATTTACAAGGTTCCATATAAGTGCACACTGTACCCATGTAAATGAAGAAGCACCACCAGAGTTGAGCGGTGAGGGGAGTGGAAACAACATTATCATTCCCAGTCCCACACCCTGAGATGATACTGCTTCTTGCTGTAGTGGAAAGGGCTCTCCCCAAAGATCAGGAGGACCACGCACATTTCTCGGAAATCATCTGAGAATGACTCTCTGACAATGGCCTCAGCTTGGTACTGTGCCAAGACCAACTAGTACCCCACCATAGCCAGTGCTGCCTCTTCTTCCATCACTACAAGTTGTGCACTGAGGCCAATTTGTGGTCTTTAGGTCTACTTAGCGCTAGATTGGTCTTCTGCTCCTCAATGGATGCGGACAGCATGGTTCAGCACTTGCTGACATTTTCAACATTGAGCTGATCATCTAAGCAGTAGACTTTCTCAGTACAGACACCCAAGCTGTGGAATACCATGCCTCAACATTGTCTAGATGCTAACAATTACGCAAATTTTAAAAACGAATTAAAGTTTTATTTACAGCAACAATCTATTTGCAAATGTTATGAATGTTGAACTAAATTGTATGTTATTGTGTACTGAATGTACCATTTGTTGCCAATTGTATGTATTTATTGTATTATCGGGGTTAGGAGTAGGATGAGCTTCTTTGCGGATTACTCTAAACTGGGAGCACTGGCTGATGGAGAGGTAGCAAGAGAGAGACAGTCCAGAGGGATCTGGATACCCAGGAGGGTTGGTCAAGGAGGTGGGGGCTGAAGTTTAATCCATGGAAGTGTAGGGTGCTGCATCTGGGGGTCAGAAACCCAGGTCATGTATACACCCTGGGAAGGGTCTCAATGCATACCACAATGAGTGAAAGGGACCTGGGGGTGGTGGTAGACACCAGAATGAACAACACTGAAAACTGCAGAAGATCTACGGCAAAGCAAACAGGATTCTGTGCTGCACAGCCAGAGATAGCGTCCAGGAGGAGGAGATGATCCTTCCTCTGTATAATGCCTTGGTCAGGCGCATCTTGAGTACTGCATGCAGTTCTGGAGACCTCACATAGGAAGGACATAGCATTGTTGGAGAGGGTTCAGAAGAGGCAACCAGGATGATCCGGGCATGAGTGAAAGGACCCATGAAGAAAGGCTGGAAGTCCTTGGGCTGTTTCGCTGGAGGAGAGGAGAGACAGGGGTGACATGATTGAGGTATTCAAATATGTGAAAGGGATTAACAGTGGCAGAGCCAAAAGAAATGTTCAGGCTAAGGAAAGGGGGCACAACCAGGGGGCATGATGGTGGAAGTTGGAGGGAACCTACAGGAGAGAACATAGAAGGCATTACTTCACTGAGAGGGTGGTGGAGCCAAGGAATGCATTGCCGGTAGTCTAGTCGAGGCAGGGCACAGTGGAGGGCTTTAAGAGGAGTGGGACAGATGCATGGGTATACTGAAGCCAAGGTTGACCCTCTCGGGGGCCTGGGGTGGAGGAGGAGCTAAGCCCAACAGGAGCTGGCTAACGAGCAGCACACGAAGACCGTTAGGCCTAATCTGCTGGTTTTAGTATGTTAGTATGTTATGTTAGTATCATCCGAGCTGCATATGTAGTGGCTCCGGGTCATTCCTTAAAATGGGCTTTGGCTCAGTGTGCTTACCCGGATAACAAAGTGATAATAAATAAAATAAAATGTAGACACGTGTCTTGCAGATCTGTGAGTGATGTTTTCTGCCAGCACCAAAAGCAAAACTTGAAGCTCAGTTTCTGCCTTTCTAGCATGATCAAAGGTTGACGGAGTAAAGACAGAAGACACAGCAACAACTTTGAAATCGAAATGAACATTTAATTACTCATAATTCACCCCTGAACTGTACTTCGTCATTCTCAGCTGAAGCTGGATCAGATGTATAAGCCTGCTTAAAAGCAACATTTGTTCTGGTGAAGCCTTGTCAACCAGACTTGCACAAGCATCTGCATACCCATGAAGGCTTACCTTGGGTTTGAAGCTTGAGAGTATGTGTGTGATTAGAAGAGACGCACATAAAACAATTGACATATTTCTTCTTTATTAGTTTCCTTTTACAGATCCCATTATACTACTTTCCTTTTAAACTGCCTGTCTTGTATGCTCACTCCAAGTGTTTGAAACAAAGGATATGATCATTGCTGCATAGTAATTCATGGGCTCTGGTGGGGATTTGAACCTGGAATCTGCTGGTTTACAGTTCTGAACTCTAGCCACTGGAATACACTGTCACGCTAAAGTAGGAACCTTTATTTAAAACCCTGAATAGCACTGAGATCATTGAAGCCTGCAAAAAAAGAATGGAGCTGTACAGGGCCCCAAGTCAGAATTGTTCTGGCTATATTTCATTTTTCCAGCGTACCACTGAGGTATTAAAACCTTAATCTTAATAATGCACATTAAAGAAAATATTGTTGATATAATTTACTAATTAAAAGCTAAGTAATTGTCGGCTGTCACATAGGTAGCGATTGATGACATTTGCTCTAAATCATTCACAAGCATGATGCTAACTCCCAGCCTTTTGATGATGTATCCCTAAATATCCTTTAATCACTCTGTTTCGCTGACGCTGCCATCATACTCTAAGCACTATCAATCTTTTCATTGTGGGCGTCAGTTTTTCAGTAAACACACTCTCACGCTATCAACAGTCCAACAGCATGCACTGTATGGCTGTATATTAAAACCTTACAAAGCTTCAGCTAAGTGACAAACTGGAAAGTAAGCTGCAGAAATGCAGAATCAAAATAATATCTGGGATTGCAGACCTATAATCTAGCTTGCTTGTCAGCATGGCTCAGTTAGAAGTATATCCACCTCTAGGTCCAGATATCATGGGTTCTAGTTCCACATGGGGACTGGGCTCATAGCATAAATGCTGGCACTCAAGGGCAGTGCTAAGGGGATGCTGTACTGTCAGGGCGTCTTTAATCTGAGACAATAAACCAAGGTCCCGTCTGCTTTTTCTCGTGGTTTTTCAGGTGAAAATTAAAGATCCCATAGCACTTCATGAAAAGAGTAGGCAAATGTTCCTGCTGTCTTGGCCAGATTTCCCCCATTCCTTAAATATCACCAACAGCTTAACCTGGTTCAAGTTCAGTTTGTTAGCTTCTATACACACACACACACCAACAGGACAAAGCTGAAAACAGACATCATCATCAGAGACCTCCATCTCCCAGTCAACAGAAATGAACAAAAAAAAAAAATACAGTAGATCGCCACTTAGAACGGACCTTTAGGATGGACAATTGGTTATTTCTATCAGTCCATGTTTGCAAATGTTTCCTAGTGGTACAATGTTAAACCTGTTCAATACAGCATACTTGCATCTCTAGCAGTAACAGACAGCTAATGTTCCCCATTGAAGTTCAGCTTCCTATCAGGTACTGTATTTTGTTTTTGAGCCATGGTAAAAGTGAAAAAAGGATGAATAAATGACAGTATAAACTTTTTATTTTTTTTTTATTTTTTTTTATGTTAAGTAAGTTTCTGCCCCATTCCACACTGTTTTCTGGACGCTCTCTCAGATGCACTGATGCTCTACGTCACCCGCACACTCAACGTCGGATGCAAAACAGCTGTTTAACCAATATGATTAGTAACTACACTTTAAAAAGGATAACTGGCAGTCCTTTGACAGTCAGCTGATCGCTGAACAAAATGGCTAGCAAGAAAGCTACACCACCAAGTGCTAAACGTAGTACATTGTTCTTCAAAAGAAAAGTTGATACCCTGAACAAAACAGACTTGCTACCTAAAACGAGTGTCCGTAACATGGCACTACATTTTGGTTTACTGAAGTCTACACTGGGTAACTTGATATGGTCATGGGATGACATCCTCAGCCAGTGCCATGACAGCCAGAACCTGTAAGAGGAAAGGACAGTGAAATAGAGGACACATGACAGTGTTGCTTTGTCAGTGCGTGGGGCTGGGAAGCAATGCTCACTAGACCTATTCTAGAACAAAAGGCTCAACAGCTAGCTGTTGCCCTGGAAAAACTTGACTTCTGTCCTACTGAAGGTTGGCTGTTGAGGTGAAAGTCGCAGCACAACACTAGGTTTAAAATGACAGTAATCCATAATAACAGCAAATCCTAAATAGCGAAAACCAAAATAGCAAACAACCAATAATAGCTAGTTACAAAAATGGCTCCTTATGTATAGACATAATAGCTAACAGCAAAAATAGTGACAAATGTTTGTTTTGCATCACCTTTCCTGTTCTCCTTTTCCTGTTCCCAAGTTAATTTCCTGTTCTGTTGTGCTACAACAATAATATTAATAATATAATAATTTTTATTTATAAAGCGCCTTTCAGTTGTCAAGGCGCCGTACATACATAACAGATTAAAACAGTTAAAATCATTAAAAAAAAGATTCAGCTAGATCAGGACAATTAATTTACTCAATATTCTGAAAATGCAGCTTCCCACAAAAAGGTCTTCAAACCTCTCTTGAAACACTCCACAGAGGTGCACTCCCGCAACCGATGGGGTAGAGCGTTCCCAAGGGTGGGGGCCACATACGAAAAAGCCAGAGCGCCCGAGGATTTCAAATTCACCCTTGGAACCTCTAGCAACCCCTCGTCGGCCGAGCTGAGTGACCGATCAAGGCGATACAAGATAAACTGTCCTGCTGTATCCTAGCAACCTGTTTGCAATTAGTGTTCTCAGCCTGTTTCTCCACTATTTAAGATGCCATTAGAAAATGGGCTAGATAGTAGGAGCTCTATGATTGGCTGAAAGCTACAGCAGGGGGGTACATTAAGTTTCAATAGATGCCCAGTCTAAAACAAGGTCCAATTCAGGATGCCCTATTACTTGTGTGAATCTTGGGCACCCATATCCCTCTCTCTAATTGGCTAAAACACCAAATTTCAAAATAAAATCGCCGCCATTTTTTTTTTGTCGCATAGCGAAGTGAGAGGTGCTGCCGGCAAATACGAGCTACAGCTTCAGCTTCTTTAGTACAAAAATGTCTTTTTTAGCAATACCTTATCTTTGCCAGCACTCTCCCCCACTCGTCCTCCAGCTCCTACAATCTAGCCTGTTTTCCCAGTCTCGCTTAGATACCAGCTCTGTTGACCACCACGGCTGCTCGCGTAACATTCATTCAAATGAAACAGGCTATTTACAACAAGAGCTTCCGTGTCTGCGACCTGCATCGGCATCAATTGGAAAAACAGAGCTGTGCAAGTAGGACAAAAACCTTTAATTTTTAATTAAATACTAAAACAGATCCTGACAGACTGCTCATGAAGCATTTCAAAAAACATCTCTTGTTTTTTTTTTGGGGGGGCGGCGACAACAGAATGGATCTCTCAAGCAAGCAACAGGACATGAGGCCAAAAAAAAAACGGAGGGACTACTTTACAAGACAAACAGTAAAACATAATTTTTACCTAATTTTTTTACATTGCTTTTTTAATTTTTTAAATCACAGATAAAAGTGGTATAGGGAGCCCATTTTCTAAGCGCAATAATGCCCTCCAGGGTGGGCGGTATGGGCAATACCGGACTGCCCAGGGGCTATAAAGCCCTCTGCCTGTGGCGTCGGGCCTCATTACACCCTGGGCGGTCCAGTACTGCCCAATACCGCCCACCTGTTGGGCATTATTGCTTGCGTAATCACTGGCTCTTTAGTTGTGGAGTTCCAGAATTCCTGCTGACTTGCTGAGGAGGAGGAGGAGGTTTTCTACACTATTGCCACTTGAGTTTGTTACCAGCCAGAAGGATAAGCCACTAGTGCTTTATAATGGCTACCTATATAGAAAGGATAAGACAAACTCAGAAAAGGTGTACTGGAGGTGTGCAGATGCACACAAATTCAAATGCCTTGCTAGGCTACACACTGTGGCAGACAGAGTCTCTTTAGTAATAAAACAGCACAATCATGTTGCAAACGCTGGGGAACTTGGACCTAGGAAGGTCATGGCGGAGCTTCCTGACCATGCACGCACAACAGCTGAAACTACTTCTCAGGTTGTAGTCGAACGCACATCAACTGCACCTGAATCAGTAAGTGGTAGGCTGCCAGGTATACACCTCATGAAGTGCACAGTGCAGCGTATACGTCAAACTGAAAGGGGTTATCCTGCTACACCGTCTGCTGTCGAAGACCTCATTATCCCCAATGAAGTTACAGTACTGGGGTCAGGGGAGAAGTTCCTTATGTATGACAGTGGTAAGGAAAAGGATAGAATACTAATTTTGCAACAGAGAGAAATTTGAGGCTTTTGAGGGATAGTGAAGACTGGATGTTAGATGGAACATTCCAAATCTTGCCCCTCACTTTTCAACCAACTGTACACAGTTCATGCGTTGTGCTCTCGAATTGTGATCTCTGCTGTCTATGTACTAATGTGCTCTGGGATATCTGTCTCATATGAGCGAGAATTTTTACAGCTGCAAACACTGTGCGAAGGTATGAATCTTACTAATGCCATAATGGACTTTGAAAGGGCATTATGGAAGGCATTTATAAGTGTTTTTCCACACACACAAGTGAGGGGCTGTTTTTTTCACTTTATGCAGGCTGTGTGGCGCAAGATACAGACATGCGCCGAAGTGGAGAAGATGTACTGTAATGATCCTGATTTTGCTTTACACCTAAGGATGCTATTCATGTTGGCCTTTGTTCCCCCAAATGATGTTGTGAAGGCCTTTGAGGAGCTAAGAGAAATTGAGTTCTTCGTTGCCAATGAAGAAATATTCCAACCAGTCCTTGATTATTTTGAAGACACATGGCTGGGGAGGCCAAGAGGTAGATCTGGCATGAGATGTGCAACATTTCCACTATCTCAGTGGAATGGTCATGCAGCTATCACCCTTGGCCTATCATGCACTAACAACGTAGTGGAAGGATGGCACAGGGGCTCTAACACCCACCTTGGAGCATACATCTAAGTATCTGGAGACTGACTGACTGCCTACGAGAAAAACAGAGACTGACCAAGCTGAAGTTGGAGCAACTGATCTCAGGTGCAGCAATTGCAGGCACAAACAGAACATACAAAGACCTGAGCGAATGCATAGCAAGAATTGTTGCGGAGTATGAGAAGAGGATGACATATGAATATTTGAGAGGACTGGCTTACGACTTCCAGTTTCAAGTGTGAATTAATACAGTAAAGAATAAATAACGTTGATCTTGAAAAAAGTTGCAGAGGCATGTAGATTACAGCTGCTGAACACAGTAAGGGGAAATAAAGTAACGTGCATGAAGATTCTACCTGCTACAATAAAGGAAACTGAAAGCTTATATACAGCCACAGAGCGCAGCAAGTCATTAATGGCGTATGCTTAATGGCGTCTGGCATTATGGCGAAACTCCAGTACCTGTCGCGAACTCTAGGTTAGTCCCCAGAGTTGGAATCCTCAGTGGGGGGTCCGGGGAGAGGCTGTCTGGCTTCAGCCATTTTTTTTTTTTTAATTAAAAATTTGCGATTTTGATGTTTACTGTTTTGGGCATACTTTAAATGCTGCATTGGCTGCCATGGTGAACCGAAACAGGAAGCATTAGGTAGGGAACCTTAACAGTTGCATCGCTTCCCTTTCCTGTGCTGTGCGTTAAGCACCCGTCGGAAAATGCATGCTCCAAGGTGGAAGTTAAAAAAACAACATTATCACACCAAAAATCGACAACCAGATCATAGTAACAAGTAACATACATTTGCTCTGGTTCTGAACACTCCTATTTTACTTAAATTGCAATATGGTTACTAGACATCACATTGGTTCAGATTTTTCATGTTTTTAGCTTTGGGATACAGTTAGAACGAAAGCTGCTACCTTAAACTAAAATTCCTATGTGCACTTCATGTGAGAACTGAGCAAAGTAAACAGGTGTAGCACAGTGAATAGCCTACTGAGCCTTGTGTTCTGAGTTCATTCATCACACATTCACCCACTGCATGCAGTCCGAGTACAGCCCTATATTCACTGGCTCGCTATTCTAAAAGAGGCGATTTTGTGCAGGCGCTATATTCAGACTTGCTCATATGCACTCGCTATTAATTTAGTCACGGTTTAGTCTTCGCGATCATTACATAGAACCAAAATGGCCCATGGGAAGAAGGTGAGCGCCAACCAAGACCCCGCCCAAAACTGGGTGTGTGAAGTGCTTCCCAGTCTTCTGAGTGGCAACATGGCAGACAGTATCTACAATGCAGACAAATTTGGATTGTTCTTTCGATGCATTGGGTATGGCACTCTCACCTTTAAAGACTAAAAACCCATGGAGATGATGGGAGTGAAGGAGATGGTTTCTGTAATGTGCTGCTGTGACATGAGCAGCACAGGCAAAAAAGATTTTGTGGTACCTAATCCAGTCAATAGACACACTCTGGATAGGGGGGCTGATATCAGTCCTTTCACAGAAGAAAGCGTTCCAAAAGAACTCCTAAAACTGAAGGTGGATAAAGCAATGGGGCCTGATGGGATTCACCCCAGAATTCTAAAAGAACTAAGGGAAGAACTAGTAACATCACTGAATACCCTTTTTAAACAATCATGGGAGGATGGTGTGGTACCTGAGGACTGGAGAAGGGCGGATATGATTCCCCTTCACAAAAGTGGGAGCAAGACAGAGGCAGGAAACTACAGACCTGTCAGTTTGACCTCAGTGATAGGGGAAAATGACAGAATCACTTCTGAAGGAAAGAACTGTTGAGTACCTAGAGGCCAGTGGGGCACAGGACCCAAGGCAGCATGGATTCACAGCAGGAAGGTCATGTCAGATGAATCTCATCAATTTCTTTGACTGGATGACTAAAGCAGTAGACCAGGGAGGGACTGTGGACATGGCCTATCTAGACTTTAGCAAGGCATTTGACACAGTCCCACACAAAAGATTAATAAACAAATTAGCCAGCCTGGGAGTGGGTCCCAGGGTGGTAGCCTGAGTAAAACATTGGCTGGACAACAGGACACAGAGGTTAATAGTAAACTGAGTCCACAGTGAAGAAAGTGGGGTTACTAGTGGGGTACCGTAGGGTTCAGTACTGGGACCGACCCTTTTTAATGTCTTTATAAGTGACACTGCAGAGGGACTGGAAGGAAAAGTGTGTCTCTCTGCAGATGACACAAAGATCTGCAACAGGGTTGATACACAAGGTGGGGTGGAAAGGAGGAGAAGGGACTTGGCAAGGTTGGAGGAATGGTCAAATGTATGGCAGCTTAGATTCAACACAAAGAAGTGCAAAGTAATGCACTTGGGAAACAAAAACCCAGGAGAAGAGTACAGAATGGGGGGTGAGATACTGACAATGACAAAACTGGAAAGGGACCTGGGGGCAGTCATATCAGATGACCTAAAAGTGAGCAAGCAATGTGAGAAGGCGGTAAGGAGGGCTGGGGGGATACTGGGATGCATAGGGAGAGGCACTGCCAGTAGAAAACAGGAAGTTGTTGTCCCTCTGTACAGGCAGTTGCTAAGACTACATCTGGAGTACTGCGTGCAGTTCTGGAGACCCCATCTCCGCAAAGACAGACAGGGTGAATGCTGTCCAGAGGAGGGCAACCAAAATGGTGCAGGGTCTGCACCACAAGACATATGAAGAAAAACTAAAGGAGCTTAATATGTATAGCTGAGGAAAGGAGGGAGAGGGGGGACATGATAGAAACTTTCAAGTACCTCAAGGGAATCAACAAAGTCCAAGAGGGTAGCATCTTTCAGAAAAAGAGATGCGCAAGAACAAGGAGGGCACAATTTGAAGCTAGAGGGGGGACGGCTCAGAGGTAACGTGAGGAAGTATTTCTTCACGGAGAGCGTTGTACATGCATGGAACAGCCTTCCTGAGGAGGTCGTGGAGTCAAAAACAGTGGGGGCATTCAAGAATGCATGGGACAGACATAAGGCAATTCTAGCGGGGGGTAGGAGGAAGTAGGCTGTTGGTTAACTAGGACCTGCAGCTTATCCGTTAGATAGGGAACTGGGCATACTAGGTGGGCCAAGCAGTCCTTATATGCCATCAGGTTCTATGTTTCTACGGGAGTGGGGAAAGCTGCATAGCTAAAGTGTTTCAGACAGGGGGTACACCACGTTCCTGTTTATAAAAACAACAGGACAGCAAGGATGATTGGTGTCATCTTCATTTCCTAGTTAAATGACTAGGACAAAAAAAATCCACTCTAGGATGACAGCCCTGATTGAAGCCAACTTCAGCAGGCATCCTGATGTTCAAGAGTTTAGGAACATTTGGCTTATCTTCCTTCTGCCCAATACAACCTACACTATACAGCCACTGGATCAGCATGCCATCATGTCATTTAAATGACATTACATGCACTCAATGAGCACATGGGTCATGGAAGCTTTTGACAATGCAGAAGACCTCACTGTGGCAGCTTGCGTGAAGCAAATCAACCTGCTAGATGCAGTGCATCTGATGAAATCTGCCTGGGATGCAGTGACACCGCAAACCATCCAAAACTGTTTCAGGAAAGGTGGACTAATGCACACAGATGAAGCAGTAGATCTGGTGGTGAACATCGAACAAGCTATCACTCCTCCAGCTGGTCTTAGTGCTGAGGAGTTCAACGCTATCTGCTGCCTAAGTGAAACAGAAAAGGAGCAACCTGAGACTGGTAACATTGCCAAGGTCGTGAAAGAGATACTAGGTGCTGCGATCCAAGACGACAGCAATACAAACGAAATGCCAGGAGACTCTCAGGGTACCAACAACCCTCTGTCATAACCACCGATTTAAAAAATGCTTTACTGACCCTCAGATGCGCTATGGAACAGCACAAGGACATACAGCCTGGATGGGATAAAGTGACAAAAAATGAAAATTACATACCTACCATAATTCTTGATCTTCTCTTGTATCTTTACCATTCATTACTGCTTGGGTAGTGCCGGAGGCGCGCACCCGTTACGGGAGTTTTTTTTTTTGGAGTCGGCTCCAACGATGCCGCCCTCGAGAGCGACACACTGCGTCATGCACGAGGGGTGGCAGTTAGGTGCCGCAGACTCCTCCTCCATCTCAGTTCTGGTAGCCGGAGAGGCGAAAACAAAGGGTAAGGAAAACAGAAGAGCGAGGCAAGAGAGCCAAGGGACAGAAAAAGGAAAAGATATAAACTGAAAAAGGAATAAGCCGGTAGAGAACAGACAGAGGAGAGAGAATTCCTACCTAAGGGACCGCAGGGCCTCCTTTCCGGGGCGGCTCTAGGGGAGAAACAGATAGATAGAAAGAGAAAAGAAGAAGAAGAAGAAGGAGAAGAAAAGAAGGCATGTTGAGAGGGGAGAACAGTGCCCATAGACGCATTGGTTGAGAGGCTTATAAGCTCGAGACTAAAACAAGGGAGCAAGAATCCCTGCTGATAGGACAGAGAGGGTTCAACTGAACCACCTGCACGGATCGGACATAAAGGGCAGATTCTCTAATCTCTCAACATGCCAAGTTCCTACATCCTAGCTGAGAGCTCACAGACTGCCCGGGCAGAAAATCTGTTCTGGAAAGAGAGCGCCCATCTAGGAAGGGGAATATGCCCCTTAGCACCCTGTTAAGTGCTAACACAGAAGTGTATGGGCAAGGATTATGCCGTACAGAAGGCAGCTTTGTATGAAAGGATAGAGTGGGAACTCAATCAGACTCCCTTAAGGCAAGGCAAGAGCAACCACTCAAGGCTAAGAAGTGGCAAATGCATCAGCCAGAATGAGCTGAATAATAACACCTGCCAGGGGGAATCTAAATTTTTTTGAGGCCGAGCCAGGGCACGGTCTCTTAAGCTGTGAACTGCGTAACGTGATCAAGGTGCCCAGAGGTCGCACCCCAGGGGCAGTCAGAAAGAGTTCCCTCAGAATAGGTGAAACACAGACCCTGCTCGTTCCTCTTTACCTTGAGGAAAAAACATCCTTTCAATAAGAACGGAAAACAGAAAAACATTTTTTTTTTTGACATAAAGGCCAAAGGGAGGGAGAGGAACGAGACGGGAGGGGGAGATGCCACAGTATGAGGCCGCTGAGGGGAAGGTTGGCGGGTATCAGTAATGAATGGTGAAGAGACAAGAGAAGATCAAGAATTACGGTAGGTACGTAATTTTCATATCTTCCCTTGTCAATCTTCACCATTCATTACTGCTTAGGTGAGTACCAAGCTTCCCCTCCCTAAAAAGGGGGGGGTAAGAAACCCTGAGGGAGCAAGACCCCCAGCCTCCTGTTGGTGAGAAACAGAAGGGGAAGACCCAGGGCTAATCAAGAGAGAAGCCTATGGGGGAGAAGAGCTAGGAGGTGCCCCCCGAGGACGGGGAGATGGAGGAAGCCCCTGCAGAAGTCTCCTAGCTCTAGAGGAAAAAAGACGGGTCCCCCGGAAAGCAGAGCGAATCACCCTACGCCGGGCCAGGGGTGACAACCTTGATAGACGAAGCCATGCCATCCGTCTAATACAGATCGCTGTACCTGCAAGCCTGGAAGCCGCCTCATTGGCGTCATAAGATGTCCTTGCTTGGTGTCTTGCCAGCTCCAGGCCTATAGCAGAGAGGGCACTAGCTTGTCTGGTTTGCTCCGTATCAGGCATTGATGCTAAGATTTGGGAAAGCATCGACCACAAATGCCTACTGTAGGCAGCGTGATGGGCCTGATGAGATGCAATGCAAGACATCGCATGAGAGGAAGAGAACACTCTTCGCCCCCACAGGTCGAACTGTAGAGAATCAGAGTCCGGTGGACGGTCGTGCGCCAGGTGGCGGCGCCCGGAGGGAGTCTCTAGGTATGCCAAACCCGAGGGTGGGTTGGGAAGAGTACCTAGGGATTCCGAAGAGGCACAATACCTACGTTGGCAGTCTGCCGGGGCTGGAAAAAGGGCGGCTGGTGACTGCCAGGAATGGATAGACGCCTCCTAGAAGGGAATAGGCCAGGACAGTAACACCAAATGCTGGGCACTGAATTCGCCAAGGAATTCACGCGTCTCCCATTCAGTATTGTCTCTAACATAGGAAATTCGAAGATCCCTCACCATCCTCGAAAGTAATCGCTGATATTCAGTGAAATCAGCATCGAAGGAGAGATGAGCAGTGGGTTCCTCTCCCTCAGAGGAGGGAGACGAGGATGATGGAGCGCTTGAGTATCCAGAAGACTCCTGCGGCGGTGGGGATAGGCGAAAAACCCGCTCATTCATGCACTTAACATATGAGGGGAAGGCCGCCGCAGAACCTCTGAACGCCTCCCAGGATAACGGGCCCGTGGGACCAACATGGCCTGGGAGAGCAGGGGCGGGGGGTGGCTGCAGAGGAATGGGAGAAGGGCACCTACGGAGAGGCAACTGTCCTCTGCTAGGGCTTTGGAATCCAGGGAACGGAGCCCGAGCTGGCCGGATCCCGGACAACAGACCAGGTCGCAAAACGGAACCCTGGGGATGCGTAGCCTGGAAGAGCCCAGAAGGGGATCCTCCCCTATGACGAACCTGGTACTGCATGGATCCAGAAGGGCAGCCCACAGCAACGCCACCAGAGAGGTCCCCGGGGTCCAAAAGGGAAAGATGGGGCCCAGCGCTACGGCGCCGAGCCACACCCCGAGGGGTGGCAGGCAGAGACCGAGATGCCTGAACCCTGCCCCTCGACCCCTCAGACTCCGAGAACGCCCTCCGCCTCGACCCCAGTGACCTCCCACCCCGAGGAGGTGCAGCAGCACCAGGGTCAGTAGCTGCCACAACCCCCCCCAGGTGGGAGAGCCCCTCCCTCCACCCCTGCTCCATCGTGCCCCAGGGACCCCAGACCACCCCTAGCCTGGGGGCCTCAGGGGAGGACGGCAGCGGGGACAGAGGAATAGGCGCGCTGGGACGCGTAGCACCTCGTGCCACCGGAGACCCTGACTCTGAAGAGTCAGGTTGCCAGGATGGGTCCACATCTGAATCATCAGCCTCCGAGGAGGAAGAGACCAGTTGGACCACAATACTGGCAACCCCAGGGGTCCACGGTGAAATGGCGCTGCGAACGGCGCCGGTGCCAGAGGCGGCGCCGGACAACCCCAGACCCCCTGCGACACCTAAGCCCGGCCCCGGCTTCCCAACGGTGCCATCCAGACCCACGGCACTGCCATTGGCGCCGGGAACCCACTTGACACTGCCAGAAGAGTGAACCGGGCCCACGGTGCCGTGGGCGGCGCCGAAGGCCAACACGACGCCGTCACCAGCATCGCAAGCGGCGCTGGGATCTGAAACAGCGCCGAAAAGCGGCGGCCAGGGTCCACCAATGCCGGGCCCAGCAGGCGTGGGCCTCGACACTGGGGGAGCCTGCATCTCCGAGGAGGTGACTGCTGAGGCGATGTCCCCGCCGCGGCCCCGGGGGGGGGACCTCAGCATTCCTCCGACACCGCAAAAGAAGCTTCCTCTTCAGCAAGAGAAGATGAGGAAGCCTCCTCCTCTACAGACCGTATAGGCCCAAGAGGGGACCCGGAGGAAGGGCCTAGAGACCTTACCTGGGAATCCCTGGAGTGGTGCCGTCCCCCGAAAGTCGGCAGGGCCTTGCCGATCTTGAACGTGTGGACTTCTAGGACGCAACGGTCCACGGAGAAACAGGCGTCGCACGCATCCATATTGTGGTTGAGTCCCAGGAAACGAAGACAAACATCATGCCAATCCGTGATGGAAAAATGCCGGCCACAGGAGCACCGACGCATAGGGGCGCAGCCCGCCTTCGACTTACGTTTTGCCCCTGAACCTGGCATGATGCGAAAAAAATTATGAAT
Source organism: Neoceratodus forsteri (assembly GCA_016271365.2). Lineage (NCBI taxonomy): Eukaryota > Metazoa > Chordata > Ceratodontiformes > Ceratodontidae > Neoceratodus > Neoceratodus forsteri. Next base: position 984,434,281 of record CM057459.1, read on the forward strand.
AACACAGCAAAAGCTCTCGGCGCCGTCCAAGAAATTATAAAAAGAACGGTCTTACCGGGTTTTGACGGCGTCGAGAGAAGATCGAGAGAAGTTAGAGAAGTAGTCTGGATTGAATCCGGCCTAACTGTCACTAACCACATAGCAGGTGCAGCCTCAACGGTGGGAGAAACAGAACTGAGATGGAGGAGGAGTCTGCGGCACCTAACGGCCACCCCTCGCGCATGATGCAGTGCGTCACTCTCGGCGTTGGGCAAACTGACTGCTCAAAAAAACAAAAAACTCCCGCAGGTGCGCACCCAGCACTACCAAGCAGTAATGAATGGTGAAGATTGACAAGGAAAGATCAGAAAGCACATGGAGGGAGTACTGCTATATGAAATCGAAGCAAAGACCCATGATTACTTTAAGAACTGATAGTAACAAAAAAATAAAAAGAAAGCACAGTTACGCAAGGAATTACCATAGCAGTAGATCTGTGAGGGGATTTCTTGCAGCAGGCCACACCTATGAAACTATAGCCACCAGGCACTAGGACCACACGGCAAAACAAGTTACTCACCTGTAACAGAATGTCTAAGAGTGGTATATGGTGTACATCCACAGTTCTGGCAGTGTCCTTTCCCCTTTACGGCTTGCCGGAATGTTTTCAAGCGAGCCCTTCCCACTTGGGTGGTAACTCTCTTGGCACCGCCCTGTGACGTCAGATCTTACCTGTTGGAAGCCAGACCAGTGTGCCACTTGCCTGGGGAGGTCATCTGGGTCAGTGTGGACGTACACCATATACCACTCCTAGAAATACTGTTACAGGTGCGTAACCTGTTTTTCTAGGGACGTGGATATGGTGTACTTATCCACACTTCTGGCAGACTCCTAGCAGTTCTCTGGGAGGAGGAGGCAAGGTGCACACCCCCCCTACTTAGAGAATATAGATTGGAGAATTGAGGCCCCAAAACCAGCATCCTGGCGCGACTCGAGGTCAATGTGGTACTGGGAAATAACGGTGTGTGCTGACCTCCAGGTAGCAGCCCTGCAGATCTTCTGGACAGGGATGTCCCTGAAGCAGCCAACAAGGCAGTGGTATGACAGGTGGAATGAGCCCTTAGCCTTATGGGAGGCTCCCTACTAGACAACCTATAGCAGAGTTCAATGCAGGATACAATCTATCTTTCAATCGTCCGCTTAGCTGCCAGTCTGCCAGGTGCGGCTTCAGCGAAGGTGACAAACAGCTGGCGAATCTCTCCCCAAACTCCAGCCATGCACTCCTTGTAGAAGGTGAGCACTCGACCCAGGACCAAGGTAAATCTGTGCTTACAGATTAATGCTGTAATCTTATGATTCAGATTGTTTTTTTGAAAGCTGTATCTTCTGTTACTGCTTTATTTTTCTGTGTAGCAAAGTGTTTTTTTTTTTTTTTTTTTACAGGGTACATCTTCTGTGAAATTATTACAGGTCGTGCTTACATTTTTGTGATTTTATCATTAGGCTAAGCAAAATTACAGTTTGCTACTATTTTATTTTAACTTTTGCTGAAAGGTTTTTAGTTTGGTCTCAAAGATGTTGCAGACTCCTTCTCACACTGAAGGAGCTAATTGCTTTCCTCCCACAGCTCTTCCAGGGGATTAGGTGGGTAACTGGGTGGTGGAGCTGACAAACTGTTAGTGATTTACAACAGAAGGAAAGGTTAAAAGGTCAGATTAGTTGATATCTTGGAGGCTGAAGACTAGGTTTGCTGGCAAAAGCACCTAGCTTCACCCGAGCTCTTTCCTTCTAGGTTGCTTGCAAGGAACCTTATCAGAGCATGGAAAAAGAGTAAGGCTTCTTTTAGCTCGACAGATTTACTGCGTGTTATTTTCTTTTGTACTCACAGGGGCTGTTACTGTTTTGTTGCTAACATTTTACTGCTTTATTTTTCTCTGATTCAAATTGTTGTTGCAGGGTATACTTTCTGCTGCATTATTACAGCGTCTGCCTACAGGTTTGTGCTTAAAGATTACTGCTGTAATCTTAGGATCCAAATTGTTATTTTCAAGGTATATCTTTTGTTACTGTTTTATTTTTCTCTGTAGCAAAGTGTTTTATTATTTTTTTTTAACAGGGTGTATCTTCTGTGAAATTATTACAGGTGGTGCTTACATTTTTGTGACTTTTTATCATTTGTTGTTGGTTGATTGTTTCTGCTCTTACCTCCTTGTTTCTTTCGTCTATGGTTCTTTTTCGGCAGGGGAAGAGCCCAGCCACCCACCTCCATCCCCAACCACCCCATGCTACACTCCTTTTGTAGGGTAGCACAGTTGTGACATTTCCTGTAGCAAAGCAAGAAGGGGAGTATCAGAGGGGTATCCACACAGTGACCTCATTTACAGGGGCACAAGTAATTTAACTTGTTATAACAAGCTATACAAAAACAAACAAAACACAAAATCAAACTTTTGCTTTCATTTTCCTCCTTCCAATTACTCTGACCATGTTATAAACCCAGCAACTCATCTGGAATGGATAGTATTAACTGCAGGTACTGTGGGACACATTTCAAATGAGCAGTTATACAGCAATTAGGACGCTGTCCTACATGCTGGATCACTGGAGATCTAAAGGCTCTGCTCCAGGCAGCATGGGCAGAGATTGTGCACCTCAAATCACATATTCAGGAGGAAATTTATTATAAGAACCGCCCGCCATTTACCCAACATCCAACAGAAGCACCTCGACCGCAGAGAGCAGTTGGTCAGGAAGGTTGGCAGGGGGTTAGGAGGGCAAATTGGGTGCCCCATCACTCAGTGCTCTCCAACGTTTCACCTCCACAAACCATGTAAAAACTACGAACAGGTATCTCCGAAATCAAACAAAGGGGCAGAGGACACTGCAGAGCAGGACACTGCAGCACAGGAGCTAGCACAACAAAACTCACCCAAAACAGGGACCAAAACAAAAAAAGCAAAAAGGAAATCCAAAACACTTCTGATCATAGGAGACTCCATGATTCAGGGAGTTGATACCTACCTCCAGCCAGGGGTAATGGTCAGATGTCTCCCAGGTACATCAGCATGGAGAGACACTGACCACAATGCTAAAATCGTGCAGGAAGCAGAAGAAAACATCGATGTCCTGGTACACACAGGGATTAATGATTGTGCCAGCTGGTCAGCTGTGGAGACCAAGAAACACCTGACCAGGCTGGGAGACAAACTGTCATCCATTTCGTCCGGCATCTCCTTCTCTGAGATCCTGCCAGTCTGGGAGAGGGGGGACAGATGGATGGAAGGTTAGAGAGGGAAGATAGGGGAGCTAAACATGTGGCTCAAGGGCTGGTGCCAGGAAAAGGACACACATTTGTAGGTAACTGGCAACAATTTTGGGAGCTAAAGTTCTTTAAATTCGATGAACTGCATCTGACTAAGGAGGGAGTCAGTGAATTAGGGCAGACGTTTGACATCTTTGCAGAATATTTAAACTAGCAAATAGGGAGAAGGGTGCAGCACCAGATATGTCAAATAGGCAGAACACCCCTCCCTCCTCAGCTAGTGATCAAACAGGAGTTCAGTGTCTTTGTAGTTCATTTGAATCACCAAGTAAGGAAACAGGTCCAGCTCCCCATACGACGCACAGGGGAAATGTCAGACGTACCCCAACAACTGACACACCCGAAATTTGGCCAATGGAAAATCATGTACACAAATGCTTGCAGTCTGGGAAACAAGATCCCAGACCTGCAGGCAACAATGACAGAGGCTAAACTGGATATAGTAGCCACTAGCGAGACATGGTTCACCAGTAACCACACTTGGGAGACTTCAGTACCAGGCTATCTACTGTTCAGAAGAGACCGAGGTGCAAAAAGGGGGGGCGGAGTGGCCCTATATGTCAATGAAGATATCAAAGCTACAGAAATTCAGAATACATATAAGGAGCCAGAAGAACTGTGGGTCACCCTGAAAACAGGAAACGGGACAGCCATATGAACTGGGGTTGTCTACAGGCCTCCAGACCGGGAGGAGGACAAAGACACATTACTGTTAGAAGCTGCACAAAACAGGACAGCTAAAAGGCAGGTTCTTATAATGGGAGACTTCAACATGCCAGATACAGGTACAGATTGGTCATTACCAGCAGGAACATCCACCAGAACTAGACACATGGTGGAGTCCCTGCAGAGGGAGGGTCTCAAACAACTAGTACAACAACCCACAAGAGACAGGACTATCCTAAATCTAGTACTGACTAACAGGGAAAGGATCACAGATCTCCAAGTTGAAGGTTACCTGTGGGCCAGTGACCATTACATGGTATGGTTCAATTTGGCCACTAGAACTAAATCATCCCATTCCAAGGCAAAAATATGGGTCTTCAGAGGAGTTGACTTTGATTAGATGGCCAACAGAGTTAAGAAAGCCCTGGCAAGAAGATATACAGGTGAGAGAATACAGGCAAACTGGGCAAGCATGAAGGATGCAATACTTGAAGCAACATCCCATTGTGTTAGAGAGAAAAGCAAGAGCAAAAGAAGGAGGAAACCACTTTGGTTCTCAAAAACAGTAGCAGGAAAGGGCAGAGCCAAAAGACTGGCCTTCAGGAAATACAAGGGAACACAGCGGGACGAAGATAGGGAGGCATACCAAACTTCCCTTTAGGGAAGCAGGAAGGCAGTAAGGCAGGCAAAAGCCAAACTGAGGAAACACTAGCACAAACAGTAAAAGAAGGGGACAAGACTTTCTATAGCTACATTAGTAAAAGGAGAAAGTCCAGAGGGGGTACTAAGATCAAAGGGGATAAGGGGGAGTGGGTGGAGGAGGACCAAGGAAAAGCATCTATCCTAAATAGATATTTCTGCTCAGTATTTACTGAGGAGAAGTTAGGGCAGGGCCCGCAGCTCAGCACCATAGACACAGGGGGGAGGGAAGTGTGCACTAGTCCCTTCACAAAAGAAAGGGTCCTTCAAGAGCGCGCTAAGCTCAGGGTGGACAAGGCAATGGGACCTGATGGCATACATTCCAGGATACTAAAGGAGCTTAGGGTGGAACTAGCAGAGCCATTATCAGAACTGTTTCGTGAGTCTCTGAGCACAGGAGAGGTCCCAGAAGACTGGAGAAGGGCTCACGTGATCCCGCTCCACAAGAGAGGTAGCAGGGAGAAGGCAGGGAACTACAGACCAGTCAGTCTTATCTCAGTAGTGGGCAAGATTATGGAGACACTCCCTAAGGAAAGGATAGTGCAACACCTGGAATCTATAGGAGCACAGGATCCGAGACAGCATGGGTTTACAACAGGAAGGTCCTGTCAAACTAATCTCATAGATTTCTTTGACTGGGTAACCAGAGTGGTGGACTAAAGGGTGCAGTTGCTGTCGCCTACCTTGACACCTCACAAAGTTTTCAATACTGTTCCACACAGAAGATTGATTAATAAGCTGGGTAGGCTTAGGATGGGTCAGAGGTTGGTCAACTGGCTGGCGAGCAGAAAACAGAGTGGTGGTAAATGGTATACAGTTAGAAGAGATGCAAGTCACAAGTGGGTACCTCAAGGATCAGTTCTGGGGCCAGTCCCTTCAATATCTTCATCAGTGACACTACAGATGGACTGGAGGGTAAGGTTTGTCTGTTTGCAGATGACACCAAGATCTGCAACAGAGATGATGATCCAGATGGGGTGGGCAGTATGAGAAGAGATCTGGATAAACTGACAAAATGGTCGGAAGAGTGGCAACTGGGGTTTAAGCACAAGAGTACAAGACCATACACATAGGGAAAAGAAACCTTGAAGCCACCTATAGGTTGGGAGTGGAGCTGCTGGCAATCACAAGGAATAAAAAAACTTGGGCATCTTCATCACAGATGACCTGAAATCATCCAAACAGACCACTAAAGCAGTAGGTAAGGCTAGAGTGATGTTGAGGTTGTATTAGTAGGGGTATCACAAGTTATAAGAGGAGGTAATAATCCCTCTTTACAAGACACTGGTTAGACCCCATCTGAGTACTGCGTGCAGTACTGGAGCCTACATGCACAAGGACATTAACAAAATGGAGGCAGTCCAGAGAAGTGCAACCAAAATGGTGCAGGGACTGCATCAGAAAACATATGAGGACAGATTAATGGAGCTCAATATGTATACCCTAGAGCAAAGGAGGGAGAGTGGTATGACAGAAACATTCAAACATCTTAAAGGGCATTAACAAGGTGAAAGAGTCTAACATGTTTCAATATAAGAAGGACAAGAGGACACAGCATGAGACTAGAGGGAGGCCAATGAAGGGGTAATGTGAGGAAGTTCTTTTTCCCAGAAAGGGTGGTGAATGCATGAAATGGCCTATCTCAGGCAGTGGTGGATATGAATACCGTGCAGGGCTTCAAACAGGCATGGGAAAGGCAAAAGGGAGCAATACAGATGAGTATGAATAGATAGGCCATTGACAGAGTAAAGGCCTATGGCACATTCATAAGGTAGAAAAAATGGGCAGACTGGATGGGCATTTGCGGCCCTTATCTGCCGTCAAATTCTATGTTTCTATGTATGAAGCCTGTGCTCAGCCGCCAAGGTGTTGTTGGTGAAATACACTGGGAGACTGATCAGCCGGTTAAGGTGAAAATCTGACACAACCTTTAGCAGGAACTTTGGGTTGGGGCAAAGGACAACCTTGTCCCCGTGGAAGACCACATAAGAAGACTCAACAGAGAGAACCTGGAGCTCACTGATCCCTCTAGCGGACGTGACAGCCACCAGGAAGGTGGTCTTCCACAACAAGTGGAACATTTCACACCTGTGCATTGGTTCGAATGGCTTGCTCATGAGCTTTGCCAACACCAGCAAGAAAGTCCCAAGGTGGTGGTGGTTCACACAATGGAGGGGAAATGAGGTCAAGGCCTTTAAAAAAGTGCCAGACCACCTTCCCCTGTGCCACCGACTGCTGACCCGCCCGTGCCCGGTAGGCAGAGATGGTTGATAGGTGCACTTTAATAGTTGTCAATCAAAGGCCCAACTGGGAGAGGGACCAAAGTTAGTCCGAGAATGCTAAAACCACCGGACAAGATAAGTGGTCGAGCCCCTTGCCCTAGCACTGAATGGAGAACCTCTTCCATTTGAAGGCAAAGAATTTTCAGGTCGATTCATTCTGAGATGCCTCAACCACAGCAAGGACATCTTCGGAGAGACCTAAAGCCTGGAACTCTAGCCGCTCAGGAACCAGGCTGTCAGATGCAGCGTTGAAGGTCCAGATGGAGTACCTTTCCCTGACTGATGTAAAGCAGGTCTGGGCAGAGGAGAAGAAGATGCCTCTCTGTCTGACGAGATCAGGGTACCAGAGCCTCAAGAAGAAGGCATCCCCCTGCAGCATTCCCTGCTGAGGAGGGTGGGCACAGAACACCCTCAGCTTTGCGTTCTCCCTGAGGGCAAACAGCTCCACCAGAGGGATGCCCCACCTGGAGAACAAGTTGTGTACAACCTTTGGGTTGCCTCTGGGTAGAGAGACCAATCGTGAGATGCCTTGCCCACACAGCATAGAGCATTTGCCAGCTGGCTGGAGACACCGGCCACATGGATGGCCAGGAGATCAGCCTCCAAACTGTGCACGAGGGTCCACACACAGAGAGCTTCCCTGCACAGAGGAAGGGAGTGCATCCAGCCCTGCTTGTAAGGGTAGTATATGGTTGTGATGTGATCTGTCTGGACCTGAACCACCTGACCCCGAATGTGTGAAGCAAAAGCAGTCAGCGTTAGTCGAACTGCCCGAGCTCCAGCAGGTTGATGTGGCATCAGGACTCCTTGGGGGTCCGGAGTCCGTGGACTATTTTGTTTCACTCAGGAGGGCACCCCAGCCCATGAGAGAGGCATCAGTTGTCAGGATGACCATCGGCTCTGGGCAGATAAACAGGATACCTTCCTGCAGATGTTCCAGGACTAACCACCACTGGAGGGCATCCCACACCTGCTGGGTCACAGTGACCAGTTGGTCGAAGTGGCCCTTGTGTGGAAACCAATGGCGGGCTAGCTTCCATAGCAGAGAGCGCATTCTCTGGCAGGCCCAATGTACCACGCTGGTTCAGGCCACCATGAATCCAAGGAGGCACAGGAAGTCCCGAACAGCGCGCAACTGCCCAGATGGAAATGATCAGGCAAAGGAGGAGAGTGCCTCCGACCTCCCCCTGCATGAGTTGAGCTCTGCCCCCAATGAAATTGATCACCTGTGAGGGCACGAGTTCGACCTAACACCGTGACCAAGAGTCAAAGGACAACATGGGACTGGTGGGCCAGGTCCCTGGACCGCTCCACCTCCTGCCTGGAGGACCTGCAATTATCCAGGTAGGGGTAAAAATAGACTCCTCGTCACCTCAAGTAAGCTGTCACCACTGCGATCCACTTGATAAGACACTGGGGGCCAAGGACAGGCCAAAGGGCATGGCCTAGAATTCAGAGGATATTCTCCACCCAGAACCGAAGGAACCAGTGGTGGGATGGACCGACTGGGACAACGTGTCCTCAAGATCCAGGCAGCAAAACCACAAATTCTGTTCGAGAGGTGGTATGATCTGAGACAAAGTGGCCATCCTGAAGGTGTGCGGCCTAATGAACTTGTTCAGCTCATGCAGATCCAAGATGGGGCACCAGCCCCCCATCTGTTTTGACACAAGGAAGTACCTAGAGACTAGCCCAGGGTGTTCCAGAGGGTCAGAGACAGGAGCCATGACCTGCTTGCAGAGGAGCTGGCTATGTAGTCCCCAAAGGGCCAACAGGATGTCAATGGACATGATGCCCTCCGGTGGGGCACGAGCTCAGAAGTGCAGATACACCTTGAACTCCAGAGGCAGACCCTGAACTACCACCTCGAGGACACACCTGATTGTGATAACAGCAGACCAGGTGGAAAGGAAGTGGTGGAGCCGGCCCCCCACAGGAGAACTCAAGGGAGGCGTCACGGGTATGAGGGTGGCACACCTCATCCTGTCACTGAGCAGGCTTGGAGGCAGAGGAGGGCCCAGTTGAAGAGCCACCAGGGCATTGTCCTCCAGGCTTGTGTACTACCGTGGCAAAGACTTCGGTCGAGGTCCCCAGGCCTGAGCCTCCTGTCCAGCTTGGGGCTGGGCTGATCTGGCTGCAGGAGCAGAAAGGAGCCGAAAAGACTTAATCTTTGGTTGCTTAGAGCCCTTGGGATTCCTCTGGGCGGCTGTCACAGAGTCCAAGGTGGCACTGGACTTCTCTATGCGGGTGAGATGCCCCTTGACCCCGGGGCCAAAGAAGTAGGCACCCAGGAATGGGACATCAGCCAGCTTTTGCTGGGTATCAGCCGTGAAGGCTCAGATCCACAGCCAAGCCCTGTGGCACACGGCCACCATGGACCGGGTGCACGAGTCACTGATGTCTGTGGCTGTCTGGAGCCGACTGACTACAGCTAGGCCCTGTTTGACCATGGTCTGGAGGTCTGCTGGGAGATGAGGGAGAACACCAAGTGTGCCCAGAAGGGCATGAGAAAAGTGGGGCATCAGAAGGGCCAAACTCACCTAGTGAAGGCAAAGAGACGATGCAGCACATACCTTCTTAGCCATATAGCTCAGCTTCTTGGACTCCTTATCAGGCAGCTTGTTAATGTCGCGACACGTTGCCAGAGTGCCTGAACAAGGAATCCCCACAAAGCCCTCAGCCAGGGTGCTCCATGAACCCCGAAGTGGACCTGATAAGGACCACATACTTGGAGGCCATCCGGGCTCAGCAGGGCAGGAGAAGAAAAATTACTCACCTTAGTAATTGTTTCTTCTAATGGAGTCTTGCTATATTATGACATATGCAGTATAACCCCAGGTTAGAACTGCTCCAGAGGTGAAAGAGTTAACTTTCCATGCAGGGCATGGAACCTTGAGCGTGAGCTCGGTTGAACACTCTGTCTGTTGTAGCTCAAACTTAAACTGTCAGATCTTTACGAGCAAAACTCACTAAGGTTCTGTGTGGAAGCCGTAAACCTACACTAGCCCACTGGCTACTAACTACAAAAACACATTTCTGTTCTTGATCCCAAAATAAAGACTCAAGTCAGGGGATTCAATAAAAGAAAAATAAAACATAACACCTAAGCACCCTAAGAAAGGGTGAAAATAAGTGGGCATCTATGAAGTGCCAACATTGCACTGCCCACCTACATCCCAAAAGTAGAGGTTCTGAGAGGGGCAGGCTGGGGAGGTCATAATATAGCAAGACTCCATTAGAAGAAACATTACTAAGGTGAGTAATTTTTCTTCAAACAACATAGAAGTCTTGCTATATTATGTTATATGCAGATTATACAGCAGTACCTCCATGGAGGAGGACAGAACCAACTTAGGAAATAGGCTCTGAAGCACAGCTGTGCCAATCGAGCATCACTCCTAGCCTGGATATCCAGGAGTAATGCTTAGTAAAAGTGTGAACTGTTTTCCAAGTAGCTGCTTGACATATCTCTAGGATAGGGATGTCCCTGGCAGCAGCCAGGGAACGCAGCTGTACCTCTGGTAGAGTGAGCCCTCAGGCCTGAGGGAGGAATCTTATCCAGTTTTTCATAGCAAAATTGGATACAAGAGACAATCCACCTGGCAATGGATCTTTTAGTGGCAGGTTTGCCTTTACCAACCTCACCATAAGTGAGGAACAATTGGAGGGATTCAAACCTATGACCCTTGGTAAGTTCTATATAGTAACTAAGGGCTCTTTTGACATCTAAACTGTGTAATCTTCTCTCTGCCAGAGGAGGAATGGTCAGTGAAGTACACAGGAAGAGACATGGATTGATTAAGGTGGAAGTCTGAAACCACCTTAGGCAAAAACTTTCTGTTAGTCCTGAGGACCACCTTATCTCTGTGAAAAGAGATAAAATCAGGCTCCACTGACAACGCTTGTAGCTCACTTATGCGCCTGGCAGAAGTGATGGCTACCAGAAACACAGTTTTCCAAGTCAAGTACTTAAGCTCTGCTGAAGACAATGGCGCATAAGCTGGGCAATGCAAATATTAAGATCCCAAGCAGGGGCAGGATCCCTGAACGGAGGGTTGGTGTGAAGCAACCCTTTAAAAAACCTGGAGAACACAGGGTGAGCTGAAAAGAAGAGGGCTTACCTGCTGATAAAAGACAGACACAGCTGCCAAGTGCATTTTTAGGGTAGCTAGTCTTAGCCCCAAAGAATTCAAATGCACTAAATAATCCAGAATCGTGGGCACGTCAGCCGATTCTGGGGAAATATGCTTACCAGCACACCATATGGAAAATCTTTTCCATTTTGAATTATAAGTAGCCCTGGTGGAAGGCTTCCTAGAGGCCTTCAAAATTTCCAATACGCCTTGGGAAAGGTGTAGGTCAGCAAACTCTAACTCTTCAAGAGCCAAGCCTTGAGATTGAGAGATTTGAGGTTCGGATACCAAACTCTTCCCTGGGCACAGGTTAACAGGTTGTGATTCCTGGGAAGACACAGGGGAAGGTGGACTGCTAAGGACATGAGGAGTGGGTACAAGGGCTGCCTGGCCCAATCTGGAGCAATCAGGATCATCCTGCAGGGTTGAGACCTGATTTTTACTAGCACCTTGAAAAGAAGAGGGAAGGGGGGAAAAGCATAGAGAAACTTCCCTTCCCAACTGAGCAGGAAGGCATCCAGAGGGACTGAGCCCAACACTGGGGGCCTGCAGCAAAAAAGGGGAAGTTGGTGATTGTCTGGGGCTGCAAAGAGATCTATCTGAGGGGTGCCCCATCTGGCAAATACTACCTCCAGTACTAGGGGATCCAGTGTCTATTCGTGATGGCCCTGGGAAATCCTGCTGAGAGCATCCGCTAGGACATTGTCCTTGCCTGGGAGGTGAACTGCCGTAAGGAAGGCGTTCAGAGAATAAGCCAGAGACCACAACTTCATTGCTTCGGTGCACAAGGCCGTAGACCAAATGCCCCCTTGCTTGTTGATGTACCACATTGTAGTGGTATTGTGTGTTCTGACCTGAACAACCTTGTTCTGAACAGATGTGGAAAAAACCTGGAGTGCTAGAAAAACTGCTCTGAGTTCAAACAAATTGATGTGGAGCAGAGATTCCTGAGGGGACCACAACCCCTGGGTGGTAAGGTCGCCCATGTGAGCTCCCCACCCCAAGAGAGATGCATCTGTAGTAAGGGTCAAGGAATGAGACTGTGGAATGAAGGGAACCCCCTGTCTCAAATTGCTCTGGTCCTGCCACCACTGGAGGGCCTGGATCAGGGTTCGAGTCACTGGGATCAATTTGGTTAGAGGATCTGTCCTTTGAGACCAAAAGGCTCTCAAATGGAACTGAATGTCCCTCATCTGAAACCTTGCTCCCTGCACTACTGCTGTAGAAGCAGCCATGTGCCCAGGAGCTGTAGAAAATGCCTTGCTGGTCGAGAGACCTGCAGGGTGAAAGAAGAGGCCAGAGAGACCCAAGTTCTTGCTCTTTCCAGAGGGAGGAAGGCTCTGGCTTCTTTTGTGTTCAGTTCTGCGCCTATGAAGGTAAGGAGCTGGACAGGCTCCAGAACTGACTTTGGAAGATTGAGAAGGAGACCTAAAGATGTAAGAAGTTGCTGAACTACTACTGCCAGGCATTCTGTGAACACCCTCGGGGCCGAGGTGAGGTCGAAGGGCATTGCTCTGAACTGGTAGTGGCCTGAGGGCAGTACGAATCTGAGGTACTTTCAATGGGAGCTTCTGATGAGAACATGGAAGTAGGCATCCTTGAAGTCCAGGGAGGCTAACCAGTCCCTGGCCTTAGAGAGGGTAAAATAATTCCCAGAGTCACCATTTTGAACTTTGGTTTTACAAGGTGCTTGTTTAGATACCTGAGATCCAGGATGGGCCGCCATTCTCCTGTCTTTTTGGGTAGGGAAGTACCTGGGTACAACCCTTTGCCCTGGTGTAGGGGTGGAACCCTTTCCACAGCTCTGAGAGCCAGGAGGGAAGAACTTCTGTTTCTAGGGCAAGTGCCTCTGATGGATTTGCAGGTGGAAAGGACCTGGTTCTCATCTTGGAAATTTTTTGAAGCTGAGAACCAGTCCTAACTACTTCCAGGACCCACTTGTCTGATGTTACAGACTTCCAGTCCTGGACAAAGTAAGCCAGCCTGCCCCCTACTGGTAGTGGAGAATCGGCCCTGGCCACCCTATCAGGGAGCCTGTTTTGCAGGGGCTTTGGGTTGAGGGGTAGAAGCAGGCTTACTAGACCCCCTTCTGCCTCTTCCTCTAAAGAACCCCCTCTGGGCATAAGCAGAAGAGGAGGCCTGGGCTTGGTAAAAAGGCCTATGAAAAGGCCTGCCCCTACCCCTGACATGCTGCCTCTGAGGAGTGGCTTGCCTTTCTTTGGCCTGTGCACTCCTATAGGTGGTCCTATACTCATCCATTTTCTTCATATAATTCTCTGTCTGCTCCCCAAACAGAGAATTGCCCACAACAGGAAAATCCATAGCCTTAGACTGGGTATCCTGTGACAGAGCAGTACATCTGAGCCAGGCCATTCTGCGAAGAGACACAGATGTAGCCATGACTCTTGATGAAACATCATTAGAGTCTACTGCAGCATGAAACTGCACCTTGGATGCCTCAATACCATCCGCAGTCACCTGCTCCAGCTCCCTGGCAAGCTGGTCAGGGGCCTGTTTTGCTAGTGCCAGCACAGTATCCCATCTGGATTTCTGGTACCTAGCTGCATAAGCCATATAATTCACATGTCTGAGTCCTAAAGATGCTGCCATGTACTGTTTCTTTGCCATGGCATCCATCCTCCTGGAATCCTTTTCAGGAGGGTGAGAGGCTAGAGGAATATTAGCCTTGTCACAGGCTGCGGCCTGCACTACCCCCACATGGCTGCATTGCTGAGAGAGGAACTCCATATCAGAGCCTGATAATGTATACCTTTTGTCCATCCTTTTATCAACAGGAAGGATAGAGTGAGGAGTTTTTAGAATTTTCACTGTCTGTTTCCTAAAGGATTTGTGCAAGGGAATAGACAGTCTCCTAGACTCTGGAATATCCATCATTTCTACATAATCAGGCTCTTCTTGGTCATCAACAGCTTCCTCAACAGGGAGTTGGAGAGTTTCAGCAACTTTCTTATAGAACATAAAATGAGAAGGGGACTCAGAAAGCCTGGGGACCCCTGAAGGTCTGTCTGGAGAGATGTCCAGTTCAATGGGCACATCCAGACTTTCAAAATCACATTCACTCTCCTTATACCTCTCTTCCCCTTCCTCCGGTTCATAAAAATCCTCAAAATCATAATCTTGAACCGGTGGGACCGTCCAAACCGAGTGCTTCCCTGATGGTGTCGGTTCGGACGGAACCGGGGAAAGAGACTGGACAATTTGAATAGCTTTAGCTATTTCCTCAGCGGTTGGAGAAAAAACTTTTGGCTCCACACTAGCTGACTTTCTAGCCCTTTTAGTTGGAACCGGCTCCTCAGAGCTGGCTCTTCGTTTGGCCGAGGAAGTATCGCCCTGGTCAGAGGGCACTCCCTCAGGTTCAGCTGGAACTGAACCGGGCTGGCCATCGGGTCAGCGGACTTTTAGCCTCCTTTCCCTGAGCCTACCAACTCTCTTTCCATGGTGGCAGCAGAAAATTCTTACAAATCTGGCAGTCTGCATTGAGGTGGTCAAACCCCAGACAATATACAGGTGGTGTGTGGGTCAGCCTTAGCAAAGGCTTCCCACAGGGCCACAGTCACTGAAACCAGTGAGTCGGTTTTCTTTTGGGTTTCTCAGACATAGTGCCAGCCTAACCAAAACTTGCCCGTTAGTGGCAATCCGCCAAGCAAGACTCTCTTATCGGTTCCCAACCGTGTCACGGGTCGTGGAAAAAAACGTAATAAAATCCGTTTTTTTTAGAACCGATAAGAACCAGGAACCGCACTCTAAAGGGCTAGAAAGTTAATTTAAAACCCATCAGATCGGTTCAAACTGAACCGAAAAAGACGTTTACAAGTTCCACACAGAAGAAAATAAAATAAGCCTATCTATTACTTACAATACCACAGACAGAGCTTGAACCGACCGATTGCAGTTAATTTCAGTAAAATAAACCGAGAATTACAGTTTTTAACCGACAAACGAACCGAGCAGCAGGAGAAATCTCCGGAGCGACTGTTCAGTGAGGCGGAGTAAAGAATCTGACAGTTTAAGTTTGAGCTACAACAGAGTGTTCAACCGAGCTCGCGCTCAAGGTTCCATGCCCTGCATGGAAAGTTAACTCTTTCACCTCCGGAGCAGTTCTAACCTGGGGTTATATGGCATATGTCATAACATAGCAAGACTTCATGTTGTTTGAACAGATGTTGCCACAGCTCCAATGCAGGGCCAGAATGGCCTCTGCCACTAGGAATGCTTCACCCAGGGAATCTCCCCAATCCAGGATCTCAGTGAGCAGGTAATGTGCCCGCTTCTGAACGGCACCATCTGGAGACCCGTGGACTCAGAGATAAGACTGAGTAGGCCCATTATGGAGGTACGGCCTTCCTCCGTTGAGAGATGCCCAGTCAACTCCACATCCACCCTCTGACTCAGAGGATTCATCAAAGAGGGTTGACCCTTTGAGGATGGTCAGGGTCGACAGTGACTGACAGTCAGATGGAAGACCCAGCGCTGGATGGACTTCTTGGTCGGAGCACCGGTCTTGCTGTTTCAGCAGTGGCCCCACCCAAATCAGTGGACAAGCAGGTGGAGGCTGAACGGGGCCCTGACGAGGCAGAGAAAGCGTCGGCCTCTGTGGCGGTGAGAGCCAGGTGATGGCTGCGGTCAAAACCAGAAGAGGCTTCATCCTGGTAAAAATGGACCGTTGCTACATCAAGTCCTAGTAGCGTCGATGCAACCTGTGCCAAAGTCTCTCCTCATCCGAGGAGGACAAGGACGAAGAATAACGACAACGCCGCTTCCGTGAGCATCTATGCCAACGCGGGCTGCTCTACCTGGGGGATGGAGACTGGGACCATGACCTCAATTGTCAGAAAGGATCACCGGTGGGCCTTGGTGGGGGCTGGCAAATGCCGAGGATCCTCCGGTCCAAAATCTCCTGAAGAAGGGGCGGTGGATCAGCAGACTGATCCAACCCCTGAGTCAGAGGCAGGACCAGAGTCCTGGATAAGGAGGTGTCAACCTCTTCAGGCGACAACGGGTTGGCCAGCTTGAGAAAGATCTCAGCCAGAAGACCAACCTGTGTCTCGACGGGAGAACCGTGGGGCTGACGGCCTGGGCGGAAATTGGAGACCCAAGAGCACTCTCACTCCAAATCCCACAATCAATGGGGAGACCGTTTCTCAGTTTTTTTTTTTTTTTTTTTTTTTAAGACTTTGATTTGTGCTTGGAAGAGGGACCCTGCACATTCCCTGAATGCCCCCGTAAAGGAGGCACGCAAGGAGATCGTCGAAAAGGCCAAAGCCAAGGAGACGTGAGCTGCATCCTCAGCCACAGCCTCCTCAGACACCGCAAATTGCTCGGTGGACTCTGCAGCCGCGGAGACCACCCAACAGGCATCCTTAGATTTGACGAGCGGGTCCTGATCATCAGGACGAGCTGGGAGCAGGCGAGCATGACAATCCTCCAAAGTGGACGGGGGGAAAAACAGCAAATAGCGAAGGCCTGGGGATAGTGCTCGTGGCCTAGGCAGTAATGCATGCTGTGCGGATCTGTCCGGGACATCTTCTGCCCACAGGCACATTTCTGGAATCCCGGAGCAGACTTTGTGTCGTCCATGTCGACGGCGAGAAAAAATAGCCTGAAGGCAAATTTTTTTTATTGAAAATCTGAAGAAATAAAACAAAGGGACTCTTGAGCAGGAGAGTGGTAAGGAGGGAACCTTCTTCTTCTTCCAGTGGAAAGGAAGATCTGATGTCATGGGGCGGTGCCAAGGGAGTTACCACCCGGATGGCAGGGAGGCGCGAGCTTGAAGAAGTTCCAGCACGCCTTAAAGGGGAAAGGGCACTGCCAGAAGTGTGGATAAGTACACCATATCTATGTTCCTAGAAACTCTTCTGGCTAGCAGTCTACCAGTGAGCTGCCCACTAAGACATCATAGGTCAACGTCAACCTATCCTATAACACTGAGTGGCTCCCGCACCCTCCTCAGTTCTCCTGCCAGAGACCATAACCTACCTAATCCCAGCTGAGGGAACCTATGAGTAATCTAAGGCACCCACCAAAAAGAAAATAATGGAGAAAGAGTTAGAGGCACAGAAGGGCCTCCCAGGTCCAGGGGTAAGAAGGGAGGGACAGCATGGCCTGCTGCAACAGATCCCCTTGCTGATCTACTGTTTTAAGTTTTTGCATAACCGTACTATCTGACTTTGGGGGTATCTCTTGCAGCAGGCCACAGCTATGGAATGAGTCCCAAGCAGTTCTGTCAGCAGACAGCACAGTCTGGGTGGAGAAACCACGAGCCTAACAAAGTAGGCCCTGGAGGACAGCTGGGCCAAAGTTGGACCCACGCCTAGCGGCAATGTCCACACTGCAGTGCTTGTAAGATATGGACAGAACTCCAAGCAGCAGCAGCACAGATGTCTGCAGCTGAAACATTCCTGAAAGAGGTAGCAGAATTGACCATGTCCCTGGCTGAATGTCCATGGACAACACCAGGAAGATCCTTGCCATACTTCCTGTGGCAATAAGTGACACAGTTCACCGACCATTTGGACAAACAATGTTTAGAAACAGGGACGACTTCTTTCCCAGGGGCAAAAGAAAATTATTTGAACTTCCTACAGTCCTTTGTACGGTGTGTGTATAGTAAGTAATGCAGAATTCTATGCACATCTAAGGTGTGAAGCAATGCTTCCCCTGGACAGGCATGCTCTGGAAAATAAACAGGCAGGTGGATGGATTGATCCAAAGTAAACTCAAACACAACCGCAGGAAGAAACTTAAGGTTAGTATGCAAAGACGCCCTGTCTGTGGAAAATCAAATAAGGCTGCACAAGCTGGCCCGCTGGCTGAAAGGCAGAGCATCCATCTGCGACGCCCCAGGTTCGGGAATGGACTCGAGACATTGGAGGGCCAGCCGGGGAGAGAAGGATTGAGGTCTAACAGACTGCTCTCCTTCTCCAGGGGAGGGGTAGAGTGTCCAACACACTCCACTGGACTTCTGGAGGAATCTGGGGAGTCCCGCCATCGAGGAGCCTTCACTTGAGCGCAGGGCTCGTCATTGCACGGCCGCGCCCACAGGTACTGCCAATAAAATCCCTCCAGTCCCCCAACCATGATGCCCCCGCTCTTCCACTGTTCCCACTGCCCACAAGTGTACGGGTGGGGGTTAGGGCATCATGGGAAGCTGGGGGGGGGGGGAGAACAAGGCTACTCACACATGAGCGCCTGTAGTTCCACAATTCTTTTAGCAGAAGTAATAGCAACTAAAAATAATGCTTTACACGACAGAAAGTGTAGCTCACGTGTCGTGACCAGTTCAAAAGAAGTCAAAGTAAGTTATTTCAACACAAAATTCAAATCCCAGGGCAGGACTGGGTTGCAGACAGGAGGCTTCAGGTGGAGAATGCTGCTCAGAAAAGTACAAGACATTTCCAACTGTGCCACCCATACATACATCAACAGGCACATGGAAGGCAGAGATAGCAGACGTGCACTCTGAGAGAAGTACTTCAAGCTGGAGTCTGAAAGGGACAGAAAGTACTCCAGAACCTGATTCACTGGGCAGTTGAAGGGATCCAACTGACATGAGGCATCCCACGGTGCAAAGCATTTCCACTTCATCAAATAAGTGGCCCAGGTGGACAGCTTCCTAGCTGCCACCAGGACATTACACCTTGGGTTACACACCTAACTGAGCCATGGCTATGTCCTCAGGGAGCCAGACATGAAAGGCAGGGATCTTAGGTATAGATGGACCAGGGTACCCCAGTTCTGGAAGAGCAAGCCAGTGCAGAGAGGAAGGGTACTGGAGGTTCCACTGTCAGCTCTTGCAGTAAAAGGAACCAGATCTGATGAGGCCAGAAGGGGTGATAAGAATCATTATGGCCCTTCCATCTGGAGCTTGCTCAGAATCCTCTGAAGCAGGGGAAGGAGGAATGCATACAGAAACCTCCCTTTCCAGGAGAGGGACAACACATCTCGTCAGAAACTCCAGGCCTTGAGTCGAGCCAGAAAAAAATACAGGTTACTCACCTGTAACAGGAGTTCTAGGAATGGTATATGTTGTTCATCCACACTGTCGGCAGGTTCCTTGCCGCTTTAAATCTTGCGGAAGGTCTTCAAGCTGGCTCCTCCCACACACCGGTGGTAAACTCTCAGCTCACCCATAGCGGCAGATCTGGCCCACTGGAAGCTCAGGTTGTGTGTCGAGCCGGGAGGTAACAGAGTCGGAGGAACAACATATACCATTCCTAGAACTCCTGTTACAGGTAAGTAACCTGTATTTCTAGGGACATGGATATGTTGTTCATCCACACTGTCTGGCAGACTCCTAGCAGTTCTCCGGGAGGAGGGAGGCAAGGCGCACACCCCCTACTTAGGGAATAAAACTGGAGAACCGAGGCCCCAAAACCAGCATCCCGGCGTGACTCAAGGTCGATGTGGTAACGGAGATTAGTGTGTGCTGACTTCCAGGTAGCAGCCCTGCAGATTTCCTGGATAGGTACGCCCCTGGAAGCAGCCACCGATGCAGCAGTATGGCGGGTAGAATGAGCTCTTATCCTCTGGGAGCTCCATGCCCACCAACTTGTAGCAGAGATCTATGCAGGAGGTGACCCACCTGCTTATCGTCCAGCTGGCTGCAGGTCTGCCAGGTGCGGCTTCAGCGTGAGGTGACAAACAGCTGGCAAACCTCTCCCCATTTCAGCCGCGGCGCCTTATAATAAGCGAGCGCCCTTCTAGGGTCCAAAGTATGGAGCCTGTATTCGGCCTCCGAGGTGTGATTTGGGTAGAACACCGGCAGAGTCAACACCTGGTTAAGGTGAAACTCCGACACCACCTTCGGAAGGAATTTCGGGTGTGGGCGCAGGACAACCTTGTCCCCTGTGGAAGACCAGGTAAGGAGACTCGATGCAGAGCGCCTGGAGTTCTCCCATCCTTCTGGATGACGTGATAGCCACCAAGAAGGCGGTCTTCCACGACAGGTGAGAGAGATCACACCTGTGCATTGGTTCGAATGGCTTGCCCATGAGCTTTGCCATACCAGCAGTAGATCCCACGGAGGTGGAGGTTCTCGCGACCGAGGGGAATGTGATCAAGGCCTTTGAAAAGCGCCAGACCACCTCTCTCTGTGCCACCGACTGCTCCCCGCCCGCGCCGGTAAGCAGAGATGGCTGCCAGGTGCACCCTTAGGGTCGTCGACCTAAGCCCTTGACTAGAAAGGGACCATAAATAGTCCAAGATGCTTGCCAAAGGACAGGAGGAAGGGTCCAAGCCCTTGCCCTGACACCCAATGGAAAATCTCTTCCATTTGAAGGCATAGCATTTTCTGGTCGACTCTTACCGAATGACTAACAACATTGAGGACCTCGTCGGAAAGACCCAAGGCCTGGAACTCTGTCGCCAGGAACCAGGCCATCAGGTGCAGGGATTGAAGGTCTGGATGGAACACCTTCCCTGATTGACTGAGAGCAGGTCCGGGCGAGCTGGAAGCTGCCTCGGGAGCCTGGAGCTGAGGCTGAGGAGATCTGGGTACCAGAACTGGCGGGGCCAGTCTGGGGCTATCAGAATCACCTGCACTTTTCCCTCCTTGCTTTGAGAAGCACTTGAGAATCAAGGGAAATGGGGAAGGCGAGAAGAGGCCCGGGGTCCACAGCCTCGAGAAGGCATCCCCCTGGAGCGAGCCCTGCTGAGGGGGGGCGGGCATGAAACAGCCTCAGCTTCGCGTTCTCCCTGGAGGCAAACAGGTCCATCTGAGGTGTGCCCCAGTGGGAGAACAGATCTTGTACTACCTCCGGCAGGAGAGACCACTCGTGAGATGCGGTCCCTATCCGGCTCAGGGCATCGGCCAGGGTGTTGGTGGCTCCTGCCACATGAATGGTTAGGAGATCCGCCTCCAGGCTGCGCATGAGTGACCAAATGCGGAGAGCTTCCTTGCATAGAAGCATGGAACGCGTCCCGCCCTGGCGGTTTAGGTAGTACATGGTCGTGGTATTGTCCGTCTGGACTCGGACCACTTGACCCCGGAGAAACGGAGCAAAGGCAGTGAAAGCTAGGCGGACCGCTCGGAGCTCCAGCAGGTTGACGTGGCATCGGGACTCCCGCGGGGACCAGAGGCCGTGCGCCCGGTGTTCCCCCAGATGGGCACCCCAACCCATCAGAGAGGCATCGGGCTTGACAGAGACCGGCCGGCTCAGAGCGGACAAACGGATGCCCTCCTGCAGATGAGATGGAACGGTCCACCACCGAGAGCGTCTCACATCTCCTGGGTCACCATCACTAGCTGGTCCAATGGATCGCAGCATTGTGACCACTGGCTGGCCAGTCCCACTGAAGGGGGCGCATGTGCCAGCGTGCCCAACGGACCACGCTGGTACAGGCCGCCATGAGACCCAGGAGGCGCAGGAAGTCTCGGGCAGGGCGCAATTGCCCAACCAGAAATGATTGGGCAAAGAAGGTAAGAACCTCGGCCCTGACCGCCGGGAGCCGTGCTCCGGTTCGAAGAGAGTCGATCTCTGCCCCGATAAACAGAATCACCTGCTTCGGCTTGAGTTCCGACTTGGCCTCGTTGATAAGGCCGACTTGAGAGCAAACCTGGAGGGCCAGATCTCTGACCGCCCCACCTCCTGTCTGGAGGGGCTGCTATCAGCCAATTGTCCAGGTAAGGGTACACCGGACCCCTCGGCACCGAGGAAGCTGTCACCACTGCAATGCATTTGGTGAAGACCCTGGGAGCTGGAGACAGGCTGAAGGGCATGGCTCGAACTCGAAGAGGGATCCCTCCGCTCGAAAGCGAAGGAATCTCCGATGTGACGGACGGATAGGGACGTGAAAGAATGCGTCCTGCAGGTCCAGAGAGCAGAACCACACGCCGTGTTCCAGGGATGGTATTATCTGAGCCAGAGTGACCATCCTGAAGGTTCGAGACCTTAGGAACTTGTTCAGGTCGTGTAGGTCGAGAATGGGGCGCCAGCCCCCCATCCATTTCGGAACCAGGAAGTACCTGGACACAAACCCCGGGTCTGAGGGAGGGTCCGCCACCTCCTTGATCACCTCCTTTTGGAGGAGGAGAGCGATGTCGGCCCGACGAGCCGACAGTGAGGCTGCGGACCCCGAGGCCCCCCGAGGTGCGACGGCTCTGAAGGGCGGGGCCTGCTCGAATTCTAGAGGCAGGCCTTTTCCCACCACCTCCAGTACCCACCTGTCCGTGGTAATAACGGACCAGGCGGAAAGGAAGTGCCGGAGCCGTCCCCCCACGGGGGGAACCTGGGGTGAGGTGACGGGGTTGGGGGCGACACCCCTCAGCCTGTCACTGGGCAGGCTTGGAGGAGGGATCCTCTGCAGGTGACCTTCCACCCCAGGGCCGAAGAGGTCAGTCCCCAAAAAGGGAACATCCGCCAACTTGTGCTGGGTATCCAACGTAAAGGTGGATATCCTCAGCCAAGCCCGACGACGCATAGCCACTGCAGCCACCACAGACCTGGCACATGAGTCCCCAATGTCTAAAGCAGTCTGGAGCTGCTGTTTGGCCACTGCCCTGCCCTGGTCCCGCACCTGCCTGACCGTAGTCTGTAGATCCGCGGGAAGATGAGGGACAACCTCATCCAGGGAGCCCAACAGGGCATGAGAAAAATGTGCCATGAGGACGGCCGAACTGGCCTGGCGAAGGCCGAGAGAGGACGCAGCATAGACTTTTCGCCCGGCATAGTCCAATTTCTTGGACTCCTTGTCGGGAGGTTTGTCCACATCCCTAGCATTCCCGGCACGCCGGAAAACGCTGTCGGTAACCAACCCCTCAGCCAAGGGTGTTCCGAAAAACCGGACAGGGAACCGGTAGGGACCGCATACTTCCTGGCCATCCTGGCCGAAGGCGCAGGACAGGAAGCAGGGTGCTGCCAGAGCTCCAAGGCCAGACCTACTATGGCCTCGGCCACCGGAAAGGCCTCCGTAGGGGAATCCCCTCGGTCCAGAATCTCCGTGAGGGGATACCTGGCCCGTTTAGAAACGGGTTCAAGCTTCATCCCTGTGGACTCTGAGATGAGCCGAAGTAATCCTAGGAAGGACGAAGGGCTATCATCCACCGACTGTCCTCCTGAGGACTCCAAGTCCATTCGCTTGGAGAAAAGGGAGGAATCATCCTCGGACTCGGAAGAGTCCTCAAAGAGCTGCCTCGGGCCTGAGCCACCCTCCACCTGCCGAGGTCTATCGGGAGTGAGGGTGACAGACAGCCTATGGGGCAGTCCCTGAGCCGACTGAGAATTTTTGGTCGGAGCCCCAACTAACGGCTGTGGAGGCGGAGGTTCCACCGAATCGGTGGGGCAGCTGGAATTGGCCGAACAACCGGCCTGGGAACAGGCTCCTCGGCTAAAACGAGGGGTTGTCTCGGCCGCTCCGGTGACAGCCACTTAATGGCCGGGGAAGACGACGGTGTCGGCTTATTCCCGGTCAGAAGGAGCTGTTGCCACATGAGTTCCTCATACCTCCGACGCAACTTGCGCCAAAGCCTCCCCTCGTCCGAGGAGGAGGAAGAGGAAGAGGCGGCGCCGCTTGCCGCGGTGCCGAGACCGCCCTGAGCGCGGATCGGCTGAACCATGAGCGTCGAGACCGAGAACCTCGGCTAGGCCGAGGACGGTGCGGGGAGGTGTCAGGAATCGGCACTCCCCTCGGTTCGGACGATTCCACCGAAGGCTCCGGAACCGGAGGCACAGACGAGCCGACGGGATCCTCAACTCCCACCGGGGGAACCGGGGAGAGGGGATTCTCAGCTTCTCCAGCCGACAACCTGTCCAACGGGTCGAGAAAAATCTCGACCGCGTCGACAGGAGTCTCGGTCAACTGGCCTGACGGGGACACCGTGAAACCAGTGGCCGAAGCCGAGGGGTCGACCAAAGTCGACGTCCGACAACTAGGGGAGAGGGATCTTTCCCGCTCCCAAGAGCGTCGATGGTGAGACTTACTCTTGTCTCTCTTTTTGGACCGAGAAAATGGTCCAGAAGAAGTTGGACCCTCACCTTTTGTCGAGAGGGTCAGACAAAGCTCCTTAAAAGAAGCCGAATAAGAGGCACCGAGAGATAGCGGGACAAATGCCGCAGCCGAGGTAAAGCAGCCTGCGCCGCCTCCTCTTCGAGGGCAATCATTTGTTCGAGCTGATCCGCCAAGCCCGCCGCCGCGGACACCGCCGACCAGGCCTCTTTTGACTTAACCGGAGGAAATCTCTTCTCGGGACGCCCCAGTTGTAAACGGGCAGCACGGTCTTCGAGGACGTAGGCCGGAAAGGAAGAGCACAGGTCGCAGGCCTGCGGGTAGTGCTCAAGGCCCAAGCAGTGCTTATGGGCGTGCAGATCCGTCGAGACATCTTTCTGCCCGCGAAGGGCATCTCCGAAACCGAGTCGATTTGTCCATCGCAGCCATGAAAGCGAGAAGACCAAGTCTTTTAGCAAAAACTTTCTAATTTCGAAAATTCGAAGAATTAGGAACCAGTCTTATACGCAGAGCGTTAAGGAGGGAACCTGAGCTTCCAAGCGGTAAGGAAGATCTGACGTCATGGGGCAGAGCCGAGAGTTTTACCAACCGGGTGGGTGGGAGGAGCCAGCTTGAAGACCTTCCGGCAAGATTTAAAGCGGCAAGGAACCTGCCAGACAGTGTGGATGAACAACATATCCATGTCCCTAGAAGTGGCAGTTTTGTATTGAGTGGGGATGTAAAAAGGTCCAACTCTAGATGACCCGACCTGTCGAACAGGTCTTCTACTATTGAGGTCAGCAGCTCCCACTTGTGCGCCCTGCACTGTGACCGGCTTAAAGTGTCCACCAGGATGTTTTGGACGCCTGGAACATGGATGGTCACCAGCTGGAGACCATGATCCAGAGCCCAATAGCAGATTGTCACTGCCTCCCAGTAAACGGGGTATGAGTGAGTGCCCCTGTGCTTGTTGATATAGTGGACTACACTGATGCTGTCCATCTGCACTAGAAGACGACCTGGGGATAGCGGAGTCTGGAAGGCCTGCAAGGCATAAATAATGGCCCGCATCTCTAAGGTGATATGGAGAGAGGATTCCAGCTGTGACTGCGTCCCCTTTGTTTGTTGGGGCCCTAGATAAGCTCCCCACCTCAACCCTAAAACATCTTTTGTGAGCATACACTGAGGGAAAGGAAAGAGGAAGGGAACCATTCCCCCAAACAGGTTGCTGGATTCCATCCACCAAACCTGAACCATTTTCACCGACAGAAGACCAGGACCTGCTGCTGTTCCAGGATGTCGATCGTTGGTCCCACTGACCCCAATGTCCACTGGGAATCCTGGTGTGCAATCTGGCTAGAGGCACTGTGACAACAGCAGCAACGATAAGGCCTAAGAGCAGTAGGAAGGTTCTGACAAGACACAGCGGCTGCTGTACAGCAAGCGTTGTGAACTATAAGGTGATCTGCTCTAGTCATGGGGCAGGAAGGCCATGCCCCAAGATGTATCCAGGACTGCCTCTATGTACTGGAGGTGCTGACAGGGGGTCAGAACTGACTTGGGCAGGTGGACCATGATGCCCAGATCCAGGAATAGGCAGGTGGTATATTCCAGAGTCTGTTACAGGTGCTCCCTGGACTGGGCTTTGAAATGCCAGTCATACAGGTGGGAAAGAGCTAGAGTTCTTCCCACCTGATAGCTGCTGCCACCACTGCCAGGCATTTAGTAAACACTCAAGGGACCAAGGACAAGCCAAAGGGCAAGGCCCGGAATTGGAAGTGGGCCCCCTGAAAATGTAACGTTAGGTACTGTCTTTGGGAGGCATGTACCTGGATATGCAGGTAGGCATCCTTCATGTCGATGAAGCAAATCAATCTCCCTGGTGCAGAAGGGGCAGCAGACCCTGAAGCATCACCACCTGGAACTTTTTATATTGGAAGAACATATTCAGCTCCTGGAGGTCTAAAATGGGTCTGCGATCGCCTGTGCATTTGGGCACCAGGAAGCAGTGAGAGCAGAACCATCTACTCTGTTGGGTGTGAGGGACGGGTTCTATGGTCCTTTTTCGCAACAAGGAGTAGACCTCCTCCCAGAGCATCAGAATGTGGTCTGCAGGGTAAGAGGCCAGAACTAGAGTTTCTTCCGCAGGCCACTCCAGAAGTTCCAATGTGTGGCTGCTTTCTAAGATCTGCAGTACTCTGGCATCTCTGGTGATTTCCCTCCACTTGTCCAAGTGCAGGGAGAAGCGACCACCTACCACTACCTCCTGCCTTAGGGAAGGGTGGCGGTCGGGCAAGGAGTCAGGCTGAACTGGCAGGACAGCCGGGGGTACACCTCCTCCCCTGAGTGATTCTCCTGTGGTGGAGGCGGGAGTTGGCATGGCAGGGGCGGCCTGGTGCTTACCCTGAGGCATACTAGAGGGTATGGGTCTATGAGTAGACCAACAAAAGGGGATTCGCTGACCACCTTTTGGCTGGTTTGTGCGAGACATGAAGTGGACCAATTGTAGGGTGCGGCCAGAGGCTTACAGTTGAGACAATATGTACTGTACATCTCAGCCAAACAACATGTAGCCCCAAAAGGAGGCATTCTGGATGGACAACTGAACATCCTGGGCAAAGCCTGACACCCATAACCAAGACCGTTGACGCAGGCATATGCCTGCTGCAGCCACCCTGACTGTGGCGCCCACGGCATCATAGGCAGCCTGAAGGAGATGGGTACCAAAGTCAGACCCGCATTAAGAGACGACAGTAGCTGCTGTTTTACAGAGTCCTCTGGGAAGGCCTGGGAAGATTCCAGGGCTTGCTCCCAAAACTAGTTTTGCACTGGACCATATAGCTAATGTAATTTCATACCCTGATGGTCAGTGTGGCACAGGCGAGGTTCTCTTGCCAATGTGAACCAGCCGCAGGGACTCCTTATCAGAGGGTAAGGAACCGAGATGTTTGAGTCTCTTGGTGCGGTCATGGGCAGCATTGATGACCACCAAATCCACTTGAGCCTGATCGGTAAAGAAGAAAAAATTACTCACCTTAGTAATTATGTTTCTTCTATTGAGTCTTGCTGTATTCTGACAAGTGCAGTTAGCCCCAGACTTTAAACTGCCCCAGAGAACAAAGGGTTAACGTTTCTATGCAGAGCATAGAATGCTGAGCTCCAGCTCGGTTGATGTCTCTGTCTGTTTCCCTTTCAAAGCTAACAGACAGATTCTTACGAGCAACAGTCTAATAGTATTCTATGTTGAAATTGTAAAAAAAATTTTTATAGCCAACTGGAAACAAAAAGTTTTGGATTACCAAAAGAAGACTCAAGTCAGGAAACACAAAAACACAAACCAAACAGGAATATAATAAAATAAACACCCACACAAAAGAAGAGGGTGTAAAAAGAGCACCCCTGAGGTGCAACACTGCACCTACCCACCCACTTCCCAAAACCAGATTCTCAGAGGGGAGGCAGGGAAGGAGGTCAGAATACAGCAAGACTCCAATAGAAGAAACATAATTACTAAGGTGAGTAATTTTTTCTTCAAACAACTTGAAGTCTTGCTGTATTCTGACAAGTGCAGACTACCAAGCAGTACATCCATGGAGGAGGGACAGAACTTACTTTGGGAATAGGCTCTGAAGTACTGCTGTGCCAAACTGAGCATCACTCCTAGCCTGGATATCCAAAGAGTAATGCTTGGTAAGAAAAAATTACTCACCTTAGTAATGTTGTTTCTTCTAATGGAGTCTTGCTATATTATGACATATGCAGTGAGTCCCAACCTTCGAACTGCTCCGGAGGTGAAAGAGTTAACTTTCCATGCCAGGCATGGAACTTTGAGCGCGAGCTCAGTTGAAAACTCTGTCTGTTGCTCTTCAAACTCAAACTGTCAGATCTTTACGAGCAAAACTCACTAAGGTCTGTGTGGAAGCTGTAAACCTAAACTAGCCAACTGGCTACTAAATATATGAACACGTTTTTGGTCCCAAAACAAAGACTCAATTTAGGGATCCAAAAATGAAAACACAACACCAATCACCCCCAAAAGGAGGGGTGAAAAACAAAGGTGGGCATCTACTAAGTGCTAACATTGCACTGCCCACCCACATCCCAAAAGTAGAGGTTCTGAGAGGGCAGGAGGGGGAGGTCATAATATAGCAAGACTCCATTAGAAGAAACAACATTACTAAGGTGAGTAATTTTTTCTTCAAACAACATGAAGTCGTGCTATATTATAACATATGCAGACTATAGAGCAGTACCTCAATGGAGGAGGGACAGAACCTACTTAGGAAATAGGCTCTGAAGCACAGCTGTGCCAAACCGAGCATTACTCCTAGCCTGGATGTCCAGGGAGTAATGCTTGGTAAAAGTGTTAACTGTTTTCCAGGTAGCTGCTTGACATATCTCTAGGATAGGGATGTCCCAGGCAGCAGCCAGAGATGCAGCTGTACCTCTGGTAGAGTGAGCCCTCAGGCCTGAGGGAGGAACCTTACCCAGTTGTTCATAGCAAAATTGGATACAAGAGACAATTCACCTGGCAATGGATCTTTTAGTGACAGGTTTCCCTTTATCAACCTCATCATAAGTGAGGAACAGTTGGAGGGAGTCAAACCTGTGACCCTTGGTACGTTCTATGTAGTAACTAAGGGCTCTTTTGACATCTAAACTGTGCAGTCTCCTCTCGCCAGTGGAGGAATGGTCAGTGAAGTACACAGGGAGAGACATAGATTGATTAAGGTGGAAGTCTGAAACCACCTTAGGCAAGAACTTTCTGTTAGTCCTGAGGACCAACTTATTTCTATGAAAGGAGATAAACTCAGGCTCCACTGACAATGCTTGTAATTCACTTATGCGCCTGGCAGAAGTGATGGCTACCAAAAACACAGTTTTCCAAGTCAAGTACTTAAGCTCTGCTGAAGACAAGGGCTCAAAAGGGGGTTGCATAAGCTGGGCAATGCAAATATTAAGATACCAGGCAAGGGCAGGGTCCCTGAATGGGGGGCTGGTGTGAAGCAACCCATTAAAAACTTGGAGAATACAGGATGAGCTGAAAGAGAAGAGGGTTTACCTGCTGATAAGAAAGCAGACACGGCTGCCAGGTGAACTTTGGGTAGCTGGTCTCAGCCCCAGAGCATTCAAATGCACCATATAATCCAGGACTGTGAGTAAGTCAGCAGATTCTGGGGAGATATGCTTGTCAGAGCACCATATGGAAAATCTCTTCCATTTGGGAATTATAAGTAGCCCTGGTGGAAGGCTTCCTAGAAGCCTTCAAGATATCCAATACACCTTGGGAGAGGTGTAGGTCAGCAAACTCTAACTCTTCAAGAGCCAGGCCTTGAGATTGAGAGATTTGAGGTTCGGGTACCAAACTCTCCCCTGAGCACAGGTTAACAGGTTGTGATTCCTGGGAAGACACAGGGAAAGGTGGACTGCTAAGGACATAAGGAGTGGGCACCAGGGCTGTCTGGAGCAATCAGGACCATCTTGCAGGGTTGAGATCTGATTTTGACTAGCACCTTGAACAGAAGAGGGAAGGGGGGAAAAGCATAGAGAAACTTCCCTTCCCAACTGAGAAGGAAGGCATCCAGAGGGACTGAGCCCAACACTGGGGGCCTGCAGCAAAAAAGGGGAAGTTGGTGATTGTCTGGGGCTGCAAAAAGATCTATCTGCGGGGGGTGCCCCATCTGGCAAATACTACTTCCAGTACTAGGGGATCCAGTGACCATTCGTGATGGCCCTGGGAAATCCTGCTGAGAGCATCTGCCAGGACATTGTCCTTGCCTGGGAGGTGAACTGCAATAAGGAAGGTGTTCAGAGAGTAAGCCAGAGACCACAAATTCATTGCTTCCGTGCACAAGGCCGTAAACCGAGTGCCCCCTTGCTTATTGATGTACCACATTGTGGTGGTATTGTCTGTTCTGACCTGAACAACTTTGTTCTGAACAGATTTGAAAAAACTTGAAGTGCTAGAAAACTGCTCTGAGTTCCAACAGATTGATGTGGAGCAGAGATTCCTGAGGGGACCACAATCCCTGGGCAGTGAGGTCGCTCATGTGAGCTCCCCACCCCAAGAGGGATGCATCTGTAGTAAGGATTAAGGAGTGAGACTGAGGGGTGAAGGGGAACCCCTGTCTCAAATTGCTCTGGTCCTGCCACCACTGAAGGGATTGGATCAGGGTTCGAGTCACTGGGATCAATTTGGATAGAGGGTCTCTCCTTTGAGACCCAAAGGCTCTCAAATGGAACTGGATGTCCCTAATCTGAAATCTTGCTCCCTGCACTACTGCTGTAGAAGCAGCCATGTGCCCCAGGAGCTGCAGAAAATGCCTTGCTGGTCGAGAGACCTGCAGTGTGAAAGAGGAGGCCAGAGAGACCAGGGTCCTTGCTCCTTCCAGAGGAAGGAAGGCTCTGGCCTCTTTTGTGTTCAGTTCTGCACCTATGAAGGTGAGAACCTGGACAGGCTCTAGAACTGACTTTGGAAGATTGAGAAGGAAACCTAGAGATGTGAGCAGTTGCTGAGTTACCTGAAGATGTAATTTGACTTGGTCTGGAGACTGGCCTACTATGAGCCAGTCATCCAGGTAAGGAAAGATGGCAATCTTTTGCCTTCTTAAGTGGGCAACTGCTACTGCCAGGCATTTTGTGAATACCCTCGGGGCCGAGGTGAAGCTGAAGGGCATTGCTCTGAATTGGTAATGGCCTGAGGGCAGTTCGAATCTGAGGTACTTTCGATGGGAGCTTCTGATAAGAACATGGAAGTAGGCATCCTTGAGGTCCAGGAATGCTAGCCAGTCCCCTGGCCTTAGAGAGGGTAAAATAATTCCCAGAGTCACCATTTTGAATTTTGGTTTTAAAAGGTGCTTGTTTAGGTATCTGAGATCCAGGATGGGCCGCCATTCTCCTGTCTTTTTGGGGTAAGGAAGTACCTGGAGTACAACCCTTTGCCCTGGTGTAGTGGTGGAACCCTTTCCACAGCTCTGAGAGCCAGGAGGGTAGAAACTTCTGTTTCTAGGGCAAGTGCCTCTGATGGATTTGCAGGTGGAAAGGACCTGGTTCTCATCTTTGGAAAATTTTTGAAGCTGAGAACCAGTCCCTGGCTTACTACTTCCAGGACCCACTTGTCTGATGTTAAAGACTTCCAGTCCTGGACAAAGTAAGCCAGCCTGCCCCCTACAGGTAGTGGAGAATCAGCCCTGGCCACCCCATCAGGGTGCCTGCTTGGCAGGGGCTTTAGGCTGAGGGGTAGAAGCAGGTCTGCTTGTACCCCGTCTGCCTCTCCCTCTAAAGAACCCCCTCTGGGCGTAAGCTGAAGAGGAGGCCTGGGCTTGGTAAAAAGGCCTATGAAAAGGCCTGCCCTGCCCCTGGAAGGCTGCCTTGAGGAGTGGTCTGCCTTCCTTGGCCTGTGCACTCCTATAGGTGGTCCCATACTCATCCATTTTCTTCATGTAATTTTCTGTCTGCTCCCAAACAGAGAATTACCCACAACAGGAAAATCCATGGCCTTAGTCTGGGTATCCTGTGACAGGCTAGTACATCTGAACCAAGCCATTCTGCAAAGTGCCACAGATGTAGCCATGACTCTTGATGACACATCATTAGAGTCCACTGCAGCATGGAATTGCACCTTAGATACCTCAATACCATCAGCAGCCACCTGCTCCAGCTCCTTGGCAAGCTGGCCAGGGACCTGTTTTGCTAGAGCCATAACAGTATTCCATCTAGATTTCTGGTATCTAGCAACATAAGCCATATAATTTGCCTGTCTGAGTCCCAGTGATGATGCCATGTACTGTTTCATTGCCATGGCATCAATCCTCCTGGAGTCCTTGTCAGGGGGGTGTGAAGCCAAGGGAATATTTGCCTTGTCACAGCCTGCAGCCTGCACTACCCCAACATGGCTACATTGTTGTGTAAGGAACTCCGTATTAGAGCCTGACAATGTGTACCTCTTGTCCATTCTTTTATCCACAGGAGGTATAGTGTGAGGAGTTTTTAGAATTTTTACTGTCCGCTTTCCCAAAAGATTTATGCAAAGGAATAGACAGTCTCTAAACTCTGGGATATCCATCATTTCTACATAGTCAGGCTCCTCTTGATCATCCACAGCTTCCTCCATAGGGAGCTGGAGGGTTTCAGCCACTTTTTATAAAACATAAAATGAGAGGGACTCAGAAAGCCTAGGGGAGACACTCCTGAAGGTCTGTCTGGGAGATGTCCGGTTCAATGGGCACATCAGACTTTCAAATCCACATTCACTCTCCTCATATTCCTTCTTCCCTCCTCCGGTTCATAAAATTCCTCTAAATCATATTCTTGAACCGGAGGAACCGACCGAATCATGACGCCATTTGATGGTGCCGGTTCGGTCGGGAACCGGGGAAAGCGACTGGACAATTTTAATCGCTTTGGCTACTTCTTCAGCGGTTGGAGAGGGAAATTTTGGCTCCAAACCTGCTGATTTTCTAGTCCTTTTTGCTGGAAATCGACTCCTCTGGTCGGCTCTCCTTTGCTTGAAGAAGTCTGCGCCCTGGTCAGAGGCACCCTCGGTTCGGTTACAACCGAACCGGCTGGCCATCCGGGTCAGTGGACTTCTTGGCCTCCCTTTCCCTGAGCCTACCAACTCTCTTATCCAGGGTAGCTGCAGGGAAATCTTTGCAAATCTGGCAGTCTGCATTGAGGTGGTCAAACCCCAGACAAACACAGGTGGTGTGGGGGTCAGCCTTGGCAAAGGCTTCCCCATAAACACTGCAGTGTTAAAACCCAGTGGGCCTGTTTTTTCTTTTGAGTTTCTCAGACATAGTGCCAGCCTAACCAAAACTTGCCCGTTTATGGCAATCCGCCAAGCAAGACTCTCTTATCGGTTCCCAACCGTGTCACGGGTCGTGGAAAAAAACGTAATGAAAGTTCTTTTTTTTTAGAACTGATAAGAACCGGGAACTGCACTCTAAAAGACAGATTAATGTATTTGCAACAACCTGATCGGTTCAAACCAAACCGATAATACCGTTTACAAGTTCCATACAGAAGTAAATGTAAAACCTATCTAGTACTTACAATACCACAGACAGAGCTTGAACCGACCGGTTGTGGTTTAAATTCGGTTAAAAAAACGAAAAATAAATACTTTATCCGACAAAATGAGCCGAGCAGAAGGAGAAACCTCCGGAGCGACTGTTCAGTGAGGCGGAGTAAAGAATCGGACAGTTTGAGTTTGAAGAACAACAGAGTTTTCAACCGAGCTCGCGCTCAAAGTTCCATGCCTGGCATGAAAAGTTAACTCTTTCGCCTCCAGAGCAGTTCGAAGGTTGGGACTCACTGCGTATGTCATAATATAGCAAGACTTCATGTTGTTTGAAAGATATGGACTGCTTTCCAGGTGGCTGCTTGACACATTTCTAAGAGAGGGATATCCCTGGCAGCGGCCAGGGAAGCAGCTGTACCTCTTGCGGAATGAGCCCTCAGGCCTGAGGGTGGAATTTTTCCCAGTTTTTCATAGCAGAACTGTATACAAGACACAATCCACCTGGCAACAGATCTCTTGGTGGCAGGTTTGCCCTTTCCCACTTCTCCATAAGTGAGGAACAACTGGAGGGAGTCAAACCTGTGACCCTTGGTATGTTCTATGTAGTAACTAAGGGCTCTTTTAACATCTAAACTGTGTAGCCTTCTCTCTCCTGAGGAAGAATGATCAATGAAGAAAACAGGAAGAGACACAGACTGATTTAAATGGAAGTCTGAAACCACTTTGGGCAAGAACCTTCTATTGGTTCTAAGGACCACTTTATCCCTGTGAAAGGAGATAAAATCAGGTTCCACTGACAGGGCTTGCAATTCACTTATACGCCTGGCAGAGGTAATGGCTACCAATAACACAGTTTTCCAAGTCAAGTACTTAAGCTCTGCTGAAGACATAGGCTCAAAGGGGGGTTGCATAAGCTGAGCAATGCAAACATTCAAATCCCAAGCAGGGTCTCTAAAAGGGGGATCGGTGTGAAACAATCCTTCAAAAAATTTACAGAACACAGGATGGGAAGATAGTGAGGAAGGCTTCCCCACAGACAAAAATGCAGAAACAGTTGACAAGTGTACCTTGACAGTAGCTGGTCTGAGGCCTAGGCCATTAAGATGGACCATATAATCCAGAACCGTAGGCAATTCAGCAGTGTCTGGAGAAATATTCTTCTTAGAACACCAAATGCTGAATCTTTTCCATTTGGAGTTGTAAGTCTTTTTGGTGGAGGGCTTTTGAGAAGCCTTGAGGATGTCCAGAATCCCTAGGGAAAGATGCAGATCTGCAAACTCCAACTCTTCAAGAGCCATGTCTTGAGACTGAGGGACTGAAGATTGGGGTACTCAATCCTCCCCTGAGAGGATGTTAACAGGTTGTAATTCCTGGAAAGAGACAGGGGAAGATGGACTTCTAGGGACAGCAACAGGGGGTACCAGGGCTGTCTAGCCCAATCTGGAGCAACCAGAATCACCTTGCAAGGTCGAGACCTTATTTTGACTAAAACTTTGAACAGGAGTGGGAAGGGGGGAAAGGCATACAGAAACTTCCCTTCCCAATTCAGAATCAGGGCATCCAGGGGGACTGAGCCCAAGACTGGAGGTCTACAACAAAAGAGAGGGAGTTGGTGATTGTCTGGGGCTGCAAAGAGATCTATCTCAGGAGTGTCCCACCTTGAAAAAATCACTTTCAACACCTGAGGGTCCAGGGACAATTCGTGATGGCCCTCAGAAATCCTGCTCAGTTCATCTGCTAGCACATTGTCCTTGCCTGGAAGGTGAACTGCTACAAGAAAGACAAAGGAACACCTTGCCTTAAATTGTCCTGATCCTGCCACCACACTAGGGCCTGGATCAAGGTCAGAGTCACTGGAATCAGTTTGGAAAGGGAGTCCTTTCTCTGAGACCAGTAAGCTCTCAGGTGGAACTGAATATCCCTCATCTGGAATCTTGCCCCTTGGACCACTGCTGTTGAAGCTGCCATGTGGCCCAAGAGCTGGAGGAAATGCCTTGTTGGTCGAGATACCTGAAGGCTGAAGGAAGAAGCAAGTTCCATAAGAGGCCTTGCCCTTTCAAGAGGAAGAAAGGCTCTTGCTCCGAGTATGGCCAGTTCTGCCCCTATAAAGGTAAGGAGCTGAACTGGTTCGAGAACTGACTTGGGAAGGTTGAGAAGAAATCCTAGGGAAGTGAGCACTTGCTGGGTCACTTGCAGGTGAGACTTGGTCTGGAGACTGACCCACTAATAGCCAATCGTCCAGATAACGAAATATGGACATCTTTTGCCTTCTTAGAAAGGCAACTACTACTGCCAGGCACTTTGTGAAAACCCTTGGAGCTGAGGTTAGGCCAAAGGGCATTGCTCTGAACTGATAGGGGACTGAGGGCAACTCTGAACTGATAGTGGACTGAGGGCAACTCTAACTTGAGGTACTTTCTGTGGGAGCACCTGAAGAGAATGTGAAAGTAGGCATCTTTGAGGTCCAGGGAGGCTAGCCAGTCCCCTGGCCTTAGAGAGGAAAAGATTATTCCCAGAGTTATCCTCCTGAACTTTGGTTTTAAAAGATGTTTGTTCAGATATCTGAGGTCTAGGATTGGTCACCACTCCCCTGTCTTTTTGGGGGTCAGGAAGTACCTGGAGTACAGTCCTTTGTCCCAGTGTAGGGTAGGTACTCTCTCTATAGCTCTTAAAGCTAGGAGAGAAGAAACCTCTGCTTCTAGGGCAAGGGTTTCCAAATGATTTGCAGGTGGAAAAGACCTGGCTCTCATCTTTGGAAATTTTTTGAAGCTGAGAACCAGTCCCTGGCTTCCTACTTCCAGGACCCACTTGCCTGATGTAACAGACATCCAGTCATGGACAAAGTAAGCCAACCTGCCCCCTACTGGAATAGGAGAGTCGACCCAGGCAGACCCATCAGGGTGTCTGCTTGGCAGGGGCTTTAGGCGAGGGGTGGATGCAGGCCTGCTCATCTCCCTTCTGCCTCTCCCTCTGAAGAATCCCCTCTGCGAAAAGGAAGAAGAGGCCTGGGCTTGGTAAAAAGGCCTTTGGAAAGGCCTGCCCCTGCCCCTAGACTATTGCCTTTGAGGAGCTGCCTGCCTTTCCTTGGCTTGAGCACTCCTGTAAATGGTCCTGTACTCATCCATTTTCTTCATGTAATTCTCTGTCTGCTCCTCAAACAGAGAATTACCCACTACAGGAAAATCCATAGCCTTAGCCTGGGTGTCCTGGGAGAGGCAAGTACATCTGAGCCAAGCCATCCTCCGAAGAGCCACAGGTGTAGCCATGACTCTTGATAAGACATCATTAGAGTCCACAGCAGCATGAAATTGCACTTTAGTTGCCTCAATCCTATCTGCAGCCACCACCTCCAGCTCCTTGGCTACCTGGGGGGAGGCCTATTTAGCCAGTGCCAGTACAGTGTCCCACCTGGACTGCTGGTACCTGGCTGTATAAGCCATGTAATTCGCCTGCCTGAGTCCCAAAGAAGATGCCATGTACTGCTTCTTTGCCATGCGATCAATCTTCCTGGAGTCCTTGTCAGGGGGGTGTGAAGCCAAGGGAACATTTGCCTTGTCACAGGCAGCAGCCTGCACTACCCCAACATGGCTGCACTGCTGATATAAGAACTCCGTGTCTGAGCCTGAGAGTGTATACCTCTTGTCCATTCTTTTATCCACAGGAGGTATAGTGTTAGGAGACTAAGATTTTTTGTGTCCGTTTCCCAAAAGATTTATGGAGGGGAATAGACAGTCTCCCTGGACTCTGGGATATCCATCATCTCTACATAATCAGGCTCCTCTTGATCTTCCACAGCCTCCTCCATAGGAAGCTGGAGGGTTTCAGCCACTTTCCTGTAAAACATAAAATGGGAAGGGGACTCAAAGCCTAGGAAGGGAAACACCTGATGGTCTGTCTGGGGAGATGTCCGGTTCCACAGGCACATCCAGACCTTCACTTACATCATAATCTTCAAATTCCCCTTCCTCTTCAAACTCCGGTTCATAAAAGTCTTCAAGGGTATACTCTTGAACTGGGAGAACCAACCAAACCAAACCCCTGCCAGAAGGAGCCGGACCGGTTGGAACCAGACGGAGCAATTCCACAATCTGAATCACCCTAGCTATCTCTCTGGCGGTCAGAACATGAACCTCTGGATCCAAACCGGTCGATTTATCTTTGCGCTTTCTTTTTGTTGGAACCGATCCCTCAGAATCGGCTCTCCTTTTGCCCAAAGAAGTATCGCCCTGGTCAGAGGGCACTCCTTCTGGTTCAGTCGAAACCGAACCGGGCTGGCTATCCGGGTCAGTGGACTTCTCTGCCTCCTTTTCCCTTAGTCTACCTAATTTCTTCTCAACGGTAGATATGGGAAAATGTTTACATATTTGGCAGTCTGAATCGAAGTGGTCAAACCCCAGACAATAAACAAAGGTGGTGTGGGGATCTGCCTTGGCAAAGACCTCCCCACACTCACTGCAGTGTTGAAACCCAGTGCGCCAGTTTTTTTTCTTGGTTTTCTCAGACATGGCCAACCTAACCAAACTTACCCTTTTTTCGGCAACCGCCAGGCAAGACTCCCTTATCGGTTTCCTAACGTGTCAGGTATTGGAAAAAACAGTTAAAACAAGTTTTTTAGAACCGATAAGAACCGTAACACACACTAAATATTAGCAAAATTCACAATCAAATGGTCGGTTCAACCGAACACCGACCACTTACAAGTTCCACACAGAAAAAATGTAGAACAATTCCTATCTAGTACTCACGGCACCACAGACTGAGACTGAACCGACTATGCGGATACTTTTTTTCGGTTTAAGCCGACGAAAAACTGAAAACTAACAGACTTCAAACTGAGCTGATGGAGAACTCTCCAGAGCAACCATTCAGTGAGGCAGAGTAAAGAATCTGACGGTTTGAGTTCAAAACACTCCAGACAGAGACTTCAACCGAGCTCGAGCTTAGCGTTCCATGCCCTGCATGGAAAGTTAACCCTTAGTTCTCCAGGGCAGTTCAAAGGTTGTGAATCACTGGATTGTCAGAATACAGCAAGACTTCATGTTGTTTGAAACTCTTGTTCCTGGAGAAGGAAGGAATTTGAAATTTAGGGACAAGCCCTGACTCACTACTTCCAGGACCCACTTGTCTGTGGTGATCTTTTTCCAAGCCTGGAAATAGTGAGTCAGCCTGCCCCCTATTGGAAGTGGGGAGGAGGCCTAAGACGCCAAGTAAGGGGTCCTGCTTTGCCTGGGGCTGAGAGTGAGAACCACGCCTGGAACCCCTTCTGCCCCTTCCTCTGAAGTACCCTTGTTGAGGATAGCGAGGAACTTGGGGTACGGCCACGGCCTGATAAAAAGGCCTGAAATGTAACTGTTTGCTCCTGCCTCCCCTACCACAAGGACTTGAAGATGGGGAAGCTTTCTCTCTGGCAGAGTTACTTCTGTAGGTGGCCTTGTACTCATCTACGTTTTTCACATACACCTCTGTGTGACTTCCAAAAAGGGAGTTACCCTCCACTGGAAAATTCAGGGCTTTGTTTTGTGTGTCCTGAGTAAGGTTTGTAGCTCTCAAACAAGCAAACCTCATTTGGGCAATTGTATTGGCCATCCACCTGGCAGCAGTGTTGTTGGGTTCTGCTGCCATTTGAAACTGGTATTTGGCAGCTTCCAGGCCAAATCGGGCAGTTTCAGTTAAGCCTGCTGAAAGGCTAGAGGGAGACTTATCAGCCATAATCAGAACAGACTGCCAGAGAGACTTTTAATACTGGGCCGCATAGGCCTGAAAGTTAGCCTGCCTGATGGCCAAAGAAGCGGATAAATAGTCCTTTTTGGCCATACAGTCAATTTTTCATGAGTCCTTCTCTTGGGGGTGAGAGGCCAGAGGGACTTTTGCCTTATCGCAGGCTGCAGCTTGCACAACCCCCAGTGGTCAGGGTGTGAATATAAAAATTCAGACCCTTCCCTGTCAAGCTGATATTTTTTTGTCCAGTCTTTTATCCAAGCGTGGAACAGGCCCAGGAGTCTGGAGGTGATTCATTGCATCCCTTTTAAAAAAACATTTATTGGGAACAATAACATTTTGGTGGGTGTTAAACCCATAATTTCCAAATACTCAGCCTCCTCCTCATCTTCCTCCTCATCTTCTATCACCTCAGTGGTAGAGATGTCTAAGGCATCAACAATTTTCCTGACAAAGGAAAAATGTGATGAATAATCTTCAGAAGACCTGGGAGGAGTGCCAAACTCCTGCTCAGGAGAGACTTCTGGTTCTATAGGCTCTCCCTCATCCTCCTCCTCCTCCTCATATTCCACATAATCTTCTCTTTCCTGCAGAGAAGACTGGGTAGAATCAGTGGAGGGTCTGATCAGCAGGCAGCAGACCTTGCAAGGCTTGCGAAACTTTAAATGCCTGTGCAATTTCAAGAGGAGCAGGCATAGTAACTGACACATTAGAAGTCCCCTTAGGTTGACCAGCAGGGGGTTCAGTGTGTTTTGTTTTCTTATTAATGGAACCAGACAGCTAGCCGGTTCAGCAGTCCTTTCTGTACCCGTATCAAGGGTAGAAGGAGTGGCTTCTTTGGTTTCACCCACAGCCACAGAGGGTATCGGCTGGTCAGAGCCAGAGGGACCCTTTGGTGGAGGCAATTTTTTCTTGAGCCTTTCCAAACATTTCTCAGGTGTTTTTTCTGGAAAGGTTTTACAGATTTCACAATCAGTCTTCAAATGATCATAGCCAAGGCAGACAACACAAGAAGTATGCTCGTCTGCCTTGGCAAACACTTCTCCACACTGTGAGCAAATCTTGAAACAGGGTTCGCCTTTTTTTTCTTAAGTTTTTCTGACTTTGTAATAAAAAAACCAGAAAATCGCAACCACAATAAATTTAAACTGTTTCTATACAAAAAATATCATTTGCAGTTGGTTCAGGAGCCGATCGGGGAACCGACAGGAACCGGGAACCGATAGAAAAGGGAACTGGGATTAGCGGTTGAGTAACCAAGGAAAGCAGTCACAAATAATAAATTTAAAATAAGTTTTAGTGACGAAAGAAAGATTTGGCTAAAGGTAAAAAAAAAAAAAAAAAAAACGCTTAGCTAAAAATGCCTTTGTTTCTCACCGGTTGTACCGAGCCGTGAGAAACCGAGAAAATAAGTACATTTTACTGAATAAAGCTAATGATTAAGTTCTAAACAAAAGACAAGGGCAGCAGATGAAAATAAAATAATACGTGTATGCATTTTAAAGTCAAAACAACGAGATGATGAGGAGATGATCTCCGAGCATCTTGTCTTGACAGGCTGAGAGAGAAATCTGAGGGTTAGAATATAGGCAGTTGATAGATGGCAGCATTTGAAAAAGTGGCATGAGCCAATGATTTCATCATTAGCATAATGTTCCATCTCCTGGCAGATCTGGCTTAAAGGCATACTGCATAAGGGTTAGGAATATTGGAGTATTCCTGGGGTGAGAATAAAGAACAGAGTTTTGACAATGAAATCTCGGTCGAAATTGTGGTCGACTGAAGCTGACAGATCTCTGTTAAGTCCGATGTGCAATGGTCGATGGCGGGAAAAGAAATGAGTAGGTGCAGGGGGCGCCTACTGTTAGAAGATGGGCTGATGTCGGCGTATGACGTCAGGAATAGGCGGCCCCCTGGTAGGCTGCTAGCTAGAAAAGTTTCTGTGTGGTCTTAGTGCCTGGCGGCTATAGTTTCATAGGTGTGGACTGTTGCAAGAGATACCCCCAAAGTCAGATCTGTGTGGCACAAGCATGACCCCTCACTACCTGGCCACCCCCCACCATAAACCAACAAAAACAGCCAGTACACTAGCAAAAAAAAAAGAAAAGAAACGAAAAATTTACCACGATTGAATAAATGGGACACCCGCTATAACAGACAGATCAGCAAACATCAATGTGTACATTATAAGTGGTACATGCTGTATTGTAATTATTATACGTCCATCTATTATACCCTTGAACCCTCACGAAATAAGATGTCTTATTTCACCTGGCTATCCAGAAGGTAGATTGTCAATAAAGAAATCAATTAAATGTTCATGTGTCTATCCCAGACTATGCTTTTATTTCTAACGTGTTTTGCAGTTATTACAAAAGAACAGCAGCAATGGTAACACAGTGTGTCAAGGTTAAACACCCTTCTCAAACAACTATAGCTGCAAAACTACAAATGCAAGAACTATGAATTTTTACATGGCTACTTCAGAGGCTGCGTGATTGACTGCATAATTATATAATGCTAGCTTTGTTTGGTTTCTGTTTCTCTCTCCCAGTACTATATACAGTCTAACTGCCAAACCTAATAGGTGTGTTTACATACCATGGGTTTTGGCACCAGTTAAAGCTCCTATGCGTGGAGTGCTGTACTGTAGCCAATGTTTAATGAGTCCACACACAGAAGTTGTGAAGCACTGCAGGTAGCCTGGCTTCCCCAGTTCCCTGTGTTTTATTTACATTCCTTTGCTGGTCTCTAACCCTGAAAGTGCCTCAATTTAGGTAGTGGGGAGCGTCCAGAAAGGAACTGTAAACCCCTGGAGTGTTTCAGCTCCCCACCACCGCAAACTTTCACAGGAGCCGAAACCGATTAGCTCACAAGGCTTTTAAACGTGTCTACACTTATCCACTTGGCAGCGGATCAGCAATTCTGCGCCACTCAAAAGCGGTGCAGAATGCAAAGTGTAAGCAGATCTAGTACAAATATTATGTAAAGCAGTCAGCAAATCCTTGTGGAGGGCAAGCTGCCAGAAATTTAGTAGGGCCCAAGGTTTCCATTTACACTGGCTTTTAGGTTTGGTCCAGTGATACAGCCACAGATACAGGATTTGTCTAGCTGGAACATATCAGTGTGGTGCAGTCACTATATATATATATATATATATGAATTGTTTCAGTTTTGGGGCTGGCAATATAGCCTACAGGTTAGAGTAATGAGCTGTGAATAAACTTTGTACATCCAGCAGACAAACCTGGCTCTGCTTCCCACGACCTCCACTTGCATACTTTGTGACTCTGAGCAAGTCACTTAACCTTTGCCAGTGCTCCCGGGTCACCCCTGAGAACAGGCACTTGTGCCTAGTGGGCCTTACCTGGTGACCAAAAGATTTAAAAAGAAAAGTTTTGTTTGTGTGGAGGTTAATATTACCCCTTCCCATTAAACAACTGCATGTCAATTTCAACTTTTTAGTTAAACTAAAAACATGAAAGGAAAAATGAATGCAATAGTAATGATGTTTGCGTCAAAAATACAGTGCATGAAAATCCAGAAACCTAAGTCTGAAACACTTGAAGTTACAGCAAGAACACTTTTTACCATGGTGACTATCACAGGCAACAGGAGTACAGTGGTGACATGATTTTTTTCTTCCACATAGCGGTGGCACAGATAACACGACTGGCATTCCCAGGAGCTGCAGCTGTGAATATGTTTGAAAAGAAAATACGCATGGAAACAAGCAGATGTCACTAACTCAATAACCTCTATGGATTACTAAGTCACCATAAACCTTTTCAAGGATCATTTCTCTTGTAACATAAACTAGCTGATGGGTTATCCCAGGTCTATGTTGCAGTTTTCCAAAGTTGTTGTCACTTACACATCATCATCATCATCATCATCATCATCATCATCATCATCATCATCATCATCATTTTTTAGTTGTAAAAAGGCGGCCTTCCAGAGCTCAGGGCGCCTGAACAATATCACATAATAAAAATTTAATAACATTACAGACAGACACATTAATACTACTTCAAAGCAGCAAATTACTCAAATACTGTTAAAAGCTTAAAGACAAAGACGTGTTTTCAGGTCAGCTTTAAACCCGACAATCTGGCTATCTCGTATCCGGCGAGGTATAGAATTCTACAGCGTGGGAGCCACAAAGGCAAAAGATTGTGCACCAGATGTTTTCAACCGCATTCGAATTTCTAGCAATCCTCACGGAGGATTGGAGTGTCGTGGAGGGACAGTAAGGTGCAGAAGGTCTTTCAGGTAATGGGGTCCCTGGCCGTGTAGGGCTTTATAGGTCAGCAAAGTGTTCTTGAAGGTTATCCGCCACTGTACTGCTAGCCAGTGCAGTTCACAAAGCACAGGTGTTATGTGACTGGATCTAGGGGTTTCAGTTAACACCCTGGCTGTCACGTTCTGCACCAGCTGTAATCGGCAGATATCTCCCCCAGGAAGCCCTAGGTAAAAGGTGTTGCAATAGTCAAGCCGGGTGGTGACAAAGGCGTGGACCAGTGTGGGAAGATCTTCGGCAGGGACAGGTGTTTCACCCTGGCAATATTTCTCAGATGATAAAAGGTAGATTTTACTACTGCAGAGACCTGAGATTTCAAGGTCAGGCCTTCCATCTAAGGTCACACCAAGGTTTTTGACCTGGCTTGAAGCTCATAGTGGGGTTCCCCCAAGTGCTATTCCAATGGGTTCTCCCCATGCCCCAGCAAGTCCACGATCCAAGTCCACAACCAACACTCCGTGTCCCCCACCCAGTTCAGCCTTAGCCAGCTAACACTCATCCAGTCCTGTATCTCAGACAGACAGCTGTTAAACACCGAGATAGTATCAAACTCCTGTTCAGGCACAAGAGACAGGGACAGCTAAGAATCATCTGTATAACAGTGAAAACTCAAGCCATGCTGTCTTATAATGTCCCATAATGGCAGCATATACACTGCAAATAACATGGGTGACAACACCGAGCCCTGCGCCACCCCACAAAGCAGACTGCAAGGGGCCGAGGAACACATTCCTGACACCTCTTACCAGTTCTGGCCTTTCTAGGAATGATCGAAACCAACTGAGGACCGCCCCCCAGGACACAGGCGCCGAGTAGCACACCATAATCAACAGTATCAGACACTGATGAGAGATCTAGGACGACCAAGATGGTACAGGCCCCCTGGTCCCTCGTCATCAGGAAATCATTAAGTACCTGAACTAGAACTGTCTCAATGCTGTGTCTTTTTCTGAAACCAGACTGGAGAGGATCACAGATATTATGGATTGTTAAATGATCCTCCAGCTGCAGAGCAAATACTTTCTCAATAACTTTACCTACAAAAGGTAGGTTAGAAACTGGTCTGTAGTTTACTGGACAGTCTGGGTCCAAGGAGGGCTTTCTTAGGAGGGGCCTCACCTATTGAACTTGAAGATCAATACTTCTCTGGGACCTGATGAATTACACCCTAGACTTCTTAAAGAACTGGCCACAGTAATCAGTAACCCTCTTCAGGCCATCTTTCAGTCTTCTATAGATTATGGAGAGGTCCCGGAGGACTGGAAGATGGCAAATGTGATTCCAGTCCATAAGAAGGGTTCTAAAACTGATTGTTCTAATTACCGTCCAATAAGCTTAACCAGTATACTGAGCAAGGTAATGCAGTCTATCATTAAGGAGCATATTGAAAGACTGCTAAGGGAAAAGGGTCATGAAGGTATTACACAGCATGGATTCACAAAGGGAAGATTGTGTGCGACTAACCTGTTAGC
Organism: Neoceratodus forsteri; assembly: GCA_016271365.2. NCBI lineage: Eukaryota > Metazoa > Chordata > Ceratodontiformes > Ceratodontidae > Neoceratodus > Neoceratodus forsteri. The sequence goes on from CM057459.1 coordinate 984,478,813, forward strand.
TTTCTTTGAGTCAGTTAGTGCTGCCCTGGATAGTGGATTAACAGTGGATGTACTTTACATAGACTTTGAAAAGGCATTTGACTCTGTGCCTCACGGAGAACTATTGTGTCTTCTGGAGAAACTGGGTGTGGGCTCCTATGCAGTTAGATAGGTCTATGCTTGGTTAAATAATAGAAAGCAACATGTTTGTATTAAGGGTGAAAAGTCAGACTGGATGGGGGTGCCAAGTGGAGTTCCTCAGGGTTCTGTCTTGGGCCCCCTCTTGTTCAATGTGCTGGTTTCATCTATTAACTGTGTTGATAAAACTTGGTGGTTAAATTTGCCGATGACATTAAACATGGCTCAGTTGTGACTAACAGACAGGAAGCTCTGAAGTTTCAGGAAAATATTGATCTACTCTATAAGACAGCAGTGGGGAAGAAATTAAAATTTAATGTTGCCAAGTGCAAAATTATGCACTTGGGAAGAAACAATCCTAAATTTGAATATTATATAAATGGAGCCCAGCTGATGGTAACCGAAGTGGAAAAGGATTTGAGAGTATGGATAAATAAAAATCTAGAGTCTGATTATCAGATAAATGAAATAGCCAAAAATGTCATATAGAATTTCAGTCTTAATAATGAGAAATATAGAGAGTGGAGATAGAAAGGTCATTGTGCCGCTTTATAGGTCTCTTGTTAGACCTCATTTGGAGTATGCTGGTTATAGTGTATGGTCCCCAGCTTAGTAAAGGATGTGCGAAGGCTGGAGGGGGTGCAGTGACGTATGACAAGAAATGTGTCCGGATTGGAGGGGTTGCCTGTGGGGAAAGACTGAGGGAGTTGGGTTTGTATTCCTTACAATACAGGAGATATCGTGGAGATATGTGTCTGATTCATAAGGCAACTAGAACACCTGACTTGTGGGAATATTTGGGCTTGATAGAAAGATCTAGTCTAACCACTAATCGGGGACATCAATATCAGTTAAAGGGAGAGCTCTATAATAGGAATTTAAGGGGGTCATTGTTTTCACAACGAACTGTGGATCAATGGAACAATTTGCCTAGTCAGGTAGTGTCTACTGCAACTACAGATGAATTTAAAACTGCTTTAGATCATCGTAAAAATAGCTATTTACATGACTTGAGGATATGAATAGTGCAGGACAATAACGGTATTCGGCCAAGTTCCTGAATTTTCCTATGTTTCCTTTAAGGGATCTAGAAAAATCCCTCTCTCCAAGGAAACCCCTATTATTCTAGCAAGGACTGGAGTGATCATCTCAGCACACCTTACTAACAGGTGAGTTGGGCCCGGGTCCAGACTACAGCATGTTGGCTGCAGAATCTGGATGATCCTCACTATATCCATGATTACCAGCTGGCTAAAGGTGGACCAATCATCTGGATGTTAGTACCACACAGTTGGCCACTGCAAGGTCCAATGGGGAGGCACTGGCTGATCTCATTCCTGATGGAGGCCACCTTATCAGGAAAAAACTGTACAAACTCATCACACTTAACTTTTGACAATGCTCGATCAGATTGCAGACAGACTGGATTGCATAGTCTGTCCACAGTTCGGAAGAGATGAGCATATCTTTTTTAGCTACAGCGATTACCCTGGACAGGAACACTGCCTTCTTATAAGAAATTTCCGATTGGTAGACCTTATAATGGTCTAACAATCTAAGCCTGTCCTCCTTCAGGTTAGTTTTCTGCCAGTGTCTCTCCAACCTTCATCCTAACCTCTTCAGCTCCCTCAATGCCCCATCAAACCAAGGGGTGCCAGGGTGAAGAGTTAAAGGACAAACTCATACCAGAGCAATGACATCCAGGGCCTCCAACATCACCTTCTTATAGGCTACAATGAGACTCCCTGGGTCATCGCTATCACTCAGAATTCCCGAAAAGTTGAGCACCGTCATTAGGCTCTCTGAGGTAACTCCTCTTGAAGGACAGTACGTCACCATTTCCATCGGGGTAGGCCTACTCTGGGGGGGTCACGAAACTGAATGTCAGGGCATGATGGACCGACCAACCGATAGGATCCACCTCCACATTCAAGATTTCCACTGCCAGGAGGAACACCAAGTCCAAGGAGTGCCCCCGTGAGTTCCACAGGTAACAACCCATATCAGGCCCAATGACTCCAACTGAGGAGGTTCTGTCCAAATGGCGAGAGTTCACCATCGACCCAGGCGTTGAAGTCCCCAAGAAGCATTCATCTTGGGGACTCCAACATCATGTTGGCGATGAACTCTGCCACCTGCTGCAGGAAAACCCTCCCATCACCTGGCGGATGGTATATGAGAAGGATCCTACAACCTGCACCCACTCCCACAATTCACTCAAAGAAATCCCAGCAGCTTAGTGTATGGAACTTAGGCAATGGTATACAAAGCCCACAGACCACGTACACCACGACAAACAAGTTTATTTTTGAGGAGCAACATTTTCCCTGCGTTCCGTTATCAAAACATGATTTCTATTTAAGCTTATGCTGCCTGCCCCCTTAGCCAACAAACGAAGAATGAACATTTTATGCTGACTCCAAATGGGGTGGTCAGGGGTTCTGTGATAATATCACTGCTTTGGAGGGCACTGGCCCCTCATAGGTACGCATACATAACCCAGCAGTAAATGACAAACCCAGTGGGGAAAAAAACTGAGGTAGTTAGGACCACTATAAATATCTATACTACTCTGCATGTAGCGCCTAGCATCAGTACCATGCATATGATGTCACTAACTCCAAAATTCAATTTCCTACAGGGTTCTAGAGCCTCCAATCTTAAGACCAAAGAACTTATGGCTCTGTGATGGGGGCTGACTCTTAGAAGACTCATGTGTCTTGCTCAATTAGAAAACAGAAGGCTGTTTTGCATGAAACAAAATGGAATGGATGCCAGCCCGGTGGGGCAGAGTGTTGAGGTGCTGTACGCCACACCTCGTGCCACGCCGGTGATCCAGGTTCGGGAATGGACTCGGGCTGCTGGGGGTTGGCAGGGGAGAGGGAAGATTGAGCGTCCCATGACTGCTCTCCCCCCTCTGGGGTGGGTGGGGTAAGCTGCGTCGCTCTGCAGCAGCGACTGGCGGAGGCCAGACGCACTGCAGGTTGTGTGCATAATCTAGGGAGTGGAGCGTGGCGGGCATCCATATGACTGTGCGCTGACACCACTGCACATCTGGCTCCAGGGGAAAAGTAATGGTAGAAAATTGTGGGGTGATCGTGGTAGCTGATGGCCATGCCCTGTGCCCCCGGAGACGAGGGGTGCATCCTCCGGGTGCCAGTGCTGCGGGTCCCTGTTTGGGGGGGGGGGATCCTGCTTATGGCTGGACTGTGGGGTTGGGCATATAAATTTGTGCTTCAGATCTGGTCCGGGAGTGCGGAAGCCAGCGGCCGGATGATCGCTAGGACTGCTCCGCAAGTACAAGTAGAAAATAGTGATGTGTTTTTTAAAAAAAAAAAAAAAAACAAGAAGATGGAATGGATTCTCATGCCAAAGTTGCTCAAGCCACAGCTGCAGTCCTAGTGCTGTATATCAAAAAGTGACTGACTGATAGGTCACACAGCATTAGCATTACTTAGAAGAGCAACCGCCTTTTATTTCCTTGTGTGTTCTCACTGCAACCGTGATCAACTTGAACCCCTCAACATTCGGCCTCTGTCAGGCTGAAGAAGTGTAATCAAGTAGCACAACAGTAGTGTTCAAACATATGCTGCTGTACTGCTGTTTGTGCGGTTGTGAACTTTGTTATGCAGTTTTTTTTTTTTGTTGCTCATCTGTCTGCTTCAAGAGCAAAAGTGATCAACTTGGACCCCCTAGACGATAGGACACTATCAGGCAGAAGCAACATTACTAAGCAAGAAAAGCACATTGTTTAAAGAGACTGTTTTTATTACGCTGTCCCCACAGTTGGGCAGTTTTCCTGGGCACAATATGTTTTATACAATATATTTCAACTTTCAAAAGTCTAGTGGCCCATACACTACAAAAGAAAATGTATAGGCTATCATGTAGAACAAGCCTGAGTTGCAATCTTGAGGTTGCCACAGCAACTTAAAAACCCTCTCAAGTTTTGTTCTTCAGGCTAAACAGTTTTTTATGGCAACTTATCGATGCTGACACAGGCTTGTTGTGTATGGCCTACGATATTCTTCATATTATTATGTTAAGTATTTCTTTTTCAGCCGGCCCGGTGGCGCTGAGGGCTGAGGTGCTGGACATCTTACCTCGAGCTACACCGGCGACCCGTGTTTGGGAATGAGCATGGGCCACCAGGGATTGTCAGGCAAGGAGAAGGATTGAGCGTCCGATGGACTGCTCTCCTTCTCCTGGGATGGGGGTCAACAGCTGTCGGTGTCCATTCACCAACTGGCAGAGGCTGGGGGACAGGACACTGTGCAGCCATATCGGGGAGGAGCTGGGGCAGACACCTAGAGGGAGTGCATGCAGACAAGTGTGCACTCCCCTCCGCTTGGCATCACTGCATATCCCCAGTTCCAAGGCTAAGAAAAATGGAAAATGGAAGGCACCCTGATCGTGGCTCGATGGCCGTCTGCACGTTCGCCGGGTCTGCTTCTACCAGACTGGATCCGTACCGTGTGGGGAGTTGGGGGCTCCCTGCTACCCCCGCTGTGGGGGGTAAGCCGCAGGGGTTCCAGGGGGCAGCTGGAAGCACGGCAGAGACGGACAGTGGCCAGAATCCCTCCAAGATGCGGGGACAAATGGGACAGATGATCAGGTAGGAGGAGCAAAAAGTGAAAAGAAAAAAAAATATTTCTATTTCTAGCACAGTTAGGCACATCCCTTTTGTGGCAGTTCCTGGCAAGCAGATGCAAAGGTGTGTGGCCCGAAAATGTTTTGAATACTGGGACCAGGGCATTGATCAAGTGAAGGTATTCTGTGTTCATATTTATTGCAGTAATAACATTGTAATACTGTACAAACATGTTAGGTTTCGTTTAATTTTAAAGGGCCTTAGAACTGATAGATTAACCACACAAAAGGTGTATTCATTTGCTGAACATTATGCATTCTAAAGATTTTAATCAACCCTGAAATAGGAAAAAACACAGTCATGGTATTTCATATCAATTGCACTGGATTTTAACAGCATTTTGTTTAACTTAAGTGTTTCCAGCAATATAATAAAGCAAGAACTGGTTTAGCTTGTTTAATCCCAAGTAATTTTCTACTTATCCTGTCTCTTGTCCTAAGGAAGAATCTATTTATTGTAGTCATTGGCTTAAAGAAAATTAATGAGATGACATGATACTTTAGATTATCAGAGAAGACACTTTGGCGACAGAGTCATAGTTTCTTACTGGTGTTCAATTACCTTTTATCATGCCTGTAGAGAAAGTACTATCCATAGTTTTTTTCAGTATGAGCCTGAAACAACATGAACAATGGCTATTTCTAAATCAGTCAATCAGATTTAAACTGCATTTCTCTTCTGTGTTTAGTTCTCTTGACCGGAGATTTAAGGTACTGTAATTGTTTCTAAACTGGCAGTGCATAAACTCATTAAGTGAACATTATAAAGGTGAAATTTCACAAATCCGAAGACAGTAGTCATCCATAAACAGTTACAGTGTTTCTCAACAGCCACAGAACCTCTGCGGATGCATGAACCCTCTGAGACATTTGAGTGTTTGAAAACTGTCTCATGCACCTGCCCCCTAGGTCTTATTGTGCCAGTTTTCCCAAATGTCAGATCTCAGCAAACTGACATATTAGGAAACCAACTACAAACTGATGCAAACCTCCACCCCGGGAAGAAAATATGAGTGCTATTTAAAGGAGACAAGAAATAATGTTTACAAAGTTAACTGCCCTTCCATCTTCCTTTCCATGCCAGTTATGTATTCTGATATGCTTTGATGATTTAATAAATAATTAATCTAGTTTTGATGTGCCTTCAGATCTCCATAGCGGTCCACTCTCCTTATCAGCTGCTGCTCTTTCTTTTCATATTTCTAAGACATTCATAAAAAAATAAAAATCTGTTGGCAGAAAAGGACCCCAAACGGCCCATTCAGTCTGCCCCATCCCCACACCAAAGTTAGCCTAGACCCCTCCCCACCTTACACCCCCTATTTGTGGATTCCAGCTTCATTTTGTCCTTCCAGGAACTTATCCTTCAATTTCTTGCTTAAACCCATGTAGTTATCCCATGTCCTCTTGAACTCCCCTACTGTTTTCACCTCCATCACCCTCTCCGGCAGTCCATTACCGGGGCCCTCCACCCTCTCTGTAAAATAGTTCCCCTTCCTATTACCTTTATGTTGTCCACCCTCCAGCTTTAAGCTGTACACCCTAGTCTTCAGATTCTCTTTTTTTTTTTTTTTTTTTTTATGCTCTTTTTGTCCCCCAGGCTCCCTACCCTTCGGCTCTATCCTGCACACCACTCTACCTCGTCTCAGCCATCCTTCCCCAATGCCCCCGATTCAGTCTGTCTCCGACAGGAAAGGCGATGCCTCCCTGGCTTCTCCCACAGGGTGGGGTTCAGGACTGGTTGGTGCCATGGAACTAGTATTGGTCAGTGGAGGTGGCGGAGACCATTAAGGTCCTGGTACCAGGAGCGAGTCATCCATGGCGGCCTAAGAGTGTTTTTCTTGGACTGTCTTGGGGTGGGAACGTGCAATGATGCCTGCATCCACCCCACCTGATATTCCATGCCAGCAGCTTGTGTTACCCCTGGCCTCTGCCAGGAGTCACCAAAGTGCCAGACAACTAGCCCTCCTCCTGGAGAAGGAGGCAGCCCTCTCGGTGCTCTATCCTTCTCCCCATTAACCCGCCCTCCAGCTCCGGGTCCATTCCTGAACGCTGGTCGCAAGGCCTCAAGTGGAAATCAACCGCTGTGCCAATAGACTGGCCTCGATTCTCTTTCCTCTTCAAGATGCTCCTTCCCCCACCTTTGTTTATTCCCGTCTAGGTATTTAAAAGTTTCTGTCATATCCCCCGCTTACAAGGAATATAGATCGAGCACCTCCATCCTCTCCTCATATGTCCGCTGATGCAAACCATGCACCATTTTGGTCGCCCTTCACTGAACCCTCTCCACCCTTTCTATATCCCTTTTTTGGTAAGGTCTCCAGACCTGTACTCCATACTCAAGGTGGGGACGAACCATGGACCCGAACAGGGGCATTACCACGTCCCTTCTCCTGCTTGTAGTACCCCTCCCTATGCATGCCAGCATTCTGTTTGCTTTTCCAACCACCTTGTTGCACTGGTTTGCTTCCTTTAAGTTGTCAGAAATTATAATCCCCAGATCCCTGTCCTGCTCCATTACCAAAACCTCTTCTCCTCCCAGTGTGTATATGTCCTTTGGGTTCCTGTGCCCTATGTGCATTATTCTAAAATTTTAAATTAAATCTCAATTGCCAGGGGTGCTGTGGAGCACGCCTACCAACCAGACATGCTGAGGAAGAGCTCTGCACTAAAAGAGGATTTAAGCCTAAAATCGTACTTTTCTTTGATAAAAACTACAAACTGGATAACAGCAGTAAATTCTTCTCGTTGAGCTGAATTGAACCACATTTTTTTTTTTTTTTTTGTGATGGAACACACGAACAAAGCCCCAGGAGGCGGACCAAAGAACCAGCCAATAGCTGAGCCACAACCTGCAGCTGAATCACAACCTTTACCAGGGATGGAACATCCATGGAGGGCCCAGCAAAAGTCAATGCAAGCTATCAACACCAAAATTTAATCAAATCTGACAAGGCTTACAGAACAGGATGTGAAGATTGACACCACCACTAAAGCAGTAACCTCGATGGAATCAATGGCCACTAAAGCCCTGGCCACTGCTAGAAAAAATTACTCCGGGGTGGGGGGGAATGCCCAGCAGGCCCTAAATGTCTGTATAGTTGGCCTACCAGAGAGCTGTGAGGGGGAAGGTCTCCTAGAATTCTTACAAGGCTGGTTATCAGGGAGTCTACATTTGTATTTATCTTGTCTCCCAATAATTTCCTCAAGGCTTACTGCATTTCTCCTAGAGTGGCAATTAGTCAAGGCAATTCACCCCGCACAGTCCTGCTGGTAACCTCCAGTGCTTCTGCTTGGGATCTCATCCTTCAAGCTGCCAGGGGTTCAGGTTCCCTGAACTTTCAAGATAAGACTATCCACCTCTTCCCAGACCTCTCTTTTGCCACATGGTCCAGGAGAAAGAAGTTTGATAGAGCACAGGCCAAACTTAGAAGCCTGGGCATTGCGCACTCTTTGCTGAAGCCCACGTGGCTATGAATACAATATGGTGGGCATACCTTTCAATTTACAGATCCAGATGAAGCGGGGAAGAAAGTGGAGGCCAACGGCAGGGAATTCTACTGTTCTTAAGCCCACGACTCTTCAGATTCAGACAAGGCTACCTGAAGATGACCGATTATGAAACAGACTCACTGACTGTTTAGCAGATTCTTAAAGAGAAAAAGATAGCATTTAGGAAGTATAAGGAAACACAGAAGGAGCAGGACAGAGAACTGCACCAGTTAAGGCAGAAGGAAGCAGGGAGGGTAGTCAGAATAGCAAAGGCACAAACTGAGGAAAAGATAGCCAGCTCGGTTAAGAAGGGGGATAAAACCTTTTGTAGGTATATCAGGGAGCGTAGAAAGACAAAGGGAGGGATAGTGAGACTGAACAGAATGGATTGTGGGTGGGCAGAGAGTGACAGTGAAAAAGCAGGGATACTGAATAAATACTTCTGTTCAGTATTCCAAAAGAGGAAGTGGGGGAGATGCCTAATCCAATTATTTTATTTTATTTATTTAGTTGTTTAACCAGGTGAGACACACTAAGCTGAAAGCTTTTTTTTACAGGTGCATCCTGGGAGCACAGGGAAGTTAAATGACTTGCTCAGGGTCACACAGTATGAAAGTGGAAGCTGTGGGATTCAAACCCAGGTCTGGTCTGCTGGATGTCACCAGATTTATAGCTCAGAGCCTTAAACCACTGTGCTATACTGCCTCCATATATACTGCCTATACTCTATACTGTCAATTAACAGAAGCACTCTGGGGGCGATCCCAGTCCTTTCATAGAAGAAAGGGTTCTGAAAGAACTCCTAAAACTGACGGTGGACAAAGCAATGGGGACAGATGGAATTCACCCCAGAATTCTAAAAGAATTAAGCAGAGAACCAGTTACACCACTGACTACCCTTTATAACAAATCATGGGAGGATGGTGTGGTACCTGAGGACTGGAAGAAGGCTGATGTGATTCCCCTTCACAAAACTGGGAGCAAGACAGAGGCAGGAAACTACAGACCTGTCGGTTTGACCTCTGTGGTACGGAAAGTGATGGAATCACTTCTGAAGTAAAGAACTGTTGAGTACCTAGAGGCCAGTGGGGCACAGGACCCAAGGCAGCATGGGTTCACAGTGGGAAGGCCATGTCAGATGAATCTAATTGATTTCTTTGACTGGGTGATCAAAGTAGTAGACCAGGAAGGGGCTGTGGACATGGCCTACCTAGACTTTAGCAAGGTATCTGACACAGTTCCACACAAAAGATTAGTAATCAAATTAACCAGCCTAGGAGTGGGTTCCAGGGTGGTAGCCTGGGTAAAACATTGGCTGAACAACAGGACACAGAAGGTAATTGTAAAATCGAGTCCACTCTGAAGAAAGAGGGGTTACTAGTGGGGTACCGCAGGGTTCAGTACTGGGTCCAGTCCTTTTTAATGTCTTTATAAGTGACATTGCAGAGGAACTGGAAGGAAAAGTATGCCTCTTTGCAGATGACACAAAGATCTGCAACAGGGTTGATACACACGGAGGCGTGGAAAGGATGAGAAGGGACTTGGCAAGGTTGGAGGAATGGTCAGAAGTATGGCAGCTTGGATTCAGTGCAAATAAGTGCAAAGTAATGCACCTGGGAAACAAAAACTCAGGGGAAGATTACACAATGGGGGTGCGGTAGTAACAACAAAAATGGAAAGGGACCTGGGGGTAATCATATCAGATGACCTTAAGGTAGGCAAGCAATGTGAGAAGGCGGTAGGGAGGGCTGAGGGGATACTGGGATGTATAGGGAGAGGCATCACCAGCAGAAAACAGGAAGTTGTTATTCCCCTGTACAGACAGTTGGTGAGACCCCATCTGGAGTACTGCGTCCAGTTCTGGAGACCCCATCTCCGCAAGGACATAGACAGGATGGAGGCTGTTCAGAGGAGGGCAACTAAAATGGTGCAGGATTTGCAAGAGAAGCCATACAAGAAGAGGCTAAAGGAGCTTAATATGTATACCCTTGAGGAAAGAAGGGAGAGGGGGGACATGATAGAAACATTTAAGTACCTCAGTGGAATCAACAAAGTCCAAGAGGGTAGCATCTTTCAGAAAAAGAGATGTGCAAGAACAAGGGGACACAATTTGAAGATAGAGGGGGAAACGGCTCAGGGGCAATGTGAGGAAGTATTTTTTCACAGAGAGGGTGGTGGACACATGGAACAGCCTTCCTGAGGAGGTTGTGGGGTCTAAAACTGTGGGAGAATTCAAGAATGCATGGGACAGACATAAAGCAACTTTTGTGGGGGGTAGGAAGAAATAGGCTGTTGGTTAAATAGGATCTGCAGCTTATCCTCTAGGTAGGGAAATGGGCAGACTAGGTGGGCCAAGCGGTCCTTATCTGCCGTCAAAGTCTATGTTTCTATGTTAAACACAGGTTTAAAATAGCAGTCTAAAGACGAAAAAATTACTCACCTTAGTAATGTTGTTTCTTCTAATGGAGTCTTGCTATATTATGACAGATGCAGTTTGTCCCACCATTAGAACTGCTCCGGAGGTGAAAGAGTTAACTTCCATGCAGAGCATGGAACTTAGAGCGTGAGCTCTGTTAGGGTGGTTTCAAACCGAAACCGTCAGATCTTCTGAGCAAAACTCACTAAGGCTCTGTGTGGAAGCTGTAACTCACTAGCCAACTGGCTACTAAAATATTCACACATTTCCTGGTCCCAACACCAAGACTCAAGTCAGGGGACCAGAAAAATAAGATAAAATAACTAAATAAAACACAACACCCAAACATAAAAGGGGCATCAATAAATGCCAACAGTGGACTACCCCATACCGAAGTAGAAGTTCTGAGAGGGCAGGCTGGGGAGGTCACAATTAGCAAGACTCCATTAGAAGAAAAACATTACTAAGGTGAGTAATTTTCTTCAAACAACATGAAGTCTTGCTATATTATGACAGATGCAGACTACACAGCAGTACCTCCATGGAGGAGCAACAGAACCTACTTAGGAATAGGCTCTGAAGCACGGTTGTGTTAAACGAAAGCATCCTCCTGGCCTGGATATCCAGGGAGTAATGCTTGGTGAAAGTGTGTACTGTTTTCCAAGTAGCTGCTTGACATATCTCCAAGATAGGATGTCTCTAGCAGCAGCTAGAGATGCAGCTGTACCTCTGGTAGAGTGAGCCCTCAGGCCTGAGGGGAGCCTTACCCAGCTTTTGATAGCAAAACTGGATACAAGAGACGCATCCACCTGGCAATGGATCTCTTAGTGGCAGGTCTCCTTTCCCAACCTCACCATAAGTGAGAAATAGTTGGAGGGAGTCAAACCTGTGACCCTTGGTACGCCTATGTAGTAACTTAGGGCCCTCTTAACATCTGCTGTGCAGCCTCCTCTCACCAGAGGAGGAATGGTCAATGAAGAACACTGGAAGTGAAAAGATTGGTTAAGGTGGAAATCCGAAACCACCTTAGGCAAAAACTTCCTGTTAGTCCCGAGGACTACCTTATCCCTGTGAAAGGAAATAAAGTCAGTCTCCACTGATAAAGCCTGTAACTCACTTATGCGCCTGGCAGAAGTGATGGCTACTAGAAATACAGTTTTCCAAGTCAAATACTTAAGCTCTGCTGAAGACAGAGGCTCAAAGGGGGGTTGCATCAGCTGAGCAATGCAAACATTAAGATCCCAAGCAGGGGCAGGGTCCCTGAATGGAGGATTGGTATGAAGCAATCCCTTAAAAACTTGGAAAATACAGGGTGAGCAGAAAGAGAAGAGGGCTTTCCTGCTGAAATGAAGGCAGAGACAGCTGCCAAGTGCACTTTCAGGGTAGCTGGTCTCAGTCCCAAAGAATTAAGATGGACCATATAATCCAATACAGTGGGTAAATCAGCAGATTCCGGGGAAATATGCTTCCCAGAACACCATATGGAAAACCTTTTCCACTTGGAGTTATAGGTAGCCCTGGTGGAAGGCTTCCTAGCAGCTTTCAGGATTTCGAGAACACTTTGAGAAAGTTGTAGATCAGCAAACTCTAACTGCTCAAGAGCCAGGCCTTGAGGTTGAGGGATTTGAGATTCGGATACCAAACTCTCCCCTGAGCACAGGTTAACAGATTGTGGTTCCTGGGGAGACACAGGGGAAGATGGACTGCTAAGGACAGAAGGAGTGGGTACCAGGGCTGCCTGGCCCAGTCTGGAGCAATAGGGATCATCTTGCAGGGCTGAGACCTGATTTTGACTAGTACCTTGAACAGGAGAGGGAAGGGGGGAAAGGCATAAAGGAACTTCCCTTCCCAATCGAGGAGAAAGGCATCCAGGGGGACTGAGCCCAACACTGGTGGCCTGCAACAAAAAAGTGGAAGTTGATGATTGTCTGGGGCTGCAAAAAGATCTATCTGAGGAGTGCCCCATCTGGCAAAAACTATCCCCAGTACTAGGGGATCCAGTGACCATTCGTGATGGCCCTGGGAAATCCTGCTGAGAGCATCTGCCAGGACATTGTCCTTGCCTGGGAGGTGAACTGCTATGAGGAAGTGTTCAGGGAATAAGCCAGAGACCACAACTTCATCGCCTTGGTGCACAAGGCGTCAAGACCGAGTGCCCCTTGTTTGTTGATGTACCACATTGTAGTGGTGTTGTCTGTTCTGACCTGTACCACCTTGTTCTGAACAGATGCAGAAAAACCTAAGTGCTAGAAAACAGCTCTGAGTTCCAAAAGATTGATGTGGAGCAGAGATTCCTGAGGGGACCATAACCCCTGGGTGGAGAGGTCGCCCATGTGAGCTCCCCATCCCAAGAGGGACGCATCTGTAGTAAGGGTCAAGGAGTGGGATAGAGGGATGAAAGGCACCCCTTGTCTCAGATTGCTCTGATCCTGCCACCACTGAAGGGCCTGGATCAGGGTTCGAGTCACTGGGATTAACTTGGATAGGGGATCTCTTCTTTGAGACCAGAAAGCTCTCAAATGGAACTGAATGTCCCTCATCTGAAATCTTGCTCCTTGCACTACAGCTGTGGAAGCAGCCATGTGTCCTAGGAGCTGCAGGAAATGCCTTGCTGGTCGAGAGACCTGCAGAGTGAAGGACGAGGCTAGGGCCACCAAGGTCCTTACCCTTTCCAGGGGAAAGAAGACTCTGGCCTGCTTTGTGTCCAGTTCTGCGCCTATAAAGGTGAGTACCTGGACAGATTCCAAAACTGACTTTGGAAGACTGAGAAGAAAGCCCAGAGAGGTAAGCAGCTGCTGGGTAACTAGCAGGTGTGATTTGACCTGGTCTGGAGATTGACCCACAATGAGCCAGTCGTCCAGGTAGGGAAAAATGGCAATATTTTGCCTTCTTAGATGAGCAACTGCTACTGCCAGACATTTTGTGAACACCCTTGGGGCAGAGGTGAGGCCGAAGGGCATTGCTCTGAACTGATAATGGCCTGAGGGCAGTTCGAATCTGAGGTACTTTCGATGGGAGCTTCTGATAAGAACATGGAAGTAGGCATCCTTGAGGTCCAGGGAAGCTAGCCAGTCCCCTGGCCTTAGGGAGGGTAAAATCATTCCCAGAGTCACCATTTTGAATTTTGGTTTTAAAAGGTGCTTGTTCAGATATCTTAGATCCAGATAGGCCGCCACTCTCCTGTCTTTTTTGGGGTAAGGAAGTACCTGGAGTACAGACCCTTGCCCTGGTGTGGGGGAGAAACCCTTTCAACAGCTCTGAGAGCCAGGAGGGTTGAGACTTCTGTTTCCAAAGCAAGAGTCTCTAAAGGGTTTGCAGGTGGAAAAGATCTGACTCTTATCTTTGGAGATTTTTTGAAGCTGAGAACCAGACCCTGGCTCACTACTTCCAGGACCCACCTGTCTGATGTTAAAGACTCCCAGTCCTGGCAGTAAGCCAGCCTGTCCCCTACAGGTAATGGAGAGCCGACCCTGGGCATCCCATCAGGGTGCCTGTTTGGCAGGGGCTTTAGGCTGAGGGGTGGGAGCAGGCCTGCCTGCACTCCAGTCTGCCTCCCTCTGAAGAACTCCCTCTGAGCATAGGCTGAAGGAGGCCTGGGTCTGGTAAAAAGGCCTGTGAAAAGGCCTGCCCCTACCCCTGGGGGGCTGCCTCTGAGGAGTGGCTTGCCGTTCCTTGGCTTGTGCACTCCTATAAGTGGTTCTATATTCATCCATTTTCTTCATAGACAGAGCTTAAACCGATCGGTTTGCGGTTAAAATAAATAATATTGCGGTTAAATTCAACCGAGAAAAGACGCTTTAAACCGAGGAAATGAACAGAGCAGCAGGAGGAATCTCCGGAGCGACTGTTCAGTGAGGCGGAGTAAAGAATCTGACGGTTTCGGTTTGAAACCACCATAACAGAGCGCTTCTTTAACCGACCTCGCGCTCTAAGTTCCATGCTCTGCATGGAAGTTAACTCTTTCACCTCCGGAGCAGTTCTAATGGTGGGACAAACTGCATCTGTCATAATATAGCAAGACTTCATGTTGTTTGAATAAATGGTTTGGCTGGTCACTCGTTATACTAGCCCATAATAGTTACTTGTTGGCTCTAGAAATGCCAGGTTTTCATAATTAGCTGTTACAATAAATCTTATGTTTAAGTTCAGCAAGTGCTAATATGAAGGATATATAGATAAGAAAATAGGGCTGACATATAAGCTGTGTGACTGTAGTTTATTTTATATAGCTGTTGGTACCAAGGTAATGTTGGTCATCACGTGGCCATAAACTACGTATTTTATAACAGTATATACAAAAAGCTTAGTCTGTAACATGATACTATTTTGTGTTTTCTATCATTTGTCCTCAAAGGGTGTCAAAGTTAATTTCTTTCTTAGCACTACTGATGTTATGGAGTTAACATGCTTGATAAGGAGGTCACATCAACACAGGTTTTTGAGTCCATATACCTGGAATTTATTCTTAAATTGAATCGACCACCAAAGTCTTGTAGGGTGCAGCATATCTTGGACAATCTTTTGGACTTGATTTTCTTGAAATACCCCCAAATTTGTACATAAGAATACATAGGCTTGTTTTTTTTTTTTCACAGTTACAGTGAATGTATCAACTGTTGTACCTTTTGCTGTCTTGTATGAGATAGTTACATACTATGGCTTTTATCAAGAAAGCAATAACATATAATTAAAAAAAATCTCAATTGCCAACTCTCTGACCACCCCTCCAGCTTTCTCAGGTCCTCTCTCATTTGCTCCCCGGTGTGTCCATCCTATTGCAGATCTGTACCATCCTCCAATAGGCAAACCTTCCTATTACTGTAAGTCCCTCCGCAACATCCCCTATGTAAATGTTAAAAAGTAGTGGTCTCTAGCCAGCCCAGTGGCGTGAAGGGCTGAGGCATCCATGCCTTAACTCCTGCCATGTCGAGACCTGTGTTCACGGTGCGAGCGGGCCGCTGGGAGTTGGCTGGGGAAGGAGAGGATCGAGCATCCAAAGGACAGCTCTCTTCTCCCGGGTGAGTGGTGGTGAGTGCCCAAATCTGCTTTGGTGCAGTGTATTTATTCTTCGTGAGCATCACCTGCACAATGCACACTTTTCTTTCTCTTTGGTAAAACTGATCTGTATTATATACATTGATCATGTGATGGTCACATGACCACTTCATCAAGAATAAAATAGATGTCCTTGTCTCCAGGTACCCACCCCTTGATGATGACCCCCCCGGCGAAGTTTCCGGGAACCTGGTTGTAGTGTCCTAACCTGACTCATTTTTTGCAGTTGTTGCCATATCTGCCTATTTCCTCAACTGCAGCTGAATACAAACTCGAGTGTGGGCCATCATGTCAGTTTACAATAAGTCACATGGGCTAGACCCCTTGGCCCTGCACCAAGGCCCTGCATTGGCGCACATGTGCCTGTGTTCTTGTTGAGAAATAGAATGGCTGGTGCTGGTCTGTCAGCACAGTGGTAGTGATATTGCTGAGGAAACCAGCTACCCTGCTTTGAGAACGAGCCAGGGTCATCGGGTCCAGCTCAGGAAGGAGGACTGAGCAACGCACTGTATGCTGTCCTCCTCCGGGAAGACAGAGCTGCGTTCCCCACTAGGTCACTGCTAACTGAGTAGCCACTGGAGAAGTTCAGTGGGTGGCTGACGTAGGGAGACAGGATGTTTCCCAGCTGGGAAACATCCCCTCTCGCTATGTCAACCACCCACTGTTCTTTGCACAGAGAGTATAAAGCAGGGATTTCCCCTGGATTCATAGGCCCCGGATAGTACATGGGTAAGCGGATAGTCCGATTTAAAGTAAATTCAGAAACAACCTTTGACAAAAACAATGGGTTGGTACGTAAAGTCACCATATCATTATGAAATTACAGGTAGGGAGGTTTGTACTTTAGTGCCTGCAACTCTGAAATACGTCTACCCAACGTAATGGCAACTAAGAATATATTTTCCAAGAAAGATAACGGAGCTCGCTGAATTCACTGGGCTCAAAAGGACTCGGTCAATTTTTCAAGCACAAAATTCAAATTCCACACAGGGACTGGATCCGGGATAGGAGGATGAAGGTGCAGAATGCCTTTTAAAAAAGTTCTGATCAAAGGTAACTGGGCCAATGGTTCATTGCCCACAGGTAAAGAGAATCCAGCAATGGTTGAAAGGTGGACTTCTACAGAGGAATATTTCAGTCCACCCTCCAACAAGGAGAGCAAATAGTCTAAGAGGCTCCGATGGGAACACTGAGTCCTGCGTAAATGCCCAAATGGAGAAGCATTTCCACTTCACAGAATAGGCAGATTGTGTACAATGTTTCCTGGCAGCCTGGAAAACTTCTGCCACATTTAGCGACACCATGAAGTACGAGAAAACTACAGTATGTCCTCAGGAGCCAGTGAAGGTCCGGGTGTAGCAGGGAGCCTTGTGCCTGGTACAACAGAGATGGCAAATTGGCAGAGGTAGGGGATCTGGTTCCGAGAGCTGTTGAAGCAGAGGGAACAAAATCAGTCTTTGTCAGAACAGTGCTGTAAGAATCACAGATGACCCATCTCGGACCAGTTTAAGCAGTACTCTCTGAACGAGAGGAAAGGGCGGGAAGGCGTAAATAAATCATCCTGTTCTGGAAATAGAAAATGCATCCCACCACACAGTTCCAGTACCTCGCTCAAGAGAGCAGTAAAGAGGCAGTTTTTCATTTTACGGAGAGGCAAAGAGATCGAACTCCGGTCGGCCCATTGGTGGAAGATGTCGTTTAGGACATCTGGTAGGATTTCCCACTCGTGGACCCATGCAGTGCATCTGCTCAGGGCATCCACCAGGGTGTTGGACTGTCAGAAGATGGATATTTCTCTGGAGCTCCCAGTACAAGTCCCTCATCGATTCTCTGCAGAGAGGGTATGAATGGGTGCCTCCTTGCTTGTTTAGGTAGTGAACTACCACAGAATTGTCTGATTTCACCTGAAGGCAACTGAGGGGAAGGAGAGTTTTGAACGCCTATAAGGCGTACAGGACTGCCCTCATCTCCAAGACACTGATGTGAACACAGGTCTGTACCAGCATACAGGATCCTTGGGACCAGACATGCAAGAGATGACTACCCCACCCTAGTAAAGGAGGCATCTGTAGTCAGAATGAAACATGGGACAGGAGAATGAAATGGTATGCCTCACATTAAGCTGTCCCTGGACTTCCACCATTGTAGAGCTCAAAGAGCCAGGGAAGACAAAGACTGGAGCATCAAAATCGTCCTCCTTCTGGTCCCATTGAACTCTCAGGGACCACTGAAGGACCCTCATATTCAACCTGGCATTGGGGACCGCTGGAATGTGGCCACCAAATGTCCCAGGAGGCGCAGGTAGTCTTGTGCCGAGACCAATCTGCTGGACTCTAGTCTGCGTGCCAAAGCAATCAGGTCATCCACCCAAGACACTGGCAAAAATGGCATCCCCATGGAGGCGTTTAACATGGCTCTGATATACAGGAGGCATTGCACTGGGTCCATTTTGGACTTCGGATAGTTTATAAGTATCTCCACCTGGGCAAACAACTGCAGGGTTCAAGAAAGCGTGGACAACAGCCTTTGGTGGGAAGACGCTTTCAGGAGCCAGTCATCCAGTTGGGGAAAGACATACAGGCCTTCCCTGCGAAGGGCTGCTGCGACTGCCGCTAGGCATTTTGTGAATACCCTCGGGGCTGAGAAAAGGCCAAATGGGAGGACCCTGAACTGATAATGATGACCCTGAAACAAAAATCAGAGAAATAGTCTGTGAGCAGGGTGTATCAGAATATGGAAGTACGCATCCTTCATATCGAGAAAACACAGCCAATCTCCCTTGTTCAGCACGGGGAGAGGTGTCATGAGAGACACCATCCTAAACTTTTGATATTTGATATACAAGGTTGAGATACCTTAGATCCAAAATTGGGCGCAAGTCCCCCATCCATTTGGGAACCAGGAAAAAATGGGAGTAAAGTCCTGTACCCTTCTGTGGAAGGGGAATTGGTTCGATGGCATGTTTTGTGAACAAAGCATCGATTTCATTCCGTAAGAACAATGTTTGGTCTGGGGGATAATGAGAGACCCTTGGTGGCAAAGCAAGGGGAATCTCTGTAAACTCCAATGTGTGTCTTGACTCGATCAACTGCAGTAGCCACAGGTCGTCAGAGATGGCTTGCCACCCTTGCAGATGCAGGGAAAACCTGCCCCCGATGGCTGTGAGAAGGGTCTCTGGTCCCACAACCGGAGAAAGACCTTCAGGCTGAAGGCTGGCCCTGCTGGGGAGCAGCAGGAACATAACAGGACATTATCTGAGCATTTCTCGGACCAGGCAATGTCAATTGAGGCTTTCACTTATTGGCAGGTGGTCTTTAAGCACTAGGACATGCCCTGTAGGAGTGGCCCCTGGAGGATCCCCTGAAGGTCGGTTTTGCATCTGGACGGTACATGGTCCAGACCGACTGAAGGGTATGACCGGAGTCCAGCAAGGCCTTCAACATTTCTTCGGTCTGTGGACCAAACAGCTGATCACCCTTAAAGGGAGCATTCAGGATAGATTGCTGCATGTACTGTGAAAATCCTGACACTCTAAGCCAGGTGTGACATCTGAGACAAACATCTGCCGAGGACGTAAGAGCCGCAGTATCAATGGCATCATAGGTGGCTGCAAACAGTCACTGCCGTAGACATCTTGGCAGTCAGATCCTCCTAGGCAGAACCCACAGGGAGGGACTGGACCATTGCCTGGGAGGAGTTTAGGATTTCCTCCTGATATTTCAGGATGTGTCCCATGTAATTAAGTATATGGGAAGACATACTAGCCGAAGCATAAAGCCTTTTCTCCAATACATCCAATTTCTTGGATTCCTTATCAGAGGGTTGAGCACTCATATGCTGAGGTCTAGAGGACTATCATGAGCGGCACTAATCACCACAGAGTCCACCTGAGGCGGAGACATGAAGTAGGGGTTGTCCACTGGGGCTTGACAAGTCCTATCAGCATTACAAGGATTGGAGGGAATTTTGAAAGGTTGCTTCCAAGTAGCCCAAACAGCCTCTTCAAAGACGTCCACCAAAGGGGGGATGACCAGAGTGGGGCATTCCAGTACACCTAAATATGGTCCCAACTTCTTTCTTGAAGCATCCTGCTCAGTGCTCTGGAACCCAAATGTTTTCTGGAGGTGTATCAAAATGTCCATCTGGTGGAGAACATGGGAGTTCAGGGGTAAGTTCACCCTAAACTGAAACGGGCCGAGGAGGACTGAGGGGAGTCCTCCTGGTCCATATCATCCTCATCCTCCAGGTCAGTCAAATTCCAGTCTTGCAGGAAGGGTCATCCATGTCTATCTCCTGAGGGTGAAAACCTGGGGAGACAGGGGAAAAGCTGGCCATCCTCTGGGCTGAAGAAGGTTGAGA
This sequence comes from Neoceratodus forsteri, assembly GCA_016271365.2. NCBI lineage: Eukaryota > Metazoa > Chordata > Ceratodontiformes > Ceratodontidae > Neoceratodus > Neoceratodus forsteri. The sequence goes on from CM057459.1 coordinate 984,498,902, forward strand.
GGGAGCAGTCCAAGGTCCAAGATAGTATTTGCTAGAGCCTGGACATCTATCATGGCCATCTGTCCAGTGTAAGTAGCTGGAGTAGAATGGATTAAGTGAATAGGGACCACTGATGTTATTGAAGAAGGCAACAGAACCAAACGAGTAGCCATTGATGAGGGGTGTGTACAGGACCCCAGGAATGTCGACGAGAGTGCTAACATCGAGCCCTTTATGGTAAGGCTGGTCGTCAATGAGAGCATTGTTGATGGGCGATGGCTAGAAACCACTGAGCGGGGGAAGACAGTGATGGAAGCTGCAGCTTCACCCTAGAACCCACCATCAACGGAGGGGCCATCGATGAGGGAAGAGAGACGCCAACACTCGTCAAATGTGCAGAAGACAATGTTACAGTGGCAGCCTTCTCAGTACCTGCATTTCTGGTAGTGATTGGGGTACTTATCAATGAGGCAGAAACATGCTTTGTTTTGCTGGCATGTTTCTTACCAGGACCCTGTCCTGTCGACAATGAGGGCTCACCCGCAGAGCGGTGAGACTCCGAGGAGGATGTCGAAGACTCCCTGGGATTGGAGCATTGCTGTTGCACAAGAAGGGCAACCTTTTGCTCAATGAGGAACTCACAAAGCTGCTGAAGCCTTTGACTTTTGGTAGCCTTGTTGAACCGCTTACAGAGGATACAATCCAGGGTGTCGGGTTCAGGACCAAGGAACCAAACAAAGACGTCGTGGAGATCCTGTGCAGTGGTTCTGTGATCACAGGAATAAGGGATCCAAAAACATCAGTAGATGAACCTATTTGGAATGAAGGTTTGGTTGGTAGAACTCTTCGTCGATGACTGGTAAGCAGAGCTCCAAAGGAGGGCTTGTTGCATGCAGGTCGCAGCTGAAAAGAACTGAGGAGTAGCTGGGACCTCCCCCTTTTATATATGCCATACAGACACCACATGGTAATGTTAGGGGGAGGTTCCAGGGTCGACTGCTGAGAAATTATCCAGAGGAAATGACGCCTGTGGCTGATATCCCATGTGTTAAGATCTGTCCCTTCCAGTCTTAGGTAGACCTTTTCACTGCTATATCCTGCAAAGCTACCATGCCTCATCTGGACTACTAGTCTTTGGACACCTGGACCCAAAGCTAAAGTCCACAGGGAAAGCTCTGTTACTTTTTCTGTTGTAGCTCCACAAGTTCAGGCAACATGACCTCCCCCCTTCCCACCGGGGTTGTCTCAAATGTTTCCAGCTCGGGTAACACCATCTCCATCCTCCTTTATGTAAACAGCACTTACCTTGATGCAGTCATTCTCCATGGCAGGATTCTGCACATTCTGAACCCACACATGTCAGGAACCCTTGATGTCTCATCAAATGATAACACCCTCTGATCCTCTATCATGACTGTTCTACTTGCTTCAGCACATCTGATCTGGCTCAGTGTGAGCACTCTCAATATTTTGCAGTGCCTTCACTTTCATCCTATCCTCAAGTTAATCTGTTACTCGTTTTACCACTGAACATTACAACTTTGCCTCAAGACCTCTTGATGCCTACCAATAAGTCACTTAAGACAGTTGTGCCAAAGACTCAACTATGTTCTGCAAGACAGACACCTATCAGATAGTTTATCCTTCCATCAGGCATCAGACTTGCATGCCAACAGCTGCAATTTTAACTCTGCCAACCATATTATTTTGGCAGCCTCAGTAACCTGAACATCAGAAAAACTCAGCACGCCACTCAGAAAAGGCTCAGTAGACTTCCAGCTAGAAATACATCTTTTTATTTAATCCCAGGTACAAAAACAGACACATAACCATGGCTGATGCATTTCAGATCTTGGCTAGACCCTTTATCAATGGCAGCTGCCTTTGATAAGAGACTAGCAAGATCTGATATGTCTAGCATAATTCTGTTCTGTTTTGCACTCTGGATGAAAATATAAAGATGGACTTCTAGCCAGAAGTCTACTGATCCTTTTTGAGTGGCGTTCTTAACCAAACTGGTAGCAAGTCCCAAATTTTTCTGTATTCAGTTTGCAATGCTTACTTAGTGTACTACCTGTCTAGTGTGACTTTTTTTTAGTTGTATGGCCTCAGCAACACACAGCCTCTTTCCAAAGTAGGCGTACTTAACATACTAAAAGCCAACAGAATAAGCCTGACGGTCTTTCCTGTCTGCTCGGTAGCCACTCCCCATAGCCCTAGAGAGGGTCACTTCTTCCACATCTCTCTGTAGCTTTATTACAGCCTCTCCTCGGGGCACCAGAAGTGGCACCACCTGGCACACTCCCCTTACACCTCCCCTTAGTGTCAGTGGCTCAGCAGGCAGCACACTCGCCTCTGAGGCCGGGAGATCAGTAGGCTGTGGGTTCTATCCCCACACCAGGCACTTGGGTTAATATCCCAATACTGACACTGCAGTGCTGCATGAGGGGGAGCAGCACTCCTGAGGTGCCATCTTTCAGATGAGACATTAAACCAAGATCTCATCTGCCTGTTCTGGTGGTAGTTCAAGTGGATGTTAAAGATCCCATGGCACTTCTCAAAAACAGTAGGGGAATTTTTATTTAAAGCATAAAGAACAAAATATATACAACTCAGTACAGCAACATACAAACTTATGATAAAAAATCAAAACCATAATTAATTGTCACATCATACAGTAACCCCAAACACAGAGAGAAAACAAAATTGTCCATAAGGTAATGAAAAGGATTTAATCATAAAAATTTGACGTTTGATTCAATACCATATTATGGGCTGATAAAAAAGCTGGGGGAGATGGGGGTGGGAGGACAAGAGCTTACTTGGGTTGAAAATTGGCTCTCGGGGCATTTACAGAGGGTAATGGTGGGTGGGATACTCTCCTCTCTCAGGAAGATAACCAGTGGGGTCCCTCAGGGTTCAGTATTGGGGCCACTCTTGTTCAACGCCTATGACTCGGATATATGGAGGGAGGTTAGGAATAGGTTAAGTCTCTTTGCGGACAATTCAAAACTGGGAGCACTGGTGGATTGTGAAGAAGCAAGGGAGGTGGATCAGGGGGATCTGGATACCCTGGAGGGATGGACAAGGAGGTGGGAACTGAAATTTAATGCCGGGAAAAGTAAGGTACTACATTTGGGGGTCAAAAACCCAGGCCATGAATACACCCCGGGGTGGGGTCACACTGTAAGCACATTGGGAGAAAGGGATTTAGGGGTGGTGATAGACGTCAAAATGAATAACTCTGAAAATTGTAGAAGAACTGCAGCCAAAGCAAAGGGGATACTGGGCTGCATAGCCAGGGGAATTACATCCAGAAGGAGGGAGGTGATCTTCCCTCTGTATAATGCCTTGGTCAGGCCGCAGCTCGAGTACTGTGTACAGTTCTGGAGACCTCATCTAAAGAAGGACATAGCGCTGCTGGAGGGGATCCAGAGGAGAGTGACCAGGATGATTCAGGGCATGGAGGAGAAGCCTTATGAGGAGAGATTGGAAGAGCTTGTGCTTTATTCACTGGAGGAGAGGAGGGACAGGGGAGATATGACAGAGGTTTTCAAGTATGTGTAAGGAACAACCAGGAGTGGAACCAAAGAGCTTTTTAGGCTAAAGAAGGGGGGGGGACAACCAGGGGACATGAGTGAAAGCCGGAGGGGGGAAACTACAGGGGGGAGCGTAGGAAGCATTTTTTCACAGAGAGGATGGTGGAGCTGTGGAATGTGCTGCCTGGGAGGCTGGTGGAGGAGGGCACAATGGAGGGATTCAAGAAGGGGTGGGACAGGTACAAGGGGAAACAAACTAAAGAAGACCCACTTGGGGGTTGGGGGTGGTAAGGCGAGCAGCCACTAGGTTGCTGGCTTTCGAGCAGACAAGACAGACCATGTGGCCTATTCTGTTGGCTTTTTAGTATGTTAGTAAAAATACATTTTTGTTTATCCATTTTCCAACTGTTCCATCTACTGATACGGACCTTCCCCTAATTAATACATAATTCCCATTTATACCCTGCTAGGTCGCCTTCCCCCAATAAATCCCTAAAGTTTTGCTGCAAGAATCGGAAACTGGAATCCCATGAATCAAAACATCTCCCCTCATACCTTCTGTAAGTCTTAGACACACACTTTTCTGAGCATTAATTCGGGCTCCAACTACATTTAATAAGGATTGTAACACATCATAAATGAACCCACCAGTTTCCGGGTCAGGAAAAAAAAAACACAAAGATCGTTCACATAAATAACTGTTTTCAACTCTTCAGTGCCCATCCTCCAGATACCAGATAACAAGGGTGATCTGTTTGTAATCCTAACAATAGGGTCCACTCCCAATACATACAAAACAGGACTCAGGAGACAAACCTGACGCATTCCTCGCCCAATATTACATCTATGACCAACCCACCCATTCACAAAGGGAGTGACAAAGGCCAAGGCATAGCAGATTTACAACCAATTTTCAAAAACAGAAAGAATGCCAATAGCTGTTAATGCCAGCTATAAAAAATTGTGCAATAATAAATCAAAAGCTTTCGTCTGATCCACACTCAAAGCATAGGCGTCCTGTACAGATCTGCCCGGAACTAAGCAATATTGAGATGGGTGAAGCAAATCAACCAGTACTCGCTGCAGCCTACTGCAAAGCAATTTGGCCAGAATTTTGAAATCTAAATTTAATAAAGTAATAGGTCTCCAGTTGTTAATATTAAATGGATCACCCTTTCTCAGCAAAAAAATCATTAAACCATGATACACGGACTCTGGAATTTTGTCCTCTTGCAAAATTGCATTATATACTAATAAAAGCTCTGGAGCCATTGTCGCCCATAGAACCTTATAAAGCTCACTGGGGAGACTGTCAGGGCCAGGCGCTGTACTGTCTTTTAAATCTGAAATTGCTGCATCCAACTTCTCTCTAGTGAAATCTGTAATCTGATCCTCTTCTTTACTCCTGTCTAAAGTGGGAAGTTCTGCTGCCCCAATTAACACTGACATCATCTCAGAAACACCAGAAAAAGGGATAAACTGGTTCTCAACAAAGTTTCCCAAAATGCTCAAAATCCCTAGATTATAAATTACAAGATTACTTTATTTATGTCTAAGCTCTCTCATATATTTAGTTGCGTTCTACGTTAATAATCTTCATACGGGTTGGTTTGCTGCCTCCTTTCTTAAGTCCCAAAGCACTGTTCCATTTCAAGAGATTTTTGCTTGTTATGCTGTAGTTTAGTAAGGCTGTGTTTTAGTGCAGAAATCTCCGTTTCAAAGGATCGCTTACTGTCTTCTACTATAGATAGTAATTTCTGCAACTCACCTCTCTTTCTCAAATAATCTTGATTCTTACTATGGGCCAAAAATTGAAAACGCTATTTAAAAAAAATTACTGAGATACTGTTTGGTATTAATCCACCAATGAATAACAGAATCACAGAGAAAAGAAACTGACACTCTATCCTCCAATATATCTTGTACCAACTGTAATGTAACAGCTTCATTCAACAAACTGGTATGAAGTCTCCACACCCCTTTACCTTGCGAGGCTCTCAGATGTGGAGCTACTTTAAGCCCAAACAATGGTCCGAGGTTTCTACCAGGAGAACCCATGATGTAACCATAGGCAGTAAATTAGAAATAAACCAAAAATCAATTCTGGTACCAGTTGCACCCCGAAAAAAGGTAGGCCTCACACTCCCTTCCAATGCATCTCTCAGGGACGCATGGCATAAAACAAGACTTCAATTCATTTGTGTCACAATATGTTTTACCTAATGCCCTCTTAGGTTTTAGACTGGTGTTAAAATCCACCCCAAAAAAAAAAAACACTAAACGGCTGGTTTCATAAAAAGGGGAGTATCTTCTAGAATAATGCAACACGAAGAGCTTTTTGCTGCAGGGCATAAATATTAATTACCCTACAATACACATCCTGTACTACTATATCTAGCATAACAGCTCTCCCTGGTTCAATGTCCACTAGTTTCTGGACTACAGTGTCAGGTGTGATGAAACAAAAACCCAACCCAGAACATAGCTCTGTCCCCACAGACCATAAGGATTTCCCCACAATCCAATCCTGTGAAGCATCATACACCTCCTTATCTGTGTACAGTCTAGTATCTTGTAAAAGGAAAATGTCATATGATAGAGATTGTAATACTGCATACGTGGTTTTCCTCTTATAATCCAACCGTATGCTATTCACATTTAGACTGGCAAGATGTAATGTGGGAGTATGTATCACAAAAGATTTAGTTTAGGGTTCAAGTAGTTTTCTTTTTGTTAGCCCTGGTAGTTCTTTTCGTGATCGTAGTGGCATGTTGCAGCTGTTGGGCCCTCTTTTCTCCAAAGAGGGGTCACTGTGGGCGGAATGGATACATCTGAGTCTGCCTCATCCATCATATCCCTCCAACTCTGCAAGGGCTCATACTGGTTCAAAATCACCACCTCAGGGTGATTCTGTGATCTAATAGCTCTTTTTGGTTGTGTCCATCTTTTAGGAACTAGTTGAAAGCCACTAGGATCTCCCACGGACATACCGTAGGAGAGTCTACCACCACCTCAGATACTGATGGAACTGTCGGGGGGGGCATTCCATCTCCTACTTTAGAAGAGGAGTTGTGAAATCACCCATCTTTTGTCACTGTACTGCTCAATGAGGTTGCTTTATGCGGCTCTCTACCTACAGGAGGTGAGGACTGAGGGGGGGGCAGTCAGCAGAAGAAGGCAGTGACTGGCGTGCAGTTTTATCTTTGGCCTGCTTTGCTTTAAAGATTTATTAACATAAATGTAAAGTCTGTGTAGTCAGAATTATTGTGAGCCGCCCAGGTACATGAAACAAAAACATGATCATCTGACCCACACAAATTGCAAGAATGCGGAACAGTACAGGTGGTGGTCAAATGCCCTATAGTACCACATACTGAACACTTCATTTGGTCAGAGTCTGAATTAAGGTGCCTCGTGGAGCCGCACATATAACAGGATCAGGGCTGTCCAGGATAGAATAAAATTCCCGTCCCTACCCAAACAAAAGCAATTAGATAAATGTTGTATACCCTCTTCAGTTAAGTTCAGCTGTATAGAAAATGTCTAACCCCATTCCAAAATCCGTTATCTATTATGGTATCAGGTAACCCATTAACTGTACAGTGGTTTTCTAACCAGTACAAGACATCCAGCACATTCACTGCTTCATTTCTAAAGAGTATGGTAAGAACATTTGCAGTAGGTCTGGTGATGGGGATTGCCACAAATGACATCCATAGAGTAATTTTTACCACATAATAAGCTGCCAAGAATCTATCCAAAAGTCCTGCGAACTGAAAGCTGACATCAAAATTGTGGTCTCCAGATGCATGCATCAACGCATACACTTCCGCTGGGGTAAAATGTAGGGATTCAATAAGAAGGCATTTCCCCACATAATTTCTGGAGGAAGGTCTAGTCCGCCTTTATAATAAAGGTGAACTACAAACCTTCTCCTAGCAGCCTCCTCCAGCTTTTTAAACAAACTTGCATAACTCGCAGATCTGCTGCCCGTTTCCGAGCGGCCTGCACCCTCCTGAGGGGTTTTCATATTGTCAGTAATGTCCGTACCTGCTGAAGTAGAATTCTGCTGTCCCACACTCCTGATGAAGTGGAACCCGCTGTTGTATCGGCTGTCTATGCTGCCTAGACTGGGACTGGAGAATCACCTCTGAATCGGCGTCTGACACAGGTGTTTCAAGGGAGTGAACTGCACCCTGAGTGTCAAACTGAGGAGAATCTGCTGCCATCTGCTGACCATCCAGTGTGTTGCTTGTTGTAGAGGGTAGCACTTTAGGAGATGTGGTCAAATTTGCAGTCAGAGGTGATTCAGGTAAAGGAGTCAAGTATCCAAATTCCATCTTGATAGAGCCAACCAGCCCTCTGAAGCACTTGTTCAGGGTGCCAGGTCATATTCCTAGGTGTAAAGGGAAAAAGATTTGATTCTGCAGTTTGGGGAAGAGAGACAGATGGCTCCTGCATAGCAGGTGCTGCCTCAGTCGTGTCATCCTGGAAAAAACTCTTTTTCTGTATGGTGTCTGTCAGGCTTTGTTCTAAATGTTTCTGTTTTTTCTCCTCATCTGTTTTATTTGCCAACATCTCTTGAGGTACTTCAGTCTCTGTTACCATTGTTAACGGGTTAGACATTTCTGGTCCCATGCCCCACTGTAGATGTTCTTCTGCTTCCATATCGACCATCATTTCTAAAGGTATACTTTGTACCATCTCAGGGTGAATATTCTCCTCATGGTCCACACAGAGCTGAACCATACATCCATCCCCTGCTGTGGTCTCCTGCAGACTGAGAGGATCCATGCTGTTAGCAGACAAAGGGTCCCCCTACAATGAGTAGGAGAATTTCCCCAGTGCCCTGGCCATAAACTCATCATTTACTGGCCTAATATAAAAATCAAATATGAATCCCTTTTCAGTAAACAACTGAAATGTCCTTCCCTCATCCCTAATTGAACCATGTTTGATACTAAAAGGGACACTGTCAATCCTTTTTGCATCAAATTTTTTCCTGTTGAAAACCACATTTCACAATTGCTTATCTTCTCTAAAATGTATTAATGTTGCTGGCTATTTTATCTGTCTCTTTTTATCATTTAACAGTTTTTACACCACCTCCAGATGGCCCCCATCTAACCAACCCCGTCACCCAGAATAACCGGTGCTTACCTTATGCCCGACCTGGGAGCAGAGCCTGCGGGGAGTCAGTTGCCATCCTGCCGCTAGTGATTTTCCTCCGTTTTACACCCAGGAGACCCATGAGTGGGATGCATGCATGTGAAGGCACGCATTGGTCTCACGGCCCCAGTAACGGCCCCTTTCCTACCACCCCAGGCCTAGCACCTGGCTCTTCCTGGTCCGTGCTGTCCCCAGCCTCCACCAGGTGGCAGCCATCAACTGGAGGAAGCCCTTATCCCTCCCCAGAGAGGAGAGCTTGCCAATCGGCAGCTCCATCCAGCTCTGCGCCCCCCGTTGCCGACCTCCAGAGGCCTGGGCTCCGTTCCTGAACCTCACCGGCATGCTGCAAGTTAAAGCATCCAGCGCCTCAGCCCTCAGCGCCACCAGGCTGGCTATCTGTGTCTTTTCTAAGCAGAAATTAAATGTATGCTAATGGTGCAACTATACCCAACCTTGTTTTATTCATATCCTTGATTTACTAGTATTGCATACTTCCTGTACAATCACAAACACCCCCAAACAGTGCAGTCACGCATGATGATGCCCACTGCATCAAGTTACTAGACTGTGTCGGGAGTGTTCCCAAGTCCAGGAAAGATGCTGTGGGAGTTAAGAAGTGTAAACAAATAACAAGGAGTGAGCTAGATGGAAGCTGACCTCAAGAAACCAGAAAAATGGTCTGGAGTGTGGCAGCTGAGATTTACTGCCAAAAAGTGCATGGGCATGCACATAAGAAAGAAAAATCCAAGAAAGGAGTATTACCTAGGAGGCAAAAAACTGGGGGCCTCAAACCAGGAATAAGATCTGGGAATCATAATCTCAGATGACTTGAAGGTTAGTATGTAGTGTGAGAAGGCAACGTTGAAGGCCAACAGAATGCTGGGCTGTGTTGGGAGGGGAATCACAAGCAGGAGGGGAGAGAGGTGGTACTACCACTGTATAGTTCGCTGGTCAGGCCTCATTTGGAATAGAGTCCAATTCTGGAGACCTCACCTGAAGAAGGACACTGACCATGTGGAAACAGTATGCAGAAAGGTGACAAAAATGATTCAGGGTCTGCAATACACGTCCTACGAGGAAAGACTTAGGGAATGGAATATGTACTTCCTGGAGCAGAGAGAGAGAGAGAGAGAGAGGACATGATTGAAACATTCGAGTACATAAAAGGCATTAATAAGGTACAGGCACGGGAACTTTTTCACTTCGAGAAGGACTCCCGGACCACGGGACATGACCTCAGGCTTCAAGAAGGGAGGTTTTCTACCAACACCAGGAAGTTTTTCTTCACAGAAAGAGTGGTGGACGCCTGGAACAGCCTGCTCAAAGAGGTTGTGGGGGGATTCAAGAATGCATGGGATAGATACAAGGAAGCCCTGACTGCAAAGGGCAACTAGAGTGTCAAAATAGGTCTGAAACAAATGGGCATACTAGGGAGGGCTGGGGGGATACTGGGATGTATAGGGAGAGGCATCACCAGCAGAAAACAGGAAGTTGTTATCCCTCTGTACAGACAGCTGGTGAGACCCCATCTGGAGTAGTGCGTCCAGTTCTGGAGATCCCATCTCCACAATGACATAGACAGGATGGTGGCAGTCCAGAAGAGGGCAACAAACATGGTGCAGGGTCTGCAAGAGAAGCCATATGAAGAGGGACTAAAAGAGCTTAATATGTATACCCTTGAGGAAAGGGGGGAGAGGGGGGACATGATAGAAACTTTTAAGTACCTCAGTGGAATCAACAAAGTCCAAGTGGGTAGCATCTTTCAGAAAAAGAGATGTGTAAGAACAAGGGGACACAATTTGAACATAGAGGGGGGATGGCTCAGGGGCAATGTGAGGAAGTATTTTTTCACAGAGAGGGTGGTGGATGCATGGAACAGCCTTCCTAAGGAGGTTGTGGGGTCTTCTAAAACTGTGGGAGAATTCAAGAATGCATGGGACAGACATAAGCCAATTCTTGTGGGGGGCAGGAAGAAATAGACTGTTGGTAAACTAGGATCTGCAGCTTATCCTGTAGGTAGGGAAATGGGCAGACTAGGTGGGCCAAGCAGTCCTTATCTGCTGTCAAAGTCTATATTTCTATGACCTAGCGGTCTCCTTCTGCCATCAACTTCTATGTTTATATGTTAACTTTTTGTGTGGTTACACCAGTAAGATGGGCAGTCTACTTTTCACTTTTAAAAAGGAAAAAAGAAATCAGAATCAAACTACTTGCTACGTCAACAAATTCTATAGAATATGAGCAATCATAACAAGTGTTAAAATACTATGGACAATTTGAGGCCTAAGGGGGTTAACAGTGTCCCTTTAAACTGCAAAAATGGTGTTTTGCAGAGTCCATGCACAGAAGAAGCTGCCATTTTAAGGCACTGTCTGAGTCTCCCACCCTGACTGCTGAAAAGTGCTCCCTACTCTTCTCTTAAATTTCCTTAGGGTAGAAAAGTTACAGTAGCACACCACCACAAAGACTTTTTAACAGCAAACACCAGCACAGTGACAAAACTCGGCAGGTCACTGTAGTGGTCCACTGTATGCCAACACCGCGATTCTCAGCGTTTTGGCCCCATCCTGAACCAACTCTGACTCGGAGTTGGTTAATTAGAGATGGGAGGTGCAGGAGGCATAGCCCCCCAGAAAAAAAACACCTTTTCCCCAACAGGAACACTGCCGACAGTCAGTATTGTTCCTGTTGCTGCTCAGGATGTCAACAACATTGTTGTCGATATCCTGACATGGAAGCAAAAGTTACATTACTTACCATGGTTGAAGATCTTCCAGCATATCTTCTCCACAGAGTCCCACTGCTGGGTCTTAACCAGAGTCACTAGGTCCTAGTGGAAGGAAGTCTTTTTCAGACAGGGCTTCAGCACAAACCATTGGTGCAAGTGTACGTGACATTGCACGGTGATGCGCACTTAGCAATAACCACTGCAGATGCCCTAACTTACCTCAGCTCTGTAGCTGGCAGAGTGAAAAACCATAGATGCAAGCATATGATTCTAGTACACATCATACAGAAAGGGTTAGAAAAAGAATACTGTATACAATGTGAAAATGATCAACTGACTATAAACTACCAGCCTAGTAAATAAGGACAGTATATCTTATTGTAACATGGCAAAAATGAAAGTGCTCAAATGGAGCGTTTCTATTGGTCAATTAATAGTAGCCAGCCATGCATTAATTCCCCAAGTAATGCACAGTTGGTCTTGTAGCACTGTGTACAACCACTAAAAAAAAAAAATCAGAAACCCACAAGAAATCCTCCATTCGGGCACTTTCATTTTTGCCATGTTACAAGAGTGCATATGTTACACTCCTCTGTACTGCAGGCAGTTCGGATAGCGGGAATAGGAGAACTCAGCTCAGGAAGAGAAAGGAGAGTAGAGACACCAGTTAGCGAGAGGATGAGGGAGACACAGACAGCCTTCCCTTACCAGGACAGCACGGGTGACCACCAGTTTCCAAATAAGGACTTTGGTGCTTCAAGTTTATTTCTTCTGTAGGGGTTGAGCGTTTCTGGGGATTTTCCCCTCGCTGTCATGATGGGAGTCAGGTCTGCTGGGAGAGGAGACCTAGTTTGACGGGTTGTGGCTCTTCTGGTGTCCTTGGGTCTCGTTTACGCCTATAACATCAACTTGGAGCACCCAGTGGTGTATCAGGGACCCAATGGCACTTTATTTGCCTACTTGGTACTGGAGCAGTAGCACGAGAACATGAGAAAGTAAGTCCATCCATAACATCGCATATGCGCCCAAATGTGATCCCTAATACAAGTGTCCCGGGGTGGGACACTTCCCCTTCAAATGTGGGGGCAGGAATAGAAGAAAACAGTCATGGAGATGAAAGCTCTCAAAACTCTGGAAATTTGCACTTTTTTTGTTTGCTGACTACATTAGACCACAATGCAAGGCGGCAGTAAGGAAGCGAGTGTTCAAATAAATCTCCGATCCATAACGAAGGCTCTGCAAACAAATACACTGCGCCAAATGTAAAAACAGCAAGTAATACCTGTTACAGTAGTATTGAAATGTTAAATATATGTGCCTTTGTTTTTGCACCATAACTACAGTAGTAGCCACAGACACTGCCAGCTATTTCCAGATATTTTGTGAAATTTCTTAAGAGTTTCTCTCTGCTGCCCCTACTGTGGAAATGCAGAAAGCAGAAGATGTGTCTAGAAATATCGAAGAAATTTCAGGAAATAGGTGTACATTAACAAATGTTGCCTACGTGATTACGTGGTGTGCTAAAATACAGCACAGATTTTTAACTTTTTCAAACATTATTTCTGCTTCTTGTTTCTAGTAACACAAAACAATAGGACACATATTGCACAGCATGCCATGTTGAAGAATGAAGATATCTATGGAGGTTCTACTGTGAATTAATCTACGGTCGGTGGCTGTATTAATTCCACAGCAGAACACTCCTTTGTCGTGGCTTAATGCACTATGAAGAGAGCAAAAAGGAAGTCAAGGAAAAGAAAAAGCCAATAAAACCTGAGTCAGAGCTTTGTTACTTTCACTTGCAAGGCGAACTCCTTGCTGGCAATCAATCCTAAGGGGAAGAAAAAATCTGAGCAGCTGCCCAAAGAGTAGTGCAATCCTATGCTCTGTGCCAGGTCTAGGGCTCAGTCATAGCAGAAAAGTTGCAAAATTGTCCTATCTAGTAGGGATCCTTGCACACAGACTGCAGTGTCAGGTGAAGAAAGAGTCATTACTAGTGAGGAGGAAGTCTGAACACCTCAGTGATTAAACTGGAAACATTTACTGTAGGTAGATTTTCAGGTGGGGGAAACTGTCATGTCTAGGTGATGGAACTCGTCATTTTGTTCAGCAAAGAAAGACAAGCTGTGCAGTAACTCTCATACAATAAACTGAGTTCCTGGAGGCACCTGCCCAATTTAGCCCCTGGAACACCTTGAGAAAAAATACAGCTCAACTCCAAGGACACTGCAACAGGTGAACAGTGCAGCTATTTTTTCCTCTGCAAGGGAAAAGAAAGATCAAAGGGTATATCTCTGAAAAAAAGGTGGCTCGTAGCCAAATGAGACACAAAGGCGCCAATTAGGCAAGATTGTTACAGCACATGCTAAAGCTCTGGGAGATGCAAACATAATGTACCACTCCCTCCAACTCTGAAAAGGAGATTTGTCCCAATAGAGAAAAGTTAGCAATCAAATGCGCTTTCCAATCACCTTGAGTCGAATGATATACAAATTCACAGACTTCCCCACACTAATAGGACTATCAGGCTGAATGTAGGCTGCCATGTAGGACATAAAGGCAGTGCTGCATACAGCAACTTATAGGGGTACACCAAGAAAAACAAATGGAATCTTCCCCAGACAGGGAGAAAGAAATAATAGAAAATAAGTTGTTTTTTTTGTTTTGCTTTGAATTTTTTTTTTGTTGTTTTTGACAAACCTAACTTTTTCTGAATCATTCCGTAAGATACACAGTATTACAAATGTTGATATCTATGTATGTAAATATAAACAGGTTACTCACCTGTAACAGTAGTTCTAGGAGTGGTATATGTTGTTCATCCACACTGTTTGGCATGTCCTTTCCCTTTAAGAATCTTGCTGGAAGGTCTTGAAGCTGGCTCCTCCCACCCACCCGGGTGGTATAACACTTGGCTCCGACCCATGACACCAGATCTTAGCTCTCTGGAAGCTCAGGTTGTGCGCTGAAGTCAGGGAGGTCGGGTGGGTTCATGTGAATGAACAACATATACCACACCTAGAACTACTGTTACAGGTGAGTAACCTGTTTTTCTAGGATCGTGGATATGTTGTTCTATCCACACTGTTTGGCAGACTCCAAGCAGTTCTCCAGGAGGAGGGAGGCAAGGCACACACCCCCTCTGAAATACTTACTTTGGCGACAGGGATTGGAGAACCTAAAGGGGGAGATCCCTCCTCCCCTAGCAACTACTGCCCTATCTCTCCTTCCTACTCTGGCTAAGCTCCAGGAGCACACAGTACTTGAACAACTCTCCTCCTACCTTACTGACTCATCCTTTCTCACTCCATTCCAATATGGCTTTAGAAAACACCACTCTACCGCCACTTCCCTGTTACGGCTGACTGACACTATTATCACGGGCATGGACAATGGCCTCATAACCTCAGCTCTTTTTATTGACCTGGCAAAGGCCTTCGATACGGTCTCCCACTGTATACTCCTGTCCTGCCTCAGGTCCATTGGTCTCTCCCCTAATGCCACTGATTGGTTCAAGTCCTATCTGTCAGGCAGATCACAATCTGTCCATATGGCAGATGCCATCTCCGTACCCCTCCCCATTACCACGGGAGTCCCTCAGGGATCGGTACTTGGGCCACTCCTTTTTTCAATCTTCTTCAATGACCTCCCTCAGTTTTGCATATTGACTAATATACACATGTATGCGGACAACACTACTGTTCACAACTGGCAAATCGGTCCCTGATGTCATCGCCAGGCTCCAGCTGGATTTCAACAACGTACAACGCTGGCTAAACAAGCACCACCTCATCCTAAACTCAAAGAAAACAGGCTCCATGACTTTCGGTACTAGACAGAGGTTGGCAAGGCTCCCCTCCTTTCCCACATTTTACACCATCAATGGGACTGTATTAAAAGACAGCTCTTCCTTCAGCTACCTCGGAGTTTGGCTGGATAGGTACCTAAACTTCTCCATCCACATTAATGCCATTCTAAAGAAACTCCGGCCTAAGCTAGGGGGCCCTCTACCGTAACAGAGGTAGTATCCCTCGTCCGGCTAGGTGCGAACTTGTACATAAAATGATACTGCCAACATTAGACTATTGTGATGTTGTTTACGGAGCTGCCCCTCAATCCTCCTTATCCAAGCTGGAACCTCTCTAACTCCTGCTGGTTTGTCTTTGACGCCCCTGCTCTGACACACCACTGCACTCTCTACCGCTCTCTAAATTTTCCCTCACTTGCTAAGAGAAGAACCTTGCATGCGGCAACATTTACCTCAAAATTCTGGCTAGGCTCGCTCCCCCCCCTTACCTCTCCACCTCCTTATCTGCCCCTCACCCCTTCAAAAATACCCTCTGTTCTGATGACTCTCGTTCTCTGAATATACCATACAGAAATACTACATCAGGCCAAATGGCATTCTCACATCGGCTACCTAAGCTCTGAAATCAACTACCAACCCAAATCCGCCACCCCTCTTCAGCCTTTTCTCTCTCTACATCCCTAACAAACTACCTAGTGATGAACTGCAACTGCACCTAGCCCTTCTGGGCCACTGTCTAGCTGTTGATCTATACCTCCTTCCTCCAACTGGGCCAAATATGTCTCCCCCCATCCTAGCCACTATTGCAACCTAGCACTTTCTGTTACCTCTCCTTTATCACCCCTTTCCTGAGTACCCAATCACCATACCTCCTGCCAGTCTCCCTCTATGTATCCTAGTCTAGAAATATTATTAAGCAATTGATGGTTGTAATCCTGTACTATCCGTCTATATGCTGTTAAGCTATTTTCTGATTTAAGTATCCTGTCGCATTATTTAATTATTTTTTTTGTTGGTACTTTTTTCCCCCGGGTCACCAGTCTGCTTACCTCATACTTCCAGGCATCCTCCTGAAGTTTTTCTGGCCGCCGTCCCAAGGACCCCCGGCTCCATGTTCGGGCCCCCGCGGTTGGGAGGTGGAGAGCTCCCCACACACTCTCGCACCAGGACTGGATCCAGTAGAGCCGTGCACCATCGGCGCCGAGCAAGTCCTCCTCGGAGATGGCCATCAAGTTACCACGACTGGTGCCCATATTTCCATTTTCTCCACTGTGGACGTCTGTGGCGTGCAATGACGCTAAAGGACAGGAGCACGCATGCTACTGCACGCGCCCCTTCCCGGCGTCTGCCACAGCACGTCCCCCCACTCTGCCATGGTCTGCAGTTGCCCCCAGCCATCACTAGAGGCCACTAGGCCACCGGGGCGTTCCACCCCGCTCCCCCGGAGAGCAGTCTGATGGACACTCGATCCTTCTCCTCCCCTGCTGACCTCCGATGACCTAGGCTCGTTTCTGAACCCAGGTCGGCTGCGCGGTGCGAGGTGTGGTGTCCAGCGCCTCAACCCTCAGTGCCACCGGGCCATCCTGTTGTATTATTTAATGTTCCCACTCCCCTTCCCCCAGGACGTACCGTGAGACGAGCATTTGTTGCTCAGTGTAACTTTCCTGGTGAAACATTTCAATAAATAAATAAAAATAAATGAGGCCCCAAATACGAGCATCCTGGCATGACTCTAGATCGATGTGGTAGTGCGTAATGAAGGTGTTTGCTGTTTTCCAGGTAAATTTCCTGGATAGGGATGTCCCTGGAAGTATAGAAACATAGAACATTGAAGTTGACGGCAGATACAGACTGCAAGGCCCATCCAGTCTGCCCATTTCTCTTTCTCCCTTATGAATGTGCCATCGACCTTTGAACTGTCAATGGCCTATCTATTCATACTCATCTGTATTGCTCCCTTATGCCTATCCCATGCCTGTTTGAAGCCCTGCACTGTATTCATATCCATCGCTTCCTGAGGTAGGCCGTTCCATACATCCACCACCCTTTCTGTGAAAAAAAAACTTCCTCACATTACCCCTTAATCGGCCTCCCTCTAATCTCATGCTGTGTCCTCCTGTCCTGCTATTTTTCTTATAATAAAACGTGTTAGACACTTTCACCTTGTTAATGCCCTTAAGTTGTTTGAATGTTTCGATCATATCACCTCTCTCCCTCCTTTGCTCTACATATTGAGCTCCATTAATCTGTCCTCATAAGTTTTCTGATGCAGTCCCTGCATGATTTTGGTTGCCCTTCTCTGGACTGCCTCAAATTGGTTAATGTCCTTGTGAAGGTGTGACCTCCAGTACTGCACACAGTACTTCACATGGGGCCTAACCAGTGTCTTGTATAGAGGGATTATTACCTCCCTCTTACAACTTGTGATATCCCTACTAATACACCCCAAACATCCCTCTAGCCTTACCTACTGCGTTAGTGGGCTGCTTGGCAGCAGCCACCGACCAGCGGTACAGCAGGTAGAATGAGCTCTTAACCCACTGGGAGGCTCCTTGCCTACCAACCTATAGCAGAGATCAATGCAGGATGTAATCCATCTACCAATCTTCCACTTTGCTGCAGGTCTGCCTGGTGCGGCTTCAGCATTGGTGACAAACAGCTGGCGAACCTCTCCCCCAACGTTCGCTCCTTATAATAAGAGAGCATCCATCTCAGGTCCAGAGTATGGAGCCTGTACTCAGCCTCCCGAGATGTAGTTCGGGTAGAACACAGGAAGAGTCAACATCTGGTTAAGATGGAACTCCGACACCACCTTCGGAAAGAATTTTGGGTGGGGGCGCAGGACAACCTTGTCCCTGCAGAAGACCAGGTAAGGAGACTCCACCGAGAGCGCCTGCAGCTCCCCAGTTCTTCTGGCAGACATGATAGCCACCAAGAAGGTGGTCTTCCATGACAAATGTGACATCTCACACTTGTGCACTGGTTCAAATGGCTTGCCCATGAGCTTTGCCAGTACCAGCAGTAGATCCTGCTGAGGTGGAGGTTCATGCACCAGAGGGGATATGTGGTCGAGGCCTTTAAAGAAATGCCAGACCACCTTCTCCTGTGCCACTGTCTGCTGACCGGCCCACACCCCGCAAGCAGAGATGGCTGCCAGGTGCACCTTAAGGGTCGTAGACCGAAGACCTTATTTGGACAGGGACCAAAGGTAGTCTAGGATGCTAGCCACTGGATAGGACAAAGGGTCCAGACCCTTAACTTGACACCAAATGGAAAACCGTTTCCATTTAAAGGCATAGCACCTCCTGGTCGACTCAGTCCTGGATGCTTCCACTATAGTGAGTACATCCTCAGAGAGACCCAAAGCCTGGAACTCTAGCCGCTCAGGAACCAGGTTGTTAGGTGCAGGGATTGAAGATCCGGATGGAATACCTTCTCCTGATTGACAGATAACAGGTCTGGACATAGTGGAAGATGCCGCCGAGGCTGAGGAGATCTGGATACTAGAACTGGTGCGGCCAATCTGGGGCTATCAGGATCACCTGTGCCTTGTCCCTCCTGACCTTAAGGATCACCTTGTGAACTGAAGGAAGGCACAGAAGAGGCCCAGAGTCCACGGCATCGAGAAGGCATCCCCCTGCAGAAAGCCCTGATGAAGGGGACAAGTATGAAACAGCCTCAGCTTGGTGTTCTCCTTGGAGGCAAACAGATCCACCTGAGGTTTGCCCCAGTAGGTGAACAGACTGTGAACTACCTCTGGATGGAGAGACCACTAGTGGGACATCTCACCCATGTGACTGAGAGCATCCGCCAGTTGATTTGAGGCTCCTGCCACAAGGATGGCTTGGGGATCCGCCTCTAGTCAGCTCATGCGGGTCCAGATGCAGAGCGCTTCCCTGCACAGCATCCGGGAGTGTGTGCCACCCTGTTTGTTGAGGTAGTACATGGTCGTGGTATTGTCTGTCTGGACTTGCATCACTTGACCCTGAAGGAGCGGAGCGAATGCTGACAGTGCCAGTTTGACTGCTCGGTGCTCCAGCAGGTTGATATGATATCTGGATTCCTAGGGAGTCCAGAACCCATGGGCTCTCTGGTTCCCCATGTGGGCTCCCCAGCCAGTAAGAGAGGCATCAGTCATAAGGACAACCGGGATCCCTCCCTGCAAGTGATCCAGGACAGTCCACCATTGGAGAGCGTCCCAGTGCTTATGGATCACAGTGACCAGCTGGTCGAACTGACCATGACGCTGAGTCCACTGGCTGACTAGCTCCCATTGGAGGGGGCGCATATGCCACCTGGCCCATCGGACCACGGTGGTGCTGGCTACTATGTACCCCCAGAAGATGCACTTCTTGCTTGGTGAAATCTGCCAAGAGTCAGTCATTGAGATATGGGTAAACTCTGACCCCTCAACGCTGAAGATGGGCCGCCATCACTGCAATGCATTTGGTGAAGACCCATGAGGCCGATGACAGGCCAACCGGCATGGCTCAGAACTCAAATAGGGCTCCTTCTGCTCAGAAGTAAAGGAACCTGTGGTGAGACAGACAGATCAGGATGTGAAAGAATGCGTCCTGGAGATCCAGAGAGCAAAACCACACATTCTGCTCAAGAGATGGTATGATCTGGGACAGAGTTACCATACTGAAGGTGCGTGACCTGAGTAACTGGTTCAGGTCGTACAGATCTAGAATTGGGCGCCAGCCCCCGTCCTCTTCAGAACCAGTAAGTACCTGGATATGAACCCTGGGTTGATCAGGGGTCCGTGACTCTGGCCACCACCTCCTTGCGCAGGAGTTGGGCAACGTAGTCTCTGAGAGTTGACCGAGTGTGTACGGACACCATTTCCTCCCATGGGGCTCGGGCTCGGCTTGGAGGGTACTGCTTGAATTCCAGAGGCAGAATCTGGCCGACCACTTCTAGAACCCACCTGTCTGTGGTAACAGCGAACCAGGCGGAAAGGAAGTGGCAGAGTCGACCCTCCACTGGAGGACCCAGAGCTTGCGTGACAGGAACTGGGGTGGCCACCCCTATCCCATCACTGGGCAGGCTTGGAGGAAGGGGTCGTGATTGGGGACCACTGGAGCCCCGTCCTCCGGGCCGGCGGAGGCCCGGACTTGGGTAGACAGCGCCAAGGTTGTGCCTGCTGTTGCTGCCCCGCTTGGAAGTGGGGCTGCTTGGCCACAGGGGCAGAGTGACAAAATGGTTTCTTCTTCTGCTTTTAGGAACCCTGAGATTCCGTTTGTGCAGAGTTACTGAGTCCAAGGTGGCACTGGACTTCTCAATGCGTTGGAGGTGACTGTCCACACATGGGCCGAAGAGATTGGTACCCAGGAAAGGGACATCCGTTAATTGTGTCGTTTTTCATTGTGAAGGTGGACACCCTTAACCAAGCCCTGCAGTGCATGGTAACTGCGGCTGCCAGTGAACAGGCGCATGAATCCCAGAGGTCCAGGGCCGTCTGATGATGCTGCTTCGCAACTGCCCGACCCTGGTCCCGGACCTGCATGTCCATGGTCTGGAGGTTTGCAGGGTGGTGAGGGAGAACCTCATCAAGGGAGTCCAGAAGGGCGCAAGAGAAATGCACCATGATGACGGCCGAGCTTGCCTGACAGAGGCCCAGCGAAGAGGTGGCATAGACTTTGCGGGCAGAATGGTCCAGTTTTTTGGACTCCTTGTCCAGGGGGTCTATCTGTATCTTGTCAAACTATCCGAGCGTCTGTACACAGATTCGGTCACCAAACTCTCTGCCGAGGGGTGCTCTGTGAACCCCGAAAGGGACCCAATGGGCACCGCGTATTCACAAACCATCTGGGCAGAAGGTGCAGGGCAGGAGGCAGGATGCTGCCAAAGCTCCAAAGTCGGACCGACAATGGCCTCAGCCACCGGAAGGCTTCAGTCAGTGAATCCCTCTGTTTGAGGATATCCGTGAGGGGATATTAGGACCGTTTTTGAATGGGTTCAAAAGGCATCCCCATGGATTCGGAGATCAGACAGAGGATGCTCATAAAGGGAGAGGGGCCTTCCTCCGTCAAGAGACTACTGACAGAGTCATCGTTCAAAGGATCGGAATGTAGGTCACAGTCATCGGACTCCGATATATCTGGATAAATCGGCCGGCCACCTATGTCTCCATCCACCCGCCTGGGGCACTCCGGAGTGCGCATAACAGAGAGCCTATGCAGGAGGCCTGGAACAGGTTGAGACTCTTTGGCAGGCACCCCCACCGTGGGCTGTTTAGGTGGCAGTTCCACCAAGATCGGTGGAGAGGTCTATTCTGGCTGAACCGGAACAGTTTTAACCGGCCCCGTGGAAGGAGGAATGGTGCGGGCCGGCTCCGGAGGCGAAAGCCAAGTAATGGCCAGGGTGGAAGCCGGAATGGACTTTTGACTGGACAAGATCAGCTGTTGCCACATCATGTTTCCATCAAAGCCTCTCCTCATCCGAGGATCACGAAGAACAGTGTCGGCATCGCCTTTTCTTAGAGCGCATGTGTGCCTCCTTCGGCCTGTCGGTTAAAGGAGTCTGAGACCTCGATCATCAGGGTGACCAACGGAGTCAATCAGAAGGCACCGGAGAGACCGGTGGTTCTTCCTGGTCCAGGACCAGTTCCTCCGTGGGGTTCCCAGTGGGCTGGGTCTCCTCACTGGGGAAAGGCAGGACTGGGGTCCTGAATAAGTTGCTGCTGGCCTTGTCGAGCAACAATGGTTCGACTGGGTTGAAGATGATCTCAACCAGATCATCGTCCAAAGTCTGAGCTGGCTGGCCTGACGGTGGGATCATGAAACCAGCGGCCGAGGCCGCAACCTCGACCAAAGTAGAGACAGGTGAATTCTGGGACCGAGATCTCTCACTATACCAGGAACGTCGATGATGAGACGAAGATTCTCTTGGTTCCTTGTCCTTTTTATGGGACTGAGAGACATGCGTGCCCTAAGGACCCTCACCCTTGATGGGAAGGGATTGGCACATCTACCAAAAGGATCCAGAGAAAGTGGAGCCCAAGTTGAGTGGCAGGAAAAAAGGACTTAGAAGAACGATCCGCAGCCCGAGCTGCCTCTTCCTCAAAGGCCTTCATCTGTTCGAGCTGCTCGGTGGACCCCGCATCCACGGAGACCGCCCATTGGGCCTCCTTAGATTTGACCGGCGGATTCCGTTTCTCCATTCTGCCAGATTTCAGCCGTGCAAAATGATCGTCCAAGACGTTCCAGTGAAATGCGCGACACATCTCACAGGCCTGGGTGTCATGGCCGACACCCAGGCAATACACACACATAGCATGAGGGTCTGTGCAAGACATCTTTTTACCTGCACAGGCAGTGGAGAAAACCTGGACAAGATTTATCTTTCATAGCAATTGAGATCGCAAAGTGATTATCGTTAACTCTGACAAGTTTAATTTTAAGCAAATATGAAGATTTTGAAGCCTGGGCCTACTGAGCGCGCAAGCAGTATGGAAGTAACCTGCATCTTCCAGTGGAAAGGAAGCTCTGGTGTCATGGGGCACAGCCAAGGGTTATACCACCCGGGCGGGTGGGAGGAGCCAGCTTCAAGACCTACCAGCAAGATTCTTAAAGGGAAAGGACATGCCAAACAGTGTAGATAGAACAACATATCCACAATCCTAGAAAGATATATTTTACTGGCACAAAAAGGCTCAATAATTTTTATTTATTTTAATTTAGTCTTTGGTAACTGGGTAAGAGCCCACTAGGCACAAGGGCCTGTCTTCAGGGGCAACCTGGGAGCACTGGGGAGGTTAAGTGACTTGCTCAGAGTCACAGTATGCAAGTGGAGGTTGTGGGAATCAAACCCGGGTCTACTGGATATACCAAGATCATTCACAGCTCATTACTCTAACCTCTAGGCCAGTGGTACTCACGCCGCGGCTCTTTACAGTTTTCGATGTGGCTTTTTAGCACCTACTTTAATTTGAATGCATTCATGCTCTTTTGATGCTGTGTTAATTTGCACCCGCTTAGCGCTAGACATTTTCATCTCCCGCTTAGTGCTATCAGTACAATTCACACATACACCGTGATTGGACTTTATAAATGATCACCCGATTAGCGCTGACAGCTGTGACATTCATAATGTGAAATCAAGAAGACACTTTTTGTTGAAGGCAGTGCTCGATCAATGTCTAATTAGGTTTAGAAGAGCAGGAGTGGCGAGTGGTATTACTGTGTTGCACTAGTGTAGAGAGAGAGCTGTGTTCTTAGCGTTTTCAGCAATACAGCTTGTACTAGTGATCAAGTGATCCACAATAAATGAAATACCTCACATAAATTAAATATCTCGCAGACAGAGTGCTATGCCTGTATCTGACTGGCTGTCTCCCTGTAAATAGAACTGTTAATTTGTAACACCTGGCGAGGTAATTGCTGGATAATTATACACTGATGGGGCAAAACTACTCTGTTCATTTGAACGCAGTGTAATTCACATGGCTAAGTAACTGATGATTAATTTATTTGTTAGTAGCAACTGGTTTTGGTCAGGAATGTTTGTAGCATTATAAATGGGGTGGTGATGCTTTTGCTATGCTGACTTCTACCAGCCCTCCGTTCAGATAAACACCGTTTACAGACTACTCCTGGTGAAGATTTTGCTTTGTTGACTGCTTCCAGCACTCCGTGCAGAGAAGGGAGCATAACTGGCTGGGCTGATCTGTGTAAAAGCCATATTGGTATGGGACGTTTTTTGTTTTTTATGTTGCATGCATGTGCAAGAAACAGAGTGCCACCATACGAGAATTCGTAGGTGTGTCTCCCCCACTATCAATGCCCTGCTCCCTTTTGCAGGCATGGCTGCACCGTGCCAATGAATGTCCGAGCTGTCTATGACAGCCGTTCAGATGCAGTGGCGTACAGGTGAAAGGAAAACGCCGCAGACAATTTGCAAACTGTCGTCAGCAGTATGCAAATTGCCTACGCCGGCACTGCATCTTAATTGTCTGTCATAGACATTCCCCCCAACACATAGCTGATGAGGGTGTCAATCCACCGCTGGCTCAGAGCCCCCAACACACATTCTCCAGGTGCCACGCTTGGGAGCCCACCCCAGTGTGGCAAACGCACGCCTGCTGGCCCCATCCAAACACACTTCCAGGTGCCAAGCTGGAGCCCACCAGCGTGGCAAGTCTGCTGCCCCAAAACACACTTCCAGATGCCACGCTGAGAGCCCACCCCAGCGTGGCAAACCCTCATAGCAGCCGATGGGGAGCCCAACTCCCCCCACTCCCCTCCCAAAACAAAGTTCCAGCTGCCACTCTGGGAGCCCACCCCAATGTGGCAAAAGTCTCATGCCGCTCTCTCCAAAAGAAAAAAGACCAAAAAACAAAACGGTCCTCATTGGTTGCCTTGCCCCCAACCCCATTAATTCCCCACCTCATCCCATACTTTCTCCGGAGTCTGGCGAACGATCTTCGTGGACCAGGAACACGATGCACTCTTCAAACCCAACCGCGAAATAAGGAAATGCCGGGTAGCTGTATAATAGAATAAAACAGGGTTTTTTCAACTTTGATGCATATCTCAGGCATTTTGGGGAATTTTTTCACCAAATTTTCAACATGGGGTTCTTGGGACCCCACCGCATGAATTCTGGCACTGTCATTTTGTTATTTGGCCCCACAAGGTGATTTCGCGGTCACTGCGCGGAACCACCTTTCGAGACCGATTTTTGAAACGACAGTGTCAGAGTTCAGGAGTTAGGCCCCCAAAAACCCTATGTTGAAAATTTGGTGAAATAATTCCCAGAAATGACTGTTTTTCAAGCATGCGTTGCGCTGTTCCTACGCACGCTCATAAGTTTGCGAAGTTTCAATATTTTCACTCCAGATTTTCAACATTGCCATTTTACCATACCTCCTTATCAGCAGTACAGCTGTCATTTTTCACATCTCGCCCAAAATTTCCACGCATGTAGCGCACAATGTCGCAGTCGGTGTGCGAAATCAATGTTCGGAACAGCTTAAGAAAATCACAGTGACACTGTTCATGAGCAGAGGTCTTAAAATGGCTATGTTAAAAGTCTGGTGACAAAAGTCCATAAAATGACACTGTTACGAGCGTGCATTGAGCAGTTTCCACGCACCCTCGTAAGTTCACAAATTTGTAATATTTTCAGTCCAGGATGCCAACACTGGCATTTTCAACACCTCACTTATGAACAGTACAGCTGTCATTTTCACACCCTGGCTGAAATGTGTTTAGCACTTCGGTACTTAATAATCATTAATTGGCTGTGGGAGATCCAGTGCTCAGGAAAGATTAAGAAAATCACAGTGACACTGTTCATGAGCGGAGCTCAAAAATGCCTGTGTTGACAATCTGCTGTAAAAATCCCCAAATTAATTACACTGCGGGTGCTGGCTGCGCAGTTTCTACACATGCTTGTGACTTCACCAGTTTTTTTTTATATTTTAACTCCAGATTTTCAACATTGCCTTGTTTTACACCTCCCCATGAACAGTACAGCTGTCATCTTTCACATCCTGTTTGAAATGTGTTTTTGCACCAGTGGTGCCAAATGGTGTAGTCGCCATGCAAAATCAGCTTTCTGCTAATGAACTGATATTGCCACTGTTCATGAGATGAGGGTCACAAAAAAACCCATGTTTAAAATTTGGAGTGAAAATACAACGACCACCTGGGACATTATGGCTTCTGACCATACCGCCCCACCCTGAAGAGACTGACAGGCATGAGGGGTGTGACTTGGGATTGTCGCCTGTAATACTCCTGCCATTTCACCCCCACCCACACTCTGCAGCCAGTGACAGGTATTGAGGTGTGCCTTGGACTGTTTAGCCCCAGTGTTCACCCCATTCTCCTATACTGCACCCATCTCACCGTATTTCTTATGGAATGGGGTGAGCATAGGGCCCAAAGACTCCAAGGCACACTGTGACACTTGGTGTCTGCAGGGTAGGGTGTGGTGAAATGGCAAGGCCGTTATGCCTGATGACCCAAAGGCACACCCCCAGTGCCTGTCAGTCTCTGCAGGGTGGTGGTAGGGTTGGCTTCAGTTCAATACTTCACTGCCATTCCTATTATGCATCTGTCTAACTCCTACACTACCAATGCCAATACCAGCAAGCAAACATTCGCCATTGACAAATGCTTGTTAATCTTGGTGCCATATATCTAAGTGACTGCCAGTATATTAAAGCAGTTTTTCAAGATGTGTTATTGCAAGTTTATTTAAAACTTAAATTTTAAGGAAATGCAACAAAATGAAATAGAATGTGTTTTAAGTTGTCTTCTGTAATAAAATGTGTTTTACATTCTACTGTTGATGTGCATCTGTCATATTTCATCTTATATGTAAGACGTGCATGACTGTTGTGGCTCCTTGGCAAAGGCCTCAAACCCATGTGGCTCCCAAGCCAGACATGACAGAGTACCACTGCTCTAGGCTATACTGCCAGCCCCACCCTTAACTCTAGGATGACACTTAAGAATGGGAAAACAGCTGCCAGCATAGCTGCTCTCTTTTCTGGGTGAGCTGCCAGGCAGTAGCCCTGACTCAGAACAAGATGGGTGAGTGACACTCTATGGAGATATACTGAAAGATCTTCAGTTACAGTAAATACTGTAACTTTACTATCATCCAAGATCAATCAATCAATCAAAACCTTTATTTAACCAGGCGGCACCATTCAGCAAGCTCCTTTTCGAGGTGGACCATGGGGTAGACAATATAGGCATACAGTAAGAATCAGCATATAAGGTATTGGTACAAAGGACAAGGCTAAACACTTGGAAACAACATATACAGGCTAACATGAAGACAGAAGTTATACAGTCTAAAAAAATACAAGTATAGTAATACAGCACAGGTATATACAGGTTACAAACATAGCAGAGCTAAGTAATACAGTAAGAGATATATACAGGCTACAAACTTCACAGAAGCAATGAATCTATCTACTTTTTTTTTTTTTTTTAAGGGAAGGGCTTGACAGGCTGTAGTGGGCCCATGGGGAGAGGGACCAGGGCTTGGAAACGGAGTTGGGCCCTATGAGGACAATGCATGAGCAAGGTAGATTAAGTGGCTATAGTCCTGCTTTTTAAGGGAAACAAACAGAATTCCTTGGAGTGGCGCATGAGTAGGGCTTTGAATGAGGCTGAGCTAATAGGGAGACTTATTTCTAGGGTTTTTTGCAGCTTGTTCCACAACTGGTGAATTGCATGGCTCATGGATGCCCTGCCGAAGCGGGATCTATCCTTGGATACTTTCAGCGTGATGTAAGTGGCACTTCTCAGACCATAATTACTTGGGGTGCTTAACAGTAAACAGGCTGCAATATAATTGGGCAGTCTTTGTGGGGGGGGGGGGATGCTGCAAGTCTCGATGGCTGAGAGGGACCTGGGGGTGGCGGTGGATGTTAAGATGAACAACTCGGAGACTTGCAGGAGGACAGCGGCAAAGGCCAACAGGATGCTTGGATGCATCGCTAGGGGGCTCACCTCCAGAAGGAGGGAAGCGATACTCCCACTGTATAACTGCTTGGTGAGGCCACACCTCGAGTATGCGTGCAGTTTTGGAGGCCACATTTAAAGAGGGACATTGAACTCCTGGAGAGGGTCCAGAGGAGGGCACCCAAAATGATTTGGGGCTTAGGGGATAGGACCTATGGGGAGAGGCTCTAAGAGCTATATATGTACACATTGGAAGAGAGAAGGAACCAGGGGGACATGACAGAGGTCTTCAGGTACATGAAGGGGGTAAATAGGAGAGGAGCAGTCAGGGTGCTCTGAAGGAAGGGGGGGGCAACTAGAGGGCATGGGTGGAAGCTGGAGGGGGGAGATTCAAGGGAGAAAGGAGTAAGTGCTACTTCACTGAGAGGGTGGTGGAGCCATGGAATGCGCTGCCCAGGGGGCTGGTGGAGGCAGAAACGGTGGAGGGGTTCAAGAGGGGGTGGGACAGGTACAGGGGAAGGGTTCTGGAAGCAAAAACTAGTGCAGCGAGAATATCCAGGACTGGGAAGGCAGAAGCCAGAGAGGGAGAGGGGGGCAGCAAGGTCAGCTCCCAGGGTGGGGGCTGACCAAGCAGAGCAGACAAGAAAGACTGTTAGGCCTATTCTGCTGGCATTTTAGTATGTTAGTGATTTGTAATGGCTTCTAAAGGTCCAGAAAGCCATGTTTCTCTGAAGTTTGAGAGTAAGGAAAGTCCAGCCCACGATGGTGTACAGGAGACAGTGGTGGGTGGAATAGGGAAGCTCCATTATAAACCTTAAAGCTCTGTGGCAGAGTGCATCAAGTTTAGAGAGGGTACCAACAGGGACTTGGCTGTATAGAAAATCAGCACAGTCTAGCAAAGGGAGAAGGGTTGTTTGGACTAGCAGTGTTTTGGCCTCCCTAGGTAGGTTTTTTTTTATCCTACAGAAGAGTCTCAAGTCTCTGTCAGAGTTTCTTTATCAGCTCTTCAATGTGTCCATGGAATGAGAGATAGCTGTCGATCCAGACCCCCAGATATTTGAAATTAGACATGTACTCCAACTGCACAGAACAGTGGAGATCGGGGGAGAGGATCCTGGGGATAGCAGGTCTGGATAATTGGCCAGGGAGAGAAGAGCATGGCTTTAGTTTTCTTCACATTCAGGAGAAACTTCTGTTTAGCAGCTGGAGTTGTGGCTGACTGAATTCATCCTGAAGAGTTTAAAGTACTGTGCCAAGGAAGGCCCACTGGTATAAGAGCACTGTGTCATCTGCAAAAGATGTATTTGAGCCTTGTTGATTGTGGCATTAATTCTGTTAATATAGATTGCGAAGAGCAAGGTGCCCAAATGGAACCTTGTGGTACACCTAATCATTGGTTTAAGCGGACCTCACCATCAGCCTTAATTGCTGAACGACCTGCCAGGTAATGGTTGACCCATCTAAGAGAGGAGGATCCGGGCCAATATTCTGGAGGACAAAAGAAGCAAGGAGTGGTCGACAGTGTTAAAATCCTTGCTGAGGTCCAGACAGACTGCACCAACGAAATTCTTGCAATCCAGTGCTCCCTGCCAGTCATTGCTAACCTTGGCTAGAGCAGAGATAGTGCTATGTTGAGCTCTAAAACCTGACTGAAGTGGGTTTAGGAGGTTCGCCAATTCCAAGTAGTTCCTAAGCTGGGAATTAATGATTTTCTCCAACAGTTTAGACAGTACCGGGAGGAGAGAGATGGGCCTGTATTAATTCAGGTCACTGGGGTCTCCATTCTTAAATACAGGAATAATGTGTGCGGTTTTCCAGATGGTAGGAAGGTCACCTTGGGAGATAGATAAATTGAACAGATGTACAATGGGTACCACTAGAGCACAATAGCCTGCCTTTAGAAAGTATGGGTCAATATGGTCAGCACCTGGGCTTTTCCTGTCATCCAACTGAAGCAAAAGGTCCTCCACTTCCTTTAGGGATGTAGGTCGGAGAGAGAAGGATGGATTAGTTAAGGGGGAGTCAGAGTCGTCAAGACAAAGTTGGGCATGTACTGCACTAGCTGGGGAGCAATTGAAAGCTAACCCAGCAGCTGCAAAATGGTTGCTGAAGGAGTCAAGAATGGTATGTTTATCTGTGACTGTAGAGGCACCAACCAAGATTTCTGCAAGCAAGGAGTTACCAGGAAGATGGCCTTCAATGTCTCTAATTGTCCTCCAGTATTTAGTTGAGCACTTGGTAGAAGCTTCAAGTTGAGAGCAGTAGTAGTTAGCCTTGGTATCGCTAACCAGTTTGGTACAAAGGTTTCGTGCTCTTCTAAAGAGGTTCCAGTCGATAGGTAACTTTGTCCTACGAGCAAGAATCAATCTTCTCCAGACAGTCACACTCCTGGGTCACAGTAACAAGCTTCCATATATTGGGAGAAGCATGCGTGCCGTTGTGGTGCAGACAGCCTCAACCCTCAGAGTGTAGGAAGCACCTGAGGCAGAGGGCTCCTTCTGGTGAAAGTGGACAGGGACTGTTCAGAGTCAGGTTGGTGCTTCTGAGCTTCAGGGGGTGTAGGGGTCTGAAAGTATCCTCCTGATGCTGGGGCAAAAGAAATGAGTCTCTCAGAATTGGTAATTCAACACCTTTTGAAGGGCTAGAAGTGCTAACCAGGATAAACAAAGCCAGGACATCCTTTTGATGTAGATGACCAATCCTGTAACCTGGAGGGCACCTCGTTGATGCTGTAAGACACCCCTGACTGAGGCTGGGCTGTGTCAGATACAGTATGAAATTATCCACAGCTTGCCCAACTGACTCACAAGTAGGCAGTGCAGACAGCAGATTGTGCATATACATAGAAACATAGATGTTGATGGCAGAAAAGGATCCCAAGGCCCATCCAGTCTGCCCATTTTACCAATTTGCTCACACGGCCTCTACTAGGCCAGCAGCCTCAGCTATTACACCCTCATATGCATGATTCCCTTGTGCCTATCCCATGCCCTCTTGAATCCCTCCACTATACATGCTCCCACCGCCTCCTGAGGCAGGGTGCTCCATGTATCCATCACCCTCTCTGTAAAAAAGAACTTTCTCACGTTACCACTTATGCAAACCGACTCCAATTTCATGTCATGTCCTCTAGTTCTATTGTACTTTTTATACTGGAAGATGCTATCCCCTTCATACTTATTTACACCCTTAAGATATTTGAAAGTCTCAGTCACGTTCCCCCTCTCCCGTCTCTGTTCCAATATGTACATATTGAGGTCCCGAAGTCTGTCTCCATATGCCTTGTCGTGCAGACCCTGCACCATCTTAGTTGCACTCTTCAGCACTGTTTCCACCCTGTCAATATCCCAACACAGGTGCATCTTACAGAACTGCACATAGTACTCTAGGTGAGGCCTAACCAGTATCTTGTACAGTGGGATCACCACCTCCCTCCTATGGCTTTGTAGTACCTCTCCCTATACACCCTAACATCCTACAAGCCCTCCCAACTGCTTATCCTGTCTGGTGGATTTCAGGTCATCTGATATAATGACCCCCAAATCCCTCTCCTCCTTGGTGACCATCAACAACTCACCCCCCAACATGTAGCTCCCCACATGCATGATCTTGCACTTCTTCACGTTAAATCTTAAATGCCATACCTCAGACCATTTCTCCAGCTTTTCAGGTCTCTTTTCATTCTCTCTATGCCCCTGGAGTATCTACTCTGTTGCAGGTCTTGGTGTCATCTGCAAACAGGCATACGTTTCCATCTAGCCCTTCTGCTGCGTAGACAGTGAAGAGGACTGGTCCCAGAACTGACCCCTGTGGCACACCACTGGTGACTCCCATTTCTTCTGACTGTGTGCCATTTACCACTATCCTCTGCATTCTGTCCACTTACCAATTTCTGTCCTAGATCACCACCCTGTGTTCCATTCCTAGACTCAACTTGTTTACCAGCCTTCTATGCGGGACTGTGTCGAAGACCTTGCTGAAATCAAGGTAGGCAATATCCACCACTCCTCCCTGGTCCACCAGCTTGGACACCCAGTAAAGGAATCTATCAGATTTTTTTGACAGGACCTTCCCACCACGAACCCATGCTGTCTTGGATCCCGCATTACAGTGGATACCAGGTGATTCACAGTATGTTCCTTAAGTAGTGTCTCCATGATCTTCCCCACTAGTGAGGTGAGACTCATTAGCCTGTAGTTCCCTGCATCCTCCTTGCTACCACTCTAGGGACCACATTTTCCCTTCTCCAGTCCTGCAGTACCAGCCCCTGTGTTCAGCAACTGACTGAACAGGGCTGCCAAAGATGCTGCCAGCTCCATCCTCAGTTCCTTTAGGAAATGGGAACATCAAAACCCGCCATCACAGAGGCAACAAGTCTTTGTGAGGCAAATAAACAAATCAAAACAAAGAAAAACACTATGGTTCTCAAAAGAAGTGGCAGGGAAGGTAAGGAGAAAATATAGCATTCAGGAAGTATAAGAAACACAGAAGGAACAGGACAGAGAACTGTACCAGTTAAAACAGAAGGAAGTAGGAAGGCAGTCCAAATAGCAAAGGCCCAAATAGAGAAAAGATAGACAACTCAGTTAAGAAGGGGATAAAACCTTTTATAGGTACATTAGGGAGAAGAAAGATTAAGGAAGGACACTGAGGCTGAATAAACAGGAAGGTGGTTGGGCGAGAGCAACAGTGAAAAGCAGGGATACTGAGCGATACTTCTGCTCAGTATTCACAATGGACAAGCAGGAGGAATACCTAATCCAGTCAATAGAAGCACTCTGGATAGGGGGGTTGATATTAGTCCTTTCACAGAAGAAAGGGTTCTGAAAGAACTCTTAAAACTGAAGGTGGATAAAGCAATGGGGCCTGATGGGATTCACCCAAAATTCTGAAAGAACTAAGGGAAGAAGAAGTAACACCACTGACTACCCTTTTTTATAAATCAGGTGAGGATGGTGTGGTACCTGAGGACTGGAGGAGAGCAGATGTGATTCCCCTTCACAAAAGTGGGACTAAGACAGAGGCAGGAAACTACAGACCTGTCAGTTTGACCTCAGTTGTAGGGAAAATGATGGAATCACTTCTGAAGGAAAGAACTGTTGAGTACCTAGAGGCCAGTGGGGCACAGGACCCAAGGCCGCATGGATTCACAGCAGGAAGGTCATTACATTGCACTTCTTTGTGTTGAATTTAAGCTGCCATACATCGGACCATTCCTCCAACCTTGTTAAGTCCCTTTTCATCCTTTCCTCCCCACCTTGCATATCAACCCTGTTGCACAGCTTTGTGTCATCTGCAAAGAGACATACTTTCCCTTCCAGTCTCTCTGCAATGTTACTTATAAAGACATTAAAAAGGACTGACCCCAGTACTGAACCCTGCGGTACTCCACTAGTAACCCCCCTTTCTTCGCTGTGGTCTCCATTTACTATTACCTGCTGTGTCCTGTTATCCAGCCAGTGTTTTACCCAGGCTACCACCCTGGGACCCACTCCAGGCTGACTAATTTGTTCATTAATCTTTTGTGTGGGACTGTGTCAAATACCTTGCTAAAGTCTAGGTAGACCATGTCCACAGTCCCTCCCTGGTCTACTACTTTGGGCACCCAGTCAAAGAAATTAATTAGATTTGTCTGACATGACCTTCCTGCTGTGAATCCATGCAGCCTTGGGTCCTGTGCCCCACTGGCCTCTAGGTACTCAACAGTTCTTTCCTTCAGAAGTGATTCCATCATTTTCCCTACAACTGAGGTCAAACTGACAGGTCTGTAGTTTCCTGCCTCTGTCTTACCCCACTTTTGTGAAGGGAATCACATCTGCTCTCCTCCAGTCCTCAGGCACCACACCATCCTCCCATGATTTATAAAAAAAGGTAGTCAGTGATGTTACTTCTTCTTCCCTTAGTTCTTTTAGAATTTTGGGCGAATCCCATCAGGCCCCATTGCTTTATCCACCTTCAGTTTTAAGAGTTCTTTCAGAACCCTTTCTTCTGTGAAAGGACTAATATCAACCCCCCTATCCAGAGTGCTTCTATTGACTGGATTAGGTATCTCCCTGCTTGTCCATTGTGAATACTGAGCAGAAGTATTCGTTCAGTATCCCTGCTTTTTCACTGTTGCTCTCTGCCCAACCACCTTCCTGTTTATTCAGCCTCAGTGTCCCTTCCTTAATCTTTCTTCGCTCCCTAATGTACCTATAAAAGGTTTTATCCCCCTTCTTAACTGAGTTGTCTATCTTTTCCTCTATTTGGGCCTTTGCTATTTGGACTGCCTTCCCTACTTCCTTCTGTTTTAACTGGTACAGTTCTCTGTCCTGTTCCTTCTGTGTTTCCTTATACTTCCTGAATGCTATATTTTTCTCCCTTACCTTCCCTGCCACTTCTTTTGAGAACCATAGTGTTTTTTTCTTTGTTTTGATTTGTTTATTTGCCTCACACAAAGACTTGTTGCCTCTGTGATGGCGGGTTTTGATGTTTCCCCATTTCCTAAAGGAACTGAGGATGGAGCTGGCAGCATCTTTGGCAGCCCTGTTCAGTCAGTTGCTGAACACGGGGCTGGTACCGCAGGACTGGAGAATGGCAAATGTGGTCCTTCTTTACAAGAGTGGTAGCAAGGAGGATGCAGGGAACTACAGGCTAATGAGTCTCACCTCACTAGTGGGGAAGATCATGGAGACACTACTTAAGGAACATACTGTGAATCACCTGGTATCCACTGTAATGCGGGATCCAAGACAGCATGGGTTCGTGGTGGGAAGGTCCTGTCAAAAAAATCTGATAGATTCCTTTACTGGGTGTCCAAGCTGGTGGACCAGGGAGGAGTGGTGGATATTGCCTACCTTGATTTCAGCAAGGTCTTCGACACAGTCCCGCATAGAAGGCTGGTAAACAAGTTGAGTCTAGGAATGGGACACAGGGTGGTGATCTAGGACAGAAATTGGTAAGTGGACAGAATGCAGAGGGTAGTGGTAAATGGCACACAGTCAGAAGAAATGGGAGTCACCAGTGGTGTGCCACAGGGTCAGTTCTGGGACCAGTCCCTTCACTGTCTACGAGCAGAAGGGCTAGATGGAAACGTATGCCTGTTTGCAGATGACACCAAGACCTGCAACAGAGTAGATACTCCAGGGGCATAGAGAGAATGAAAAGAGACCTGAAAAGCTGGAGAAATGGTCTGAGGTATGGCATTTAAGATTTAACGTGAAGAAGTGCAAGATCATGCATGTGGGGAGCTACATGTTGGGGGTGAGTTGTTGATGGTCACCAGGAGGAGAGGATTTGGGGTCATTATATCAGATGACCTGAAATCCACCAGACAGAGATAAGCAGTTGGGAGGGCTTGTAGGATGTTAGGGTGTATAGGAGAGGTACTACAAAGCCATAGGAGGGAGGTGGTGATCCCACTGTACAAGATACTGGTTAGGCCTCACCTAGAGTACTATGTGCAGTTCTGTAAGATGCACCTGTGTTGGGATATTGACAGGGTGGAAACAGTGCTGAAGAGTGCAACTAAGATGGTGCAGGGTCTGCACGACAAGGCATATGAGACAGACTTCGGGACCTCAATATGTACATATTGGAACAGAGACGGGAGAGGGGGGACGTGACTGAGACTTTCAAATATCTTAAGGGTGTAAATAAGTATAGCATCTTCCAGTATAAAAAGTACAATAGAACTAGAGGACATGACATGAAATTGGAGTCGGTTCGCATAAGTGGTAACGTGAGAAAGTTCTTTTT
The DNA here is from genome assembly GCA_016271365.2 of Neoceratodus forsteri. Lineage (NCBI taxonomy): Eukaryota > Metazoa > Chordata > Ceratodontiformes > Ceratodontidae > Neoceratodus > Neoceratodus forsteri. Next base: position 984,534,290 of record CM057459.1, read on the forward strand.
TACAGAGAGGGTGATGGATACATGGAGCACCCTGCCTCAGGAGGCGGTGGGAGCATGTATAGTGGAGGGATTCAAGAGGGCATGGGATAGGCACAAGGGAATCATGCATATGAGGGTGTAATAGCTGAGGCTGCTGGCCTAGTAGAGGCCGTGTGAGCAAATTGGTAAAATGGGCAGACTGGATGGGCCTTGGGATCCTTTTCTGCCATCAACATCTATGTTTCTATGTATATGCACAATCTGCTGTCTGCACTGCCTACTTGTGAGTCAGTTGGGCAAGCTGTGGATAATTTCATACTGTATCTGACACAGCCCAGCCTCAGTCAGGGGTGTCTTACAGCATCAACGAGGTGCCCTCCAGGTTACAGGATTGGTCATCTACATCAAAAGGATGTCCTGGCTTTGTTTATCCTGGTTAGCACTTCTAGCCCTTCAAAAGGTGTTGAATTACCAATTCTGAGAGACTCATTTCTTTTGCCCCAGCATCAGGAGGATACTTTCAGACCCCTACACCCCCTGAAGCTCAGAAGCACCAACCTGACTCTGAACAGTCCCTGTCCACTTTCACCAGAAGGAGCCCTCTGCCTCAGGTGCTTCCTACACTCTGAGGGTTGAGGCTGTCTGCACCACAACGGCAAGCATGCTTCTCCCAATATATGGAAGCTTGTTACTGTGACCCAGGAGTGTGACTGTCTGGAGAAGATTGATTCTTGCTCGTAGGACAAAGTTACCTAACGACTGGAACCTCTTTAGAAGAGCACGAAACCTTTGTACCAAACTGGTTAGCGATACCAAGGCTAACTACTACTGCTCTCAACTTGAAGCTTCTACCAAGTGCTCAACTAAATACTGGAGGACAATTAGAGACATTGAAGGCCATCTTCCTGGTAACTCCTTGCCTGCAGAAATCTTGGTTGGTGCCCCTACAGTCACAGATAAACATACCATTCTTGACTCCTTCAACAACCATTTTGCGGCTGCTGGGTTAGCTTTCGATTCCTCCCCAGTTAGTGCATTATGTGCCCAACTTTGTCTTGACAACTCTGACTCCCCCTTAACTAATCCATCCTTCTCTCTCCAACCTACATCCCTAAAGGAAGTGGAGGACCTTTTGCTTCAGTTGGATGACAGGAAAAGCCCAGGTGCTGACCATATTGACCCATACTTTCTAAAGGCAGGCTATTGTGCTCTAGTGGTACCCATTGTACATCTGTTCAATTTATCTATCTCCCAAGGTGACCTTCCTACCATCTGGAAAACCGCACACATTATTCCTGTATTTAAGAATGGAGACCCCAGTGACCTGAATTAATACAGGCCCATCTCTCTCCTCCCGGTACTGTCTAAACTGTTGGAGAAAATCATTAATTCCCAGCTTAGGAACTACTTGGAATTGGCGAACCTCCTAAACCCACTTCAGTCAGGTTTTAGAGCTCAACATAGCACTATCTCTGCTCTAGCCAAGGTTAGCAATGACTGGCAGGGAGCACTGGATTGCAAGAATTTCGTTGGTGCAGTCTGTCTGGACCTCAGCAAGGATTTTAACACTGTCGACCACTCCTTGCTTCTTTTGTCCCTCCAGAATATTGGCCCGGATCCTCCCTCTCTTAGATGGGTCAACCATTACCTGGCAGGTCGCTTCCAGCAAATTAAGGCTGATGGTGAGGTCCGCCCCTTAAACCAATGATTAGGGGTGTACCACAAGGTTCCATTTTGGGCACCTTGCTCTTCGCAATCTATATTAACAGAATTAATGCCACAATCAACAAGGCTCAAATACATCTTTTTGCAGATGACACAGTGCTCTTATACCAGTGGGCCTTCCCTTGGCACAGTACTTTAAACTCTTCAGGATGAATTCAGTCAGCCACAACTCCAGCTGCTAAAACAGAAGTTTCTCCTGAATGTGAAGAAAACTAAAGCCATGCTCTTCTCTCCCCTGGCCAACTATCCAGACCTGCTATCCCCAGGATCCTCTCCCCCGATCTCCACTGTTCTGTGCAGTTGGAGTACATGTCTAATTTCAAATATCTGGGGGTCTGGATCGACAGCTATGTCTCATTCCATGGACACATTGAAGAGCTGATAAAGAAACTCTGACAGAGACTTGAGACTCTTCTGTAGGATAAAAAAAAAACTACCTAGGGAGGCCAAAACACTGCTAGTCCAAACAACCCTTCTCCCTTTGCTAGACTGTGCTGATTTTCTATACAGCCAAGTCCCTGTTGGTACCCTCTCCAAACTTGATGCACTCTGCCACAGAGCTTTAAGGTTTATAATGGAGCTTCCCTATTCCACCCACCACTGTCTCCTGTACACCATCGTGGGCTGGACTTTCCTTACTCTCAAACTTCAGAGAAACATGGCTTTCTGGACCTTTTAAAGCCATTACAAATACTAACATACTAAAATGCCAGCAGAATAGGCCTAACAGTCTTTCTTGTCTGCTCGTTTGGCCAGCCCCCACCCTGGGAGCTGACCTTGCTGCCCCCCTCTCCCTCTCTGGCTTCTGCCTTCCCAGTCCTGGATATTCTTGCTGCACTAGTTTTTGCTTCCAGAACCCTTCCCCTGTACCTGTCCCACCCCCTCTTGAACCCCTCCACCGTTTCTGCCTCCACCAGCCCCCTGGGCAGCGCATTCCATGGCTCCACCACCCTCTCAGTGAAGTAGCACTTACTCCTTTCTCCTTGAATCCCCCTCCAGCTTCACCCATGCCTCTAGTTGCCCCCCTTCCTTCAGAGCACCCTGACTGCTCCTCTCCTATTTACCCCCTTCATGTACCTGAAGACCTCTGTCATGTCCCCCTGGTTCCTTCTCTCTTCCAATGTGTACATATATAGCTCTTAGAGCCTCTCCCCATAGGTCCTATCCCCTAAGCCCCAAATCATTTTGGGTGCCCTCCTCTGGACCCTCTCCAGGAGTTCAATGTCCCTCTTTAAATGTGGCCTCCAAAACTGCACGCAATACTCGAGGTGTGGCCTCACCAAGCACTTATACAGTGGGAGTATCGCTTCCCTCCTTCTGGAGGTGAGCCCCCTAGCAATGCATCCAAGCATCCTGTTGGCCTTTGCCGCTGTCCTCCTACAAGTCTCCGAGTTGTTCATCTTGACATCCACCGCCACCCCCAGGTCCCTCTCAGCCATCGAGACTTGCAGCATCCCCCACAAAGACTGCCCAATTATATTGCAGCCTGTTTACTGTTAAGCACCCCAAGTAATTATGGTCTGAGAAGTGCCACTTACATCACGCTGAAAGTATCCAAGGTTAGATCCCGCTTCGGCAGGGCATCCATGAGCCATGCACTTCCCCAGTTGTGGAACAAGCTGCAAAAAACCCTAGAAATAAGTCTCCCTATTAGCTCAGCCTCATTCAAAGCCCTACTCATGTGCCACTCCAAGGAATCCTGTTTGTTTCCCTTAAAAAGCAGGACTACAGCCACTTAATCTACCTTGCTCATGCATTGTCCTCATAGGGCCCAACTCCCTTTCCAAGCCCTGGTCCCTCTCCCCACGGGCCCACTACCGCCTGTCAAGCCCTTCCCTTAAAAAAAAAAAAGTAGACAGATTCATTGCTTCTGTGAAGTTTGTAGCCTGTATATATCTCTTACTGTATTACTTAGCTCTGCTATGTTTGTAACCTGTATATACCTGTGCTGTATTACTATACTTGTATTTTTTTAGACTGTATAACTTCTGTCTTCATGTTAGCCTGTATATGTTGTTTCCAAGTGTTTAGCCTTGTCCTTTGTACCAATACCTTATATGCTGATTCTTACTGTATGCCTATATTGTCTACCCCATGGTCCACCTCGAAAAGGAGCTTGCTGAATGGTGCCGCCTGGTTAAATAAAGATTTTGATTGATTGATTGATCTTGGATGATAGTAAAGTTACAGTATTTACTGTAACTGAAGATCTTTCAGTATATCTCCATAGAGTGTCACTCACCCATCTTGTTCTGAGTCAGGGCTACTGCCTGGCAGCTCACCCAGAAAAGAAGCAGCTATGCTGGCAGCTGTTTTCCCATTCTTAAGTGTCATCCTAGAGTTAAGGGTGGGGCTGGCAGTATAGCCTAGAGCAGTGGTACTCTGTCATGTCTGGCTTGGGAGCCACATGGGTTTGAGGCCTTTGCCAAGGAGCCACAACGGTCATGCACGTCTTACATATAAGATGAAATATGACAGATGCACATCAACAGTAGAATGTAAAACACATTTTATTACAGAAGACAACTTAAAACACATTTTATTTCATTTTGTTGCATTTCCTTGAAATTTAAGTTTTAAATAAACTTATAACAACACATCTTAAAAACTGCTTTAATATACTGGCAGTCACTTAGATATATGGCACCAAGATTAACAAGCATTTGTCAATGCCGAATGTTTGCTTGCTGGTATTGGCATTGGTAGTGTAGGAGATAGACAGATGCATAATAGGAATGGCAGTGAAGGATTTCCGGTGACGTCACTGAGACAATGGCAGCCTAGAATCTGAGGCTCCTCGAGCGATCCCCAACTAACCCTCTTATTGAGCCTTATCCAAAGCCATCCACTAAAAGTAAAACCAGGAGGGGAAAAACAAAATGCCGAAAAAGAAGGGAGACAACAAGTACTGAATCCTCACCCACCAGAACGGAGAAAAATCACAGGATGGGGGGTCGGACAGCGAGGATTCAAGGAGCTCGACCTCCTCGCACCGAAGCAATACAGGCCCGAGCAGGCTTCCCATATCATTCTGCAGAAGCAAATGGGCGAGATGCTGATGGAGACTGAGATTTTCGTGAAGAAATGAAATCAACTGCTCAGCCTTACGGACAGACCTGGGGAAGTTGGAACAGCGGCAGGAAAACAGTGAGGCCCGCACAACTGCGACGGAGGGCAGACTGACTGATGCAGAACACTCCATCGCACAGCTCCATGAGGAGGTCAGCATGCTAAGAACCCGGGCCGAAGACGCAGAAAGTCGTAACAGGAGAAACAATGTGCGGCTGTCCGGGATACCAGAGGGGTCAGAAGGGGCAGACATGCTCTCATTCATACAAAAACTGCTAAAAGAGCTGCTTCCCTTACCTGAAAGTGTATAATTGGAGCTCGAACGGGCACACCGCACCTTAGGACCGAAGCCGCCGCCGGGCACAAGACCCAGCACCATTATAATAAAATTCCTGAGATTTCAGGATAAAGAAGCAGTTCTTAGAACGGCCTGGAGGAAAGGGAAAGTATTTTATGAAACCGAACGCCTCTTTTCAACAATGATTATGCTCCTGAAATAACGGCACGGAGGCGAGCGTATGCCCCTGATGAAGATCCTCAGAGCACCAGGCATCAGGTTTCGTACTCCGTACCCCGCTAAGATGACAGTTTTGTTTCCTGACGGAGCTCGTACTTTTGAATCAGTGGAGGAGGTGGTTACAGAACTTAAAAGGAGGAATGTAGATATGCCGCCAACTAAAGCATGACGTGAATCATCAATTGCCTCTAAAATAGCCCAGAAAATGTGGAGCAATGTCCGGAAAGAAGCAAGAAGAAGACAGGGTGCAGAGGCCATTAGGAGGATAGTCGGGGCCTTAAAGGAATCACAAACAAGCACGGAAGAGCAACGGGACCCGGAGACTGGAATGGGCACATGAGGGGCCGCAAGTATAATTAAAATGCTCAACTTTAGAGACTGAGGGAGGCTCACCTATTAGTGGCAGTGTGGGTCAACTGCTAGTCTGAAAATAGATGGGGGGATCCGAATGGCCGATGGGAAGGTAACAGCAATACAGTGCTAGCTATGGTGGAGGGCAGGGGGTGGAATGGATGGGACTTGGATGGGAGAAGACGACTCGTGGGACGGGAGGTCTGCATGAGGGGACGGGGAGGTGCTGGGTGGGGAGTTGGTTGGAGGAGAGGAGGTTGGGCCATTCCGAGTGACGAGGGAACGCCCTATTGCCACTGGTCTGGGGAGGGTTTTTCTTTTTTTTTCCTTCATATCACCCATCTCCTTGAAGGCGACCTGCTGGGGTGGAAGGTGGGAAGCTAATGTTGGATTGGAAGACAGGGTTTGACGGGGGAGAATCGGTATATGGGGGTGTGGGGGTGGAGGGTCAAGAGCCGGAAGGAAGCACTTGAACAATTAATGCCCCGATATCAGCAGATAACCATACCACCTGACTATGTACTTAGTGAAATTACAAACCAGAAAGGGAAATTGACTGAAGGAAGCAAAAAAAGGGGGAGGAAGAGAAGCAGAAATCTGATGGTAAATGGAGGGTTGGTTGTGGAGGGGCCGGAGGGAGGGCTGGGAATGGTTAGGGTGACCCTCAGTAAACCAGAGATGGAGGTAACCTATATAAAATGAGTGCATTAGAATACCTAAAGGACAGGCACAAGGTAATGTTTGAATTAATCTAAGCTAACAGGTTGATGCCTAATGCCAGTGGAGACAATGCTACTTACTGGTTGCCCCGGGTCTGTGGCCACTGCCAGGCGGAGTTATAGAGCCCTGTAGGAGGAGAGATTAGGGGTTAGAACATCCATAGGACCATGAGGCTTCCCTTAGATCTCGCGCCTGAAGGCGCGCCGGCAAAAAAGCAGCCAGCAACAGCCGCTCCTACGGCCGCCACCACCACCGACTCCCCAGCAGCCCTACCGCCTGTGCAAAGGGTACGGGCACAGATCGCCGCACAGATCTCGCGGCCTGAAGGTGCGCCGCAAAAGCTGCCAGCAACACGCTTCCCACGGCCGCCGCCACCACCGACTCCCTCCAGCAGCCCTCACCGACGTAAGGGTATCGGGGCACGGATCGACGCACAGGTAGTACCCGCTAAAACCTTGCCTGAGAGCCAGCATGCCTGGGTGCCCTTGATTGGTGCGGCGCTGCCCTAGGGGGATCGTGATTGGTCCGCCCGACCGCCTGCTTCGATCTGATTGGAGTGCCTTTCCCATAGACTTATACAGACTTCCCTGCTCTATTCTTGACTTCTGAGCTTGAGCTCTTACTTGAATTTTTCTCCCGCCCCACCACCCCCTCCCAGGCCTCCTTTAAATACACTTATGCTCCACCTTTTTCTAACTCTTTGCTGTTCATTGGCCTAGTATTGCTGCTGCCAATCTATAATTGGTAGCCGAGTGTGGCTAATAAAGCTGCCCCTGTGCAAATATTTTCTGAACTTTAGCCATTAGTACTGATCTGCTCCTGCTTTTCTTGTTCCCCTTTCTGTTGTATATCTTACTTTGGGTTTTAAGTGTGAACCTAGGTGGGCCAACTATTTGCCCAGGAAAATTCTGCCCAATAATAATTGTAAGATCACCCATCCTGGCACCATGGCTTTCCTTACTGTGCTATTTGTATTCCTAATGCACAGAGTACCTAACAATACAGTGCAACCCGAACTACCTCTATGCAAACCAGTGCTCCAATATGCATCATTAATACCACATGTCATAAAGGGCTGCTGTGCAGCTGTCACTTCATTCTCCTCCCCCCTCCTAGCCTATTCTCCCCGGTTTACCACCCTCCCCCTACTGCTGCCCTCGCCTATGTCTATTCGAGCACTCACGTTGATTAAGTTAACTGTCACTACAGTGGTGCTACCCCCTATGCTGTGCGTTATGGGCATTCTAGAAGAAATAAAAAAGCAGTCCCCAGCCTTATAAGATCTTTAAAGAAAATCATATTACTGCTTCTCCTCTGCTCAGGTAATGTGGAGCTAAATCCTGGACCCCCCCCTACAACTTACCTCGCCTATTGATTTTGCTGAGGCTACAGGTCTCAAGATGATGATGGTTAACATTCTAAGCCTGCCCAAAAACTTGTACAACTTCAAGCCTGGGCTACGATATCAACCCTGACCTTATCATAATTACTGAGTCGTGGTTAAAAGACAAATTCCACCAACAAATTTCTACTACAGGACTACAAACTATTTAGAGCAGACAGAGACTCTAGGGCGGGGTGGGTTGTTTCGCCAAATCTAAGTACTGTCACCAACATTAGCTGCAAATCCTTAGCTAAGGAATTTGAGATCGTCTCTCTGAACCTTCATCTCCCCTCTTCTGAATGCATAACTATTATAGGTGGCTATAGACCTCCGTCTGGTTGTAATGAAGTCCTTAATCTCCTGAAATCCATGTTCGCAGATGCAAAAACTGAAACAATGTTCCTAGGGGATCTAAACATGGATTGGCTAACACCTAAATCACATTGCCTCAAATCCCTTTGTGACGAGCTAGGTCTTGGGCAACTTATCAACGAACCTACTAGGAATAACGTTCTAAATACTTCCAACAGCTCCATCCTAGACGTGGTGCTAATCACTCCACCCAATAAAATATCTCATACAGCAGTGTTTCACAATGATATGAGTGATCATGGGATTGTTGCTTGTATAAGATCTCAAATTAAGACCCGACCTCAGCCCATCTTTATAACAAAACGGTCCTTTCACAAGTTCAGTGCAGTAAACTTCCTTCTGGCCTGGCATGATCAGTTAGAAGACCTCTACCTAGCCAAAGATGTTGACAAGGCAGCTCACAACTTCAATGACAGTCTTACTAGATTGATAAATAAGCATGCCCTTTCATCAAAGTAAGGTGCAGAACAACTCTAACCCTGGTTTACCCCAGATCTTACAGCAGTTCTCATAGCCCGAGACAAGCTTTGCCAAAAGCTAGGCATACTAAGAAATCTTCGGATTGGCAGGCCTTTAGAACAGTCAGAAATACCTATGTGAAAGTATACGCTCTGCTAAAGCTAACTGTTATATCTCTACCTAGAACAAGCAAAGGTAACCCATGCAAAATATGGAGAACAATTAAATCTATTGAAGGGAGGCATACGGCCCCTTCAGTCCCAACAAAATTAGTTGCAAGAGATAAGATAGTGGAAAACAAGTCCTTAATCCTTGAGGAACTTAACTCCCACTTTGCCACAGCTGGGCTAGCTTTCGATTCTTCACCTTATGCTGCTTCTGCGGTGAACCACCATCCCCATACGTAGTCCCGTACCTAGCCCTTTCCAACTATGAGATAACCTTCAAAGAAGTTAAGATTCTCCTTAAACTAGACACTAAAAAAGTGCAGGGATGATGGCTTGGAACCCTTTTCCTTAGGCTAGGATATGCCCTATCTCTCTGCCCCAATTCTCCACATCTTCAATCTTTCCATTACATCTGCAACTGTGCCGTCTTGCTGGAAATCAGTATATATCCTCCCTCTGTTCAAAACTGGTGACCCGTGCGATGTAAACAACTGCAGGCCTATTTCCATATTGCCTATCCTTTCTAAAGTTCTAGAAAAACTGATCCACAATCCGTTAAAATCTCACTTGGAAACCTTCTCTCTCATTAACCCTGCCTAATCTGGCTTCCGGGTGAACCACAGTACAATTTCTGCATTAGCAAAAGTAACCAATGACTGGATCTCTGCTATAGATGCAAAAAATGTAACAGGAGCAGTCTTTTTGGATCTAAGCAAAGTTTTTGATACTGTTGACCACAGTCTACTAGTCGCTTGCCTTGCAAATTTGGGTGCCACGTACCACACTACTTGGTGGTTCTCTAGTTACTTAACTGGGAGATCCCAAAAAGTAAAAGCAGAGGGCTGCTTTTCTGCTGCTTTGCCAGTTGTTAGAGGTGTCCCTCAAGGATCCATCCTAGGCCCCATTTTGTTCTCATTATATATTAATGATCTTGATTCAAATATATCTACGTCCAATCTGCACTTTTTTGTGGACGATACCGTGCTGTATACCTCTGGCTCATCGCTTTCTGAAGTCAAGGGAGTGCTTCAAGCGGACTTTGCGCAACTCGAGCATAATCTTATAATGGCAAAGCTTCTGCTTAATGCCAAGAAGACTAAAGCGATGATATTTTCCCGTAGTGCTGCCACAGGTACCCTTAATACCCTGCCCCAAGATTTCATTGTTACCATGCTAAACGAGCCTCTGGAAGTTGTTACCAAATTCAAATACCTAGGCATCTGGATTGAAAACAAACTATCTCAATTACCATATCGAAGATGTCTCTAGAAGGCTAAAAGCCAGATTAGGCTTCTTCTTTAGAAATAGGCCCCTCTTCCCCCTTGAATTTCGGAATAAGCTTGTCCAGGCCACTTTTCTCCCCCTTCTTGACTATGGCGATGTAATCTACTCCTCTACCTCCGGCGCAAATCTAAGTAAACTAGACAGCCTTTATCACCGTGCATTACCGTTCATTACCAACTCCCCTTACCGTTCGCATCATTGTGACCTATATGCAGCTGTTGGATGGACATCTCTCACCACTAGACGTTTGCTCCATGCTGGTCTATGGACTCTTAAACTGCTCCTGCACAAATTACCGAGCTATCTTTCATCTCTCATTTGTATTTTACACAGTGCTTACTCGCTAAGAAAATCTGACTTTATTATGCTTGACATTCCGAGGACGCGGACCTCCTTTGGTAAACATGCTATTGCGCATGCCCTTCCCTCTATTTGAAACCATTTACAGACCGTACTGAAACTAACTAGCACAGTTTCAATTAACTTCTATAAAGTGCTATGTGCAGCTAAAATAAAAGATACCTGCAACTGTCATTAAGCCTCTTTCCCCCATGTGTGCCATGTGCATCCTTTGGTAAGACCATAATTGCTTTGTGTATACCAACTACCTATTGTTCGCACTTCTTTTATACTAAGAAACAACCCCACCCACCAGCTCCTGTCTCATATCTACTACCTTGCTGCAGCAATCTAATTATTGATATCCTTCCCTCCCTACTCCTGGCTTGTCTACATATATACTTCTCTGACCACACTATCTAACCATTCCTACCTCCCCTATCCATTTTATTCTGTGATCGACTCATCTGCCAAAATGTATTTATTGCAAACACCAGTGCCATGTTTCAAGTAACATTATGCTATCTATAGTCGCCACCTGTATTACCTTAGTTATTACCACCTGCGGTCACCCCATGCGGTGTCATTGAATGTTTATCTTGCTTGTATTATGTGATGCTTGCATTTATGTATATATTGTTATTAATTATTTATGTATGTATGTTGTGTAAGTCTATATGTCACAGGACCTCCTTGTGAATGAGCTTGCTCAATGGAGTTTTCCTGCAATAAACTTGAACTTGAACCTGGACGTCTGGCTCTGGGCCGCTGGTGGGGGGTGTGGGGGCTGTACCTCTCTCCCCTACTGGGGGAACTGGCCAGATGGTAACTCACCATGCTGAAGGGGGGTAAACAGGGGATGAGACACACGCATGCCCCCATTGCTCGTCCTTTTCCTCGTTCTGGCCCCTGACCATAGTCCGTACTGGAACCTGAGGTGGGTAAATACCCTTAAATAATACCTCTCCCCACATGATGAAAAGGGGAACGCAGAGGGTCAAGGGCGCGGCTTAGGTCTGTCACCTAACCACTTTACCCTTTCCCGAATAGCACATAGTGCTAAAGCCCAGAGATACTGGGCAATCAGTAAGATCTCTTTACCACTGGGTCAGGACTTTCTGACTCTTGGAAGTACCAGTTAGTAAGTTATGAAAAATGTAAAGTTTCAGAGTATTGTTAAATGTTTGATAATGTTTTATGGTTGTTATGTATTGATGTTGTGGTCACCAGATCAAAGCAAAAATGCGAAGTGGAGATATACTCCGGGAGCGGTAGACCAGGGGCCCTAAGGTGGGGTGGGAGGATTACACGGGGGAGATGGATACTTCCAACATAATGGATACAGCGAAAGTGAAATTACTCTCCCTAAACATTAATGGCCTGGCATCACCTATAAAGCGGTCCAGAACCTTGGCTTTTACTAGGCGAGCCAAAGTGGACCTGACATACCTGCAGGAGACGCACATGAATGCGATGGAACATGCGAAGCTAGCCACAGTGAGCAGAGGACAGGTGTTCTGTTCCTCTGCAGGGGTGGGGAGACGTAGAGGAGTAGCAATAATTATTTCCCCTAACACCCCATTTAAACATGAATTTACCTGGGCCGACCGAGGGGGTCGCATGGTATTGGTGCAAGGTACACTAAATGATAAGCCGGTAACTTTAGTCAATGTGTATTTTCCCCTGGGTGCCCATGTGACCCATCTTAAACCCTTGCTGGATAAAATAGTCCAAAAAACAAAGGGAATCCTCATGATGGCGGGAGACCTTAACTTTATAACAGACCCCAACCTAGACTCTACTAATGTAAAACCACCCAAACAGACGGCAACCCAAAGATACTTTAAGAATTTTATACAAGAAGCCGGATGGTGTGATGCTTGGAGGAAGCTCCATCCTCTCTCTAGAAATTACACATATTACTCTGCGGTACACCAAACCTACTCACGTATCGATCAAATATACACACAGGTAGAAAACCTGGGGTCGATACACGATATGCAAATAGGAGACATCTCCCTATCGGACCATGCCCCCCAAATCTCAGCATGGGACTTTGGTATGAGGCCCAGGCGGACACTCTGGAGGCTTAACCCATACTACCTACGTTGCAAGAGGTTTCGTGAGTTCATAATAGAGAAAATACAAGAGATAAAAGTTGACAACCCAACAGGGGACACCACACCTGCCATGTATTGGGACACGATAAAAGCGGTGCTGAGGGGACATATAATAAAATATACTTCTGAAAGGGAAAGACAGCGCAAATCGCAAAGACTTAAGCTGGAGGACACACTCCATTTCTTACAAATGGCACATAAACAAGGGGATACAACGGTGCTCCCCCAGCTACGGCAAACGAAGCTTGAGATAGACCGGCTAATCCAACAACAAATCGAGATAGCCCTGACATTCCTACGGCAGAAATACTATGAAGTGGGACCAAGGGCCTCTTGATTACTGGCATACCAAATTAGGAAGCAAAAAAAAATAGCCACAATACTGTTGAGATTTCTGCTTTCAGTGGGATGACATACCACTAAAACGCATGAAATAGCAGAGGCCTTTATGACGTACTATAGATCCCTATACACCCCAGTATATGCCGCCTCCCCGCAGCAAGTAGCAGAGTTTCTGCAATCTATTAACCTCCCGAGGCTGATGGAAGACCAGAACCTTGCAATGACCTCCCCGATCACGGAGGGAGAAATACGGGCGGTCATAGCGAGTGCCAAGGTACAGAAGTCGCCTGTGCCGGACGGATATGGGGCGAATTCTACAAAGCGGTAGAGGCTCAGATTCGTCCCAACCTGCTTGCTGTATTTAACGCAGTACTGGAAGGAGACCCACCCACCCCGTCATGGTCCTATGCCACGATATCAGTAATCCCCAAGCCAGGTAAAACCCCACAATTTTGTGCCTCCTACAGACCCATATCGGTACTTAACCAAGACTATAAGCTATTTATGGCAATACTGGCCCATCGGGTAGATCAGGTACTTCCACTCCTAGTCCACAAAGACCAGACCAGATTTGTCCGGTTCCGTAACACCACGGACAATATTAGACGAACCCTAAATGTGGTGCACCGGATGCAAACTGGAGGGACACCATCTATACTTGTAAGCCTGGACGCCGAAAAGGCATTTGACAGGGTGGCTTGGTCATTTCTTTATGCAACCCTACATAAATTTGGTTTCTCCTCCTCTTTAATAAAGGTTTTACAAAATATCTACGCCTCTCCGCAGGCGAGTGTTAAGGTGAATGGCCGCCACTCATCATATTTCCCCCTGCACAGAGGGACAAGGCAAGGCTGCCCCCTCCCCCCTCTGCTATTTGCAGCTTTCATAGAACCACTGGTCCAAAGGATCAGAGAAGCGCCAGGAGTGGAAGGGATAAAACTGAGCGTTGGAGAGCACCGAATAGCCCTATACGCGGATGACATTCTCCTGTATCTGCAAAATCCAGAAAAATCACTCCCTACGATTAAGAGCATACTAGAGTCCTTTGGTACGGTGTCGGGGTACAAACTGAACCTAACGAAGACAGAGATGCTCACTTTTCATTATTCCCCAACGCAAAATATCCAGAGAGATATCCCGGGTAGATGGGACCTGGGGAAGTTAAAATATTTGGGAGTGCATATCCCTAAATCCCCCCTTGTATACTGACTCCAGCATTAACTTGACTGCCCCTCCCCCTGGGCTGGTGGCCTGTAGATCACTCCTGTTCTAACAGATGTTCCGTTACCCGGCTCAAGGTTGACCCACGACTCCTGTCTCCTCATTTTTGGCCTGGACTTCTGTCATCTTGATTATCTCTTTGATGTAAAAGTGCCACCCCTTCCCCTTCATTCCCTCCCTATCTCTCCTGTACAAGGCATATCCTGGTACAGCTGAGTTCCATGAGTGGTTATTAGTGTACCACATATCTGTTATGGCCGCTATGTCTATGTCAGCCTCCTCCATTAAAGCCACTAGATCAGGGAGTTTGTTTCCCAGACTTCAGGCATTCGTATGCATTACATTCCAAATCTTGTTCCTGGTCTCTCAGTCATTATTTTTGTTCTTGTCCGTTGTTCCTGACCTTTATCTGTTACTACTCCCTCCCTCTGTTTCTCATTGTGTCCCTTACCCTGTCTTCTATCTGTATTCACTAAACTCTTGTCCTCCCCTTTGCCAGTGCTGAGATAATCAACCTGAGGGGCTAGACTGTATTGTTTCCATTACCTCTGATAGCACCCCCCCCCCACCGGTTGGTTTAAATGCCCAGCAAGGAAGCACCCAAACTTTTCATTGAGGACTACCGTCCCCTGCCTGGACAGATGCAGACTGTCCCTTTACAGCCGTGCACCTGCCCAGGTGGATCCCCAGTCCCCAGTGTAGCCAAAGCCCTTATCCTTGCATAATATCTTCAGTCATTCGTTGAATTGGCTGATGTGTTGATTCTTTGCATCCCCCTTCTCCCAAACTGGTATGACCTCAGAGAAAATCACAGATTTCGCGACCCTCTCAAGCTCATCCTGTACTGTCTCTACATTAACCCCTTCCTTGTCCAAGTCGTTAGTCCCGAGGTGGTGACATGTTCCTTCCCCCTCCTTGTCACTGCCTTGGCAATCCTGTGGTTTCACCTTGTATCCCTCTCAGCAGTGTCCCCTGGCATACACTTTACCTCTCTTTCTATATTCCCATCTATTCCCAACACCATCTCCTTAACAACTGAGTCCCCCACCAAGAGAAGCTTTCTTCTCCTCTGGCTCCCACCCCTTTATCCTCCCTCTGGTGGTCTCATACCTCTTCCCTGGTCTCAGCCCTGGACCCCCTCTTGGGGTATCCTGATCCAGGTGAACAGCAAATCTGTTCGCCAGTGGGACTGGTTATGGAATTTGCTCATGAGTCACCCTCCTTGTTCTCCCTGAGCCCACTGTAGTCCACCATTTCTACTGTTATTCATACTGCCGCTTAGTACTCCCCTTTATTTACTATTGGTTTACTCATTTGTACACAGTTACCCTCAACTATCCCTGGCCCTTGATTTCCTGCTTCTGCTGTTATTCTTTTTTTTAGTTTCTTGGCTATTTGTAGGATATGACCCTGTTACCTGTGTCCCAGATGGAAATGACCCTGCTACCTGTGTGCCAGCAGGAAGTGACATAAGGGCCCAGATGAAAAAAGGTAGGGACTACCTTGGGCTGGGTGGGTTGGTTGAGGGGTGGGTGGGACTAAGACCCCCGGCCTCCTGGAACAATCAGGCAGCCAGCCCAAACAGCACCAATTAAATTCCCCAGCACAGAATTTCACTCAGTAACAGCTCCAACTCAACAGCACTGATTAAATTCCCCAGCGCCTTTTACCCTCTAGTACTAACTATTCCAATATCAAAATTAAACAGAAGAAACCAGCACTCCCCTGCTGATCCTGCTCCTTCAGTCTCCTGCTTCCAAGTGATTCAGTTAGCAAAGATGACTCCTGCTAGTTAACCCTCCCCCACTCACAAGGCCAAGCCAATCTGTAGTTATACTGATATATGGCTATGTGGACCTGTTGTGAGACTATGGACAAGCTAGATCTGGCCAGGGGTGAACACCTTTCCGCCTAACTCATTGAATCTAGTAGAATCCTTGTTAGAGACTTCTGGAGATGTCACCAAGGTGGCAGCAGCAGCCTAGCAGAGCTCTGCCAACCAAACCCACTTAATCCTCTGCAATCCAACATAATTCAGCAGCAAAGAAAAATCTCCCCTCCAAAATTAACATGGCAGGACATGACTGCAGAGTAACAGGATTTTTCAAGGACCTATTACCAAAAATAAATTTGTGATCATGCAGCAGCATGGCCTCGGCAGTGAGCAGTGACTCCCCAGAATGGTCTACAGAAGTGAAGCAGAAGGAAGAATCCTTTACTATTACTTCTTAAACTATGGTCACAGAACTGCGAAACATCAGTGCCAACTGTTTAAACTAGAAGACAGCATCACCCACTTGCAGAATGATATCCAGCAGCTGCAGGAAAAGAATATAGAACTAGAACAGGGCCTTAGCACTATGGCAGCCCAAATAGGTATGCACAAGTCAACACTGCTGTATTTTTATCGTAGAGACAAAAACATTTTGAGCAAGCTGGAAGATTTAGAGTCCCAGTCTCGGCGTAGCAAAATAAGCATTTATGGCCTCCTGGAGGATACTGAGACCGAGGAAATGGAAGAGTGCCTGACATCATTTTTAAAGAAGCTGCTCAATCTACCTGAGGAGATGAACTTTTTCGAGATAGCCCACCACACATTGACACCTAAGCCCAAAGATAAAAATTGCAAACCCCACTTGGTTGTCCTCCGATGTGTAAACTATCGCACAAAGATGTTAATATTAAGGAAAATATGGAGTAAAAGGGAATTTTTTTAAGGGATACCGGATTATTCTTTGACCACAACTTCTCCCCGGTGATCATGGATAAATGCCATAAGATCCTGACTGTTATTAAGACCGTTCATGAGAAAAACATAAGCTCCAGCCTAACTGCAAATTTTTACAGACTCTGGCCCTGAACTTCAAGTCATTAGAGGATGCCAAAGAGACCCTTATCAGCCTTGGAGTTCCACTCGCAGTGCCACACCACCCTGAACTTGAAGAAGCCATAGTCCAGCTTCAACAACAAGAATGGTGGCGCACACTGACCTTGCAAAGCAGGAAGAGAAAATGGCAGGGCGCCTTGAATGCTGCCTGGAGCCACATTTTTCGAGCTAAAAGACAGGCTGTGACACCTGGGATCTCCGGTACCTTACAAAATGACTGAACAGTGACTTCATATGTTTCTTACTTTGTTGCAGGTAACGGATGTCCTCACCCACTTATATTTCACTTCTGCTTGACTTTCCTGCAGAGCATTGCTTCAGCTGTATCAGCGGATACCCAACACCTGGATAAACTTTTTATTGTAAGCACTGTGTTTTAGTGTGGAGGGTTACTCACCCAGATGAACCAGGGGACAGAAAACCTATAACTGTTTCAGAAGTTTCACATTGGGGAAGGAGGGGACTGTTCTTTATAAGGTTGACTATCGGGATTGACAATTAAGAACGTTAATCTCACAAGTTGTTGGTGCGCACACAGAGGATTGTTTTTCATGCTCATAATGTTGGTTGCCTGATGGGTGGGGCAGCCAGGGAGGTCCCACCAGTACTTCAGTTTGGGGGTATATATCACCTGAGAATTTTATTTCTTCAGTGAATGCAACATGGAGGCTGGCCTGGTCACTCATGAAATGGCAAGGGGGGGCCACATATAGCAGAGTACTGGAGCACGGGGCAAAGGATGGTAAATCCTCCTAGAGCATGGTCAGCAGACCGACACTGGGACAACACTTTCATTTATTACAGCCTAAACAGTTAATATGGTGGCTATCACCATGGGACAAGTAATCAGTTATTTAGTTTTTAATTTATTTCAACATTTGCTTACAGGGAAAAGCACACTGAGCCCGGGCTCGTTTCCAGTTGAGACCCGGGGGGGGAGGGGGGAAGCAGGTATACATACGCTTTGAGAGAGACAAGCAGCTTGTAAATGCTATACATACAGATTAGTTTAGGTATACACAGTAGCGGTACAGAGACAACAAGTACAGTACAATAGTATTAAGTATTTACAACAGCAAGAGACATTCAGCATTATTTGGAGAGCAGTATGTACATCTGTATTTAAATAATTTACACATCTGTAAGTACATCTATAATTACATGTGTTGCTTAACAATACACCGAGTTCTCAGCTATGAGGAGTATGTGCCCTCCTAGGGCTCCCAGCTCTTCCGCTGCTCGAACTGCAGCCACAGGGTGGTCGGCGCTGCAGAAGCCGACGCCCGAGACCACAGGGCCGGACACAGCTCACTGAGAGCCGAGATCCTCCTAGGACTCCCAGCTCTTCCACTGCTCGAACCGCGGCCACCGGGCGGTGGGTGCTGCAGAAGCCGACACCCGAGACCACAGGGCCGGACACAGCTCACGGACAGCCGAGACCCTCCTAGGGCTCCCAGCTCTTCTGCCGCTCAAACCGTGGCCACCGGGTGGTTGGCGCTGTAAACCCGTGCCGAGACTACAGGGCCCAGACACAGCTCGCCTGAGAGGTACAGCAAAGCCGCAAACCAATCGGAACGCGAGCGCCTTTTGCCAGGCTCGCTCCAATTGGTCCCTTTTGCTTCACCCATTCTTCACTATCTAGCAGAGCGCAAAGGAGCAATTTTACTAGCAAAACAGACTGAAATTTATCTAGCTAGACTGTTTTTATTGCCTAACTGCTTAGAAATTGTTAAATCTTCACAGAAAAAGCTGTTTTTGCTCTGTTAAAGTTAACTAAATGTTAGAGTGATTACAGTCCTTCCTTGACTTGGTACTGCAACCAGACTCCCAGGCGCTAAGGAAATCGCCCCTATTCAAATGTAAATTGTTTTGTCACTGGCTTGTGAGACCCTTTTGTCCTCCTCCAGTACTAATTTGGCTCCTCTCTCCTTCCTTCTTCAGCCGAGACCCTCCTAGGGCTTCCAGCTCTTCTGCCGCTCGAACCACGGCCACTGGGCGGTCAGCGCTACAGAAGCAGATGCCCGAGACTACAGGGCCAGACAAGCTCGCTGAGAGGTACGGCAAAGCCACAAATTTTCCCCCACCAGCCCATCCCCCCCCGGCACATTCTTATATAGACTGTCTTGCTCCGCCCACCTCAGCTATTGGCCCTCACTATTTACTTCTCTTCTTCTTCTCTCCTACCCTTTTTTTTTCAGCCAAGTATTCGTTAATCCACTGGGACGTTATCTGGCGTATCACACTAGCTTTTAATTTTAAATAAGGAGTTGTAACTCACAAAAAAATGTCTCTAAATAGATCCTTTATAACTCAAATCAAGGCAAAGTGGCTTCAGCTCATTAGCACATTATGTATCCTACCCCCTATTAGGGGAACTTCGAGGTTGGACTTATACCACTGGGGAAATCCATCCTTCCCCCATCGAATGTGTGTACATCAAGCCTTTACTCTATTCCTGCAACACCACTGCACTATTACCATGGAGAACATTATCGGAGTCCAACAGGATGTCCAATTCCAGTGAGTAAGAGCCAACCACCTATCCCCGGTGAAGTCTCCCCGTGGTACTTCACAGCTAGGGCCCTATGTTATGTAATGACAGGACAACATATCACCTACAACAAGCCTCCACAAACAGACTCAGATGTTACTTCCATGAGGAGAAGTATAAAAATCTCCAAAATATCACTCGTAGCCTTAAGGAAACTTGTACTCCTTCTACTACTCTGTTCAGGTAACGTAGAACTCAATCCTGGGCCCACAAAAGACATCGCCTCACCCCTCAGATCTCCCTAGGATTAAGGGTATCAGTTTCATGCATGTTAATACATGTAGCCTTCTAAAAAAATTGTCCTCCATACAGACTTGGATCGCCCACACCAAACCAGACGTATTTGTCATAACAGAATCCTGGCTCTGTCCATCCACTCCTGACGAGGGGACTGCCATACCGAATTACCCCCTATTCAGAGCTGACAGACAAACCAGGGGCGGTGGAGTTGCCATCTACACGAAGGATAAATATTAGTCTCTATCCTTGATTCCTCCTCGCCAACGCTTATGAATGCCTGTCCCTAAAAATTAAAACATCCCTTGCGTCAGCCATCAGAGTAATCGGCTGCTACAGCCCTCCTTCCGCGGGGCTACACTTACTAACTCACCTATCATCCATGATGGACTCCATCAACCTTGAAACTATAATAATGGGAGACCTCAATTATGACTGGCTGTGCAACACCTCGCTACCACTCAAATCCTTTTGCGACTCCCATGGTCTCTCACAACTTATCAACAAACCTACACGGACCAACAAAAAAAACCCAACAAGTAGCACCCTTCTGGATGTTCTACTAGAAAATAAACCCCACCTTTTCACCCATGCAGGAATTTTCCACGCTGACGTTAGCGACCACTGTTTTATCACAGGTGTGAGCTCTAGCCATATGTCCAAACCAACCTCGACATTTTCGACTAAGAGATCTAAAAAGAACTTCGACCCACTGACCTATATCAATGACCTCAAGGCCTCTCCTCTCCACTCTGGCAGAACTTCTACCTAGCAAAAACAGTAAACAACGCCTTTACTATCTTCCAAGAAATCTTAACCCATGCCCTTAATGCCCATACTCCCATAGTTAAAACACGCATAAGGCCAAGAACATACCGCTGGTTTACTGCAGACCTCAAAGCTGCTTTACTAAATAGGGACAAGCTTTGGAAATGTGCTCGTAAATCACAGCTGGATAAGGACTGGTTTCTCTTCAGAGCAGCTAGGAACCTATGCACAAAGCTGGTCAGGGAAACCAAATCCAAACTGTATCATTCAGAATTAGACGCCGTCTCAAAATGGCCAACAACATTCTGGACCACCATAAAAAAATCTGGCTGGACACACGACAGGTAATACACTCCCCTCAAAAATATCCTCTAATAATGGCATCATTAGCGACAAAAATGAAATACTACAAGCATTTAATAATCACTTTGCCTCAGCTGGCCTGGCTTTCAACAACTCGCCTGCCTGTAAGCTGCACTCCCAGATGAACATATTGCCTCCGGACCCAATTCCAATGAAAGCCACCTTCTCATTTTCACCAGTTACCTTAAAAGAAGTTGAAGAGCATCTACTTCGCTTGGATATCAAGAAAAGCGCCGGTGCAGAAGCCTTGGATCCCTACATCGTTAAGGTTGCCTGGCATGCACTGGCAGTGCCCATCACCCGCCTGTTTAATCCCTCACTCTCCCAGGGGTGTCTTACTATGGAAAACTGCCCACATTATACCGCTCTTAAATCTGGGGACCCTTGTAGTCTAAATAACTATACGCCAATTTCACTACTCCCCATACTATCAAAAATCCTAGAAAAAAAAAAGTAAACGCTCAGCTACGAGTCTACCTGGAAGAGACACATTTTCTAAATCCTACGCAATCAGGCTTCCGCATGAACCACAGTACAGTCACGGTGCTGGCCAAGGTTACCAACAATTGGCTACATGACCTTGACAACAAATAGTTAGTCTGTGCCGTCTTCCTGGACCTCAGCAAAGCATTCGATACTGTTGACCACTCTATACTTCTTTTATCACTAAAGCGCTAGGTCTAGATACCACATCTGTGGGCTGGTTCCAGAACTACCCAATGGATAGGCAACAGCAGGTAAAAGCAGAAGGGGAGCTGTCCCCCCCCCAAACCATTACTTAGAGGTGTCCCTCAAGGATCCATTCTGGGACCAATACTCTTCACCATATACATTAACAATACTGACCTTGTCGTCATCAAGAATGCCAATATCCACCTGTTTGCAGAAGATACTGTACTGTACCTAAGCTGGTCTACACCTGGAAGCTGCCTGCAAAGATCTACAATCTGACTTTGACATCCTCCAATGCCAGCTTTTCAATAAAAAACTGCTACTCAATGCCAAAAAAACCAAGGCAATGATTCTCTCTCCTGGCAACCTTCCATCCTACTCTGCTCTTGGCACACACACCCCTATCACTACCTTACTGCGGGAAAACCTGGACTATGTCCCCAAGTTCAAATATCTGGGAATCTGGCTAGACCACAAGCTCTTGTTCGGGGAACACTTGGAGGTCATGGTAAAAAAGCGAAGACAGAGACTAGGGCTCTTCTATCGGATAAACCGCTTTCTAACTACAGAGGCAAAAAAACAGCTCATACAGGCTACCCTCATCTCCCTGCTAGACTACGCTAATTTTATCTACTGTCATTGCAATGTCTTATACTTGGGTAAGTTGGATGCCGTGTATCACAGAGCACTGCGCTTCATTACCGGCCTCCCCTCCTCTACCCATCACTGTTCCCTGTATGCTGCTGTAGGCTGGACCTCCCTACAATTCAGACGAAAAAGAAATTCGGCCATACGGACACTGAAAGAGCTTGTTGGAAAACTACCATGCTATATCTCTGATCTACTGCCCTTAAGCAAAGTCACAAAATACGCCCTAAGGAGCTGCTCCGTTATCACCCTGAATATCCCCAGGGTCCGCACACGTTATGAGAATGCGGCCATAAGCTACTTGCATCCGTCGCTTTGGAATGAAATCCAGAAAATTTTGAAGCTAAGAACCACAGTAACTATCGCAGTTTTCAAGTCCCTATACGCAAAGCTAATCGAAGATAAATGTCACTGCTTCCACTGACCCTGTTCTTCTATAGCTTCTGTATTCACTTACATCTGTGCTGCACTGTCACTTCGCATACCCCCCCTCCTTCCCGCACCTTTGCCTCACCCCCTTCCTCTCATCATTCTTTACTCTTGCTCTGATTCTCCTCTCCTAGGGCCATTGACCCCCTAAGCTCTCCAAGTATAGCTGCCAAATGATTTAAGCATATCTGCAGTGGCGCCTCAGAAACCGTTGCCTGTAATTCACCAGAATGGCTCACGCTCCTCAAGCTCCAAATTCTACCAGAAGTCTTGCTAGGATGCCACTTGTTGTCTCTGGGCGACTGTCGCCTCCCTGTGCCATAACTTGTTCTTCGTTAATCACTCCACCTATGCGAGCCATGAACCCCCTTGCTGCACAACAAAACCTAATGCCTGTGAGCTGGGCTGCCGGTGCTTCCTGGTGCCATAGCTGGTCCCTCCTAATTCTTTCCGTTTTGTAAGCTACGTATCCTTGCCTTTCTCCATAACAACTAAACTAAGTTTGGCGATTTGGGCTGTCGGCGCTTCTTGGTGCCATAGCCGATCTCATTAAACCTCCCCGCTCAGCGAGCTATGCACCTTCTTGCTCTATATTAAGAACCTAAGGCTGAGAGTGTTTTTTTATCATTTGCCCCATCGCCACTGCAGCCGCTCCAACCTAAGGTACCTACAGTTATTACCCACAAAACCCCCTCTCTGTGCTCTTGTACTGAATATACCTCCAAACTGGGCTCTTTGTAGTGATTACACCTCAAGGTTAGAACTGATATTTAAGTTGGCTGTTCTACTGTATGCACTTATTACTGTTCTTACATTTCGTTCTTCATCAGTGTATGTACTATGTCTTAATGTCTGTATCCTTGCCAATTATGTTATCTGCTTTTTTTATTGACCATGTGTAATGCAGGTCCACCTTGTAAATGAGCTTGCTCAATGGTGTCCGCCTGGATAAATAAAGATTTGACTGATTGATGTGCGGCACTTGCTTGACAGGAGCACACAGGTGGCTAAGCTGCTGTTTAATAGAATAGTGCGAGGGGGAGTTTTTGATGGAAGGGGAGAGTTTATTCTACAGGCAGGAGGGCCTATAGGAGAAGGCAAATGCACCAGCTGAGGAGGATGGCCAAAGCAGGGTGAAGGATTTGGCATCCCTATGCCTCAGACGATACAGGGAGTGGGAAACCGTGCATGGAACCCGATAGGTAGGAAGGTAGCAAGCTGAAGCAGTATTTGGATATAAGATTAAGAGAGTGGATGTAGCGTCAATGGGAAAGTGGAGTCAAGTCTAAAGTGGTGTAGAGAGAGCAGTGGTGAGTTCTAAGGGGAGAACTTGTGGCAATGCAGCAGAACGCATTCAGGAGGGTGCCCAATCTGAATAGGGTTAATGCCGGGGCAGTACTGTAAACCACATCTGCATAATCAAAGATGGAAATGATCATTTTGGATAGGATTTCACATCTGACAGGAAGCAGGAGAGAAGCTCTACGCCGGTAGAGCATACCTAGTTTGGGGTTACAAGTGAGAGGTAGTTGCTTCCATGTGGTTCGAGAAAGTCATATAGGGGTCCAGCCAAACACAGAGGTATTCATAATTTGCTACCGAGTCCAGTGGTGTCCCATCCAATGAGGTGATTGGGGAGGGGGCGCTCTGCTTAGTTTTTGTACCATTCTGAATGTCATAGACATTGTTTCAGAGGTGTTTAATTTCAGTTGTTTCTGAACCAGCACTGAATGTTATGGTAGTCGTTCTGGAGGGTGCTTGAACATCAAGTAGGACAGGACCAGAGGTGAAAAGAACAGTGTCATCTGCATACATATGTATACAGGAATTAGTGCAGGCATTGGGAAGGTCATTTATGAATAATGAAAATAGGATGGGGCCAAGAACTGATCCTTGAGTCACACCCGCGAGAATTGGGAGATGTGGAGTCAGCTATTCTGACTGATTGGAGCCTACTGTTTAGATAGGACTGGAACCACTGGACTGTGATGGGTGCTAGTCCTACTGACAAGAGTTTTGTCAGGAGAAGGGGGTGGGAGACAGAGTCGAAGGCCTTCGTCAAATCTACAAACACAGCAGCATACTCTCGGTACTGAGCAAAATCCCGGAGAAAATTGTCGCAACTCAGACAACTATCTACTTAAGCACAGCCTGCTCTCGGATACCCAACATGGCTTCAGGAAAGGACATAGCACAACGACTGCACTCCTTAAATTCACCACAGACACTCTTTCAAAAATGGATACTGGTAACCTGACTGGGGCTGACTATTTTTTTTTTTTTTGACTTTAATCTTTATTTAAGCTTAGCAGAATCATTGATTACATCTCAGAGAATCATTGTTACAGACTTGATACGTGATATAAGAATAGAGTACATTTCCTTGTCATACCAACTGAGGAAGGCTCTAAGGATCCCAGAGTCTGAGACTTGTATAGAATACATAAGAAGAGACCTTAAGTTTACAACGAACCTCCTCCAACAATGTTAAGTTGCCAAGATTTTAATTCACTACTACGGATCACCCTAGCCCAAGAGAGGGAGGGATGTTCCTTCCCCACTCCCTGTAGCAGATTCCCCATTTAACTGTTGCCAGACCACCCACCTCGACCATCTTTGGACATAGAGTGTGGTCTTACGATTTATTTTAAAGGTGAGTTCCTCCAGTTCAGCAAGCCCCTTGATGATCGAAAACCAGTCCTGTTGCTGGGGCACTGTGGAACTAAGCCACGTCCTGGTTATCGCATTATGGGCCACTGTTGTTAAGACTGCCCAGAGATACAATGAGCCTGGTCCCCTGACATCTAGAGGAGGAGCCCCTAAAATAATTTCTTTCCAATTTAACGGCTGGGCAATAGCAAGAATTTCCTTTATCACTGATACAATATCAGCCCAAAATTCAGACGCCCTATGGCAGGCCCAAAAAAATGTGTGGGTAGCCTGCCTTATCTTCCCCACATCCCCTCCAGCAGCTAGCCGAGAGACTTGGATTTCTTTTATTTAACACTGCACGAGTAAGGAAAAAGCAAGTCCTTACCTTCCAGCCAAATTCTTGCCAAAGGGGTGATCTGGTAGCCATTCTGGCAACGCTGAAAATGGATTTCCAGTTAAGGGGGGTAGAGCCAGGTCCGGCTTCCTCCTGCCACTTATTTTTGATCAGAGGGTCAGGCCTTATGTTTCTGAGGACTTTACATAGAATGGATATCCAGCCCCCCTGATCCGTAGATGATTTTATCTGTCGGATAGCTGCTAAAAGATGGCGACTAGGCTGTGTCAGCCATCAAGAGCTCTGTATTAATGTTATTAGATTCATTTTGCCTGTTTGTAATATCTTCATTTTTTACCCCTACTTTCTAAGTCGTTTTATGTGCACTTAGAACAATCTATTGACTGCTACCGTTTCGTCCCGCGGCATCTCAGTTTGCTTAAGCGTCCTCGGGGAAGAGTTTGTTTGGGAATTTTGGAACTTTTTTCTGTGAAGGACTTGGACTGCTGGCGGACTACTACTGCTTTAGAAGCCGGGGATTATTGTTATTGGAGTTACTGCTGTTGGATTTCAAGACTGTTAGGCGACTCTTGCCAGTGTGAGACAGTCGTGGTCCCGATGTTACTGGGGTAATTGTTTGTACCCTAGGATTGCAGTGCCTGCTTGAATTAGAGCGATAGCTATTATATTAAGTGAAATCGTGAAAATTGCGAACCTGCTGAGATGTTCCTTTGAAGATATTTTTAAGATTTCGTGAAGATATTCCCTCAGGATATTGGTGGAGGTTTGGTGGCGTTTTTCCTTTTCTGGAACCCAGTGACTGAATTATAGTTTTTATTTGGGGATATAATTTTCGCCGGACTATAGGAAAGACGTCATCGGTTTTCTATGTGTGTGGTACCAACGGAATAAGGAAGTGGAAGGCAAATAACAGCAGTAAGACTGGTGATGTTCTCGTCCACATAACTGGAGGTTTTGGCTCCCTGACCCAGACGGGGGGATTGGTTTTCCTGCCTCCGGAGGGCGGTGGGGTTTGCTTTTCTCCCTAGGTGAGGCGGGGGTACTATCGGAGGGTAGTTATGCCTGCCTCATCGTAGCGAGGGTTAGGTGGAGCTGGAACCTATGATGGAGTTGCTTGTGGTGTCTGTTCGTTTGCTGCCTTTAGGATTCTGGCTACTGTGAATTTTGAATATTTTTTGAACACTTCGTTTATATCTGGATCTACATGGACTGGCATGCATTGCTTGAATTTTGGTGAAGTATCCCCGAATTATTTTGTTGCAGCTACAGTGTTTTGATTACTGGGTGACTGCTAGGAAATTTAATTATATCCAAGTTCATTCACAACTATCTGTCTCGTGAGAGGAGACGGATAAATGTTGGAGCCATACTAAGTGGTGAGAGCACAGAAGTGTGGACGTATAAAAAAGACCTTGAACTTTGTTTTGGGTAAAATGAGGGTACTTATTAATGAGTATTAAAGTGATTGGCCAATTTCTTTTTGTGCTTTAGGTGGTAAGCTCTTCTTCCCGCAGTGGTGAGAGCACTGTAGGTGGGGCAGATAATATGTTTTTAATAATTTGTCAGCACTAAATACACTAATAGATTTTTGTTTGTGTGTTGGATTTTTAGTTTTTATTTGTAATTTTGTTTTATAAGTTGAGTAGGATTTATTACTATTAATTGTGGTGTGATTTATGTGCTGGAAAGATAATAAGATGGTCGGTATTATTCCCTCTATGCTCAGGGACCTCGTCTTTTTCTTGTCCTCCTTTGTCTCCGGAGTCTACAGAAAGTGTAGGGCTCTGGGGATTGTGAGAAGGAGACGAAGGATCGGTGCTGGGCCTGGGGGGAATGGAAAGGAGTGGGCTGGATAGGGGTAGTGGGTCAAGGAGACGCCTGAGCGTAAATGGGCACAGGAGAGGGTTCTCCTGTCTTGTGTCCATACCCAAGGGTTCTGAACAGGGTCAGCAGGTAGGGCGGTCATTATCGAGGCTTTATCCTACTCGGGCAGTGTTATGCAATGCCAGGTTCTATTAAAACAAGACGGCTGTGATAGCCGATCTTGTTGGGTCATCTGATTGAGATGCATCACCGAGACTTGGCTGGATGAAAATGCTTGGCCTATTTAGCCGCAGCAGTTCCAGCTGGCACTGGTGATACACGCTCGAGGCAGGATCGTAGGGGCGGGGTGTTGCTATGCTTTAAGTCAGAACTGGGCCTGGTGGAGGTACCGTTGGGAGTCACCAGATCCTTTGAGTGTATTTTGGGCGAGGGTGTGGGGTGCAGGATACTTCTTGTATACCGTCCACCAGGTGACGAGAATGCTTTCCTGCAGGAAGTCGCAGACTTCATTGTCGACCTGACGTTGGGGTCCCCCAGATGGTTGGTTCTGGGGGACTTCAATGCTTGGGTCGATGATGAACTCTCTCGATTTGGTCAAGACTTCCTCCAGTTGATGATATCATTGGGCTTCACACAGTTTGTTTCCTCCTCGACCCATATTGGTGGACACTCATTGGACCTGGTGTTCCTTTTGGGGATGGGGATATCCGACCTGGTGGTGGAACCGGTTGGATGGTCTGACCATCACACCATTAGGTTCAGTTTTGAGGCCGCCCTGTTAGGTCAGCCCCTTTGGAGATGGTCCGATACCGCCCTTTGAGGGGTGTTTCCCCAGATGACCTGATGGCGGTGTTGGACCTATCAAGCCTACCGACAGATTGCTTGGATCCAGGTGACCTGGTACATGCTTATAATGAAGCAGTGACAGGGGCCCTGGATTCCATTGCACCAGTTCGTGTTCGTCCTCTCACTTCTTGCCCCAGGTCTCCCTGGTTTGATGAGACCGTGAGGGAGTTGAGGAGGGTTGGACGAAGGCTGGAGAGGCGTTGACGGAAGTCCGGTCTTGATGATGACAGGCTTAGTTTGGTGGACCATTATGTGGTCTATCAATCCGTAATCTCTCGTAAGAAGGCAGAATTCCTGTCCAGAGAGGTAGCGGCTGCACAGAATAGACCAGCTCAGCTCTTTCGGACTGTGGACAGACTGTGCAATCCAGTCTGTCTGCAGCCCAGAAGAGCCTTATCTCAAGAATGGTGTGAGGAACTTGCTCTCTTTGCAGATACGGTTGTCAGAATCAGATCGGATATCCGCCTTCTCCTCCCAATGGGAATGATGGTGGTCGGCAGGAGATGTCGAACACCCAGTTTAGTTGGTCTGACTTCGCCTTCCCATAATCGATGATGTTGTGATGATCATTCGAGCGATGCGACTCAACTACCTGTGATGTGGATCCTGGCCCCACACGCCTTTTAATGGGTTGTGTGGATAAATCGCCAAGTCCTGGCTTTGATAGTCTGGAAGTCTTTGAGAGGGGATCTTTCCGATCCCTAAAAGAGGCTGTAGTTAAGCCTCTATTGAAGAAATCCTCCTTAGATCCAGATTGTCTAGCAAATTACAGGCAATCTCTAACTTACCCTTTGTGGGTAAAATTATTGAGAAAGTGGTCGCGAGTACAGTTGGAAGATCATCTGACCAACAACAATATCTACGATTCTTCCAATCTGGATTTAGGAAAGGCATAGTACCGAGACAGCACTGGTTCGGGTACTAAATTACCTCTAATACGAGAGATCGTGAGGACTCGATCCATCTTAGTACTACTTGATCTCTCTGCAGCGCTTTGACACCTTGACCATGGTGTGCTGTTAGAACGCTTATGGTCTGTCTGTGGACTATCTGGTACGGTCCTCAGATGGTTTCGATCTTACCTCGAGGGTAGGACTCAGAGAGTGGTGTCAGAATTTTTTCCTCAGCATCAGTCTCCTATCCTGTGGGTACCGCAGGGTTCTATCTTAGCTTCATGTTGTTTGCGGTGTATATGCTGCCGCTGGGAGTTTATTATTAGACGACACGGTCTGGGCTTTCACTGCTATGCGGATGATACCCAGCTGTATATGTCTTTTGTGCCCGCCAGGATGCTGCCTTGTCGGTATTTAATAACTGCCTTGCAGAAATTCAAGACTGGATGAATGGGAGTTGGCTGAGGTTAAACCCGAGAAAACTGAGGTGTTGGTTGTGAACAAAGGCCGATGTGAGGCGGTTTGCGGATGGATCACCCTCAGGATTATGGCTTGGAGGTGTTCAGTTGGCAACCTCAGATCAGGTGCGGAATCTTGGCGAATAATTGACGACGCCTGACGCTTAAATCTCAGGTGTCAGCGGTGGTCAAAACTTCCTTTCCATCTGAGGAATATTGCCAGGGTGAAGCACCTGGTTCCTCCAGAGGACCTTCCAACGTTGATCCACGCCGTTACCTCCCGTCTTGACTACTGTAACTCCTATACCTAGGGCTATCGGGGGTTGAACTTCGCCGTCTGCAGCTAGTGCAGAATGCGGCAGCCAGGCTGTTGGCTGGATCTTCTAGAACCAGCCATATAATGCCTGTGAGCCGTGGACTGCACTGGCTGCCAGTGGCTTGGCGAATCACCTTCAAGGTCGGCTTGTTGACCTACAAAGCCCTGCGATGACCTGGGACCCACCTACCTGAAAGAACTCCTTGCCCCTTACTGTCCCTCCCGCCTCCTCCGATCCACTGACTAGGATTGCTAGAGATTCCTAGGGTCCGTCTGAAAACATCAGGTGCTAGATCATTTAGTTTTATGGCACCAACCCTATGGAATTCTCTACCTCGTCAGGTGCGAAATTGCCCGACCGTCCTTAGTTTTAAAGAAGCTTTGAAGACCCACCTTTTTAGCATAGCTTTTAATGATTTATTTTAGTTTTAATTTTATTGTATTTATTGTTCAAAATGTACAGGCGCTTTGGTTTTAAGAAAAGCGCCTTTTAAAAATAAAGCTGAATTGAACTGAAAGGGGAGCCACCCTGTCCAGATTCACCTCTCTCCTCTGAAGAGAAGTGATATATGTTCTCACTTGGAGAAACCTGAAATAGTCTGAATTTTTGAGATCAAATCTACTCTTAATTGAATTAAAGTCTAAAAGTAGGTCCCCCTGAGTAAACTGCCCAAAGTATGCCAGATCCATCCTACTCCATTGTTTGTATGTAAGGTCTAATCGGTTGGGGGGAAAAGTCCTCAGCCCAAGCCAATCTTTTAAGGGGCCATAGCGAAGGTAGCAACTTATATTTTTGCCACAGTCGATGAACCGAGCGAAGGGTCTCCCCACCGAACTGAGCCTGGGCATCAGATGATATCGGGTAAGGAGAGGAGTTACTATTCGATCCTCAAGGGGTAACCTCCCTCCTCCATCCCCCTCCAGCCAGAGGTGGAGGTGGAGCTGGGACCGAACCACTGGAGTGCTTGCTTCAGTTGTACCACAAGAAAGTAATCCTCCAGGTCTGGGAGAGACCTGCCACCTGCCTCGCGGTGGGCCTGTAATATTTTTGATCTTATTCTTGGTCTCTTATTGGCCCAAATGAATCTAGAGATCATTTTGTGCCATAACTGGAAGATCGATCTATGAATGTATAGAGGTATACATTGAAACAGGTACAGAAATTTTGGTAATACATTCATGGTTATAGCTTGAATTCTAGCGTGCACGGGCATATTAATCAAGGACCACCTTTCCATGTCTTTCTTGAGAGAGATCATCAGAGGTGAATAGTTTGCTTTAAATAATTTAGAAGGGTGTTTAGTAATATGGACCCCCAAGTATCTCATCCCCTCGGCTGACCAGTTTAAGGGGAGGAGCTGGCAGACGCCCTCAGATGGATTAAAAATACAGGTTCCTCACCTGTAACAGGAGTTCTAGGAATGGTATATGTTGTTCATCCACACTTTCTGGCAGGTATCCTTGCCGCTTTAAATCTTGCCGGAAGGTATTCAAGCTGGATCCTCCCACCCACCCGGGTGGTAAAACTCTCGGCTCCGGCCCATGACTCAGATCTGGCCAGCTGGGAAGCTCAGGTAGTCTTGGCCCGGGAGGCGGGGGTCGGAGAGTCGTAGGATGAACAACATATACCATTCCTAGAACTCCTGTTACAGGTGAGTAACCTGTATTTTAGGGACATGGATATGTTGTTCATCCACACTTTCTGGCAGACTCCTAGCAGTTCTCCGGGAGGAGGGAGGCAAGGCGCACACCCCCTACTTAGGGAATGGAGACTGGAGAACTGAGGCCCCAAAACCAGCATTCCGGCGTGACTCAAGGTCGATATGGTAGTGGGCGATGAAGGTGTGTGCTGACTTCCAGGTAGCAGACCTGCAGATTTCCTGGATAGGGACATCCCTGGAAGCAGCCACCGATGCAGCGGTATGGCGGGTAGAATGAGCTCTTATCCCTCTGGGAGGCTCCATGCCCGCCAACCTATAGCAGAGATCTATGCAGGAGGTGACCCACCTGCTTATCGTCCGCTTGGCTGCAGGTCTGCCAGGTGTGGCTTCAGCGTTGGTGACAAACAGCTGGCGAACCTCTCCCCGAATTTCAGCCGTGCGCTCCTTATAGTAAGCGAGCGCCCTTCTAGGGTCCAGAGTATGGAGCCTATATTCGGCCTCCGAGGTGTGATTGGGGTAGAACACCGGCAGAGTCAGCACCTGGTTAAGGTGAAACTCCAACACCACCTTCGGAAGGAATTTCGGGTTGGGGCGCAGGACAACCTTGTCCCTGTAGAAGACCAGGTAAGGAGACTCAATGGAAAGCACCTGGAGCTCACCCATCCTTCTGGCTGACGTAATAGCCACCAAGAAGGCGGTCTTCCACGACAGGTGAGAGAGATCACAACTGTGCAATGGTTCGAATGGCTTGCCCATGAGCTTTGCCAGTACCAGCAGTAAATCCACGGAGGTGGAGGTTCTGCAGCGGAGGGAAATGTGATCTAGGCCTTTGAAAAAGCACCCGACCACCTTCTCCTGCGCCACCGACTGCTTCCCGGCCTGCGCCCGGTAAGCAGAGATGGCTGCCATGTGCACCTTTAGGGTCGTCGACCTAAGCCCTTGCTGAGAAAGGGACCACAGATAGTCCAAGATGCTTGCCAAGGAACAGGAGGAAGGGTCCAGGCCCTTGCCCTGACACCAAATGGAAAACCTCTTCCATTTGAAGGCATAGCATTTCCTGGTCGACTCCTTACGGGACGCCTCAACTACATTGAGGACCTCGTCGGAAAGACCCAAGGCCTGGAACTCTAGCCGCTCAGGAACCAGACCGTCAGGTGCAGGGATTGAAGGTCCGGATGGAACACCTTCCCCTGATTGACTGAAAGTAGGTCCAGGTGAGCTGGAAGCTGCCTCGGGAGCCTGGAGCTGAGGCTGAGGAGATCTGGATACCAGCATTGGCGGGGCCAGTCTGGGGCTACCAGAATCACCTGCGCCTTGTCCCTCCTCGCCTTGAGGAGCACCTTGTGGATCAAGAAAATGGGGAAAGGCAGAGAAGAGGCCCAGGGTCCACGGCCTCGAGAAGGCATCCCCCCCTGCAGTGAGCCCTGCTGAGGGGGGCGGCCATGGAACAGCCTCAGCTTCGCATTCTCCCTGGAGGCAAACAGGTCCACCTGAGGTGTGCCCCAATGGGAGAACAGATCTTGTGCTACCTCTGGCAGGACAGACCACTCGTGAGACACAGCCCCTATCCAGCTTAGGGCATCGGCCAGGGTGTTGGAGGCTCCTGCCACATGAATGGCTAGGAGATCTGCCTCCAGGATGCGCACGAATGACCAAATGCGAAGAGCTTCCTTGCACAGAGGCATGGAGCGCGTCCCGCCCTGGCGGTTTAGTACATGGTCGTGGTATTGTCCGTCTGGACCTGAACCACTTGACCCCGTAGGAATGGAGCGAAGGCGGTGAGAGCGAGACGGACCGCCCGAAGCTCCAGCAGGTTGATATGGCATCGGGACTCCCGAGGGGACCAGAGGCCGTGCGCTCGGTGTTCCCCCAGATGGACACCCCAACCCATCAAAGAGGCATCGGTCGATAGAGAGACAGTCGGCTCGGGGTGGACAAACGGGATGCCCTCCTGCAGATGAGCTAGGATGGTCCACCACTGGAGAGCATTCCACATCCCTTGGGTCACCGTCACTAGCTGGTCCAATGGATCGCAGCGTTGTGACCACTGGCTCGCCAGTCCCCACTGAAGAGGACGCATGTGCCAGCAGGCCCAGCGGACCACGCTGGTGCAGAAAGTCCCGGGCAGGGCGCGATTGCCCAACCAGAAATGATTGGGCAAAGGAGGAAAGAACCTCGGCCCTGTCCACCGGGAGCCGTGCTCTGGCTCGAAGAGAGTCGAGCTCTGCCCCGATGAAAAGAATCACCTGCTTCGGTCCGAGTTCCGACTTGGCCTCGTTGATGAGGAGGCCGATTTGAGAACAAAGCTGGAGGGCCAGATCTCTGGACCACTCCACCTCCTGTCTGGAGGGGGCTGCTATCAGTCAATCGTCCAGTTAAGGGTACACCCGGACCCCTCGGCGCCGCAGGAATGCTGTCACCACTGCCATGCATTTGGTGAAGTCCCTGGGAGCAAGACAAAGGCCGAAGGGCATGGCTCGGAACTCGTAAAGGGATCCTTCCGCTCGGAAGCGAAGGAATCTCTGGTGAGACAGACGGATAGGGATGTGAAAAAACGCGTCCTGTAGGTCCAGAGAGCAGAACCACATGCCGCGTTCCAGGGATGGTATTATTTGAGCCAGAGTGGCCATCCTGAAGGTCCGAGACCTTAGGAACTTGTTTAGGTCGTGCAGGTCGAGAATGGGGCGCCAGCCCCCCGTCCGTTTTGGGACCAGGAAGTACCTGGACACAAATCCCGGGTCTGGGGGGTCCGCCACCTCTCTGATCACCTCTTTCTCGAGGAGCAGAGCGATGTCGACTCGGCGAGCCAACAGCGAGGCTGCGGACCCCGAGGCCCCCCGGGGGGCGACGGCTCGGAAGGGCAGGGCCTGCTCGAACTCCAGAGGCAGGCCCTTTCCCACCACTTCCAACACCCACTGGTCTGTGGTGATAGTGGACCAGGCGGAAAGGAAGTAAGAAGCCATCCCCACGGGGAACCTGAGGTGGGGTGGCGAGGTTGGGGCAACACCCTCAACCCGTCACTGAGCAGGCTTGGAGGAGGGACCGCCAGGACCACCTGGGCCTTGCCTCCTGCTTCCTGGAGGAGGAAGCCGGGCTTGGGTTTGGGATGCCAGCGAGCCTGCTAGCCCTGATGTTGCTGGGCCTGGCGTATAGCCATGGACGCAGGCGGACGAAAGGGCTTGGGTTGCGTCTGCGGCCCTTGTCCCTCTGGATGGATGAGACCGAGTCCAGAGTGGCATTGGACTTTTCGATCCTCTGGAGGTGACCTTCCACTCCAGGGCCGAAGAGGTCGGTCCCCAGGAAGGGGACATCCGCCAACTTGTGCTGGGTATCCGCTGTGAAGGTGGATATCCTCAGCCATGCCCGATGGCGCATAGCCACTGCGGCCGCGACTGACCTGGCACAAGAGTCACCGATGTCCAAAGCAGTCTGAAGTTGCTGCTTGGCCACCGCCCTGCCCTGGTCCCACACCTGCTTAACCGTGGTCCGAAGGTCAGCCGGGAGATGAGGGACTACCTCGTCCAGGGAGCCCAACAGGGCATGAGAGAAGTGCGCCATCAGCACGTCCGAGCTGGCCTGACGAAGGCCAAGGGAGGACACAGCGTAGACTTTGCACCCGGCGTTGTCCAACTTCTTGGACTCCTTGTCAGGAGGCTTGTCCACGTCCCTGGCGCTTCCGGCACGCCGGAAGACGCTGTCGATAACCAACCCCTCGGTTGAGGTGTTCAAACTGGACAGGGGCGGTGGGGACGCATACTTCCTCGCCATCCTGGCCGAAGGCGCAGGGCAGGAAGCAGGACGCTGCCAGAGCTCCAAGGCCGGACCCACAATGGCCTCGGCCACCGGAAAGGCCTCCGTAGGAGAATCCCCTCGGTCCAAAATCTCCATGAGGGGATACTTGGCCTGTTTGGATACGGGCTTGAGCTGCATCCCGGTGGACTCCGAGATGAGCCTAAGCAAACCCATGAAGGACGATGAGCTATCGTCCAGTGACTGACCTCCTGAGGACTCCAAGTCGACCCGCCTGGAGAACAGGGAGGAATCGTCGTCGGTCTCAGAGGAGTCCGCAAAGAGCTGCCTTGGGCCTGAGCCACCCTCCACCTGCCGAGGGCGATCGGGAGTGAGGGCAACAGACAGCCTATGGGGCAGGCCCTGATCCGACTGAGAATTCTTGGTCAGGGCCCCAAACAACGGCTGTGGAGGCGGAGGTTCCACCAGAATCGGTGGGGCAGCCGGTTTTGGTCGAGCAACAGGCCTGGGAACAGGCGCCTCGGCAAGGGCGAGGGGTTGCTTCGGCCGCTCCAGTAACAGCCACTTGATAGCCGGGGAAGGCGGCAGCGTCGACTTGCTCCCAGACAGAAGAAGCTGTTGCCCACATGAGGTCCTCGTGGCTGATGCAACTAACGTGAAGCCTCCCTCGTCCGAGGAGGAGGACGGCGAGTGGCCACTTGCCACAGTGCCGAGACCGCCTATGACTGCGGGATTGGCTGGACTGAGAAGAAGTCCAAGACCGAGACCGCGAACCTCGGCTTTTCCGAGGAGGGTTCTGGGGCAGGGCGGGGGAAACCCGCTCTCCCCTCGGCTCAGAGGACTCAACCGTGGACTCCGGAACCGGAGGCACGGGCAAGTCCACGGAAACCTCAATCTCCGCCGGGGTAACCAGGGAGTGGGGGTTTTCGGCTTCACCGGTCGACAGCCCGTCCGACGGGTCGAGAAAAATTTCGACTGCGTCGACGGGAGTCTCGGTCAACTGACCTGACGGGGACACCGTGAGACCAGTGGCCAAAGCCAAAGGATCGACCGAAGTCGATGATCGACTACTCGGTGAGAGGGACCTCTCCCGCTCCCAAGAGCGTCGACGGAGGGACTTACCTTTGTGGTCCTTCTTCTTGGACTGAGAGGAAGGCCCTGAAGATGATGGTCCCTCTCCCTTAGTGGAGAGAGAGACAGACAGACAGAGCTCCTTACAAGAAGCTGAATAGGAGGATCCCAAGGAGAGCGGGATAAATGCCGTGCCCAGGAAGACGAAGATGCGGCCTGCGCGCCTCCTCCTCTCGAGGCGATCATCTGCTCAAGCTGATCCACCGGAAGCAGCCAAATGGGCCTCCTTCACTTTACCGGAGGATAACGCTTTCTGGGTGCAAATGGGCGCACGGAAGTCTTCCAGTGACATAGGGTCAAAAGAGAGCACAGGTCGCAGCCCGCGTGGTCGTGCTCAAGGCCCAAGCAGTAGACGCACGTGGAATGCGGATCCGTCAGAGACATCTTCTGCCTGCATGGGCACCTCCGAAAACCGGGAGTCGATTTGTCCATCGCAGCCGCGAGGGAAATAAATGACCAAAGTCTTGAAAACTTTAGAAGTAATTTCATGTAACCGAAGAAATAGGAACCAGTCTTACACGCAGAGCGTTAAGGAGGGAACCTGTGCTTCCAGGCGGTAAGGAAGATCTGGCGTCATGGGGTGGAGCCGAGAGTTTTACCACCCGGGTGGGTGGGAGGAGCCAGCTTGAAGACCTTCTGACAAGATTTAAAGCGGCAAGGATACCTGCCAGAAAGTGTGGATGAACAACATATCCATGTCCCTAGAAAAGAAGCTTAAAGCTTCCATTTTATCTTATATAAGGAGTAACCTGAGTGTTTCCCGAAGTTCTCCAAAACAGGCCACACCCGCTCTATGGAATTATGTGGTTGAGAAAGGGACAGCAGGACGTCGTCTGCATATAGTAAGATGATCTTCTGTATTTCACCCACCTCAATCCCCGTTACGTCCTTCGCCCTCCTGACAGCCTCCGCCAGAGGTTCAATATAGAGGGCAAACAGGAGAGGGAAAAGAGGGCATCCCTGCCCAGCTGGAATCTATTAGACAGACCCCTGTTTACCCTGACATATGCCTGAGGACCCGTATACAGAGATCGCATGGTGTCTATGAAGGACTCAGGGAAGCCCCTGTGTTCGGGCATCAAGAACAAAAAATCTCATGAGACCCTGTCAAAGGCCTTTTCGGCATCTAAACTTAACAGGCATGCTAGGGTGCAGGTACGTTGGATCTTGTCTATCATATCTAAGGCAGAGCGTACTCTGTCAGGTGCCTGTCGGCCCATAAGAAAGCTGGATTGATCTGACTGAATTAAATCTGGTAGAATAGGATTTAGTCTTGAGGCTATTATAGAGGTGAAGATCTTATAATCTTGGTTTAATAGGGATATGGGGCGATAAGATTCACACTTCGAGGGGTCTTTTCCCCTCTTTATGCAAGACTGTTCTAGTCGCGTATTGCCAAGAAGAGGGAGGGGGACCTCTCTCAGACCAAATATTTGAAAACACCCTGTGGAGTAGGGGGACTGTTTCAGAGGTCAAGATCTTGTAAAATTCAGCCCCTAACCCGTCAGGGCCAGGACATTTAGCTGGTTTAAGTTTTTTAATAGTAGAGGTTATCTCTTCCTGGGTAATAGGCCTGGTCAGCATTCGGGCAGTGTCCGGAGAAAGGGGAGGGAATGGAATAGAGCTCAAATAATTTCGTTTATCTTGTTGAGAAGTTTTTTCTTCCAAACTATATAGTTTTGAATAGTATTCCACGAACGATTCCGCTCTCTGGGGAGTTTGTCTAACCATTTGGCTAGTTCAGGGTGATGCTATTTTAGTTATTGTGGCTTTGGCTGCATAATGACGTAGTCAGCAGGCTAGGAGTTTAGTGCCTCGAGGCCCGCCCTCGTAGTATCTTTGTTTTAAATAAAACAAAGCTTTTTCTACCTCTATTTTTTGGATGTTATGTAATAACTCCCTACATTTTAGCAGTTCTTTGCCCCGGGACTCCTCCCACTTAATTTTTTGGGCATCTTCTAGCTCTTTAATCTGGGCGATTAATTTCTGTTGTCTTTGCCTCGATTCTCGTTTTTTATGGGATGCTATTGATATAAGTTAAGCTCTAAGGGAGGCTTTAATCGTATCCCATAGTATCTGTGGTGAAGTCTCTTGTCTGGTATTATCCTCAAGGGTTACTTTCAGGTAGTCTTTAAGTTCCTTTAAAACTCCTTTGTCTTGAAGGAGGGAGGTATTTAATTTCCAGTGTGTGGTACGTTTAGGCAGTCCCAGCTCCAACTCCAGGTAAACGGGGCTGTGGTCAGAGAGGATAGTTGTACCCACCCATATGGAGGGGAACCTACTCAGGTCACCCTTAAATGTAAAAAACATGTCAAGGCGGGAGAATACTTTAAACCTGGGGGAGAAGCAGGTGTATTCCCGTGATCGTGGGTATTTCTCTCCAAATATCAGTCAAGCCCAGCTGTGCTAACTGAATTTTAATAGAGCGGGCTTTAGCTGCATCCAATTTTGGAATCTGAGAGGTTGAGTCAAGGGCCCTATTTAGAACTATGTTCCAGTCTCTGCCCAATATTAGTATACCTCTAGCCTTCTCTACCACCAGCTGTAGGATGTTTGAAAACACTCTCAGTGAAGACCTGGGGGGATGTAAAAGTTGGCCAGGGTTATTTGTGTGTCCTGAATAGACCCAACCACAATAATATACCTAGCTTTGGGGTCCTCCAACACCTCCTGCTGTTGAAACTGTAGCTTTGCCGACAATAATATCGTTACCCCCCTCTTTCTGCCCACCGGGAGAAAAGAGTGGTATATCACCAGGAAAGATCTGGATTTAAGTTTTTGGGCTTCCTGAGGAGAGAGGTGAGTCTCCTGCAAGAACACGCCTCTACAATCCTGGGAAGCAATAAATTGCTGAATCCTCTTCCTCTTAATTGGGCTGGACGATCCGTTTACATTTAAGGACATAAACTTAGTAGAACAATTAACCATACTCCATCCAACTGAGGTTAACAATCTTTTTCTTGAACATAGACTCTCCAGGCATTAACAATTTAGAAATATAACACGTCTGCATAGCTTTACATTTAGTATTATAAACCATAACACAACTTAGAAAAACACTTTTTTCAACTACTATACTACAAAACAAATGCTCCCGCCTCTTCCATTTTCGAGCCAAGAACTGAATTAAATGTTGGGTAGCCTCGGCTGGGACTCCTCTCGACCTGGTTACCCAGAATTCGACGGTGAGGCTTCCAAGGGAAAGCTGACCGATGCTTGTCAGCAGAGGGGTGTCTGAGAAAACAGACCAGGACAGAGCACTCAGAAGTGCAATGAGTGTTCTCTGCAGGGCCCTGGAATATCCAGGAAGAAAGCCCCCCTTTTGTCAGTGTTGAACTGCATAAAGACAAAAAAAATATATACAGTGCCCAACAATTACCCGGTACCCACCCACTCAAGCATAAAGAAGAAAGAACCCTGAGGAGAGGGAGAACCCCCCCCAGGGTCCGGTAGTGGTCGGCCCTAATATTTATGATTAAGACATCCTGCTTTTAACATCCCCAGCCTATTTATTCTGCATAACCGTCTAGTTCCCCACCCCATTTCCTCCCCGAAAAGGAGGATCACCAAGGTATCGCCACAAAAAACAGTGGAGTCCATTTCGGGGAGAGCCCCCCCCACCTCATCCTGGGCCCTATTAAATATATGAGGCCTCCCAGGAGGAGGAGGAGGAGGTGAGACCTATTCAGAACCAGATGCACCACGCAACTGTGAATGCCACCTCCTAACCCTCCTGAAATTCAGACACCAGCTCCTCACCAAACTGGCCAGTGCCGGCCATCCGGGGACAGAAAATCCAGGGTTGGCGGGCAGTCCAGGCGACAAGATCCATCCGCTCCAGCCCCTGCCCTGGAGTAAAACCAACGGGTGGCAGAGCCATCGTCCCAGTCCCCCAATCCGCTAGGCCCCCCCTTTTTAATCCTTATATTCCTAAGGGATGGTCAGCCTTGTCTGTGGGGTGGGGTTCAAAATCGGGGGCTGGAACCAAGCTATGGGTTCGAGGGGGTCCCGAAACTCCTGAGCTCTCCATAATGACTAACTCCCGGAGGTGCAACTTGTCTGGGGATCAATTTCTGGGCTGTCAACATTTAAAAGTAGTTGAAGCTATAGCAATGCCCCTCAGGGTAGGTCCAAGTCTACCCTCCCTTGTCATCCTCTTCCCGAGAGATCTTCAACTAACAGAGGTTTGACTAATCTGACTGCTTTATACATTGCCCTGAACCTCCCCTTCTATCCCCCCAGCTCCCCCGCCATTGCAGACCGCCGCGGTCCAAACCATTTGAGGAGGGATAAAGAAGGGCAGGCCACCTCTACATCAATCCCCTTCAAGTAGTGGTGTAAGTGAAATGAGTCTGGACTACATAGCCCACCCTCCTCCCTTCAATTGCCTCTGGTAGTGCGAGTCAAGCAAGCAGAACACGTAAAAGAGGAGGTGAGGGGAAGAAACCACACCAAACCCTGTGTATTGTAAGGGAAGAGTTGACCCTCGTCGCTCCCTTCTGTGATCAAAGCTGATGCTCCGTATCTCCCTCCCTCCCCCCGAAGGCCACAATAATCAACAACTACCGTAACAAATAAATGGCGACTATGTAATAATGTTGTATTCCCTTAAATTAATTGAAACAACAGATTTAGCTCCACAAACCCCCCCACCGAACATCATCCATTAAGGCAAGAAGAGCAAAAACAGCCCTGATATGAGCATATACAAGCAGTTGTGGGGAGTGAGGAGACGAAGGAAAAAAAAAAAAAAAAAGGGCAGTAGGGCCAGTACCAATGTCACCAAGTACAGAGAAAACCATCGGGTGATTGAGTGGCCATATTACAATGACCAGGTAAAGTTACTCACTGCGACCTTCGAGTCAGTGGGGAGAGAGTGGGAAAAGAGAAGTCAGGCTGCAGATGAGATCATTGGGAGGATGCCGTAAATTCAGCTGGGCCCATCAGACCCGTGTTGTTGGGCAGGGAACGATTCCATGTGAGAGAGACGATCAAGGAGTACACCTCGCCTTGGGGTTGCCTCATGTGTCCGATGATCGTGTAGGGCCTGGTTCTCCTGCCTCATTTGTCAACATCGCCAACTTCAGGTGGGGAGCATTCTTGTTAATCAGGACAGGGTCGCCGAGTCTCCGCAGCACCGCGCCGATGTCAGCTCAGAGGGAGGTTTGTGGTTGTCGCACCGAGGAGTCCGTCTTTGCGATTCCCTTCTGGGCCACAGACCAAGCCGATGCAAGGAGGTCTCTCTCAAGCTTTTCTTTTGTTAAGGTGGGGGTGGTAATCCCAAACTCTTCCAGGTATGGAGCAGCCGAAAGGAGATCTTTAAATATTTTTGTGCCTTGCTCTGTTGAAATTTTGAGTCTTGCTGGGTGAAGGATTTGAGTCTTAATATTTTTGGCTCTCAGTTGCTTCACTATCGGCCAAATCACCTTCCGAGCCTCTTGTACTTCAGAGGTATGGTCATTATCAAGAGCAATTTTATGGCCCTCAAATTCCAGCGGGCTCTGTTGCCAGGCTTTCAGCAGCACCTAATTCCTTGATGTTATACGTGGTGAAGTGGACTACGAGGGATCTGGGCCTGGCTTCAGGATTACTTGGTCTCGGTGCCAAAGAACAGTGGGGGCGATCAAGACTCAAATCCAGGTCCTCTGGGAGATCGATAACCTTTCTAAGGAGCCTTTGGGTAAATTCAATAGTATTCGCAGCATCTCCCTCGAGTACACCAAGAATTCTGATGTTCTGCCTTCAGCTTCTGCCCTCCAAATCATTCAGCTTGTGCGTTTGCTCTCGATCCCCGCTCCAGCAGGTACAGCAGAAGTCTATCTTGCCTGTCAGATTGCTCAGACACCGCAGTGAGGCACAACTCCATCCGGTCCATTTTGTGCTCAATTCTGCCGAGATCAACCCGAAGATCAGACAGAGTCCGATCTATTTTAGTAACAGTGCGGGCTGTTTGCTTAATGGTTTCTATTAGATCGTCGTCCCAAAGGCCACCGTGCTGTTCGGCCTGCTGCGCTTCCCCGGAGGTCTCTGTTTCGTCGGGGTTATCAGCCTCTTCCTCCTGCAGCAGAACCTTAAGCTTTTGAGCAGGGGTTAGGTGCAGCTTCCCTGCTTTATTTCTCCTCTGTTTGGCTGGGGATGCCATCATCTTATGGGCGATTAAACACAATTACAGTCGGTGGGCAGCGGAGCGGGTCAATCAAGCGCCGCCATGTTGGATCCTGACGTCACCAGAAGTCTGGGGCTGTCTTTATTGACCTCACAAAGGCTTTGACCTTGTTGATCACACTTTGCTTCTCTCCTCGCTTCCACACCTGCATTTCCCCTCCTCTGTCATTGACTGGTAAGAAAGCTACAGTACCTGACAAATAGAACTCAAGTGGTGAAATTTAATTCTTCTCTATCGAACAGTACCACCACTAACATTGGTGTACCTCAGGGCTCCATCCTAGGGCCCCTCCTATTCTCTCTTTATATAAATAACATTGGAACTGCTCTAAAATCCTGCTCTGCTATTCGATATGCTGATGATCTTGTCATCTATACAGGTTCTACTAATACAGACACTATCAACACAACCCTTCTCCGACTTTAACGATATCCAAAACTGGCTATACAACCACAAACTGGCTGTCAACACTAGCAAAACTAAAGCCATGTTACTTGGATCGGCCCCAAAGCTCCGGGCTTGCACAACAGCACTGACAGTGCAGGACTTAGAAGGTCAATTACTGGAATGTGTGACCTCTTACAAGTACCTGGGCATCCTGCTAGATCAATCTCTTGATCTTAATCTTCATGCACAGTCTGTTTGCAGAGTTGTCAACTCCAAACTGGGTGTTGCATATAAGACTAGCTATATGCTCATGCCATCGACTAAAATGGCCATTACGAGAGGGATTCTGCTCCCCACCCTAACCTATGAGGCTCCCTTATTTGGGGCTGCTCATAAAACTGACCTACTCAAATGGGATATTACGTATAACAACATATGTCGCTATGCCTCTTCTGCTCCTCGGCTTAAACACCACTGTCAGCTTTATAATGATCTTAGTTGGCTCTCTCCGTTAGCTAGTAGGAAATACTGCCTTGGCTCGGTTATTGATTCGATAATTCGAAATCAAACCCCTAGGTGTCTTGCAGCTATTCTTGTTCCTCAGGACACACTCCATGGTCTACGATCAGCTGATAAATCCTTTCTGAATTTGCTGAGGTGCTGCACTAGAAAGGAACTGTTGCATTTGAGCATGTGGCTCCACAGCTGTGGAATTCCCTTCCCCTCGACATTAGACTTTCTAGCTCCCACACAAGCTTTAAGAGAAAACTGCACTCGAATCTGCTGATTGCTGATACCTGTTACTGCTTTCACCCTACCTAATGACTGATGTCTCTGGCCATACAATAGTACTTCCTCACCTCTATATAACCCTCTTACTGCCTCAGCCTGTCCCGGCTCCCTTTCCCTGCCCACATACAATCTTGCACTGCAAGCATCCCCCTTACACTTACGTACACTCATATAATCTAATTTCATGGCTTGCTCCCCTCTTCCTCACGTACTGGCCTTTTCCTTAATGACACCCCCTGCTCTCAATGGTTATTTCTTCCTTTTGTATTACCTGTTTTTGTTTTTGTGTACCTTGTTCTGTTCATATGATATGTCACCTGATAATTTACTGTCCAAGGTCCTCTCTATTCATTGCATAGGTAGGCACCTATGAACTTATGAATGGTCTACTCTGTATGTCTCTGATACATTGCATCCACTTTAACTCACTGTATGTAAAGTGCTTTACTTTGTATGTTCTGATATATTGTATCCTCTTTACCTCATTGTATGTAAAGCACTTATAATTTGTTATCCTGTTAAGTTTCTGCATGTCTGTACTCTCCCAGGTCGTGCCTGAAAATAGTCATTTTATGGCTAGTGCACTTACCCGGTTAACAAAAGCTAAATAAATAAATAAATACATAGATGGCCTTGGTCAGATGCAATGTGGATGTAATTGGTGATGTG
The DNA here is from genome assembly GCA_016271365.2 of Neoceratodus forsteri. Taxonomy (NCBI): domain Eukaryota; kingdom Metazoa; phylum Chordata; order Ceratodontiformes; family Ceratodontidae; genus Neoceratodus; species Neoceratodus forsteri. The sequence goes on from CM057459.1 coordinate 984,578,794, forward strand.
CAACAGTGAGGAGATTGTGGAGTGTTGTTTTCTGAATTCTAACTGGTGGAGGAAAAGGGGTTTGGTAGTTGTGAGGTACTCTAAGCCTGGTTTCAACAAGAGATTCTTGTACTTTGAAAAGGACTGGGAGAAGGGAGATTGGCCTGTAATTACCAGTTATAGAGAAGGGGGACAATCCATTGTTGTGGTCACCCTCGATTCAAAATATAAGGTTAAAATGAAACAGGCCCAGTGATTTAGTCATCCACATTCAGATTAACTTTCTACTTGGTGTGTGGTGGTTTGTGGAAGCCCTCTCTATGCCTGGTCTCTCCACTTGCCCTATTTTGTATGTTGCACTGCACTCTGAACAGACTTTGACCAATTCCAAATAGGGAGCATACCTCTCAACCTCTTGTCTCCTGAATCAGGGACAAGGTTTAAAAAAATCAGGGACAAAGACCCCAAATCAGGGACACACCTTAAGAACTATACTATTAATTCGGAATGCTGATAGAATAAGATTTTCTGAAGAAGAACAAGTCTGACTCTTTGATGTATGACATTATTTTGTAATTTTAATCCTCACTCTTCTGTCACAAACACACAAATTTTATGAGAGACAGAGGAAAATTTTGAGGCAAAATCAGGGACATCCCTGAAAAATTAGGGACAGTTGAGAGGTATGCCCAGGAGCAGCCGTGGCTTCCCCTCAACTATTTATTTTTACAATATTTAAATAAATGCTGGCGGGGATGCTCCCATCGGTGGCCTGGCCCCTACTCCTCCTTTTTACAGTGGGTTAGGGAGGGAGATTTGATCAGGGAATGATGGCCTACTTCCAGAACTGGCTACAGATAGAAGAGAAGGCGATCCACGTTCTCCATGTGGCAGAGAGCAGCACATTGGGGGTTGTTACCCATAGGTGAGAATGTACGGGTGCACACACAGACACAGTGGCCCTCACCTCTGTACCCTGTAATTAGCTGTTCGTTATTGTTCTTCTTGTTAATGTTTACTATAAAGTTCATTAGGTCTTTCACATAATGTATATCTGCAACAGGATCGACACTTCAGGGTGGGGGACCTAAACATGCTTGAGAAGTAGTCAAAATTGTGGCAGCTGAGCTTCAATGCAAAGTGCAAAATCATGCATTTGGGACACAGAAATCCAAGGGAGGAGTACAAGATTGGGGGGGGGAAGTACTGACAGCCACCAATCAAGAAAGGGACTTGGAGGTAATCATGTCAGATGACCTAAAGGAATCCAAACAATGTGCGAAGGCTGTAGGGCGAGCCAGTGGGATGCTAGAGTACATAGGGAGAGGTATCACCAGCAGAATAAAGGAGGTGGTTATGCCACTAGTGAGACCTCATCTGGAGTACTAAGTCCAGTTCTGAAGGCCACATCCCCAGAAGGACATAGACAAAACAGCGACAGTTCAGAGAAGGGCAGCAAAAATGGTTCAAGGACCGCACCAAAAGTCATATGAGGAAAGACTAGAAGACCTCAATATGTGTTCCCCGGAGGACAGAAGAGAGAGGGGGAATACAACAGAGACATTCAAGTACCTCAGGGGTAAAAACATGGTACAGGAGGGTAGCATCTTTCAGAAAAGCAGAAAAAAAGGTGTACAGGAACAAGGGGGCATGATATGAGGCTGGGGGGGTAGGCTCAGGAGCAACGTGAGGAAGTATTTTTTCACAGAAAGAGTAGTGGATGCTTGGAACAGCCTCCCTGCAGAGGTGGTAGGGGCAAAAATGGTAGGGAAATTCAAGAATGCATGGGACAGACATAAGAGTACTCCCACACTAGGGAAGAGACAGTAAACCGCAGATCAACTAGGGTCTGCGGTATTGCATTAGGTAGGGAAAAGGGGCAAACTAGATGGGCCACACAGTCCTTATCTGCCGTCTCCTTCTATGTTTCTATGTATTACCGGACGGACGGAAGCTTTTACTAAGATGAAGGTTTTTATATCCTTTTGGCCATATCAGATATAACAGTACATAGTAAATTAAACATTATTACTTATAATGTGAAAGGACTCTCTAGCCCAGTCAAAAGAGCAGGGTCTTACAAGAATTATGGAGGCAGAAGGCCTCTGCAGTGCTTTTACAAAAGATGCACTTCACTCGGTAGGAACACCAGAAGTTGGTAGAGGCCAGGGTGGGTAAGTGCTACGCCTCTTCTCTTTAAACATCAGCCTCACCAGAGAGGGGTTGTGATCCTGATCTGGACAGGACTACCCATAAACACTGAGAGTAGTGGAGAATGAGGAAGGCAGGTACATCTACACAGAAGGCTCCTATTGGGCTACACCTTTCACTCTGCTGAATATACCTGTATATGTCCCCTGCTCAGATCAGGAGAAGGTGGCATTTTACAAAAACGCCTTGCCGAGATTCCTTCTAGATGCTGGGGCATTATTTATTCTAGGGGTGATCGTGACATAAGCATTAATAATGTACTAGACAGGAAAGTGAAAGGGGACAGTGTGCCTGACCAGGATAGCAGCCTGTTGCTCTGAAAAAACTCCTTAAGGAACTAGGTCTGGAGGATGTGTGGAAATATTGGCATCCCCAGGATCGTGACTTCACCTTTTTTTCCACCCCACAAGGATCTTATTCATATGAACATATGAAATTACCGGCAGAAAAAGGCCCACAGGTTTATCAAGTCTGCCCAATTGTGCAGCTCTTAGTTTCATATTACTACAGCTGTCCCAGCCCCACCCAAACCCCTCCCTTCCTCCCCTTTCCTGGTCTCCCCCCCTTCCCCGTTGTGTCCTTGTTTGTACTAATTCTGCCCTTGACTCTATCCCAACCCCTACATTCCCGCTAGCCGCTCGCCACGTTGCCAATGGCGAAGCCACAAGCCCTGTGGCTAAATATTTATATCCCTGCCGCGCCACGGAGGCAAAAGGAGCCAGCCTGCAACCTGCTTTCGCCACTCTCTTGCCACGGACATAGGAACTACCGAAAGAGTGGCCGAAAAACTACAAAGTGCAGCAGTACCCTGTCGGTGACCTTCGGGAGCGCAGTAATGCTGTAATGCGCATGCTCGGGTCACTGGCAACCATCTGACCGCATTAGGAGCGAAAAGAAAACCACATGATTTAATTGTTGGCGCGGAGGAGACTGTGTCTGATTGGGGAGATTAGGTAGACACGTCTCCCCCGGCCAATCAGTGCAGTTTCTGTGTGCTGGGGACGGGCTCTCGCTGTGAAGCAAGTCACTCGGGCGGCGGTGGTGAAAGGGAGCGGGTGCTTTTCTGTAGCCTCCTCGGCGATCGCTGATTCTTGCTAAAATATTTATTTTGCTGGCATATTTAGGTTGTGGGTAGGTAGGAAGGGTGCCAGAGAAGGTGAGGAGAGAAGAAATAAATGGGGGAGCGGGAAAAGACCATGCGAGCAGACTTGAAAGTTCGAGTGCAAGCTGCAGTGTGACGCATATTAAAAAAAAAAAATGGAGACAGGGAAAATTGCATTTTTTGAGCTTTGTTTGCTCAGTACTACAGATAAAAAGCTGACAAGTTAGTGCAGTTTGATGGGGGAAATAGCAGGAGACAAAAAAAAAAAAAGCATTTGGAAGTACAAACCGAATGTGAGGAGTTTAAATGAGCAGGGGAACTAAAGGCACAGTGCTTTACAGTCCAGAGATGGAAAAAAGCAGGCAGGAAAACAGAATGTAGACAAGGGCAGACAGGAGATTAAAAATAAATTATTGGATTGAACCAGTGTTGAATTGTTTGTGCAATACTGCAATACTGAAAAAGATATTAAAACAAAATAGAAAGGCTTATGGGGTATTAAGGCACAGACAGTACCTACTATATGGAACTACTGAAGTATTGATGGGGGACAATAAGTGTGTATGCAGATACACTTAAAGATTAAGAAAAAGCACATCTGTAGAAAGAAAAGTGATCAAGAAACATACAAGCTGAGAGGGGGATACACAAATAAACTTGCCAAGGCAAAATAATTATTTTAAACTGTTCTCTGACTGTAATTTGTGTGACATACTGCTGCAGTACAGTGTGTGTATGTGTGTGTTCAGAAAACAATCAAACACACTGGCAGCATGCTGTGTAATCTTTTTGAGAAATGAAACTGTAAGTGCTGAAGCATATCTGGTCCTGTAACCCCCCCCCCCCCCAATTACTGTTGGCCACATGTGTGTGTGTGTGTGTGTGTGTGTGTGTGAAGAAATAAAACTCTGACCAACTGCTTCATTAAAGAACTTTATTAGTCACACAATTCAAAAAGACATCCGAGTCGGTCATATAGTCTAGTGCAAATATCCAGTCGGTGTCACATATATTCTTGTGCAAATATCCAGTCTCATATTCTTGTACAGATAATATCTGGTCGGTGTCACATATATTCTTGTGCAAATACCCAGTCGGTGTCACATATTCTTGTGCAAACCAGTCTGTGTCACATATATTTGCGGAAACATCCAGTCTGTGTCATATATATTCTTGTGCACTGTCCAGTCGGTGTCCCATATAAATTCCCGTACAAATATCCAGTCTGTGTCACATATATTCCCACATATCCAGTCAGTGTCACATACTGTCATATTCTAGTCTGTGTCACATATATTCTTGTACCATCTACCTAAATAAAAATGTCAGAACAAGCTGCAAATCCTGAAACTGCTAAACAGAGCAGCCGGGTGGCCACAGTAAAACAAAGCAAGATAACAGATATTTTCAAAAGGCCCAGATCAGCAAGTCCTGTCCCTGAAACTGAGCCAGAATCATGTGGCAGCGTCTCTGTAGCAATGGAGAACAGCTATTCAAAAACTGCAAGCAAGAAAAACCAGAATTTTATATGACAGAGACAGTCATAGGGAAATTAAGGATTCCTGGTTTAAAACCTACCCATGGCTCATTCATGACAAAGAAGCTGCAGTATTCTACTGCAGAATTTGCAAAGAAACTGGCCGAAGAAATATTTTCACAGAAGGGAAACCAACCAATAAGCCAAAGGCTGACGATTTAAATAAGCATCAGATGTCCAAAGATCACAAGTGAGTCTTATTACAGATGCCCCATCAGTTTGCAATTCTTCTTGTCTTCTGAATCTGTTGTTAATTGTCATGGTAAATATGTGTTTCTCAATTTAATAAGGCTTGCAGTCGAGGCAGAAACTGGGAAAAAGGGAATGACAAAGGCTGTGAGCACAGCTTATTCATCAGTGAAAAGTGCCATCATAGCAGATGCGAAGCATTTATTACATGGGCAAAACTCTGACTGCAAATCATAACATACAGAAACTTTTGGAACTGCAGGTTCACAATGTATTTTTACTCGCCAATATCTTGAACATCAATTAAAGTCTCGCTTCATGTATATTACATGGGGAGGCACTGCCTCAGAGTTGCAGATCATATGTCACGAAACTGCAGGCCCAACATAAATAATAGCACTTACTGTATTGTCGTTTCTGAATTTGAATAAAAAAACATTAGCAGTGCCGCAGCAGAAACGCCCTACAAGTCACATTGGGGGGGGGGGGCGGCATGGCTCCAAATAACTGACAGACTATTCCTTTTTCTCTTTTTCTGCACAGGAATCCACTCTGCTAGCACCTATAAAGCAATCAGTCCTCCAAGGCAGGCATCTACACATTCTGAGTCCATCAATGACTTTTACAAAGCAATTTCTAAGGCAGTGCAGGATGCTTTTTTAAAGGAATTGGAGGATTCTCCATCTCAAATGTTTTCCTTACAAATTGATGAGGGAACAGATGTAGCCAACAAGAGTACACTGATGGTATACATCAGATTCATTGACTGCAAGGGCTATGTTCAGTCTAAATTATTAGTAGAGTGACTGAGCTTGCAGAATGCAATTCAGAAGCAGTATACAACGCTGTAAAGTACATGATCTCTGATAAAAATTTAGGAGATAAAGAGCTGATAGGACTTGCAACAGATGGGGCCTCTGTAATGACAGGATGCAAAAAAGCCAAAATAGATCACCCATATTTAGTTGCCACTCAATGTCTCACACATAGACTCGCCTTAGCATCAGAGAAAGCAGCCAACCAACACCAGTATCTGGTCAGTTATATGTCTACAGTGAATCAGCTTGGTAAACTGATAAAGTACTCGCCCAAATTTTGTCGAATACTCGATCAGAGCAAAGACATACACGAGGAACATGCTGTGAAACTAAAACAGATTGTTTTTCACTGGATGGCTTTCATTTTCTGATTCTGTAAAGGCACTACAAGCATGCATAGCCTCACTTATGTCTGCTTTGTCACAAATGGCAGAGGATAACTATCAGCGAAACCTTGCTATGGGGTGCCTTAAAAAAATGGGGACTTTCAAATTTGTTGCCACTACTTTCTTTCTGGCTGATGCAGTAGGTCTTCTTGCAATTCTCTCAAAACTTTTCCAAAAACGGTCTGTCATCTTCTCGGAGGCAAGGAACAGCAGCTTGTTAGCACCACTGATGCACTTCGTGTACTGCCTGAAAATCAGGCCCACACTAAAAGTTTTTTGTCAGAGATGCCAAGTGAACCATCAGAAGAGGGAAAATCTATATTTAGAACACATACACTGCTAGATACATGGCAGCAAAGAGAAGAGTTCAAGAATTTGCAAACATCTTATATACAGTCAACAGTTGAACAACTTGAAAGTTACTTTCCAGAAGGCACATTGTTGGACAACTGGTCGGTATTAGACCCACGCAGTGCACCTGATCACATTGAGAGCTATGGAGAACAGGAGATTGAGAATCTTATTGCTCACTATGGTGCCATTAAAAAAGGACTCTGTACTAACATCCTGCCAGTTAACCAAGATGAAACCAAACTGGAATGGTCATTATTACGTAGATTATTCTCGGCACACAAAGAGTCCACTATTGAAGAATTCAATGTCAAAGTGGTAGTCCCAAACAAGGAATCTTGGCCAAACATGTCCAAACTATATTCAGTATGTCTGGCAACCCCATCAACTTCAGTGGAGTGTGAACGTGGGTTTAGTGCATATAACAACATTAAGACTGCCGAAAGGAATCGCCTTAAAGTCTGGAATGCGAACTATCTAATGACTCTTCTGGTTGAGGCTCCTGATGACATGGGAAAGTTTGATTTTGAAACTGCACTTGACATCTGGGCGTCGGAAAAGGACAGGCATGGGTTCCTTCAAACTGTCAAGACAAATGAAGATGCACCTCCAAGTTCTTCTCGAGAAAACCTGCAGCAGCTACACTACTGCATAGACCTAGCAGAAGAAAAATAAACCGCTGGCTGTGCTTCTTCTTATATTTATTTTGTTGTACTGTAATTTGTACCTACTGCTACAGCAAAATGTGTTAATTGTTGCCATGTTCTCCATTTGACTCTTGTGTAGTCTTCACAAAGCTCAGACACACAGAAAAAAAAAATGACTCCTGTTGCCTTGTTGGCAGCAATTCTCATTTAATGCCATGACAGTTTGCTAGCTTCTAATAGTTTCAAACAAAACATTTTTCACATCTAGTTTAAATAACAATAGTTACCGGCTGCATTAAAATTGAAATTTACTGCCTTGCTTACGAACCAGGCCCGACACTGATCTGGGCTGAGAGTGGAGCAGTGTGCTAACTGTTACTCACTGTTTTTTTTCTGCTTGTTAAATGTCGGAGATGGATGCCTGGCTTGCCTTTATTCACACTTTTTATGGGGCATGGCACAGATTCCTCAAGTTTTCACACAATGTTATTTTAAACTGGGTTGCTTGTTATGTACAGGCTTTAGTGAGCCTGACCCGACATTTTATTGCAGTAATGGGCTGGGGAGGGCAGAGATTCAAAATTTCTTCTAGGACACGACTGCCAGGTGCTCAGTCATTTTCACGAAATAATTGACATCTGACTGGTGTCACATATTTAATATGCCATCAAACTGTTTAAGAGCACCCACTGTAGTGTTATTGTTTATTTTTTCCTGCCTGAATCTGCCTGGCCTTTAGCATTATTTGTCTCCTGCTTGCCTAATAAAGCAATGTGCGCAGTTTATAATAATTGCTGCATTTTTGGGGGGGTCAAAACTGGGCTGACCAAATCTTAAGCTTTGGTATGTATGTTATTGCTGTACACATACTTGCACATTTACTTAATACAAAATAATTTCAAACAATTTGGCTCAAACTGTGAATATATTGTGCCTACCACTACAGAAGTAAATCTTGTCCATAATGGTATTTAAAAACAATGTTAATACAACTCCGTATACATTTTAGCATTACTCACCGTGTGTGGCTAAAGACCTCTTGTGGTGGCTAAAAAATATTGGATCTGTTTAGCCACAGTGGCTAATAATTTTGAAAACCTAGAGGAAACGTAGCAACCCCGCTTAAAGCTATCCACTGCCCTCAGTTCAATTGATTCCTCCGGCAGTTCGTTCCATCTCGCCACCACTCCATCTGTAAAGTAGTGCCTCGTCATCTCCCTCCTGAACCTTCCCCCTTCCAACTTCAGAGTGTGTCCCCTAGTGACCCTCCCCCCCCCCTTTAAGTGGAACAATCCTCCCTCTCTGATTTTGTTTATGCCTTTCAAGTACTTAAAGGTCTCTATCACGTCCCCTCTTTCCCCTTCTCTCTTCCAGTGAATACATGTTGAGCTCCTTCAATCTTCCCTCATACAGCAACTCCCCCAGTCCCATGATCATTTTTGTAGTCCTGCGCTGTACCCCCTCCCGTAACAGAAACATAGAATTTGACGGCAGATAAGGACCGCTTGGCCCACCCAGTCTGCCCATTTCCCTACCTAATGGATAAGCTGCAGATCCTAATTAACCAGCAGCCTACGTCTTTCTACCCCCAACACCCCTAGAATTGCCTTATGAATGCCCCATGCATGCTTGAATTCAACCACTGTTTTTGACTCCACAACCTCCTCCGGAAGGCCATTCCATGCATCCACAATCCTCTCTGTGAAAAAATACTTCCTTACATTACCTCTAAGCCGTCCCCCCTCCATCTTCAAATTGTGCCCCCTTGTTCTTGCACACCTTTTTTTGAAAGATGCTACCCTCTTGGACTTTGTTGATTCCCTTGAGGTACTTGAAAGGTTCTATCATGTCCTCCTCTCCCTCCTTTCCTTGAGGCTATACATATTAAGCTCCTTTAGTCTCTCTTCATATGTCTTCTGGTGCAGACCCAGCACCATTTTAGTTGTCCTCCTCTGGACAGCTTCCATCCGGTCTATGTCCTTGCGGAGATTGGGTCTCCAGAACTGCCCGCAGTATGCCAGATGGGGTCTCACCAGCTGTCTGTACATAGGGATAACAACTTCCTGTTTTCTACTGTCAACTTCCTGTAATCTCCCATCCTTTCTGAGGTATGGGCACCAATACTGTACACAGTACTCCAAGTGTGGTCTCATCAGTGATCTGTACAATGCAGGGTTTTAAATAATTGATTAGCAGTGTTTTTCTTGGGACAATGCTAACTGTACAGAAAGCACTTATATAGGTTTTCTAGAAGTGTCATGTTTGTTAAATACAGTGAGGCAAGTGCAATGCATTTTTACAATGTTTTAGCACTTTCATGAGCAAAACACTAATCAATTTTTGGAGTTAAATAAAACCCTGCAATGGCAGGATGACCTCCCCCTTTCTAGAGGTGATCCCTCTGGCGATGCACCCCAGCATCCTATTTGCCTTTGCTGCTGCCCTCCTACACTGTGCTGATACCTTCCTATCCTCTGTGACTACTACCCCAAGGTCCCTTTCCGCCTCTGAAGCTGTTACCTGCACTCCCCCCAGCCAGTAGCTGGTCCTGGGATTTCTTGCTCCGAGGTGCATGACCTTGCACTTCTTAGCATTAAACCCAACTGCCACTCCCTAGACCAGTGTTCGAGTTTAGCTAGATCCTCCCTGAGTGCCTGTCTCCCTTCCTCATTGTCCACTTTTGCACAGATCTTAGTGTCATTTGCGAAAAGGCTGATCTTACTCTTGACCCCCTCTGCAATGTCTCCAATGAAGACACTGAACAAAACAGGGCCCAGCACTGAACCCTGCGGTATCCCACTTGTTACTCGCCTTGGCTTTGATGTCTCCTCCCTTACAACTATCCTCTGTTGTCTGTCCTTCAACCAGCTCTCAACCCACCCCACCAGTTTCTCCCCCACCTCCATGTCCCTCAGGTTGCTCATTAACCTCCCATGGGGCACTAAGTTGAAAGCCTTGCTGAAGTCCAGATACAGGACATCCACAGCATGGCCTTCGTCAACCACCCTAGTGACCCAAAGAAGTCGATCAGGTTAGTTTGGCACCATCTTCCTGAGACAAATCCATGCTGTCTCTCATCCTGTGGACCATTACTATCCAGAAAGGTTATCAACCTCTCCTTCAGAATGGTCTCCATCAACTTCCCCACTATGGAAGTCAAGCTTACTGGTCTGTAGTTCCCTGGTTGGTCCTTGGGTCCACTCTTGTGAAGGGGCACCACGTGAGCCATCCTCCAGTCCCTGGGTACATTCCCCGTCTCCAAGAAGGTGTTGAGATCCGTCAGAGGGCCTGCCAACATGCTGGCCCATCGGCATAGCAGCTGGATTTCCGCTTGTGATGCCGGCGACCCGGGTTCGGGAGCAGACCTGGGTCGCTGGAGGGCCGGCTGAGGGGAGAAGGATGGAGCATCCCGAGGACTGCTCTCCTTCTCTGGGGGGAGGGTGGGGAGAGTGTCCCACACTCGACGGACACCTGGTGGAGGCCGAGGGTTGTGCAGCGACAGATACCTAGCACGTCCAGGGGGTGGGGCGGACACAGGACATCACTGTACATTCCCACCCCCTAGAAAACCAGGAAAAAGAGCAGCTGCCCTCGATGAAGCCTGCCATGGCTTCAATTAGCCCCCCAGGCCGACCCTCCCCGACCTATCCTGCTGACTGTGGCACTAGGGGCGGCACGCAACCCCGCCCTGGGGGTAATCCAGGGGGTATCGGAAGGGTCACGGCCGTTGTGGGAGATGGAAGCCTGTGGTCCGTGACCAGGTAGAGAGTACCGGGCGACTGATGGCAGGGCAGCATAAAGAAAGAATAAAACAAAAAGAGGGCCTGCCAACACCTCTGCCAGTTCCTTCAGGACCCTTGGGTGTACACTGTCTGGCCCTGGTGCCTTGTCCACCCACAAGGCTTTTAAGGCCCTTCAGAACTCTATCCTCTTGGATGACCCCATCAGTTATCTCTGCCCCCCTTCACCCATGCCCCTTTCCCCGCGGTATTGGGCCATCCTTTTTTTTGAGAACACCAAGCAGAAGTACTCACTGAGTGCCTCTGCCTGTTCTTCCCCTTGTTTCGCCCGTCCCTCTTGATTCTAACAATGTCATCTCTACTACTCCTCTTCTCTTTTATATATTTAAAGAGCCCCTTTTCCCCCTCTCTGAAATCCGAGCCAACTTCAGCTCCTTTGCTACCTTGGCTGCCCTGACTGACCTGGTCACCTCCCTAGATACCTTTGTGAACACCTCTCTATCCTCCTCACGCCCCAATATTTTGAACTTAATGAAGGCCAATCTTTTTTCCCTCACCTTCCACTCCACTTCCTTGCGGAGCAAGCTAGATTTTTTGAACTGGACTGCTTACTCCAAGATTTGGCACATGTGTTCATGGCCTCATTCAACCCCTTGCTAATGACTGCCCACTTCTGTTCAGCATACATCACCGGGTTCATTTTAGCTAAATACCCCTCTAGGATACTGCCCATTCTGTCAAAATCTGCCTTCCTGAAGTCCACGCTCTTGTCCTGGTCTTAGCCGACTCCCTCCCTGTGCTGAGGAGAAACCACACTAAGTGGTGGTCGCTTCCTGCTAGAGGGTCTTGTACTACCACATACTGGACTTGATCACCATTTGTTAGCACCAAATCCAGTAAGTTCCCCTCTCTAGTAGGTTCCATCACCCCTTGCACTAGGTAGCTGCCTTAGATAGCCTCCAGCAGCACCTGTATTCAAGGCTGGCTATGCTGTTTCTCCCTCATGAGTGGCTATATGCAATACAGGAAATTGTAATTTCCAGCATTACACTCTCAAATCATGCCCAAGCCCTACTAGGACTCAGTATTGGGCACAATTGTAAAACCCCATCATGGAGGATGAATAATTCCCTTCTTAACATCCCTTAATTTACCTTCAACATCAAGACCCAAATTAAAGAATACCTGCTCCAGAATATGGAGGGGGATACATCTGAGGGGGCTAGGTGTGATGGATTTAAACTGTCACTGATGGGGGATATCACAAAGTATGCCTCCAGAAAGAAAAAGGAAGATGTTTATTCATTCAGTTTTTGTTTACCGGGTAAGTACACTAGAAAAGAGTATTGCCCATATTCTGGCACGACCCAGGAGAATACAAAACAGGAGAAACAAAGTACAAACAAAAGTGACATTGTTCGTGGCACAGCATGAAGTGAGAACAAAACACAGCAATGTTTAGAGACAAAGAGCAAGCTAATTCTACACAGCCAAGAAAAACAGATAAAATACATTACTTCTACTAGATGTAGCCAAATGGCTTTATTTATAATAAGAATTATTCGATGTAGAGACCATGCACAAGATAAATCTAGACAATTCTTTATTCCCCAAAATACAGGGATATAAACAATAACTGAAGGTTTATTTACAGCAAAAAATTGAAGGGCCACGCCGGTTTGACCTACAACAGTTTTATGAAGGAGGAACAGAGCTAGGAAGCTGTTGGCATGGCAGATTAGAAAACAACAAGCAAACCGGGCAATTCTAAAAATTCAGGAAAGGGGAGGGCAAAGAAAACAGTTAGCTACCCAGGGAAAATGGCAGCAGCCTTTGCTATTACACAACATTATACAGCAGGGAGAGGTATATTGCCCAAATCCAGGCTTATCTGACCAAGATTACTTTGCCTAAATTGTCACAACAGGCCCTGGAGAGCCTGGAGGCTCCAATTAGGGTGGCTAAGATAGAGGAGGGTGATCAGAAATTTCAAAAATGGGGATGGATGACTATATGGGGAAATTTTACAAAGCACTGCGGGAGATGTGGATACTCATAGGGTGGGATATTCAAAGGGGTTGCGCCATGCGCAACCCACTGATGCATCCCAGCGCAATATTCAAAGGGGTTGGTTGCTCCACGCAATCCCCGATGCGCCAGGGCACACCAGTAATGTATGCGCACAAGTGCGGGGGGCGTGCCCATGCATATGCGACACATCACGATATTCAACCCGGGATGTGAGGCACATATGCAGACACAAACCCGACTTGCGCCACACAGAGGGGCACAAAGATGTGCCCATCAAAAACAGGAACATGTCAGGGAACACCTACAGGCGGGCTGCCGTATTGCTGAGCGCAACACGGCAGCCGCCTGCTGTGGGTGGCCACCGACCTCCCGGGACACAGTCCGGGCGTTGTGCCCCCTTCTGTCCAATCGCGGGCATATAAATATAATATCCCTGGTGGTCCAGTGGACCTGCTCCCCTGCCTCATCGCAGGCATAAGAAAATAATATCCCTGGTGGTCCAGTGGAACCTATCCCTTGCCTGTTCGCGGGCAGATTAATATATCATCCCTGGTGGTCCAGTGGACCCTATCCCTTGCCCGATTGTGGGCAGAGTAATATATTATCCCTGGTGGTCCAGCGGTACCCCCCTCCCCACTAAGCCCCGCCACCCTGCAACTCTCCCCTGGTCAGCGGCAGGTGGCAGCTCCCTGCCTGCAAGCTGCCCGGCCGCCTGCCGACTGATGGCGTACAGTATGGCTATACTCCTATTGGTCTTCTGCGTGTGACAATGGGCATGCAGTCCGTACTGTACTACACAGTCCCAAAATGTGAATGGTTCATTCACATTTCGGGACTGTGTAGTACAGTACGGTCTGCACGCCCATTGGCCCAGGCAGTGGACCAACAGGAGTATAGCCGTACTGTACACTGTCAGTTGGCGGGCGGCTTGTGGGCAGGGAGCTGCCGCCTGCCGCTGACCGGGGAGGGGTTGCAGGGTGGCGGGGCTCTGTGGGCAGGAGGGTACTGCTGGACCACCAGGGATAATTGTTCATATGCCGACGATTGGGCAGGGGATCTGGTCCACTGGACCACCAGGGATGTTTATTTATTATGCCCGCGATCGGGCAGGGGATCGGGTCCACTGGACCACCAGGGATATTTTAAACATATGCCCATGATCGGGTGATGGGGTGCATTGCCCGCCAAGGGGCAGGTAGCATTGGTCCCCGATAGCTGTAGCCTGGCAGGGTGCAAGCCACCGGGGATCGGTGCACTGCATGCAAATAGGGCCATAATGACATGCAAATTGCCCCATTTGCACCTTGCATACATAATAGCCTCATGTGCATGCTCACGGCTGAATATCGCTCTTGCTGCGCCTAGAGCAACCACAACAGACCCCTGCTCCCACTTGCGCTGGCACAGTGCCACTGCACCATGCGAAGTGCGTGCACCCTCAGAGCCATATTCAATGGTGCTGAGCCATGGCGCAGCACCATTGAATATCACCCGGACCATACCCTGGCTCATCCCAGTTGTGCTTCACCCAGGTTTGCGCCCGTGCCTGGTGCAGTATGAATATCCCACCTATATTGTACAGGTTATGAGTGATGACGGGAGATGAAGCACCAAGGACCAGAAGGAGAGCCCAGATATGTGTATTGTTGAAACCTGGCAAGGACAGCCCAATTTGTGAATCTTAACATCCCACATCACTACTACCTGTAGATCTTAAGATGTTCACATCTATTTTAACAAACCGGTTACAGGGTGTGGTAGAAGGCCTAGTCCACCGAAAACTGGATTTTTATGGGTGGAACTAACACAGTAATACCCGGGTTCTATTTAACATTTTTTCATCTCAAAAGGGAAGTCCTCAGTTCCAAGCAGCTATCTCCATGGATGCCGAAAAGGTTTTCGAATGGGTGGACTGGCCTTTCCTCCATCATACTCTTTCAGCAATGAGATCTGGACCAGTTTTTCAAAGGTGCATTAACACCTTACATGACTCCCCAGAGGCAGCAGTCAGAGTCCATGGGATCATTTCCACTAGGTTCCCACTGCAGTGTGGAACATGACAGGGCTGCCCCTATAATCACTCCTCTTCAGCTCTGCATTGAGTCCCTGGCAGGGAAAGTGAGGCAAAATCCAGACATATGGGGTATATGTACGGGAGGGGCAGAGCAAAAAATAGGCCTATATGCTGATGACTATTTTTTCTTATAGGCCCAGTAATTTCACCCCTACACTGTGCAGAGCATTAGAAACCTTTGGCATGATATCTGGCTACAAAATAAACTATGCCAAGTCAGAGGCAATACTACTTTCAGGGAACCGCTCCACCAGCTTCAGTGACTCCTTTCGGCTCAAATGGGCACCACATAACATTATTTGATACCTGGGGGTGTGCACTACTCTGCAACCCCACAAGCTTTACCATATTAACCACCTCCAACTCCTACAGGAGACAGCAGAGGACCTAAACACTTGGACTTTGCTTCCATTATCCTTGGGTGGGGAGGGTAGCTACATTAAAAATGAATACATTGTCAAAGCTACCATTTCTTTTCCAGACACTACCTGTATCTATACCAGGGTTCTTTTGGAAAAAGATTAGGGAGCTCATACTTAACTGACAGGGGCATTGCAACCAAACAGGATTACGCACACTGACTCTGTCAGAGTAGAGGGGGATATGGGGCTTCCCAGTTTCTAGTGATATTGTCCGGCAGCCCAATCGGCACAGATGATATCAATGGCTAAGCAAACTGGTACATTTTAGAGAACAGACAAACCCTGCCATTTATGCATTGGAACAATGAACAGGTGCAAAGTATTAGCAACCCATGGACCAGAACCTCTGTGAAGGTATTACTGGAATTACGTAAGCTCACACAGACAGCGGAGGGACTAGGTCCACTTACAGTAATCATAGGGAACCCAGACTTTTGGCAGGGCAAACAGGACCCCAGTTTCCATCGCTGAAATCAGCAAGGGCTCACTGCCTTCTCTCAATTCAGATCAGGAGGGATACTCTATCATTTGCAGATCTAAAAGCCAAGTTTCACTAACTTGATAGTGACCACTATAGATCTTTACAGGTCAGGCATTATAGTCTCACTAGAGAGAATAAAATATTACTATCATGAGAACTATCCACACTTGAAGACTGTCTCCATTGGGCTGTTAGAAAAAGACACTGGGAGGACAATATCCTGCATGTACAGCATATTCCAAATGACAGATACTCATAATATTGACAAAATCAGGCAGAAATGGGAGACAGAGTCTGGCCACCCAGTTTCAGACACAGACTGTCCCCAAATTCTAAGCAATGGCTTGAAAGTTACCATTTCCCCCAGCTGGTGAGAGTTTAGATGGAAGATTTTGCTGTGGTTCTTTCAAATCCCCACTATTATGGCACATTTCGGTGACAACACAGACAGGTGCCAGAGAGGTTGGCAAGAGCGGGGAACCCACCATCATATTTTTGGGGGGTGTCCTCTCATTCAAAATGTCTGGAAACGGATCCATAAGGAGCTGGAGACTATTTTAGGTCTCACTGATCCCTTCCAATATGTGTTACTTGTGCTGGGCCTGGCTCCATCAGGTTTAAGAAAGCAGAGGTATACAGAAGGCTACCATGCACATGATGTCATGGCAGTGAAAGCAATTACTTGCCACTGGCTGTCTCTTAACATATCAACCCTGAAGGAGTGGAAAACCAGGGTGCAACAGCTAGTGGACATGGAGAGAATCACAGCAGAACTGGGGTTTTTGGATTAATGGGGAAAGTGGGAAGTATATTGTAACCCATGCTGGGTTTCTTAACTTCTCAGATCCTAATCAAGATCTGCAAGAACAAACTTCCACTCCTAAGTTTGAACAAATGAAAGACACTTTTCAAGTTACTGTTCAGTTTCATTGCGTACTGCCGTTTATAGGATACTTTTTGAGTTTGCCGTGGCATGCAGACACAGATGAACTCATTGACATAAGAGGTGCTATACAGGGGTGTGAGAGGGGGTGCGCCCAATGGAGAGCTCCGTAGCAAGTTGCAGGCCAATGGGTTGGCAGACTGGGGATGATTCAGTTTCTGTTGTTGGGGAGGAGTTGGCCAACTTTTCAAAGGACAGAGCCGCACCAATAGTGGCGTGGCTCTGTTCTTCGATGTGTAAAGCCCTGCATTACTTGAATTCCTGATTGCACGTTCACTCTGTTGTAGCACTTACAATGTGAATGTGCTGAGCCTGCCCACTGCTTCCGTCTAGCTTGTTCCGCCCCTTACTGTCACTGCCCATCTGTGGCATGGTATTTCCACCCCCCCCCCATCATATGGAAGCCTACTTCAGCTCAGTGTACGCTCCCAGTTATCGTGGAGTCACCTTCTCTCTCCTGTCTTGTGGGGTCCTGATAAGAACAAGTACAAAGTACACCCTCAGAACCGGCATTTGGGTTCGAACTCGGCCACTTCCTCCTAGTTTTACTCCTGGAATAATGCTTGAAAACACTGGACAGGCAGGCAGAGCAAGAGAGAGGGGAGTTGTAAGAAAAAACGAAGAGAGTGTTCTCACTCGAGAGTGCGGGAGAAATCTCTTTTGTTGTGTGTGTGCCAGTGAGAGGTGTGAATGGACTTGGCAGAACAATTGTGTCCTTTTCAGCTGCTATTCGCATTGTCGGCTACAACGGGAATGCAGGACTGTCAGAGGGAACAGCCGGAAGAGAACATTTCAGGCAAGAGCTCGTGGGGCAGTGCAGCTCGGTGAATGTGATCGGTTCTTGAATGGGTCGTCTCAAGTATAGCAAGCTTCCTGGAGAGGCTGAAATAAATAAAATGAATAGAAAGCTCAGCAACAGAAGTCAGTTTGAGAATAGTACGCAAGACTTTTATGAGGGCAAACGGCTGACCGACTTCAACTTTTCTTTGCTGGGAGTGGCCCTGTCTCTGGGTGCTTTAGTGCTGAAATATAGCTCTGACCTAGGTTCCTAACATATCGGCCATATCGCCGTGTTTCTTCCACCCTACAATCAATCATTTGGTCCATATTTTCAGTTTGTTAAACAGAGGGATGATGGAGAAGGTCCCATCTTTTTTTTTTTTCTTTATTTATCCTCCTTCTCTGCCTTCGGTCCCCCTCCTTCAGACCGCTCAATTCTTTCTCAGACCCCGGGATCTGCCCCTAGAGTGCCTCTTCCCTCCTCTCCTGCACAGCGGGGTCTGTCCTGGGGATCGGTGGTCCCTATTAGATAGAGCCGTCTTCATCTAGGGGCGCCAAAGGGTTTTTTCCCCTGTTTTCTGTCCTCCCCATAGCCCTGCCCCCTGGGACGTCGGCACAAGGACGCAGAGCGTCCAGAGAGGCGAAGTGCATACGCACGCCTCTCTCAAGCGCCTTCCAACTTCCTCCCCGACTCGCGAACGGACCACAAGCCTCGAGTGCCAGTGCTCCCACTGGCATTTCGGGTTGGCATTCCCCGAGGAGGAGAGCATCCGTTGGTATGCTCAATCCTCCCTCCCCTGCTGACCGAGACCGTTTCGAACCGGGTCGCGGCGTGTCGCTGCCGCGAGGAATTGTCCAGCGCCTCAACCCTCAGTGCCACCGGGCCGGAGAAGGTCCCATCTTAACGTATACAACGCATAAAACAGAATAATTCTGATTGTGTCACTCTGTAGAAAAACACACACACAGAATTATCTGCATAAAAGATACGAGTCCATATGCAAATCTCAAAAAACATTTTAGTCCAGATTCCTTAATGATGTTTATATGGATTCTCTACATGCTATTGCCCAGGGGTGAAATTCAGGAGTTTCAGAAGAAAGAAGAAACCACTTCCATGTGAAGTGAATCCCAAGCCTATGATGGCATAGTTGTACAGTAACTCCCAATCCTTGTCCGGGAATCGGTAGTATAAGAAATTTCTGAGTGCCAAAGTTTCCTAACCATGGGAGTCTGGTGAAAGTACACTAGGCCTGTCTCTGCTCTGAACAATTGCTGAATCCTTTGCAACACATAATTGAAGGCCATGTAACAAATGATGCAACAAGGAAGCAGGCACAATAAAATACATTTCCATTCATCAGACCAAGCTGTTAATGGACGGGCAAAATAAAAAAACACACATTAGTAATAGTAGATGGAAGTCTATTAGCCATTTGGTAGTATAGGTCATCAGACAGTATTTAACTAAATAAAAGGTCATGGGAAACTGGATATCCTATATAATATATAGGTTAATACAGTACTTGGTGGTGTGAAT
This sequence comes from Neoceratodus forsteri, assembly GCA_016271365.2. NCBI lineage: Eukaryota > Metazoa > Chordata > Ceratodontiformes > Ceratodontidae > Neoceratodus > Neoceratodus forsteri. The sequence goes on from CM057459.1 coordinate 984,598,025, forward strand.
TATGAGAATACGAACATACGAAATTTGCCAGCAGAAAAGGCCATTTGGTCTAACGAGTCTGCTTGATTTTGCAGCTAGTAGCCCTATTCTGAAGCTGCCCCACCCCCATCCTCCCTCTTGCCCCGTCCCAGCCCCTTTTGAAGCAGCCCACTGTTTCACAGGCTACCACCTCTGCTGGTAACACGTTCCACCCTGCCACCACCTTCTCTGAAAAAAAGTGTCTCCTCACTTCCCTCCTGAACCCCACCCCTCCCCAATCTCATGTCATGGCCTCGAGTGTCCCTCCCCACCCTTACCCTGAATAGCTCCTCCATACCAGTCTTGTTTATTTAATACACACCCATGGTGTGTGATGCTACATAAACCCCATGAGCGAAGCTCCGGTTTGCGAGTTTCTCTAGTGGAAATTGCTGTCTGTATGCTGCACTCATGAGCGCAGCTGCTGTTGAGAGTGCGTTAGTTTGCTGTAATAACCAGCTGGTTATTATGGCAAATAATAAATGGCCATCTGTACTGAGAAAATAAGCTATTTAGGTTTTTTCTTGATGTCAGTAAAGCACATCTCTGCAGCTCAAGTGTCCAGTGGCAAATCCAAACAGGCAGCACAGTTCTTGCCGGTTAGGCACCTTCCAGAAATGTACCAAAGGATCATTTCCTATCCATCTCCGAGGTCTCCTTACATCAGTTACGAAAGCTTGTTCTAGTGATGGGATCAATTACTGGTTTCTACCCTTCCTTTCTTATTCATTTTAATGGGACACAATTTTAACAATCTCCTTTATAGAGCCGGTGATAGTCCTCCACAGAGCTTGTGAGAGCCCCCCTCCAGCACATCACTGGTCTGTTTGTTCCAGTTAGTCAGGACCCCTGGTGTTCTGCGGCAAAATTTTCTGATTTCTGCAGCAGGGTTCCTCGACTTCTGCGGCAGCATTTTCCGATTTCTCCGGCATGATTTATTCATTTCTCTGGTAGAATGCAGTCCTGTCATTGGCTAAATAAGATGTGATGTCATCGATGAATCATATGCTGAGCATATAGGAGGGGCTTCAGGATAAACGAGGTGGGAAAGAAAGCCTGACACTATGGAAAAACTATATTTTTATGAAAATTCACCAAACACAATAATTCTGAGGCACTATATATATTCTGCGGCATGATGCAAATTCTGCGGCAAATTCCGCAACCACAGAACCGCAGAATTCCAGGGGCCTTGCAGTTAGTGAACAGGTTTACGATGCACAAGCCTATAAATACTTTGGTAAACTCTAATTTTACTGTCAGGCACTTTAAGACTGGAATAAGTTTTCCAGCTGGTTGAAAGAGGTGACCTCCAACACTGGCTTCACAACACTACTAGCACACAATCACATGGCAGTTGCCACTGCTTTGGGAACCCATTCCTAGAGAGATGCTTCTTTGGCTTGCCCTGGGTGCCATCAGTCTAACAGATACACCATGCACTTTCTAAATAACTGATCTGTCACCTTCTTTTTAAAGTTGTGCAATGCATGACTGGCTATTTTATGTTGAATGTGTGTGCGTTTTTTTTTTGTGGGGAAAAAATGTACAGTTTAATCTGCTGCTATCCTGGGACTCCTATGAAGAGTAGATGTTGCATGTTACAGTTACCCAGGTGGATGAAATATCAAATAAATACTACAAAAAGTTAGATTTCAGTAGCTCAGGCAGGCTGCATAACTGTAACAAACTTATCAGGGCAGTGATTTAACCAGTCTGTCTACACTGATATCAGAGAGAAGATGGGGATTATTTATAAGGGCAATATTCTCTGTGATCCTTGGTCATACAAAGTAGTGCTTCTTTTCTGGAGGCCCTGTGGCAGTGGTACTTCACATATTAATTTGCAGACAACTGTAATACAGTTGGGTAAAACGTGAAGCTCATGAAACTGACTTCCTTAGCCTGCCACAAAACTAGGTGAAATAGCCGGCCTGGTGGCACTGGAGGTTGAGGCACTGGTCGCTACACCTCGCACCATGCAGGCGATCCGGGTTCAGGAACGAGCCCGGGCCACCGGGGGTTGGCAGGGGTGAGGGAGGATCGAGCATACGGAGAACTGCTCTCCTCTCTCGAGGGAGGTTTGTCACCCCACTCGCTGACTGCCCACTGGCGGTGGCTAGAGGGCAGTACAGGTCGGGAGGCGCATACCGGTGTCATTACGTCAATGTGAGGAGGGATGGGAGAAAAAGGGGAGCTGTCAGGCTCCATGATAATCCCGCATCCTGTGCCACCCCCAGTTTCGGGATTGTGCTCCACAGGCGAGAAAAGCCGGACGATGTGCAGGACCAGAGGATTAGCCCCCGAGGGAGGGGCCATTGCCACCTGCCAGGCTCCGGGAGAATAAACAGCTCTATAAAAATAAAAAACTTGGTGAAAAATGTCTCGTATATTGAGAGAGCCATGAATATGTATACAAAATATAGACAATAGTTGCAAACAATATACGGTTACCGACGAGTAATTCTGATGTTCCAAATGATTATAAATGTGATCTGGACAGTTCTGCCTATTAAAAATATGACCAACAGCTTAATCCTTATTCAGCATGTCAATCTGCATCTGTAACCCCCCCCCCCCTGCCAAAACCTTCCGGGACGAGGCTGAAAATAGAATTGCCTAGCAGTGGTCACTAACATCCGCTAAGAGGATACCAGCATGGGAAAAGGAATGAGGTCTGTTAACAAGGAGAACATCCAAGAGGGTGCTTCTCATTGAATTTTTTTTGTTGATGCGAGTAGGCTCAGTAATAAGTTGAGTGAGCCCATGAGAGTCGCAGAATTGTTTCAGGGATAACGAGACCTTAATCAGCCAATCATAGTTAAGGTCGCCTAGTATGACTGTTTCCATTGAGGTACTATCCAGGTGGGATGACAGGTATGTCAGAAGTTGCAGTCCTGCTGCTAGAGGTCTATAGCAGCTTATGATGTGGAACGCCACTGATGGGGAAAGCTCGACTTTTAGAGATAGGCATTCAAATCCACAGACAAAGGAGGTAGCATCTAATATAGATACTGAGAATTTGTTTTTAACATAAATGGCTACTCCTCCACCCCTGGTCTGCCTGTTGGTTCTGAAGAAGAGGTAGTTAGGGATGTTTACCTCTCTGTCTGGGGTGGACGCCCAGAGCCATGTTTCCGAAAGTATGAGTATGTCTGGTGCAGTATGAATAATCCAAGCCTGGACTGAATCGAGCTTCTTTAAAAAGACTACACGTTAGTATGCAAGAAGCAAATTCCCTTCAAAGTTGTGAGTTCAGAAGGAGGTGAGAGCACTTTCGTAGGGCCAGGGTTAAGTTCGACGTCACCTGAGCATAGGAGTAGAAGGAGCACAATTTTCCTTAGGGCAGCAACGAGAAGATTAAAGGCACGAGTCTTTCTATGTCTGGTACAGGTTTGAGTACATAGGTCCAAAGAGGTGTTTCTTACTGTTTAACAAGTGTCTCTTGTGCTGGCTGGTCAAGAGGACCGAGAAACTGAGCAGTTCTGTCTGCCAAACCACTGTGAGAGACACTTGTTAAACACAGTAAGAAACACCACTTACTGTACCTGTAATCATATTATATGAAAGTAGACCACCCTTACTTAGTATGGTGGTTACTGGTTGCTGAAATATTCTACCTTCTTTAAATTCATATTAGGTAATTTTTATACTTACCCAGTCTCACCCCATTCTGTAAAACTGGTTGCGCTAACATCCGATGCTCTGCCACTTCGGCTGTTGTGGATGCACACATTGCTGTGTGACATCTGTTAAAGCTTTGCCTTGCAGTGAGGAGGCCATAGGATTTATGGAGATGGAGAGGTAGATGGCAGTAGGAAACTTTGTTATATTTATTTGTGGGCATTTGGTGCGATCACTCTGCGGCCTGCTGAGTGGACGTACAGTGAAAGTGAACAGCTTTCCACTTCAGTGCTGAAAACCACAAAGTCATGGATGAGCATATCAGATGTGTGGCACAAGGAGAATTCTGTAATCTGAATAAGAGGTACAGCCATTCTCCTTGCTGATTGGCCAGATGGCGTCCATTGCCACATAGCATCACGTAAAATAGTGGACTACAGCATACATTCCATTTTAAAATTGTCGCAGCAAACTTTGGAAAAACATTAATATATTTTTTTGTCTTATATTTTTTTGCCCTCCTTCCTGTGCCCACCAACACGCCACTCCTTCAGGCCTCAGACGTCACCTCCATCCACTCGCCCAATAAACTACTCGCTTCCATCTTTGGAAACCTGGTCCAGACCACATCCTCTTGTCATGGGGATGACTTGCCCCAGTCAGGGGCCTCCTCCTGTCATCAAGAAGGACTGTCTTCCGAATTCACTGCCACCACCATCCTGTTGGTTGGCTTGTCCCTTCTAGGGTCCTTCCCGTGACCTGGAGGAGCTAACAATTGTGTTGAGTGGAGGCTAAGGGTTTCCTTAGAAGGTGTGCTAGAGAGTCTGTTGGTGTCGGGGGGAGAAGGGAGGCCATCATCTGATGTATTGGTGTGTCACTTTCACCTTTTCTACCCCACTATCCCACAACATTGTGCATGCTGCAACTGGCCTTGAAGGTGCCTGATGGCATGTGTTCTCCACCACACCTGCCACCAGGGGCCACTACATAGCAGTGCAGCAACAGCCCTAAACCCTTCCAGCTGGCGTCTACTCCTGACATGGGTTCGGAGTGTGAACCTGCATTAGCAGTGCACCATGGCAATTCCCCCTTGCTTGGTGCCATAGACCCTGCCCTGAAAAACAATCTTTTAGAAATGTTTCAGTTTACAATTCATATATTCTCTATATTTAATGTCCCATTTTTGAGTTCGTCGTGGCGCACAAGTGCAGACGAACTCCTTGACATGAGAGGTGCTATACAGGGGTGTGAAGGGGGTGTGCCCAGTGGAGAGCTCCGTAGCAAGTGACAGGCCAATGGGTTGGCAGGCTGGGGATGATTCAGTTTCTGTTGTTGGGACAGAGCCAGCCAACTTTTAAAAGTACAAAGCCACACCAATAGTGGGGCGGCGCTGTTCTTTGATATACAAAGCCCTGCATTACACTGACTTCCTGGTTGCTCGATCACACTGCCATAGCGCATACACTGTGAATGCGCTGAGCCTGCCCACTGCTCCTGTCTTCCTTGCGTTCCCGTTCAAGCCTCCCCTGCCAGCAAATCACTCCCTCCCACTGCTGCTATCCTTCCCACACCCGCATTCTGTTGGAGGCGCCCCGCCCGCAAATCACTCCCGCCCGCTTCCTCCCAATGCTGCTATCCTCCCCACACCCATGTTCTGTTGGGGCCCCCCATGCTCCCGTCAGCAAATCACTCCCTCCCGTCCTCCTCACACCCGCATTCTGTTCGAGCACACACACACAAAACACAGCAGATCCCTCCCTCTCCCTCCCACTGCTGATTTCCTCCTCCCACCCTCCGTTCCCCAACCCCACCCCCGGACACTGGGAAGCACACTCCCAGTGTGCAGAAATGCTCACATCCTTTCCCTATATAAAAAAAAAAAAAGAAAAAAAAACAGTCCTCAGTGTCTTATTTCTATAAACCTGAAAAAAAAAAAAAAAAGGGTCCATCGTTGTGCTCCCCGTCCCCCTTCCTCATCCCTATCCTCCCACTCCGCACCCACCTCCCCTTACTCATATTTACCTCTGGAGGTGGGGAGCAATGATCTTCTGTGGACTGGGACACGTCTGCACTCTTAAAAGCCGACCGGCAAAGTGAAGATTTCAAGGTAAGCTGTATAATGGCATCAATGGGGAAGGGGAGGGGTTTCAACTGAGGTTGATATACTAACATACTAAAATGCCAGCAGAATAGGCCTAACAGTCTTTCGTGTCTGCTCGTTTGGTCAGTCCCCACCCTGGGTGCTGACCTTGCTGCCCCTCTCGCCTTCTCTGGCTTCTCTCTTCCCAGTTCCGGATATTCTTGCTGCATTGGATTTTGCTTCCAGAACCCTTCCCCTGTACCTGTCCCACCCCCTCTTGAACCCCTCCACCGTCTCTACCTCCACCCAGCCCCTAGGCAGGCGCATTCCATGGCTCCACACCCTCTCAGTGAGTAGCACTTCCTCCTTTCTCCCTGAATCTTCCCCTCCAGCTTCCACCCATGACCTCTATTTGCCCCTCCTCCTTCCTTCGAAGCACCCTGACTGTTCCTCCCCTATTTACCCTCTTCATGTACCTGAAGACCTCTATCATGTCCCCCAGGTCCCTTCTCTCTTCCAATGTGTACATATTTAGCTCTTCGAGCCTCTCCTCATAGGTCCTGTCCCCCAAGCCCCAAATCATTTTGGTTGCCCTCCTCTGGACCCTCTCCAGGAGGGTAATGTCCCTCTTTAAGTGTGGCCTCCAAAACTGCACGCAGTACTCAAGGTGCGGTCTCACTGCAGTTATACAGAGGAGTATCACTTCCTCCTTCTGGAGGTGATCCTTAGCGATGCATCCCAGCATCCTGTTGGTCTTGGCTGCTGCCCTCCTACAAGTCTCCGAGGTTGTTCATCTTGACATCCACCACCACCCAGGTCCCTCTCAGCCATCGAGGACTTGTAGCATTTCCCCCAGGGTGTACATGGCCTGGGTTTCTGGCCCCAGGTGGAGTACCTTGCATTTCCCTGCATTGAACCTCAGCTTCCACTTTCTAGACCATCTTTCCAGAGCCTCCAGGTCCCCTGTGAGGCCACCCTCCCTCCTCCCCATCCACCACCACCCCAGTTTTGAGTCATCCATGAGACTCATCTCACTCCTGATTCCTGTCCTTATGTCAGAGGCGTGAGGCGTTGAACAGGAGGGGCCCAGGACTGATCCTGTGGGATCCCACTAATGACCCTCCTTGGGGATGAGACTATCCGCCAACTATGACCCTCTGGGTCCAGTCCTGGAGCCAACTGCCTATCCATCTGATCATCTGGTTCCCCACCCCATTTCTGCCAGCTTATCAACAAGCCCATGAGGAACAGAGTCAAATGCCTTGCTGAAGTCTAGAAAGAGGATGTACATTGATCTACGCAGGTCCAAGGCACTCGTCACCCAGTCATAGAACTCCACAAGGTTTGTCTGACACGATTTCCAGGACGAATCCATGCTGTCCTCGTCCAGGCACCCTGACTTTCAAGTCCCCCAGCTCTCCTTGACAATGCCTCCATCACCTTGCCCACCACGATGTCAGGCTGACAGGCCTGTAGTTCCTCCACCTCCTTGATCCCCCACTTGTGGATGGGCACTATATGCACACCTTCAGTACTGGGGCTTACCCTGTCCTCAGAGAGATGGTGAAAAGCTCCGCCAGGTTTACCCAGGACATCCACTAGGATTCCTTCAGCACTCTGGGATGTATTTTTATCTGGCCCGGTGCTTTCTCCGTCTTAAAGGAGCTGAGGGCTTCCCTCACTCTCCTGCTGTGATTTCCACTTCTGTCCTCTTCTCCCTGCTTAGCCCTCACCCCTCCTGCCAGTGAGATCCTCCCCCCCTCCCCAGACCCGCCAGATCGGTGGGTCCCCCCTCCTCAATGTCTCTGTCTCCTCCCATGTATGATGCAGCACCCCATTTTTCTTGGTGAAAACTGAGATGAAGTACTCATTTAGTACCTCAGCCTCTCAGCCTGCTCCCCCGGGTCTTGTGCCCATCTCTCCCCTGATTTAATCCTGCTAATCTGCCCTTTCACCCTTCGTTTTTACCCAATGTATCTAAAGAACCCCTTGTTCCCTCTCCTAATTTCCCTAGCCAGGCTCTGCTCCTTCCTTGCTGTAGCAGCCTCACCACCCTAGTGACCTTAGCCATCAGCTCATACTCCTCGATCCCTTTCACTCCTTGAGCACTTGAATTGCCTATGGGCTGCCTTCTTTTCGCACCACCTCCTGGACCTCCCTGGTCCACCAGCAGGGTTTTCGGGCCCTACCGCATTTTCGTCTTACTCTGGCACAGGTGCTGGTAGCATCCTGCACCCCTCTCCTGATTATTTCCCACCTACTTTCAGCGTCCATGTCTGCCCAATCACATCCAAATGCTCCTTAAGGATCCTTCCCATTTCCTTCAAATCCGTCCCCCTGAAGTCAGTTACCTCCGTCTTTGTGCAGCCTTCTAGCCCTCCTAGGTCCAGGCAGAACCAGACCGTGGCATGGTCCTCCCATGTGGGTCCCTTACCTCCAGGCCCCAATCTGGTCACTGTCTGCCAGGACCACATCAGTACCTGCGCCTCCCTGGTGGTTCCCCACCTGCTGAGTTAGGAGCAGCGTCTTGAAGACATCCAACAACCTCTGTTCCCTGGTCACAGAGGATGTCATAGTCTCCCAGTCTGTTCCTGGCATGTTTAAGTCCCCCAACACCACCACCATTTCTCTGCCCAGTCTGCAGTGTCTCCCAACATCTGCCACCAGACTCTCCTCCAGCTCCTCCACCAGGGCAGGGGGTCTATACACCACTCCTATTTTTACTCTCTTGCCCCCCCTTGTTATCGAGGTGACCCAAATCGCCTCCACGGTTCCCTCCGCCTCCTCTACTCTCCCCTATGCCAATGCAGTTTTTGACTATCATTGCTAGCCCTCCTCCCCTTCCCTCCCCCCTGTCCTTCCTGAACATAGTGTAACCCTCCAGGTTCAGGTCCCAGTCGTGTCCTGCAGTGGCGCAGGTCTCAGTGACCACTGCCACATCCACTGCTCCCTCAGTTAGCATCGCCTGGAGCTCAGGCATTTTACTGCCCAAGCTCCTGGCATTTAGCAGGACTACCTTCCACCCTTTCCCTATACTTCCATTTCCTACTCGTGTTCCCATGGGGAATCTGTGTTTTCCCCTGGTCTGCACTTTACCAGTCGGCCTTCCCCAATCCTCCAGCTCCCCAGAGGTGGGAGACAGAGTCCCTCCTTTATCGGCACCCCTTGACAGCCTTTTCTCCCATCCTCCCCTTCACAAGTTTAAACCCCACTTTTCACCAATGAACCCCTCTATTTTCAACAAGTTCCCCTCCCTCCAAACTGAGATGGAGTTTATCTCTAGCATACAGCTCCTTATCCTCCCAGGTCTCCCCAATCCCCATCAACCCATGCCCTCTGGCCTCACACCACTCCCTGAGCCACTTGTTTATCTCTCTAATCTTCCTTTTGTGTTCCCCACTAGCCCTTGGCACGGCAGGATTTCTGAGAAAACTGTGCATCCTATGTCATGACAGACCTGGCAAGCTCCTGAATCTTGCCTGTATCTCTAGCTACTATTTCCCTCAATGTCATTTGACCCAGGTGGACCAGTATGTCCGGGAACCCTACAATCCTTTGCCAGCTGATATACTAGGTGCATAGTCCTGTGCACCGTTAGTCCAGGAAGCATTTGTTCTAACTGGCCAGGCTTCTCCCTCCCTATCCCATTTGATACCCCTGATCATAGAATCCCCAACAGGAGCACTCTGACCGCTCCTTTTCCTCCATTCCCCCTTCCATGTCCTCATCCTTTCTACCAGCCCCTCCACCTAGCGGTTTCTTGTTCCTCCCCATCTGGGTGCCACATGCCACCCCCTCCCCTCCAATCCTATGCCTCTCCTCCTCCTGAGTATCCTTCTGTACCTTGCTAACTCCCCCCTCACTGCTCGCGACTGGTCCTTCTCCCCCATCTGCTAAACTAGCCTGGCTCGTCCTCCCTCCCTTCCTTCCGGTCTCCATTTAGTCCCTCCTTGCTTGTCGTGCTCCCCTGGCCTAAACCCTCAGCTCCCTTTACTGAATCCTCCTTGCACTTCTGGTCCTTCTCCTTTACCTTTCCTCCCAACTGGTCCTTCTCCAAGTGCTTTCCTCCCTCTTCCCCCTGCCCCTCCTGCTCTGATTCACTGTTCCCATTTTCCTGCATTCCAGGTTCCCCTCTGTTCTTCCTGCTATCCGTCCCCTGCCTCCTGCCCCCCACTCCCTTTCCGTCTCTAACCACCCCTGTCGTGGCTACATCACTCCCCTCATCCTCGAGCAGAAGAGAATTGAAGCGGTTAGTGAGTGTAAGGTCCGATCCACCTCCCTGCCTTGCTTCCTTCTGTCCAACCTTGGCCATCTGCCTACTTCCCTGAGAATGTTGTCCCTCTGTCCCTCCTTTGTGAGGGTCCCCAGTTACCTGCCTGCTTCCTTGGTAGTGTCCTTTTGGACCCCCTCTTCCAGGGTCCATATGTGACCCTGAGTATTCTCCTACACTCCTTTCCCTATGCCCCCGCCCCCAGTGCTTGGTGCAACCCCGTGGGAGATCCCCTGCCCCCTTCCCCAACCATACCTCCCCCCTTCCCCCAGCTGTCTCCTAATCCCCGCAACCTCCTCCCTAAGCTGTGCCAGCTGGTAGCACACTGGGCAACCACCAAACTTCCAAGCCCAGTCCAGTATCATGGCTGCTCCACACCTGTGCACCCCACCACCCTCCCAAAGATGCGGCCCTAATGATGTGTGGTTCCATCCCCTTCCAAGTAGGTTTCCTTGGGTGAGCCACCAGGTTCCCCCTAGTCCAAGACACACCTACTGCCTAACAGGTCACCCGTTAATCTTAGATACAGTCCCACAGTACACGGTAACCCTGTTACTAGGTGCAGTACAACACAGTAAACTTATAAGGAAATAAACAACTCCCTAAGCTGCTCTCCCAGCCTTTAAGTCCAACCCCCAATGGCTAGAACTACATGAGCTGCACCTGCAGCCTTTTCCTCCAATTGCAGGGCAGGTGTTCCCCTATAAATTAGCAGAACTCTGGGGAGGGAGGGTTTTGGGCAGACACCCGACTCGAGAGAGAGTGTATCAGCCCTGTGTCTCCCCTCCAAGCCCAGCAGCCAAGAACCAGGCCCAAGCAAATCCCACCAAATAGGTTTTAAATCAGAAGAAACAGGCCTCTACCAGCGCAGCCTGTTACACAGTGAAACATCCAACAAATGAGCCCACTTACAGCCACCAAACCAGTTTTCAAACTTCCAACAGCTGCCAAAACAATATATAGGATAGTGCATGGGGAACAGTTGACAACAGGGCTATTCTTTCACCGAGTTGGCAATATGACGACCGATTGATTACCTCGAGAGCGCAGCTTGAGAGGTAATCGTCGTCATAAGTGCCAACGAGAAGACCTGTTATCAACTATTTCATACACCTTCTATATAATGTATGGTGGAACGTCGTTTTTTGGGAAAAAATCGAGTTACTAGAAGGAAAAAGAACTTTTACATTTTGAGCGTTTTCATGCTTGACATTTAACTGCTTAAGAACTTTACATTGTGAGACGTTTTAACACTAAACATACGTACTGCTGCCGACATTTGCTGCTTTGCATGTGTCTATCTGTGGGTGAGCCCTAACTGTCAAATGCTGCTCGAGGACACAGTGTGACGTTAGCAGTACAGAAGAAAACATCATTCTGTTACTGCTGACGTCACTAGTGTGTGACTACAAGGTTTCGAAAACGATGGATTTCGGTGGAGAACGACGTTCCACCATACACTATACCCTGCTAGCCCCTTAGAAGTAAGAAAGAAAAGAAATAACCTTCTACCAAGTAAAATCCACAAGAACCCTGTCTAAACAACAAGCAGCAGCTACAGTCCTGGAACACAACTGATCCTGTCCCCTTCCAGTTCTTTCTGATATCTCAACCATTTTTAGGAATTTTGGCCACAAAATTTCAACATGGGGTTCTTGGGACCCCACCACCTGAACACTGTCACTGTCATTTCGTTACTCGGTCCCGGAAGGTGATTTCGCAGTCGCTGTGCAGAATCCCCTTTCAGGACTGATTAATGAAACCAAAGTGCCACTGACACTGATCATGGTGGGGTCGCTCCCATATTGCAGATGATAAAAATTCCAAAAATGACTGCGTTCTGGCGTGCATTGTGCATTTTCATGCGCTCCTAACCGCCAGTTTTAGTATTTTCACTCTGGATTTTCAACACTGCCATTATTTCATACCTCTTATGAACAGTATAGCTGTCATTTTCACATCCTGCCTGAAATGTGTTTTCGCACCAGTTGCACAGAATGGTGCGAGTGGCTATCTGAAATTCACTTTCAGGATGGATAACAAAATCACAGCACCACTGTTCATGAGGTAAAGTCCCAAAAGACTATGTTGAAAATTTGGTGAAAAAATTGCAAAAATGACGAGTTATGGGCATCGTTGCAGTTTCGATCTGCAGCTCATAACTTTGTCAATTTCTCATATTTTCACTCGAGATTTTCAACACTGCCATTTTTTAACACCTCCTCATGAACAGTGCAACTGTCATTTTTCACATCCTGCCCAAAAAGTGTTTTAGCACCTGTGGCGCCCAATAACGCAGTCACTGTGCAAAATCACCTTTTGGGATTGAGTAATGAAATGATATTGCCACCGTTCATGAGGTGGTGACCCAAAATGGTCACGTTGAAAATTTGGAGTGAAAATACCAACAAACATCTGGGGCATTAGGGTTTCCAACTGTAATGCCCCCCCCTAACCCTGTAGAGACTGACCGGCGTCGGGTGTGTGCCTTGGGGTTGTCAGCCATAATGTCACACAATTCTACCCAAACCTGCAGCCAGTGACAGGCATTGGGGTGTGCCTTGGAGTCTATGGCCCAAACGTTCACCCCATTCTCCTATACACACCCATCTCAGCTCATTTCATTATGGAATGGAGTGAGTGTAATGGCCGAAGACCTCAAGGCACACTACGATGCCTGTCAATATCTGCAGGGTGGGGCATTAGGGTTGGAAACCTTAATGCCTCATTAAGAAAGTAAATCAGAAAGGGACATTTGATGTCACCTACAGTACCTTGATTTTAGCAAAGCCTTCAACAAAGTCCAACACAGAAGGCTGATTAACCAGATGAGTAGTCTGGCAATGGTGCACAAGCTGATAAACTGGGTTAGAAACTGGCTGATGGACAGGAGGCAGAGGGTGGTGATAATGGGATCCAATCTGGTGAGAGGGGTGGCTAGTGGGGTACCTCAGAGATAAGTCCTGGGACCAGTCCTGTTCAATGTCTTCATTACAGACATTGCAGAAGGGCTAGAAGCAAAGGTTGTCTACCTGTTTGCAGATGATACCAACATCTATAAAAGAGTGAATACTCCAGAAGGGGTGGAGAAAATGAGCAGGGACATGGAGAGGCTTAAAAATGGTCTGAGGAGTGACAACTGAGGTTTAATGCAAAGAAACCCAAATAAATAATGCACCTGAGAAGAGGGAAACCTGTGGACAGTTACAGGATAGGGTGGAGGTGCTGATGATCACCAAGGAAGAAAGAGACCTAGGAGTTATCGGTTCTGATGACCAAAAGGTGTCAAAGCAGAGCACACATGATGCAAGGATGGCCAGTGCCATGCTGGGATGCATAGGCAGAGGTATCACTAGCAAAATGCATGAGGTGGTGATGCCATTGTATAATGCACTAGGGAGGCTTCACCTACAGTACTATGTGCAAATCTGGAGGCCACAAATGCGCAAGGCCATTGACAGGGTGGAGGCAGCCCACAGAAAGGCAACCAAGGTGGTACATGGCTTGCAACACAGAACATATCAAGACAGATTAAAAGGACCTCAACATGTACTTATTGGAGGAAATGTGAGAGTGGGGGAACATGATAGATACATTCAAGTACCTCAAGGGCATAAACAAGGTGCAGAGGTGGACATCTTTCAATACATCAAATGTTCGACATTGACAAATGCTTGTTTTTTATCCACACCAAAAAAGAAAACCATCCATCATTGTCTGCTGTGTAACCCCCCTTCCCTAAACAGTATACAGACACTGGGAGTGCCCAATCCCCCAGAGTCCTCACCTGTTCAGCAAACTCCCTGAAAAAATGAAAACTGTCCATCATTATTTCCCCAGTAAAAAAGAAAAACGTCCATCTTTGTCCATTCCGCCATTACCCAACCCCCTACTCTCCCACTCAGGACCCACCACCTCACGCCCCACATACCCCATACTTACCCACCAGAGGTCCGTCACCGTAATCTACCTTGGACTGCAGGCACGTCTTTGCTCTTTAAAGCCCAACCGCGAACTGAGGTAAGTACTTTAATGTATTTCAAAAGAGTTGCATAACTTGCCCATTTTTAAATATTTTTGGCCCAAATTTTCAACATATGTTTTTTGGGACCCCACCTCACAAACAACTTCACTAAAGGTACGATTCTGAGAAAGCCACTTAACTTGTTTGTGCTCCCAGGTCACACCTGTAAACAAGCTTTCAGCTTAGTGTGTCTTGCCGGGTTAAAAAAAAAAAAAATTTTTAAAGCAATTTTCAGAATCCCCCATGATACCAGTGTACACGATGAATGGTCAGCATTGACAAATGCTTGTTTATTAACATCTTGCTTTTACAAAACATATGTTACTAATTGCCTGCATAGTGAAATATTTTGTAATATATGGATTCTTAAAATAATACCCCAAAACCATACAAAAAATCCTTGTAATAGATTAGCTAGTCCGTAATACTATACTTCCGTGCTCGTAATACTTACTTCGGCCCAATAATACTATACTTCGGGTCCCGTAATACTATCGTTGGGACTACGGACGTGACTACTGTATGAACCATGTGTTTTTGGGGGTTTTCTATGAAAGAAGCGGGAATGGATCGGAGCTGGGGTGTGTGCAAATGAGAAGCGAGGAACACTGAGTCAGCGAACTCTGCAGACACGTAGCAACACAAGTAAGAACTTGGAAATTCCTCGCATCCATGTATTACAAAAATAACAAATAGGTTCTGGTGTTTCAAGGCAGAAATTCCATCTCGAGGTTGTGGGGACACAAAAAGCTCGAGAGGTTTCTTGTGTCCCAGAACCTCTCGATGGAATTATTGCCTTGTAATACACCAGAACCTATCTATTATTCTATTTGTTGACAACAAGACCAATAACAACAGTGGTATGGGCTCATAACAGGAACAATGTTTATCAACTCAAGCTAGAATGTGCTACAATGTGGTCTTGATGCTTCTCATTGTAAACTGCAGCACAAATGCTTTTTAACTCCACAATGTTGTATCATAATGCTGTAATATTTGATGTATTGCTCTATTTTATCTCTGCTGTGTTGTATTATGCTGTCTCAATACACCTAAAGTTAGAAAAAATTAATCCTTGTTAGTAGGGTCCTTGCTCATCAGAAGTGGAGAACCTCTCATGAGATATAACGGAGTCAGGGAAGCACTGCATGAGCATGGTGTTATCCACTATATGTTGCTCCCTACCCTTCGGAAAGTCCACTATGGGGGCCAGGTTTACATGCACTCTAACATCAATGAGGCTGGTAAGCCAACTGAAAAAAATTTGGGCAGAGATTTCAGTGCAGCCGAAAGAAGAGCAATCAAATAAGAAGGCTGGTAAGCTAAGTGAAGAAATGTGGGCAGACTTTTCAACATGGCCAAAAGAGGAACATCAGGTAAGGAGTGAACTGAGACAATTTATATGTAGTGGTTTGTTCTGTGAAAGAACAAGTCTGTATGCACTCAGGTTTCTAGAAAGCTCACACTCATTCAGAGTACCACTTTCTAATTTTTATTTTTAATGTAACAGTTTAAAACTATTTTCCACTTTTCTTTTAGACACTTTCATTATCGTGTCCTTCTTTGTGGAAGCAACAAAGGCTTAAACTTCATTCAAACAGGTTTCAAAATGACTTCCTACAGTCACTGTGCCCGTTTTTCCCTTTCTTCAGCCAGTTCATCCTGTGGCATCTTCACTTGTTTTCAAGGCTCAATCTGCCTAATCCTCAGTGCCGAAGTTGCAAACTTCTGTGTTTGTTGAAGGAAAAGGACACAGTCTCCTTCGTGTCTCCTTCAATGGGTTTAGCCAGTTTTTTATTTCTTTTCTTTTATTTACACTCACCGCATAGCTTAAAACACTTCCATACTTTCCCAAATGTGAAAATGGCAGCGTAAAGCTGTGCTGTTTATATTATGCTGCGTGGTTCTTCTTCTTCTTCACCTTACTCTGGCCAACTCCCAAATTACCTGCTTACGTTTGAGCCCACGGGCTCCATCTCAGAAGTCTGAGAGAAATAAAAAACTAGCTAAACCCACTGAAGGAACCACTTAAGGAGACAGTGTCCTTTTCTATTTCTAAAATAGTTTTAAACTGCTACATTAAAAATAAAAATTAGAAAGTGGTACTCTGAATGAGTGTGTAGCTTTCTAGAAACCTGAGTGCATACAGGCTTGTTCTTTCACAGAACAAACCACTACATGTGACAAATCCTGCTATAAAGCACCAGGAAATAATTCTGATCCGCCCCTAGGAGGGCATATGAGCACCACAAAACAATTATGTTTCTTTCTGAGACTATATTTCTACTGATTTTTTTTTCTTTTGAGTGGATGACTGTAGGAATGAAGGGGTTGGGAGGAGCAGTCATGGGTTTATATTTACAGACTGCTGTTTGAATGGGTGTGTTGGGTACAGGGTGATGGTTAGTCATGTAGAAATTACTAATTTTATATACCATCTTTATGATAGTTATACATAATTTTTCTATGTGCATTTTTACATAGGGACATTTTCTTTGGTCCTGACGCACTTAGATATTTCTATCCCTCCTCCCCTTGCCTCCCCTTCAGTATGTAGCATTCAGCTACTGAGTGCTAAAGGGATTTTTTATCATTTCAGATTTATAGAGTTAGTTGCAGAGTTTTATGTACATGCTACCCACAGTTTATGTAGATGCTGACTTTTCATAATGACAATGGTTACAACCCATGCTCTTTTTGTAAAGGTAACACCTCATGTTTCCTAATATTTTGAGTATAAGAGACATTATGCCTCGAACTGAGGCAGACACTTTTATGAACATCTTTGCCTTTTACTTGTGTCCAAGGCCTGGGCAAGTAGATGGTTTCGATATTCTATAATCCTTGTGGAAAACTACCTCCTGGTGTTGTAACCCAGTGGGGGTGGGAGGCTACAATATGTTCTTGCATGAAAAGTTAAGTATATTATGGATCACTCTCATTGTCAGGTTTTAGGTATTGCATTTTTTAATGCAATAAAAATAATTTAAAAAAAGCATACATTTCCAAACAAGGTGAAGAACAGTAAAATAGCAAAGATGCCCCCCTGGAGGACAGTTATGCAGTACAGCAGTACCATAAAGATCAAGGGCAACAATTGTTTCTACTGCAGTGCAATAAATTCTATCGTTTTAACAAGAATTAACATGTCTCCTATTGTCTATTTTATTCGATTGATAATGTATGCCTCTGTAAATGTATTTCTCTGCTACTGGCAGCTATGAGTTTTTTTCCAGAGTCCGGTCAGTATCAGTCAGTTTCTGACATAACTGAAAGAGTGACATTTCCAGACACACTCATGACTGCCTTGAGAATGTGTCCAGTGAATAGTCCCCTCCCCCATCCCTTTGCATCTGCAGGCAAGCGTACTGTCTCACTAAAACACATAATTTGTTTTTGATTTTTTGTTTTAACCTGTAATGTCAGGATACATGTAGCTGTCATGGACCAGCAGTTGTCTAAATCAGCTGTTCACTCAGGAAGCTGTAAACAAATCGTTATCATGCAAAATATCAAATAGATGTTTTCCTTCTTTTTTTTCTAAATGGGATCATTCACCTTAGAGCTCTGACCTGTGTAAATTTTCTGACATTATTCAAGTACAGAGTACTCGCTACTGTTCAGTATTTTTTTTTTTTTAAACTCTGTTTCCATTACTTCATGTGAATACAAGGAATGACAGTATCCATGTAAAGTACATTAGCAGGACATTATTCTGATTATTTAAATAAAGAGTCTGGTGCTGGGTTTCAAGGAGCAGTTATTACCTTGATATGCTGCATGTCACAATTTACAAAAAACATCTGTATTTTCTATCTATGATTGTGTCTGACTACCTGCAGCTAGCGAGGTTCGATACTAGTTACAGATGTCTTATTCTCTTACAAATCTTGCCCAGCCGATATTACCAATTTTGGCTAGAAAACTGGATCCATGCATGGCAGTTAGGGTTTAACACACACAAATGTAGCATTCTGCACCTGGATGTTAGAAACCCAGGGTATAACTATCACTTTGGGAGAGGGTGGTACTACTGTTGTAATGATGGAGAAGGATCTGGGGGTGATGACTGATGCTAAAGGAAACACTTGGAGCAGTGCAGAATATCAGCTGTAAGGCAAACAAAATGTTTGGGTGTATAGCCAGGGGATAATGTCCGGGAGAAGGAGATTATACTTCCCTGTACACCTCACTGGTTAGGCTGCATCTGGGGTACTGTGTGCAGTTCTGGCACCCCTGCCTAAAAAAGGACATCACACTGCTGGAGAGAGTTCAGAGAAGGGCGACAAGGATGATTAGTGGTCTGGGGGGTTTATCACATGAGGACAGACTTAGAGAGCTGAACATGTACGCTCTGGAGGACAGAAGGGACAGGGGGATATGATAAGAGACCTTTGAATATCTGAAGGAGTTCAACAGAGGGAATAATGAGGGACTGTTCAAGTTAAGGGAGGAGGGAACTACGAGATGCCATAGTCTAAAGTTGGCTGGAGGGTGGTACAGAGAAGAGGCCGTGGGGGCATTATTTCATGGAGAGGTGGTGGCACCCTGGAATGCACTGCCAGATGACCTGGTAAAAATGGTAACCATGAGGCGTCAAGAAGGGTTGGGACAAGGGCAAGGTACAGGGTGTGGGGTCTGGTGAATAAAGGAGGTATACAGGAGGGAGCGGAGGTAGAGGCTACTATACACCAGAGTTGAGTAAGTTACTTTTCTATTACTTTCTATTACATTTGGAAACTTGTTCCAGGAAGCTCTGTGCAGTCACTAGCAAGGATGGATAAGTACTAGAAAAAGTAATACACCTTACAATTATAGTTACGTATTTCTTTTTATACAAAAACAATACAGAAATAATAACTATAAAAGACTAAATTTTTTGAAAATAATAGGTTACTAGTTACTTTCAAATAAATGTAATCAGTTACAGTTACATATTTCTTTTGTACAAAAAGACATAAGTAATTGTAGCTGTAAGGTGCATTACATTTTCCAGGACTTATCCATCCTTGCTAGTGACTATACAGAGCTTTCTGGAACAAGTTTCCAAAAGTAATAGAAAAAGTAACGAGCTGAGTTGGACAGACAAGATAGGACAGTTAGGCTTAATATGCTGGCAACTATGTATGTAATTACAAAATCAAATAAGATATGCCCCAGTATAGGGTATCTGCTGAACTAATGTACAGTCTTTTTTTTTGTTCTATGTGTTAACAGGAGCTTTTGACTAATCAAGATCTGTGTGCACTGAATGATGCTGCAAGCAATTTGATATCTTTCTTTGCTGAGATTTCTTTAGTATGCAGATCTGCTCCATATTTGTCAAACTCCCCTATTCCATGTTCAATTAAGCTATTGTGTCACCTGAATTTAATATGCATTTCAAGCAGCCATCATCAGAAGTCTGTCACAGTAAATGGCCTGGCTGGCAATATAGCCACAAGGTTAGAGTAACAAAATGTGAATGAGCTTGGTACATCCAGCAGACCTTGTTTGATTCCCACAACCTCTACTTGCATACAATGGGACTCTAAGCAAGTCACATAACCATCCCTGTGCTCCCGGGTTGCCCCTGATAACAGCACTTGTGCCTAGTGGGCCTTACCCAGTTACCACAAGAATAAAGTAAAATAAATGATATGCACCATGTGACATTGCAGAATGCATCACTGGTGCTTCTGTGTCACAGCAAACTACTAGCAGGAAGGGAAGTAATGTAATTAAGCAATAATACATGACAGGGTGTGGTATATTATGGGATATCGTCACACCTCCAGTTTTTTTTGATCATGCACCTGAAAGTGACAATATCCCATGATATACCACACCTGAGTGCATTATTGCTATTACAAACTGGATCCATGTTAAGTAATAAAAAATAAAAAATATGTTAAAAAGTAAAAGGTTGTCATAATTATCTTTTTATAAGTGCAGATGTTAATTTAAAAAAAAAGTTCCATTAATTTTAGTCATGGCCAGTAGGTGGCACTGTTTATGGTTGGTGGTAGAGGTGGCTGGAAGTTGTGGTTGGTGGTTGGAACAGATGGCGCTGATTTGCACTCTTGCGCTGAATCCCACCTTATGCCTTTCTGGAGAATCTGCTTCACAACAGCAGAATTATGTCTTTAGCAGTAACAGCAGTGGGAATGGTGAGGTTTTTGTTTTTACAAGCAGGGAGATGTTTGACTGCGAGGGGCCATTGTGGTACAGGGGGATGTTTGCTCGTGAGAGGCCATTTCTGTCTTCTGATTGGCCGTTGGTGGATTTTATTGGTGTGGTGGTATTGCACTACTATTGTGAGGAAAGAGGGTGCTTTCTTGTATGCCCCAGTCGGCGGCAGTTTCATTAATGTAAGTGTGGCATACTTTTGAGGGTTTCCTGTGTTTTTTTTAGGGGAGGGGGTTGAAGAGTGACCATCTTGAGGTCTAATTTGCTCCGGACCATGGCAGGTGTTCTGCTGAGTTTGTGTCCAGTGGAGTAAGGGACATGGCAAGCCTGGCTGTCAAATGGATTTGCTGTAGGTAAGGAAGCTGGTGGCTTTTTGAAGCTATGATTATGTTGTTGGATTTATTACAGCTGCAAATACCTCTCAGTCAATTGGCTTCCTTGATTTTTTTCATCCAGTTTATAATTGAGCAGTAATGTATGACAGGGTGTGTATATCTTGGGATATTGTCACGCCTCAGGTGCTTTGAGGCTGCTCAACCCGTCACTAGAAATGAAGGAGGTCCCGGGACACTGGAGAGGGTTGATATAGTCCAACATCACAAAAATGTAAACAGAGAGGAGGCTAGAAATTACTGGCCTGTCAGCCTGGCTTCGGTAGTGGGCAAGGTAATGGAATCACTACTGAAGGAAAGGATTAGGGAATATCTTGTTTCCAATGGTCTTCAGGATCCGAGACAACATGGGTTCACAGGGGGGAGGTCTTGCCAGACAAACGTGATCAAGTTCTTTGACTGGGTAATCAAGAAGCGGATCAGGGAGGAGCGGTTGATGTAGCCTACCTGGACTTCAGTAAGGCCATTGACACTGCCCACATAGAAGACTGGTGAGCAAGCTGAGAAGCCTGGGAGTGGGTCCTAAAATAGTAAGATGTGTAGAGAGCTGGTTGGACAACAGGAGTCATAGGGTGGTGGTAAATGGCATCCACTATGGAGAGGGCAAAGTGACCAGTGGAGTGCCACAAGGATCAGTACTAGCCCAGTCATCTTCAATGTCTTTATAAACGACTCTGCAGAAGGACTGGAAGAAAGGTATGCCTGTTTGCGGTCAACACAAAAATCTGCAACTGAGTAGACACCGCGAGGGGAGATGAAAGAAGATCTAAAAAGCTGGAGGAATGGAAACAGGTTTGACAGCTGGGTCTCAATGCAAAAGTGTAAAATCATGCACTTGGGGCACAGAAACCCAGGGACGACTTATCAACTGGGAGATAAAGTACCAGCAGTCACAAATAAGAAAGGGACCATGGGTAATCATTTCCTGATGATCTAAAGGTAGCTAAACAGTGTGACAAGACAGTCGGAAAGGCTAGCAGAATGCTCGGATGCATAGGCAGCGGCATCACCAGCAGAAAGAGAGAAGTAATAATATTCCAGTATAGATCACTAGTGATACCACACCTCGAGTACTGTGTCCAATTCTGGAGGCCCCACCTCCAAAAGAACATAGACAGGGTAGAGGTGGTACAAGGGAGGGTCTGCATCTGAAGCCCTATGAAGAAAGGCATAAGGAATTAAATATGTACTCCCTAGAAGAAAGGAGGAAAACAGGAGACATGATAGAAACATTCAGATACCTCACATTATAAGCAAAGTTACTGGGAAGGGAGCATTTTCAGAGAAAGAAATGCTCAAGGACAAGGGTCACACTATGAAACTGGAGAAGGGAGGTTGAGTGGAAATGTGAGGAAGTACTTCTTCATGGAAAGGGTGGTGGATGCTTGGAACAGCCTCCCAGCAGAGGTGTTGGGTGGCTAAAACGGTTACAGGATTCAAAAAAGGATGGGACAGACACAAGGGGATCTTAGATGTAAGGCAAAGGGAGTGCAAACTGGAGACCAAGTAGGGACTGTGGTGGCACTGTACACAGGGAAGAATAAGTGGGCAAAAAAGAGGTCATTATCTGCCAACAACTTCTATCTTTCTATATACCACGGCCTGGATTGCATTACTGCCATTATGAACAGGATTAAAAGTTTATAAATGAAAAATAAAAAACAATTAAAAACTGTTAAAGCATAAGTACTGTAGGAGTACCTTTTAAAAAAAAAATAGTTCTTAGAGGGTTGTGGTCAGCAGGTGGCACTGTTTTACTTTGAGGTAACAGAACAGGTGGAACTCTTGTGACATGTGAACTCTCTCCCACCCTCATCCTGGATGTGAACTGTGGCTTGTGGTAAGTTCTGTCCCAGGCTAGAAGGTAGTGTAATGGCATCAGAGTAGTGCAACTGAATATGTTTTCGTTTGTGCACATGTACATTTGGAAGCAGCATAATGGGGTTATAACTGTGCACAGAAACATTGTGCGGCACTTAATGTTGCAACCATTAGAGTGTGTGCTGCAATATCGTCTGGGAAAACACAGATGAACAGAAGCAGTGCACACCCTTACAGTCAATGGGCTCCTTTCTTTTTTGCATGGGGCTTTGCCCCAACCCATCCCCCGGAATTTAAATAAACTGGAAGTGCGGACAGTGGGGATGAGGAAAAACACTGCTGGGAGAGGAAGTTTTTTTTTTTTTTTTTAAAGAAAAAGCCGCAAAAAGTTGCAGCACGGAAGATCTGGAGGGAACGGAACCATGGTCCCAGGTCCCCCATTCCACCATGTGCTGGTGTCCTAGCCACTCCACCAGAGGAGTAGCTCGACCAAGCCCCCAGCACATGGCAACATCATGACACCAGATAAGAGCATAGAATAACAGGGGTAGGGCTCTTTTACTAGTGCTGTTCTACCCCAGCTGCTGAAACTACAAGCACACAATAGACAGCGCGGTATTCACCACGCTGTCTTTCATGCGCTATATTGACCCGGTAGGGAAAGCAGCAAAGGAGCACTGGCGTAAATGAAACTATGGTAGTAAGTGAAACTAAGAGCTGTGACGAAGAAGTGTGTTACCAAGAAGCCAACAGCATACTGAGGAGAAAGAGACTCACTGCTGTTCCTTTTTACAGCTGCAGTGGGCATAGCCCTGCAGAAGTTTTGCTTTAAGAAAAGGACTCCCTGCATAAATTACCTTCCAAACAACATGACAGCATGTTAAAAAATATGTCCTCCGCTGAAGCCACATGACTACGCTGCCTGTGTGTGTGTGTATGGGAACTTGAGAGCGCTAGTTTTCCTCTAGCTTAAGAAGTTAATTAAGCCCTCCCCAGTACTGCATTTTTTTGCAAGCTGAAACCTCCTCCAAAGTGTTTTATGGGCCTTTTCTTTGTTATGTTTCAGTGCTTAATTTACTACCTTTTGCAAACTGAGAAACTCCAGCTTTGCTGGTATCCCCTCTCCCACAGGTGTGAATTCCTTTGTTAGCCATTGGATGACCACAGCTGCAAAATTATTACATTTGTCTACAAGCACTGTCTTCTATGCAAGACACATGCAAGGGACTCAACCAACACACACACAAGCAATATCCGAAGCAGAACATAACTGGATAAGGTACCAATATTTAGGAAGCTTATTACACTTACTCAAAGACTAGCAGTGTGACTCCTGGCTGCTGTGTTCTCTCTCCTGTGGCTGAGCTCTAATAAAGACCCTGTAACAAGACACTGACCTCCTGCAGGTGCTATTAGACATCAGAGCAAAGGGCACTCTGAGAAGACTCTCTGAGACAAGATGCAATAAAAGAAACCTCAATGGCTGCCCCCAAGGGACATAAAACAGCCAGGGGAAGTTAGAAAAAATTCCTCTCACAGCCTGAGCAGAAAAAAAAAAAAAAACACACTGGGATGAAGTAAAAACACAAAAAAAGGTAAAAATACATATGTTTTCCTGATTTTAACATGCAGTTTTACTTTAATAATCCACAACAAGGTGTGGGTTGGGCTGGGATTTACCCATACCTGGCAAGTGACCAACAATGCCAGGCGTGCTTAAGTCCCAGTGCACGCCACACTCTGCAGTAGATTACTATGACTGTACAACTGGTAGAAAGTAAAGAATTTAAAAAAAGTTATTAAAATACTCAGTTTCTAGAGTGGAGCATAGGTGCAAAGGGGATGAGGTACTGGGCTTACCTTTAGATATCAGCTGTCCAGGCATATCCCTGTCTAAATCAATCTTATCTCAAATAAAGGCAGTAGCCATTTCATAAACCCATGAGACAAACTGATTCTGTAATTGATAAAGCTGTGCTGGATAGCAAACAGCTAGCTGAACTCTGGCATCAATTTCTGTCTCACGGTTTTGTGAAATGTCTTCTGCCTTTCTTTATTGCTTTGTTGCAGAGATGTCAAAATTGATATTGCTGGACAGCTGAGAGCTGAGTAGCCCTTCACGCCTACATAGAAAATAATTTATGACATTACCTCCTGACTTATAGGGTTGTTATTCCTTTGGTTTCTTCCAAAAACTTTGCTCCTCATCTTAACAATTTTGAATTAAATCAACCAGAATCTTGGTCTAATTTAAAGCAATTGTATGACACAGGTTTATTACTTAGAAATCGTCAATGCAACACTAAATATAGAGAATACTGGATGGGCAACAATGCACAACCAGTGTCTTCTACCACAGAGGGGTTCTGAATCCCTCTGACCAGGAGAGCGAAGCTCGAGAGGTCCATGGGAATCAGAACCCTGAGGTGACAGAAAACATAAGTTAAGCATAATGTTGCTCATCTTATATTTTTTTATAGTGTATAGTAGTATTATGTGACATGTATCAATTGTGTTTTTCTATCTCTTTCATAATGAAACTAACATGAAGTCTCTAGAGGTTCCACCACCCTTTCTGTAAAGAAATACTTCCTCAGTGGTACCCTTTAGTCTACTCCTTCAACCTCATGTCATGCCCCCTCGTTCCTGGACATCTCCTTTTCTGAAATATGCTACCCTCCAGCACATTATTTATGCCTTTTACATATTTTAAGGTTTCTGTCACTATCACCCCTGTCTCTTCTCTTCTCCAGGGTATATACACTGGGGTCTCCCAGTCTCTCCTCATCGACTTTTAGTGCAGGCCCTGCACCATCTTTGTTGGTCTTCTTTACTGCCTCCACTCTGTCTACATCCTTATGGAGATGCGGCCTCCAGAACTGGACACCGTATTCTAAATGAGGCCTCACCAGTGATCTGCACAGTGGCATCACCACTTCCTTCCTGCTGCTGGTGATACCTCTCCCTTTGCACCCCAGCATCCCGCTTGGTCTCCCCATAACCTTGGTACATTGTTTAGCCACCTTTAGGTCATCCAGTATGATTACCCCCAAATCCCTTTCCTGTTTGGTGACTATCAGTCCCCATCCCCCCCAAAGTAATCCTCCCCTGGGTTCCTGCAACCCAAATGCATGATTTTGCATTAAATCTCGGCTGCCATACTTTGGACCATTCCTCCAGTTTACCTAGGTCCCTCCTCATTTTTTCCACCCTTCCCAGAATGTCCACCCTGTTGCAGATCTTAGTGTTATTCGCAAAGAGGCACACTTCCCCCTTTAGACCCTCTGCAATTTCACTTATGAAGACATTAAACAGGACTGGGCCCAGGACTTATCCCTGTGGCACCCTGCTGGTCACATTCCTGTCCTTACATTGAGCACCATTTACCATGACTCTCTATCTTCTATCATTCAACCAGTTCCTTACCCAGTTTACCACCTTGTGACCCACGCTCAGGCTGCCCAGCTTGTTCACAAGTCATATGTGGAATGGTATCGTAGGACTTACTAAATGCAATTCATGTTTATGTTTAAGCCCATGAAACACCCTTATCTAGTTAATACATCTGCAGCCATAGTGGCTCTGCTAGAACTTTTTATAAGTAGTGGTGTCATGGGGGTCTTGAGAAACGTTTTGTGTATTTTTGTGGCTGGATTCGGGATTTGAGTATTGCGGTGAGTGGCAGTTACTGTGTAGTTTTGAATCTTTCTGACCTTTGCAGTTTGGGAGACACTCAGAAGTTGCTTTGCTTTTTCTTTCTTTCTGTTTTTTCTTTCTTTTTAAACTGCCATGAAGGAGGGGGTTTGGGAGAGACTCAGAGTTCCTCTACTTTGCTTTTCTTTTCTTTTTAAACAGCCAAGGAGGAAGGGGTAACATGACAGATGCCTACTCATTTTTAAACTGCGCTGCTACCAACTCGTAAATGCAGAGCGTGCTGTCTGACTGCCGAAATCTGCAGGCGGACAAAATCGGGTACAGGTGAAAAGACCTGCTGGCTGGCACCTTCTCTTACCACGTGATTATGTTGTAGAATTTAATCACGGGTAAGGAGAGGGCTCAGCCAATTTGGTTTCTGGATTTTCGGCAACCAGCTCATTGTCATTTTAATGTTTCCCTGAAATCAAACTTACAAGATTGGGCTAGCTGATACCTGAATTTAACCTGTTGTTGTTGGGTGAGTTAGGTTCATTTCATTCAAGTCGTGATCTTGTTGCTTTTACACTGTCCACAATAAAAATAATCTATTCAGGGACAACGTCATACACAAAATCTTTTAAATACCTGACAGAATTAGAAATTTCACCCACAACATTTTTAACACTTTAAATCATACTAGGACAAATGGCTACTGGCTAGTAACTTGAGATATGGCAATAAAAAATGAAGATAATCACACCCTAGTGGCAGACCTGCCAATCCACCAAATCAAATATGTCCTAAAGCTACAGGAAGACCGAAGTCAGTAAATGTTCATGAAAAAAAGTCTTCTTCGGGTGCTATTCAGTTCTTATCCACAAGCACTCAGACATGCTTGGGAGCAGAGCAGCAAAGGAAGTCGATACTGACTGGGAGGCTTAGCTATCATAGGAGTTGAAGTCGACAAGATGTGTAAGACTCATGTCAATCAATGACTCGTTTGAATATTAACAACAAAAAATAAGCTGACCTACCACCTCCACCCCTATTAATAACATTTGCGTGTCTACATTTATTCATTCCATTTCCTAAAGTAATAGGGGGAAAAAATGGAAATTTAGCAAAAAGGGTAATTAATATGAATTAGAGTATTGTATATAGTACTGTACAGAGGGTGAAATTATTCAGTAAAGATTGTGTTACACTGCAGCGTCAGACACCTATTCCAAACAGCTATAGGCAAATGGTTAATGATAAGCCATTGATGTCTACATATTAAAGCAGCAGTACAACCAAAAATGAATTTCCCAAAAAGCTAGTTTCAGCTACATTTAAGAAAATATTAGTATACTACTCAAATGTACTCATCTATGTACCTCCTATGCATTCACCATGAAACTTTTATTTTTCTGCCTAACCCTTGCCAGGTCCACAATGACATTTCTATGGAAAATCGGCAGCATCTTTTTGTCTTGAGAAAACACTCAATTAAAACATTTATAAAATACTCAAATCTTGGTGGAATTAGAATCCTAACCCTTGCCAGGTCTACAATGATATTTCTATGTAAAATTTATTTATTTATTTACTCGATTTGAGTTTTGGAGATGCACCTTTGAGCAGCAAGTACTCTTTCCAAAGATTCCGTCAGTTACATTACACATTACATTTAGGCACGTAGTGTAGCTCAGGAGCATGGTCAAGCGATAACATTCAAGAGACAAGGACAGTTTCAGTGTTGGCCTAGTCTGGTACAGTATATATGCTATCGCAGTTAGTAGAAACCATGACAAATGATACATTATGGGAGATACATTATTAGCCTGAGTAGGACTTGGTCTATGGGGCAGCAGGGGTTTAAGGCTTCACTGTGTGGGGTAGCCCTCTGGTGGTGGCAGCAAGCAATTGACAGTCGCATAGTTATCACATGTAGCAGCAGAATGCTACCATCTTTCGAGTTCTTTTTCAGGGACGACTTAAACTGTGAAAACTGGATAAGCCCCATATGGGTTCTGGAAGATTGTTCATCCAGTATGCAGCTTGAGTAGCAAATGAGCATTTCCCTAGGCTTGTTTTACAGTAATAGATCTAGAGGGCTTGTCTAGTCATACTCCTGGTTGAGTAGCTATTAGTAACCAGGCAAAGAAGACAGACAGCTGACACGGTGAGGCCTAGCTGGGCTTTTCTTGCCAGGAGGCATGTCTGGTATTTTAGCCTTTCACCGAATGAGGAGCCATCCAGTTAGGGAGTACAGAGAGCAGGTGTGTGTTAGTCTGTCCGCATTGCAATCAAAGTAGAATGCTTTATTGAGGACCAGGTGTATCCTATTTAGGATCGTCTCAGAGCTTTTACATATATGGGGAGATCATAGTCTATGATGGGGAGTAGTGTTGCAGAGACTGCCAGACATCTTGCTTCCAAGGCAAGGTTAAATTTTGCCTGTAGAGTGCTCCAACTTTTTGATTAGTCTGGCTTGTTATATTGCCAACATGGGTGGCACATGAGAGGGTGTCATCTAGAGTGATACCCAGGTACCTGAAAGGTTTCAACTTCTTCAGGGCTGCACCATGTGCATTGAGGATGACCAGTGGGGTGCCTTATTATTATTATGTTGCTCTGCGAACAACATTGTTTTAGTTTTGTTTTTTTTGTAGTTTAGAACAAATTTATTACCTTCAAACGATTCTCTGACAGCCTTGAAACCAGTTTGGAGATCTCTGGTAAAGGTACCCATATAGGAGTTACCGTTATAGATTACCACATCATCGGTATATCATCATTTTGGAATGGGGGCAGGCTTAGGAACTCTTGTTGATGAAAAGGCAGAAGAGGAGAGGGCCAACTATTGACCTCATGGGAACCTAACTGTGACCCTTTTGACATATGAAAGTACCCCATCAATCCTGACCCTATGTAATCTTCCTGAAAGGTAACATGTAAACCAAGAGAGGGTTTCAGTTTAAAGGCCAAGCACGGCTATCTTATTCTGTAACGGTTGGTAATTTTTAAGGTCAAATGCCTTTGTCAAGTCTATATATGTAGCGCCTACCAGCTGGCCTTTGTCAAGAGCCGTGTGTAGATTGTTAGTATACTCAACCAGTGCAGTACCAATGCTTTGGAGTTTTTGGAATTCATGTTGTTGCTTACAGAGCAGGTTATATTTGTTAAGGTAGTAGACTGGTTGGTCAGAAGCAATTTTCTCTAGAGCCTTGGACAGAGGGGAGAGGATGGAGATCAGTCTGTAGTTGGCTACATTTGTGCATTCTCCAATTTGTGGACTGGTGTGACAATGGCAGCTTTTCAGCATTCAGGGAACTGGGAGAGTTGTAAGAATATATTGAAAATTCTGGACAAGGGAACTGCTAGTACATCCAGAGCTTGAACTAGCAGCTTCATATCTAACATGCCTCCACACATTCTTGTTTTGCCTAGGACCTTTTTATTATAGTTAACAGTGTCCTTCACTGTGACATGTTTGAAGTAGAACTTTGGGGGATCCATTGCAGTGCCAGTTGAAGTGCTTTGTCTAGCGTGTTCTTTGTTGTTGCTTGGAGCTTGGTCCAGGGGAGGAATGTGGTCAGGTCAGTGAAGGAGGCCTCACTGAAGATATGTGCTACTTCAGAGGGCTCGATGGTGCTTTTTCCCTTGGAGTTTAGCATAAAGTGTGGAGGCCATCTTTTTTTCTTGAGAAAAAACTCATGCAAAACATTTAAAAAATACTCAAATTTTGGTGGAATTAGAAAATTGTACCACCAAATTAAACTGGAAGATGCCTGGAATCTTTTATAGTGAAAAAAAAGTATGGTCAAAGTTTTGCCCAATTTCATTGCACTGCTGCTTTAAGTTATTGCTTTCTTCCTACAATATGCAAAGAGTTTTATAAAAGCTGCTCCGTAGTAATATATACAATTTCACTGTACTGCTGCTTTAAGTTATTGCTTTCTTCCTACAATATGCAAAGAGTTCTATAAGCTGCTCCACAGTAATATATACAATTTCATGAGGACCTGCCCCTCCCCACAGCGAGGATGAGTGATGAAGGGTGGGGGTGGGAATATGGAGTAGATTTACATACTAAAGAAATCGCATCAAAGAAATATATCATTAAATTGCTTGCAGCTTGATTTAGTACACACAGATCATGATTAGCCAAAGCTCTCCTGTTAACACACACAAAAATGAACACACATCAGCAGACAGAAGTCTGTGACTAATATTGAACCTTCGAGCTACAGACAGTCAAAGCTAATCATTAACAGAAAATACAGACACTCTGTACAGATGTTTCTGTAAATTTTGACACACTGCATATCAAGGTATTAACCGCTTCTAGACTGGGTTGCCCCATCCCCTTTTCTCTTCCTTCTTGCAGTCAAACCTTTGGACTTAAAAGAAAGTTGTCATAAACTGAAACTCCCCACCCCCAGAAGTTTTACCCTTACGATCAAGCTTTCGCAAGCCAAAAACCTTTTTTGAACAGGTTTAACTTGCTTTATTTTATTGTAATAAACTCCGTGATGAGACAACATGGCAGATGCTGCATGGTACCATTTTATGTGAAGGTGTGGCGCTGCTCGATTGTATTGAAAAGCATAAAAATTAGAGGTGTGGCACTGCACTGTCACATGAAATGGTACGGCATCCGCCATGCTGCCTCATCACGGAGTTTACTACAATAAAATAAAAGTAAATAAGAACACATTCAAAATGTTTTTTGACTTGCAAAAGTCTGATAAGTGGTGTCAAGCTTCGGGGTAGGCAGCTTTAGTTTAGGACATCTTTTCTTTAAGATTCTTGCCTCTCTTCAAAAGGTTCAACAGAATATGGGGCCCCTTACAATCCCTTTATTCCTTACACCCCGCTAGTAATGGTACCTCAATTTCAACTTGATGGAGTACAAAGGAGACAACTCTGTGTTGGATAACGGGGATGGGGGAGGATAGAACTTGTTCTAATTTCACAGTGCAAATGTTGTTCACTGCATGTATGATGTGCATCTATTCTCTGTATTGTAAAATCCTCAATAAACTTTAAATTGAAAAGAAGAAAAAAAGATTCTGGTCTCTCAGTCCTTTCCTTGAATCTCTGTGGGAGGGGTTCCCCAGAAAATTTCGCTGCTTGCAGATAACATCTCCCTGTTTATCACAGACCTAGGTCCCTACCTACTTTGACCAATATTATACAGGAATATGCCTCATCGGGCTATAAATTGAATGGGGCGAAATCCCAAATTCTCCCGCAAACTCCTACATGACACAAATCCATGTTCCCCTCTTACCCATACCAGTGGGCATCGACGTAAGTCACTTGTCTAGGTATTGTGATAAAAGCCTCCGTCTCAGATACAAGCAGACCATGGATGTTAACAGCTGGAAGAACGTTCTGCTCTC
Source organism: Neoceratodus forsteri (assembly GCA_016271365.2). Lineage (NCBI taxonomy): Eukaryota > Metazoa > Chordata > Ceratodontiformes > Ceratodontidae > Neoceratodus > Neoceratodus forsteri. Next base: position 984,629,448 of record CM057459.1, read on the forward strand.
TAAAAGGGGGAAGAGACAATGTGCTCAAACTTAGCTCCCTGCCAAAAATTTACTACAAACTATCTAATCTCCCTATTCAACTCCTGGCATACTTTTTCAAAACATTAAACAAAAAGATTTCTGCATTTATCTGGAATAGTAAAGATCCAAAACTGAGCATGTCACTTCTCTACAAACACTGGAAAAAAAGGGGTCTTTGGCCTCCCTAATCTATGCCACCAACATGAGCTGGTGGTTCTCTGCCCAGCTGTAACCCATCTAAACCCCATCAAGGACACTTATGTACCATGCTGGATAGAGCTCAAGCAGACTCAAACCGGGATGCCCCTGCCTGGAGCCCTAATTCTTCCAGACTGGGCCCTCAAAGCCAAGCTAGCCCCATGTCATTGCCACGCCCAAAGAACTTGGCCAAAATTTTCGACAACACTAAAGTGGTCTCACACGATGTCCAGGCTTCGACCTACCTGGCACAACCTGCAGCTGACCATAAGCAATCGCCCTAAATAATGGGAAACATGGGTTCATGCCGGCATACATACGCTGGCAAACCTCTATGAACCATTAATCGGGGTATTATATAGCTTCACAGAGTAAGATACTAGATTCAAACTTCCTAGAACTTATTTCTGGAGATATCTGCATATGAGAGACCTCCTTTGGCTAAAAGTATCTCATACTCACACCTTACCCGAAGTGACCCCATTGGAAAATGGCTTAACACTGACAACCCTTAAAAAGTATTGATGTGACTTAAGCACCTCACGCACAAATGCTCAAGGCCCACCCTACCTCCAGACCTAGAGGCATGGGAGCAGAAATGAAAATTACGTACCAACTGTAATTCTTGATCTTACTGTATATGTTTACCATTCATCACTGCTGGGTTAAGCCTTAAGTGCCATGACCTCATGGGGCTGTAGAGCTTTTCTAGGAGAAGGACGGTGCAGGATGGTACCACCCTCAAGGCCGTTGTAGTCTGGCGCTTATGGGTTGGCCAGTAACCACCGTCTGCCCCTCCACCACCTCAGTTCTGCTCATCGGAGAGGAAAAATTAGAGACAGAGGAAGAAAGAGGAGGGCAGGGCAAGGGAGCCCAAGGGACTGCAAAAAGTAAGGGATATAAACTGAAAAAGGAATAAGCCAGATGGCCTGGTGGCACTGAGGGCTGAGGTAGTAGACACCATACCTGATGACCTGAGTTCAGGAATGGACTCGGTGCATTGGGGGTCGGCTGGGAGGAGGAGGAGCGAGCATCCCATGGACTGATCTCCTCCTTCGGGGAGGGAGAGTGGGGAAGATCGCTGAGCCACTGGCCCCTGGCGGCAGCCAGCAGCTAGTGCAGGCTCAGGGATCAACATGTGGGGTGGCGCGGGCAGGCATCGGACGTGCTGTGGGCAAGTGCGTGCGCAGAACATCCTTGACGCCACTGCATGCTCGTGCCATGGGGGGGGGGGACAAGGAATAAAAATAATAATCTTCCAGTGAGATAATGGCGGACTCCATCGGCACCACGGTGCACCCATTTAAGTTAGCTCCCCTTCAGCCACCGGACTCCAGGTCTCCGTGGTGCACAGAATAAATCCCCACTGTGAAGCGACCTGGGATGGCAGGGCAAAAAGAGTCCAAGCTCTGACTGGGTCCGGGGCAGCAGCCGAGGAAGGTTGCCTGAAATGGGGAACCATAAGAACATCCCCCAGCCGAGGAGGTGAAAAGAAATTACGCGGAAAAAAAAGGGGGAAATAAGCTGGCCACAAGAGGAGGGAAAGGACATTATGAGGTATGACAGACTTAGATTGATGGTCCATTATAAAGACCATCCATCAGCAGTCTCCCATAAGAAGGTAGAATTCCTGTCCAGGGAGATTGCCGCTGTGCAGAATCAACCAACTCAGCTGTTCCGAACTTTCACCAGATTGTGCAATCAATCTCTCTTCAGCCTAGGAGACCATTTTCACAGAGTAAAGTGTGATGAGTTTGCTTGGTTCTTTGCAGATAAGGTTGCCACCATCAGGTCAGAGATCCATTCAACACCCTCAAAATGGGCTTTGCGGTGGTCGGCAGGAGGCTGCAAACACTCAGTTCGTCTGATCCGACTTCAGCCATTGGCGATCGCAGACACTGTGCGGATCATTCAGGGTATGCACACAACTTGTTGTAGTTTGGACCCGGGCCCAACGTGCCTCCTAGTGGGGTCTGTTGAGGTCATTGGCCCAGTCCTGGTTGAGATAGTCTGGTGTTCTTTGGAGACAGGGGTGTTCCCTGACCCCTGAAGGAGACGGTAGTAGTACCCCTCCTAAAGAAATCCTCCCTTGACCCGGACTGCTTAGCAAACTACAGACCTGTCTCTAACTTGCCCTTTGTGGGCAACGTTATTGAGAAGGTGGCTGCAGCGCAACTGAATGACCATTTAACTATCCATGATGTCTATGATCCAGTCCAGATTTAGGAAGAGGCACAGTACCGAGATGGCGCTTGTTTGGGTACTTAATAATCTCCTGATAGCGAAGGATGGAGGGGGCCGTTTCATCTTGATTCTTCTCGACCTCTCTCTGCTAGCATCTGACACTGTGGACCATGGTGTATTGCTGGAGCACCTGCAGATGCTCCTGAGACTGTCTGGTACAGTCCTCCAGATAGTTTCAATCTTTCCTCACGGGCAGCACTCAGAGTGGTGTCAGGGATTTTTCCTGCCCCTCTCCCTGCCTTGTGGGGTTCCGCAGGGCTCCATACTATCATCCATGTTATTCAAAGTGTATATGCTGCCGTTGGGGACATTATGAGGTGGTATGGACTAAGTTTTCACTGCTATGTGTGTGACAATCAGCTCTACATGTACTTTGTACCCGAGCAGGTTGGAGCGTCTCGGTCTTTAATAGCTGCCTCACGGAGATCCAGGGCTGGATGAGTGCCAACTGGCTGAGGTTGAATCCGGATAAAACAGTGGTGTTGTTGGTGGACCCAGGCTGCCAGGGTTTGGGGTTGTTGGCTGGTCAACTGTTTGGGCTTTGGCTTGGTGGGGGACCAGCTGCTTGCCTCAAACCGAGCGTGAAATCTGGGCGTTGTCTGACAGCGGCCTGACATTAAAATCTCAGGTGTTTGCTGTTGTAAAAAACCTCTCTTTACCATCTGAGGAACATCGCCCGGATCAAGCGCTTGGTCCCGCTCAGTGACCTTCGAACTCTGGTCCATGTCTTTGTGATCTCCTGCCTTGACTACTGCAATGCCCTTTACCTGGGGCTACCAGTGGTTACTACACCATGACTGTAGCTGGTGTAAATCGCAGCCAGGCTGCTGACTGGCTTATCAAGATCTTGCCATGTCACCCCTGTGCTCCGCGGCCTGCACTGGCTGCCTGTTTATTGGTGAATCACCTTTAAGGTCGGCCTACTGACCTATAAAGCCCTACACGGTCAGGGACCGCGCTACCTGTAAGATCTTCTCTGCACCCCCATGAACCCCTCCGCTCACTCTGTTCCTCTGATGAGGGTTTGATGGAGGTTCCCAGGGTTCGACTGAAGACCTCAGGGGCCCGTTTTTTTGCTTTTATGGCCCCTACCCTGTGGAATTCTCTACCTCGTCAGATTAGAGAGTGCCTGACTGTTAAGAGCTTTAAATCTGCTCTTAAAATGCATCTTTTCAGCATGACCTTCCCTGATTCTAATTACTTGGATGCTTTATCTTAATATATCAGTTTTTAGCTATTGATTGTATGCATGTATATATTTTAATTATTTTGTTTTAATAAATGTTTTTTTATGTTGTATAAGCGCTTTGATCTGCAAAGGAATTGCGCTTTTTAAAAATAAAACGTGACTGATTGATTGACTGAGGTCTGGGACGGGGGACCCCAACCACCGAGCAGGCCAAGGAAGAGTAAAAAAGAAAAAGGGGAGGGAAAAGGAAGAGAAGAAGGAATGGAGAAAAGAGGGAAGAGGTGAGAGATATGCATGGCACTCCCAAAAGGAAGAGTCCGGCTTTGACTCTTCTCCCTCCCTTTTTTTTTTTTTTTTAAACCGGGGAAGAACCCCAAAGCAGGAGAGGGAGACAGAACACAGGATAAGCCTGCCAGGCTGAAGAAGAGTCAAGGTAAGAGAACCAAGCCGCTGTACACAGCAAGTCACAGAACCTTGCAGATGTGAAACATCATAGGACACCAAGTAATCCATATAAGGATGCGCCCTCCTGGTCCACCAGAGAACGGAAAGGGGGCCATAGGTCTCTCACTCCCTGTCCCTTACACAAATTAGAGGTGGAGACAGGACCCACCCTGGGCAGGATCCTCTCAGACACAGACCATCTCAATTTAGGAAGGTCCAGAACCTGAGCGGGATGAGACTCCCTCTCGCCCAGTGCTGTAAAAGCGGCAAGGCGGGGGCCTTAAGTCTCCAGAAGTGGTCAAACCTCTTAAGAAGATTTGAGGGGGCCATGCCCCACAGTAACCCAGAGTGAGTTACCCGGGGAGTAAAATGGAGCAACTAAGAGTCCAAGAAGGGGGGACGGAGGTCCCCAGAGCACCCACCAATGACAAAGATGGGGACCCAAGAAGAGGGCAAACTTGAACCCAAAGCATAGGCAGAGAGACAAGAGACCCCTTCAATAAAACTAAAACAGGGCCCTTGGAAAGCCCATCAGAAGAGTCCCCACCAGAGTCGTAAGGGGTCCTGAGGAGCCTGTAGTATAGAGAAGGCAAAGCTCCCCGGCTTGTCCTCCCCCCCATAAGTGGGTCCCTGTTGCTTCAATGAAGGATCAGTGGACCCGAAGGTGCCAGTAGGACTATACCACAATTGGCCTTAATTGGGGGGGAAGGCAAGCAAGAAGGAGGCAATGCCCAGAAGCTGAGGCCTAAGAGGAGAAGGTGGGAAGCAGTGATGAATGGTGAAGATATACAGTAAGATCAAGAATTATGGTAGGTATGTAATTTTCATATCTTAACAGTATCAATCTTCACCATTTTTTTTTTTTAAGTTTTTGTTGACCGGGTAAGTGCACTAGACAAATCCTGCCTATTTTCAGGCATGACCCAGGGGAAGGGGATACAGATGAATGCCAACTGACCTTGAACCAGATTAAGTTGTTGGTGGTATTTTTAGTGAACGAGAGAAATTTGGCCAGGACACCAGGGAAATTCCCCTACTCTTTTCTCGATAAGTGCCATGGGATCTTTAACATCCACCTGAACTACCACCAATCCAGGCAGCTCCGAAAGACGGCATCTCAGAAGTGCAGCACCCCTCTCATGCTGCACTACAGTGTCAGTACTGGGATATTAACCCAAGTGCCAGATGTGGGAACTGAACCCACAGCCTTCTGATCTCTCGGCCTCAGAGGCAAGTGTGGTACCTACTGAGCCACTGACACTGACATTCATCACTGGTGGGTGAGTACCAAGCACTAAAAACATTGGCACCTGCCTGAAGGCTGGAAACTTCCCTCAGCCTCCTGTGGGGGAGAAACACAGGAAGGAAGGGGCCCCTCACTGGCCTGGTGAGGCCACAGACTGGTCAGAGCGAGACCGAGATTCCCATTACCTGGGAGAAGGAAGGCACCCCGACAATTCTCACCTCGCCCTGTGGGAGAAAAATCAGGCCCCTTGGAAGGGAGAGGCACCCAATGCCAGGCCAGGAGTGAGAACCATGAGAGGCAAAACCACGCTGTCCCCCTAATGCAGACTGCAGTTCCTGCCAGCCTAGATGCTACCTCACTGGCATCATAAGACACCCTTGCTTGGTGTCTCTCTAGCTCTAGGTCTGAAGCAGAAAGGCAAATGGCTTGCCTGGTTGCCTCTGTGTCAGGCAAGGTCGCCAGGACTTGTCCCAGCACCATCCACAGGTGCCTAGCACAGGCAGCCTGGTGTGCCTGGTGCACTGAGATGCACAAAAGGAGACGTGCCACCAAGAAGACCTATCCTACCCCAGCGTTCAAACTCAGCCAAGTCAGACTCTGGGGGGCGGTCATGTCTTGGGTGATGATGCCCAGAAGAGGTATCCGGGAGCTCTAACCCAGAAGAAGGGTGCAGCATAGTACCTGGAGACTCCTGGGGTGCACAATACCTGCGCTGACAGTCCCTTGGGGCTGGAGAAGGGGCAGAGGGACGCTGCCAGACCCGATGCGATATCTCCATGAAAGGGAAAGGTCACAGAGGGCTGACAATGTTTTCAGGGCTGAACTCTCAGAGGAACGCCAGTGTCACATGGTCAGGACTGCGACTCATGAAGCGGGATATGTGGAGTCCTCAAGCAATTTCGACAAGAGGCTGAATATCAGTGACTCAGTAGGTAGCACACTCCCCTCTGAGGCCGGGAGATCAGAGGTTTGTGGGTTTAGTTCCCACACCTGGCACTTGGGTTAATATTCCCAATACTGACACTGTAGTGCAGCACAAGGGGGGTGCTGCACTTCTGAGGTACCGTCTTTCAGATGAGATGTTAAACAGAGGTCCCATTGCCTGGATTGGTGGTAGTTCAGGTGGATGTTAAAGATCCCATGGCACTTATCGAAAAGAGTAGGGGAAATTTTTATTAACAAAACATAAGTAAGAAATCATAAATTGTCATACAGTAGAAAAGCAAAGTTAACAAACCAAAAAAAAGAACATATGTATTACATCGTACAGCTGGATAAAAAAAAAAAGAAGCAAAACCCATGCCTCCCATTTAAAAAAGAATAGTGTGAACATACATATATAAAAATAGAAATAGTTTAGCAAGGAAAAAAGAAAGCAAGTCTCACAATACAGTACAAAAAAAACACTAAAAACTTAAACAAAAACAAAAATAAAACCTAACTCACAAATGAAATATAGAATTTATTTTATTTTATTTTTATTTTATTTAAACAGCAGTTTGGAAAACCTTTGAGCCATAGGCTCATTTACTAAGGTACCTTGTCACAAGGTGACAAGGAAATGTAACATAATGCTTGCAAATACCACAAGACCATCTAACCTAAGCTAAATCTAAATAAATATAGATCATAGAATCGGAAAATGATCAATGGAAAACAAAAAGGTAAGTTAAGTAATCGGAGCATCAGTATTCGTTATCCAGGGCAAACCTTTCCAAGATTCTAACAATATCCCGGTACTAAATTTCTGTGACTCTGTTGAATAACAATTCCTCAAATCAAGTAGCACTTTAGTAAAAATTTCTATAAAACCACTCTCTTTTTGTTGTAGCGCATAACCACATCTTGACAACCAAATATTCCATTTGAGTACACCATAATCAGTTGTAGACTGCATAAATTCGATGAACGCCATTCAGCAGAGAAAGCTCCAAACATTTAATTATCTAACGTAACTGATCCCCAGACTCTTGAGCCCCATTTATATGTTAAAAAAATCCCCAAAACCTTTAATAAAAGAACAGGTAAAGAATAAATATTCAGTTGTTTCCTCCTGTTGGATACAGGAAGGTCTACTACAAAAACATTCCTCAGGTTGTTTCTGTTTTTAATAGGCCTTGACATTTATCCTATCATGACATGCAAGCCAATGAAAATCCCACAAAGTGACAGGTATCCTATCATTGTCTGATATGTAACGTAACTCTTCATTATCTAATATACTGTACTGTCATCTCTGTTTATCTATTGTTAGCCCTGTGCCTTGATGTATGACGTGGAACCTTTGCAAATGAGTCTCTGACTCAAAGGTCTATCTGAATATTTTACAATAAACAAACAATATTAAGAAATTTTAGCAGGCAATCAGAGTAGGACAATAGGCAGTGCCGGAAAACGACATCCTCATGACAAACAACATTTAAAAGATAAAAATACAACTGTTTTCTAGGCAACAATCTAATCTGATTCTCCATCAAGTGCCATTGTTTCAGTCTCAGAAAAGTACATCTGAGATATTCTGGAATATCAGGAGACCTCGTCAAAACAGTAAGCTTATTAGAGTGTCACATATCTAACCAATTCCCACACTTTTGCTTAAAAAAAAATGTCCCAGCCCATCCTATTAGAAGCAAATAAAGGTCTAATATTTGAATATAAAATGAAACTATTGAAAAATAAAACAGGATTAACCATACTCAAACCTCCCCTCTTCAGACGGAGATATAAAACATTCCTTATGATAGGGTTCAAACTGCTTCCCCAACAAGCCTGGAAATATATACTAAGTAATTCCGTTTCCTTATGCTTAGGAGGAGGAAATATATAACTAATCAACAAAAAAAACGGAACTAAAAGTTTTAATAAGATATATTCTTTTCACTAAGTTTTCACTTATTCCAGAATATCACCTTTTGCTTTCCCAAATCCAATTTTCTGTTCCAGCTTAAATCATCCAGTTCCCCAGGTCCAAATAAAACTCCCAAAATAGAAACTGGATCTGTAGAAATTGAAATGTGTGCTACAGTTCCCACATATCCCAGTGTAAAATTCAAACGTAGCCCCATACACTTTTGCAAATTCAAAGAGGCTCCGGATATCTTACCAAACCTAGCACAAAGGTCTATAGTCTGAGTTAAGGAGTTTGCATCTTGTACAATAAGGGTCACATCATCCGCATAAGACAGTACCATATAGGGAAAGGCGGTACCCATAAGGTGAACTGGAAGAAGTGATCTATTAGTATTCAGTATCCATAATAAAGGGTCCAGAAAAAACACATAAAAAATGGGGCTAAGCAGGCACCCCTGTCTCGCACCCCTTTGCAACTGTACCATACAGCCTTTCCAACCTTGCATGACTGGAATAACCGTGGCAGTTCTATAAGTAAGCATTAAGCCACGACGAAGATGGCATCTTATGCTGGATTAATGCACGGCTGGGAGGGTTGTGGCCAGAGGCCGAGGGCGAACAACCGCCCAACCATGAATTCATTGCATTAGATGCCACCTCCGGAGTGGCTTAATGCGCTTGTAACATGGGCCGTGCGACGACAGAGTAGCCAGGAACCTGTTTTGTGTGCATTCAACAGAGCACAGGGAGTTGGTGTTCTGAACAAACATTTTTACTGCACTTTCAAATCTTGTAACAAACCAGCAGTAAGATGCTGAAGCGGTGAAAACATTCAGTGGGTGTAATTACAGCAAATAGTGCAGCTCGCATGCCAGTCCGATAAATGTGCCGATGTGCGTGGGTATTTCTGTCATGCCAGGCACTGGAGGTCTCCGGTGGGCTGCTGACTCGCAGTGGTGTGCGATCGCTCACAAATTTGCATGCAGCCTGGGTCACTTCCCCTTGCCTCTCGCAGACTCGTCCGACGTCGGCTGCAACCGTGCACCACTTGCCTGCATACTGTGTGTGTGTCGGACTGCCCTATGTATCCGCGCTCTACACGCCTGCTTCTTCTCCCCTTCCCCGTTTCCGTGTGTGTCTAGCTCATCTCACTCTCGCTCTGCCACGCTTGCCTCTATAAAACTCGCTCCCCTGCTGTGCCCAGTGCTGCTAACCTAGCTGTCTGGCTCATACTGGTAATGCGATTTTCAAGACGGCATCTATCGTGGATTAATACCCACTCCGAATTCGCCCCCGTGATGCCATTTGACCAATCGCGGGTCCCCATTCCACCATTCACATTATTGCATGTTACAAATACAGTTTAGCCAGTTAACCACTAAAGGCGGGATTCGATAATGCAATAATACTTTCCAAAGAAATTCATGACTCACCCTATCAAAAGCTTTTTCCTGGTCTAGTGAAATCAGAAAACCATCCACCATCCCCCGTTTAACAGACTCCACTACTTCCCTTAGAAGGAAAAGATGACCTTGTATACGTCTGTCTGGGATAGCATAAGATTGAGCTCGGGAAACTGCAACTGATGCCACAAGCTTCAGTCTGTTAGCCAATATTTTAGCTAGGAGTTTAAAGTCCGAATTCAGTAAACAAAGAGGTCTCCAATTATCAAGTATAGTAGCATCTCCCTTTTTAAAAAGAAATGTCAAAATCCCCATATTCATAGAAAGTGGAACAGTCCAAGTAGTTAAAATGTGATTAAAGACAAATGTCACTTCTCGGAGAATCTCTGGCATCAGAAGCCGTAAAACTTCATTCGGCAGGCCGTCCAGCCCCGGTGATTTACCCGATTTCAAAGTCTGCAAAGCCTCTGTGACTTCAGACACCTGAAATGGTCTAGAAATCTTTTCAATTAAGGCTGGGTCCAAGACCAGGATTACGAAATCCGACAGATAGTTAGAAATATTCTCTGTCTGCAGAGCTAAAGGGGCATACATAGTTCTAGTACAGTCTCTCATAAAATTTTCAAAAGGGTCAACTTATCCATATACAAATTCTCATCCAGTCCCTGAAGGGATGTCATTTCCTTAGCCTTTCTAGCCCTAGCATAACTCTCATAGAGGCATACAACCTCTACCTTTCCCCATGTACCAAATTGATGCTGAAATTCTAAAGACTTAGCTTTACAAGCATGATACTGTCTCATCACAAGCGACACTTGAGCTATCTGTTCAGTGAAAGAATGTCCCCTTTCTGCAGACAAAGAGAGCAGCCATTGTAGCTGCAGCCTATTTTGCAGGTATGAAAAATAGGTCCCACTGGAATGAATTCTGCTAAACTGCTTACAGAGCTTCTTGAGATCCGATTTAGTATCCTCCCACCATAAACAGGGATCATCAAAGACCGACTTCCTGGAGATAATAAAATCCTTGAGAAGGCCCCAAAAAAAAAAAAAATATTAGACAAAAAGGAAATATTCATTTTCCAAATCCCAGGTCCTCTCTTGACAATTAAAGGGTTCCCAGTTTTAATTCCCACAATTCTATGATCCATAAATTCCACAGGAAAATTCTCGCTCCTAAAACAGGCAGATGACGAGACAGAAAAACATAGTCAATTATGGACATTGAGGAACCCTTTTGAAAAGTAGGAACGTGCCTTTTTTTTTTTACTTTGGGACACCTTGCCTCATTTATACTCCCTCCTGTACTCCCTCAGCGCTCCACTCCTTCAGGCATTGCTCATGTCCCTCCTAAGTCCGCTACCACAGCGTTTGTCCCCTAGAGTGCCCAGTTACTCCTTACCTCCTCCTCCTACTCGTGGAGCACCTGCACAGTGGAGATCTGCCCGTGGGTTCTGGACCTGGATGGCTGTTAGGAGCGGCCGTCATCTAGGCTCACTGAGGCTTTTTCCACTTTTCTGTGGTTCCCAGTCCCCTGAGACGCCGGCACAAGGACGTACATCCAGAGAGGTGACGTGCTGACACATGCCTTCTCTCAAGTGCCTGACAGCATCCCCCCTTCCCGACTCCAGTGAACGGAGCCGCCAGAACCCTGGAGAGCCCGTGCTTCCACTGGCTCTTTCGGAATGAGGGTGCACAAGGCACCCCTGGTAACCCTCCCCAGAGGGAGGAGAGCAACCGTTGGGACGCTCGATCCTCCCTCCCCCTGCCGACCTGAGTCCGTTCCCGAACCCGGGTCACCGGTGCAGCATGAGGTGAGGAACGTGCCATTTATGACAATCATAAAAGGAATCTTTCAAGTTTGCCAGTGAAATTAAATGATTTAAAAAGTGAGAATCACAATAAGTTTTAGGGGACTTTGCAATCAGAGAACAAATGAAACCTCCAGCAAAAATTAAATGGTGTGAAGTAAATAAAAAAGGTCGAATCATTCTTAATAAATCACATCTACCTGCCTTAATTTGAGGTGCATATAAAGTAATCAATCTAAAAGACTCACCCTGTATTACAACATCTAAAACAATCGACCTACCAGGTAGTAAATCATAGACTTTCAACAACTTGAATTCAGGCAGTCTAAACAAAATCCCTACACCCGAACAGGCGTCCTGTCCAAAGGACCAATAGGAAGGCCCTACAAACAACTCTTGAGAGGCCAGCTGTAGCTCCTTTAAAGTGTGAAATCTAACGTCCTGCAAAAAATAAATATCAAAGGACAGAGTTTTCAAAAAGGAAAAAACTATCCTGCGTTTGCCTACCCTCTTAATGCTATTTACATTGAGGGTGAAACAGGAAAATGGAATTAGTATTATTTAAAACAATCATTTATATGTCCCTCTTCTAGTAGTCCGTCTCTTTAATTTAGCCTTCCTCTTTTGAGGACCCTTCACAGACGTCTGTTGTTCAGAATCAGAAGCAGCCTCTGGCACGGAGGAGGCCACTGAAGAATCATCAGATTTTTCACCAGTATGATCCGAATGGAGAACGTAGAGGCTACTTCTAAATCCCCATCCCTCCCAACAGACTCAGTATGCACAGCCTCCATCTGCTGAGGGAGAATCCCCACAGCCTGCTGCGTAACCTCCCCTCCACTAGTCGTCAATTCAGTTACCTCTGAAGCAAGTTGAACAAGAGGAGGATTCACCACATCCTGCTCTGTATCTGCTAAATTCTTTGTGGTGCCCAAGGTTTTCTTCTACAGTATGTTAGGGTAATGAGCAAGCACTGCTCATCCCCAGCAGCCTGATCAGGAAGATTGTCTGCTGCCCATTTGTAATTCTGGAAAGCATACCCTAACTCATCACAAATATTACATTTACATTCATTAGTACAGTGTAATTCCATATGTCCCAGTTCCCCACAAACATTACACCTTACCTTATCACAAACACTACTTATATGTGCCACGGACCCACATTTATAACACATTTTTGGTTGCCCTGCGTACAATAATATTCCACGATCCCTCCCTAAGAAAAAAGAATTTGGTAAATGGAGCACTCCTGTATCAGTAGTTTTAAGTAGAACTTTAACACTCCACCCCTAAGTCCAAATGTTCTCAGAGTCCAAAATGGCCTCAGAATCCTCCATAATAGTACATCTCTGCTTCAACCAGTAGATCAAGTCATTCACACTGACTCCCTCATTCCTAAAAAGCACTGCAATAACCTTCTGTGCAGGTTTAGATAAGGGTATTGCTATAAAAGCGGCCCATAAAGGAGATTTCTTCAACTGAGAATATTTCAACCAAAACCATTCCAAACCAGACACGGTCTTAAAGCTCACATCAAACGTGGTTTCCCCAGAGACATGTATCAGGGCATACACCTCAGTGGCAAAAAACTTCATCGAGTCCTTAAAGAGGGTTTTTTCCACAAACAGTCCATCAGGTGGGTCCTGCATTCCCCCGGCATAGGACAGACGGACTGCATTGTGTCGTTTAGCAGGATAAATTGGCAGTTTAAAAAGAGAAGCATAAGAGCGAGGAGCAGCCCCCTGCAGAAGATTCAGGGGCCTCTGGGGTTTAGGCATTTCAACACTGGGGAGTGCCCCCGACAATGCCGTGCCAGCAGGTTTGCAATCAGGCACTAAAGCACCTGTAACCGGCAATACCGGATTCTGTGTCAGTTGGAGTTCCTTTGGCAACTCTAAGGCCGAATCTGTAGCAGTACAATTCACAGTAGGCATACGAATAGGGGAATTCCCCGCAACCCACTGACCTGAGGACTCTGCTCGCTCCCAGCCTGCAGCAATGAGAGCCCCATCTACCGAACATGGTTTCGACTGAAGCTCACTAGTTTTCGACGATACTCCAGCGCATATCAGGCCAGGCTGTCCAACACCCTCACTGGCCATTCCCGACGCAATAGCTGCTGTCTCAGAGTGCGGCTTCAAATTCCGACTCTCCTCCCGTTCCACGGTCTCTGCCCGCGATCGTTGTGAATCGTGGCCAACCTCCTTGTTAGTTTCACACAGCTGAATGGAAGTAACAGATTGCAGCCCCTTACCAGCACGTAAATCCCAAATCTGCTTCTTAAGTTGCATTTTGCGAAACAGAAACACTCGCTCCTCAGCATCCAGTTTCTGAAGCAAGTCAGTGACCTCCTTGCCGGGAGTCTCCCGTTGCGGCAACGGTGAACAAACCGTCGCTTTAGCCATACTATCATCCAACAGAACATCCTCCAGTAAGTCCATAATACAGCACTCAGGAACCAACAAAGCTTCATTACATACCCCATCACTCACCTGAGAAGGATTCAGGCTTTCCGATAATGGACATTCAAAATCAGGTATCCTCACATTATCCTCCAGAATCTCCATCTCCACAGCTTCCTGTCTGTGCTCATCGACCTGCATAGCAGCCATGTTGGACGTCAGTCAGGGAGACAAACTCTCCCCCCCTACTGATGAGTAGGGTAATTTCCCCGGTGTCCTGGCCAAATTTTCCCCATTCACTGGAAATACCACAAACAGCTTAATCTGGTTCACTCTCACTTGGCATTCATCTGTGTGGGATTATGAAGGAGGGAGGGCAGCTGCAAAGTGGGGTGCTAGCTGCATGCTCGAGCAGACTTGATAGATCATGTGGCCTATATCTTCTGGCAAGAAGTAAGTAAGTAAGGAACCACTAATAGCTGGTGATATGTGCGTCTGAGAACAGTTAGACCGAAGGATCCTCTTCCTCTGGGAAGGAAGACAAGGAGGTAGAGGAGTCAGGCTCAGATTCTGGGGCTCCTGGGGGTTCAGGTCTAAAAATGACCTGGTCCAGACCTCTCTGGTAGTGGAGAAAAGCAGCCGCCGATGATCTGAACTGCTCATAGGTCCTGAAGGGCCCAAGGGATCTGGTAGGGCATTGGGAGGAGGCAGAAGATCTGCAGGGGAGGAGAAACCTGGCGAGCCACAGCAGGATCCCTGCTAGGGCTACAGGAACGTGCAGGTGACCTCTTCCAAGGGTGGAGCATGCAACACACCCACTGTAGGTCATCCAACCATGCAAGAGCAGCCAAAGTGGTGCCCAAGAGAAAAGACCCCACGATGGGGCAATTGGAGCCGGGCTGTCCCTAACGGGTGGCCCCTAGCCCCACCTGCGGCAGACAATACCTGATCGGGGGCGAAGAAGAGAGGGGTCGGCACTGTGACTCCTTCCAGAGCCACCAGCAACTCTGAAAGTGGGTCTGCGTGCCACCCCCCCAACCTCCTCAAACTCCCCTTCCCAAACAGGGATCTGGTCCTCATGTGACGGGAACAAAAAATTACTCACCTTAGTAATTATATTTCTTCTAATGGAGTCTTGCTGTATTCTGACAATTGCAGTGATTCCCAACCTTTGAACTGCCCCGGAGAACTAAGGGTTAACTTTCCATGCAGGGCATGGAACGCTGAGCTCGAGCTCAGTTGAAGTCTCTGTCTGGAGTGTTTTAAACTTAAACCATCAGATTCTTACGAGTCCAACTAAACTAAAAATTCTATGTGGAAATTGTAAAAATTCTACTAGCCAACTGGCTGAAAAGTTTTGGATCCCCAAGGAAGACTCAAGTCAGGAAACTCAACAACTAAACACAATGTACTTAAAAAAAAAAAATAAATAAGCACCCAAACAAAAGGGAGGAGGGTGCCAGCAAATACACCCCTGGGGTGCAACACTGCACCTGCCCACCCACTTCCCAAAAACAGGTTCTGAGAGGGGAGGCAGGGAGGAGGTCAGAATACAGCAAGACTCCATTAGAAGAAATATAATTACTAAGGTGAGTAATTTTTTCTTCAAACAACATGAAGTCTTGCTGTATTCTGACAATTGCAGACTACCAAACAGTACCTCCAAGGAGGAGGGACATAACCTATTTTGGGAATAGCCTCTGAAGTACTGCTGTGCTAAACCAAGCATCACTCCTAGCCTGGATATCCACGGAGTAGTGCTTGGTAAAGGTATGGACTGTTTTCCAGGTGGCTGCTTGACAAATTTCTAGAGAGGAATATCCTGGCCGCAGCCAGGGAAGCAGCTGTACCTCTTGTGGAATGAGCCCTCAGGCCTGAGAGTGGAGTTTTTCCCAGTTTTTTATAGCAGAATTGTATACAAGACACAATCCACCTGGCAATAGATCTTTTGGTGACAGGTTTGCCCTTTCCCACTTCTCCATAAGTGAGGAACAACTGGAGGGAGTCAAACCTGTGACCCTTGGTACGCTCTATGTAGTAACTAAGCACTCTTGACATCTAAACTGTGTAGCCTCCTCTCTCCTGAGGAAGACTGATCAGTGAAGAAAACAGGGAGAGACATAGACTGGTTTAAATGGAAGTCTGAAACCACTTTGGGCAAGAACCTTCTATTGGTTCTAAGGACCACTTTATCCCTGTGAAAGGAGATAAAATCAGGTTCCACTGACAGGGCTTGCAATTCACCGATATGCCTAGCAGAAGGTAATGGCTACCAAGAACACAGTTTTCCAAGTCAAGTACTTAAGCTCTGCTGAAGACATAGGCTCAAAAGGGGGGTTGCATAAGCTGGGCAATGCAAACATTCAAATCCCAGGCAGGGGCAGGGTCTCTAAAAGGGGGATTGGTGTGAAACAATCCCCTTAAAAATTTACAGAACACAGGATGGGAAGATAGTGAGGAAGGGTTCCCCACAGACAAAAATGCAAAAACAGCTGACAAGTGTACCTTGAGAGTAGCTGGTCTGAGACCTAGGCCATTAAGATGGACCATATAATCCAGAACCGTAGGTAATTCAGCAGTGTCTGGAGAAATATTCTTCTTAGAACACCAAATGCTGAATCTTTTCCATTTGGAGTTGTAAGTCTGTCTGGTGGAGGGCTTTCGAGAAGCCTTGAGGATGTCCAGAACCCCTTGGGAAAGATGCAGATCTTCAAAATCTAACTCTTTAAGAGCCATGCCTTGAGATTGAGGGACTGAAGATTGGGGTACCAAATCCTCCCCTGAGAGGATGTTAATAGGTTGTAATTCCTGGGAAGAGACAGGGGGAGATGGACTGCTAGAGACAGCAACAGGGGGTACAAGGGCTGTCTGGCCCAATCAGGAGCAACCAGAATCACCTTGCAAGGTTGAGACCTTATTTTGACCAAAACTTTGAACAGGAGTGGGAAGGGGGGAAAAGGCAAACAGAAACTTCCTTTCCCAATTCAGAACCAGGGCATCCAGGGGGACTGAGCTCAAGACTGGAGGTCTGCAACAAAAGAGAGGGAGTTGGTGATTGTCTGGGGCTGCAAAGAGATCTATCTCTGGAGTGCCCCACCTTGAAAAAAAAATCACTTCCAACAACTGAGGGTCCAGGGACCATTCGTGATAGCCCTGAGAAATCCTGCTCAGTGCAACTGCTAGCACATTGTCCTTGCCTGGAAGATGAACTGCTACAAGAGAGGCTTGCAGGGAATAAGCCGGGGACCACAACTTCATGGCTTCTGTGCACAAGGCTGTGGACCGAATGCCTCCCTGCTTGCTGATGTACCACATGGTGGTAATGTTGTCTGTTCTGACTTGAACCACCTTGTTCTGAACTGACTGTGAGAATGCTTTTAGAGCTAGGAAAACTGCCCTGAGCTCTAGAAGATTGATGTGGAGAAGGGATTCTTGGGGGGGAACCACAGGCCCTGGGCAGTGAGGGACCCCAGGTGGGCTCCCCAGCCCAGAAGAGAAGCATCCGTGGTAAGGACCACAGAACAAGGCTGAGCAACAAAAGGAATGCCTTGCCTTAAATTGTCCTGATCCTGCCACCACTCAAGGGCCTGGATCAAGGTCGGAGTCACTGGAATCATTTTGGTAAGGGAGTCCTTTCTCTGAGACCAGTAAGCTCTCAGGTGGAACTGAATATCCCTCATCTGAAATCTTGCCCCTTGGACCACTGCTGCTGAAACTGCCATGTGGACCAAGAGCTGGAGTAAATGCCTTGCTGGTCAACATACCTGAAGGCTGAAGGAAGAAGCTAGTTCCATAAAAGCCCTTGCCCTTTCTAGAGGAAGAAAGGCTCTTGCTCTGAGTGTGTCCAGTTCTACCCTTATAAAGGTAAGGAGCTGGACTGGTTCAAGAACGGACTTGGGAAGGTTGAGAAGAAATCCTAGGGAAGTGAGTACTTGCTGGGTCACTTGCAGGTGAGACTTGACTTGGTCTGGCGACTGACCCACTAATAGCCAATCATCCAGATAAGGAAATATGGAAATCTTTTGCCTTCTTAGAAAGGCAACTACTACTGCCAGGCACTTTTTGAAAACCCTTGGAGCTGAGGTTAGGCCAAAGGGCATTGCTCTGAACTGATACTGGCCTGAGGGCAACTCAAACCTGAGGTACTTTCTGTGGGACCACCTGATGGGAATGTGAAAGTAGGCATCTTTGAGGTCCAGGGAGGCTAACCAGTCCCCTGGCCTTACAGAGGGAAGGATTATTCCCAGAGTTACCATCTTGAACTTTGGTTTTAAAAGATGTTTGTTCAGACATCTGAGGTCTTGGATGGGTCGTCACTCCCCTGTCTTTTTGGGGGTCAGGAAGTACCTGGAGTACAGACCTTTGCCCCAGTGTAGGGTAGGTACTCTCTCTATAGCTCTTAAAGCTAGGAGAGAAGAAACCTCTGCCTCTAGGGCAAGGGTTTCCGAAAGATTTGCAGGTGGAAAAGATCTGGCTCTCATCTTTGGAAATTTTTTGAAGCTGAGAACCAGTCCCTGGCTTACTACTTCCAGGACCCACTTGTCTGTTGCAACAGACGTCCAGTCCTGGACAAAGTAAGCCAGCCTGCCCCCTACTGGAATAGGAGAGTCGACCCGGGCAGACCCATCAGAGTGTCTGCTTGGCAGGGGTTTTAGGCTGAGGGGTGGATGCAGGCCTGCTCATTCCCCTTCTACCTCTCCCTCAGAAGAACCCCCTCTGTGAAAAGGAAGAAGAGGCCTGTGCTTGGTAAAAAGGCCTGCCCCTGCCCCTAGACTACTGCCTTTGAGGAGCTGCCTGCCTTTCCTTGGCCTGAGCACTCCTGTAAGTGGTCCTGTACTCGTCCATCTTCTTCTGTAATGCTCTGTCTGCTCCCCAAACAGAGAATTACCCACTACAGGAAAATCCATAGCCTTAGCCTGGGTGTCCTGCGAGAGGCTAGTACATCTGAGCCAAGCCATCCTCGGAAGAGCCACAGATGTAGCCATAACTCTTGATGAAACATCATTAGAGTCCACAGCAGCATGAAATTGCACTTTAGATGCCTCAATCCCATCTGCAGCCAACGCCTCCAGCTCCTTGGCTAGCTGGGGGGAGGCCTGTTTAGCCAGTGCCAGTACAGTGTCCCACCTGGATTTCTGGTACCTGGCTGTATAGACCATGTAATTCGCCTGCCTGAGTCCCAAAGACGATGCCATGTACTGCTACTTTGCCATGGCATCAATCTTCCTGGAGTCCTTGTCAGGGGGGGTGTGAAGCCAAGAAAATATTTGCCTTGTCACAGGCAGCAGCCTGCACTACCCCAACATGGCTGCACTGCTGATATAAGAACTCCGTGTCTGAGCCTGAAAGTGTATACCTCTTGTCCATTCTTTTATCCACAGGAGGTATAGTGTTAGGAGACTAAGATTTTTTGTGTCTGTTTCCCAAAAGATTTATGGAGGGGAACAGACAGTCTCCTGGGCTCTGGGATATCCATCATCTCTACAAAATCAGGCTCTTCTTAATCTTCCACAGCCTCTTCCATAGGAAGCTGGAGGGTTTCAGCCACTTTCCTGTAAAACATAAAATGGGAAGGGGACTCAGAAAGCCCAGGAGTGGAAACACCTGATGGTCCGTCTGGGGAGATGTCCGGTTCCACAGGCACATGCAGACCTTCACTTGCATCACAATCTTCAAATTCCCCTTCCTCTTCAAACTGTGGTTCATAAAATTCTTCAAGGGTATACTCTTAAACCGGGGGAACCAACCGAATTGAACCCCTGCCAGAAGGAGCCGGATCGGTTGGAACCGGACAGAGCAATTCCACAATCTGAATCACCCTGGCTATCTCTTCGGCGGTCGGAACATGAACCTCTGGACCCGAACCAGTCGATTATCTTTGCACTTCCTTTTTGTGGAACCGATCCCTCAGAATCGGCTCTCCTTGCCTGAAGAAGTATCGCGCTGGTCAACGGGCACTCCTTCTAGTTCAGTCGAAACTGAACTGGGCTGGCCATCTGGGTCAGCGGACTTCTTGGCCTCCTTTTCCCTCAGTCTACCTAATCTCTTCTCAAGGATAGATTTGGGAAAATGTTTACATATTTGCAGTCTGAATCGAGGTGGTCAAACCCCAGACAATATACACAGGTGGTGTGGGGATCTGCCTTGGCAAAGACCTCCCCACACTCACTGCAGTGCTGAAACCCAGTGGGCCTGGTTTTTTTCTTGGGTTTCTCAGACATGGCCAACCTAACCAAACTTACCCTTTTTTCAGCAACCGCCAGGCAAGACTCCCTTATGGGTTCCTAACCGTATCACGAGTATGGGAAAAAACAGTTAAAACACATTTTTTTTTTTTTTAGAACCAATAAGAACCGGTAACCACACACTAAATATAGCAAAATTCACAATCAAATGGTCGGTTCAGTTGAACCGACCGCACTTTTACAAGTTCCACACAGAAAAAACAGAACAATTCCTATTTAGTACTAACGGCTCCACATACAGAGACTGAACCGACTATGCGGAAAGTTTTTCAGTTTAAAAACTGATGAAAACTGATACTTTAACCAACTTTCGAACTGAGCTGAAGGAGAAATCTCCAGAGTGACCGTTCAGTGAGGCGGACTAAAGAATCTGACGGTTTAAGTTTAAAACACTCCAGACAGAGACTTCAACTGAGCTCGAGCTCAGTGTTCCATGCCCTGCATGAAAAGTTAACCCTTAGTTCTCCAGGGCAGTTCAAAGGTTGGGAATCACTGCAATTGTCAGAATACAGCAAGACTTCATGTTGTTTAAAGCTCCTGCCACTCTTCAGGAATGACCTCTTCTTGGGTCTGTTGCAGCAGTTCTTCTGTTTCTTAGCCTAATCTATCCTTTACAATTTCTAGTCCACAAGATTGGCCACCTATGGGCACCCCCCTTCCCTTTCTTGACTATGCTATATTGTCCTCTTTAATTTTCCTTTTCCCTCTCAGGTCCTCGTACAGGGAGGTTATTGTTGTGACCTCCAGATGTATGTAAAACAGGTTGTGTTAATCGTTGTTGGATTTAGTATGTAACAGCACTATGTCATAATATACCTTATGTTTATGAAACCTGTAAATGTTGAAAATACCATGGCACTGGGTGTTTTTTATGGTGGTAAAAAGTACTAGGTGACTATTATGGAAATTGGGCTAGCTGTGCTGTTTAAGGTGCATGTAAATTGCTGTAAACTTAAGTCAGATATCATGGTGATTTGCATATCTCCCATGATGCACTGCATTGTGGAAGTACTTATGATGTTGTAATTCTTTGAAACTTGATTTGCTGCCACTGCCCTTTGGGGTAACCCATGTTTTAGTGTTTCTGCACTGAGGTTCTTTGTTTTTAGCTTGTTTTTCCCCTTATTTGAGCCCCCACTACCCAAGCAAACAGGGCCAGCATGGGGGGGAGGCTAAATCTCAACTGTTAAGTTAAATCAGAGATCAGTGTCAGTAGGTGCTGGCTAAGTGCGGAGAAAGGACATACATATTCTTTTGCTGCAAACTGATATAACAAAGAAGAAATATGCCATTGCAGAAGGTTATTTCTTGTATTTTGAATAAACATCACACAGAGATTGTGTGTTGAACCTGAAGTTCTGTGTCTGGTCCATCTGTCATCCCACAGCCCCTCCACACCCCAGTGCCCGAAATTGGGGGTTCTGAGACAGCCCCAGCACTAAAGGAGGTGCTATCAACAACCCCACACCCAACTGTGGCATTAGAATCCAACTCAGTGCCGGGCACAATGCCAGAACCTGACTCAGTGCCGGAGGTGGTGCAGAAGTCCAACCCGGCATCGAGCGCAACACAAGCATCAGACTCTGTGCTGGAGATGGCACTGTCTCCCAGACCGGCATCGCCCTTGGCACAGACACCCTCCTCGGTACCATAGTCAGCCCTGGAAATATCACCGGCACTGCAAGCAGCGCCGGAGGACACTGAGGAGTCGTCCCCAAGGGCAGGGCCTGCCGGGGAAGCGACAAACTGTGACACTGGAACTCGAACAGCTAGGCCTAACCAGCCAACACGACTCCTCAGAGTCGGGTAGCCACTCCAGGTCATCCTGATCATCCTCCTCCGAAGAGGAGGAGATCAGGGAGACCGTCAGGAGAGGAAGCCCCCGAAATCCTCCCACTCCTGGTGCCACTTGTGGCACCGGGAGCGGGCCTAGCACCAACCACGACACCACCTCGCTTACCGGATCCAAGGGTGGAGTCGGGAGCCAAAGTGGTGCTAACAGGCGGTACAGAGGACTCCAACAGCTCAAGCCCAGCATATAGCTGTGACCACAACACTGGGTGTGTCCACGCTTCTGAGGAAGCGGCAGACTGTGAGGGGTGCTCAGCCAACCCCCTGGAGGTCACCTGTCCACCGACCCCTCATGCAGGCCTCTGGTCTCAGTGAAAACAGAACCAGCCAAGGCCTATTCCCCCTCAGTATGAATAGTATCGGAGGGAGACCTGGAGATAGATCCCAATGTCCTGACCTTGGCGTCCCAGGGCTGACGCCGGGCCCCCAAAGATGGGAGGATCCCGACCCACCTTCAGTGCGCGCACCCCAGAGACCTAGCATTGCAGTTGTCCATATCGTGATGGGGAACCAGGCAGGAGAGACAGCGATCATGATGGTCCAATACGGTCATCGGCTTACCACAGGGGGCATGCCCCTCCTTGGATTCTGAAGTAGACCCCGAATTGGACATGATCGTTATGGTCAACTAAAAATTAAACTAAAGCAAAGACTCAGTGCCGCAGAACCAAGAAAACAAGAAAAAAATAAATTAAACAGTTTTACTGGTTCCTGGAGATGTCCTACAGCATCGAGTAGTGGTAGAACTGTCGGTGGTTGATTGCGATCTTTAATTTCGTGTGCTGCAGAAAAGCATGGCAGCTCCCACAAAGTGATGCAGTTCGACAGCAGGAAAAACAGAACTGAGGTGGTGGAGGGGCCAGTGGCAGTTACTAGCCAACCCGTAAGTGTCACGCAATACATCGGCCTCGAGGGCAGCACCATCCCAGCCCCTCCTCCCAGAAAATAAGCTATAAGCTCCCGTGGGGTCCCAGCACCTTCCGACTTCATCCACCAGTGATGAATGGTGAAGATCAATACAGTTAAGATCTGGGTTTCTCTATCCTTCAGGAAGAGTAGGATTCCATTTGACCCCGGCTGTACAAGGCATCCAGACAGCTCCAAGCCAAGACTTTGCAATACAAAATTGTATATCGGGCTTATTTTGTAGACAGTAAGAACTTATACAACATATTCAATATTTTTGTCTGTAGATGTAAACAAGAGAGTAACAATCTCTTCGGAGGGGAGATCAAGGGTAGCTAGTATAGGACCTAAGCACTTTTTCAGTTTTGCCTCACATATTGGGCACTGTAAGAGTATATGTTGAAGATCATCTTCCACACCTTTATTACATTTGCATATTGGATCATTAAATCCTACTCTTTTCTGATCATGATAAATGTAATTTGAAACATATAACTCCATATGAAACCTAGTCAAAATTCGTTTTTCTGGGTTTTTAACAAGACCAAATAGGATTCCAACTTATGTTTTACTTTAACAGCGTTATACCATCTATAATGCTTCAATTTATTAATTATTGCCTGATCACTTGCAATTGCTATATCTCTTGCTCTTAATTTTATTTGAGCCACGATCTCCACCATAGGGAGACAGTATACTTCATAGAGTAGGTGGCCTAATCATCGAATAGATAGATTCCCCTATAGTCTTGACAGTTTGGGAAGCAAAATTCATTTGAATATATTTTAATTCTTCCTCAAGGCACATCCTAGGTAAAATTATATTCCGGGAGAAGAAACAAGTTTACTATAAATGTTATTCTTCTCTCCATTGCGATTGTGAAAATTGAATATTGCCGTAATTCCTTCCTAAGTATATATGCAGGAACAGATTGCAGAACTTTTACGATATACCTATACATTTTGTTTATTACAGTTTCAAGAGGTTATAAATCTGACGGTGTCCAGATTTCATCACCAGTAGAAAACAGGAGGTGGTGATGCCACTGTACAGACAATTGTTCAGACCACATGTGGAATACTCTGTTCAGTTCTGGAGACCGCATCTCCAGAAGGACATGAACAGAATGGAGGCGGTCCAGAGAACGGCAACAAAAATGGTGAAATGAATGCATCAGAAAACATATGAGGAAAGACTAAAAGACCTCACTATGTATACTCTGGAGGAAAGGAGGGAGAGGAGGATATGATGGGGACATTCAAGTATCTCAGGGGAATCAACAAGGTCCAGGAGGGCAGCATCTTTCAAAAAAAAAAAAAGATGTGCAAGAACAAGGGGTCACAATGAGGCGGGGGAAGAGACTCAGGGGTAATGTGAGGAAGTATTTTTTCACAGAAAGTGTGGTGGATGCATGGAACAGCCTCCCAGTGGAGGTCGTAGAGGCTAAAATGATTGATGAGTTCAAGAATGCATGGGATAGACAGAAGGCAACCCTAGTGATAGGAAAGAGATGGTAAGCTGCTGATCATTTAGGATCTGGAGTTTAAGTAGGCACGTAAATGGACAGACTAGGTGGACCAGGCAGTCCTTAGCTGCCCTCAAAATGTATGTGTCTATGTTTAGGACCATGGTATAAGCTCCAAAGGCACAGTTTGCATTTTTCACAGGTTCTGGAGAGAGAGAGTGTGTCTGTGTGTGTGTGTGTGTGTGTGTTGTGTGTGTGTGTCTGCATCTGCCTCTTGCTCCTCAGCAGTCACATAAGGGGAAGCTCCTTAATACTCCTGATCAGGACTATATTTACCTGATCAATCAATGTTCTTGCCAGTAATTTCATAGAAACAGCAACATAGTCCCATTACAGTGGACATATGTGGAGACTAATGTAGGCTTCGGCTTTGGAGAAAACAATGGCACCAGTAGTCACTGGATGGACTTACAGAACAGCTAGGCAATGCTTTTATAAGCCCATTATAGTGCCTCACTAAATGATGGCCTGGAACAGTAAAAAGCAAACCAGGACCTCCTGCACAATTAGCAGGGTTTTAAATAATTGATTAGCAATTTTTTTCTTGGGACAATACTAACGGGACAAAAAGTATTTATATTGGTTTCCTAGAAGTGATATGTTTGTTAAACACAGTGAGGCAAGTGCTGTGCATTTTCACAATGTTTTAGCACTTTTATGAGCAAAACACTAATCAATTTTTAGAGTTAAATAAAACCCTGCTTAGGCACGTGAAATGTGGTGTGTACGACGAGGAGTATTTTAACCTGGGGAGACTGGAGTTTTGCCCTGCTTACATACTGATATGTAATGAGGTGCCAAAGCACCTTTGAGCAAAAAGTGTTAAATACACTTGGAACCAGAGACATCACACTTTTTAGCAAATAAATATTTCCAGAATCATGCTCTGAAATTTCAATTTACTCAAATGTTGACACTCTGATGCCATCTTGTGGTATAAGTCTTCAATTGAAAATTTATGATTTGGGCTGGAATGCTCAAGTGACTTTTTTGATCTTTTTTCCCCTTTGGGCAATATACCTCAAATTATGTAGTTTTTGACAGTTTAAATATCTTTGCTGCAAGGCTAGGGTAAAGTAGCCATTATAGGATCAAGCAACAAAGTGTAAAAATGAACATAGTTCGTATGATACTATAATGATTATACCTTAAGTGATGGACAGAATTAATATATTTGTGTGATCCCAATTACAAAAGGGAAGAAAAATGAAAATAGTCAAAAGTGCAATTATAATGACATTTGTTATGAAAAATTAAGAATTGACTTGTTAAAAATCTTTTTTCACACTCTGGCACACAGTACAGTGCTGACCCATTCTTTAATTTTCATTTCCTTTTTTTTTTTTTTTACTTTGTATATATTGCATTTTCAATATACAATATCACATTACAGCCATATATCTGACATCACATTATATAAGGAGCCATCAAATGGAACAGGTAATCATGACATATATAGATCACGGATAGGGGGATATTAAATCAAAAGTCCATGAAATATGTTCAGTCCAAGATAGCCGCACCCTACAAGATACAGGGGTTCTTCCAAATAAGTATTCCCCAAACATCATTTAACATTCAACATATTACAGCTGATATAACCCCTTACCAAACCTATTCAGTCCAAACATGGTATAGTGTAACCCATTGCTCCCTCTGGTGGATTTACCGCAACAGTTCACCTCAGTGCCAATAATAACTTTGTGCTAAAGCCCTCTCAGGAACAGCAGGAACTGGTATCAAAATACAGGCAACATGTAGTACAGTAATAATAAATGCCTAAAACTTCCAGTCCCCAAACTGCAACATAAGCTATGTGGTTACTCAATGGAGTCCATTAAATTCAGGTCTCAGGATCCTCGTCTCCCGAACTGCAGTCCCCAATATCAGTACCTCAGGCCACTTCAAACTCCTTCTGAATAAGCTTGACCCTTTTCCCTGCTTCAGCAGGGTCTATAAATTGGTAGGTCTTACCCCAGTAAAAGATGTGGAGTCTAGCTGGCAATAAAAGAGACTGAACCACCCCCAAGCTCTTTGGTCAAGCACAAACCCCATCAAAGCCCTTCCTGCATGCCAGAGTGGTGAAGGATAAGTCTGGGAATATATGCACAGTCTTGCCTTCAAAGTTCAGGTTTTCTGCCACCCGAGCTGCCTGTAGTACTTTATTTCTTTCTACTCCATCCGTGGCCATTAAGATAGTTCTAAGAAGGTCCCTCTGAGTTGCTGCTGATCTGGGTGTGATACAGTAGGCCCTCAAGAAATGCTGAGTGGTGTCTGGAGATAAATGAAGCACCCGTGGCAGCCATTCCTTTAAGGTGGTCAAGAGATCAGGATCTTCACGGCCCTCTGGATAACCCACAAGTCTAATATTGGAGGCACGCTGGGCATTCTCAAGTGCCTCCAACCAGTAGCGCAAATGGGAATGTTCTTGCACCAACTTTGATATGGCTATTAAGGCTTGTGTAGATTGCACCTCTGCGTTAGCAGTTGATTTCGTCGTCACTTCAATTTTCAGGATTTGCTCCCTGATATTCTTCAGAATCGTCTCAAATTTGGAGTCAATGGCCTGCATTGCCAACTGCAAGGCCCATGATGGAGGTTCCGCTCCAGCAGTTCTCGTGAGAAGTTTTAGCCACACTTTGTGCACCTTTTTGCGTTCCGCCCATGGTATCAACACTTTTAAAACTGCTTCCGAAAGTTACAGCTACCAGTCACAAGTAACTGCAAACAACAGTAATGTAATTAACTGGTAAAAATATACTTAAAATTCCACTGAAAGCAGGAGCTAAGGAAAACACGTCTTTTCAGTAGGTGTGCTCTCTAGCGCCCCCTAATTTTCATTTCCAAGTCTGTTTATACAGTGTTGCATTTCATTTGTATCTTCCATCATCATTTTGGCCCTTTGGTTTAAGTTACTACAATATCACCAGTATCTCACTACGTCAGAAGCCAGTGTCTATTGCCAGCTGGTCCATCTCAGTCAATAAAACTGTGAATTCAAACAATTTGTGTTCCAAAACAACGTTTTCTTCTGGAGACCTCTCAGATAATTATTTAAAATGTAGTAAAAAATGCAGAGGTGAAATCAAAAAATAAAAAGGACATCTTGCAAGAGAGCAGGGGTGGATAATCTAAACTGGAATGGGCACTAAATGTCGGGGGTAACATGCGCTGCTTCTGCCTCTAAAAACAGCAAAACTGTAAAGCAAAAGAGGAAGGAACCTGAAGACTGATTACAAAGTACTCACTTAGAAACACAACATATCATCTGAGAAATTCAGTAAACAAAATAAAGTTTACAACACTGTGTTCAGAATGTTCCTCTCATTTTACACCTAAAAATGCAGTGTCAGTGTCTCAGTAGGTAGCACACTCGCCTCTGAGGCTGGGAGATCAGAGGGCTATGGGTTCAGTTCCCACATCTGGCACTTGGGTTAATATCCCAGTACTGGCACTGTAGTGCAGCATGAGAGGGGTGCTGCACTTCTGAGGCACCCTCTTTCGGATAAGATGTTAAACCAAGGTCCCATCTGCCTGGACTGGTGGTAGTTCAGGTGGATGTTAAAGATCCCATGGCACTTATCGAAAAGAGTAGGGGAATTTATTAGGCAAAAGAAACATAACATCAGGCATGTAAAGTCATCAAACAAAGCAAAATACAATAGTCAGATATACAGTATACAGCAATCAGAAAAGAAAATACAGAATGAAATACAGTCTGTGTATCTCAAATAACAAACATTTGACAAACTAATGTAAAAAATCTACATTTCTCCAAAAGGAAATGAAGCAGTGCAATGGAAGCTGTTTATACTCTAACTCCATAAGATTCAATAAAACATTTTCCATGTGTTGGATAACAGTAAGTGGATAGGTTGGAATTTGCTGTAAGGTAAACTGACAACGGGCCTGCCAGATATAGTATTTACAGATGGCAAAAATTACCCAAAGAGTACTAGGATGAAATTTTGTCCAAGAATCTGAGAAGTCACCCAAAATCAATATCTGATACGTGATCCTACTGAGAAATGGTCATTTCCACTTATTAGCTAATGTTTTCCAAAATAAAATAGCATTTTTGCAGTCAAAAAAGAAATGAGCCATAGTTTCCTCTATTTGAACACAGGAAGGTTTAGGGCAATATCGATCCTGACAGGATTTGTGTTTTAGATTTCCCTGGACTGGCAACCTGCCATGGCAACACAGCCAGGTAACATCCCACATGTGCAGTGGGATTCTTTTATCTCGAAGTATATCCAGAGCATAATCCATTCGGGATGAAGGACAACCTGGAAACTGTAACATTGGTCTTGAAAGAAACACAAATGTAGTATAGAGTTGTTTTCTGGACAGTGTAAAAATGGATGCTTTACTAAGTTTCCAAAACCTTAGCTTACAGAAACTATCCACAGCATAAGTTGGGAAACTAGACACACGGAAATGTGTAGGTGGGAGTGTGTCCCAATTAGTCATTACATAAGTCATAGCATTGCCGACCCAGGTGTCACAAACATGGGTCGAGTATCGAACACTATGAAAAAGGTGAAAAAAGAAAGAAAAAAGGCAATCTGATGAATCATACCAAGCCCACCCTGATTTATCGGTAAATAAGTTATGTCACGTTTGACTGGACTGAGGCGACTGCCCCAGACCATCTGGAAAAATACACTAAAAAGCCTTGTTTCTAAGTGTCTGGGAGCGGCATATACATAGCTAAGAAATAAAAAAATAGGAAGGATACACTTTTTAACAACTAATACTCTCTTTTTTTTTTCACAATTTCCACGATTTCCAGAGTCCAACCTTATACTCCCCAATACAAAGGCATTTTTCCCAGTTATAGGTAGCGACATCCGTGACATTAAACCATATCCCAAAGATTCATTGGGGAGAAACACAAATTCTAATACCACCCATTTCAGCCACTACTGCAGACTGAGGATCTAAAGGAATGGAGACACTTTTCTGAAGATTAAGGGTACCCCCAGAAAGCAAAGAAAAGGCCTGAAATATTTGGACTGCCCGGTCTCCAGAATCTTTGTTATGAACAAATAACACGACGTCATCAGCATATGCAGTAATTTTCACTGGGAGTAAATCAGGGTGGGGTGCTAGACCAATAATTTGAGAGTCCCATCTGATTTGTCGAACAAGTGGGTCCAATGCAAACATATATAACAACGGACTGAATGGACATCCCTGATGAATTTCAACCGTCTAGAGAAGAGTATTACCCACAATACCATTAATCACAGGAGCAAAATAGGTTAGGGAAAATAGACAGGTGAGCCAGCAGAGAAAGATTGTGGGGACACCATATGTTTCCAGGACCTGGAATAAATAGGAGTATTGTACAGAATCAAATGCTTTTGCTTGGTCTAGCAAAGGACAAAACCCAAAATAACATTATGTTGTTTAGCCTCAAAAATCTCCCATAATAGAAAGAGATTAGTGTGAACAGAGCGTCCCAGGATAGCGCATGATTGGGCTGGGTCAATAAGATCAGGAGCAACACGGCTTAAGCGTGTGCTAAGTATCCGAGACAGGATTTTGAAGTCCGTGTTGAGAAGATGAAGTGGTCTCCAATTATATAAAGAGCAGGTATCCCCTTTTTTATAGATGAATTTTAGAAGAGACATGACAAAATCGGGAATCGTCTCCGAGGTGTTTAGAATATAATTAAAAACTTGAGTCAGAACTTCCAATAAATCATCCCGAAATGTTTTATAGAACTTATGTGTAAGGCCATCAGGACCCGGGGCTACCTTCAGGTGAAGGTGGGAAATGGCACAAGCCACTTCTTCTTGAGTAAGTAGGGCAACCAGTTCCAGAACATGGTGCATAGAAAGCTGTGGTACCGGAGCCGAAAAAAATGAGGACAAGTCAGGAGGTTTGGACGGCAATGTACAAAATTGGTGTCGTAAATGAGAATTAACAATGGAGAGCATACCAGGAATATCATAAACAATATTATCCTGTTGATACGAAAGACCATGCATTACAGTATACTTAATTTTGTCTTTGTAGGCTAAAAATGGGTTTGCAGAGGGGAAGCCGAAGTACCCACCCGCATAAAAAAATCTAAAGTATGGGCGCTGTCATATTGATGTGCGAACATGCGACATTTGATATTGGCAATTTGAGAGGAATAATCAATAGAAGATGAAACAGAAAGGGACATCAATTTATAAAGTTGATTTCTGTAAGTTAAGTACGTAAGGTACTTCTCTCGAACCACCCGTTTCCCCACCGTCTGGAAAATATGACGAAGATCTAATTTTGTATCTTTCCACCATTCCCAGACAGTCATTACAGCAAAGAACTGAAATCCGAGCGTGAAAGAGAGTATGAACTTGTGTTTGGATAGAAGGAGGAGAGAAAAGAGAATTGTTCAGTTTCCACTGAGCAAATGTTGAGGAAGGAGACGTTGGGACTGTGTCTAAGAGAAATATACCTGTCAGTAAGTAGTGGTCAGAAAGCTCTGTGGGACAAAGGGAAACCTGACGGGGGATACAATGGCGAAAGGCAAAAAAATAGTCAATATGGGTGTGATACTTAGATCTGTAATATGTGAATCCAGCAGCAGACTGTAGGGAGCGATATGCATCAGTGAAACCTGCATCTTTAATCAGAGTGGTCAAAGCAAAGTGAGTCGCAATAAATTTTTTTCCCCACAACCGATCTGCAATTAATATCAATAGAACAGTTAAAGTCCCCTCCCCAAATAACATGTTTCTGGGTACAGAAATGTG
Organism: Neoceratodus forsteri; assembly: GCA_016271365.2. NCBI lineage: Eukaryota > Metazoa > Chordata > Ceratodontiformes > Ceratodontidae > Neoceratodus > Neoceratodus forsteri. The sequence continues at coordinate 984,660,536 of CM057459.1, forward strand.
GTTTAAGAAGGTCAAATAAATGAATACGTGCAGCTTTGGTTTGTGGGCCATAAATACTGATTATACGGAAGGAATGGTCATGAAAAGTACAGTCAAGGATCAGTGCCCTACCAGGACAAACATCTATAATGCGTGAAATGGAAAATGTTGTGGAAAAAAACAGGATAGCCACACCATCAGCTAAATCTTCCCCAAAAGTCCAAGAGGAGGGGCCCTTAGTCCACCCACGTTGAAGCTGTTGAACCTCAAAAAGGGTAGTTAAATGGGTTTCTTCCAACAGGATGATATCTAAGGGGAGGGAAGTGGCAAGATGAAAAAAAAAAAACAACAGTCTCTTGTAGCTTTTTAAGCTACAAACATTGAAAGAGGCTATTCTGATAGTAGTCAGAAAAAGATTACTCAATCACTTCTATCTGTAATAGCCATATTTTTACGTTTCTTGCTCCTCTTTTTTGTTCTAGTAAGCTTTTTTCGGGAAACATCAGGAGGCCTAGAAACAGTGAGATCCATGTCTGAGGGTAAGATAGAGGCATCTGAATCACCATCAGAGTCTTCCCGTCCACCCTTTAAACAGTCAAAAGGATTGGAGAGAGGAATGTCAGGGGCTTTTAAGGGATCAGGGGTCTGTAAGGTTTTGCGAGCAGTCGCTCTGGTAACTCGTCTGCCAGACTGAAAACCTTCAGAATCCATAAGAGAGGTGTCAGTTGTCATAAGGGTAGGAGGACGTGGGAGAGAATCCACAGTGGTCGCAGCAAGGGGAGCAGTCTCCACATCAGTAGGTGAGTCTAGGACTTGCTGAGGCTCTTTCAGTACTGAAGAGGGTGGAGAGGGGGGAGGAGACTGTACTGGGATTGGACACAGTGACCTGAGCAATAGAGTGTTCTTGGGCTTTATCCTGCGCCTTTTGGACAAGAACATCAGAATTCCACCCCTCAGCACAGTTCTTGCTAGCCCAGGGACACTGATGGTACGCATGTCCTTTTTCATCGCATAAATTACAATGGAAAACATTATCACAGGAGACGCTAGCGTGTCCATACCCCCCACATAAACTACATTTCAGCAAATCACAAGTGCTGCTTAAATGTGTGTGAGCACCACACTTATAGCAGGCTCTAGGCTGACCCCCGTAAAAGCAGACACCCCTATCCTTACCTAAGAAAAAACTGTTGGGTAAATGTACTACTTCGGAGTTAACCTGGAAAAGTTTTACTCGAAACTTCCAACATCCTGTCCAGAGTCCCTCGTCATCTAAAACGGCTTCGGGGGGGATAAAACCGTACACCGGGTTTGTAACCAGTGGTATATATCACTGATACTAACACCCTCATTCCTGAACATAATGGTAACAGTACGAACTGCTGGCTTGGTGAGAGGAATAACATAAAAGGGAGTCCATAGAGGGGTATTTTTCAATGTGGCATATTTATGCCAAAATCTCTCCAAACCACCATTAGTCTTAAAACTAACATCAAAGGTTTCCTCACCAGAAATATGAATCAAGGCATATATGTCCGAAGCCTGAAAATGCATGGCACCTTTCAATAGGGTCCGGGCCACATAATAACGATCAGGGAATTCGGAAAGGCCACCCTCATAGTGCAGATGGACTGCATTACGTCTAGGTGCCTGTTCTAATTTATTTTTAAATAAATCTGAAAGAATAGGCCCTCTGCCAGAAGCAAGAGGGGGGGTCGGGGGTTGCAAAGTATGGGTCATGGTTGAGGTGCCTTCCCCAGGATCATCCATGAGTGGTGGGGCTGGTGGAACAGACCGTAAAATGGCTGAGGGTGTATTAGGAGCTGTATCTGGGGTCCGTACAGAGGAGAGATTAGGTTGGGGAGGAGAGGAGGCCTCCGGAACCCGTGTAAGGGTAATAAGAGGTGCATCTGCGTCTAAGGACTCCATATTGGAGCTATGGGTAACAATACCTAAAGAGCAAGCATCACTAGAATCCATAATATCCCCCCAATTAGCCCCAGAGACAGCAGACTGAACAGAAACATTATTGTCTGTAGATTTACTAATGTCTTCCAAAACAGGTACCTCGTTGGAGCTCATGACCATAGGTGCAGGCCTGGTGAGGGAGAACAAAACCCCATGTTTGTCGGCGTCCCAAGAGGGATCCAGAGTCCAGGATCCTGATGCTGTTTTCATCCATCCTGAGTGATGTAAAGCGGCTGTAGCATTCCATGCAGGGTCAGAAATGTCTGCGGCAGTCCTCAAGCCGAAATGAGAACGAATAACCTCAGCAGCTGTAGAAGAAGACCGAGTGTCCGGAGAAGGTCCCGATGGGTGAAAGGGGTCCAAATGGAGTAAGTCTGAGTCCCCCGAATGCGACGCTGTAGTCACGTAGACTCTCCGTGTGGCGAATCCGGAACAAACAGGGGGAGCACCCAGCGTTACACCCTGAGCAGGCAGCACATTGCGTTCCGCGTTAGAAACCATCAAAACTGGCGAGGAAGTACAAAAAGGCTCCAGAGACCCAGCCGTAACTGATGTAGAAAGCTGTTCCAAACGAAACAAAGAATCCAACACATCTCCAGAAGCAGAAGGCGTTTCTCCAGGTAGGTGTGAATCAGGAACTTTCTCAGACATCAGCAGAGCACTAGAGGAGAGATCCCCACTGTGGCAGGACGGAACGGTAACTGAGCATTCCATCATGGTGACCAGAGTTCCCACTACCAACAAGAGTAGGGGAATTTCCCCGGTGTCCTGGCCAGATTTCCCTCATTCACTAAAAATACCACCAACAGCTTAATCTGGTTCAATGTCAGTTGGCAATCATCTGTATCCCCCTCCCCCGGGGTCATGCCTGAAAATAGGCAGGATTTGTCTAGTGCACTTACCCGGTCAACAAAAACTAAATAAAATAAAAAAATCTAACATATATGACTAAAACAAAATAACTCCACCTTAACTCCTAAAATTCTTAAAGAAGAGCTTTTCATGATCAATAAAAGAACTATGCCCAGGGACCGTTTTCTTTTTATCTTTACCTGCTAGGAATCTGCATCTGTAAAGGTTTACTGGCCCTGAAAGCACATTCAGTGGTCTACATTAATCAACGAAAAGGCTATGGATCTTAAAGCAGCAGCATTTGTTAGTCAGCAAAAATGGTCAAACATAGTACATACAAACATACATATGAAGTAGCCAGCAGAAGAAGACGATTTGGTCTATCAAGTCTGCTCGTATTGCAGGGTCTACAGCTTGAGCTAATGTCTCTGCCCTCCCTCCCCACTCCTCCCATCCTCCCTACCCATGATCCTCACCTTCCCCCATGCCTATCCCAACCTCTCTTAAAGCTGCCCACTGTCTTCAACGAGATGACCTCTTCTGGCAGTGCATTCCAAGTGTCCACCACCCTCTCTGTGAAGAAGTGCTTCCTGACCTCCCTCCTAAACCTCCCACCCTCCAGCTTAAGACAGTGCCCCCTGGTGTTATGGTTGCCATTCAGCTTAAAGAGACTCTCCTTGTCAACCATATTTATTCCTTTTAAGTACTTGAAGGTCCCAATCATGTCCCCTTTCTCTCTCTCTCTCCCTCTCCTGTCTTCTAGGGAGTATATGTTCAGTGCCTTCAACCTCTCCTCGTATGCCTTACTCTGCTGACCAGCTATCATTTTTGTAGCCCTCCTCCGGACCCTTTCCAGCACGTTAATGTCCTTTTTGAGGTGTGGGCACCAGTACTGAATGCCATACTCTAGATGTGGCCTTACGAGTGACCTGTACAAGGGCAGTATAGCCTCCTCTCTCCTACTACTGATCCCCCTAGATATGCACCCCAGCATCTTGTTTGCCTTTGCTGCTGCTTTCTTGCACTGTGTGGAGTGCTTCAGGTCACTAGTGATCATCACTCCCAGGTCCTCCTCCTTCTCTGATGCAGATACTCTGACTTCATCCAGGTAGTACTCTATCCTGGGATTCTTGGCTTCAAGATGCATAACTTTGCATTTCTTGGCACTGAAGCCAATCTGCCAGATCCTGGGCCACCTGCCCAGCTTTTCCAGATCTTCCTGTAGGTCCTGTATCCCTTCAGCTGTATCCACTCTCCCGGAGAGCTTGGTGTCATCCGCAAATAGGCACATTTTGCCCTTAATGCCATCCCCAATGTCACTGATGAAGACATTGAACAACACCGGCCCCACCAAGCCCTGCCGGGACCCCAATGTAGTTTAAGTTGCAGTAGTTTAAGGTCAGAAGGGACTCAAAGTCCATTGAGTCTGCCCTGCCTTCTTCATAAGCAGGGACAAAATCAGCATGCTGTACAAATACATACCAACTGATGGGATTCCCTGCCCACTCTAGTACCCAGGGTACGCAGAGAATCTCCTGGTAAGCAGACGTTTGCCCAGGATTACCTTAAAGGCCTGTACTATCTTCATGTCCACCATTTCCACTGGCAGGCTGTTCCATGGTTCACCACACTTGGGAGACAGAGAAACAGCGCCTCCTACTGTTACCCCTGTGTTTACCATCCATAGCTTCAGGGGGCATCCCCCGCGCCAGGCTACAGGACACCAGATCAAATATTGCAGGCTGTTCTATCTTCCTTCAAGTATGCAAAAGACTTTGATCATGTCCTCTCTCAGTCTCACTTTCTCCAGGGAAACCATGTTAATGGCTTCCAACCTCTCTTCATGACTTTTGTCACTCAGTACCGCTAATCATTTTGGTGGCCCTGTGTTGCACACTTTCCTTTTGTGTATATATTATATATATATATATATATATATCTTCATAAAGTTTTTTTTGGCAATGATGAATTTCTGACAGAAACAATAATCTGCCCATTTTTCTTCTCATGTTATTTCATTCCTGAACTGAGAAATCTGGTTTTCAAGTGTTTAAAAGTACCTACTCTCTTACCACACTCACCATGACAATAAATGAACATGTTTGTGTGGTGCTGTTTACCATCACAGACATTTGCTAGCACCAGCCTAATACTTCCACAGTATAAATGTCATATGTACCATCAAAAGATAACCTCAATGGACAAGACTTTTTTTAAAGTGCAAGTGTAGGCCATATTCATTGACTTACAGTACACAAATGGGACGTTTTCCTATTCAAGTTCTTAGCAATTATTTCCCTGTATACCCATTTCCTGTATACACAGTTGTAATTAAAACTAAATAACCATCCAAATGTAGTGTATACAATAAAAGACGGGTACGTCTTGTCCGGCCCACTGGTGGAACTGTAATGCTACCCCTCGCGACACTGACAACCTACAGCAGGTTTCGGAAAAAGCCAGAGTTGTTGGAGGGCCAGCTGTGGGAGGTGCGAAGAGCATCCCAGAGACTGCTCTGCACCTCAGGGGGGAAGGGTGGATGGACTCCGCTGTGCTACTGCTACCTGGGTGACCACAAGTGGCAGTGCAAATGGAGCCACAGAAAAGAGAAGGGGGAAAACATCAACATGCCTCAATGTGTTTGAAAGCGGAACTGTTACTCTGACATCTCAAAGTGGATGGGCCACGAAAACAGGAACAAATATGGCAGGTGCTGCAGGAGGACGTCCACCTCGCACTGCAGGCCCCACCGCCAACCATGGCACTCCTCTCCAAATGCAACGACTGAGTCTCTACTGGCAGGTACTGGGGACCCCTCCCCTTGGCCCTGCCTTTTGGGGGGCAAGAGAAAGGGGCTGACGGTGCTGGGTGTAGAAGCAGGACAGATGGGGGATATCTGACCAATTGGGAAATAAAGTATACTAAATAATAATAATAATAATAAATAAAAAAAATTGGGTACATCTGCTATACTCAGAAATAAACCTATTGGAGGTTAACCAGATCATAAAGACATTCGCCCTTTGTGATCCTGGCCTTAGAATTTGTTTAGCCTCCCTTGATGGGTTTATTTCTTCGTAGACTACCCTTACCCATCAATTATTCTACAAGTACTATATGTGTGCCATTTCTTCCCATAGGGAATCTGACATCAATCTGTGGCACTATAGCCTAGAGGTTAGAGTAATGAGCTGTGAATGAGCTTGTTACATCCAGCAGACCTGGGTTTGATTCCCACAACCTCCACTTGCATACTGTGTGACTGAGCAAGTCACTTAACCACCCCAGTGCTCCCGGGTGGCCCCTGAAAATAGGCACTTGTGCTTAGTGGGCCTTACCCGGTTACCAAAAGAATAATAAATAATAAAATGCCATCGCTCTAAGAATCAGAAAGTCATAATACTATCGTTCTGATATTACATCAATGCTATTATGGGATGGAATGTTTGAACCATTCTATAATACATAAAAAAATAAAAATAGGAAACCAGCAGTAAAGTACAGTTACATAAGAACTCACCATAACAGCAGAACTTTCAAGAGGATCTCTTGCAGAAGACCCCACTGGTAGGACTAAGCTGCCAGGCACTAGGACCACACGGAAACTTTCTAGCTAGCAGTCTACCAGAGGGGGCTGCCTACCACAGTCACCTTCTGATGTTAGCCTACCCTGTAAGAGTGGGCAGCCCCCACACCCTCCTCAGTTCTCCTACCGGAGACCATAAGCAAGAAGCTGCTAGAGGAACCGAGGAGAAATCTGAAGCATCCTTGGAGAAGAAAAGAAACGAAGCAGAAGGCTCTCCACCATAGAAAGGGAGAGCTAGGCAGAATGCCTGAAGGCCAGAAAAAAAAGGGGGCATGGCCTGCTGCAAGAGATCCTCTCGAAGATCTACTGTTATGGTAAGTTCTTACAGAACTGTACTATCTCACTTCGAGGGTATCTCTTGCAACAGGCCACACCAGTAGGATGAGTCCCAAGCAGTTCTGGTAACAGCTGTCAGACAGTCCGGTTGGTTGGACGTTAAGGACCTGGGAAACAAGGCCTTGTAGAACAGCCAGGCCGAAACTGGCCCTGTACCTAGAGGCAATGTCCAGACTGTAGTGTTTGGTAAAGGTATGGACTGTGCTCCAAGTAGCAACTGCATAGATCTCCACAGCAGAGATGTTTCTGAAATAAGCAATGGAAGTGGCCATGCCTCTGGTTGAATGGCCACAAACCACACCAGGAAGCTCCTTACTGTAGTTCCTGTAACAAAAAAACAATACAATGGCTAACCATTTGAATAAACACTGTTTAGACACTGGAACACCCTCTTTCCCCACTTTCCCAAGGGCAAAGGAAACAAACAATTAGGAGGACTTCCTATGTATAGTACCTCAAAATCCTATGCACATCCAAAGTATGGAGCAATGCTTCCCCTGGACTGGCATGCTCTGGAAAATAAACAGGCTGGTGGATGGATTGATTCAAAGTAAACTCAGACACCCACTTAGGAAGAAAATTCGGATTGGTACACAGACACCCTGTCTTTGTGGAAAATCAAATATGGCTGCTTACAAATGAGCCCCTGAGGTATCACTACAAAAGACTGAAACTGGAAATACCAAGTGTCAGGATCCCAACACTTGATTGCCTGAAACTCAGAATCCCGTGACTCGGTAATTGCCTGCAGTGGAGTTTGTTATATTAAGTAGCAAGGCTACAGGGGGGCAAAGCCCCCCAAAATATGGAAATAAAACTCTGCCGCGGGCAGATTCCAAGTTTCAGGAGATCAGTCTCAGGATCCTGATACTCGGTATTTCGAGTGTCAGTCTTTCATAGTAAATCCGCACCTGTAGCTCGCAAATCCTCTGAGCAGAAGAAATAGCAACTAAAAATAATGTGTTCCATGACAAAAAGCATAGCTCGCAACTCGTGGATGGTTCAAATGGAGGTAGGGTGAGTTTCTCTGACACAAAATTTAAGTACCAAGCCAGGACAGGATTGCAGATTGGAGGCTTCAAGTAACAGATGCCTCTCAAAAACATGCAAGATACATCAAGTTGAGTCACAGTGTGGCCATCGACATGTACATGGTAAGCAGAGATGGCAAAGAGATGCACCTTGATAGAGGAGTATTTCTGAACAGAGTCAGAGGGAGAGTAAGCACTTCAAGATCTGATTTACCGGACAGGAGAAGGGGTCTAGGTGGTGCGATGCAGCCCATATAGCAAAACGCTTCAACTACATGGAACAGGTGGCACTTGCGGATAGTTTCCTGGCCACCATTAAAACATCCACCACATTAGAGGACACCCTATACCTCGCAATGGCTATGTCCTTTGGAGTCAAGCATGAAGATGGAGAGATTTAAGGTCCAGATGGAGCAGGGTGTCTTGCTCCTGGGAGAGCCAACTTGTGTTCAGAGGCAGGGGCACTGGAGGTGCCACTGATACCTGTTAACATAAGGGGTACCAGATATGATGAAGCCAGAAAGGGGCGATGAGGATCACAGTTCTCCCTTCTATCTGAAATTTGATCAGAACCTTCTGAAGGAGAAGGAAGGGAGGGAGGGAATGCATACAGAAATCTCCCTTTTAAAGAGAGGGACAATGCGTCTCACCAGAAAAGTCCAGGCCCTGGAGCAGGCAAACAGAAAAGCGGCAGTTTTGCCTTGAGTGGGGATGCAAAAAGGCCCAACTCCGGGCAGTCCTACCAGTTGAACAGATCTTCCACCACGGAGGTCAGGAGTTCCCACTCATGACCAAGACCTGCTTAGGCTGTCTGCCAAGACGTTTTGGTCACCAGGAATATGGACGACGGAAAGTTCCAGGCCATAATCAACGGCCCAATAACAGACCCTCATCACTTCCTGACACACGTGGGTATGAATGAGTCCCTCCCTGTTTGCTTGATGTAAACAACAACAGTGGAGTTGTCTGTTCGAGTCAGCAGTAGGCCCGGGGGTATCTGGGTCTGGAAGGCCTGCAAGGCATACAGAACTGCTCTAATTTCCAAGATGTTTATGTGCAGCTCCCCCTCCACCGTAGATCATGTCCCTTGAGTATGGTGGTCACCCAGGTGAGCCCTCATCCGAAACCCAAGGCATATGTTGTGAGGATTTGCTGCAGGGGTGGAATGAAGAATGGCACCTCTCTCAGGAGGTTGCTAGGCTCTACCCACCGCAATAGCACCTTCTTGGCTGGATCGGAGACCTAGACTGGCTGCTCCAGGTTGTCCGTATGCTGGTCCTACAGGACCCACAGTGTCCACTGGGGAATCCTCATATGCAGCCTGCCTAGGGGAACCGTGACGATGGATGTGGCCATGAGACCCAGAAGGCACAGAAATACCCATGCTGGGACATGATGGCTGGAGTACAGCTGATGGGCTTGGTCCATCAAGCGCTCCGCTCTGTCTTGGGGTAGAAAACCATCCCCCGGGCCATATCCAATACCACCCCAATGTGCTGTAGTCAATGGTAGGGGGGCAGAAATGACTTGGGCAGGTTGATCATGATCCCCGAATCCTGGAACAGGTGGCAGGTATGAGCCAGGGTTTGAAGCAGACAACTCCCATGATGGCACCGCTAGCAGACAGTCATCCAGGTAAGGATACACCTACAAACCCTGCCATCTGAGGGCAGCTGCCACCACTGCCAAGCACTTGGTGAACACCTGAGGGACTGAAGATGAGCCAAACAGCAGAGCCCTGAACTGGAAATGGGCTCTCTGAAAATGAAATCTGAGGAAGCACCTGTGGGAAGCACATACCCTGATATGCAGATAGGCATCCTGCATATCTAGGAAGCACATCCAGTACCCCTAGTGTAACAGGGGCAGCAGACCCTGAAGGGTGACCATCCTGAACCATTTGTATTGGATAGACAGGTTCAGCACACTGAGGTCCAGAATGGGCCTGAGGTCCCCCGTACGTCTGGGGACCAGGAAGAAATGGGAGTAAAACCTCTTTCCTTGCTGGGACTGTGGAATAGGTCTATGGCCCTTTTGCAAAGCAGGGCATGAATCTCTGCCCTGATCAAAGGAACATGATCGGGAGGGTACTATAAGAGAAGAGGGGTTTTGTCCTGAGGCCACTCCAAAAGTTCCAGGGAGTGGACATGCTCTATGAGCTGCAGTATCCAATTGCTTGAGGTTATCTCCCTCCACCTGTCCAGATGGAGGGAAAAGCAACCTCCTACTACCTCCTTTTGCATGTCTGGAGGAAGGCGGTCCAGTAAGGAGTCAAGAAGGGAAAAGCAGCTGGAGCCAGGGCTGCAGGACGTCCTCAGGAACTCTTGCTAGTGGAGAGGGTGAGGGTAGGCAGGGCTGATGCCCTCCACTTTCCCCAACGCTTGGCAGGCATTCGGGTTTGCCTGTGGGTAGCCTGACAAAAGGGTGTCCACTGCCTAGACTTGGGCTGTGCATGATACATAGAATGGACAGACCTCAGGGTGCGCCCAGACGCCTGAAGAGTGGAGAGAATATCTTCCATGTCTTCCCCCGAAACAACTTGTACCCTCGAAACAGGGCATTCATTATGGACAGCTGGACATCTTGGGCAAACCCAGACACCCGAAGCCAAGAGTGCCAGCTATGCATATGCCAGCCACCACCGCCAGGGCCAATGCATCGACAACATCATACGCCGCACAAAGCAAATGGGTACCGATGTCGGAGGCTGACTTAAAGGAACCCAAGGCTTGCTACTTATCAGGGTCATCGGTAAGAATTAGTCAGCATACCTGGTCTGGTCCCACAAGGCATTTTGGTACTGGAGCATGTGCGCCAAGTAACTGAGGGTGTGGATCGCCAGCGTGGTTGAAGCAAATGTCCGCTTGCCCAGAAGGTCCAACTGACATGATTCCTGTCGGATGGCAGGGAGCTCCAGATGCTTAGGCCGTTAGTGTGGCTGCGCTTATGATCACAGAGTTGGTGTGCGCCTGCTCTTCAAGAAATGTTTTCCCTGCTGGGGCATGGTACAGCCTATTAGACTTCCCGGACATGTCTGGGACCAGAAAGGGTCGACACCACGTGGCCATGGTGGCATCCTGGTAGGTATCTATGAGAGGAGGGACCACAAACAGAAGTCTCTCTGACTGGGGAAGGTAGGTAGCAGGCCAGCATCGCTCCAGGTCCTGCTCTTCTGTCTCAAACTATGGAAGCATGCCACAGTTATACCACTATCAAAAGGAGGGGACTCCACCACCGCGGCAAATTACCGCCTCATCTCCCTTCTCCCTACCACAAAACTTAAGGAACACCTCGTGCTCTCTCAACTCTCTCACTTCCTCGCTGATTCCAACTTCTTCACACCTTTCCAGTCCGGTTTTAGGAAAAAACACTCTACCACCACCTCCTTACTAAGACTCATGGATTCCATCCTCTCGGGGATGGACAAAGGACAAATTACACCAGCCATCTTTGTCGAATTAGCCAAAGCTTTCGACACAGTATCCCACCCTCTGCTATTATCTTGCCTGTCTGATGCTGGGATATCCACGCCGGCCACTAACTGTTCTAGAGCCTACCTGCAAGATAGAACCCAATCTGTAAAATAGCAGATTCCACTCACCTCCACTCCCTATCGTCACTGGTGTTCCCAGGGTTCAGTTCTCGGCCCCATACTCTTTTCCATCCTGCTAAATTACCTGCCAAGAACTTGCTCTACTACCTCAATACATATGTACGCAGATGACACTGTCCTCTTTACCTCCGGCCGGACACAAGAGGAAGTCGCTCCACTCTACAGGCTGACATCAACAAGGTACAGCTCTGGTTTAACTCCCACCAACTCTTCCTCAATGCCAAGAAGACAGTCTCCATGACCTTCGGCACCAGGCAGAGACTATCCAGACTTACCTCGCCACTGATCTTCCACACCTTTGATGTAACAGTACTACAGGACGTGTCCTCCTTTAGGTACCTAGCAGTCTGGCTTGACCGACACCTTTCCTTCTCCACCCATGTGGACGCTATCCTGAAAAAACTATGTCCTAAGCTTGGCGCGCACTATAAAAATCGCAGTTGTCTCCCACTACCAGTGAGATACGAAATTGTTCAGTAAATGATAATACCTTCCTTCGACTACTGCAATATAGTCTACAGCTCTGCCCCTAAGTCCGCCCTATGCAGACTGGCCCCCCATTTGATGCTTTCTGCCTTTTTGCCCTTGATGCCCCCCCCTCGTACCAACCACTGTGAGCTTTTCCATTCGTTGGCCCTACCATCCCTGAGCAATCGGCGTCTACTTCACAGTGTTAAATTTGCTTCTAACTTCTGGATCGGTTCCCTTTCGCCCTACCTCGCCTCCTCCCTATCTTCTCCACCAACCCCCTCTCATGCCCTCAGGTCTACTGACTCCCGGCTATTGGTAATCCCTCACCGATGGACCTCTGCAGGCCAATCGGCCTTCTCCTACAATCTCCCTAAGCTTTGGAATGACCTGCTGGCCCAAATCCGCCATTCCTCCTACAGGAATTTCCTATCCTCGGCCCTCATTAACTACTACATGACAAACTGTACATGCCCCTGACCTCCTCCCCTCACCCCTTCCTGCCCCTACCCCTTTATCGCCTCCCCTTCATCTTATGCAGCCTGACCAGCGGCTTTAACTAAAGACCCCAAATGTTGGCATATAATTTCTGCCAACACATGCACTTGCCCATTACTGCACTTCTGCTCCTCTCCTGTCAATCATACTCCCTTAGTTAGTGACTGTCTTCTATGTTTAGCTTAATTTAATCCCGACCTAAACTCTACTCCTGTTCTCTACACACTCAAGGTCAAAGTTTCTAGCTGTCAGCATTGTGTAATTCTTTTTTTAACATAGGAAAAGTTTTTATTGAGTTTTCTTATAGCAGATGGTGTCAGCAGGTCTACAATATACTATCACTTATGCAACCGTTCCAATAATACAGGTCATATCCCAGGTTCACAAAATACAATTAGTTTCTGTTACAGTAGGACTATTACAGCTATAATATTAGCCTATTAAACTACAATCTATAACACTGTAGGTCAATTACTAAGCATTCCAACAGTCCTCCTCCTTAGAGAGCTCATATAAGCATAGTAGGAAGCTTCCATCACTAAGTAATGTCATAAACAAACAGATGTATCGGAATACCAAGGAATAGAAAGGAAAGAAAAGTTCCTAGGAAGGGAGTAAAGCTGAGGGATAGTGGTTAGAGAAGCACCATTTCTGTCCAAGTATACACCCCTCACCCAGAACCATCTAGGTACCTCCTGTTCAGTCTCCGGTTTCAGTACACCTGAGGGGAGTAGGCGGGTTACCTGGAGCTGGAAGGGGGACTTTACACAATGTAGGTTTAGGAACAGTCCCCATTTCAGATAGTAAAAAGCCAGTTTTCCCCAATTACCATACGTGAGTCTTTCAAGTACGGCTAGTCTTGCCATAGCTGAATGCCAGAGGGAAATGGGGGGGTTGTGCTTGTTTCTAAGATAGGAGTAGAAACCTCGGTGCCTCCAGAAGAACAGCCAAAAACCAGCTTGAGTGAGGTCTCGGCAGATGGTCCAGAGAGGACCGATCCCCCAACAAAAGAAGTGGTCTGGAGATGTCAATGGGAGCTCCCAGGATCCCAGAGTAGTCCATTGCAATAGCATTCCAAAAATTAGTCAGATTCTGACAGTCCCACATAATATGCAGCATGTTTGCTGGGCTTTGTCCACATCTCCAACACTGTGCATAGGGCAAAATGCCCCATGAATAAAGGGCCGGAGGCGTACGATACCACCTAAGAAGAATTTTAAGTTGGATCTGTTGGCTCCTGACATCATGGTATGCAGAGTGAGCTAGATGGAGGCATCTGGACCACGTATCCATAGTAATGGTGGTGTGGAGATCTTCACTCCAGGCCTTCCTACATGGATCAGTATAATCTGGCTGTGCCTCCCACCAGGTGCTATAAAATTCACCAGCCAGACCCTGTAAGGAGATTCTATTATGTAGCTGTGACATCCAGTCCCACTTAGGGTCTCTCTTGTGAGTACTTAATCTTATGAATTGCACCACGGATCTGTAAATATCTCCAAAAATCCTGGAGGGTAGAGAGTATTTAGCCCTTAATTGTGCAAAGGACATCAAATTACAAGAGTTATTCATATATAGGTCTTGCATGACATGTATCCTTCACTCTCCCATTCTAGCCAGTGAATCATTTTATTGTCCACTGCAAGAAGTGGATTATGCCAAAGCACCAGGTACCAGGGGCATAGATCTAGCCACCTTTGGAGTATTAGAGGCTGCCATGATCCTGAACCATGCCCGTCTTGTTTTGGCCATAAGTGGAGTAAGCTTACTAGTGTTCCTGGGGGCACGGGTCAGGAGTGTCCCCAAGGTTTTTTTTTTGTCATTAACAGGGATTCCAATGAGACCCACTGCAGAGGAGTGGAGCGAGGAGGGACAAACCATTTGGTGGCCTGCACAGAGGTGTAAGCCCAGTGGTAGCCTTGCAGCCATGGGAGTCCTAAGCCTCCCTTGGTCCAGTGTGCTTGTAACTTTCTATGACTCCACCGGGGGGTTTTGCCTTCCCAGATAAAAAGAAGCAATTATCTTGTCCAGTTTACAGAACACCTGGGAGGGCAGAGCAATTGTAAGATTGTTGAGCAAGTATGCCACTCTGGGCAGTAGCAGCATATGGACTGCCGCCAGTTTTCCAGGGAGAGAGAGATTAAGATGGTTCCATCTGTTAACCTGGGGGGTTAAAGTTCTCCTGGACTAGATTGTCCCACTGGACTGGACTCTTGATACCAAGATAAGAGAAGCCAGTTGGGGCCCAAGCAAGTTTAAGGTCCTGCAGGCATAGCCTCGTACAGGCTGCATTGAGGGGGGGGGGGTTACATTGGATTTACTTTCATTAATTCGCAGCCCAGACAGTTGTACAAACTTGTTTAATATGTCCAGGACTCTAGGAAGTGATTCCTTTGGGTGGGTCAGTGTTAAAAACAGATCATCCGCATATGCAGCTGTCAAATATTCCTGCTGGCCTACCCTTATGCCTTTAACCTCCTCTGTGACCAGCAACATTCGTGTGAGAGTGTCTAGGGCCACGAGAAATGGCAAGGGGGATAAGGGGCAACCTTGCCAAGTACCCCTCTGCAGGAGAAAGACAGGGGAGATATCCTTATTAGTTAGTATCTTAGCTGAGGGGCGTTGTATAGCACTTTGACCCACTGTCGAAAATAAAGGCCAAACCCATAATGTTGCAAAACTTCATGAAGGTAGGGCCATTCGACCGAGTCAAAAGCTTTTGTAAAATCTACCGCCAATGCAGCCATGTGGTCTTTGGAATGCAATGCAATCCATTTCAGGTCCAGTACCAGCCTGATATTATCAGCTGCAGCTCGCCCTTTCATGAAACCCACTTGGGAGGGATGGATAATAGATGGCAGTGCGTCCGTTAATCTTGTGGCCAGCACTTTGGCCACAATTTTACTGTCCACAGAGATACGGGAGATTGGTCGGTAGTTGGCCCAATTAAGAGGATCATCTGCTTTTTTTTGGCAAGAGGGTGATCAAAGCCTCCCTCATAGAAGGTGGAAAGATACCAGTCCCATGAGCTTCCTGTAATACAGAGAGCAAGGGAGTGCTGATTTCTGTACCCAGCATTTGATAAAGTTCCGCGGTCATCCCATTTGGCCCTGGGGATTTACAGAGAGACAACTGGGACAGGGCTTTCATCACCTTCTCCTCCGTAAAAGGCTGATCTAATGCCATCTGTACGCCTTCCGGTAGTTGAGGAACTTTGGCCTCTGTGCAGAAATCTACTACCTGTGCCCTATGCTGTTTGGGCTCTAAGGTGGAATGTGTTTAATAAAGCCTTTTGTAAAAGTGCTGCATGCAAGCATTGATCTTCTGAGGGGAGGAGACCACCTGACCTTCACATTTCTAAAGGCATGTATCCTGGAGGATGCCTGCTGTTTTCTCAGCTGATATGCCAAAAATGACCCCCCCCCAACCTCCTTCCCAATATGTATGCTTGGATCTAAGAAGTGCCCACTCGGCCTTCTGGTAAAGTATAGTATTGATACGGTATTTTAGCCCTACAATTTCTTGGAGTAGATTCGAATCTGATCCCCCTACTGTGGGGCTTCTGAACCTGGTTTCAAGTATAGCCAGCTCCATCTGTAACTTGTCATGTTCTGCTCACCTCAGTTTGTTTCGGTGTGCTCAGCAGGCTATGATGTGTCCCCATAGCAGTGCTTTGAAAGCCTCCCAGACAGTGGCTGCGGAGGTATCATCTGCGTGATTGAGGGAGAAGTAATCCTTAGCGACTTTCCAAATCATGGTACAGAAGTCGGGATCACAAAGAAGTAGAGGGTTACACCTCCATCTGGTGCCTGACCCTCCCTAACCAGAGGGAGCATAGCGGCAAGTAACCGGTGCATGATCTGATACCAAGATGTTGTGAATTTTGGTGCAGGAGATATCTTTGGCAGCAGAGGGGTTGGCCAGCCAGAAATCAATCCAGCTTGAAGTTGCGTGGACTGCGGAGAAAAAATAGAGTAATCATGTCCGGACGGGTGGTTTCTTCGCCACACGTCCAACACGCCCCATTCATCTACTACTTCCCTCAAAGCCCTCAATGCTCTAGGGTGCGATTGGGTGGTCAGCTTAGATTTATCGAGGAAAGCATCCAGGGTGAGATTAAAGTCTCCACCCCACATAATCGGAATCTGCAGATAGTCAATCGTTAGAGATTCTATGGCTTTATTAAGATCCAGCAGAACATCAGGCTGGTCCGTATTAGGTCCACAAAATTAGCCCATACCACCCGCCCGCCTGGATATGCGAATTGAGCCACAATCCAGTGGCCCTGTTTGTCCGTGGCAACCTGCTCCTGCACCCATGAGCACGATTTTTTTTTTTTTACCAGTATGGCCACCACTTTAGACTTAATTAGGCGCCGAGCTCGCCAGGACAGTACCTACCCATGCCTTTTTAAGCCACTGTACATTTCTTGCAGTAAGGTGGGTCTCTTGGACTAGTGCAACGCCCGACTGCAAGGAATGTAAGTGCTTAAGGATCATAGTTCTTTTGACTGGGTACTTTAATCCTTTTACATTCCATGACACCAGGTTAATGCCAGCATTAGTATTCTGAGTCATATTCCCCAACTAAGACAAGAAGCCAATACTCACCATCTGAATCTGGAAAGGGTAGAAAAGCAGCGGAGGGTCCCCCGAAACAGAGAGAAGAAATTGACAGAAGAGTTAAGAGGGGACGGTTTGCACACTTATACAGCTCCCAGGAGGAGCTTAATGTAGAAACAAAAACAGATATATTAAAACTGTAACTTGCCAGCCAAAGGCTGGTTATCCGAAGAACAAAGATCAACCAATGAGTTTCCAACTAGAGAAAGCAAATGACTTTTACAACGATCAATACACTCTATGCTTAATAACACACTAACCTAACAGTGATAAGGTATGCGGAGGTGCCAATCATGTGGAGAGGCACTCAGCTGCACTGACCTATCACCTGCAGGGGAGATAAAGAGAGAGAACAACCAGAAACTATCCTCTCCATCTTCAGCAAAACACAACTGAGGAAAGTCCTCAGGGGGAACAAAATCCCTGACAAATTGGAAGGAAGGGTGGAACGTAGGGAGTGGGCTTGAGGGGGGAAAAGGAAACAAAAAGGGGGAGGGAGAGGGGTGCCCCGTGAAAACGTGTCTATGTGGTCTCTTGTTCCACCCCATCCATCACCAAGGGTAACTGACTGAGCGTAACATTAGAGCACTCATCATCCTCCAATGCTCAGCCTATAGGTACCACAAATATTGCACCTCTGGCGAGTGTCAACTTATCTGACCAGGTTAGCCAGCTACCTATTGGGGTGGAAAGCTCCAACCCGCCTACAATAAACTGGAGAGACCTAGCTCTGGCAGCAGGCAAGAGGGTGGGCTTCAGAGCTGTAGAGAATTACTGTTCCATCAGAAAACTATTTATGATATAGCCCTTGTACTCTATACCATTAACATATAAAATGAGGCCTCAGTCCTTAGCAGCACACTCTTCCACTTGGCTCAGTGGGGAAGCATCCGTGGACAGCACAGCTGCATATGTCAAAAGTCCAGGTTTCACGGGGTAATCCAGAGAGTTCTGCAGGTTCTCAGAACACAGTACCGTATCAGCCCATGATGAATCCTCAGCCGCTTCAATAATCATTTCGTCCGGAATTTCACCCGACTCACTGGAGCTATTGAGTTCATCTCGTTTGCTTGGCGGGTGGCGCATCCTTTAGGTTGCTGGTGGGAGAGCTTTGCCCACTAAATGAGTGCTGCCACACTCTAGTTGAGTAGATTATGCCTCTCTGGGGTAGTGCAGATGGGAGTACGGTTACATTTCCGGCTTGGAGAGCTCTGCAATTAGCGGGTCCAGCTGCTGCACAATGAGGAGGCAGAGATGACCTGGGAGGGGCATCTGGAAGTAGCACTGTCCGATCCACTCTCTTCTCCTCCTCCCCTGGCACTTACCTCGAAATTTTGATCCGCTGAGCCCCAGGTTCAGGTCCAGGCCCTGGAACCCAGAGCCTCTTGGGAATTGTATTTTGGACATTCAATTTAGCCAGTATTTGTGGACCCAGTGCTAAATTTCCTGAGGGGTTTCTGCAACAATATCTCTTCCTTCCCTGGACACATGAAGGCAAGCCAAGTTTCTAAACCCATATTGGAATCCTTGTTCCGCCAGTAGCTTTTAAGAGGTAGGAATGCTTTTCTCGGGCAGCAACCTCTGCTGAGAAGTCTCTGAAAAGAAATGCGGGCCCCTTCGCCACAGCGGTTCCCTTTATCTCTGGCTGCGCTAAGGATTTTTCTTTAATAGAATACCTCAGGACATAGGCTATAATGGGCAGAGGATGCCCCTGGACGGTATCTGGCTCTACTAGGGATCCGTGTGCCTATTCTATTTCAACTGGGCCTGTCCATCTTTGACCAAGAATCCTGGGGTTTCCTCATTAAGGAACCTCTCAGTGTTCTTGCCCTCAATTCCCTCAGGAAACCTGATAATTCTAATATTATTTTGCCTCCTCTGTTCTCCTGATCCTCTGCTCTCCTCCACAGGGTGGCTAGTTTCTCATCATGTTCCTGCAGCTTTGCCAAATTTTGGTGTTATCCATTTCCAAATCCTCCACTCGCTGCTCCGCCACATTTATTTTGTCACTGAGCACTTTAACCTCCATAACTGTGCCAGTTAGGGTGGTGGATATTGTATCGACCCTTGTCAGAAGGGTTTTTAACACAGAAGTGATATGTTGTACAGAAGCACCTACATCCACTTGCAATTCCACCGGGAGTCGGGCTATGAAGCGGCGCATTAACTGGTGGTGGATCCATACTGTGATAAGGGAATCCAGACGTAGAGGTACAGCACACCGTACAAGGCCCACTATCTCTGGTTACATCACCGTATTTTAGCCATTACTGGGTGTCAGGTGCCGGGTTATTATCACCGCCAGAGCGCAGTCCAATGGCCTAGTCAACACCGAAAGAGAGCCACGTGGTAACCGGCGCAACGGAGCTATTGCCGGAGGACTAATCGCGCATACAAGCCATTTTCGAAACCAGGGCAGCACCAAGTAGATTTCGGGAGGGGTGGGGACCCCTGAGTGACAACGGATGATGGCGAATGTAATTCGCTGGGGACCAAGCTCGCAGTCTAGGCGTCCATCTTCCTAGGCGTTCTAGCCACACCCCAGCCTTGTGTAATTCTAGTTCAGTTTAATGTAAGTATTATAAGCATGTATGTATGAATGTATGTTTGTAAACAATGCATGTAATAACACTCTTAATTCCTGTATGTAAACAATATATGCAATGTCACCCTTAAAATCAGGACTCGTGCGTGTAACCCAATGTTATGTATCATGTTCTCTCCTCTGTCTCCCCCCCCCATGTCGCACCATGAGACTAGCATCTTGTTGCTCAGTGTGCCCTTCCTGGTGAAACATTTCAATAAAAATAAATAACCCCTATCACCTCCTGTATATGCCGCATCATGTCTGTGAAGGTGGGGTTGTCTGGGGGTGGGGACTTAGGAACATATTGAGGGGGTCCCTTCCCCTTTCGGAGGAGCGCGTGGAGGGGGTAGACGAGCCGCTGATGTTGCCGTCATCCCCCTCATCTCTGTCCTGACCATCCTCCTCATCAGGCAAAACGAAGAAAACAAAGGTCTAGACAACACTCATCCCCCTCATCTGTGGGACGCCGGGGGGGTGTATGTGTGTGAGTCAGCCTAGGTGGCGGGGTCAACCACGGAAGCACCACAGTAGATGGCCCCTGGGAGCAGCAGGTATCATGTCCTGAGGAGGGAGAACCTGCAGCCACATAAAGCTGCAGAGAGATGTAAGTAGGCTTTCCAAATCCAGTGTGACCAATGTCAGTCCAGCAGGAGCTGGATAAGGATAGACTGGCACAGGCCTGTGGGTGCTGGCTGAGGATAACCCAGCATAGGCCCTGCGGGCATTGACTGCGGACTGACTGGTGTAGGGCCAATGGGCACTGGCAGGGAGTAGACTGGTGTAGGTCTGATGGGCATAGACTGAGAGTATATGGGAACAGGGCCTATGGGCGCTGACTGAGGCGAGACCGGTGTAGGCCCAATGGGCACTGGCTGATGCAGGGATGGCGAAGGTCACAAGGGCACCGGGTAGGATGAGTGCTGGGAAAGAAGAAGCCCTTATTGGTGAAAGTGAAGCAGGATTCGGCCCAGGGAAGGCACCAGTGTCCTGCAGTATCAACTCTGAGACCGGAAGACAGGCAGCGGACCCTGAAGAGAAGGCAGATACATGGGTGGCAGGTGGGAGTCAGAGGAGAGCCTGGCTGCCTCCAAACCCGCGCCAGCTGAACACACGCTGGCCGAGCCACCATGTTGTGTGCCCGTAGTAAGCAAGGGCCTAAGGAGCAGGGGCTGCAGGGCAAGGAGCAAGCCCTGACCCAGACTTTAAGAGTGGCAGGAGGCAGTGCTGTCGGTAGTACCATGGGAGAGAGGGCGTGCGCGGCAGTTGGGGCCAACCCCTCAGAGGAGGAAGACTCCTTTGCGTCTGAAGAATGGTGGGGAGACCACAAACAGGAGGAGGAGGAGGACTGGGGCCTATCCAAGTCCTTGTCCTGATGTTTGTGTTTCCTACTGGCTTTGTCCCAGGACTTGGAAGACTGAGAGCCCAAGGACAATCAATCAATCAATCAATCAATCTCAATCTATCAATCACTTTATTTAACAAGGCATATACACCATTGAGCAAGCTCATTTTCAAGATGGTCCTGGGCAATAGGACACTGCAGTTCAATACAAGCAACATACAGAAAGTGAAGGTAGTAACTAAAAATTTAGGAAACATTGTACAATAGTACATTGCAGTTCAGAACAAACATAACACAAACAGGGTATTACAAAGATGTAAAACATACAGGTGAACCGCAGAAGGCCAGTATCTAATAGCCTATCATAATGGTGAACACATACAATTCAGAGCAAAATTACGCAACAGTAGAGGAGCAAAATCCAAGACACTCTACAGATAGTAGTACAGGTAAGAATGGGGGAGGCAGGTGAGAAGAAAATAGGTATGTTAGAGGTAGATGAAAGAAAGAGGAAGGCCAGAGTGAAACTGAGTGAGTTAAGACAGCTAGATAGCCCTAACAGGGAGGTATCTTAATCAACATTTTAGCCATAGGTTTTGTACGAGGAGCATGATGTAGGTTGTTCAGTATCTACGGAAGAGTTGACTAGGCCAGGAAAACCAACGTGCTCCCAGTCTGTGGCTTCCATTCCATGGAGACGACCCTCTGCTTCGGGAGAAAGTTCTCTAAGGTCTGCTGGCGGCATTGCTGGGTGGCCTAGTTGAACCCTTGGCAAACCTCACAGGTTTGGACATCGTGGTCTGGGCCTAGGCAGCAGACAAAAGCAGAATGGCAGTCTTTTACCAGCATTTGCTTTCCGCAGGCATACTTGGTGGAGTGATCTGAGGTCGAACTCAGTTCTGAAGAAAATAAAAAATGAAAAGAACTGTCTTGTTAAAAAGAAGAAAATGGTGGTCAACTGAAGCTGCCATGGTTTCCATAGGTCTGATGTGCATTGGTCGAGGAGGGAAAAGAACTGAGCAAGGTGTGAGGTTGCCCACTCACAGGATAGGCCGACGCCAGTGGTGGGCAGCCCCTCTGGTACAGTGCTAGCCAGAAAGTTTCTGTGTGGTCTTAGTGCCTGGCGGATTAGTCCTACCAGCGTGGCCTGCTGCAAGAGACACCCTTGAAGTAAGATCGAGGCTTTTCATCCCGGGATTCCAATTATATTATAAACCACTCATGATTTGCTCTCTCGGTTTATAATGTCACCAGAATCCCTCAATGGAATTACAGCCTTGTTACTGATGATTTCCTATCTATTATTCTGTTTGAGTCATTAATTCAAACACTAATGATAAAACTGTTTTAAAAATATCTGAGGAAATAAAAAAAAAAAATACACTGATGATGAAATCTACAATTGAAAACAAAACAACCAGAAAAAAATATATGACTTTTAATCAAACTTTTCTCAAACCCAGGACTGCCCTTCCTGACAACACCCACCCCCCCGCCCTGTCACCTACCTTCTCGGGGACTAACTGGTTATGCATAACCTTCCCAGGATCACAGCAGTAGTAGTGGCCTGACCAGTCAGTTCAACTTGTTCACAGGTGCTGGATCATCTCCGCAAACCAGGGCTTTTCACCCCATTTTCCAGAGGGCAATGAAGTGCAATGACAAGTGAGCATGTATGCTGGTGTCCAGCAGCTGCCCCCTTTGATGTGTGCACACTGTACTGCCACCTAGCATCCTCCAGGTGGCAGTCAAGTAGCAGGATGCAGTGCCCCCAACAAGGAAACTACTTTTGAGACGCTGGCGCCTTCTCCCCTGACTGAACCCAAACTGGGGTCACGACGTACAGAGGAAAAGCTCTACTGCTACACTACCAGGCTGGCATATGATGACATTTGTGCCAACAAATACTACTCCTTTAAAAGATATTTACAAAAAAAAGAAAACCTTGTTAAAGAATTTTATGTGTTTTCCAAAACATTGTTACCAAATATTTTGCTTTTATTTCTGGCTGTGATCCCTAAACTTGCCATTTAATCACATAAAAAAAATCAAGCTCTCAGACTAAAAGGACTAGTTCTTCTGATTACCCAGTCTTCAATGGAAGAGTTTACAAATATAGAAATACCTAGACCCAGGATCAGTGGAGTCTTTCATTTCATAGTTTCACAGTTTGGAAACAAGTTCAGAAAGACCATGGTCCATAAATGAACTTGCCACCATTCTATTTTCAAAATGGTGGAACAAAAAAAACTTTCTTTCACCCATAAAGGCATCAAGACTTCCTTTAAAGGATATCATGTTTCACTTTCGACCACATGTCTGGGCAGCGTATTCCAAGTGTTAACCCTTTGTGTAAACCACTGACTTCTTTTCACAGTTTTGTTATTTTCTCCACGCCGTCGGAGGTTATGCGACCTTGTGTCTTTATAATGCATTATATTCTTATTTAAACCTATTAGTTCAAATAATTCTGGATTGTTGATCGCTCTAAATACCAGACATAAATCACCCCTCATTCTTCTATATTCCATAGAATATAACTATAAGTGTCTTAATCTATCGTGATATTGTAGACCTCTGAGGGCCGTTATACATCTAGTGGCTTTTTTCTGAACTCTTTCCAGTCTACTTCTGCCCTGAACAGAGTAGGGGGCACAAAAGGATGAACAATTCCATATGCGGACGGACAATTGTTGTATACAAGGGAAGAATAACTGCAGAATATCTGCTGCTTATAGATCTCAGGATACAGCGTATGATTTTATTGCATTTCCTAAAAGATATATCTGTATGATAATCAAACTTTAGGTTATTGGAAACCCAAATTCTCAATCTTTTCATTAGTACTAACTTCCAAAATAGTGTTATTAACTTTATATTGATAATTTAGGTTATGGATTCCAAAGTGCATAACTTTACACTTTTTCTCAAACTGTAATTTGTGTTCATGTGCCCAATTTACTAGCTGATCTAAATTATTTTGAAATATTTTTGCAGTTTCCATATTATAGACTATACCACCCATTTTACAATCGCTCGTATTTTTGCATAACCACTAGCCTGACGGAATCTGCATAGTGGATAGAAGGATATTAAATAAAATAGGGCCTAATACAGAGCCCTGTGGCACTCCACTTGTTACTTCTCCCCAATGTGATTTATAACCCCTTATTGATACACATTGAGTTCTATTATTTAACAAGGAGTTAATCCACCTTATTATATCTGTGTGTAACTGGAGTTTTATCAATTCATGAACAAGAATTTTAATGGAAACAGAATCAAAAGCCTTAGAGAAGTCAAGGAACACCACATCAACTGGCATCCCCTCATCCAAAGCTGCACTAATAGGTTTAAAAAAAGCACAATAGGTTAGTTAAGCAAGATCTAGCAGATATAAAACCGTGTTGTGTAGAGTCTATTTGTTTTATATTTATTAAATGTTGTATTACATTTTTCTGTAATAATCTTTCAAATACCTTACCCACCACAGGCTTATGGGCCTATAATTTGCAATGTCAAGTTTTTTCCCACCTTTATGAATTGGGGTAACACAGGCTTTATTTCAAATTTTAATGGAATTTCCACTTTTCAAGGAGGCTTTAAATAATATGGAAAGAGGCCCAGCTAGATGGACAATTAATTCCTTCAAGAAATCTACTGGTATACCATCAGGACCAACTGAGCTCTTATTTTTTATTGGACTGTTTGTATAATATCAACGGGGCTAAATACAGGATAATCAGATCATAATACTGGCAATTCCCCAAGAAATACCTCCTTCTCTCTATGTACACTTAAGAAACACTGATTGAATACAGAAGCCATATCTATTTCAGTGCTTATTAATCCAGCTTCTGTTAAAACAGGTCCCACAGAGTGTGTGGTAGAACGCTGCTACGCATGGAAATCCATGCTCTCAACAGCGTTGTTATGCTGCACTAGCTACGTAGCTAGTGCAGCATAACACCTAGATGGGGGGAGCGCATGCGAAGCTGCGGTGCTCGGCGAATCGGGCAACTGGCAATGTTTTATCAATGGCCGCCGGGCGGTGAAATGGCCGGAGGAACAGAAAACACAGAGGAATTGGAAGAAAAGTAAGGCAGTCTTTTTAACGAGCGATCATACACTATAAAGACTATATATGATCATTCATACACAACTAGGTATTTTCAACTTCGAGGTTTCCATGGTAATTAGACCTTTGAGTTGCGCCTCGAGGTCTCCAGTTACCATGGAAACCTCGATAAAAAATACCTTGTTGTGTATGAGCAATCATACAAATCCTCTGTATTACTTTTATTCTTTTCAAGGATCCAATGTAATTAAAAAATGTCTTTTTGTTGTCTGTTATTGATGTAATTAACCTTAATTCAACCACTTTTTTTAGCCTTTTTTTTTTTTTATTAACATCTTCCACTGATCTCCTATATACTGATATATTATCAGTAGTGGGATGCTTTTTCATCTTTTTATACAATTTATTTTTTTTTCTTATGATTTTTTGGACCTTTCTGGTCCTCCAAACAGAGACCCTATGTTTATTCATATACTTAATCCGTACAGGTACCCAGGAGTTAATACATTTAGTTAACTTGTTATACATTAAATTCCAAATTTGCTCAGCTTCAAGATTTTCCAGTTCACCCCTCTAATACCATTGATCTAAATAATTTTTAATGCTTTTATAATCTGCCTTAAATAAGTCCATAAATTTGGTTAAACCACACATAGGTTTATTTATTCTGATTTGTAGGTCTAATTTTGCATGGGATAGACATAAAGGAATTCTGGAGGTCAGGGTTAAGGGGCAACAGACTTCTAGGAAAACAATGTAAACTTACAAGCTCAAATGGGCAGACTGGGTGGGCCATAGGCCCTTATCTGCCGACACTGTCTATGTATCTATGTAACTGAATTATATTATGGTCACTGCTACCTAAGGGAGGTAATATATTTGGACCAGTATAATTTGAATCAAGGTTTATAAATATTAAATCCAGGGAACTGGACTTCCTAGTCCTTCATGTACCACTTGTACCAAGTCAATGAGGTTAATTATATTATATATTGTGTTCTAGAGTACCAGCACCTATTTGATTAGGCCAATCAACTAATGGAAAATTAAAATCTCCCATAAGTATAATGGCATTCTGTGTGACCATACTACCAACTTCACTGAGGAAGGCATGAGTGTGCTTCATTCTCCTAGTCTGCTTTACTCAGTATCTGACAAAGGAACCCATGTTGCTCTGAATGCTTATTTACTACAACATCTATGTACAATATTTACCTTGGTCCACAAAAGGCATCCTCCCTACATTCAATAAGACTCGTTTTCCCTTAAATTATAATGGCCACAGATAATCCTTCCTGCTTTAAATCTTGTGTTTATTTTCATATCCGAGTCTCATCCAAACATTTTAAATGACAATTACCATGAAAGTAAGACAGCAGATATCATGGATGGTTGAAAAAAGGGGCACTCCTGCATTATTATTATTGCATGATACTCCGATTCATGTTGAAGTCTGTCACTACTACAGCAAGCCCAAAATTATGCCATACTCCGTGGGTCTGTACTAGCAGACCCTCTTTGGCATTTTGTGTCATTGCTCACCTCTCCCACTTAGTTTTTTACACTGTTTTAATTCCAGCCTAAACAAAAACTTGTTTCTCATTTGAATACTTACAGAAACATATTCGGGGATAGACAGCTGGTCTTCAGGAATAACTTTCAGTTCAGCATACTGTTCATCTCTGAGTTCCAGATCACGTAAACTACGATGAATATCCCCTGCTCGCTCTCTCAGCTGTCGATTTGTATCTTCCAGCTGCTTTTGTCTCAACAGAATTGTTTCCATCTCTTGCTTCATGCGAGCCTGATGTTTTCTGCAGTAAAACAATTTTACAGCTAAATACTCTGTGTTGTAACTAAATCTCATACTTCTAAAGGGTCATAAAAACAAATCTGCTGATGCTCAGGATTCGCCTCTTTTAGTTTTACTTTCTGTGTTTTGTATGAATATCTGTCAGATTACCACATCACAAGAGCTATAAATTGAGTTTTTGATTCAGATATTCTCTTGGACAAAATGTGTATTTTGTCACTATAATTAGCAAAAGGATTTTTTACTCTGTTCCAAGAAAATGCTCAGAAAAGTCTGAGGATCAACATGTTTTTCTAGCCTAACCAGCATGTATGCCAGACCAAGTATTTTCTAATGTAAATTTTCTTATTGCTGTTTTTTTTTTTTAACAAATCGGCATACAGAACTGGACAAGACATGCCATAGTCTCTTTTATACTGGACTAATATCAGTGTTCTACTGTAATTTTATAGTGGTGCCTTACATTTCCAGGAGGGGCCAAACTTAAAGGATGATACCTCTACCTAGGACCATACAAAAGGAGTGGCAGTTCTTTTTTCTAAGCTGTTTTGCTACTATGTTTGTTCTGTTTATCTCCATTAATCTCTGTCTTTTCCTTTTTTTCTCTCGTTCCTTCTTTCCTTTTTTTGTGCTTTTCATCTCTGGTTCGTGATTTTTCCAAAATATCACAAGCGCAGACTCCCTCCTTCCACTAACTACTGTAGATGTGGAACTTAACACTGTTTTGCTGTTAATCATCTGTATTGAGATTTAAAAAAAAAAAAGCACATACAGAGAAAAAGACTCATCTGTAAACACTAAAAGATGTCACTATACAGTATCCCACATACAGTGCATAATCTATATACTGTATATTCTGGTGAGAGTATTCATTACAGAGCATAGTACATACAATAAACAGGCTGGCTGACAATACTATCTCGCCAAGAACTTTCATCCATTTAAACCACTGGCAGCACCAGGGTTCCAGCTCAACTGAGGATAATCGACCAAACAAGCAAAATAGGCAGTTAATAGGACAATCGCCGGATTTCAAACGTGTAAAGAGACGAAGATATTCTATTACAACTGAAAGTCGGGTTAACTATTAGCTAATTCAGAGAAAGACTACTGATCTAAGTCAAGAGTAAAGTTTATTTTATTACAGCAAAATAGTAGCACTACTCACGGCACATATCATTATGGGACTTCCAGCCATGCATAAATACTCTGACGCTTCTCATGGGATCCTGAGAAAGCGCTAGAGTGACGTGGAAACGCGGGGTCGTGTAGTGTGTACATGCCATGAGAGTGTGGGTGCTGTATGCTATGTTTTTAACTTTGTAATAAAGTAAACTTTTATATTGACCTAGATCAGTAGTCTTTTCTGGTTAAGTTGTGGTTAGCCCGACTTTCAACTGAGGATACTCACCAGTATTATGATGTGCGGACTGAGCTAAGGGGGTGGGAGATTGGGGAGGCTCTAGAAAATCTTTTCCTCTTGAAGGGGAAAATGGGGCTCTACTGGGCCCATGGGGAAGACAAAGTATGGCACCCAACACTTGAAGAAGGAGGCTAGTGTGCTTTTCTGCTAAGTGAAACATCCACATTAGTACACCCAGTGAGGAGCTGCTAGTCTCCATTTTGTAATGTGGGCACATCAGGGGTTAACTATTTACAGAGTATCAAACATTTTGCCTCAGTCCCTACTGCCAACTAACCACTGCAATTTGGGACACAGTTCATCACACCTGTAGGAGGAATTCCTAATAGGAAGAATTGTGGGGACAGGGTGAAATCTCACCCCATTACATCCTGACAATCTGTCTGCATTTTTGGCCCAATACTAATTCAGAGAGGTGCAGACCCATATGTGATATAGGGATCAACCTGGAGTATCACACCAGCAGCAGTCCTCTTGCATCAGACCCAATGAATATAGTTTCATAGGATTTCTATACGATTTATGTAATACTTTATTTTGTGTTAACAAGCTGCATCTATCTGGTCAGGCCTTGCGGGCTGTTTGCCAGCAAGAACTCCATATTTCCTCTGAAATCTGGGTGTGGAGTGCTTGTCCCCTGAGCTGATGGGCTTTAGTCATCTAGTCAGGTATAGCATGTATAATGCTTTGGAAATTCTTGCTTGCCCAGTCCCTAACAAATTGACAGCAGGACTGAAGGGGAGAATAGCAGTAGAATAGAGTGGAAGAAAAGCTTCTGCAGTTTGGGCGATAGCAAGTTACGTAACTGTAGCTATCTGCATAAATCACAGTTGGAAAATGTGTTCCAAGACCCTCAGACAAGTCCAGAAGTGTGGTTCCCCACATGAACAGGCCCTTGACGAGATGTACACCTGCAGCTTGCCAGGCCTGCCATATTATTGTTCTGTGAACAATGCATACAGTATGACTGCCCCACAGGATGGATCCAAACAAATGGCATGAGAGATGGACTGGCTAGGCTAGTCTAGCAAGCTGTTGCCAAATTTTCACCAAAACCTGAAAGGACATTCCAAAATGTGTGTGGGGGAGAGGGGCATTACAGAAAGGATGTTGGCGACTGCCCATCACAGAGCCCACACTCCATTTGCAACCTCAGAGATGAACTAGCCGAGGGAGCCATGAATCACTGAGTGGCTTGCACCCCCAAAAAGGCTTGACAGTATGCAAAGAGCCATGGTAGATTCCAACCTCCCCCGTTTTCAACGGGAGCATAATTTGAGTTGGCTGTAGCGGGGTCACTTCCCACAGGAATTTTCCTATGAGGGCAACAATTTTGTTGAATCAGACAGGTGGTATGCTTATGGGGAGATGAGAAAGATGGTGAAGTAACTTCAGTGTAGTTACCATTTTAAATGCAGAGATTTTCCAGCTACTGAAGCGTAAAGTTTGGTCCACCAGTCACATTCTTCCTGTAGCCAGGAAAGCAAGGGTACCAGATTTAGTTCACAAAACTGAGATAGGGCAGGCATTATTTAAATGCTCAAATACCTGATGGATTTGGGGAGACCATTTAAAGAGGGAGTATGGTAACAAACTACTGGCATCAATAAATTTGGAATATGAATCAACATAGCCCCAATCACCCTCATACCAAAACTTAGATCCCTAAGATACTTTGTTTAAAAGTTACAAATCATTTTACAACCCTAAATTGTTTGCCTGTTCAAAAAAGCCAGTTTCAGTGAAGAGGTGCTCATGATGTCATCTCCTGAACTCACAGTCTAGCCCTCCCTGTCAGCAAGTTTACAAGACCTGCTTCTCCAAAGTTTAAAGATCACGTGCAAATGGTTTTCTCCAGTAGAACATGCAGCACTATTCAATAAATATTGCTATAAAACCTATGTGTGTTTCAGGTTTTGTAACAAAGTTGACAAATTCATATTTTTGGTTTTGGTGCTTTTTTTGTTGTGGTCCTTTTCTCCAGAGTTGCTGGATTCTAGTCACAGCACACTACACTACTGTGAAATTTGCAGACTGGATATCTCTGATGTGGTGAAAGGCTGTGATCATTCACACCTGCCATTCAACTGAGGTGATTTCTCAGGATGGCACTTTAAATCAATTATTCCATCACCCTGTAAATGGGGGTGGGAAAGGTAGGGCAGTTTTGAAATCTTACCAAGAGCTTCTCTATGCAGTAGCCAGCTCAATGCTTAATCACTCACTCACTCAATATTTTATTCATCATCAAAGTATGAAAGAATGGGATACTCAGTAAAGCAGAGCTCATTTTCTGTTTTCTCACTGACAGGCTGTTACTTGAGCTATATTCAGGCTCATCTGCGTTGTACTCCACATTATAATGATTGTTTTACAAGGGCTAACACTTCCTAGTAAGTGTGAAGCACACATTAAGCATGGGGCTTAATGTTAAGCTGCCGCCCCTTTAAGAGCACTTAGAACTTGCATGTAACAATTTGTTGCCCTGCCCAGCAGTGCCATGTTGGTCTGTCAGTCAGAGATTGTCAGTCTGGGGCCAGACCTCATGAAAAGAACATCTGCAGTACAACAAATAAACCTGCCTTATTCTTTATTTCATGCATCCGACTAGTTATTCGCATGGTCCAGATGAGGTCCTCACCAGCAGCACCTGCAGCAACCAAAGGCTCTGGCAGACAGAGAAGGTAAGTGGTCTTTTAGTGGTAGACCATACAAAAAAACACCACACATGGTAGAGAATGCAGCCCTTCTTCTGTCCAGACCCCCATCTCGCTTGCCTGCATCGCTGGTTACCCCCAAACCATTACCCTAGTATGCCTGAATTGTCTGAATGCTGATGAATTAACTACAGCCCTGGCTGCCAGAGGAAAAGCTGAACTGTGTCCTGTCTTGTACAGCAGCCTTCTTACTGCCAAAATATTATTGAAAGTAAAAGTGTTCAACTTTGCTGGCAAGTGGCTCCATGACTGAACTTTTCAAATTTCATTGTGCCCAGACCAGTGGATTATGGAGCTGTGATCTGTACTCACAGAGCTCCAAACTGTACCCTCCCAGTTTCGACCTTGTGGCAGGGCCTTGTTCAGAAATGCTCCTTTGCCCAGCATGCGGATGCCACAAATTTAAACTGCAGCCATAGCCAAGCTCCCTCTTGCACCAGGGACTGCAAAGAAAATACATTTACAAATTAAAATTCCTGACATTCCACTACGGCCCAGCAACAACCTGCCACTCTGGGTTCCCCACCTCGACTGCAGTGCCAGAGCCCTCCTGCTTCCACATCAAACTAAAAGGGAAAGAGGGCGCAAAGTGCAAACACTGAGCCACCAAAACTACCTTGGCTTTTCATGCCGCTACTGCAGCAAGTCAGCTCTGCCCCATCACACCTGCAGCTCTCCAACTCCTAAGTAGCTGCCCTTGGAGCAACAGAAAACTGCCGCCCAGCCTGTGACACAAGAACTGAGGCTCCTCCACAGTGTGTCCACTGTCCTCTGCTCCGCTCTCTCAAACCGCGGCCCAGTGCCTCCCTACCCATGGCTGGGCCACAATTCAAACAGGGCGCTCACTATGCAAAAGAAAAAGCACCTCAGTCCTCCAGCTTCCTCTGAGCTACTGCGGTTCAACGAATCCAGCTCCCCTCCGCAACAAAGGACCTCCTGCATATCACACCAAGCAAGCCGCTCAGCTTCCCTGCCATGGAGCAATCTGCTACTGGATTCACTGCTGCAGTCTCCTCTTGGCCCTGCAGCCGCATGAGGCCTCCACTCCCCTTGGCTCATTCCTGCAAGGCTCTCCAGCAACTCCGGTTCTCCCGATCTGCCACTGTAGCCACTTGCATTCCCTCCTGCTTGGCCACACTTCAGAAACAGCCATATAAATAAATAATACGGGACCAAAAGGAAAAAAAAACCAAAAACAAACGACACACACAAAACATAGCATTTACAGGGGCCCCGTGGAGCAGATACATAAACGGAGCCACAAGAGCCCAGCTAGGCACATAAACTACAGCAAATAAAATAAAAGGGTCTGAGACACAAAATAAACAAAGGTACAAAGCACAACCTGGGGCACAGCAAATAAACAGGGGCAAGGAAGGAAAAGTGAACAAAAGAAAAAAGCACAACACCATAACAAAGGGAGTGCAATCAATACAAACCTTCCCTAGCAAGTTTACCACTCACTACAAAACACCCGCCATTTTCAGCTGGGGCAGAAGGCAGAGCAGGCAATTGCCATTTTGGACATTGCAGAGCACCAAGGCAGCCTCGTGGCAAGAATCCTCCATCTTGAGCACAGCAAAACAACAAGACAGGAAGTGAACCTTGACCCCTGTGCTGGTGGCCAACTTGCTAGAGTCAGGCAGTCAAATGCCACAGGAACTGCATGTCACTGTTCGGCGGCCATCTTGGGAATGGCACAAATCGACCTCACTCCACTGAAATCAATGGGATTCCTATTGAAATGAATGGACACTGCAGCAAAAAGCTGATTTTTGCAACAAAACCTTTATTTAAATAAGAAGCAACACAGAATTGGGAGAAAAGTTCTGTATTAAGACGTCATTGATGAAGTTTGCTACAAAAAAAAAAATTGTAATTTTGTCTACAAAGATAATTTTTGCTCGGCATTTCATCTACAACACGACTTCCTATCTCCTGCATGACAGCAAGTCCTTCTCACGCGTACGACCTTCACTTAGTGAAATGAAGCTCATCTCCAACCACACTGTTGGACGACGACACAGATATGGGTGCCGGAGCATCCGGAGTCCTACCTTCACCCACCTCAAGGGCGTGTGGCTACAAAATCGAAACAATCATCCATGACATCCAGTCTTCTATTTCTGCTCAAGGAGTACCAGCTATGCAAGTTATTCAAGATGACTTGGCCTACATTAAAGCCATTTCACCATAGTCCACGGTCCATTCCAGCCTACAACCAATACCCTTATCAGCCTTGCCTCACGAAGATGCTGTCAACTGGCTGGAACAATTCCAAGCCTGGATTTCCTTGCATGGTTGGACTGATCCTGTGTGTATTTCCAATGCCTTGTGCTTGCTTCTGAGAGGGATTGCCATTTCCTGGTTCAACACACTTCCAGACCAAGCCAAAGGAGATATTGCCACACTGTACACCACCTTCAAAGCCCATTTTCTCCAAGCACATCTACCCTGGTTATTGGAGCAACAGTTGGGAATGCACATGCAACCCACCAATCCTCTGAAGCCTTCATAGTGGACACTGAGGCTCGCTGCAAACGTCTTCAGAAACCTGGGAAAGAACAAATCACAATATTTGTTCGGGGACTGCTTCCTCAACTCTGTCTTTATGTAATCCAACAGAAGCCAGCAACCTGGATGGACACAATCCAAGCGGCACGACTTGCACAACAATCCATATCAATGTCCCAGGCTACCAGTGTACAAGCACATCAGTCATGGCAGTTAGCCACACTCGCAACATGTGTCCAGCAGCAGCAATCGGTGATAGAGATGCTCACTACAAGTATCAACATTCTGCACCGCAGCTCAACTGCTTCTTCTACTACCTCTGTCAATGTCCTTCACCCAATTCGATAGCGACCTCTTCCACCTCTGCCTTCATGAGAACCGGTGACTTGCCAGTGGTGTGGATTCAGGGGACACACTGCCACTGTCTGCTGAAAGCTAAAGCACTACAGAAATCAAGAGAAAAACAGGCGCCCACCGCTGCACAATCAGCAAGATAACCGCAACTACTCCCAGGACCAGGGGAACACAGCAACTGACCGCCCCTCTGACTCTCGCAATTCAACCAAAACACTTCCTCAAACTGTGAACTCTGGCACACACTCACTTCTTGGAGCAAAGGTACCTTCCATCTGATCACCTCTCCTAGCAAATTATCTACCTGGAACCATTGGAGATTGGTCTACATATGTCTTGGTCGACACTGGAGCAGAAATATCAGTTATCAACAGCAGTATTTTAAGCAATCAAGCTATTTGTCACATACCTAATGTCTCTTCAGCTGACAAAATACATTATCACAGCTAGTACAGATACAGTACCTATCACAGGCATGGTCCATCTCAAGCTCCACTTTGGCTCACAGCAAGCTACTGTCAAGTTTTATATAGTGCCTGATCTTCAACCTGCAATAATTCTAGGCCTGGACTTTCTTAAAGCTCACAAAGCTGTCCTAGACTTTGCCTCAAGCAAACTGTCGCAAGATCTTCGGAGGCCACTCGCAGCTATAGACTCAGTCACTGTGCCTCCTCAGTCGGAAATGGTTTTGATTGCCAAGATTCGAGGTGAACCACTTCCACAAGGTGTTGTTGGCATCGTCACAGGATACCCCGGGCTGCATTCATCAGGTCTCCTTCCAGGAAATTCCTTATCTGCGGTGCATGATGGCGCAGTCTTCCAAAAATGCTGCAACTTCACAGATGAGCCAGTGGTCATTTCAAAGGGTGCCAACGTCAGAAAGTTTGTCTGCTAGTCTTCAGGGGACCAGATTCATCTCATGCAAGAACCTCAGCCTGGTTCCACCAACTCTACTCCTGTCAATACTATCACGACCACTCCAACTTCAACAGAGTTACCCCTCAGTCAGCAACTATCCTCTTCCAAACTTCCAGCATCTCCAACAGAAAAGCAACAACTTTTGAAATTCCTGGAAAATTAACCGGATGTCTTTGTTGGTTCAGATAATAAGCTCAGATGCTGTGATATCCTGCAACACACCATCGAAGTACAGCCCAAACAGAAACCAATCCATCTGCGAGCCTACAAAGTGTGGCACAAACAGAAACAAGTCCTCGAGGACATAATCAAAGACATGCTTGACGAAGACATAGTCGAAGAGTCTACAAGTCCCTGTGGTGCACCTTGCTTGCTGGAGGTAAAAAAGGACAAAGGGTATAGCTTTGTGGTAGACTACAGAAAACTCGATGCCTACATGGTGCAGATGCTCATCCTTTGCCTACAACTGAAGATGCTTTAGAGAGTCTTGGTGCAGCCAGTCCTGCTTACTTCACCACTCTAGACCTTCAGAGTGGGTTCTATTAAGTTTCCATTGATCCAGCTTCTCGTCCATACGCAGCATGGCGCTGCCACTTGGGACTTTTCCAGTTCAAATGTCTGCCAATGGGTCTTCGGAACAGTCCAGCCACATTTCAACGTGTTATGGAAGCCGTACTACGTGGGTTGTCGTGGAAGTCTTGCCTAGTCTACCTAGATGATGTGATTGTCTTCAGCAGAACTTTGCCAGAGCACCTCCAACATCTTCAAGAAGTGTTTGAACGTCTCAGACAAGCCAATCTCAAGCTTCGCCCAGAAAAGTGTTGTTTTGCACAGCATCAAATTTATTACCTGGGACATGTGGTTAGTTCTCAAGGCATCTCTCCAGATCCAGACAAGCTCCCCGCAGTCAAAGACTATCCAGAGCCTAACAATCTCAAAGACTTTTGACCTTTCCTGGGCTTGTCTGGCTACTACCTGAAGTTGATTTGCAACTACGCCAAGACTGCAGCTTCACTGTACACCCTCACCAAAAGGGATGTGACTATATTTGACTTTGAATGTAAAGAGGCCTTTGACACCTTAAAACAAAACCTAATCTCTTCTCCAGTATTGGCCTATCCAAGGGTCGACCAACCATTCAAGCTCTACTCAGATGCTAGTTCCTCTGCAGTGGCCGCTGTGCTCTGTCAAATTCAAGATGGAACAGAACAAGTTGTCTCCTATGCTGGGCGCTCTCTTTCCTCAGCTGAGCAGAACAATGGCATCACAGAGAAAGAATGTCTAGCATGGTATTTGCCGTGAAGAAATTTGATCAACTAAGCCTTATCTATGATCAGCCTTAGCAAAGGCCTCCCCACACTCACTGCAGTGCTGAAACCCAGTGGGCCCAATTTTTCTCTTGGGTTTCTCAGACTAAGCCATCTTACAACTTACCCTTTTTTCGGCAACAGCCAGGCAAGACCCCCTTATCAGTTCCTAACCATGTCATGGGTGTTGGAAAAAAAAGATAAAATACATTTTTTTTTTTTTTTTTTTTTAGAACAGATAAGGACCGGTACCTCACACTAAATTCAGAAGTCAAAGAAAAACACAAGAAAGATAATAGACAACTGGCTCAGCCGAACCGATTGAAAATATTACTTTTACAATTTCACAAATTCAGCACTAGTCCACTACCTAAAGTACTTACTGTACCGAGACAGGGATCTGAACCGAAAATAAATGAAAATAGTGGTTTAAAACCGATGTTTTTATTGACTGAACCGATAGAGAAGGAGAGATCTCCGGATGCGATTGTCTGTCCTAGAAGTGGCAGAATGGATGGCTGCACTTAAAAGTGCAGCAGACAGAGGTTTGAACCGAGCTCGAGCTCAACGTTCTATGCTTGGCATAGAGTTAACTCTTTCCTCTCCAGAGCAGTTCAAGTGCTGGTGCTAACTGCATAATATCAGAATACAGCAAGACTTCATGTTGTTTGAAGGGGTTTTTACATTACAGCTTACCTGGAGTATTGCTGTTTTGAATCAGCTTGCTCCACTCGATCACACCCCTGCCCACTTCTTTTACACGCTGCAACTGTGCAGCATTCCTGGGCCTTCCCATGTTTTGGGGGCATTTCCAGAGGAGGGGTTAGTAAATGGCAATGGTACCAGTGCAGGCAAAGCAGCATTTTTACACATTTGCAAAAAAACGCCTGCACCGGTGCACTCCACTCCGCACTCCCAACAAATCAGGGAATGCTCTGTGCTGCAACGCAGCAGCTTGTAATGCTCCAGCAGCTCCTTACACTGCCAGATCTGTACCAGTGCAACTCATCTGCATCAATGGTACTGGTGCAGATCCAGTAGTGTAAAAGCTCCTATAGAAACACAGAATTTGACAGCAGATAAGGACCACTTGGACCATCCAGTCTGCCCATTTTTCACTACCTACACTATCACCACAGACCGTAAGTCAGTAAGCTGTGGCCAATTTCAAACCCTACTCTACACCCTTTGATCCTGTTGTTTTA
Organism: Neoceratodus forsteri; assembly: GCA_016271365.2. Taxonomy (NCBI): domain Eukaryota; kingdom Metazoa; phylum Chordata; order Ceratodontiformes; family Ceratodontidae; genus Neoceratodus; species Neoceratodus forsteri. The sequence continues at coordinate 984,697,747 of CM057459.1, forward strand.
GTGTCTTCAGCCCTTGGGATAGGGTACTATAAAACTGCCTTGCTTTACATGGTTTGTATAACCCTCGCCTAGTGCTTTATATTCAGGTTCTGTAATTTAAAATATTTCATTGGCTACTAATGAATTCACCTCAGTACCTATATGGTTAAACCAGAAACTACTGTATACAAAGGAATTAAATCCACTCATTACAAGTGGCACTTAAACCCTAAATAAACTTGATGTTCAACAGAGGCTGGATCACATTAAGATCTCTACCTAAGATTTACTAAAATATATGGATGGTGAAACCTCTACTAACCACATATTAAATTCTTAATCATTTTGAGTTCAGAATTCCATGATTTGCTTTACAAGTTCAAAAAGCAGTCTACATTATAAAAGCTAATCCATAATTAAATGTGAGTTATGTTCAGCCCATTATGGTATAGGAGTACATGGTTTAATTATAGCAAACAAATATGTATATCTATACAGAAGTACAAAACAAGCTATCATCTTTGTGTGTAAACGCTAACTCTCCTTCTTACACTGTACAGACCTGGATTCATCCTGTTGTAACTTCAACTGGTTGTCCAACCGTAATGATAGGAGTTGTTTCTGATGTAGGGCATCATTCAGCTTCTCTTCTAGCTCCTCAATCTGTGGAAAATAAAGGAAGCACTGCAAAAATGATCAATTATGATATACTGTTTACATAATATCTGGTGACCCATTAAAATTACTGGATATCCAGTCTTGATAAAATGCCGTAATAACCCGCTCAATTCCATAATAACTCAATAGCAGATTATTATGGCATTTTTCTCCTCGTGCTCTCACTTCACTGAAGCGCTAAAGAAGCACAGTGTATTTGTGCGAGTACAGCAGCCACTGAGGGGGGGCAGGCTCGCTCACACAATACAGGTTACAGTGTCTCTCTGAAACCTTGCACCGGTTACAAAAAATAATGCCTGTGCAAAGTTTGTTTTGTGAGGATTTTTCACACACCCAAGGTGTGTGGAATCTCCTTAAACCCTTGAGCTTTGCTCTCAGGGTTTATGGAATATCACACACCTCGGATGTGAAATAAATCCTCATAACTCACACCTGCACAGGCATTATTCTCTATTTCTAAACAGTAGTATTACAAGACTCCTCTGCTACATTTGACACATGATCAATTATTTCTATGGTTTATTTTCCTACTATTACTGCTACTGTACGTCTTTTTCCTTAAATACCGAAACCACACTGATTGGTAACAAATGTAGAAATTAAGATACTGGATGAATTCACATGCAGTGTAAACAAAATAACCAACAAAACGTGCATTCTACCATTAAGTAGGCAGGGATCAAATGACAGCGATTATGGTGCGTAAATGACAAACTGATGTGTATACCACCAGGTTGGACTGAATTTCTGATCATCTTTCCACACACTTAAGATTGGGCTAAGATCTAAAAATAAGAAAAATTGCCCAACAAATTCAAGCCCTACATTTCACACAACTGATGTCAGAGACTACCGGCTCAGTCTCAACTCCACCAACCACTCACTTACAGACTGAGTCCTGTCCTCTCACCTCACCATATTGTCAAATGTAGCATCCTCCCAGACAGCATTAACCACTACCGGATGATTTCATCCACCGTAGACTATTCTTCTTCCTGCCCTCAGCGCCCTAGGCAACTACTTCACTGACACATTTCTCCTCCTCTCTCATAACCATCCTTTAAAGCCTTTCTATCATCCCTTACTCTCTTTCTCTGCTTCCCACCACTCTCCCCTTCCCTCTCCTCCCTGTTTCTACTCTCCCCAAGTCAATTGGCCACATAATGGCACTTACTGTATATTGTACATGCTTTTGAAATGTCAGTTTTGTTTTTTTCTCTCTCACGTTTTTTCTGCATTTCTTGTTTTTCTTTTAACTGTCTAAACTGTATTGATTGTATCATGCTGAACAATGTTTCTCCTAACCCTAAAGTTGATTGTATGTGATCCTCCTCACCATGTTTTATATCTCATGTGCTGCGTCACATGTATTCTCATGTATTTTCCTCTTGTATCCTCCTGGGTCGTGCCTGAAAATAGGCATTCTTATGCCTAGTATACCCACCCGGTTACCAAAAGCAAATAAATAAAGTCCCCCCCCGGCCTCAAAATACATCTGGTGCAGGTTGTTCAGAACGTTAAACCTTGCTGCCCTGTTAGATGACTACTGACTGGTATCCCATCTCTGTGTCCTCTGACAAAGACACACCTCTATCATTCTTCTATACTAAATTCTCATTCATCTGAGATTAACATGCCCTCCTCTAAAGATCATGCGTCTGCAGCTCCCACCTTCCTAGGATCTCACCAGAACTATGCTTGTTAAAACCCTGTGCCTCTGCGTGGTACCATCATAGGGAATCCAGCTCTCTGGAATACTTACTACATTACAAACAGCTTTCTAATGCCATTACCAAGGATATTAGAGAAGCCAAATCAAACTAATTTGCCAACAACATCTAAGTACCACTCAAACCTGGAAAGCTATTCACTCCATTTTGTTTAACCCCCAAACACACACACACATATACACACATACACATATATATATATATATATATATATATATATATATATATATATATATATATATATATACACACACACACACACACATACACACATACACACACACACACACACACACACACACACACACACACACACACACACACAGCACCAGTCTACCCTAATGTTCTTCAAACCTGAGGGCAACTTCAGACCCTCCTCAGGTTGCCTCTGGCTTTCAATCAATATTTTACCTCTACTGCACTCTTATTCTCCCACCCTTCATCTACTGACCTAGTCCCTTTGACTCTGCTGTCCTCTGCCCCTCCCTCTTCTTCCCAACCCACTCTCCCTTTCTCCTCTCCTGTATCTCTCTGTTGCCACACTATCTGCTCCGCTATCACTGAACCCATCCAGGGTAGAAGCCTTAATGGTCTCAACACTGAACTCCTTCATCTCTCTAACCCTGCTACTGATGGCCCTACAGTATTTCCTCTCTTCTCAACCTATTGTATTTTGGCAAAGTTTCTGAGGCATGAAGCATGTCAAAGTTCTCCACCTCTGTAAAAGGGTGATCACACTTCTACTCCAAGATACTACCGTCCAATCTTACCTGCTCTTACTGAAGTGCAAGAAAAAATTTGTGCTCCCCTAGCTCTCTTTCCTTCAAGGCTCTTCCTCCTTTTCTGACCCTGCAAGTCTGGTTTCTGGAAATCCCACTCCCCTGGTTACATAATCACTGTTACTGATCACTGGCTCTGTTGTGAAGGGGATGGGTCAAGGGCTGCTTACTTCTGCTATCTTTGTCGGCTTTGCCAACACATTCAGCACTGTTTCCCATCCCCTACTACACAACAAACATGTAGGGATGGATCTATTTAACCTGTAAGTTAGCTGGGTTTGCTCCAATCTGTTTCCCTGGCAGCAGTCTGTCCAAGTAGGTGATGCGCCACCCCCTTCCCCAACAACAATCTCCTAAGGTGTCCCTTAGGGCTCCATCCTGTGCCTCATCTTTTTTTTTCTTCTCACCATTTTTCTCAATGGCCCTCCCTCTGCTCACATCCACATGTACATGTATAGGGACGGCACTATACTTGCTTCCAGAGCTTTGATCCACAAGATGGAAACTTCCTTGCAGTGTGACGCTGACAATGTCCAGCACAGGCTCCACTCCAACCATCACTCACTATAAACACACACGCAACCAACACACAGGCAAAAAAAAAAAAAAGAGGCTGCAGATGCATTAGCCTGATAAGGTATATAGAATAATATGTGGCTTAGTTGTATGCCACGTATTAGTCTATATCTGGATGAAAACATGGGCTGTGAAAAGAGAGAAGAGGAGGCAGGCAAAAAGGGAAAAAAGGGGTTCCATATCTCAGAATCAGGACATCTAACTATCACAAAACTTGCCAAATCAAGAGACCCCCCAAACTGCGAATTAAAATTTCATGCAATTCAACTGAACAGGGACAAAGTTATTAATATGCAAATTTACAGGTTTAACATTAAACACCCTACTCAACCCTAACTAAAGGGGTGCTACCACACCTTTATAATATATATTCTCTACACACACAAAAAAAAAAAAAAAAACTGTTAATGTACCAGTTAGGGGTTCAATTTATACATAACAAGAAACAGGGAATGTGGCTTTAGGGCTCTAACCTTAATCTCCATTACTCTTCACACAGCACAAGGAAAACGTTAGGTTTTGGGGTCTCGGAGTCTTGGCTAATCACTGGAAGGGTCTTCCTTGGGGTCCTCTACCCTAATGCTCACCCCTTCCCACCAGCCTGAGACTTCTGTCCGAGGCACAAGGCACAGCTCCAAGTGAGTGCTCATAGAGATATGCTCAATAAAGCTACAGAAGCATGTCTTCGCCACATGTGGCCAACAAAATCTGTTGTAGTTTCTGCCGGGTCCGCATGAAGAAAAAGCAATCATGTCTGACCTTATTTGCCCACAGGAGGAGGTCAGCACACGGTTGACAACCCAAGGAAGACCCCACCACTGGACTCACCAAGACTCTGGAGACCCAAAACCCTAATGTTTTTCCTTTGCTGCTTTGTGGTGGCGGAGGATTAAGGCTGGAAACCCTAACGCCACATTTCCCTATTTGTGGCATTAAGCTGAACCCTAACAGATGCATTAATGCATTTTCTGTCATTTTGCACCACAAGTGTGAAAACACGCTTGTCCAGGATTTTAAAAAAATGGTAACGCTTATAAAGTGCTGTGAAGAAGTGGCTGTGTTGAAAGTTTGGAATCAAAATATTGAAAATTAATGTTATGCGTGAATGTTGAAATATTTCAACATTCACTCAAACGTGGTCCTTTACCATATTTTATGCCAAATTTTTAACATACGCTTTGATGACCTCACCTCATTAACCTAGTAGGTGAACATTTTCAATCCCACCAGAAAGGTAATTTTCTCGTAGCAATCGCGATATCACCTTCGCACATATTTGAAAAATTTCAACCACCTTGTTCATGAGGTGGAGTCAAAAAGGCAATGTTGAAAGTTTGTGGGAAAATATTGAAATCATTGACGTTATGAGTGAATGTTGAAACAGTTCAGTGTTCACTCATAACTTGATCATTTTATCACATTTTCCACACCAAGCAGCACACCACCCTGTAGCAGCAAGAGTCACCAAAGAATACAACTGAGGTAAAGATATTTGTCTGTATCATTTATTTAGTAACAGATACAGTGACAATGTTGATAGTGTAAGCACACAGAGCCACCAATCATACAGGTGCGCTTGATGCCTCACCCAGATGGGTAAGAACACCCCTTTTACAGTACTGTCACTGACCCACCAATGAAATTCTTAACATTCTTTCAAAAATTCATTTTATTTATTTATTTAAAAATTTAACCAAGTACAACATACTGCTCTGAAAACAGCTCATTCCCAGATGTGTCCTGGGGAGAGGGGAGTAGGAGATAGCTAACAAAAAATAAGGTAAATAAAATACAATAATATATACTGTAGTTTTACAAGCAAAATCATCAATAGTATAGGTAAAATGGTAAATGAAGGCTTCTAGAAATAACACACTCTAATATATACAGAAAGGGAAAATAGCAGAACAGTAAGAAGAGGCAAGACTAGAGAAAGGAGAAAAGAGGAAGGGTCACAAGCAGTTGTAGGTAGGATGACAAAAGTCAGAAAGAAGAGACTTTAGGGAGGAAGGAGAATAGGCAGAACAAATAGGAAGGCGAGGGAGGACCAACGCTTTGGAAAGTGGGAAAAGCAGATTGGCCAACAATAGATTTTCTAGAAGGAAAAGAGAGAGAATGGAAAGTATTGCTGCGGAGAGGGTAGGAGGAAGAAGGAGGAGGGGAAAGAAGGGATTTGAGATAAGAAGGAAGAGTGCTGAACCAGAATTTGGATAAAAAAGAAACACAATTGGAAAGGCACCCGGCATCAAGAGTGGGGAGGGAAAGAGCTGAGTAAAGAGAGCAGTGGTGAGTACAAGAGGGGCAATCTAAGCAATCTAAAGCAAAGTGACAGAAAGAATGAAAAAGGGGGTCCAGTCTGGCAAGGGAGGATTTAGGAGCACTACTGTAGATAAATCTCCATAGTCAAAAATAGGAATAATCATTTTAGGACAATTTCTCGCGGGCAGGGATCGGTAAACTCACTTTATTCCTGTACAAAGCACCAAGCTTAGGGTGAAGCTTTTGGTGAATTAGATCAATGTGCACACAGAAATCAAGATGCCAGTCAAGGCAGACCCTGAGGTACTTAAAGGAGAAGACATCTTCAATATTAGCACCATCAAGGGTATTAAATAGTAGGGGAAAAGTAAGTTTGGCAGGCCTCTAACGGTACCAAAAGTCATTGAGACCTTTTTTTGGCATAAACAGACAGCTGGTTATCCTTGAACCAGTGCTGAATGTTGTCAAAATCCAACTGAAGTTGGGAGGCAAGGTCACAGGGAGAGGAGCCAGATGCAGAAACACCTGTGTCATCAGCACACATATGACTAGATGCAGATGAACAGACAGAGGGTAGGTCATTTAGGAATACTAAAAAGAGAATAGGACCCAGGGCAGACCCGAGGGACACCTGAGCGAATGGGAAGTGAAGGCAAAATGAATTTTCCTGTCCAGGTAGCCTGAGATCTGACTTTAAGGTAGGAACAAAACCAACTGACTGAAGAGTCAGAAAGGCCCACAGCTGTATGTTTGTCCAGTAGGAGGGATGTGTCACAGTGACAAAAGCCTCAGCAAGAACAACAAAAATGGCAGAAGTCATCGGTCTTATATACATACCTGTAAGTATGGAATCTGTGAGCTGAAGGAGGGAAGTAGAAATGGAGTGGAATTTCCTAAAATCAGACTGAAAGGGAGTGAAAAAGGAGGAGGTGCCAAGAAAGGAAGTAAGCTGAGATAGAAAAGTGTGTTCCTGTAACTTAGACAAGGTAGGAAGGAGTGAAATTGGATGGAAGTTACCAGGAGAAGTGGGATCACCACCTCTGTGAATAGGGATGACTACAGCCTGTTTCCAGACATCAGGAACAGTAGTAGAGGAGGAGAGATTTAGAAGTAAGGCAACGGAAAGAGCAATGGCAGGTGCCGAGTGAAGGAGAAGTTTAAGAACGAGACCATTAGGACTACCTCCCTTTAGTGGATTTAGGGAAAGCGGGACCTTTAGGGAAACAGCAGGATAGGAGAGAAAGAAAAGGAAAGAGGAGAGGAAGTCAATGAGAGGATTTTAATTTTAAGATGGACAGAACATTGCTTTGTTAGCAATTGTACTGAGGGATGTGAAACTCAGGAAAGCGCAACAAGTGGTAACTTTTATGCTTACAAATGAATGAATTGCTAACAAAAAATATATTCTAAGTAACAAATGTTTTAAAGCAGTAGTGCAGCAAAACAGGGCAAAGAAATCTGACTTTTTTTTTTTTTACTATAAAAGATTCTAGGCATCTTCCATTTTTTTGGTGGTACACTTTTCTAATTCTACCAAAATCTGAGTATTTTATAAAAGTTTTAAATGAGTTTTTTCTCAAAAAAACCCCAAAACAAATAAAAATAAAAAAATGGCAGCCACATTTTGCATAGAAATAGTATTGTAGATTTGGCAACGGCTAGGATTGAAAAAATAAAGACCGACTCATGGTGTGCAGATGAGGTACATAGTTAAGTATATTTGACATGTATACACATTTTTCTTAAATGTAGCTGAAACTAGCTTTTTTAGAAAAATGTTGTTTTGTTGCACTGCTGCTTTAAAGCACTCTAAAAAATGTGAATGCAAAATGAAAGGTCAAGTCATGTGACAAATTTAAATGCTGTAAAACAGATGTATATAAAGATTCCACATCTTTTTTTAATTTTTTTTATTTGATGGTTTTCTCCCCCTACCACCTGCGCATGACTCTTTCAGGAGTTGGCAAGGCATCCAGTCTGCTGCTGTCCCCCCTTACCTGCGATCCTGTGCCTCTGGCTTTCCCCCATGAATCTGTGGTTTACCCCCCAGGCAGGGACGAGGAGGCTCCCTCCTCAAACTTCCTAACTTTTGTCAACAGCAAGATGGGGCCATGGGATGATGCTAGACGGTCAGTCATCCCGCCAGCAGTGGCCATTTTTTAGGTTTTCTCCACCCACGGATGTCGGCAAACAAAGAGACCAAATGGGTGGTTCCCATGCACAGGTGTGGTGATGCGCCCAGATCTGGCTGATGTCCAAGCCTCACCCTGTGTCCCCTGATCTGTACTACCACTTGTGGGTACCCAGGTGGCAGTAGAGCAACGAAGACAGCAACCCTCCTTTCCTGGAGGAGGGCATCCAGTGGCGTGCTCAATCCTCCTCCTCTCGGCCAGCCCCCGATGACCCAGAGCTCACTACCAAAGTCTGGTCACCAGCGCCACGAGTGGTACTGCTACCACTGCACCGACAGGCTGTCCTCACATCTATTCCTGTCCAGAATAAATCATCCTGTCACATGAAATCTTCAGATTGCTCCGGGATGTGCACAGTATCTCTGAGGTGGGATCCCATGCCAGTTACATCTCTCTGCAAGAAATAAACTGAGATATTTACACAAATATTCAGTGAGAGACCCCACCCCCGACGCTATAGGACGCCTGGGTGGATTTTGCATGTTTTTATGCACTTTCAGAAGTACGTAAAGGTTGCTGTGATAGGAGATTCAGATCATAAATACCTGAACTCTCTGATTCAGTGATGTAAGAATTATTTACTGGATTTGCAGAACATTGTTTATCTTTGTACTGTAAGATTAAGTTACAGGTATTCTTGTTTGAGAATGATCAGATGCAGTGTTTAGTAGATTAGTGATGCACTTGTTTAGAGTTGCCTCTAGTCTTGTGACAATTCTAATGCTATAATAGTGTATTCAGTATAGCATGACGGAGCTCCACTTGAGTGAAGCGTCAAGTCACCTGTACAGTTGGTGGATCAGTGTAACTACACTATCAGCATTGTCACTATGTCTGCTACTAAATAAATTATACACATATTTCTGCCTCGGATGTATTCTTTGGTGACACTTGCTGTTCCAAGGTGGTGTGCTGCTGAATTCTTGTCCTGGTTTTGTTACATCTGAGGAAAGCTCCTCCTCTCGGCAGCACCCGATTCCTGTACTAGTGAGCATGTGCTTTCCTGCATTCCTTCTTATGACCTTACCTCATGAACCCAGTAGGTGAAAATGTTCAAATCCCCACCCAAAAGGTGATTTTGCACAGCAACCGAGGAATCACCTTTCCGAACAGATTTGAAAAATTTCACCATCCTTGTTCATGAAGAGGGGGTCCTAAAAAGGCTGTGATGAAAATTTGGTGTAAAATATTAAAAGCTGACAAAGTTATGAGTAAAGGTTACAACTCCTCTGAAATACATTAAACCAGACTTACCTTATTTTCTCATACTGCAGTCCCCAGTTCCAGCAGCAAGACGTGTTTTCAGTCAAAGAGTGGGACACCTTCAGGTGAGTGAGGGTGTGTGGGGAGGTGCATGCTGAGTGGGGGGGGGGTTCAGATTAGTGAGGGACCATTTTCTTTTTTCACGTTATTTTAAAAAACACAAAAAAGGCAACAATGGATTGTTTTCTTTTTTTCTGATCAGGGATCTGACACTGAGGGTTGAGCACCCAGTGTCAGCTTTTACAGTATGGAAGTACTGTGGATAGGCACCCTGGTGGCACCTCTGTGCATTTGGGGGGGTATGCGATCTGGAGGGGAGACGGGCAGCCGAGTGCTGGGGTGGGCACTCCAGTCCGCTTTATTATTGTATCAAGTGTCAAATCGGAAATCAAATTGAGGGAGAAAAGACTGAGCTGGGGGGAGAAGTGGGAATTAATAGCCAGACAGACAGACAGATTGATCCAGAGAGACAGAGACTGAGATCACAGGCTCACTGTTGGCACACAAGCCAGCAGCAAGTCTCAACTGCAGCTGCAAATGTCAAGAAAGTCCAGCTGTTCTTATATAGAAAACCAGGCAAATGACTCCTCTCACTAAGCTGAGCACATTGGATTTTGGGGTGTCCAGAAAACATATTTCTGGCAATTTTTTAAATAACAGATACCAGAATCTAGCTAACTGCGTTCCGTTTAGCTAGGTTCAGGTGTTAGTTTTTTTTTATTTATTAAATCATTTTTATGTATTTCATGTTTTTTAGTTCGGGGGAAAACAAGATGGCAGCCATCACGACACAAAAAATATGTGTGTTTTGAGACGTACGTGGTAAGAAAGCAAAAAGCTCTTATGACACATAATATTTGGTGTCATAGTGTGTTATCCAAAAAGAAAAAGAAAAACTTTAAATCCTTATAACTCTGGAACTAATATTTTTTCACAAAACCTTTTGCACAGGCCACTTCTACCCTGAAAGGTTCAAATAAAAATTCTGTTCCATATAGACTGCAGGGGACGGCAATAACCTGTGTTAAGTATAGGAAAAAAAATTACCCCTCTACAGGAAAATGACAGATGCAGATCTCAGAAACTGCACAAGCTGCTAAACACAGAAAAATAGAATTTGACGGCAGATAAGGACCGCTTGGCCCACCTAGTCTGCCCATTTTCCTACCTAACAGATGAGCTGCAGATCCTAGTTAACCAACAGCTTACTTCCTCCTAACCCCACTAGGACTGCCTTATGTCTGCCCCATGCATTCTTGAATTCCCCACTGTTCTTGACTCACGACCTCCTCAGGAGGCTGTTCCATGCATCCACAACCCTCTCCAGAAAATTCCTCACATTACCTCTGAGCATGCCCTCTATCTTCAAATTGTGCCCCTTGTTCTTGCCGTCTTTTCTGAAAGATACTACCCTCTTGGACTTTGTTGATTCCCTTGAGGTACTTGAAAGTTTCTAACATGTCCCCTCTCTCCCTTCTTTCCTCAAGGGTATAGATATTAAGCTCCTTTAGTCTTTTCTTCGTATGTCTTCTGGTGCAGACCCTGCACCATTTTGGTTGCCCTCCTCTAGACAACCTCCACTCTGTCTATGTCTTTGCAGAGATGGGGTCTCCAGAACTGCACAAAGTACTCCAGATGGGGTCTCACCAACTGTCTGTACAGAGGGATAACAACTTCCTGTTTTCTACTACTGCTGCCTCTCCCTATGCATCCCAGTATCCCCCCAGCCTTCTTTACTGCCTTCTCACACTGCTTGCCCACCTTTAGGTCATCTGATATAATTACCCCCAGGTCTCTTTCCATTTTTACTGCTGTCAGTATCTCACCCCCCATTATGTAGTTTTCCCCTGGGTTTTTGTTTCCCTGGTGCATTACCTTGCACTTCTTTGCATTGAATCTGAGCTGCCATACATTTGACCATTCCTCCAACCTTGCCAAGTCCCTTCTCATCCTTTCCACTCCATCCTGTGTATCAACCCTGTTGCAGATCTTTGTGTCGTCTGCAAAGAGACATACTTTTCCTTCCAGTTCCTCTGCAATGTCACGTATAAAGACATTAAAAAGGACCGGTCCCAGTACTGAATCCTGCAGTACCCCGCTAGTAACCCTCCTTTCTTCACTGTGGACTCCATTTACTACTACCCTTTGCGTACTGCTGTCCAGCCAATTTTTTATCCAGGCTACCACCTTGGGACCCACTCCAAGGCTGGCTAACTTGCGTATTAATCTTTTGTGTGGGACTGTATCAAATGCCTTGCTAAAATCTAAGTAGGCCATTTCCACAGCCCCTCCCTGGTCTACTTACTTAGGTCACCCAGTCAAAAAAATCTATTAGATTCGTCTGACACAACCTTCCCATCATGAATTCACGCTGCCTTGGGTCCTGTGCCCCACTGGCCTCTAGGTACTCAACAGTTCTTTCCTTCAAAAGTGATTCCATCATTTTCCTACCACTGAGGTCAACTAATTGGTCCAGTTTTGCTGTCACAAAACTTTTCCACGTGTTTAGATCTTGCCTCCTAGACACTACCGACATGCCAAATCTGGGAAAATTAGTTGAATGACGCCAAAGCACTATAAAATGCAAAGTTAGGGGTTTAACATAAAATCTGTTGGTTAACCCTAACTATACTGGCCCTACCATGCCAGTATAACACACACACACACACACACACACACACACACACACACTACAATGCATAATGCTGTAAAGCAAAAACAGAATGTTTACATTGTCAGAAAACTGTGTAACCCCATCCCCACATTTCCTTCTCCTGCACAAAGGTTCACATGTTTGTTTTTCCAGGCAAGCCAGGTCCCTTTATTCAGTTTTTAGAACTAAACAGCAACTGGTATTACCAAAAAACAATAAACCATGCACTAAACATCCTTACTGACAATAATTAATTTATACACTGTCCCAAATGTTGTAAAGTGCTGATTTTTATGCAAGGTGCTCAGTGATGCTGACAACAGGACCGCAGGACCTAAAATCCCACATTTTGCTCAAGTGCATGCATTTTTTTTAAGGGACAATTTCAATATTGTTGGTAAGGACAGTAAGTGCCCAGTTTGTTGTTTCCTAATACATTGCTGTACCAGTCGCAATGTCTGCTCCATCAGAGTTCAGGAAAGCAGGTCGTAACTCACCTGATACGAAACTTCTCTATTACAAACAGGCGGCATTAAGTCTGCATCTAGCTTCATAGATACATAGATACATAGACAGTGTCGGCAGATAAGGGCCTATGGCCCACCCAGTCTGCCCATTTAAGTTTGTAAGTTCAGTTTATGTTTTCCAGGAAGTCTGTTGCCCCTTACCCCTGATTACCCCTTCACCAATTTCCTTTTTATGTATGATATCATGACAGGTCAAAACAGAATATATGATACTGACTCGTTGCAGCTGGTCTAACACTGCTTTTGATGAAAAAAAACACTTACTCACCTTAGTGATCTTGTTTCTTCCCAGTGATACTCAGGTATTCATAACTTTCTGCAGTAAGCCTGGAGGGTTGGACTGCCCTGAGAGAATGGAACATATGCAAATGATGGAATTATCTGCACTTGACAACTTTTCAAATGCTGCCCTATACTAACTGCCAATGTTCTAAACTTCCTCAGATTTTAGAGCCTAAATAGGCAAAAGCCATGTAATAAAACACTGCAAGTATTTATGATTAGAGAATAGAATTCAAAACAACCCCAATTTTAATAAGAAAAAACCTCCAACTGGAGAAAACACAAACTGTAAGAAACCAGAATGTCAGAAACACCTGATGAGGGATAAGACCATAAGCCTTGTTTATCAACCTGTACTACTTACATGGCAACGTATATACAATCATAGTGATGTACCCTTTTATGGTAGCGCAGCATGCGGGAGTGCAGAGGCTTAAGTTCTGGAAGGGGAGGTAGGGTGGGAAGTTATGAATACCTGTATATCACTGGGAAGAAACAAGATTATTAAGGTGAGTAATTTTTTCTTCTAACCCCAGTAACACTCAGGTATTCATAACTTTCTTCAGACTACAAAGCAGTACCACTGGAGGTGGGCACAGAACATTTATTTAGGAAATAGACTTTGCAGGACTGCTGTGCCAAACCTAGCATCACTTCTAGACTGGATAACCAGATTGTAATGCTTAGTAAAGGAGTGTACCGTCTTCCAGATAACTGCTTTACACTGCAGATATCAACCACTGGAACATCTCTCGCAGTTGCCAGAGTAGCAGCTGTTCCCCTGGTGGAATGCACCCTCAACCCTGTTGGGGGCTCCCTACCAGCTTTTGTATAGCAGAATTGAATACACTAGACTAGCCAGCGAGAAACAGATCTCTTAGACACTGGATTACCTTTTCCCACATCCTCACAGGTCAGAAACAACTATTTCCTGTCCTGCCTATGGTCCTTAGTGGCTGTAATATAATAACTGAGAGCTCGCTTTACATCCAAACTATGAAGTCTTCTTTCACCAGAAGTAGAATGCTCTGTGAAAAAGACAGGTAGGGTAGTGGATTGATGAAGGTGAAAAATCAGAGACTACCTTTGGTAGGAATTTTCTATTTGTTCTCAAAATTACCTTATCTCTGTGAAAAAAGATATAATCCTGCTCCATAGAGAGAGCCTGGAGCTCACTTATTGTTCTTGCAGAAGTCATTGTCACTAGGACAACTGTTTTCCAAGTGACGCATTTAAGGTGAGCTGTAGCCATAGGCTCAAAGGGAGGCCCATGAGCTGGCTATACTAACATTAAACTCCCATGCTGGCACAGGTGCCCTGTGAGGAGGGTGCAAATGGGCCAAACCCTTGAAGAACCTTCTAAAAACGAGGTCTGAAGCTAGTGTTACCCTGGCACCAGCAGAAATAGCCTAATAGCATAAGCAGACAATACTGCAAGGTGTACCTTGAATGAATTGGGTTGTAGACCCAGGGAGTGTAAATGAGAGAGGTAATCCAAAACAGCTGGGACTCCAGCCTGTAGCAGAATAAATTCCTTAGTCGAACACCAGATTGAAAATCTTTTCCATTTTGAAGAATAAGTTTTCTTAGTAAAGGGTCTCCTATAACCCCTCAGAATGTGAAGCACTGATTCAGAGAGTTGCAAGTCAGCATATTCTAATTCCTCAAGAACCGAGGTTGAGGGACTTGAGGTTCAGGTATAATAGGGTCTCCTGGTTGGAGGTCAATAGGATGTAGCCTCAGAGGAATCATATCAGTTTGGCCACACATATGGAGAGCATTAGAGTACCATGGCTGCCTGGGCCAATCCAGGGCTATTAGGATTAGAGATGCTGAGTGGGACCTGAGCTTGAGTAACACCCTGAAAACCAGGGAAAGGGAGGGAAAGCATACAGGAACCTCCCTGACTGATCCAGAGTCAGGGCATCCAGGGGCAAAGTACCCTGATCTGTGGCCTGCAGCAGTACTGTGGCAAATGGTGGTTTTGGTGGGATGCGAACAAGTCCACTTCTGGAATGCCCCACCTTTGGAAAACTATTTCCACCACCTGTTTGTTCAGAGTCCATTAGTGATGGGCCTGGTTGATTCGACTTAAGGCATCTGCCAAGGTATTGTCCTTTCTGGTAGATGGATTGCCTGCGAGGAGACTCCCAGATTACGCCAGAGCCCAAATTTTCATGGCCTCTGTGCAAAGGGGCCCTAACCTGGTGCCTCCCTGTTTGTTGATGTAGTGCATTGTGGTGGTACTGTCTGTTCTGACCTGAATAGGTTTTTAGAGCCAGAAAAACAGCTCCGAGTTCCAGCAAGTTTATGTGCTGGAGGGACTCTGTGGTTGACCAGGTACCCTGGGTTGTATGGTCTCCCAAGTGGGCGCCCCAACCCAGTAGGGATGTATCTGTTGTGAGAACAACCGAGGGGTATTCCTTCTGAAAGGGAAACACCTTCCCTTAAATTGGGTACTTCCTTCCACCACTGCAAAGCTTGCAACAAAGTTCTTGTGACTGGAATGGATTTTGAGAGAGAATCTTTTCTTTGACTCCAGTGAGCCCTGAGGTGGAACTGGATGTCCCTCATTTGGAAACCTTGAACCCAGCACTGTAGCTGTGGACACAGCCATATGACCCAGACGTGCAATAACTGTCTTGCTGGCTTGCTCCTGTTCAAGGTGAAGGAATATGCCACTAGCTGAAGATTTCTGATCCTGTCCAGAGGGAGGTAGGCCCTGCCCTGCAAGGTGTCTATCTCTGCCCCTGTGAACTGCAACTTTTGAGCAAGAATGAGGACTGACTTTTTGTGACTGATGATGAACCCCAAGGATTCCAGCAGGCCTTGGGTAAGGCTTAGATACTGAGTGACTTGCTGTGGTGACTTGCCCACCACTAGCCAATCGTCCAGATACGGAAAATTGCCACACCCTGTCTAAGGTGAGCTACCACTAGTGCTAGGCACTTTGTAAACACCTTTGGGGCCAAACAAAGGCCAAAGGCAGGGTTGAAAACTGGTAATGGCCTGAAGGGAGTTTGAACCGAGATATTTTCTGTGAGACTCCCTTATGGGAATGTTGAAATAGGCGTCTTTTAAGTCTAATGATGCCAACCAATCCCCTTTCTGTATTGTTGGCAGAACTAATGCCAAAGTCACCATTTTGAACTTTGGGTTTTTCAGATGCCTGTTTAGGGCTCTGAGATCCAATATAGGCCACCACTCCCCACTTTTCTTTGTGGTGAGGAAGTATCTGGAGTAAAATCCCCTTCCTCTCAGTAAGCTTAGGACAGGTTCCACTGCTTTAAAAAGTAACAGTTTCTGGACCTCTGCCTCCAGCAGGTTCTTTTCTGCCAGGAAAGGTGTACTGAAACCCCTGGATGCTAGAGGAGGAAGGGATTTGAAGGACAAAGACAGACCCTGACCCACTACCTCTAGGACTCACTTGTCTGTGGTGATGTTCAGCCAAACTTGGAGAAAGTGGGAAAGTCTGCCTCCAACAGGAAGTGAGGAGGCAGCTTGTACTTCAGGGGGTCTGCTTGGCTTGGGGTTGGGGCTGTGCTTGAGACCCACGCCTAGAACCCCTTCATCCCCTGCCCCAAAAGTACCCCTGCTGCGGCTACTGTGGATACTGGGGTGTGGCCACTGGCTGAAAAAAGGGCCTGGTGTGGAAGGACCTGCCCCGGCCTCCCCTTCCATAAGGCCTGGTGGATGGAGAAGCGCTCTCTCTACTAGAGTTGCTTCTGTAAGTGGCCTTATACTCATCCACCTTTTTCCATGTATGCCACTGTAGATTCTCTGAAAAGAGCACTTCCCTCTAAAGGAAAATACAGGGCCTTAGACTGAGTATCAGCAGTGAGATTTGTAACTGTCAGCCAAGCAAATCTCCTCTGGGCTATCGTAGTTGCCATCCATCTGGCTGCAGTGTCGGTATCAGCAGCCATCTGGAATTGGTACTTAGCTGCCTCTAGCCCTAACCTAGCTGTTTCGCTTAGGAAGTCAGACAGGGGTGAGGGCGCTTCTGAGATGGCCAAAGCTGACTGCCACAGGGACTTTTACTACTTTGCAGCACAGGCCTGAAAGTGAGCCTGTCGTATGGCTAGAGAGGCTGACAGGTACCCTTTCCTAGCCATACTATCTATTTTCCTAGAGTCCTCATATGGTGGGTGGGATGCCAGAGGGACTCTAGCCTTATAACAGGCTGCTTGTTGAATGACCCCTTGATGATCTGGATGTGAAAAAAGGAACTCTGCTCCTGCCCTCTCCAACTGGTACTTCTTGTCCATCCTCTTATCCAGAGGGGGGGACAGAATTTGGGGTTTGTAACAATTTTAGAGCATCTTTTTTAAAGAATTTATTCACAAGGAGGAGAAGCGCCTTGGTGAGAGTCAAACCCATCATCTCCAGATACTCTTATTTCCTCCTCATCCTCCACTTCTTCTCTCACTTACCCTACCTGGTATCCCTCATCTTATTGTAACGTTGTGACCTTTGTCTGAATAATCCTACATCTTGAGGGAATCCTTTATATATACAGTTGATTATCAACCATATGTACTCCCCAGCCCTGACCTTATTTGTTTCTCTATAACTGTCTTTTATTTGCTCATTGTGTGTACACTGCTTATCTGGTAATTTTGCTGTAGTTGTATATGTCCTACTTGTCCAGGACCATCTTGCAAATGAGCTTGCTCAAGGATGATTTTGCCTGGTTAAATAAAGTTTGATTGATTGATTGATTGTGGAGATGTCTAAGGCATCTGCCATTTTCTCATGAAAGTGAAATGAGAAGAAAAATCTTGGATGTTCTAGGGGTGAACCAAATTCTTGTTCCAGGATACCTCAGGTAAGATGGGTTCTCTTCATCCTACTCATACTGCTGTATTCCTCCTCCTTCAATAAGGGGAATTCTGCCAGGCTGTCCTGCTAGAACAGATGGTTGCTGGGCAGGGGGCACTAAGCCCTGCAATGCCTGAATGACTTTAAAAGCCCGTGCGATTTCTTGAGGAGTAGGCATGATATTAGCAGGTGCAGAAGTCCCCTGATCAATATTTTGGGGTTCTGTATGCTTTAGCTTGCATGCTTTTTTAGAGGAAACCAGGGAGCTGGCTGGTTCAGAAATCCTCTTGGTAGCTTTATCACCGTCTTAGGGTGGAAGTAGCAACAGATGTGGGTTCAGCCACAATAACAGAGGGTATCGGCTGATCAGAGCCAGAGGGACCCTTAGGGAGTTTCTTTTTCAGCCGTTCCAGGTGTTTTTCAATAGTTTTTTCAGGGAATGTCAGGCAGATTTGACAATCCTCTTTAAGATGCTCATATCCCAGACAAGCCACACACATAGTGTGCTTATCTGCCTTTGCAAAAACGTCCCCACATTGTCTTCAATTTTTAAAACCGGGCACACCGTTCCTTTTCTTTGGTTTTTCTGCTATTGAATCGATAAAAAAAGATAACCGCTAAGTAAAAAAAGATTCAAATAATAACACTTGCGGTTGCGGTCAGTTCCAGAACCAAAAAGAAACCGGAGGAACCGAACCAATAGAAAATTTGGAACCAGTACTAGCGGTTTAGTAACCAAAAACTACAGTTACAAAAAAAAAAAAAACAGGTTTTGTGGCAGAAAAGCCCTAAAATATGAAAAACTAACCCGGTTCCCTCCCAGTTATTCCGAACCGAAAGGAACCAGCAAAAACAACTAAATATCTATAAAAACTAAGTTTAACTATAGTAAAACAATTAATATAAGGCAGCAAATGAAATAGAAACAATACTTATACATTTTTTATAAGTTTCTTCATGTCAAACAGTTGACTGAAGAGCGATACTCTGAGCGACCAGACTGTTCAGGCAGAGAGTAAAATCTGAGGAAGTTTAGAACATTGGCAGTTAGTATAGGGCAGCATTTGAAAAGTTGTCACCTGCAGATGATTCCATCATTTGCACATGTTCCATTCTCTCCAGGCAGTCCAACCCTCCAAGTCACTGCAGAAAGTTATGAATGCCTGAGTATTACGGGGGTTAGAAGTACAGTAAATATGACCTCTCTCCCATGTGTCACCAAACATGAAAAGAACAATATGACTGATATTTTCCTTAAATTGTTAAACTGATCCTCACTGAAAAGCTTAGCTGCAGATAAGGCTCCAGATAAGGCGAGTACCAACCTGTTTTACTCACCTCATTTTAGGAAATATTTCTCAGAAAAATGTTTTAATGAGTACCAATACTCACCCAACATTTGTAAATGCACCCCACTCCATAGAACAGTGCTTCGTATCATTAACTGGTGTTTCAAACGGAGCAGTTTTTTTTCAAGATTTACAGCACTTGTACGCATCCTAATTTTGTTTTACTCACTATATTTTAAAACTGATGAGTAGCTGGAGCACTGTTGGCACTTGATCAATTCTTATCTAGAAAAAAAAACAAACTACTTTGTTTTTAAAAATGTACTCCTCACTTCACTTCCTCCAGACATTTGAACGCATCTGAATTTGGCTTTAGGAGTACAGTACTCATCCTAAAAAATCTTATCTGGAGCCCTGGCTGCAGACAAACTGGTGGATTTCAGCAGCAGAAAGAGTCTTACTTTTGTGAGGTATTCCACTTTTAAGTTGTCGATCATGAGATTTTTCTGTGACAGCTCTATTTTCAGCAGCTGAAGGCTATGAAGCAGTTCCTTCCTCTCAATCAGCTGCCTAGTGACTTTGGTGCTACCATTCCTTTCCTCAGATGAAGAAAGGTCATCAGTCGGCACCGTAGTTTCCAGGCTGATTTCTTCAGATTCCAGTGAGCTGGAAATGTTAACTCGGGGTTTCTTTAGACTTCTTTCGTGACATCCTTGTTTTCTGAAACAGCTTCAAAACCTTATCTGCAGATCTCTTTCAGGCTCAGAACTAGAAACAGAAAATATTATAACAGCAGTCATATACACAACATTTTTAAAGCAGTACTCTGTATGAACTTTCAATGTTACAATAATGCGGATGGGTGCAGGTATGTGTGATAACCCAATATGAAAGGTGAGTGTCCTGTAATTTACCACTGTACTGTACTGCCAAGTTCCTAACAGGGAGTAAAACCAAACATACAACAGAACAAACTAAGTATTTGTCAATGCCGAATGTTCGCCGCTAGTACTGCTGTTGCACCGGGTCTTGCTTGTACACATTTTTACTATATATTTACCCAGGATAAAGCAGGTAAGATGCAATATCTAATGTTCAATGGTGTCCTGCTTTGACACATTGTTAGACTGCAATTACCCAGGATAGGGCAACTGAGAGGGAATATCTAGTTTTAAGCGGGCTCCAACATTTTGACCCTAAATGTTTAACAGTCTCTTTTTTTTTTTTTTCTTTGTTGGTCGCTCTCCAGTCCCCGACCCACCCACCACTCCCTGGTCTCCAGACCCCGGGACAGGGCCACCAGGTGGGTGACCCCTCCATGGGAACACAGGTCACGAAGCCCTGGCTTGCCCCCGAGGTGGAGTCACGGGAGCGGGACTCCCCAGTGGACTTTGGTCACATGAGGAGTGGCGGCAGGGAGGGGGCCATTTTCAGCCAGATTATTACAGTGCTTTTCCCCCCTGGGGGCGGGGACATGTAATGACGTCAGTGTCCACCCCACCCCCTGAAACAAGTGGGCTGGCCGCGCGGGATCCCCAGCCTCTGCCAGGGTTCCTCACTGCGCCACACACTCTACCCCCTTTGCCCCGGAGAGGAAGAGCAGTCCATAGGACGCTCAACCCTCTCTCTCCGGCTGGCCCTCCAGCTCCCGGGTCAATCTCCGAACACAAGATGTTGGCGCCACAGATGGACGCCTTTGCGCAAGGCCTGGTGGGACGTTAGTCTTTTTATGACATGACACTATGATCAAGACAGGTGGAATTTCTAAAATCCCATCCGAAAGATGATTTCACTGTGACTGTGGAAATGAGTTTTGAAGGGGGATTTGAAAAATGACACCTGCCATGTTCAGAATGTGGGTCGACACAAGGGATAGGTTAAACGGTGGGGGGGGCTAAATATGCAAAAAAATTAAGTTATGAGTAAATGTTGGAACAATTTCTTTCCATATAACTTGGTTGGTTTTTCACATTTTTACACCAAATTTTCAACATAATCTTTTTATAACCACTGCTTCTGAGCAGGACAGGTATCACTTATAAAACAATGGCTGAAACATCATTTTGTATCACAAGTATTAAAACACATTCTGGGTAGGATGTGAGAAATGACAGCTGTCACATTCATGAGGTGGTGTGAAAAACATTCTTTTAAATCTTTTCCCCACACAGCACCTACAAAATGGAAGGGTGGTTAAGGTTTCAGGAAAGATTTATTTGGGAAAAAATACACCTTATCAATGTATATGCACCAAATGCAGACACCCCAATCTTTTTTACGAGGCTTCTCCAAAAGGTGGCCTATTTGGGGGCAGGTACAATAATAATAGGGACAATTACAACTGCGTCCTGAGCCCCAGGCCGCAAGGCTATGAACAAATTAATGAGCATAAAGTTTAAAAAGCAGGTATGAAAGAACTCGCTTTGGTAGATGTATGGCGAGAACCACATCCACATCAAAAAGATAACATTTTTTATTCAACTATACATCACTCTTAGTCTCGTCTGTACTTTTTTCTAGGTTATAAAACAGATCTATACAAATTTGAAATTGCATTACTCCTCCTAAGATCCACTCTGACCATGCTCCGGTTTCTATGGGTTTACAGCTGGGGGACTGGACCAGATCAACTTTTTGGCATATGAATACCTCCCTGCTTAATGATGAAGAGTTTAAATATCTCGTGGAAGAAACTATCTCTGGGTTTCTCCTCGATCACTGAAATGTAGAGACTAAAATAAAATGTATATGGGACACGTTAAAAGCTACCCTTAGGGGGAGAATTATCTCATATGCAACGCAGTTAAAAAAGCGACGACCTGAGAAACAGTCAAACTTCCAAAAAAAAAAGGAAAGGAGCTCGAAGGAAAATACACCTTAGTAATGTTGTTTATTCTAATGGAGTCTTGCTATATTATGACATATGCAGTGAGTCCCAACCTTCGAACTGCTCTGGAGGTGAAAGAGTTAACTTTCCATGCCAGACATGGAACTTTGAGCACGAGCTCGGTTGAAAACTCTGTCTGTTGTTCTTCAAACTCAAACTGTCAGATCTTTACGAGCAAAACTCACTAAGGTTCTGTGTGGAAGCTGTAAACCTACACTAGCCAACTGGCTACAATATAGAACACATTTTGGTCCCAAAACAAAGACTCAAATCAAGGGATCCAAAAATGAAAAACACACACCCAATCACCCCAAAAGGAGGGGTGAAAAATAAGGGTGGGCATCTACTAAGTGCCAACACTGACTGCCCACCCCCATCCCAAAACAGAGGTTCTGAGAGGGGCAGGGGAGGTCATAATATAGCAAGACTCCATTAGAAGAAACAACACTACTAAGGTGAGTAATTTTTCTTCAAACAACATGAAGTCTTGCTATATTATGACATATGCAGACTACACAGCAGTACCTCCATGGAGGAGGGACAGAACCTACTTAGGAAATAGGCTCTGGAAGCACAGTTGTGCTGAAACCGAGCATCACTCCTAGCCTGGATATCCAGGGAGTAATGCTTGGTAAAATGTGAACTGTTTTCCAGGTAGCTGCTTGACATCTCTCTAGGATAGGGATGTCCCTGGCAGCAGCCAGAGACACAGCTGTACCTCTGGTAGAGTGAGCCCTCAGGCGTGAGGGAGGAACCTTACTCCAGTTTTCATAGCAAAGTTGGATACAAGAGACAATCCACCTGGCAATGGATCTTTTAGTGGCAGGTTTCCTTTACCAACCTCACCATAAGTGAGGAACAGTTGGAGGAGTCAAACCTGTGACCCTTGTTCGTTCTATGTAGTAACTAGCGCTCTTTGACATCTAAACTGTGCAGTCTCCTCTCGCCAGAGGAGGAATGGTCAGTGAAGTACACAGGGAGAGACATAGATTGATTAAGGTGGAAGTCTGAAACCACCTTAGGCAGAACTTTCTGTTAGTCCTGAGGACCACCTTATCTCTATGAAAGGAGATAAAATCAGGCTCCACTGACAATGCTTGTAATTCACTTATGCACCTGGCAGAAGTGATGGCTACAAAAACACAGTTTTCAAGTCAAGTACTTAAGCTCTGCTGAAGACAAGGGCTCAAGGGGTTGCATAAGCTGGGCAATGCAAATATTAAGATCCCAGGCAGGGGCAGGGTCCCTGAAAGGGGTTGGTGTGGCAACCCTTGAAAAACTTGGAGAATACAGGATGAGCTGAA
Source organism: Neoceratodus forsteri (assembly GCA_016271365.2). Taxonomy (NCBI): domain Eukaryota; kingdom Metazoa; phylum Chordata; order Ceratodontiformes; family Ceratodontidae; genus Neoceratodus; species Neoceratodus forsteri. Next base: position 984,720,966 of record CM057459.1, read on the forward strand.
AGAGAAGAGGGTTTACCTGCTGATAAGAATCCAGACACGGCTGCCAGGTGCACTTTAGGTAGCTGGTCTCAGCCCCAGAGTATTCAAATGCACCATATAATCCAGGACTGTGGGTAAGTCAGCAGATTCTGGGAGATATGCTTGTCAGAGCACCATATGGAAAATCTCTTCCATTTGGAATTATAAGTAGCCCTGGTGGAAGGCTTCCTAGAAGCCTTCAAGATATCCAATACACCTTGGGAGAGGTGTAGGTCAGCAAACTCTAACTCTTCAAGAGCCAGGCCTTGAGATTGAGAGATTTGAGGTTCGGGTACCAAACTCTCCCCTGAGCACAGGTTAACAGGTTGGGATTCCTGGGAAGACACAAGGGAAGGTGGACTGCTAAGGACATAAGGAGTGGATACCAGGGCTGTCTGGCCCAATCTGGAGCAATCAGGATCATCTTGCAGGGTTGAGATCTGATTTTGACTAGCACCTTGAACAGAAGAGGGAAGGGGGGAAAGCATAGAGAAACTTCCCTTCCCAACTGAGTAGGAAGGCATCCAGAGGGACTGAGCCCAACACTGGGGGCCTGCAGCAAAAAGGGAAGTTGGTGATTGTCTGGGGCTACAAAAGATCCATCTGCGGGTGCCCCATCTGGCAAATACTACCTCCAGTACTAGGGGATCCAGTGACCATTCGTGATGGCCCTGGGAAGTCCTGCTGAGAGCATCTGCCAGGGCATTGTTCTCCGCCTGGGAGGTGAACTGCAATAAGGAAGGTGTTCAGAGTAAGCCAGAGACCACAACTCATTGCTTGCCTGCACAAGGTCGAGACCGAGTGCCCCTTGATTGTTGACGCACTCACATTGTGGTGGTATTGTCTGTTCTGACCTGAACAACTTTGTTCTGAAACAGATTTGGAAAAACTTGAAGTGCTAGAAAACTGCTCTGAGTTCCAAAAGACTGATGTGGAGCAGAGATTCCTGGGGGACCACAATCCCTGGGTAGTGAGGTCCATGTGAGCTCCCCACCCCAAGAGGGATGCATCTGTAGTAAGGATTAAGGAGTGAGACTGAGGGGCAAGGGGACCCCTGTCTCAGATTGCTCTGGTCCTGCCACCACTGAAGGGCTTGGATCAGGGTTCGAGTCACTGGGATCAATTTGGATAGAGGGTCTCTCCTTTGAGACCAAAAGGCTCTCAAATGGAACTGGATGTCCCTCATCTGAAATCTTGCTCCCTGCACTACTGCTGTAGAAGCAGCCATGTGCCCCAGGAGCTGCAGAAAATGCCTTGCTGGTCGAGAGACCTGCAGGATGAAAGAGGAGGCCAGAGAGACCAGGGTCCTTGCTCTTTCCAGAGGAAGGAAGGCTCTGGCCTCTTTTGTGTTCAGTTCTGCACCTATGAAGGTGAGAACCTGGACAGGCTCTAGAACTGACTTTGGAAGATTGAGAAGGAAACCTAGAGATGTGAGCAGTTGCTGAGTTACCTGAAGATGTAATTTGACTTGGTCTGGAGACTGGCCTACTATGAGCCAGTCGTCCAGGTAAGGAAAGATGGCAATCTTTTGCCTTCTTAAGTGGGCAACTGCTACTGCTAGGCATTTTGTGAATACCCTCGGGGCAGAAGTGAGGCCGAAGGCATTGCTCTTAACTGGTAATGGCCTGAGGGCAGTTCAATCTGAGGTACTTTCGATGGGAGCTTCTGATAAGAACATGGAAGTAGGCATCCTTGAGGTCCAGGGGACGCAGCCAGTCCCCTGGCCTTAGAGAGGGTAAAATAATTCCCAGAGTCACCATTGTGAATTTTGGTTTTAAAGGTGCTTGTTTAGGTATCTGAGATCCAGGATGGGCCGCCATTCTCCTGTCTTTTTTGGGGTAAGGAAGTACCTGGAGTACAACCCTTTGCCCTGGTGTAGGGGTGGAGCCCTTTCCACAGCTCTGAGAGCCAGGAGGGTAGAAACTTCTGTCTCTAGGGCAGAGTGCCTCTGATGGATTTGCAGGTGGAAGGGACCTGGTTCTCATCTTTGAAATTTTTGAAGCTGAGAACCAGTCCCTGGCTTACTACTTCCAGGACCCACTTGTCTGATGTTAAAGACATCCAGTCCTGGACAAAGTAAGCCAGCCTGCCCCCTACAGGTAGTGGAGAATCGGCCCTGGCCACCCCATCAGGGTGCCTGCTTGGCAGGGGCTTTAGGCTGAGGGGTAGAAGCAGGTCTGCTTGTACCCCGTCTGCCTCTCCCTCTAAAGAACCCCCTCTGGGCGTAAGCTGAAGAGGAGGCCTGGGCTTGGTAAAAAGGCCTATGAAAAGGCCTGCCCCTGCCCCTGGAAGGCTGCCTTTGAGGAGTGGCCTGCCTTTAGTTGGTCTGTGCACTCCTATAGGTGGTCCTATACTCATCCATTTTCTTCATGTAATTCTCTGTCTGCTCCCCAAACAGAGAATTACCCACAACAGGAAAATCCATGGCCTTAGTCTGGGTATCCTGTGACAGGCTAGTACATCTGAGCCAAGTCATTCTGCGAAGTGCCACAGATGTAGCCATGACTCTTGATGACACATCATTAGAGTCCACTGCAGCATGGAATTGCACCTTAAATGCCTCAATACCATCAGCAGCCACCTGCTCCAGCTCCTGGCAAGCTGGCTAGGGACCTGTTTTGCTAGAGCCATAACAGTATCCCATCTGGATTTCTGATATCTAGCAACATAAGCCATATAATTTGCCTGTCTGAGTCCCAAGGATGATGCCATGTACTGTTTCTTTGCCATGGCATCAATCCTCCTGGAGTTCTTGTCAGGGGATGTGAAGCCAAAGGAATATTTGCCTTGTCACAAGCTGCAGCCTGCACTACCCCAACATGGCTGCATTGTTGTGTAAGGAACTCCGTTTAGAGCCTGACAATGTGTACCTCTTGTCCATTCTTTTATCCACAGGAGGTAAAGTGTGAGGAATTTTAGAATTTTTATTGTCTGTTTCCCAAGATTTATGCAAAGGAATAGACAGTCTCCTAGACTCTGGGATATCTCATACTCCTCTTCCCTTCCTCCGGTTCATAAAATTCCTCTAAATCATATTCTTGAACTGGTGGAACTGACAGAACCGTGACGCTTACCTGATGGTGCTGGTTCGGTCGGAACCGGGAAGCGACTGGACAATTTTAATCGCTTGGCTATTTCTTCAGCGGTTGGAGAGGAAATTTGGCTCCAAACCTGCTGATTTTCTAGTCCTTTTGCTGGAACCGACTCCTCCCAGTCGGCTCTCCTTTTGCCCAAAGTCTCGCCTTGGTCAGAGGGCACTTCCTCCGGTTCGTTACAACCGAACTGGCTGGCCATCCGGTCAGCGGATTCTTGGCCTCCTTTCCTGAGCCTACCAACTCTCTTATCCAGGGTAGCTGCAGGAAAATTTTTGCAAATCTGGCAGTCTGCATTGAGGTGGTCAAACCCCAGACAATAAACACAGGTGGTGTGGGGGTCAGCCTTGGCAAAGGCTTCCCCACAAACACTGCAGTGTTGAAACCCAGTGGGCCCGGTTTTTCTTTTGGGTTTCTCAGACATAGTGCCAGCCTAACCCAAACTTGCCCGTTTATGGCAATCCACCAAGCAAGACTCTTTATCGGTTCCCAACTGTGTCACGGGTCGTGGAAAAAACCATAATGAAATCCATTTTTTTAGAACCGATAAGAACCGGGAACCGCACTCTAAAAGACAGATTAATGTATTTACAACAACCTGATCAGTTCAAACCGAACCGATAATACCGTTTACAAGTTCCACACAGAAAGTAAATGTAAAACCTATCTAGTACTTACAATACCACAGACAGAGCTTGAACTGACCGTTATGTTTAAATTCGTTAAAAAATCGAAAATTAATACTTTAACCGACAAAATGAACCGTTAGCAGAAGGAGAAATTCGAGCGACTGTTCAGTGAGGCGGAGTAAAGAATCTGACAGTTTGAGTTTGAAGAACAACAGACAGAGTTTTCAACCGAGCTCGTGCTAAAAGTTCCATGCCTGGCATGGAAAGTTAACTCTTTCATCTCCGGAGCAGTTCGAAGGTTGGGACTCACTGCATATGTCATAATATAGCAAGACTTCATGTTGTTTGAAAGAAGGATCACCAAAGATTTTTAATAACTTCATTGAGACAAGAAGAGAGTTTCAATCCCTGTTGGACATTAAGGTGGAAGGCAAACTTAGATCATCTAAACTTATTATGAACACTAGCCTTTCATTTGCGAAAGGAACTAGCTGATCGGTATGTCAAAAACTTCAACATCCTGCTCAGAATCATATTGTTTATTCACCAAAAGATATTGCATCATATTTTAACCATTACTATCAAAATGTATATAATTCCATGGATACTACCTCAACAGGGCATAACTATATACAAGATTTCCTTAATAATATACATCTTCCATGTATTACTGAAGAAAAAACATAATATTGGAGCGTCAATTTCATCACAGGAGGTCAAGAGGTAATATTAGATTAGAAATCAGGAAAATCACCAAGCACAGGCGGTTTCAATGCTGATTTTTTTTTTTTTTTTTAATGTTCAAACTCCACCTAAGGCCCCGACTAAAGTGTTTAATGAAGCAGAGGCCACGATAGACCTGCCCAACTCCTGGCAACAAGCCTTTATTCACAGTGATAACAAAGATAGGTAAGCTAGAAGATAAATGTGAATCATATCGCTCTATGTCCTTACTTAATGTGGACTCAAAAATATTCATGAAAATCTTGGCAACTACATAAACAACTTCCTGCCTAGGTTGGTACACCCTGATCAATCCAGCTTAGTTCCCCAGACACATCTAATGGATATCTGTAGGTGTCTGAACATTTTTCATGGTGGTAACAAAACCCCAGAACAACAAATCGCAATTACAGTGGATGCTGAAAAGACCTTTGATAGGCTCGACTGGGATTTTTTGTTTGCCACCTTGACTAAATTTGGTTTTAGGAACACGTTTATCAGAACTTTATCAGATAAAGCAGAAGGAGGCAGGGAAGGCAGTCAGAATAGCAAAGGCACAAACTGAGGAAAAGATTGCCAACTCTGTTATAAAAGGTTTTATCCCCCTTCTTAAGTACATTAGGGAGCGAAGAATGACCAAGGGAGGGATACAGAGACTTAATAAAGGGGAGGGAATGTGGGCAGAGGGTGACAGTGAAAAAGCAGGGATGCTGAATGAATATTTCTGCTCAGTATTCACAACAGATGAGGAGGGGAAGATGCCTAAACCAAACAAAGGGGAAACTCTGAATAGGGGGGTCGATACCAGTCCATTCACAGGAGAAAAGGTTTTGAAAGGACTCTTGAAACTGAGGGTGGACAAAGCAATGGGGCCTGATGGGATTCACCCAAGAATACTAAAAGAACTAAGGGTAGAACTAGTAACACCACTGACTACTCTCTAACAAATCATGGGAGGATGGAGTGGTACCTGAGAACTGGAGGAGGGCAAATGTGATTCCACTTCACCAAAGTGGGAGCAGAGCAGAGGCAGGAAACTACAGACCAGTTAGTTTGACTTCAGTGGTAGGGAAAATGATTGAATCACTTCTGAAAGAAAGAATTGTTGAGTACCTAGAGGCCAGTGGGGCACAGGACCCAAGGCAGCATGGTTTCACAGCAGGAAGGTCATGTCAGACGAACCTAATAGATTTCTTTGACTGGGTGACCAAAGTAGTAGACCAGGGAGGGGCTATGGATATGGCCTACCTAGATTTTAGCAAGGCATTCGACACAGTTTCACACAAAAGATTAATATACAAGTTAGCCAGCCTTGGAGTGGGTCCCAAGGTGGTAGCCTGGATAAAAACTGGCTGGACAACAGGGCACTAAAAGGTAATAGTAAATGGTCCACAGTGAAGAAAGGAGGAACTAGCGGGTACCGCGTAGGGTTCGGTACTGGCACCGTCCTTTAATATCTTTATAAGGGACATTGAGAGCACCTGGAAGGAAAGGTATGCCTTTATGGATGACACAAAGATCTGCAACAGGGTTGATACACAAGGTGGGGTGCAAAAGAATGAAAAGGACTTGGCAAGGCTGGAGGAATGGTCAAACACGTGGCAGCTCAGATTCAATGCAAAGAAGTGCAAGGTAATGCATCTGGGAAACAAAAACCCAGGGAAGAGTACACAATAGGGGGGGAGTTAATAACAACAACAAAAATCGAAAGAGACCTAGGAGTAATTATATCAGATGACCTAAAGGTGGCCAAGCAATGTGAGAAGGCAGTAAGGAGGGCTGGGGGGATACTGGGATGCATAGGGAGAAGCATCAACAGTAGAAAACAGGAAGTTGTTATCCCTCTCTACAGACAGTTAGTGAGACCCCATCTGGAGTACTGTGTGCAATTCTAGAAACCCCATCTCCGCAAAGACATAGACAGAGTGTAGGCTGTTCAGAGGAGAGCAACCAAAATGGTGCAAGGTCTGCACCAGAAGACATACGAGGAGAGACTAAAGCAGCTTAATATCTATACCCTTGAGGAAAGGGGGGCATGATAGAAACTTTCAAGTATCTCAAGGGAGTTAACAAGGTACAAGAGGGTAGTATCTTTCAGAAGAAGAGATGTGCAAGAACAACGGGCACAATTTGAAGATAGAGGGGGACAGCTCAGAGGTAATGTTAGAAAGTATTTTTTCACAGAGAGAGTTGGATGCATGGAACAGCCTTCCTGAGGAGGTTGTGGAGTCCGAACAGTGGAGAATTCAAGAAGGCATGGGACAGGCATAAGGCAATTCTAGTGGGGGCGGGAGGAAGTAAGCTGATTAACTAGAATCTGCAGCTTATCCGCAGGGTAGGGAAATGGGCAGACTGCAGGCCAAGCGGGTCCTATCTGTCACAATTCCTGTGTTTCTATGTTTCTCACTGTGCTCCAGGAACTATACCACTCTACTGTCTGACAGCCTAATTCAAAGTTAATGGTACAGTGTCTGACCCCAATAAAATTGGCAGAGGAACTATATGGGGCTGCCCCCTTCATCCATTCTATCTGCACTGATTATTGAACCATTACGCACTGATCAGAGATCATCAACCTTTGAAGGAATGTTGGTGGGGAGAGAAATCGTATCTCTCTATGCAGATGATACCATTTTATATCTGTAAGATCAGAGTCATACATTCCCAGTGCTGCAATGGATTTTGCATAATTATGGCATTGTATCTGCTTTCAAAATAAATGACAACAAAATGGAAGTAGCCCTACTGAGTGGATCCCTAACTCCGGAGTTGCATCAAATGATCCCATCTAAATGGGTCACCACCCAAATTCGTTATTTCAATAACCACATACCAATACAACTCTGTGGGCTATACCAAGCCAACTATGGAAAATTAATAACTGAAGTCAATAAAGATCTTAAAGGATACCTAAACATTTTGTCAACAAACTATTCAAAAATCTGACTTCATAGGGGACTAAAGGAAAGGCTTCTGTATACATCAATGCTTAAACGACATTTACGTAATTTACCTAAATATGGTACCGAAGCATTTGAAAAATGTAAAATCAGCCATCCAGTTAAAAAAAAAAAAAAACTGCCTTGCTTGCTTCCTAAAATGGCTGCCAAATGTGTTAACTGATGACATCATTGGAGCCGGAGTCAGAGAGCTATATGGCTCTATATAGTGCTAAGTAGTTATTTTTTCCCCTTTGTTTAGAAGTGTTTTACCAAAATGATCAAAACCATGTGTATTATTTCGATCAGTACACATGTTAGGGTTATGGTTCTGTTCATTTTGTTTACTTTAACATGCTAAAATTGTGTTTTAATCCAACCGACTTTCTCTTTGGCAAACCACAGTGCCGTACAAATCTTTAAATACCTGGTGGTCTAGTGGTTTTGGCAGCTCCAGAATGTTACAATGGGGGTTGCTGGGGTGGAGTGCATACTTAATATGCACTTCTTAATATTTTTATTAATCATTGATATTGTCTGCTACTATTCCTTCTTAGTACGTTTTTGACAGAACCTACAAATGTAACATAGAAACACAGAAGTTGACGGCAGATAAGGACCACAAGGCCCATCCAGTCTGCCCATTTATTTTTCTTGCCTTATGAACGCAACATCGCCTTTGCTCTGTCAATGGCCTATCTATTCAGACTCATCTGTATTGCTCCTTTAAGCCTATCCCATGCCTGTTTGAGCCCTGCACTATATTCATATACACCACTTCCTGAGGTAGGCGCTCCATGCATCGACCACCCTTTCTGTGAAAAGAACTTCCTCACATTACCCCTTAATCGGCCTCTAATCTCATGCTGTGTCCTCTTGTCCTGCTGTTTTTCTTATATTGAAACATGTTAGACTCTTTCACCTTATTAATCTCCTTAAGGTGTTTGAATGTTTCGATCATATCACCTCTCTCCCTCCTTTGCTCTAGGGTATATATATTGAGCTCCGTTAATCTGTCCCTCATATGTTTTTTGATGCAGTCCCTGCACCATTTTGGTTGCCCTTCTCTGGACTGCCTCAATATCGTTGTCCTTCTGAAGGTGTGGCCTCCAGTACTGCACGCAGTACTCCAGATGGGGCCTAACCAGTGTCTTGTAAAGAGGGATTAATACCTCCCTCTTCTGACTTGTGATGCCCCTACTAATACACCCCAACATCCCTCTAGCTTTACCTACTGCTTTAGTGGTCTGCTTGGATGATTTCAGGTCATCAGTGATGATGACGCCCAAGTCTCTTTCTTCCCTTGCGACTGCCAGCAACTCCTCCCATCCTATAGGTGGCTTCAGGGTTTTTCTTCTATGTGCTTGATCTTGCACTTTCTTGCTAAACCCCAGCTGCTACTCTTCCCGACCATTTTGCTAGTTTATCCAGATCTCTCTCATTCGCCCACCCCATCTGGATCATCTACTCTGTTGCAGATCTTGGTGTCATCTGCAAACAGACAAACCTTACCCTGTAGTCCATCTGCAATGTCACTGATGAAGATATTGAAGAGGACTGGCACCAGGACTGATCCCTGAGGTACTCCACTTGTGACTTGCATCTCTTCTGACTGTATACCGTTTACCACCACTCTCTGTTTCTGCCATCAACCGTTTGCCACCCAGTTGACCAACTTCTGACACACACCCTGAGCCTACCCAGCTTATTAATCAATCTTCTATATGCAGGGCTCACGTTAACGCACTAGTGATGTCCTCCTCTCTGAATTTTGCTGTTTTAGACACAGTGCACCAGCTTCAGTGCATCTTGATTGACGCAGCATTCCGGTGCTTTTTTCAATTAATTGCGGCTGTGTTGATAGACAAAAAACACTATTTTCATTGATATTGCAGCCGTTCTACACTACTACATACTGTCGCATGGAGCACACTTCTCTAGCATCTGGGTTTGTATGATGCTGCCTCCTTTTGCATTTCTACATGCCACCGCACGGAACGCTGACTTTTAACATCTGTTTTTGCATGCCGCAGCCTGCAGGAGCAAGTCTGGGTCAGTGTAGCATCCCAATGGACTTTGAATTTTCAGCTTACGATTTATGGCACATGTGGAGGGTCAGTAACAAATATGAGCTGCAGCTATGTAAGGGATATGCATCTGAGTGGGAGGCTCCGGAGCTGCTTGTGAGGCTGCTGGTTCCACTGATCGCATCTGAAACTAGTACCGACACACTGTTCTGAGGATAAAAATAAATGTGTGAATAACTGCTTGAGAAGCTGCCGGCATCTCCCCTCGTCAATCTCATCTGCTAGTAGCCCATTAGTGTAGTCTGCCCTCCTGACCCAGAACACTTTACCTGTCTGAGATAGGTTAAGTGTTCTGGGTCAGGAGAGCAGACAAAACTAATGGGGTACTAGAAGATGAGCTTGATGAGGGAGATGCCGCAACTTCTCAAGTGGTTAGTCACACATTTTTATCCTCAGAACAGTGTCTAAATACCAGTTTCAGATGATCAGTGGAACTATGTGACAGCTTTCTGAACTTAGCAGTTCTGCAGCCCTACTGAAGTCAGCGCCTGGTGCAGTATTTTGGGGGGGGGGTTGGGTTTGGTTTTGTTCATGAGGGACAACAGCTGGTTTGGGTAGAGGGGGAGATGTGTGGGTCAGATTGTGGTGGATGACTCACTCTAGCAGATTTGGCTGATGCAAGAGAGCAGAGTCAGGAGTAGAGAAATTGGGTCAGCTGATGTGAGTAGCAAGGTACGGGTGAAACAGGAATTTGATCATCCATGACTGTGAACTGCCAAGTACTGCAGCTGAACCTTGTTCCTTATGGTGGGGTGGGGGTCGGGATGGGGGCAAGCATGTTTGGGAAAACAAACTAGAATTCCCACTTTGGTTCACTAGTGACGGGGACCAAATACTATGTTCTAACACTGGCAAAATTTCATACTGTAACACGGCATGCTGCTGTTTAGACAGCTTCAAAGGTTTTACGACTATCACTGCTGCTCAGTCTTTTACTCCCGAACCATATAGGGAGCATCCACTTCTGGATGTGAAGCAGATGTAACTATGACAGCTGATGCACACATTACAGTTAATAATTGTTTATTCTATAAAAGACAACCAGGACACATAAGCAGATTTAAAATAGATTTATTTATTATAAAAGAGCAACTGTAAAAAACTGTCTCGGGTATCCAGTTTACCGTTACAACAGTCATAAAAGGACAAGCATGAAACCAGGCATGTTATTCATTATGCTAAAATACTACGTATAAAAAAAACATTTTAACCAGTTGTACAAATACAAAAACAAAGAAAAGGTAGCATTTTACTACTGAGCATGAATACAATTTGATAGAACTGTTGAAAAGAAAGACAGCAGAACTAATCAAAGGCAGATATAAATTACCAGCTAAATTTTTGCAAACTGAAGATGTCAAGGCGAGCATATTATTTTAACATATAAATGCAGATTTAAACTTAATTATTTTTTTGTCCAGAAATTATGTCCAAAAAAAAAAAAAAAAGACAAAAGGCTAAATTATCAGTAAAAAATAGTTTTTCCACCAACAGGCAAGTTGACACATATGTCATTTTAAATAAAAAAAAAAAACTATTTTTTCCCCTACAATTTTTTTGGTGCAGCGACCCTCAGCTTTTGGCTACTGACCCCATGCTTTTGAAGTAGGGGGTCAAACTGACCCCCTGATTTCTGACCCTAACGCAAGGCCTGTATATGGAACAGTATCGAAAGCTTTGTTGAAGTCAAGGTAGGAGACATCAACTTGCTCCCCCCCCTTGGTCCACCACTCTGGTTACCCAGTCAAAGAAATCTATGAGATTAGTTTGACAGGACCTTCCTTTTGTAAACCCATGCTGTCTGGGATCCTGTGCTCCTATGGATTCTAGGTGTTACACTATCCTCTCCTTAAGGACAGCCTCCATAATCTTGCCCACTACTGAGGTAAGACTGACTGGTCTGTCGTTCTCTGCCTCCTCCCTGCTACCACTCTTGTGGAGCAGGATCACATGAGCTCTTCTCCAGTCTTCTGGAACGTCTCCTGTGCTCAGAGACTCACTAAACAGTTCTGATAATGGCTCTGCTAGTTCCACCCTTAGCTCCTTTCGTACCCTGGGATGTAAGCCATCAGGTCCCAATGCCTTGTCCACCCTGAGCTTATAGAGCTCTTGTAGGACTCTTTGTGAAGGACTAGTGCACAACTCCCCGTGTCCATGGTGCTGAGCTGTGGGGCCTGCCCTACCTTCTCTTCAGTAAATACTGAGCAGAAGTATCTATTTAGATAGGTGCTTTTACATAGTCCTCCTCCTCACATGCCCCTTATCTCCTTTGATCACGTAATGCACCTATAGAAAGTACCTATTGAATACAATCCATAGTTTGAATGTAAACATTTGCACAATATATAAATCATAGTTCTTTGACAAAGTGAAATGCAGCAGCAGCAAGCAGGTTACAAAGGGGGGGCGGGGTTCAGCTGCACTCTTCTCCACCCCCTATATCCACCACTTGTTTGTAGCAATGTTCTTGTTTAGTCCAATGTCAAAGTTCATACATCCTCGGAAATCAAAAATATGCTTGTCTTGTCTTCTTTTTCCATGGGAAATAAGAAGAATCAGTATTTATATAGTGCTTTTCATACACCTGTATCCCAAAGTGCTTTACAAGTCATGCTAGATTGGTAGTGCAGTGACTGAATGTGTAGTGGCAGCCATTTCATTATTAATTATCACCCCCACATAGCCTTGGAATTTGCATGGACTGGTTTTATGAGAAGGAATGCTGACCAGGACATCGGGTCAGATAGTGATCATGGTGCTGGCAGACCCACATCTTATATCTCACAGTGATCTGCACATCTTTCTCCCATTTCTGTCTTCTTCCTTCCCTGAACATAGCAGTACCCTACAAGAGTGGCCTTCTCAGTCCCCCTCTGGTATTCACTCCTGCTCCCCACACCAAAAACTGGTGAGCTCATCACCCTTCTGCATCATGAATGCTGCTAGTACAGTCCCCTGGATTTTTTGACGTATCAAAAAAAAAAAAAACTTTCCAGTAAGTCAGGCTGATAGCAGCAGGGCACAAGGGGAAAAACAGGCTTTCCTACCCATATAAGGAGTAAGCTACCTATGATTAGACACTATTAAATGATGGGTGTGCGTATCATTATACACGTCATTTAATAGTGCATAATTATAAATAGCTTATTTATTTTATTTATTATCTCATCGGTTTACAGATCTTTGAGTCAAAGACTCATTTACAAAGGCACCTCATCAAGAAAGCAATACATCACAGCAAACAAAACAGTACAGTACATAATGCTTAGATTAAAAAAGCAACCAGCGCTGCAGGAATTCACTGGTGGTACACGCTTGGTAACAGGTAGATCACAGTAGTCATAATGTAGGTACACAAGTACCACGTCAGGTAGCAACCAGGGATATTTTAATACATTAGTCAGCAGATGTTGCCTGAGACCTCAGGCATATACAGCAAAAGTAGACAGGGCGAACCCAGCCTAGGGGTGAGAGTAAGGGGTAGGTGGGGGATTATGTGCGGTTGCAGCAGTAAGTGCTTGTCAGATGGCTTCTGAGGGAGACCTTGAAAGGACCAAGATTAGTGGATTCAGCTGAGATGGTTGGGAGGGAACTGAACCACAAGGAAGCCCAATAGCAAACATATCTCTGGCCTATAGAGGTCCTTACCCTGGAGACAATAAGGGAGTTTTTTTTTTTTTTGGGAGCCCAAGCAGCAACTTCTACTGAGCTCTTCAAGAAGAATATATCTCTCCAGCCCTAAACACCATTTTAGAGGCTTTAATTCTAATTTTCATTTAGATTTTGATAAGAACGACCTCCCTTTACTCGGTATGGGTAATCCAAAAAGATAAGACAGTTTGGTGATGTGGAAAAGCAAAGGACATACCGGGTCCGGAATCAGAAGAAGCCACGCAGCCTGCTGGAGGCATCGGCTCAGGAGAAACTATTGACTCCTTGGGTCATAAACTGCAAATGCTGATCCAGTCAGTTGCCTCTTTAACTACTACAGTAAGATGGATGATTACAATGGAAGGGTAGTGAGTTCTGGAAAAAGCTGTTGACGCATTGAAGGGAGAAGTTCTGGACATCAAAAAACAAGCCGATGCCTCTACAGGAACCACCACGTTGATGGTAAAAGGAAAATCGGCACATTCGAGCCAAACTTGAGATGCATGAGAATCAATCCAGGGCTGCAAACATTTGGATCATCGGCTTACCCGAAGGAACGGAGGGGGATAACCCTTCAATGTACATTAGAGAATGGCTATCGGAGAAATTGTTACCTGAGGGGGCTGAAGAAAAAATTACTCACCTTAGTAATTAAGTTTCTTCTAATGGAGTCTTGCTGTATTCTGACAATTGCAGTGATTCCCAACCTTTAAACTGCCCTGGAGAACAAAGAGTTAACTTTCTATGCAGGGCACAGAATGCTGAGCTCGAGCTCGGTTGAAGTCTCTGTCTGGAGTGTTTTGAACTTAAACAGTCAGATTCTTACGAGCCCAACTAACTAAAAATTCTATGTGGAAATAGTAAAAATTCCTACTAGCCAACTGGCTAGAAAAAAATGTTGGATTCCCAGGGAAGACTCAAGTCAGGAAACCCAAAAAACAATCTAATACAAATAACAATAATAAATTAGCACCCTAACAAAAAGGAGGAGGGTGCAAGCAAAAAACACACCTGGGGTGCAACACTGCACATGCCTACCCACTTCCCAAAACAGGTTCTGAGAGGGGAGGCAGGGTGGGAGGTCAGAATACAGCAAGACTCCGTTAGAAGAAACATAATTACTAAGGTGAGTAATTTTTTCTTCAAACAACATGAAGTCTTGCTGTATTCTGACAATTGCAGACTACCAAGCAGTACCTCCAAGGAGGAGGGACAGAACCTACTTTGGGAATAGGCTCTGAAGTACTGCTGTGCCAAACCAAGCATCACTCCTAGCCTGGATATCCAGACAGTAATGCTTGGTAAAGGTATGGACTGTTTTCCAGGTGGCTGCTTGACAAATTTCTAAGAGAGGGATATCCCTGGCAGCAGCCAGGGAAGCAGCTGTACCTCTTGTGGAATGAGCCCTCAGGCCTGAGGGTGGAGTTTTTCCCAGTTTCTCATAGCAGAATCCTATACAAGACACAATCCACCCGGCAATAGATCTTTTGGTGGCAGGTTTGCCCTTTCCCACTTCTCCATAAGTGAGGAACAACTGGAGGGAGTCACACCTGTGACCCTTGGTACGCTCTACGTAGTAACTAAGGGCTCTTAACATCTAAACTGTGTAGCCTCCTCTCCTGAGGAAGAATGATCAGTGAAGAAAACAGGAAGAGACATAGATTGGTTTAAATGAAGTCTGAAACCACTTTGGGCAAGAACCTTCTATTGGTTCTAGGACCACTTTATCCCTGTGAAATGAGATAAAATCAGGTTCCACTGACAGGGCTTGCAATTCACTTATACGCCTGGTAGAGGTAATGGCTACCAAGAACAGAGTTTTCCAAGTCAAGTACTTAAGCTCTGCTGAAGACATATGCTCAAGAGGGGGTTGCATAAGTTAAGCAATGCAAACATTCAAATCCCAGGCAGAGGCAGGGTCTTAAAAGGAGGACTGGTGTGAAGCAATCCTTTAAAAAATTTACAGAACACAGGATGAGAAGATAGTGAGGAGGACTTCCCCACGGACAAAAACGCAAAAACAGCTGACAAGTGTACCTTGAGAGTAGCTGGTCTGAGGCCTAGGCCATTAAGATGGACCATATAATCCAGAACTGTAGGCAATCCAGCAGAGACTGGAGAAATATGCTTCTTAGAACACCAGATGCTGAATCTCTTCCATTTGGAGTTACAAGTCCTTCTGGTGGAGGGCTTTCGAGAAGCCTTGAGGACATCCAGAACCCCTTGGGAAAGATGCAGATCTGCAAACTCTAACTCTTCAAGAGCCATGCCTTAAGATTGGGGAACCAAATCCTTCCCTGAGAGGATGTTAACAGGTTGTAATTCCTGGGAAGAGACAGGGGAAGATGGACTGCTAGGGACAGCAACAGGGGGTACCACGGCTGCATGGCCCAATCTGGAGCAATCAGAATCACCTTGCAAGGTTGAGACCTTATTTTGACCAAAACTGTGAACAGGAGTGGGAAGGGGGGAAAGGCATACGGAAACTTCCCTTCCCAATTCAAAATCAGGGCGTCCAGGGGGACTGAGCCCAAGACTGGAGGTCTGCAACAGAAGAGAGGGAGTTGGTGATTGGGGCTGCAAAAAGATCTATCTCTGGTGTGTCCCACCTTGAGAAAATCACTTTTAAACGCCAGAGGGTCCAGGGACCATTCGTGATGGCCCTGAGAGATCCTGCTCAGTGCATCTGCTAGCACATTGTCCTTGCCTGGAAGGTGAGCTGCTACAAGAGAGGTTTGCAGGGAATAAGCCAGGGACCATAACTCTGCGTCTGTGCACAAGGCCATGGACCGAGTGCTTCCCTGCTTGTTGATGTACCACATGGTGGTGGTGTCTGTTCTGACTTGAACCACCTTGTTCTGTACTGACTGAGAGAAAGCTTTTAGGGCTAGAAAAAACTGCCCTGAGCTCTAGGAGATTGATGTGGAGAAGGGATTCTTGGGGATCACAGCCCCTGGGCAGTGAGGGACCCCAGATGGCCCCAGCCCAGAAGAGAAGCGTCCGTGGTAAGAACCAATGAACAAGGCTGAGTAACAAAAGGAACACCTTTGTCTTAAATTGTCCAGATCCTGCCACCATTGGAGGGCTTGGATCAAGGTCAGAGTCACTGGGATCAGTTTGGTAAGGGAATCCTTCCTTGAGACCAAAACGCCTCAGGTGAAACCGAATATCCCTCATCTGAATCTTGCCCCTGGACCACTGCTGTTGAAGCTGCCATGTGGCCCAAGAGCTGGAGGAAATGACTTGCTGGCCGATATACTTAAAGGCTGAAAGAAGAGGACAGTGCCATAGGACCCTTGCCCTTTCTAGAGGAAGAAAGGCTCTTGCTTTGAGAGTATCCAGTTCTGCCCCTATAAAGGTAAGAAGCTGGACTGGTTCGAGAACTGACTTGGGAAGGTTGAGAAGAAATCCTAGAGAAGTGAGCACTTGCTGGGTCACTTGCAGGTGAGACTTAACTTGGTCTGGAGACTGACCCACTACTAGCCAATCATCCAGATATGGAAAAATGGAAATCTTTTGCCTTCTTAGAAAGGCAACTACTACTGCCAGGCACTTTGTGAAAACCCTTGGGGCTGAGGTTAGGCCAAAGGGCATTGCTCTGAACTGATAGTGGCCTGAGGGCAACTCAAACCTGAGGTACTTTCTGTGGGAGCACCTGATGGGAATGTGAAAGTAGGCATCTTTGAGGTCCAGGGAGGCTAGCCAGTCCCCTGGCCTTAGAGAGGGAAGGATTATTCCAGAGTTACCATCTTGAACTTTGGTTTTAAGAGATGTTTGTTTAGATATCTTAAGTGTAGGATGGGTCGCCACTCCCTGTGTTTTGGGGGTCAGAAAGTACCTGGAGTACAGTCCTTTGCCCCAGTGTGGGATAGGTACTCTCTCTATGGCTCAAAGCTAGAGAGAAGAAACCTCTGCCTCTAGGGCAAGGGTTTCCGAGAGATTTGCAGGTGAAAAAGATCTGGCTCTCATCTTTGGAAATGTTCGGAAGCTGAGAACCAGTCCCTGGCTTACTACTTCCAGGACCCACTTGTCTGATGTAATACACATCCAGTCCTGGACAAAGTAAGCCAGCCTGCCCCCTACTGGAATAGGAGAGTCGACCTGGGCAGGCCAATCAGGGTGTCTGCTTGGCAGGGGCTTTAGGCTGAGGAGTAGATGCAGCCCTGCTCATCCCCCTGCTGCCTCTCCCTCTGAAGAACCCCCTCTGAGAAAAGGAAGAAGAGGCCTGTGCTTGGTAAAAAGGCCTTTGAAAAGGCCTGCCACTGCCCCTAGACTGCTGCCTTTGAGGAGTTGCCTGCCTCTCCTTGGCCTGAGCACTCCTGTAAGTGGTCCTGTACTCATCCATTTTCTTCATGTAATTCTCTGTCTTCTCCCCAAACAGAGAATTACCCACTACAGGAAAATCCATGGCCTTAGCCTGGGTGTCCTGCGAGAGGCTAGTACATCTGAGCCAAGCCATCCTCCGAAGAGCGACAGATGTAGCCATGACTCTTGATGACACTTCATTAGAGTCCACAGCAGCATGAAACTGAACCTTAGATGCCTCAATCCCATCTGCAGCCACCGCCTCCAGCTCCTTGGTTAGCTGGGGGGAAGCCTGTTTAGCCAGTGCCAGTACAGTGTCCCACCTGGACTTCTGGTACCTGGCTGTATAGGCCATGTAATTCGCCTCCCTGTGTCCCAAAGAAGATGCCATGTACTGCTTCTTTGCCATGGCATCAATCATCCTGGAGTCCTTGTCTGGGGGTGTGAAGCCAGGGAATATTTGCCTTGTCACAGACAGCAGCCTGCACTACCCCAACATGGCTGCATTGCCGATATAAGAACTCTGTGTCTGAGCCTGAAAGTGTATACCTCTTGTCCATTCTTCTATCCACAGGAGGTATAGTGTTAGGAGACTTTAGGATTTTTTCTGTCTGTTTCCCAAAAGATTTGTGGAGGGGAACAGACAGTCTCCTGGACTCTCGGATGTCCATCATCTCTACATAATCAGGCTCCTCTTGATCTTCCACAGCCTCCTCCGTAGGAAGCTGGAAGGTTTCTGCCACCTTTCTGTAGAACATAAAGTGGGAAGGGGACTCAGACAGCCTAGGAAGGGAAACGCCTGAAGGTCTGTCTGGGGAGATGTCCAGTTCCACAGGCACATCCAGACCCTCACTTCCATCATCCTCCTCAAATTCACCTTCCTCTTCAAATTCCGGTTCATAAAAATCTTCTAGGGTATAATCTTGAACCGGGGGAAACCAACCGAACTGAACCCCTGCCAGAAGGAGTCGGATTGGAAGGAACCGACGGAGCAATTCCACAATCTGAATTTCTCTGGCTATCTTTTCGGGCGGTTGGAACATGAACCTCTGGATCCTAATGGTCGATTTGTCTTTGCATTTTCTTTTGTCTGATCCGATCCTCAGATTCGGCTCTCCTTTGCCTCAAGAAGTATCACCCTGGTCAGAGGGCACTCTGATTCAGTCAGGAACTGAACCGGCTAGCCATCTGGGTCAGCGGACTTCTTGGCCTCCTTTTCCCTCAGTCTACCTAATCTCTTCTCAAGTGTAGATTTGGAAAGGTTTTACATATTTGGCGGTCTGAATCAAGTGGGTCAAACCTCAGACAATAAACACAGGTGGTGTGGATCGGCCTTAGCAAAGACCTCCCCCACTCACTGCAGTGTTGAAACTCAATGGGCCCAGTTTTTTTCTTGGGTTTCTCAGACATGGCCAACCTAACCAACTTACCCTTTTTATGGCAACCGCCAGGCAAAACTCCCTTATTGGTTCCTAACTGTGTCACGGGTATTGGAAAAAAACGTTTTTGTTTTAGAATCGATAAGAACCGGTAACCACACACTAAGTAAAACAACACAAAACACAATATTTCACTATCAAATGGCCGGTTCAGCTGAACCGAGCCACCCTTTTACAAGTTCCACACAGAAAAACAGAACAATTCCTATCTAGTACTCACGGCACCACAGATAAGAGATTGAACCAACTATGTGGATAACTTTTTCGGTTTAAAAAAATGACAAAAATTGAAACTTTAACTGACTTCAAACGAGCTGAAGGAGAAGTCTCCGGAGCGACCGTTTAGTGAGGCGGAGTAAAGAATCTGATGGTTTAAGTTTGAAACACTCCAGACAGAGACTTCAACCGAGCTCGAGCTCAGCATTCTATGCCCTGCATAGAAAGTTAACTCGTTGTTCTCCGGGGCAGTTCAAAGGTTGGGAATCACTGCAATTGTCAGAATACAGCAAGACTTCATGTCGTTTGAAGAGGCCTGAGATATCAGAAGATCTATTGGGTCAACCTCGCGATCAGTCTGCGAATTCTGAAGAACCCCGTACTGCGCTTGCTACCACGGGCGAATGAGATAAAATTTTAAAATACTCAAGGAAAGCGGCTCCTTACATCAGGACAATGTGCACATTCACTTTTCTCCTGATATAAGTTATGCCACTCACCAGTGCAGAAACGCTTTGATGGCGACATCAGCAACTTCGAGGAATGGAGATCCCACACACCATGATATTTCCGTCCGACTTAGGCTTGTCTATCAAAGTAAAGTTTTCATTTTTTGGATCCGATGGAAGCAGTTAAATGGGCTGATCACAAGGCTATGGAGCTTCGTTAACATGTAGACAATTTGGGAGAGGAAGAAGAGTCCTTAAATCTTACCTGACTTTCTCTGAGAGACTAACGGGACTTGATTTATTAAATAACTGTGGGTAACTTACTTTAAGAGAATTTTCTTTTTCCTTTTACCTACTGTATAGTGGGACGGTGTTTGCTCACTTAGCATAGTAATTGTGCCTATTAATTATTCTGTTGTCAATCTCTCCCTTTTTTGCCTTATATGCCCATTCTTAGTACATTGGGATCTCAGAACGTATCATATTAAACAAATGTTAATACTAGTACTGGGACAGGGCTTTGGAGAGAAGAGATTAGTTTAAAGTTACTGTTAAATGGAGTTAACTAATGTTGCTGCATTTCATATCCGGGGGGTTTACAATTGGCTTTGAACATGGCACCAATATATCCCTCATAGAGTGGGGTTATGGATTACTAGGAAGGGAATTGCTGGACAAACCTTTAACATCGGATTTATAGCCATCATGGACTGCCATTAACAGCACATATGAGGTTACAATTTAGTAAAAATAAGTTGTATCCCTCAATGTTGTACCTCTATGTGGCACATGCATCTATCCCGTATCTCAGAGATCAATAGTCTCAGTGGTGTAATTCTCTGTCGGATTGTGTGTTATATGTAACATGATCTATTGTCATGGATTATGATAAAAAAATAAAAAGGAGATTTTGACAGTGCTGCAGGTGGAGACTGAGGGGAGGCACGCTGCAGGAGGTGGCAACCACGGGGGAAGAGCCCTAGCAGGGTCTTTTTTTTTTACAAGAAGGCAGGTTTGGAAGTGAGTCTTTCTTCAAGGTTGAGGAAGTTGGTGGTGGAGTACAGACGGCACGTATGGGTGCACCTAGGGGCTCCCAGCATTAGCCTGCAGGCCTCATTTATAGAAAGCTGGATTCTTGCAAGCGCAGTGTTATTGGCTACAACACAGATGGGCAGCCCATACTCTATTAGCGACAGGACAGAGGAGGTGATTGCTAATCTAAGGGCCTCTTGTGGTAGGCAGTCTCTATGGTGGTATAACAGTCCAATCCTGACATTGGTGGCAGCAGAAAGGGCATTGATATGGGAAAGGAAGGAGAGTGCCAAATCAAAGGTAATGCCCAGATACTTGTAGGAGGAAACCTGCTCAATGGGGTTTAGTGTGCTAGGCAGTATCACGAGAGGGGCATCACTGTCTTAGCTTTGGTGATGCGAGAAGAGCATAGTTTTGTTTTTTTTTTAGGTTCAGGACTAGCCTTCGTGATGTGAACCAGTGCTCAGCTCTATCAAAAACTTGTTGGAGGGTGGTCTGGAGTGTGTTGGGGTTCAGGTCAGAGGCGAAGAGCACAGCGTTATCAGCGTAGAGAAGGATCTTACTTGGGCAGGCTGAGGGGAGGGAGTTGAGGTAGAGACTGAAGAGGAGAGAGCCTAAAATGGAGCCCTGGGGAACCCCAGAGCAGACAGGTCGTGTGTCAGATAGTGTGCTATTGATTTTTACACACCAAGTTCTGGCAGAGAGGTAGCTGGTGAACCTTGCAAGGGGGCTGGGGGAGAAACCAAGGCATCTGAGGGAGTCAAGCAGGAGGGGATGGCAAACCGTGTCAAAGGCCTTGGAAAGGTCAATGAACGTGGCACTGGCAGGACTTCAAGTATCAAGAGCAGAGTGCAGGAAGCTGGAGAATTTGAGTAGCGTGGTTGTGGTGCTGTGACCTGCATGAAAGCCATGCTGGTCAGGGCACAGGATATTGTGCACGGCCAGGTATTCGGCAAGCTGGTTGGCAACTACTTTTTCAAGGGCCTTAGAGAGCGGGCGGAGGACGGAGATAGGTCGATAGTTACCCGGGGTCGCTCGATCGCTGCTCTTTAGGATGGGAGTGATGATGGCAGTTTTACATGTGCTGGGGAACTGCCCCAGGCACAGAGAGTGGTTGAGCAGCTCAGTAAGTGGGACCAGGATAGGATCCCATGTCAGATGAAGTAGCCTAGTGTCCAGTAGGTCGGTGCTGGGGTAGTTATTACTAATGGCTTTTGCAGAAGGGTCCAGCCTCCAGCAAGGAGGTGGTACGTAGATAGAAAGGTCGCTCTGGAAAGTGGGCAGGGGCGCCACTGGGATGGGGTCAAAGAAGTTACTGGGCAGGACTGAACTCGGCTCCTGAGAAAGTGTGAGTTTAGGCAGTCTGCAATGCCAAGGGGTCAGAGCAGACAGTTCCATTAAAGGAGAGTTGAGAGAGGGGTGGGGAGCGGATTTCCATTCAGCCTTTTACATTATCTCCAGAAGAAGACAAGAGCGGATTGTTAGTACTGGGCTTTGGCCTGTCAAATGGCCCAAGTACACTTATTGTGCTCGGTGTTGCACGCTTGCTATCAGCTGGCTTTGCCAGATTCACAGCAGTGTGCTATAGGTTGTCTCATTTTAAGTTTGTGAAGGAGGGAGGGTAACCAGGGCATGCTTTGCCTTTTGGTGTGATTTCTAGTGAAGGGGTATAGAGGTCACAGGCAGTGTTAAAAGTACGAGTGAAAAAATACAATGCCTCATCTATGGATGGTGCAAGCCTGATTGGGGACCAATCCAGTTGTGAGAGGTACAGTTTACGGTGATGCAGGCTGCCTGGAAGTAGGCGTCGTCGTTGTGTGGTCTGTGGTGCAGGTTTGCTGTTGGTAGCAGACCAAGAGAATACGACCGGGGAGTGGTCACTAAGTGAGTTGGGAAGTACACTGATATCGAGCACCCTCTAGGGGCGGTTGGTAATGGTGATGTCTAAGAGGGTGCTGGTGCCAGTAAAGGGGCTGAATCTAGTTGTGGTGGTGACAAGCTGAGACATGTCATGGGCGGCAAAATATTCTGGTTTGGGAGGCCTGGCAGAGAGAGACAGTTGATGTTCAGGTCACCAACAATTATCTGGGCTGTTTTGGGCGGTAGGCCAGAGAGGTAGTCAGCAAGTGCCTGCCTATTCAGGGTAGGGAGAAAACAGGATGGGAAGCTGAGTAGATCATAGTGAGATCTCGGATGGGGCTGCCAGTACCATGATCACTATGTGACTGTGGACGAGAGCATCAAGCGATGACAAATACTCTGAGTGACAAGGTTGCACCTAAATTGTTACTTGAATTCAGTGTAGGAGATGACCTTCGGGGAGGGGTTGAAGTTTGTTGGGACAGCATCGAAGGAGCTGTGTATAGCTCGTTAAAGATTAGGAAGAGTGGTAGCCATTAACTCGCATTGTGGAGTAGGAACAGAAACATACTGGAGAAAAATTGCCGAGGACTGTCCTGCGGGGTTCTGCAGATCACAGGTAAGGGATTAGACCGACACTGGAAGTTGGGTGGATTCACTCATGGCATTAGTATGCCTATCCTGCTAATAATATTGTTATCTATAGTAAGTGCAGCCCTTATGAGGTATGAATAGCAGTTTTTCTGTTGTGTCCTGATGCTTATCACTTGACCTTCTAGGAAGACCTAGTTTTGGTTAATGAGATGGGAAAGACACAACAGGGGACTAATACTGCCTCTCACTGTTCAGAAGGGTAGTGGTCTGCTCAGCATTTACTGTGGGAGAAGAAATCAAACACTGAAAGCGAGGACTGGAGAGTGATTTGGGGGCATTTTTTTAACAGTGCCAGCTGATGAAGCGTATCGGTATAGGTGTGCACTACTCTCTGAGGTACAATATTACAATTCTCTTCATGAAACTGCAAGCTCATATGTGGCCCCAGGCAGTACTAAGGACAGAGTGTGGATGGTGGGTGTTCCACAGAAGGCAGGCTAGGTGCAGGGGTTCACATGGAAAACGACTACAAGAGAAGCTTATTTGTGGATTACCAAGAAAGCATGAACTTTGGAATGGGACCAGACCAGTACTTTGCTACAATCGTTAGAACTTCACATAACCACTAGATCACCAGGTATTTGAAGTGCTGTACTGACGCGGTTTGCCAAACAGAAAGTCAGCTGGATTACAAAACAGTTTCAGCAAGTTAAAGTAAACAAAATGAACAAAACCACAGCCTAACATGTGATCAAAATAATCCACGTGTTAACACATGGTGTTGATCATTCTAGTGAAACAATTCAAAACGGGGGATAGTTAACACTATAGGGAGCCACGTGGGTCTCTGACTCTGGCTCCAATGATGTCATCACTTAACACATTTGGCAAACATTTTAGGGAGCAGGCACGGCTGTTTTTTGAAACTGCAAGGATGTTTACATTTTTCAAAAGCTATGAAACTGCATCTATGTTATTTACATAAATGCAGTTTTAGCATAAATGTAAACAGCAGCCTTTCCTTTACCTCGCTATGAAGCTAGATTTTGGAGATTGCAGTTTTAAAAAAACTGCTCGTTTAGGTACCCTGTAAATGGTGGGAACTGCTTCCTCTGTCCTTATTTGGAAAAACAGAGACCATACGAATGCATGTACTACCTAGATTTTTATTTATTTTCCTAACCCTACTATTGAAGGTTCCAGCTGCAGAATGGAGAAAAATTTATAAAACCCTTTACCACTTCATGAGGAGAAATAAAAAAAAGTACATATTAAATGTGCTGATATGCAAAGTTAAACATTAGAAGGAGGGATAGGCCTCCCAAACCTTAAACTATACTATGAGATAGCACAACCCTACCATGGATAGGAAAGATATAAAAAGGAATAGACAACGGAGTCTGGACATGGAATTAGGTAGTAATCTCGGACCCTCTCCTAGAGATTTCTGATGCCCCATTACAAAAAGAAATGCGACTACATGACCTCAAATCCTAGCTTGGGCAACTCTATGCAACATGGGGAACAGTTCTGAGGGACCTTGGTCTCACTCACTCAATTACTCGTTACACCTTTATAGAAAAATGGCTGGAGTTCTCCCCTCCTAAAATAGACGCCACCTACAGGCACTGGAAGTGAATGGGTTTAACTCGCTTTTTCTATTTTTTGCAGAATGGACACATCAAACCATTCTCTCAAATATGGAGAGAATTCAATGTTTTTTCTTCCATACACAGTTTATGGTGTTTTTCTTGTTTTCTCCCTGTTCCCATCCCTGTCCTTGGCGTGAATACGTGTATGGGAAGACTTGCACATCGTGCCATGAGACACCTTCCCTTCACGTCACCCCTCCTGCCTGCGCCGCCACCGGACCTCCACCCGGCAACGGCAGAACTACGGAGGAGTGACCACCTCCCCAGGAGAGGACAGCTACCGTTAGGTGGCTCAATCCTGCTCCTTCCCTCCCCCCCCCCACATGCCGGTTCCCCAGCGACCCAAGTCGCCTTTAACCTGGGTCACCGTGTGGCGCAAGGTAAGGTGTCCAGAGCCTCAACCCTCAGCGCCACCGGCCCGGCCAAGAGAATTCAGTTCAAAGGGTACAGATTTCTTTCGCTACCTGCAAGTTACCTCCTTTCTCTGTGATGAGAACAGAATAAAAAAAATACTATGGGACCCTCATCTGCTAATAGAGATAACTGAATGGGCAGGGGAGGGCATTATCCAGAATAAACATATTTCCCATATGATACACAGCTGCATGCAAGGACAAGGAACAAATACACCCAAACCACATGTTCATACTGCTTGAGAAACAGAACTGGGTAGCACTCACTCCCCAAGAATGGAACACAGTCTGGTACAGAGTATTCCGTAGATTGGCATCCAACAACTGGCAAGAATATTGCTGGAAAGTGATATCTATTTTCTTACCCCATCCCACACTAAACACTATTCTAGAGATGGAACAGACAAATGCTGAAGAGGATGTCGCGGGATAGCCACTCCTTTTCACATTTTCTGGGACTGTCCCATCCTTCAACCCTTCTGGCGGGACCTTGGCCACAAATTAGGTCAGAAAATGGGAACTCTACACCGCAAATGATTGCAAGACACTGCTCCTGGATTGTGGCCCCTGCATGCCATCCAAATCATCAGAAAGCCTTTTTGGTACTTTTTTTTTTTTTAAATCAGCAGCCCATAAATCTATTACAAAGCGATGATTGTCTGGAACCTGCTCTACTGTGCAGGATTGATAGGATTAACAAAAATATTTTAGGATGGAAATATTAACGGCCAATTTACAGCTTCAATTAGAAAAGTTTCAGGGAGTTTGGCTGTCCATCATGCATTTTGTTGAGGATTTAGAGGGAAGATCTGTCCATTCTAGACAGGCGGAAGATTATTGACAACCAACTGTAACAGAAGGATAACACCAACTTTAGCATGTCCGTTTATGCAATGGATTTACAACAGTAATTAAATGAATGCAATAAAATGTCAACCCCGAGATAATTGTACTCTAAAGCAGCAGTTCAACGAAAAATGTTCTTCCAAAAAAAGCTAGTTTCAGTTACAGTTAAGAAAAATATTAGTATACCTGTAAATATACTTATCTAGGTACCTTTATGCTGGGTACCATGCTGTTTTATATTTTGATCCTAACCCTGCCATCTCTACAGTTCTATTTCTATGCCAAATGGGTGGCCATCTTTTTTCTTGAGAAAACTCTATTATAATTATAAAAACATTTATAAAATACTCAAATTTTGGCAACATTTGAAACTTGTACCACCAAATTAAAGTGAAGGATATATGGAATCTTTTACAGTGGAAAAAAAAATGTAGGGTAACATTTTTTGCTCGGTTTCGATGCACTGCTGCTTTAAGTTATTCTCCCTTCTATAAATTCAAAGATTCTTTCATTTTGTTCGGATAGTCATACTTAGATACCTAAAAGAAAGGGCCTTTTTGTAGGCACAATGGTATATTTTTATGTCTCAAACAATAGTAATCTGGCTCACAAGGAGTAAATTAAAATAACAGTTTTGTATGTATGTTAAAATAGGAATTAACGGTCTTAGGAATAGTCTCTTATACAAGGTTCATGTCCTCTTACGGGACTGAGAAGGCACCAAAGATTCACATGAGTTCAAGCCCTATTAGAGGTTTACTCATCATAAGTATTGCCGATGTGATGGCCTTATTACTATTTGGAGCCATACGCCCACGGGAAGAAATGGAGACACTGTCTAACTATTACTTGAGTAACTTAACTCTGAAACTTCATCGTATGCCATTTTACAACACTGTATAACTATTAGTGTCCATGTAATGTAACTGGTATGACTATGCTAATAAAGAAGTTTTAAAAAAGGAAAAACACTTTTATGGGCATACACTGGTCATATTTCACAAAAAACTCAGTCTAAAGTTCAATACAATTGGGTAGGTGCTCTTATGGCTCCAGTTAAGATTCGTTTAGGTGTGAGACAGGGCTGTATTGTGGTGCCACTCTTGCTTAATTTGTGTATTAATACCATTATTAAACAGATATATAATAAAGGAATTTCATCAAACGCTTCTGACACACAGATTTTTTTTCTGCTTTATGCAAATGCTATAGTCTTGATTTCAACTTCACTTTTGGGCCTGTACAGGCAAATGAATTTCTTGTCAGAATTGTGTAATACCAGACATCTTAAACGAAAAAAAAAAAAAAAAACACACAGATGGCAGTATTTGGAGCGAAATCACTTCAAAAAAATGTAAATTAAAGAGCACCTTTCATGATGGTCCAAAGCTTGTAGTCATTGTATTAGTACTAAACCTGAAAGGGTGTGTGCTTTTGTTATTTTTGGCAAAGGTTTACTCTGCCTTCCATAATTTCGATTTATTTTTGAGCCCTGCTGCACTTGCCTTTGCTGTTGGGCTTTTGGCTCCTGATGACATCACTATAGGGTAGAGGAGTGACTTGCACTGTGCAGTACCATGCAGTTGCAACAATGTTGCAAGGGAAAACTAGCAGTACTCAGTGTATTTTCTATTTTTTTTATTTATTGAGATATTCAGAAAGACATTTGAGTCAAAGACTCATTTACAAAGGTTCCACGTCATACATAGAAAATAACAGGGACAATATTTTTTAACAGATTGCTGTACATTACATTATCTTACATTACTTAACATGGTTACACATTTGTTCAGTGAGTGACTACCCTTCCAGGATAACATGATTTACAGTAATTCACACAGCCATCGGGTAGCAGAGAGGGTTATGAAGGAGGCTGTTTGTCAAAAATAAGTTAGCTCGTAGAAGCAATTAGCTATGGAGGACTCAAAAGATGCTCTAGGTCATGGGGGGTCAGTTGCAGTCACATGAGGTTAGAGCCTGTAGGCAATTTCTTAGCCTGGCTTTGAAAGGACCAAGCCTAGTTTCATCAGTTATTAGGCTGAGGCGTGTTGGTCAGGAAGGACTTGTAACTGAAGGTTCGCTGGAGTTGGGAAGACCCGGCAGGGGTACCCATAACAGCAGTTTGTCTAGAGCTACGGGTGGTTCTGCCAGGAGATGTTAGGAGGATAATTTTGTCAAGGGCGGGGGTGAGGCCTAGGATTATCTTTTTGGTCATCAGGCAGGTGTGATACCTGATTCTGTTGTCTAAGTTTAGCCAGTTTGTGGTACTGTATAGGGAGCAGGTGTGTGTGAAGCAATCACATCCAAGGATGAGACGGCAGGCTTTGTTAAGCACAAGCCGGAGTCTATTGAGGGCTGTGGAGGGCGCGGCACTGTAGATGAGAATGCCGTAGTCTAGCAGAGAGCGAAGAGAGGAGTTTATGGTAAGTTGTAATGCTTCAGGGGTGAGGCACCGTTTGTACAGATAAAGTATGCCTAGTCTGGAGCTAAGGGCAGTTGATAGGTGCAGGATCTGTTGCTTAAAGTTGAGGGCAGGGTCTAGTGTGATCCCTAGATATTTAAAGGTGCTTACTTGTTCTAGGGGGGTTTGATTAGCAGTGAGAAACTGGGGGCAGAGGTTCTTGAGTGGATTCTGGGGATGGGAGAAGATCATGACTTTTGTCTTATTGCAGTTAATTATTAGACGTTGGGTGGTGAGCCATTGTTCGATTTCACGGAAAGAGTGTTGGAGAGTTTGGTGGAGTTTGAGGGGTGCCGGGTCAGAGGCAAACAGGACAGCATCATCCGCATATACGAGCAGGCTGCCGGGGCAGGCCGATGGGAGGGAGTTAAGGTATAGACTGAATAGCAAGGGGCCAAGTATGGAGTCCTGTGGGACACCAGAGCAGATTGGGAGGCGAGGGACAGGACTGTGCCAACCTTGACCAGCCGTGTTCCATCGGAGAGATAGCTGGTGAACCAGTTCATGGCATCGTTGGAGAAGCCAGTGTAGGCCAGAGTGTTCAGTAAGAGGACATGGTTGGCGGTATCAAGCGCCTTAGATAGGTCCACAAGATGGCACCTGTGAGGTGGCCATGGTCCAAGGCTGAGTGGACAAGGGAGGTAAATTCAAGGAGGGCAGTGGTGGCACTATCCACTCTTTCGGAAGCCGTGTTGCTGGTTGCATAGAAGGTTATATTTAGTAAGGTGGTCAGTAAGTTGATCGGCGACTATGCGTTCTAGTGCTTTAGATGGGGGGGTAGAATGGAAATGGGACGCTAGTTTTTAGTGGATATGCAGTCCCCACTTTTATATATGGATATGATGGAGGCTGATTTCCAGCGGGAGGGGAATTTCCCTAAACAGAGGGAGCGGTTGAGAATGTGGGTGAGTGGGGCTAGGACTTCCAGAAGGGTGAGGCGGAGAAGTCTCAGATCTAGGGAATCGTGACTATAGTGATACTGGCTAATGGCATTGCTGAGGTAGGGCTTGGCTGCCTCCAGCGTGAGGACACGTAGATAGAAGGGAGGAGCAAGGGGAGGATGGGGATAGATTCGGGCAGGTGGGGGATCGAAGAAGTTTAGGGGGAGGACATGGTTGAGATCAGTGAAGGCAGAGTTTAGGGCTGAGGCTATACTGAGGGGGTTGGTGGAGAGGTTTCCGTCTATTAGCATTTGGTCTGGTATTTGAAGATGAAAGATACACAGTGGTGGCATAATCAACAAGCATTTGTCAATGCCGAATGTTGCTTGCTTGTATGTGCTGTTTAGGTATTTGGAAGTCATTGGAGAACAAATATTGAAAATTTGCAAACTTATGAGCATGCGTAGGAACTGCATAAGGCATGCTCAGTAAAACAGTCATTTTGAGGGATTTTTCACCAAATTTTCAACATAGCCATTTAAGACCTCTTCTCATGAACAGTGTCACTTATTTTCCTAATGTGTCCCATACATTGATTTCGCACCGAGCCACGAAGCGCTACATGGGCTGCAACACGCTTTGGGCAGGATGAAAAATGACAGCTTCGTAACTGCCTATAAGGAGGGCGGTAAAATGGCAATGTTGAAAATCTGGAGTGAAAATATTGAAAATTAGCGAATTTACCGGGCGCAGTGAACTGCTAACCAAGGCCAGAAACCGCTATTTTAAGAATTTTTCAACAAATTTTCAACATAGGCTTTTTGAGAGCCCACCTTATGAACACTGGCAGCAAGCCGTTTTGTTAATCGGCCCCGAAGGTGATTACAGAGGACGGCTAAACTACCCTTCGGGCCCGATTAACGCCATGACAGTGCAAGAATTCATGAGGAGGGTCCCAAAACCCCATGTTGAAAATTTGGGCCCAAAATTCCCAAAATGCCTGAGATATGCAACAAAGTTGAAAAAACCCTATTTATTCCATTATACAGCTTACCGGCATTTCCTCAGTTCGGCAGTCGGCTTTGAAGAGTGCAGGCGTGTTCCCGGTCTACAGTGATCGCGCACCGAGCTCCAGAGGTAAGTATGGGGTGAGGGGTGTGGGAGGCAGAGTGCGCAGTGGGTGGGGCAGTGAGACTATGAGGGACCTTTTTTTTTTTTTTTTTTTACAGTTTTTTTGTTTGTTTTTTTAAATTAGACGGCGGGACGTTTGCCACACTGGGTGGGCTCCCAGCGTGGCAGCTGGAAAGGCTGTTTGGGGGGCTGGAGCTGGCGTGGGATTGGGCACCCGGTCGGCCATAACAAGATTTGCCACGCTGGGGTGGGCTCCCAGCGTGGCACCTGGGCAACTTTGTTGTTGGGAGGCGTGGAGCCGGCACGGGGATTAGGCACCCGTCGGCCGCCATACAGTGTGTGGGGCAGGGAGCACGCTTGCATGTGTGTGTGTGTGGGGCAGCTCTGCTCACTGAAGCGGAGCTCTCCTTTCAACTGTATGCCACTGCATTTCGACACTGTCATAGACAGCTGCAGCAGTCATTGGAGGAACTGTGGCGCGCCTGCAAACTCAATGACTGAATTGGAAGACGGGTGCCACACCTCCGAAAACTCTGATGATGGCACTATGTTTCTTGCACATGTGCAAGCAACATAAAATTAACTACACCATTTTGAAACCAACTCCTGGTGGACAGGCGGGGGTGGGCAGGCAGTCTTTATTACAGTACAGGGCACCGAGCTTTGGGCGAACTTGGTGAGGATAGCATTAATGTGGCCAGAGAAATCAAGTCTGCTGTCTGGCCACACACCTAGGTACTTGAAGGATTGTACCATTTCAAGTGGAGAACTATCCAGGGCAGAGAAGAACAGGAGGGTAGAGAGTCTGGCCAGTTTTTGGCTGAATACAAAGGTCATGGACACAGTTTTCTTGGTGTTGAACAGAAATTTGCTGACCTAGAACCAAACACAGGACCTTGTGGAAATCCTGCTGGAGTGAGACTTCCACAGCCTCAGTTGAGGGGCCTGAAGTGCAAAAAACTCTGTCGCTGCATACACATATATGCCAGTTGACACAGGCAGATGGGAGGTTGTTGAAAAAAATTGAGAAAATGACTGGATCCAGGATGAAGCCCTGGGGAACTCCAGCATGGATAGGGAGAGAAGACAGGAAGCCACCGACCTGTACAGACTACTGACGGCCCAAGAGGTAAGAACAGAACCATTCAACAGTGGAGGTGGAGAGGCCTGCAGAGCTCGGTTTGTCTAGCAGTAGTTGGTGGGACTCTGAATCAAAGGCTTTGGCCAGGTCGATGAAGATGACTGCTGTACTGTGCCCCTGATACATCCCAGAGAGGATGCAGTCAGTAACACAGAGCAGGGAGAAGACAGTAGAATGGTGTTTCCAAAAAACAGACTGGAAAGGAGAGAAGTAGTTGGGAGGAGTGAAGAAAGTCAGACAGGTGGGGGTAGACCAATTTCTCTTGCAACTTTGCAAATGAGAGAAAAAGGGAGATGGGCCGGAAGTTGCCAGGGGGGGATGGATCATGCCTTTTGTGAAGGGGGAGAACTTTAGCCAGCTTCCAAGCCTGAAGGCCAGCACAAAGGGTGAAAGAGCAGTTTAGAAGGCGAGTGAGGGGGGTGGCGATGGCAGGTGTCAAAATACTGAGGAGTCTAGGATCCAATCCATCATGGCCGGATTTGGACCGGTTGAGGGAAGAGAGGGCAAGCAGGGTTTCCACAAGAAAGACAGGAGGAAATTGAAATTTAGGTACCTGTAAATTTTTTTTCTCCGATGGCTGGTCTCCAGGCTTCATTATGCCTAGGCTATACCTCCTGATGACAGCTGTAGGAAGGACTAACGCTGTGCAGCAGGGGGGGGATAAGGAGCCCTCCACATCCAGTCATTTCCAGTCATTCCTAATGCAGTCCCCCTGAGGCAATACTACAAGAACTTGGAAACAAAAACACAACAGTTACGGCTTAAGTGGCCCTGAGGCCAACCAACTATATAAATTCTGGGAGGGAATCCGAAGCCTGGAGAAAGAAAATTTACAGGTACCCAAATTTCGATTTCTCTCTCCTAAGCTGGTCTCCAGGCTTCATTACCCCAGAGATATCCAAAAGCAGTGCATCCCTAGATGTCCCGGGTGGGAAGAATGTCAAGTGCTCTTAGGGCTCCACCACCGCCTGAAGCACTCGGCAGCCGAAGGAAGCGTCCGCTGAGGACATCACATCCAGTTTGTAAAACTTTGTAAATGTGTGAATCGATAACCAAGTGGCAGCTCTGCCTAAGTCTGCTAGGGATGCTTCTCTGAAGTTCGCCCATGAAGTGGCCATAGCTCTGGTGGAATGGGCTCTCACTGGACCAGGTAGAACTACTCCAGCCTGACCATACACCATAGTGATTACTGATCTAATCCATCTGGCTAGAGTGTCTTTTTTAGCCTTTTTACTCACATTTTGGCCTGCAGTTAAAATGAACAAGCTTTATGTTTTGCAAATAGCGTCCATTCTCTTAATATATAATTTGATTGCTCTCCTCGGATCTAGGGTATGAAATTCTTTCCATTTTTCAGGTTAGGACAGAAGGAAGGAAGGATTAGCTCCTAGTTACAGTGGAAGAGAGACATAACCTTCGGTAAAAATCCTGGATCACCACATGGTCCTGATGAAAAACAGTGTAGGGCTCTTTGGTTGACAGCGCCCCCAGTTCGCTGATTCTCCTGGTTGATGTAACAGCTACCAGAAAGACACCTTCATTGTAAGATGCATGATTGAAGCCTCTTTCAGAGGCTCGAAGGGTGCTTTTAATAGGGCCTTGAGAACCAGATTAAGTCTCCAAGGTGGTACAGTTGGCTTAATTGGGGATCGTTTTAATGTTGCTGCTCTTAGAAACCGCCTGATATGAGGGTGAGATGCCAGTGAGTCTCCCGAGTCTGCCACAAAGAGCACCCCCAATGTAGAAACTTGAACTCGTAAGGGGGCTGGCTGCAGTCCTTTGTCAAAACCCTCGTGAAGAAATTGCAAAAGCACCGGGAGGGATACTGGATGATCCTGTATAGCCTTAGATTGGAGCCAGAACAAGAATTTTCTCCAGATTCTGTAATATACTTTAAAAGGAGGAGGGGCGCCTGGAGTTTACCATCATTTCAATGACCAGAGCAGCGTAGCCTAACTCTTTGAAAGTTTCCCACTCAGTCGCCAAGCCGAGAGGGAAAGATTGCTCAGACTGCGGTGCAGAACCGGACCCTGATGAAGAAGGTCTGAGCTGAGCTGGACAATAAAGGGTGGTGCCTCTGACAGCTGAATGCGGAGTGGGAACCAAGGGCGGCGAGGCCACCTGAGGCAGACTAGAATCATCTCTTACCTGTCCCGGGCCACCTTGTGTAGGACCCTGGATAGCAGCAGAATTGGGGAAAGCGTACAGGAGGCCGAAGCGAGCCCAGTTTATGGAAAAGGCGTCCTGAGCTAGTGCTAGATTGTCTCTTGCCAGGGAGCAGAACTGCTGTGTCTTGGCGTTTTGTCGGCGTGCAAACATATCTACCTGTGGATTGCCCCACCTCTCTATTAGGAGTTGGAATGCGGTGTCCTTCAGCTCCCATTCTCCTGGGAGGACGTCTTGGCGGCTTAACCAGTCTGCTGTGACATTTTCCTGTCCTGGTATGTACACGGCCCTTATACTCACCAGGTGTTTTTCTGCCCAGTTGAAGAGGAGAAGAGACTCCCAAAGCATTTTTGAGCTTTTTGTGCCACCCTGATGGTTGATGTAGGCCATGGCTGTTCGATTGTTTGTCAGAATCAACACATCCCGGTTGCGCACATGCTGATGGAAGTGTATCAGGGCTAGCCGAACCGCCCTCATCTCTAGGATGTTTATGTTTTACCTCGATTCCATCAGGGACCACTTGCCTTGGGCTGACATCCAGTCCAGGTGAGCCCCACCCGAGTCTTGCATCTGTTGTGATTCTTGTTTGGAGCAGATAGCCTAGCTTTCGCCCCTCATCACATTTCCCCTCTGAGACCACCATGCAAGGGAGGTTTTTATCTGCTGAGGATGGAATGAGCTGGTGCTGACTGTGCCTGGATTGGGACCACAGCTTGAGCAGATAAGCTGAAATGGTCTCATGTGCACTAGAGCCCATGGGACCAATGTGCCAATGACACTAACGTCCCGATTAGTTGCATAAAGGACTGTGCCGGCAGTTGAGAGGAGTTTTGGAATTTGTTGATGAGCTCCAGCAGGCCCCTGAATTTCGACTCTGGGGGAAACAACTTGTTGTCCCGCATCCTGAATACTGCTCCCAGGTGTTTCAAGCTCTGGCTCAGGATTAGGGAACTCTTCTTCCGGTTGATGACAAAACCGTTCGCCGTGAAACAATGGACCACTTCCGTCACTGCCTGTACCGCTTGGTTGAGCTGCAGAGCTTTGATGAGGATATTGTCCAGATAAGGGAACAGCTGGATCCCTCGGTTCTGAAGGTGAGCTACCATTGCTACTAGCATGTTCGAGAAGGTTCTTGGGGCTGATGAAGGCCGAAAGGAAGAGTCTTGGATTGGGCGATGGTTCTACCAGATCTCAGATATTGCCTGTGCAGGTTGTGAATAGGAATATGGAGGTAGGCGTCCTGCAAGTCGATGGATGCCAGAAAATCTCCTTGCAGCACTTCCTTGACAACTGATGACAGAATTTCCATTCTGAATGGTCTGCTGCATACAAAGCGATTCAGGAATTTGAGGTCTAAGACTGGTCAGTGACCTCCTGTGCATTTAGGTACAATGAAAAATAGGGAGTATACCCCGACTGACCTCTTAGGGGAACCCATTCGATAGCCCGCCTGCAGAAGGTCGTGATAGCCTGCCATATCGCTTGTCTTTTGAACTAGTTGTTTGAGATGGGAAGGCACCACATGAGGTAATGGGGCTTGGACTCTAACTCCATCAGGTAACCTTTGCTGATAATGTCTAGAACCCATCTGTCCAACATGGTCCAGTCCCATTCCTCAAGGAATTCTGAAAGCCCCCTACTCGAGGATGGGCCCGCATGGCCTCATTGTGATTTTTTTGTTATTTCAGGTGTCTCTGGTGCCTCCACCTCCGCCTCCTCTGAAATTCCACTGGTTTCGGGAGAACCAAGTTCTTACTAACATACTAAAATGCCAGCAGAATAGGCCTAACGGTCTTTCGTGTCTGCTCGTTTGGTCAGCCCCCAACCTGGGTTCTGACCTTGCTGCCCCCCTCGCCTTCTCTGGCTTCTCCCTTCCCAGTTCCGGATATTCTTGCTGCATTGGATTCTGCTTCCAGAACCTTCCTGTACCTGCCCACCCCTCTTGAACCCCTCCACCGTCTCTGCCTCCACCAGCCCCTAGGCAGTGCATTCCATGGCTCCACCACCCTCTCAGTGAAGTAGCACCCTCCTTTCTCCCTGAATCTTCCCCCTCCAGCTTCCACCATGCCTCTAGTGGCCCCCTCCTCCTTCCTTCAAGCACCCTGACTGTTCCTCCCTATTTACCCTCTTCATGTACCTGAAGACCTCTATCATGTCCCCAGTCCCTTCTCTCTTCCAATGTGTACATATTTAGCTCTTGAGCCTCTCCTCATAGGCCCTGTCCCCAAGCCCCAAATCATTTTGGTTGCCCTCCTCTGGACCCTCTCCAGGAGTTTAATGTCCCTCTTTAAGTGTGGCCTCCAAAACTGCACGCAGTACTCAAGGTGCGGCCTCACCAAGCAGTTATACAGAGGGAGTATCACTTCCCTCCTTCTGGAGGTGATCCCCCTAGCGATGCATCCCAGTATCCTGTTAGCCTTGGCTGCTGTCCTCCTACAAGTCTCCGAGTTGTTCATCTTGACATCCACCACCACCCCCAGGTCCCTTTCAGCCATCGAGACTTGTAGCATTCCCCCCCCCCCAGGGTGTACACTTGGCCCAGGCTTCTGGCCCCCAGGTGGAGTACCTTGCATTTCCCTGCATTGAACCTCAGCTTCCACTTTCTAGACCATCTTTCCAGAGCCTCCAGGTCCCCTGTAGAACCGCCTCCCTCCTCCCCATACACCACCGCCTCAGTTTTGAGTCATCCACAAAGAGACTCATCTCTCCTGATTCCTGTCCTTATGTCAGAGACATAGGCGTTGAACAGGAGGGCCCAGAGACTGATCCCTGTGGGACCCCACTAATGCCCTCCTTGGGGATGAGACTATCCCGCCAACTTCGACCCTCTGGGTCCAGTCCTGGAGCCAATTGCCTATCCATCTGATCATCTGGTTCCCCACCCCCATTTCTCCCAGCTTATCCAACAAGCCACGTGAGGAATAGAGTCAAATGCCTTGCTGAAGTCTAGAAAGAGGGCGTCCACTGGTCTACCCAGGTCCAAGGCACTCGTCACCCAGTCATAGAACTCCACAAGGTTTGTCTGACACGATTTCCCCGAGACGAATCCATGCTGTCTATCGTCCAGGCACCCTGACTTTTCCAGGTCCCCCCCAGCCTCTCCTTGACAATGCTCTCCATCACCTTGCCCACCACCGATGTCAGGCTGACAGGCCTGTAGTTCCCTGCCACCTCCCTTGATCCCGCCCTTGTTGATAGGCACTATATGCGCCACCTTCCAGTCCTGGGCACCCACCTGTCCTCAGAGAGATGGTGAAAGCTCCATCAGGGTTTCTGCGGACATCCGCAAGTTCCTTCAGCACTCTGGGATGTAATTTATCCGGCCCCGGTGCTTTCTCCGTCTTAAGGGAGCTGAGGGCTTCCCTCACTCTCTCTGCTGTGATTTCCACTTCCAGTACCTCTTCTCTCTGCTTAGCCCTCCCCCCTCCTGCCAGTGATGCCTCCCCCTCTCCCCAGACCCGCCGATCGGTAAGGGTTCCCCCCTCCTCAGTATCTCTTTACCCTGAAAAGTTGGAGTTCTGCCCCTTGTTGTAACCTCTGTCACGAAAACTGCTCTGGACCTGAGGACCACGCTTGCCCCAGCCCCTGCACTGGGGCATATGCACCTTCACTGTTTCACTGATTCCTTCACCACCTCCTTCAGTGCCGACCCGAACAGGAGGTTGCCTTCGTAGGGTGCGTTCACCAAATGGCTCTTGGAGGATGCATCTGCTTGCCATGCCCGAAGCCACAGGTTGCGGTGAGCAGAGGTTTAATAGAACATGGTCCATACAGCACACCTGACCACCTCTTCCGACATATCCACTGCATAGGCAGAGGCCAACCCCATTAATTGCAGCTGATGGATATTGGAGGAGTTCTTTTCTGGATCTTCCGTGAATTGAAAGCGAAATCCGATGCCCAGGATAGGCGACTCTGGCGGAGAATAGGTTTGCGGTAGCTGCCTTGAGGGAAGTTGCCGAGGCTTGAAAAGTTTTTTTGGTCAAGGAGTCCACCCTTCTGTCTACTGGGTCCCTTAGAGAAGCCCCTCCTTCAGCTGGTATGACAGTTTTCTTGGTGAGGTTAGAAATTAAAGGGGTCAATTCTGGGGCAGTCTAACCACTTTTCGGATTGCTTGTCAAACTTCAAAAGTTTGGAGATTCGTTGGGGAACCGGATAAGCACATTCTGGACCTTGCCATTCTTTTAGCAGGTCCCTCAATGGCGGGAGGTATAGGGAAGGCTGTAGCTGGTCTGGAGGGAGATGCCAAGCGAAATGTCTGTTTCGTTGAGAGGTGACAGGAGAGAAGAGTCAAGGTGAACCTCAGAAATTACCTTTTGATGTAAATGTCTAGGTCCTCCAGGTCAAAATTTCTGGATGGGGAGTCGGTCTGATGATGAGTCCACTATCTCCCCTCCTCGGTGGATGAAATGGTGACTGAGGAGTCCAGGAATATCCCTGTGGCGTTTGTCCTTGTGCATACCCCTAGGTCTACTTGGGAATGAGTCCTTTTCTTCCTTCATGGAGTAATGGTGACCGTCCTCAATCTGCCCCTTCTGGATTTTTTTCTTGACGGAGCGATGCGAGGATAGCTCCCCTCGTCAGAAGAGGATGGGGAGGAGTCCTTTTTCCTTTACCTTTTTTGTGGGGTCTCCTATCCAGTGATCCTGGAGGTTGCCATTCAAAGGAAGAAGGGTCCATAGCAAAGGCCCTATTCAGCCTATCAGTTCGGTGTCTAGGGTGGGTGGGGTATCTCTGGACGTTGCTGTTCCCCTGGAGGAAGCCGGCTGTTCAGATCTTTCTGGGACCTCCGACTGTGCTCGCTCCGACCTGGAAGTAGCCATCCGGTCAGACCTCTCTTGAATATTTGCCTGTGACGAGAGAGTGGCTGCATCCACTGAGCCCTCCCCACTAGCAGCCGCTGCCTTTTCACATGTAAGGCAGAGAGAGCCAGCAAAAGTGATTAGGAGTGGGGACTTACAGAGGTGACATTTTTTTGCCCCTACTTGATTTTTCTGAGGCCATTGTCCATGCCCCTTGCTTCCCAAGACAATGTAATCCCGCCCCCCCCGCCAGAGTCAGAGAGTGCTGTCCCTTTAAGCACTGGTTCCTTGCAGAAGACACAGTCCTGATCCTTGTGAAGCACTGCTTCCTTGCCTCAGTCAGAACTGTGGCAGAGAGTGCTGCCCTTTGGCTCTAAGCCTCCTTGGCTTACGTGGGGGAGGGTCCGTTCCAGCCCAGCGCTGCCGCTCTATTGGAAAGCCCCACGCGATGAGACGAGGAGCAGACTGGCACGTGGAGGTGCTGCCTGTGTGAGCCCTTCCCGCGTGGAGAATCGCACTGCCAAGGTAAGCCGCGACAAGCATTCGAAAGCTTTTCAAAGGACTGCTCGGAGGAAAAAAAAAAAAAAAAGACACTGAAGTGATTGGGAAAAACTCCAGTTCCCACCGTCGTCCCCTCTGACAGTTGCTGGATGGAAACACTTGAAAGCGGGGCTTCTTGCACGGAAAAAGGCCACAAGGTGCTGCTGCAAGGTGGGGCCAGTCTGTGCAGCTTGCAAGGCTGAGATTGGATCCTACTGAGAAATTACATCGGAACCACTGATAATAAAGTGTAAAATAACGGTCCAAAGAAAAACTTATGGTCTCTTCAGCCCTGCCATGAGTGACAGGGCTCTGCTGCACATTACCTGCTTCAGTGATGTCAAGAAGTAAACTGGAAACGACTGGATGCTGCACAGTGTTAGTCCTGCCTACAACTGTCATCAGGAGGTACAGCCCAGGCATAATGAAGCCTGGAGACCAGCTTAAGAGAGAGAAAATGAAACCCCAGGGAAGGGATGAGAGGTGAGAGTAAGCTGAGGGAGGGAGTATGGTCTAGAAGATGCTGCAAGAGGGACAGCACAGGTGGTGAAAAACTCAATGAGGTGAGCAGCAACAGAGGAATGATTAGAGACTGGTGTGCTGTTTTCCATAAGGACCGGGGGAGCAGACTGGGTTGGAGAGTCAAAGAGGGAGTAGATCACCTTCCAGAACTTGGCTGGGCAACTGAGAGTGTTCTAGAGGTTAGCCTTAAAGTGGTGAAATTTGGCGGTATGAATGGCCTTAGTGCAAGAATGTCTATGTGTTCTGCTGAAGTGCAGGTCAGATAGGGAATGGGAGAGTTTGAAATGGGCCCAGGCCTGTTGGCGGGTCTTGCACAAATCAGTGAGGTTAGGGGTAATCCAAGCGTAGTGGGAGGACTTAACATTGGACTTCCGGATGGGGGCATGCATGTCCCAGACACAGGGATTTATTTAACTCTAAAAATTGATTAGTGTTTTGCTCATAAAAGTGTTAAATATTTGTGAAAATGCATAGCTCTTGCCTCACTGTGTTTAATAAACAGAACACTTCTAGAAAATCTACATAAATACTTTCTGTACAGTTAGTATAGTCCCAAGAAAAAAACTGCTAATCAATTATTTAAAACCCTGCAGACAGAGGAGAGAAGGGAGTAGAAGAGGGAGAGGGCAACATCTAGGCCAGGGGCAGCAAGGATGGGGACCAATCTGTTACATACAGGTTGTTCAGTACAGAATCTTTGTTTAGTGGCGCTGAGGGGTGGGGGGAGACGGAGAGCACCAGACTTTTCTGACACAGTAAGTCATACAATGGTCACCAACAGCATCTGACAATATGCCTGTTGCACCAACACAGTGTGAGTGAGATGAGAGAATCAAATCGAGAGGGTGTGATTAGAGTAATGCGGAATGAGCTGGGTGGTTCAATGAGGAGTTGCAACAAGTTTAGGGACTCAATCATGGGGAGGTCGATCTGGCAGTAGAGGAAAGCCAACTGATATTAAAGTCCCAAGGAGGATTAGCTCACAAGAGGAGGAGTGATAGGTGATTACAGAAAGTGAATCAACCAAAGAGGAGGGAGTGATTTTTAAGGGATGCATACAAATTTCCAATGAAAATGGGTAGGTTGGAGGGGAAGGAGAGTCTGGCAAGAAGGTACTCGTATAAGGAAGGTAAAGCCTCCTTGAGGGTGATCGTATAGGATAGGTTCTACCAGACAGAGGGCAACACCACTACCATGCTTACCCCTCTCCTGCCTGAAAAGGTGGTAACTGGGAAGCGCCATGCTAGAGTCAGGAGATCTTGATGATAGCCAGGTTTCAGTGACACAGAGGATGTCAGGAGAACTGTGGGAAACTCAGACTGTAAGGAGATCTAGTTTGGGAGAAGACTCCTAGCACTAAATTGAAAGACTCCGATACAGGAAGAGAAAGATGGGCCAGGGTTGAGTTCCTCATCGCCTGCAAAGATGAGAAGTAGGTTAAAGAGGTGGAGTAGATGGAAAGACCTATGACACCTATACTGAGGAAGTAGAGATGTGGGAGGGAAGGCAGGGAAAGTCAAGGTTGATCAAAGAAGGAATTCTGGTTTAGTGAGGGGGCTGGCAAGAGACCAGGGTGGACAAGGAGGGAGAGAAGAGGGGAGAGGGATTGGAGGGGGAGAAAGGGGGGGGAGATGGAGGATAAAGGGGAGGAGTGGAGGATAAAGGCAAAGTTGAGATGAGGAGAAAGCTCCAGGGGAGTGCAGGGAGCATCATGAGATGTACAAATGAGAAACAATCAAACTACAAAATAAGTACTTCAAGTAACCAAATGTGCAATGTCCCTGTACATAGCTGGCTGTGAGACTAGATATTTAGCAGACAGTTCCATAAAGGGTGTCCGTGTGCTCCACTGATACTAGGGGGTGCTCCCAAGGGACAGCCTGTCCCAATACGATAACCAGGATCCAAAATTAGAAGTACTCCAAGAAAACGCTAGTGCATTCATCTGCTAGCCAGTTACCTCAGTGATGGTGGTCGTTGTCCACCCCAGTGCTTCCTCATTAGCAGGCAAAGCGCTGGGGGTGGACAATCTACCACCATCACTGAGGGGTAACTGGCTAGCAGATGAATGCACTAGCCTGATAAATATTCTGAATTGAGATACAGCAGACTTTATGTTTTTGGAGTGTTTCTAATTTTGGATCCTAGATATTTAGCAGGCAGGTGTATACTATAACCGTGAGCTATGAGTCAAACCAAATGACCATATAGGGTTCAGCAGTTGCTAACTGAACTAAAGGTAATAACAGAGAACTCTACAGTGACGGTAAAACCAGTCAAAACATTGATTAGCTAAACACAGGTGACCCAGAAAGAGTGAGCAACAAAACAGCAGACAATCAAACACAATGGACACCTAATACAAATATGTGTAGAAGACCAACGTAGAGTGTATATATTTATTTAAATGTTTCACCAGAAAGGCATACGGAACAACAAGTTGTTCATCTCCGGTGCGACCTGGGGGGGGATACAACTGGATAAAGAATTAGACATACAGTTTGATATTTAACATATCAGAGAAATTAAACATTCAATTACATTTGTGGCAAAACATACAGTTAAAAAATATCATAAATAATCATAAGGTCTCATTTGTGACATAACATACAATTAAATATAATATACCTGTAGGACATGCATTTAATTACAAGTGGCATATCCGAGGAACATAGTACAGAAATTTAATGTAGCCTTGGAGCTAACTCCTTGCAGGAATGGATCACGGTTAAGAGACAGATTATTTAGCAATTATTGAATGAATGAGGTCCAGTGGAGGGACATCAAGGAGGGTAGAGGGGTAGACAGGGGAAACCAGCTGGGGGAAGGAAAGGATAAAGATGGAGGGGGAAGAGGGACATTACTGATAAGCAGCAAGAAAATCCCAGCCTCTCCTACAAAGCGAGAAAAAGACCGAGGTAGAAAGGTCAGTGGGGGATGCTGCAACAGAAGGTAAAGCCATCAAAAAATTGAGAGCAATGAGTACCACTGCCCGTAGTCTGGGTAACAAGCATCCTGAATTAGTGGCCTTGATGGAGGAGGAACATCTGGATATCGTGGCAGTCACAGAAACATGGTACACACAAAACCATGACTGGGACGTAAACATACCAGGATACACTATCTACAGGAGGGACAGGAAGGGTAAAAGAGGAGGAGGAGTAGCTCTTTACATAAGGGAAGGAATCAAAGCAACAGAACAAAAGGGTAAACAGGGAGGAGAAGAAGCACTGTGGGTAAATTTGGAGACAGGCAATGGCACCACAATCCGCACAGGGGTTGTATACAGACACCCTTCTCAGGGGGAGGAAATGGACAAGGAAATGATAGAAAGTATACTTAGAATGGCAGAAAAAGGGGAGATATTGCTGATGGGTGATCTGAATATGCCAGATGTTAACTGGAATGCAGTTGCAGCAGCCACTTGAAGAGTGGGGTTATTCTAGATGCCCTACAGGGGCATGCCTCAGACAACTAGTATTGGAGCCCACTCGGGAGAGGAGCAATCTTAGACCTGGTTCTCTCAAATGGAGATGGAGAGAGGATCACAGATGTAAAGTGGGTAGCCATCAGGGAACTAGCGACCATCAGACAGTATGGTTCACAATAAACACAGCAGTAGAGTCAAGCCATACAAAGGCAAAAGTACTGGACTTTTGGAGGGCTGACTTTGCCAAAATGGGCGAGCGCCTAAGGAATGCACTAGCAGATGGGCAGGAAGGAGGGGTGGCAGAACAATGGGGAATAATAAAAACTGCCATCACAGAGGTAACAAGCCTTTGTGTGAAGCAAATAAACAAAACGAAATGATGTAAGAAACCACTATGGTTCTCAAAGGAAGTGGCAGTGAAGGTTCAAGAGAAAAAAAAAGCATTCAGGAAGTACAAGGAATCACAGAAAAAGCAAGACAGAGAACAGTATCAGTTAAAGCAAAAGGAAGCTGGGAAGGCAGACAGAACAGCAAAGGCCCAAACCGAGGAAAAGACAGCCAACTCAGTTAAGAAGGGGGATAAAACCTTTTATAGGTACATCAGGGAGCAAAGGAAGACCAAGGGAGGGATAGTGAGACCGATGGCACATTTATAAGGTAGAAAAAGAAATGGGCAGACTGGATGGGCCTTGTGGTCCTTATCTGCCGTCAACTTCTATGTTTCTATGTAATAAAGAGGATGGAGGGTGACTGTGAAAAAGCAGAGCTACTAAACAAATATTTTTGCTCAGTATTTACAAATGAAGAGGAGGAGGTACCTAAACAAACAGTAGAAACACTCTGGATACAGAAGTTGATACCTGCCCATTTACAGAAGAAAGGGTTCTGAAAGAACTCTTAAAACTGAAGGTGGACAAAGCAATGGGGCCTGATGGGATTCATCCCAGAATTCTAAAAGAACTAAGGGTAGAACTAGTGACACCACTGACTACCCTCTTTAACAAATCATGGGAGGATGGGGTGGTACCCGAGGACTGGAGGAGGGCAGATGTGATTCCCCTTCACAAAAGTGGGAGCA
Source organism: Neoceratodus forsteri (assembly GCA_016271365.2). Lineage (NCBI taxonomy): Eukaryota > Metazoa > Chordata > Ceratodontiformes > Ceratodontidae > Neoceratodus > Neoceratodus forsteri. The sequence goes on from CM057459.1 coordinate 984,765,063, forward strand.
AGGCAGAAGCAGGAAACTACAGACCTGTTAGTTTAACCTCAGTGATAGGGAAAATGATGAAATCACTTCTGAAGGAAAGAACTGTCTCGTATCTAGAGGCCAGAGGGGCACAGGACCCAAGGCAGCATGGATTCACAGCGGGAAGGTCATGCCAGACGAATCTGATAGATTTCTTTGACTGGGTGACCAAAGTAGTAGATCAGAGAGGGGCTGTGGACGTGGCCTACCTAGACTTTAGCAAGGCATTTGACACAGCCCCACACAAACGATTAATATACAAGTTAGCCAGCCTGGGAGTGGGTCCCAAGATGACAGCCTGGGTAAAGAATTGGCTGGAGAATAGTAAATGGAGTCCACTCTGAAGAAGGGGGGTTACTAGTGGGGTACCGCAGGGTTCAGTATTAGGACCGGTCCTCTTCAATGTCTTTATAAGCGACATTGCAGAGGGACTGGAAGGAAATGTATGTCTCTTTGCAGATGACACAAAGATCTGCAACAGAGTTGATGCACAAGGTGGGGTGGAAAGGATGAGAAGGGCCTTGGCAAGGTTAGAGGAATGGTCAAATGTATGGCAGCTTAGATTCAATGCTAAGAAGTGCAAGGTAATGCACCTGGGAAACAAAAACCCAAGGGAAGAGTACACAATGGGGGGTGAGATACTAACAACAACAAAAATGGAAAGGGACCTGGGGGTAGTCATATCAGATGACCTAAAGGTGGGCAAGCAATGTGAGAGGGCAGCAAGAAGGGCTGGGGGATACTGGGATGCATAGGAGAGGCATCACCAGTAGAAAACAGGAAGTTTTATCCTCTGTACAGACAGCTGGTCAGATCCCATCTGGAGTACTGCGTGCAGTTCTGGAGACCCAATCTCCACAAAGACATAGACAGGATGGAAGCTGTCCAGAGGAGGCAACTAAAATGGTGCAGGGTCTGCACGGAAGACATATGAAGAGAGACTTAAGGAGCTTAATATGTATAGCCTCAAGGAAAGGAGGAGAGGGGGACATGATAGAAACTTTCAAGTACCTCAAGGAATCAACAAAGTCCAAGAGGTAGCATCTTTCAAAAAGAGGTGTGCAAGAACAAGGGCACAATTTGAAGATAGAGGGGCAGTTCAGAGGTAATTTAAGAATATTTTTCACAGAGAGGTTGTGGATGCATGGAACGGCCTTCCGGAGGAGGTTGTGGAGTCAAAAACAGTGGTGGAATTCAAGCATGCATGGGACAGTCATAAGGCAATTCTAGGGGGTGGAGGGTAGGAAGAAGTAGGCTGCTGGTTAACTAGTATCTGCAGCTTATCCATTAGGTAGGGAAATGGGCAGACGGAGTGGGCCAAGCGGTCCTTATCTGCCGTCAAATTCTATGTTTCTGTGTTTCTATGTTACTGGAGAAAAGTGAGCAAAAAAAAAAAAAAAGAAAAGAAAAAATCAGTTGTGAAGGGCAAGTTAACACAGGGCTAGTGCAATCTGGGAACACCTCAGACAGAACAACATGTGCAGATTATTAGCTCAAGTAAACTAATTCCTTTGATTAAGTGCAGGGAGGTAGAGAGGGGCAGGAGAAAGGTGGGGGTAAGGATAGGGAAGGACAAGTCATACCTGGAACTGGCCCTTTCAGAGCGCGGAGACACTGCCAGTGGTGGAATGAGGTGATGACTTAGAATAAGGGGCAGGACTAGGCAAGGACAAGTTGGGTAGAGATAGTAGAGAGGATGGTAAAGGGAAGGAGGAGGAGGGGTGGGAGAAACTTGCCTAAGACTAGGCCTCTTCAGGATGCTGAAAACCCTGCCAGACAGCAGAGTTAGGCGAGGACGAGTTAGGTAGAGAGGATAGAGGGGAAGAGGGAGGAAAGGAAGAGTCATTTCTCAGTGCTGGACCCCTCCAGGATGCTGAAAACCCTACCGGGGCAGAACTAGGTGAGGACAAGTTGGGAAGAGAGAAAAAAAATGATGAAGGGAAAGAAGAAGCTTGCCTAAGACCAGGCCACTCCAGGATGCTGAGAACCCTGCCAGAGCGCAGAATCAGGAGAAGACTAGTTGGGTAGAAAGGATATAGGGAGGGACATGAAGGAGAGTAATGGCCCAGTGCTGGGCCCTCCAGGATGCTGAGAACCCTGCAGAGGCGCCTAGAATCAGGAGAGGACTAGTTGGGTAGAAAGGATATAGGGAGGGACATGAAGGAAGAGTAATGGCCCAGTGCTGGGCCCCTCCAGGATGCTGAGAACCCTGCCAGAGCACAGAATCAGGACAGGACTAGTTGGGTAGAAGGGATATAGGGGAGGGAAGTGAAGGAAGAGTAATTGCCCAGTGCTGGGCCCCTCCAGGATGCCAAGAACCCTGCCAGAGCACAGAATCAGGTGAGGACTAGTTGGGTAGAAAGGATATAGGGGGAAGGTAAGTGAAGGAAGAGTAATTGCCCAGTGCTGGGCCCCTCCAGGATGCAGAGAACCCTGCCAGGCAAGGACAAGTTGGGCAGAGGGAATAGAAGGGATAGGAGAGGAAAAGAAAAAAGGAGGAGAGAGGGAAGAAACTTACCTGAGAGCAGACATCGCCAGTGTTCTAAGAATCCCAACAGAGGGCAGAATTAGGTGAAGACAAGTTGGATATAAAGGAGAGAGGTTGAAAGGGGAAGAGGAGGCTTGCTTAGTGCTAGACCCCTTCAGGTTGCTGAGAACCCTGCCAGAGGTCAAAACTAAGCAGGGGCAAGTTGGTAACGGGAAAAAAGTTTAGGGGTAGGAGTGAGGGGGTAAGCGGTGAAGGGACAGATGAACTGAATTGGGATATCTTGATTTGTGAAACATCAGGCAACAGTAAATATCAGAGACAGTTATAGGGTATTACAGTTCATGAATTAAAGTGTAGCTTGGGAAGTAATTAGCTAACGAAGTAGCAAAAACCAGTCACCTTACATAGAAATATAAAATTTGATGGCAAATAAGGACAGCTTGGCCCATCTAGTCTGCCCATTTTCCCTACCTGCTTCATATACCGCAGATCTTAAATTATTAAGAAGAAGCCAGAAGGTGAAGGAAGGAAACATATTCAATTCAGTGCTTCAGAGTAACTGGTAACTGGTATTTTTCTTTTAAACTTAGATTGTAGGCTTGTAGTGACACTATACTTTCTTTCTGTGTTGTCTTTACTTATAATTGTTTTTGGGCTGTTGAAAATTTAAAAAATAGTGGTGGTGTAATTCTGTGCTGTCTTTAATTGCTGCAAATTTTATCTTGGCTTGTCTGACTGTCCTGTAGCTGGGTGAAGGGTGTTAGATTGTCTGGCCCTTCCACCAACTCTTAATTATATGCCCTGATAAATCTGATTGACAGGAGCTAAACACAGGTATAGTAAGAGGTGTGAAGTAGGAGGGCATAAGGGAAGAAGACCACCCTCAGCACGACAAGTGTTTTGACTCATTTATTTATTTATTGGTTTCTTTTCCTTAAAATATATATCTGAGGATCAGTTACAGGATTTTAATACTGTAAATAAATAAAAGAGAACTAAGAGAGCTTCAGTAGCAGATAAGTAGTGGAATTGCAGTATAATGTGGGAGTGGTGCAATGTAGTGGCTGTGGGGCAGCCATATTCAGGCAGACCTTCTGGACACTGAGGTGCTGCCCTATCTGCATGCATCTCTCGGGACTGAGGGATGAGGTAGCCAGACTCAGAGCGGAGTAAACTGGGTCAGAGTACCATCACCCTGTCCAGGAACCACCCAGTCCAATGCAGCTGCCTCAAAGGATGCCGAGAACGAGGAGCACTTGGATGACAGTGGGCTCAGGGAGGTTAGAGCAGTCAGGCAGAGGCACATCCCAGATCCTATTCCTCTCAAGAACTCATATGCCACACTGGCAAATGAGGGACAACCAAATAGAGGTACCCAGGAAGTGGAAGGAAAGGATGTGGAGGTTAGGCAAGGAGGTGACCTCAGTGGGAAAGCAGTGGACCCCAGAGGAAGAGGAAGCGAATCCCGTGGGACTCCATCATAAGAGGGATCCAGCTAGGAACACAGGAGGGGGAGGACAGGAGGTGAGGTGTCACCAGGTGCCACGGCATGGAGGGATGGAAGGAAGATACTGGGGATCACTGGGAAGGCAAGACAGGAGGGTGAGCTGGATGTCATTATCACCCTAGGTACTAATGACTTGGCAAATGGGGAGCCAAAGGAAGTTCAGGAAGAGTTTAGGAAACTGGGAGGGGTCTCAAGCAAGTAGCTACTTCTGTCACTTTCTCAGAAGTACTACCTGTGAGAGCAAGGAGAGCATGGAGTGCATGCACCAGAACTTTAACTCATGGTTGAAGAACTGGTGCTGTGAGGAAGGGTTTGGATTCATTGGTGACTGGGGACCCATCTGGAGGGATGGAGGTTTGTTCAAGCCTGCGGCCTGCATCCATCCTGGAGGAATCAAGCACTCAATGATAAGTTTAATGCTTCCATTGACAAGCATTTAAACTAGCAAAGGGGTGGCAGGCCAGCAAGGATGGTACTTACTTGCTCACCCCCACAGCTAGTAATGGAACCAGTGAACCAGAGGAGTGGCTATCTCTGCAAAGCAGTGTGCAAAAGTTGGAGATTAGTGTCCAAAAGGTGGATAAGCAGAAAGGCAAAATTCAGCAGAAGGGCAGACAGCAAGGAGAACCAGGAAGTCTCCTAAGTATGGTTACCAAGGAAGGGGCTGGAGTAGAACAGTGAAGCAGTCTAGGGAGGTCAAATCATGGAAAGCCATGTGTGCAAATGCCAGGAGCCTTAGCAACAAGATGGAAGATCTGGAGGCTGTCATGGTACAGTCAGACCTGGACATTGTGGCCATCACTGAAACCTGGTGTAATGATAACCATGACTGAGAGATGGCCATACCTGGCTACAACATATTCAGAAGAGACAGAGCAGGCAGGAAGGGAGGAGGTGGCACTGTATGTGAAAATGACATAAGGGCCACACAGATCCAGGAGGAACAAAATGGGGAGAGATACTGTGGTTAAGCTGGAAAGGAAAATGGGCCAGCCGCACAGGTGTGGTCTATAGACCACCAGCCCAGGAGGAAGAAACAGATAGAGTTGATGCTAGCCATCCAAAGGATGGCTGACAAGGGTGAGGTAGTACTGGTTGAGACTTCAATATACCAGATGTGGACTGGAGCATCCCAGCAGCAGCATCAACTAGGAGCAGATTTATCCTGGACTCCCTTCAGGGTGCCTTCCTCAAACAACTGGTCATGGAACCAACTCGGCAGAAGGCAATACTGGACCTTGTGCTCACAAACAGGGACAGTGTGATGGGGGTAACAGTGGGGGAGCACCTGGGTAACAGTGACCACCAGTCATTGTGGTTTGAAATCACAGAAAGAGCAGAACCAAACCACACAAAAACACGTATCCTGGATTTTAGGGGCAGACTTTGGGAAAATGGGAGATGCTTGAAAGAGGCATTAAGGGAATGGGACAGGAATCAGGGATTGAGGAACAGTGGGCAGTATTTAAAATGGGGATTATAAGAACAACAGAATTATGCATTAAGCAGGTTAGCAAGAGGAAAAGAAAGAGGAGACCATTATGGTTTTCAAAGAGGTAGCAAAGAAAGTGAAAGCCAAAAGACTGCATTCAGGCAATACAAAAGACACAGGCAGAAGGGGATAGGGAGAAGTACCAGGAGAAACAAAGGGAGGCAGGGAAGTTGAAGGGAAGCCAAAGCTCAGACAGAAGAACACATTGCAAAATCAGTGGTTAAAGGGACAAAACCTTTACAGGTACATAAGTGAAAAAGAAGGACAAAGGACGGATAGTTAGACTGAAGGGGAGGATGGGAGCAGCGTGAGGATGACAACAGTAAAGCTGACATATTGAACAGGTATTTCTGCTCAGTCTTTACTAAGGAAGAGGGGGTAATGGGTCTGAAGGAGTACAAGGGTGAGAATGGTGCAGAAATGGACACAAGTCCCTTTACACGAGAAAGGGTCCTGGAAGGAACTGGAAGTAATAAGAGTTGACAAAGCAATGGGGCCAGATGGGTGCACCCAGGGTCCTTAAAGAACTAAGAGAGGTGGTGGCTGAACCTCTGGCTATCCTGTTCAGCCAATCACTGGAAACAGGGAGGTACCCAAAGACTGGAGGACAGCAGATGTAGTCCCCTTATACAAAAGTGGGAACAAAGAGGAAGCAGGGAACTACAGACCAGTCAGCCTCACCTCGGAAGTGGAAAGATCATGGAAGCACTACTGAAGGAGAGATTGGTGGAACATCTGGTTGTCAATGGACTACAGGACCCAAGGCAGCATGGTTTCACCAGGGGAGGTCATGTCAGACCAACCTCATTGAATTTTGACTGGGTGACTAGGGAGGTGGATCAGGGAGGGCAGTGGACATGGCCTATCTGGACTTCAGCAAGGCCTTTGACACTGTGCCACATAGAAGACTATTACACAAACTGGGGAATATGGGTGTGGGCAGGACAGTAGTGTGGTGGGTAGGTAACTGGCTGGGTGGCAGGACACAGAGGGTGGTGGTAAATGGCTGTCACTCCACAGAGGAAGAGTGACCAGTGGGTACCACAGGGATCAGTGCTGGGACCGGTCCTATTCAACATCTTCATCAGTGACATTGCACAGGATATAGAAGGCAGAATTTCACTGTTTGCTGATGACACAAAGCTCTGTAACAGAGTAGACACACCAGAGGGTGTAGACAGAATGAGAAGGGACCTGCAGAAACTTGAAGAATGGTCAAGGGTTTGGCAGTTGAAATTCAATGCAAAGAAGTGCAAGATAATGCATATGGGGCACAAAACCTAGCACAATATATCAGTTGGGGGTGAGGATATAGCATGCACCAAGCAGGAAAGGGATCTTGGGGTTGTCATCTCTGATGACCTCAAGGTAGGAAACAGTGTGACAAGGCATCAGGTAAAGCAAATAGGATGCTGGGATGTATAGGCAGGGGCATCACCAGCAGGAAAAGGGAGGTCATAATTCCGCTATACAAAACACTAGTGAAGCCCCACCTGGAGTACAGTGTACAGTTCTGGAGACCATACCTACGTAAGGACATAGACAGGGTAGAGAAGGTTCAGAGGAGGGCAACAAAGATGGTGCATGGGTTGCATCACAAATCCTATGAAGACAGGTTGAAGGAACTGAACATGTACTCCCTGGAGAGGAGGAGGGAGAGGGATATGATAGAGACATACAAGTATCTTACAGGGAGGAACAGGGTGCAGGAAAACACTATTTTTAAGCGAAAAAGATGTTTCAGGACTAGAGGGCATGGGATGAAGTTGGAGGAGGACGATTCAGAGGAAACATGAGAAAGAATTTCTTCACAGAGCGGGTGGTGGACAAGTGGAACACCCTGCCAGAGGAAGTGGTGGGGCTGAAACAATCAGGATTTAAGAATGCATGGGATAGACATAAAGGAATTCTAGAGGTCAGGGTAAGGAAATAGACTTCTAGGAAAACAAACTGAACTTACAAGCTCAAATGGGCAGACTAGGTGGGCCATAGGCCCTTATCTGCCGACACTGTCTATGTATCTATGTATCTATGTATCTATGGATTACCCTCTCTTTCCTATCGCTAAAGTTCCTTTATGTCTGTGTCATGCATTTTGAATTCCCCATCATTTTGCTCCCACACCTCTGCAGGAGGCTGTTCCATAGATTCACTACCCTTCCGTAAAAAAAAATACTTTTTTCACATTACCCTGAGACTAACTCCCCCAATTCTCATATCATGGCCCTTGTCTCGAACACCTTCTTTTATGAAAGATGCTCCCTCCTGTACCTTATTTATACCTTGAGATATTTGACGGGCTCTATCATATTCTCCCTCCCTCCTCTCTTCCAGGGAATACACACAGAGGTCTTCTAGCCCTTCTCACGCAATTAACAAGAATGGACAAAGCAGGAGCAGTCTGTCAGCAGAGATGGCTGGGAGAAGCGAGTGCACTGTGGCTGGCCAAACAGCTGAATCATGGCTAACTCCAGGCAGACTCCAACCAATGTCCTTAGCCTGTGTCCCATTACAGAGCCGTTGGAACTGGAGGTCCTTAAAGAGAGGAAGCATTGACACAGGAGTACAGGGTGCTCCCGACTGACTGGCTCAGATGAAAGGGGCTGGCCGTTCTCCGCATGGTCCTGCTGGCTGGGGATCAGGAGGGGGTAGCCTGTTGCAGCAAGAGCTACCTTCTCAACTTGCAAGGGGTACCACAAGTACAGGAACAAGCCACAATCTGAGCAGCTGGTGTGGAGGCCCATAGAACAAAGGCTGCAGGATTTGGAATTTGCAGGCTTCCTCTAGCCCCGCCACAAAAGTACACGTCACTCTCCAACTCGCTGGCTCAGGTGAAGGGGTTGGCTGTTGTCCCACTGGCTGGGGACTGGGGCTCCGGTAGCAATCAGTGGGGGGGGGGGAAGAGTAGCCTGTTGCAGCAGTGGCTACCCTCTCAACTTGCAAGGGGTCCCACAGGAACAAGCTGTGATCTGAGCAGCTGGAGTGGAGGTCCATAAAACAAAGGCTGCAGGATCTAGAATTTGTGGGCTTCTTCTAGCCCCACCACAAAAGTACAGGACACTCCCGGACTGGCTGTTCTTTGCAGAGTCCCGCTGGCTGGGGACTGGGGCTCCACTAGCAATCGGCAAGGAGGGGGGGTAGCTATTTATCAGCATACAGGATAGTTTTGGTTAAAGGACAGGTGTCTGACAGAGAGCTAAGGAACATAGAAAATAAAAAAGGACAAAGAATACATTCCTGGGGGACTCCATATCCACAACAAATCTGACTAAAGACTGAGTGGGTACTGTCAATGGCGGTCCTGTACACCCTGTCTGTCAGTTTGTATACCAGAAGTTGACATCAGGGGAGAAACTGAGAAAGACCAAAGCCCGAACCATCAATTTACAGCTGACAACATTGAATGCTTTAGTGAGTTTCAAAAACACCAAAGCTACATAATCACTTGAGTCTATTGCTCAGTACACAAAGTTTCAGGGCCTCACCGTGTTAAAAAACCAAAAAACATGCTGCATGTGGTAGAAATCTGGAAGGCAATAAACACTTCCTGGTTATCTAGTATTGCTGCATTAATGTAGATTCCTGTTAAAACCTGGAAGTATGCAAGGGATACACATGGTGGGTGTGGGAACCCTGAGGGGCTTTCCTTCAAGGGGAGTCCCTGCCAGCCTTGTGTTGCATGGAGTATCCCACAAAAGTTAAAGGTGTTCACCTTTAGGGGAGCATTTGCGGTCCTTTTCTCAAGAGATGCTGCAAGCTGAGACACCGGGTGAGAAAGACTGAGCTGTGGACTATGGTAGGAGATAAGCCTACCTTGAGTACAGGGGATCACAAGCCCAAACAGGTACTGGAGCCACTCCTCTGACTGAAGGGTAGGGCGACTGCCAACCAATGCAAGAAGGAAGACTGGAGTCGCACTGCACCCAAAACACAGGCTGGTGAGTGTGAGGAAACTGATGAGAAATGCCCAGTGCAGGGTGGCCTCAGGGATAAAGCAGGAAACTGGCCAGGCACGGAGCGACATCCCTCAGAACCAGGGTACCCTTGGATGCCATCAGGAAACAGAAGTCTGAGAGTAAAGTCCCTACAGTTCTAATGCCTCCTGCACCACCTGCTGACCAGACACTATGGTCTCCCTGTGTGCTGTGAAAATGTGTAAAACCCAAAGCATGTAGCCTAGTAGCAGAAACTGGTAACATTCTGTTAAGTAGAACAGGCTCAGACCTGAGGTAAAACCTCACCCACTGGTGTGTGAAAAGAGGAATAAGAGGGGTTATGTGGCTCCAAACCTGTGTGGAGGGTAAAACCTTTCAAGGGACCCTAAGGTTCCAATTCAAATCTGGGTTCACGATCAGACCTGTCTGCATAGTCCTAATAGGAGAGCTTCCATGGACTGGGCTCCCAGGTGTGTAACTGAATATATGTCAGTAATAGTGACTACCTCTTAGTTAAACCACCCTTGCAGCATGATATTTTTTGTCAGTACTAAGGTCCGAGTTGAGCTTAGCCAAAGGCCAGAGAGATGTACAGTGAGTGAGGAGAATGTGTGTCATGTTCAGGGGAACCTCTGACAAGGTCCCTTGAAAAAGCACCCACAAGGGTGCGAAATGCAGTTGGGAGGTTTTTTTGCACTGTGTAGGTATTATATTTATATAAAATGTGCATGTGTTGCCAGTTTTTAAAGTTTGTATTTAATAAAATTAACTTTTTAACTTCAAATATGTTTTAAAGCATCTCGCTTGTAAGGTGCATTGTGCAGGTCCGGGGTCTTTTTGTTCTCCAGTACTTGGCTGCTTGTCTGACCCTACACACTGCTTTAGATCATGGTGACTAATTTTTTCTTTAACCTCTGACAAGCATACCACCTTATCCTTAGATACACATGGTCTTCCTGTGCTATACCTGGCCCCAGCTGACACAAAGAGGTGGTTATCATATGGTGCCAGCCTTAGTTGACAGTACAGTACTGAAAGAGTCCATGTACAGTAAGCCAAGGAAGGGTTGCATAAATAACAGTTCACAAACACAATTTCCAATTACAAGAGCTTTTAATACAAAGTGAAAAAATAGGCAGCTTAGCCTATGGTACTCAAGTGGTACAAAACAGCAATGGTTAATGCTGAGGACACGACCATTCATTGCTGGATTTGTAAGGTAGTAGATGGTCTTCTGTAGCATTCGAGACCTAAGCAATCTGAGAATGGTGGAGATAGAGTGCTCTGATTTTATAAAATGCCCCAGCTTCCTTTCTAAATAAAACAATGCCTGAACCGGTTAACTGTCTCCCTAGTATCCTACTGTTATTGCCAGATAAGACCACCTCCACACCACGGGATAAAAGTACGAAAAATTGCACTGACCTACAAACCTCAGAGGGATTGACTGAAACACACTAAAACTACCAGGATGCTCATAATGACTTTTGTTAACCACAACTATTATTTTACTAGAAAAAAGTTTAGAACATTTAGTAAACTAGCAATAACTATTCACACATGAATAAAAAGAACTGTAATATTGGTAGAAAGCAGGTTCCAAGGATGCATAAAGTGCAAACAGAAGTATGCATACAACCCCAGTCGCTGGTTCTGTGAAAATTATGGAACCAGCCCATCCTTTGTGATGCAGTAGAAGAAACTTCAAAAAAATAAAAAGAACAAAAGAACAAAGTTTCTTCAAGTTCAAACAGTTTTAGCAGGGTGTTTTTTTTTTCTTTCAGATAAAGTTGATAAATGAGGTGGAACCCCTTCCTCTGGTTTATATGTGGGGGATGCTTGGTAAATCACTAGTGTGCAACAAGGAACTACAAGTCAATCTACTGGAAAGCAACAGTATTGCCAAAAACAAACTGTCGTCAATAAATCAAAACAGCCCAGGCAGTTGGGCAGGGCAGGGGAGAGGACCTATGAGGAGAAGCTCAAGGAGCTCGACATGTACACCCTGGAGGAGAAGAGGGTTGGGGGGACATGACAAAGGTCTTTAAGTACATGAAAGGGATCAATAAAGGAGGCCCAGTCAGGGTGCTTCAAAGGAAGGAGGGTGGGGCAACAAGAGGTCACAGGTGTAAGCTGGAAGGGGGCAGGCTCAGAGGGGAGAGGAGGAGATGTTATTTCACTGAAAGGGTGGTGGAGCCATGGAATGTACTGCCCAGGGAGCTGTTAGAGGTGGACACTGTGGACGGGTTTAAGAGGGGAAGGGACAAGTCCAAGGGGAGGGTAAATCTGACCAGGCCCAATACAGGTGGAACATCTGGGACTGGGGACAGTACAACCCAAGGGGAGGAGGGAGGGACACCAAAATCAGCCCTCAGTGCAAGTGCTGAAAATCAAGCAGACTCGAGAGACAGTTAGGCCTACTCTGCTGGCATTTTAGTATGTTAGTTTTAAAGTTTCAAACAATTTTCTGACAGGTGTACCTAAACCAAAAATGAAACAAGAGAATTGTTGCACCTTACAGTTTATGATATCTTTAAAAAATTATTACTGGGGGGCATGGCTAGCAGCCAAGTTGAGAGCAGCAATCCTCCATTGCTCTGCGCCACCACTTTGAAATTTAGCTGATCATAATGCTAGAAGTGGACCAAAACGTCTCATAGGGCTCAGAAACGGATCTAATAGCTACAGCAGATCACAACAATATAAAACCTTTGCAGCTGGAGGCATGGGCCACACAAAAATGACAACCAAAAAAGATGAGGCTGAGCAGAAAGATACCAGAGCAGGCCCAGACAGGGAAAAGGAGCCTCCGGACTCAAGCTTGAACCAGCCCTCAAATGCCGCTTTATTGAAAGCAATCCAGTCCATAGATAAAAGAATGGACGAATTCACTACTCAGTTACAGGGTGCAAAAACCAAACACCAATCAGTAGAAGAAATAGTGATGGGAGTATCTAAAATGGCTGATAAGGCTCTTACCACGTCTGGCCAAGTGAAAGAAAATCTGCTTCTGCGGGCGCAGTTGGAAGATCTCAAAATGGGGCACAGGCATCACAATATCCGAATCCTTGGATTGCTTGAAGAGTTGGAGGGAGCGAACTTTTGTAAGTTGCTGGAGTAGTGGCTGACAGAATTTTTACATCTGGACTTACAAATCTCAGTAATGAAGGCCTACCAGGTTAACGTCAGGGGGCCAGCTCACCCACCAATTTGGGCGGTACTGGCAATGCTTAGCTCCATAAAAGCATGAGACTATATTCTACAGGAGGCCAGAAAACAAGGTCCCTCACAGTGGCAGGGAGCAGCTATACATATTTTTCCTGACCTCAGTTTCGCAACTAGGCAATGCTGGAAGGTCTCTGATGGTGTTAGAATGATGCTGCACCAACTGGGGGTCCACCATGTTTTGCTTATGCCAGCTAACTTGAAAATAGGTTATGGGGCCAAACCATACCATTATGCTGACCCAGTCGATGCGGCCAAGCTGACTGCAAAAACTGAGCTGGATTACTCGAAGAGAGGACCCGATTCAGAGTCAAAAGAAGAGGAAAGTAACACCTGAGTAAAGTAAGGACCTGACACAGTAAGTGTTTACTTGACTAGGGCTCATAAAGAAGATATGGATGTGTCGCTGGTTAAAAATGACATTTTCTCTTCAAAATGACTTTTACTATTTACAGTGTGGGTTAACATAGCAACCGTAGAACTTTAACAGCTAACTTTGGTCAGACTTTCCATTTTATTAAAGTGAAGGGTTGTAGGGTGTAGATGTGTGGGGTGAGAAATAACTTGGGTCGTTGTGACGCAGTTGGACATTAATATAGATGCCCATACTGTCCTGATCATATAAGAATGTGTAAGTCTGTGCTTAGCCTTACAATAGCTTTCCTTCTCTTTCTGGGTAAAATAACCAGAGAGTTTTTTTTGTTTGTTTGTTTGTTTTTTTTTTTTAAAGATCGGGGACAGTGTTGGGGGGTTTAGAAATGCCACACCGAGATGTTTTGGTTACTTTAACAATATTGTCTGGCCATTTTTAGGCTGTGACTATCAGAAGTGGGTGGTTTGCAATAAGATAGGATTCACTATTTATTTTATATCTCTCGATGTTGAAATATGGGGAAGCTTCACCTATTAAGGGGTGTTTTGTTTTAAGCTAGATTACATCAATACAGTAATTTCCCCGTTCATGGCAACAACAGCCTTAGTGAATTTTTATTACAAGAAAATGTAATTTGTATATACCCCCTATGTTGTATCAAGTTAGAAGTGCCATCGATACAGTATGTGCTGCCAAATTCTGAATAATTCTATGCACTGTCCTATGGGCTATACTTGTATCTATTGCATTTGAAAATCAATAATTATAAGTTTAAAAAAAAAAAAAAAAATGACGGTTGAAACACAGTAGGAGGACATATGCCCCCTTCGGAGGTACAACATGTATTCTAATAAAGGGTGGGTATGCCTTGTAATAACCAAAGGAAGAGCGACAGGTGAAATACTGGAAGGAAAGAATGGGAAATTTACAACACTGTTGTCAGATATAAGACCATTTTGCAAAATCCTACCACAAGGGGCCTGCTTATACATTCTCATTCTCATACAGATCAAAAAATATAACCTCTACTAATAATAAAGTCCAGGTTGGTTGACAACAGAGAATAAAGAAAGAAATAAGTTATGGCAGGGTGTGCATTATAGGATTTTAATGCACACCCCAGGGATGTAGAAAGGTCTGAGGCCAAAGGACCAGTGTCCTTATATTCCCTGGGAAATGCATTAAAATCCTATGCTGCACATTGTGAAAGGGCTTATTGCACTTATAAAATGGCTCTAAGTAGTGTTTTTAAGGAGGAAAATGAGATTAGACACTGAACCATGAATTTGTAGAGATTTAAGGCATGATCAAGGATGCCTTTTGGCCAATGAAATATCTAGATTTTTTTCTTGCCATTTATAACAGCATTTATTAATTTAGAATAAAAGTTAAAATTCTTCAAGGGGAAGGGTCTTTGTTTGAAGTATAGCTTTGTGGTAGGAAAAGACATGGTGTTAGAAGTAATAATAGTAACATCTTAGATGTTGAAAATTCTAGTATTCAGAATTCAGCAGGTACTGTTCTAGCGATAATGCTCCTCTCCTGGGTTATCTGCTGTCCCAAACTAGGTCACTGTATTGGAGGAATAATGCATCAGTAAACTGGCTACTAGAAAGAAGTGTGTAACATTCTTTCTTGGAGCATTAATTGAACTAGCATGCAGCTAAATGTAATGATGAATCATGGTTGGAAGTTATTTAAAAAAAAAAAAAAAAAAAAAACACAACAATGAGATTATTCTCTTCCATGAAACTTGGGTCAGTGCATTGGACCATGACAGCCTAAATGACTAACAAATCTCCATACTACTGTACTATATGCCTTGCTGTATATTACTATATATGTACAAATCTATGTATTGGTTGAGGTGGTTTATCCTCTTGTATGTACGGTTCTGCATAGGTGCCAAACGAGGGTGGGGCACTGAGGCCATGGCTTCCACTTTCTTAAGCGCCCTATAATTTTTGCAATCATGTTAATTTATTACTAGGGAGAAATTACCTCCTATATCCTTGGCCCTACCACTTTTCAGACCATTCCCCACCAATGGTTCAGTGTATTCAATAACAAATATTAACTACTAAATGGCCACCAAAAGTTTTTAGCCTCAGTATACAAAGAGAATAAATATGGTAAATTAAAGGGTGGTCTGAGTATTTATTTGTTCACAGGGTGAGAGCTCCAATCATAGGGACTACTATTTATTTATTTGAAAAGTTTTACCAGGAAAGTAATACTGAGCTGGTATCAGCTCACTTCCAGATGCATCCTGAGGGGAGGGGAAGCGAAAAGGACAAAACAGATACTGAGTAGAATGTACAAAAATACAGAGAATATTGGATGGCAACTATGCACAACCAGTTTGATCTATCACAGAGCGTTATGATTCCCTCTGACCTCGAGCCAAGCTTGAGAGGTCTGTGAAATCAGAACTCGAATAGTAGAAACCCACTGGTTGTGCACAAAGTTTCTCATCCTGCATTGTTTTACACCATACAGTATTATGTGAAATTAGTATGTGGCAGTTCTTTCGCTTTCAGAACAACACTGACTCGTGAAGTCTCTAGAGGATCCAGAAAGCTAGTGTGCCACATAAGAGTACAATCATATTCCAATACCTTTGAACTGTACAACAGACTCTGGAAAGAGATGGAATTCTGTACAGACCACTCTCTACTACACATCATAAAACAATAATATGGAAATATACAGAACAAAATATACATTTACAAGAATGCTTAAAAAAATGTCACACTGTAAAATTACCACGCAGTAAACTGCAGAATGGGTAAAAGAACATTAAACAGTAAGCAATTAAACACAATATGGAGAAAACTTTTACTTTGGTTACTTTAGTAGCATTCCATATAGACTTTAACTGTAAAAAGTTGGACGTTGGTACTACTTAAGTTCTTCCACTAGTTATTGCTCTAGGTGCCAATCCTATTTTTGTGATTGTGAATGTCTAATCATTTAGAATAGGTGACAAAGAGCAGGAACCTCATACAATTTGGAAAGTGGAGAGTAGGGACAAAGTTACTTCATCTCAAACTAGCCCCTACAAGAGGAACTGACGTCTGTGAAATGTCAACCAAACAAGAGTAAAGAACATACGAATATTGCCTTTATTACTCAAAACGTGTGCCTAAATAAAATAAGCAAGACCTGCAGCCATAACTTCATCTGAAAGTGACAGAAGGAGCATATGCAGCTCTTCTGGATTGATATAAAACAGACCTGGCTGTTAAAAGTAAGTGCACACAACCGTGACTATATACTACAGAGAGCAGGAGAAATGTTGCAACTTACTACTATGGGAAGCTGGATTAGATACTGCTCCTACTGCTTGTTTCCAGACTCCTCAAGAATCCATGGCTGCTGGTAATGCAATTTCTGAAATTGCATTCTGCCGCCACCCTCCCCAAACCCCGCCAGAGATAGCGAGTGCAGTTGTAGCAGACCACAGTAACCCACGCAACCGCGCCGCCGTAACTAGGGAAACCAGGTCAAGGACCAGAGAGAGATGACGGCAAAGAGAGAAGGCAAAGAACAGCGCAGTTGGCTGCAGCGACACCTGCAGCTGGGGAACTGAAACCCCCCAGCGGGAAGTTTCCTAGTTATTGGCATAATTGGCTACGTAAGAAGCCCTCAAACCAACCGGACCTATAAACGTATATTGTACAAAGTAACATGCACACATTGCACTAGCAGTAGTATGATGAGCATCGCATTATGTTAGATTTGATTTTATTAGTTGAGCAAACAGTTCAAAATGACTTGTTTTCACTTTTCAGTTAAGGGAGGGAATACATGGTAGACACTGGTAGAGGAATTTACAGTGCACTGCTGCATTCAAAAAATAATGTAGAAATAAATACATATCTATAATCACAAAAGAATATAACAGTAAAACAATGTTGCCGTGTGTTGAAGAAACACAGTATTTATTATGAGGCTTGTTCTGATGCATGCATGCACTGGAAACTCCTAAAGGCAGCAGAAAATAGTGCTGCAGTATTGCAGCTATGTTAGTGTTATAGTTGCTATTTGTGCTTCTCTGCAGGCTACATCCACTCATTTTAGATTTCATTACTTTTGCTGAAAAAATAAAATGTGTATAACAACGTATACGAGGAAATCAAATAAAATCATAAATCATGGGGGTGAGTTAACATAGAAACATAGAATTTGACGGCAGATAAGGACCACTTGGCTCCACCCAGTCTGCGCATTTCCCTACCTACTGGATACGCTGCAGATCCTAGTTAACCAGCAACCTACTTCTTCCTACCCCCACCCCCTAGAATTGCCTTATGACTGTCCCATGCATGCTTGAATTCCACCACTGATTTTGACTCCACAACCTCCTCCGGAAGGCCGTTCCATGCATCCACAACCCTCTCTGTGAAAAATACTTCCTTAAATTACCTCTGAGCCGCCCCCCATCTTCAAATTGTGCCCTCTTGTTCTTGCACACCTCTTTTTTGAAAGATGCTACCCTCTTGGACTTTGTTGATTCCTTGAGGTACTTGAGCGTTTCTATCATATCCCCTCTCCCTCCTTTCCTCGAGGCTATACATATTAAGCTCCTTTCGTCTCTCTTCATATGTCTTCTGGTGCAGACCCTGCACCATTTTAGTTGCCCTCCTCTGGACAGCTTCCATCCTGTCTATGTCTTTATGAGATTGGGTCTCCAGAACTGCACACAGTACTCAGATGGGGTCTCACCAGCTGTCTGTGAGGATAATAACTTCCTGTTTTCTACTGGTGATGCCTCTCCTATGCATCCCAGTATCCCCCCAGCCCTCCTTGCTGCCCTCTCACATTGCTTGCCCACCTTTAGGTCATCTGATATGACTACCCCCAGGTCCCTTTCCATTTTTGTTGTTAGTATCTCACCCCCCATTGTGTACTCTTCCCCTGGGTTTTTGTTTCCCAGGTGCATTACCTTGTACTTCTTAGCATTGAATCTAAGCTGCCATACATTTGACCATTCCTCTAACCTTGTCAAGTCCCTTCTCATCCTTTCCACCCCACCCTGTGCATCAACTCTGTTGCAGATCTTTGTGTCATCTGCAAAGAGACATACTTTCCTTCCAGTCCTTCTGCAATGTCGCTTATAAAGACATTGAAGAGGACCGTACTAATACTGAACCCTCACGGTACCCACTAGTAACCTTCCTTTCTTCTGAGTGGACTCCATTTACTATTACTCTCTGTGTCCTATTCTCCAGCCAATTCTTTACCCAGGCTGTCATCTTGGGACCCACTCCCAGGCTGGCTAACTTGTATATTAATCTTTGTGTGGGACTGTGTCAAATGCCTTGCTAAAGTCTAGGTAGGCCATGTCCACAGCCCCTCCCTGATCTACTACTTTGGTCACCCAGTCAAAGAAATCTATCAGATTCGTCTGGCATGACCTTCCCGCTGTGAATCCATGCTGCCTTGGGTCCTGTGCCCCTCTGGCCTCTAGATACTCGACATTTCTTTCCTTCAGAAGTGATTCCATCATTTTCCCTATCACTGAGGTTAAACTAACAGGTCTGTAGTTTCCTGCTTCTGCCTTGCTCCCACTTTTGTGAAGGGGAATCACATCTGCCCTCCTCCAGTCCTCGGGTACCACCCCATCCTCCCATGATTTGTTAAAAGGGTAGTCAGTGGTGTCACTAGTTCTACCCTTAGTTCTTTTAGAATTCTGGGATGAATCCCATCAGGCCCCATTGCTTTGTCCACCTTCAGTTTTAAGAGTTCTTTCAGAACCCTTTCTTCTGTAAATGGGCTGGTATCAACTTCTGTATCCAGAGTGTTTCTACTGTTTGTTTTATGCACCTCCCCTCTTCATTTGTAAATACTGAGCAAAAATATTTGTTTAGTATCTCTTTTCACAGTCTCCTCTGCCCACCCTCCCTCCCTTTATTAAGCCTCACTATCCCTCCTTGGTCTTCCTTCGCTCCCTGATGTACCTATAAAGGTTTTATCCCCTTCTTAACTGAGTTGGCTATCTTTTCCTCGGTTTGGGCCTTTGCTGTTCTGACTGCCTTCCCAGCCTCCTTTTGCTTTAACTGACACAGTTCTCTGTCCTGCTCCTTCTACGATTCCTTGTACTTTCTGAATGCTTTCTTTTTCTCTTGAACCTTCACTGCCACTTCCTTTGAGAACCATAGTGGTTTCTTACATAGTTTTGTTTTGTTTATTTGCTTCACACAAAGGCTCATTACCTCTGTGATGGCAGTTTTTATTATTCCCCATTGTTCTTCCACCCCTCCTTCCTGCCCATTTGAGATGTAGAGAAATTTCTGGCCCTGGGCCCAATAAAAAAAGTACAATGTGGGCTCCCTAGTGACGGTCTTCTTCCGATTCCAGGCTACTTTGACAGTGTTGCAAACAGTGGAGTGTATACCAACCTAAGGCGTACTGTATAACAATGTATATTGTACCCACTCCTATTGCCAGCATTATATATGTACAGTATATACCCTATGTTGTCACATAGATTATGTATGTTTGTATGTATTCTATGCTGCTATTTGTTTATGCTTCTGATATATGTTTCAGGACCCGCTCATGAATGAGCCTGCTCAATGGAGTTATTCCTGCAATAAACTTGAACTTAAAGGCGTATATCAGATGCCCACTTTTCCACATTTTGAGCTAGTCTATCCGGGCACTAATGGGACATCCTTGCGATATGTTTTTATACCGGCTGGTGGCGCTGCAGTCGACATCTCACTTTTGCAAGGTCCTATTAATGGGTTCCTCTGTTGGTTGTATCGGGCTTTGGTACTTATTTGTGGTGGAACGATTTGGTTTGTGGCCCCAGTAGAACCGCGAATCCTGGCAGAACATTCCTTTAGAACAGCCCAGTTAATCAGTTTAGTGAAGACGTCCTTCAGCCGGAACTCTTCATCGGGCCTCCTCACCACCGTAGGGTCTGACTTTTGTCGCGCAGCAACCTGTCCGTCTCTGGCTGCTTCCTCCTCACGTGGGTGCTTGTGCTGTGCTGACTGTGTTTATACCGGGAAGCAGCTGGCTCCCATTCAGTTGTTCCCAGTCGCTCTGTGTTCTTATTGGGGTAGCGATGCTCAAGTCGAAGACGTTCGTGAAGAAGACCCGCTCGGGCGGGGTGATGAAGATCGTGCGGGAGCACTACCTGCGAGACGACATCTGGTGCGGCTGCGAGCGGTGCCCCGAGTGCCCGGCGCAGGACAAGTGGGTACTGCAGCGCGAGCCCAACCTGGAGAGCAGACTTCTCCCGACCCCGCACTACATGATGCCCGACACCAACGTGGTACTGCACCAGGTAGGGAAAAAAGACCCGCTCCGCTGCTCAGGGATGGTCTGCTCTGTATGGGGCGGCTTTACTGAGTTGGGGTTGTTTTGCGGGGAAGGAGGGGGCATCCCATAGTAACATTGTGAGGGTGGCCCTACTTGGGTGTACAAGTAGTGATACAGTGGGGTTTGCATTTGAAATGTGCCTTAGAGTGGGGCTGCAGTGAGAGGAGTTTGGAGCGAGTTCTATTCATCTCTCCTGTTTGTTGTAACTGGACTAAAATGGTTTATAGTGTATGGTTCAGTGTTGTGCATGGGCATCCATGCACTTCCAAACATACCCCTTAACTGCTGTGACTTTAGTATAGTGCCATGATATTTACACTCGGTTTCAATCAGTCAGTCAACATCTTTATTTTGCCAGGCGCAGCATCGAGACAAGCTCATTTACAAGATGGACCTAGGGCAAAAAAAAAAAAATGCCAACAGGGTTAAGACATAACAGGTTAACTGAATGTACATAAGTTATATTTTTATCCTTGCTCTGTGAATGTTCACCGATCTGCTGCTTAATGTTAGAGCTAGTTCTGAACACATAAACTATTAAAACATTGAGCTAACGGGATAGATACATTCCCTAACACTAAACATATGGGTCCCACTATTTGATATATTTATTCTTTGAAATAAGAAAGTGCTACACATTCTGCCAATTTGCTCTGAATTTTTAAGGTTGGTGCCGTGCATTTTAATGTGACAGGTTGAGAGATATGCTACTTGTACCACAGTACAGTCGAAATGATGTACCTTAGTAATGTCACTACTGTGGTGCAACAGCATAAAATCTTACATCTGTAGGCATAGCTGTTGCCGGGGGTGGGTGGGTAGGTTCGTCTGGTTCGGAAGACCCCCCCTTTTTTTTCATCATTTCTGTTTATTTTGTGACTGTCACAGAGTGCTTATGCACACATGATGAACCCCAGCACTTTCTCTCTGCATGGGCATCCCCCCATCACCTGCCAGTCAGCTCCCTCAGTGCCAGTAAGATGACTGGAGATGCTTTGTGAGTCTTTCGCTGCACCCTCCCCCTATGACTGGCTGGCTAGTTGGAGCTCACATCAGCATCGTGAATGTGACTGTAATACAGCACAGCCGCTGCCCACAATTCACACTGTCAGCTAGCACTTGAGAAAAATGGAGCATGGTGGCAGGCTCAGAGACGACATCTCCATGACAGCAAAAAAGAAGTAGAGGACCTTGACTTATAATATTATCAGTCACTGGCAGATAAATTTTGCTGGCCGCTATTGCTGAAGATGTGTCCCTTAATAACTGTGTATCAAGGGATAGGATGTGCAGTTGGGCAAAGGAGCTGTTCGGGTGGGTGGGCTGAAGATTTAGAAATAAATTACTTAAATCCTCCTCTATACAAAATGAAAAGTCATGTTTCATATGCCTGTTTTAACTTTTTATAAGTTAAGCAAGAGAGGCACCGCAGTGGAAAGGCAATGCAAGTGTTTGGGAGGGTCTGGCTGGGATCTAAACTGCCACCTCACTAACTGTGCTGTTCAGAGAGGTCTTCACTGTCGTCCAGTTTTCACTGACATTCAGTTCCACTTTTGTCTGTGTCATCTGTGCCAGACGCCGTTAAAACAAATACGTTGTGATGAGCGTTTTCTCTGGATGACCACATGTGTCAGTAGAATGACATTTGTTGGTACAATTCAGTGTTATGAACATACCCATTGTACTTGTGGAAGCATTGTTGGGGGGGGGCATTTAGGAGATGGTAACTTTGCACTGGGAATCCCTGCCACTGTCAAATTACCTTTCCCCTCACTCCCCTTGTCATGCCTACCACATTGGAGAATGGAGTGAGGGCAACAAGTGTATTCCCAATATTGAACTAAGAATTATGTTAACAGATTTTTTTTCCAAGCAGGGTGCTTAGTATAGAAACATAGACAATGACGGAAGAGAAAGACAGCAGTCCATCCAGGCTGCCCATGTTCCCTATAATCCCTGGAACCTACTGTTCCTCCAGGATATTGACACTCCCCGTCCTCTCCCTATTCTCCTCCTTGGTCCTGTTGCCCCCCGTAACCACTATTCCTTTCATTATTTCCCAGCCCTGCTTGAATCCTCTGTTTTTGCACCCACCAATTCAGCCAACAAACTGTTCCAAAGTTCCACCATGTTTCTGTGAAGTAGTACTTACTCAAATCTGAACATACCTCCTGTTAATTTCCATTCGTGTCCATGTGACCGCGAATTGGTATTCAGGCTAAATAGTGCCCCACAG
Organism: Neoceratodus forsteri; assembly: GCA_016271365.2. Taxonomy (NCBI): domain Eukaryota; kingdom Metazoa; phylum Chordata; order Ceratodontiformes; family Ceratodontidae; genus Neoceratodus; species Neoceratodus forsteri. The sequence goes on from CM057459.1 coordinate 984,787,672, forward strand.
TTCACTTTGTTTATGGATTCACAGCGGGAAGGTCATGCCAGACGAATCTGATAGATTTCTTTGACTGGGTGACCAAAGTAGTAGACCAGGGAGGGGCTGTGGACATGGCCTACCTAGACTTTAGCAAGGCATTTGACCCAGTCCCACACAAAAGATTAATATACAAGTTAGCCAGCCTGGGAGTGGGTCCCAAGATGACAGCCTGGGTAAAGAATTGGCTGGAGAATAGGACACAGAGTTATAGTAAATGGAGTCCACTCAGAAGAAAGGAGGGTTACTAGTGGGGTACCGCAGGGTTCAGTATTAGGACCAGTCCTCTTCAGTGTCTTTATAAGCGACATTGCAGAAAGACTGGAAGGAAAAGTATGTCTCTTTGCAGATGACACAAAGATCTGCAACAGAGTTGATGCACAGGGTGGGGTGGAAAGGATGACAAGGGACTTGGCAAGGTTAGAGGAATGGTCAAATGTATGGCAGCTTATATTCAATGCTGAGAAGTGCAAGGTAATGCACCTGGGAAACAAAAACCCAGGGGAGGAGTACACAATGGGGGGTGAGATACTAACAACAACAAAAATGGAAAGGGACCTGGGGGTAGTCATATCAGATGACCTAAAGATGGGCAAGCAATGTAAGAGGGCAGTGAGGAGGGCTGGGGGGATACTGGGATGCATAGGGAGGGCATCACCAGTAGAAAACAGGAAGTTATTATCCCTCTGTACAGACAGCTGGTGAGACCACATCTGGGTACTTGTGCAGTTCTGGAGACCCAGTCTCCATAAGACATAGACAGGATGGAAGCTGTCAGAGGAGGGCAACTAAAATGGTGCAGGGTCTGCACGGAGACATATGAAGAAAGGCTTAAGGATTTTAATATGTATAGCCTCGGGAAAGGAGGAGAGGGGGACATGATAGAAACGTTCAAGTACCTCAAGGAATCAACAAAGTCCAAGAGGGTAGCATCTTTCAAAAAAAGAGGTGTGCAAGAACAAGAGGGCACAATTTGAAGATAGAGGGCGGCTCAGAGGTAATTTAAGGAAGCATTTTTTCACAGAGAGGGTTGTGGATGCATGGAACAGCCTTCCGGAGGAGGTTGTGGAGTCAAAAACAGTGGTGGAATTCAAGCATGCATGGGACAGTCATAAGGCAATTCTAGGGGGTGGGGGTGGGGGTAGGAAGAAGTAGACTGCTGGTTAACTAGAATCTGCAGCTTATCCAGTAGGTAGGGAAATGGGCAGACTGGGTGGGCCAAGCGGTCCTTATCTGCTGTCAAATTCTATGTTTGTGTGTTTATTCCTTTAAGGAACTTGAAGGTCTCTCATATCTTCCCTCTCCTTTCTGGTCTCCAGTGAGTATATATTTAGTGCCTTGAGGCGCTCCTCATAGGATCTGTCCTGCTGTCCCTGAATCATTTTAGTTACTCTGCGCTGCACTGCTCCAACCTGTCTTATCCTTTCTGAGGTGAGGACTCCAGAACTGAGTACAGTACTCTAGGTGAGGCCTCAACCAGGGATCTGTAGAGGGGAATATTACCTCCTTTCTTCTGCTATCAATACCCCTACCGATACATCCCAGCATCCTGCTAGCCTTGCTATAGGCCATGTTGCACTGACTCATGGTATATTGAGTTGGGGAGGGTGGGGGTTACAGCAAGGGTAGAGGGAGCTTAGATATGAGTTATTTAGACTTAAAATAAGCCACAAAAGTGCACCACAGAGCATACCATAGCCCATAGTTTCTGGGGGCCTATCAACCCAAGACCTCTGCCCTAAAAGCAAGCCAGCACTGCAGTAAGTAAGTAGTGTACAATACTCAGCAAAAAACAGCTGTGGATTCTGCATTGACGTTCAGTGTACAGATATATATATATAAATACATATATATATATATATATATCTCCTGATATACGTACACACACACAAGCTGTGCAACCCAGATAGTAATAATTGTCCTTAGAGCAGGCAGGAGGTGGAGGGGAGCTCACAGATGAGTTATTTTGGTTTAAAATAGCCACAAAGTGAGCCACAGAGCATCTACTACCCAAGAGCTTCTGGGGCCCTGGCAGCCCCCAGACCCGTTACCTACACACCAGTAGATACAGCTGCAGATGTTAAAGCTCATAACATACTATATATTTAACAATGGCTTAGGTATACTACATTAGCAGCATATTAATGCCATCTGGTACTGAATACATATATATTCACCCTGCAGCCAGCCAAATAATAATTTTGCTTAGAGCAAGGGGTGTAGGAGATTTCAGATACAACTTCTATAGCTTCAAAAGAAGCCACAAAATGCACCATAGAGCATCTAGGACCCCTTGGTTTCTGGGGTCCTGGCAGCCCTAAGACCCACAGATTTTTTTTTAATTTTGCAGACTGCATAAAAAGAACCCCCCCTTGTGAAAATCCTGGCAATGGCCCTGGTAGGAATATGCAGCTGTGAGATATCAGTTTTTATCTTAGGGCAACTGTGAGATGCTGTTTTTTAACATCATGAGTGGTCAGTGATCTCTCGACCCTCATGAGTGGTGAAGCCACAGTGAGGGTATAAGAGAGACTGACCACAAATTCACGTTTCCGCACAGTGCAAGGCACATCACGTAGTGTGAGGTACACAGTGATCAAGCCCACTGTAAGTATATAAACAGAGGTGACACCCGCTCTCAACTGCCTTCCCTAGCACTTCTATGTTGCCCGTCCCTTGTTGCTCTGACCTGTTTTATTTCTGGCTGCTTCCCCCATGGGGGTCTATTTGCTATTATCCCTGTCCCTTGACCTGCCTTTCCAGTACTCACCATAAGAATTCTCTGTCCAGTTATGCTACCTCCCGTTGCTCCCTCGGGATGTCTAGGGTCTCTTCACAATATATACTATGTTATCGTACCTGTTTTTCCAGCTCTGCACCTGTACTGGTGATAATATGCAATATTAGTCTGTTCCCTGCACTCATCTTTGTACTTGACTCACATTGTTTATGTATAATATCCTATCTTGTATACTACACTTTTCAGGTATTGTTCTAACCTCATGTATAATAAAATGCCCTGTGATACAAAATACTCTGTTTGTTTACTACTTTGTTCATGCTGTTTTTATTTCATTACCATTTTATTTCATGTATAATTCTCTGCCAGAATATTATTGTTTCTTGCCTTCTGTATGTGCTTCCTGTAATTGCTCTGTAACCTCCTGGGTCGTGCCTGAAAATAGTCATCTCTATGGCTAGTGTACCAACCCGGTAAACAACTAAATACCCTACCAGCTAGATAAAAAAAAAAAAAAAAAAAAAAATTTCCTTGCCGGGATTCCATGTGAGAGGGTGCTTTTATGTTAATCAAAAAGTTTTAGGCCAGCTATTCAAACTGCGCCCAAAAAGTACACAATAGCAGGAGCCAGCGCAAGTCTATTGCGCCCATGCGCAAGAGACGCGATATTCAAAAAAGGAGCAGGCCAAATTGCGCCTACAGCCAACGACTGAATATCGCACCACCTGCGCCATAGCGCAGCTAGGGAGGGGAAGCTGAGCAGATCTGATGCGCCATAGCGCAACAAGGGTTGTTCAGCTGAGCAGTCCAGAGGCACCATAGCGCAAGCAGGGAGCCCCCCAGCTGCAGAGCAATGTAACTGCACAATCAGGGAGGTAGGGGCCCACCACCCATGCCACAGATGGGCACAGGAACACACAGCAGAACAGACATTGTCCCCTCACACCCCAGGCACATCACAACTAGGGGAGGGCTGGAATAACCACTGGTCCATGGAGACAAGCAACCAACCCGCAGCCTGGCCATGGTGCCCCATCACACCTACCGGCTAGCTGTGACTGGCACACAAGGAGGGCAGACCACCCTGTGCCACACCATCCCCCCCAGTGCACAGCACACCCTGCACCGTGACCCCCAGACACCCCCCCATGAGCAGTGACCACCACAGCAGGAAACCCCATGCATGCCACCACCCCCACAGTGTCCATGCAACCCTGTGCACCACAGAACCATGCAAGCCAGCCCCACCACGAGCACCCACCAGCAGGTTGCAGCACACGGCAGTGCAACAACGGCAGACACAGTGCCACCATGCACAGTCCCCCGAGGTACTGCTGAGAGACCGACCATGCGTTGGCACAAGAGTTACCCCATATGGGATGGCCGTGTACTTGACACCACCACCAGTGGTACAGCGCTCTGCACAGTATTCCAGTGACACACCCCGGCCCACCACTGGCCACAACAGCCAGTACAGACACCCACAGTGGTGCGTGGAAGCATGCACCACACTGGATGCCACACAGGGTCTGGACAGACACCCACCCTACCCAAGGGCACAACAACACAGGGACGCAGTGGTGGGGCAACCAAGCCCCCAATGTGGGCCCATGTAAGCGGTACACACAACTAGCAGTCCACCATGGCACTGGAGTGCTAACCACCCTGCGCAGGCACCATGGACCAATACACCACCAGTAGTCACCCGGAGCACAAGCCACAGACAGTGGGGCACATCCCCTGCAGCACACACAAGCCACAGTATGGAGGTGGAACAATGACCGTGTCGCCCACAGTGCCACCTGAGCCAGGCATGCAGCACACCAGTGACATGGGCATCCCAGCAAAACGATGGGTACAGTGTCCGCCCTGCAGGGAATGCCACCACTGACATGCCAGCGGACCATGCAGGTCACAGACAGGCATGTGTGTGTCGGCTGCACAAGCCATGGACGGGCCGATGGGTGCACCATGGACACAGAGCACGCGCCATGGACCACTGCACACAGTCATCCATTGCACAGGGAACAACACAGACACTGACTGATATCTACCCCCACACCATATACACCTCCACACAGACACACACATATACCCATGACTGCACCACCCCGATGCCATGCACACCACTGCAGCTGAGCATCTACAGCCCGCTGCAAATCAGAGACCACCACGGTATGCATATAAAAGTCAAATGTATTGGAAAAATAGAAAACTCAACTATGTACATAAATAAAAACTATTTACAGGTTTGTGGTGGGGGACACAAAAAAGGTGGGGGTGGGCAGGGGAAGGGGTGGACAAATGGAATGGGATAGGAAGGGTGTGATGGTGGGACCAGGGGGTAGGGAAGTCAGGGACCAAGGGACTGTTGAAAGCTCCGCCGGTCCTGGCTCTGGCTCCCTCTGGCTCTGTGTTGCCGCAGAACCCCCGACTTGTCTAGCCTCCACAGTATTGCCACCGTCTCGCGGGCCAGATTCAGAAGCTCCCGCATGGTATCTCTGATCTCCCTCAGATGTCTCGCACCTAGGACAAGGGAGCACAGTCAACAGGTGTGAATGCACAACCCCATACAGCCCGCCCACTGTGCATGGCATATGGCCATGGGACATACCACTGTGATGGTGTGTGGCCACCCGCAGTGATCACGTCCACAGGACCTGCCCACCCAGGCGCATACAGCCATGCGGAACGCTGCACACACCCACCGGCCAAGTCATGCACAGCACCACCATGGCCGTCTAGTGACATGGCTATGTGGTGCAAAGGCAGTGGCACAGCCATGCACCTGGTGCATGCATGGACCACCAGTGACACACACACACACACACACACACACACACACACACAGACATGCATTGCCACTGGACAGTGTTGACTGTAACAAGTGGTGTGCATGGCAGTGATGTCAGTGAATGGTGGCCATACCCCGCTGCCCACCTTGTCACACAGCATGCAATACTAATCATGAATGTCTGGCACTCACCCACATCAGGCCGGTCAGGTGGGCGTTGCTGGTTCTCGGCCTGCCTGGCTGCGGTTTCCACTCCCCTCCGCTCTGCCCGCACTCTGCGTAGTTCTTCCGGGCCTATGGGGACAAAAAGGAGAGAAGAACATCAGTACATTCCTGAAGCAAAGTCTCCCTGCCCCAAGGAGTGTGCCCTCCACGCAGCCAGACCCACCCACCCCACACCCTGTGAACACGCCACGGCCAACCCCCATATGGTCCCTCCCTATGTGCTGGACACATACAACACCGTGACTCATTGGACGATAAAAGTGTGTTGACGGAACCCCTACCTGACGCGGGGACCGTGCCTCCTGGCACGTGATCTCAGTCGGGCCAGTAGCTCCGGCTCCCTCCTGTGCAGGTCACCATATCAGTGCCTGCACTGCTCTGCATTACGGCCCCTGCCTGTTGCCTCCTCAAGGGCTGTGTCCACCTCCTGCCACACCTGGGTCCTTGCCCTATCCGGGGGGCCTCCCCAAAGAGAGGCCTATGGTGTGGCTCGACTATGGCCACCAGATTTGCCAGCTCAATAGCCGTCCAAGGAGCAGCTCTTCTCCGCGCCATTGCAATAGCTGTAGTAGGCAATGTGGCACTCTGCAGCACGGTTCCCCATGTGCAGATGCTGCGCGGTACAGTGCTGCCATTCCCTATCGCGCTGTTACCGAACAGCGCGATAGAGGTCCCCCTATGTCTGACCCATGGTGCCAAGGGGGCAAAGGGTCAAGGGTCTCTGGCGCAAGGCCACGCACAGCACCATCGGATGACAATGCGTGTAGCACGATTGGCTGCCTGTGTGCCAGCGCCATAGCGGACTATCAGGCAGTTGGGCCATTGCACCTATGAAGGCCCATTGCCACAGCGCCATGTAGTGACATCGCTATAGCGCCACTGGCACAATGCTGGCCATGCCCTGCATTGCCTACCGCGCACAGCACGTCATCAGCACGGCAGATGCCTGCGTCAGCAACCCGGGCATGCGCAGTGAGGTGTACTATGCATGCCACAGAACTGTGCCATTGGCTCAGCACGTTCAACACAATTGCACAAAGCGCAACAGCGCGATATTCAGCTGTCATATGCAAATCATCCGATCAGCCATTCAATGGCGCAGCACTGCAGTTTGCATCTAATTCTTTCTGTAGTACTAGACTTTACAGTTATTAAAATTTTCGGATATGAAACATGACGGACAACATGTAAATGCTGATTTCATGTCTAGATATGGTACAGGAATTGATGTCCATGGAATATGACAGACTTTCCCTAAAAGGAGATGGGAAGGTACTGTTAGTCTCTGTTGAGAAATGTGTTAATGCCCCAGGGTAAAGCATGATAATATCCACTGTGTTTATTATGGAAAGTTTATCGTTAATGGGGACCCTGAGACAGAGCCTTCTGAAGATGCGTGGGTGGAAGCACCATTCCTTCCTGGGACAGGAAGGTGGTAAGCAGTCTGACATAACTGCTTCCCTTTTAAGGTGGGGAATATGTGTCAGGGAGATCCTGCCACTCTTGAGGACTGACCTTTCTTAAATCTATTGCAACAGTTCTTCTGTTTCTTAACCCAGGGGTCGAAATTGGCACCAACCAGCCCACTAGCCAAATGCTGGTAGATTTTGTAACGGGCTAGTAAGATATTTGTTTAACCAGTTCTGCGGGCTTGTGGTAAAGAAGGTAACATTTCAGTAAATACACCAACTGGGTCAGTGGAAATGTTTGTGGGGCTAGTGGATTTTCCTTGTCGCCAGCCCTACTGGCTAGTGGCTGCAAAACTTGATTTCGACCTGTTAGCCTAATCTATCCTTTACAATTTCTGGTCCATAAGATTGGCCACCTGTGGGCACCCCCTCTCCATTCTTGACTATGCTGTAGTGTCCTCTTTAATTTTCCTTTTCCCTCTCAGGTCCTCGTGCAGGGAGGTTATTGTGGTGATCTCTGAGCTTATGTAAAACAATGGGCTGTGTTTATCGTTGTTGGATTTAGTATGTAATAGCACTGTGTCATAAAATATCTTGTATCTATATACCTTATGTTTATGAAATTTGTAAATGTTGGAAATACCATGGCTTATGTGTTTTTGATAAAGATAAATAGTATTAAATAACTGTATTATAGAAATTAAATTAGTTGTGTTTTTAAATGCATATAAAATGGTACCATGCATTTCTGCTGTAAACTGAGCCAATCTGGAAATCCCATGGTGATTTGCATATACCCCATGATGCTTTGCATTACGAATGTATGTGGGATGTGTTTCTTTGAAACTTGGCTTATTACCAATGCCTTTGGGGTAACCTTTGTTTCAGTGCTTCTGCACTGAGGTTCTTTGTCGCTAGCTTGTTTGTTTTTTTCTTTTTGAGCCCCCACCACCCAAGCAAACATGGCAACCATAGGGATGAAGGGTTTTTACTAAAAAGATTAGATCAGTAGGTGCTGACAGGTGCAGAGGAAGGACATACATACAGTCCGTTGCTGCAAACTGATGTATTTGAGGGAGAATATGCCATTCCCGAAGGTTATCTGCTGTAGTTTAAACAGCACATAGAGACTGTGTGTTGAAACTGAAGTTCATTGTCTGGTCCATCTGTTATCCCACAACTCCTCCCCAATGACATTTGCTACCTTCCACTCTTATAATATTCTTCATTCTGAAAAGGAGTTTGTAAAGATTTCAGCAAATGGACCTGTAACTTCATCTGCAAGTCCTTTTAAGAGTCTTGGATAAAGCCCATCCGGTCCTGGTGAGTTTGTAGGATTTATTTTAGTTTGTGTTTAATATCTATATCCTTAAAAGTTGTACTTCTCTTTCCAGACACTGGAGTTGTGTTGCAATTAGTTTCTTTAGGTTGGTAGATGTTTAAAAACATCTGCCATTGTAGTCCCATCCTTGTTCCTTTCATTCACCACATTTATAGGTCCAGTTGTGATTGCCCCTTTTTCGTACTGTTAACATAACCGAATAAGGCTTTTTTGTTATCCTTTGTGTATGGTTACTGCAAGTCTTAGCACAAATTCCCTTTTGGATTTCTTCATGTAATGTTTACACTTTTTGACCCTTTCCTTGTAAGGCTGCCATGTTGCTGGTGATGGGGTTTTCTTATATTTAGTGAATGCCTTTTTTTTTTTTTTTGGGAGGGTGGGGGGCTCTAATCATTTTGTTTGTAGTTTTGTTGAACCATATAGGGATTTTACCCTTTTTATTAAACTTCACTTTCTCTGGCACAAAATTATGAATAATGTCATACTAACATACTAAAATGCCAGCAGAATAGGCCTAACGGTCTTTCGTGTCTACTCGTTTGGTCAGTCCCCACCCTGGGAGCTGACCTTACTGCCCCCCTCGCCCTCTCTGACTTCTCCCTTCCCAGTCCCGGATATTCTCGCTGCATTGGATTTTGCATCCAGAACCCTTTCCCTGTACCTATCCCAACCCCTCTTGAACCCCTCCACTGTCTTTGCCTCCACCAGCCCCCTGGGCAGCGCATTCCATGGCTCCACCACCCTCTCAGAGAAGTAGCACCTTCTCCTTTCTCCCTGAATCCCCAGCTTCCACCCATGCCCTCTAGTTGCCCCCCCCTTCCTTCGGAGCACTCTGACTGCTTCTCCCCTGTTTACCACCTTCATGTACCTGAAGACCTCTATCATGTCCTCCGGTCCCTTCTCTCTTCCAGTGTATACATACAGTATTTAGCTCTTCGAGCCTCTCCCCATAGGTCCTGTCCCCCAAGCCCAAAATCATTTTGGTTGCCCTCCTCTGGACCCTCTCCAGGAGTTCAGTGTCCCTCTTTAAATGTGGCCTCCAAAACTGCATGCAATGCTAGAGGTGCGGCCTCACCAAGCAGTTACACAGTGGGAGTATCACTTCCCTCCTTCTGGAGGTGATTCCCTAGCGATGCATCCTAGCATCCTGTTCCCCTTTGCCGCTGCCCTCCTACAAGTCTTTTCTTCTTGACATCCACCACCACCACCCCTCCCAGGTCCCTCTCAGCCATTGAGACTTGTAGCATCCCCATGAGGTGCACCTTCGCCCAGGTTTCTGGCTCCCAGGTGCAGTACCCTACATTTCCTGCATTGAACCTCAGCTTCCACTTTCCTGATCACCTTTCCAGAGCCTCCAGGTCCCCTGTAGGGCCACCTCCCTCCACCACTGCCCCGAGTTTTGAGTCATGTCGTAGATGCCATAAAAATACTCCACCAGTATTGAATCCACCACAGGAGTAAAGGAATGTTCACCCCTTGGTGAAATTTGGAAACAAATAGAGACGGTGCTGGCTGAAGTGTGTGGAATGGAGTTAGAAGACGTTAACACCTGTATCTATGAGCTCACATAAGAGAAATAAAGAATCCTGTTTGTTTTGTAACTCCCCATTTGGTTCTGTATCCCAGTTCTGCTAACCCCTTCCTTTGCAGCTCTGATTGCCCTGAGTTATGTCAGTGGAGCCTTAGAGGTCACCTCAGGATTGAGAGGTCAGGTTAGTGCAGTGGTTTTATACCCCTGGACAAGGGAGGTGGGTTTACATGTAAAACCCCCATCCTCTCCATAGCAGTTCAAATTTAGGAAGGGTCTGTTTTACTTTGGCTGTGAGTTTTTCCGTATCCTATATGTCTATCAATAGACAATGCCACAAGTCTATTGTAGGTAACGTCGGATAGCCAGTTTTTAGTTATGGCTTTCCTGGCCATCGGAAAACGTATGCTTGGAAGCTTTCTGGTATCTGAGTAACTAAAGCCCTCAGGCATGTCCATGAATAGCAGTACTTGTGGGGTTAAAGTGATTGTTGGCTCCAGTAGTTCCCCATTCTCCGTTTGTAATTGATCCCGAAACAGCTGGAGCTTAGGGCATTGCCAGAAAATGTGCACATGGCTTGCCTTCTCATCCCCACATAGTCTCCCAACAGGTAGTTCCAATTTGTGGGACATATTGTATCTGTTGTGAGAGGGCATGGAAGCCACTTGAGATGTATTTCCAGGAAAATTCTTACCAGAGGTGGGATGAGGTCAGTTTATGCACGTAAGTCATGTATGTATCCCACTGTTGAGTAGGTAATTCTATTCCTTGTTTGTTTATTTTAAGGTTAAGACCATAGAGCATAAGCTCATTTACAATGGCGACCTTATCAGTACATTGCAGGTCACAAACGGGTATAAAATTGACAAAATTACAAACATACATATAAATATCAAACATACATTACATACAGATATTCAATACAAAATGAACCAACATCAATACATATACAACTTTTTTTTTTTTTTTTTTTTAGATAAAACATCTACATTTCTAAGTCCTGTTGACATCTCCGTCTCAGTCTGTGGAGTTATTTTACTAGTTCTGTAAGAACAATATGTATGCGGACTATAAGGGACTCTAAAGGACCCCATCCATTACCTGTGGTATTAATGTGATGACTGGGGGTGTGCCAGTTTTGAGCACATGTTTTCCTGGGTATGCAGTGACGATAGCGACAGAATATGACAACTCATATTCAGCGCTATCCTCATGGGCTACCCTGCAAGGGTAGCTACCCTGTGTGAAGGCGAACGTAGGGGAGAGTGTCCAGAAGGGGGATATAGCAAGTGGAAGGTCAGGGATAGGGAAGAGGGTTGGTGAGGGGTTAGTGTGCCTGCTGCAGCCAAGCTAGCCGTGTGGTGTGGTTGTGAGGGTGGCTAGCTGCGGCACAGCAGGTACTGAGTTTGCAGAAAAATTTTGCCGCTGGCCACCGCTGCATTTTTTACTTTTTTTTAATGAAGGAATCCGGAGTGTCATCCTCTCCCCGATATGCACCCCTTGGAGTTGATAATCCTTTAGTAGGGGAGTGCAGGGCGCGACACGCTTGATTCCTTGCCGGATGTCTGTTCGCCAGCAATGTGTATACCATTGATTTGCTTTTCGGCGATATACACTCGCCATAATAACGATCACTGTTTTTCAATCGCTATTATGACATGGAATCGTTTTCCTGTGATGATGTGTATATAACCCTTGATTTGCATGTTATGGGGGGGAAAAACTGTGGGTCTCCAGTTATATTTTTCCGCCAGGTGTATTAAAATTAATCCGGTCTGCTCCCTGCATGTAGTGTATTAGGAGGAAGAACCACAGCCTTTCCCATATTTTTTTTTTTTTTTTGTAAGTGCAGTATGATCGAAATGGGGGGGTGTACACAGATCATATGATAAGGAATCTATAGGGCTCTAGGGATGGCTGATTCAACATCCTATGCCATTGTAGGCCTGTTTGTATCTATACTCTGGTTATCCCCTTTTGGTATATTGAAGGTGGTTTGAGATTGCAGTAACATTTTAGTGGTGGGAATGAGGTATTCCTCTATTAATTCTGTTTATTTCCATGGGGCAGAGTATCTCTTAAGACTGCTAGTACAAAGCCTTGCACAGCTGGACTGTCTGGTGGTAGCGTTCTAGATCCAGTAGGGCAAGTTCTCCTTTTGCCAGACATTGCAGGGTACGATATTTAGTCCGAGATCAACTCTGCCACCCCAAAAAAAAAAAAATATGAGCCTAGTCTCTCACACTGTCTAAACTAATCCATACACACTACACCTTCCATATACTACAGTCTTCGTTGGGTGGGGGGGGTGAGAGTTTGTACCAGATATAGTATTCTGGGCAAGATGTTCATTCTGATACAGTCAACTTTCAGTATCTCCGCAGATGTGGGAGAAAGGAGTCTGGGGAGATAATGAGAGACTGACAGACAGAAACAGAGAGAGGGAATATTCTATGCAAAAACAAAACCTTTAATGCACCAGTTAGAGTTCAAGTTAGCACCACAAAAGTAGGAAATTTGGCATGAGGGTTTCCTAAATCCTCACCCCCACTCCTCCAGGCAGCAAAGGAAAAAAACCTTGGGGTTTTAGGTCTTTGAAGTCTTGGCAAATCAGTGGTGTGGTCTTCCTTGGGGTTGTCATCTCTAATGTCCACCACGTTTCCCCAAGCAAATAACGTTGTGTGTGATCTCCTTTCTTTATGTAGGGACCGCAGGGCCTTGCGTGAAGCAAGCTACGACAGAGTATGTTGTCAACATTTGGTGAGACATACTTCTCTACCTTTGAAGAGTGTGTATCATTATGAGACACTGGGTTGGAGCTGTACCTTGTGCTTCAGACAGGTTACGGGCTGGGGGGAGGTCTGAGCATTGGGGTTGATGACCCCACCACTGATTCGCCAAATCTTTGGAGACCCAAAACTCGGATGTCTTCCTTTTGCTGCTTGGAGTGTGAAGTACTTGGGTTGGAAACCCTTATGCCACATTTCCCTAATTTTGTGGTTAACTTGAACTCTGCTTGCTGCATTAATAAAATTTTTTTGCAAAGAATATATGTGTGTGTGTGTGTGTGTGTGTGTGTGTGTATGTGTGTGTGTGTGTATATGTATATATATATATACACACACACACCATGTAATAATATATTATGTTGCGTGTTTTGTCACCTTTTTCAGGTAGAACAGGCTAGTAGGACCTCTTTCTGCCAAGCTTACCACCAACTGTCTGTGCAACTGGAGCCCTACCAGCACTTTGTCTATAGCAGATACCCCCTGTCCGCCATGTCCTTCACCCCTAAGTGGGGTCTTCATGGATCAGCCATGTCATTGGGGGCCGATCCACAGGAGGCACAGCTGAGGAGAGAGGAACCTGTTGGTCGGCTGTTGAGGTGTGGCTATGGAGCAGGCTTCATCTGCTAGCATAAAACCTGTAGACATTGGTTACATTGATAAACGTAAATTATTTTGAATCAGTGTGTAAACTCAGCACTATGACAGAGCAACTTCTGTAGCTGAGGGCAGTGGCTTAGTAGCTTGTCCCTGTTTTAAGGTGCAGTGTGTTCAAAATAAATAACTTTATTTTTCCTTAAATGTGCAGTCCCTTGCTCTCTTATCAGATGGTGCTCTGTTCATCCCACCTCCTGTGTTTGCAACCACGTACTTTACCCTTCCCCGATATCAAACTTGGAGTCTTTGGTTTCAGTGATTCAGGTTATGCAGACATAAGAACAGGCAGCATTACAATGACAGTTTTAGGTTGTCCTGGAACTACAGAGAAAGGAAGTACAGCATTGTAACGGAGCAACAACTGCTGTGTCAAGGATGTGAGTCCTAAGAATGCTTTTGAAGGTTGTGAGTGAAGAGATCAATATAAATCTAATTGAATCAGTCGGTAAGCACAGCACCATGACAAGGCCACTGCAGTAGCTGAGCTCTGTGGCTTAAAAATGCATCCACATCCATGATCGAGTAAAATTTTTTTTTTTTTTTTTTTGGCAAAATTGTGTTTTGTTATTTTTTGTGCTTGACATGCAAGTCTGTAGGGCCAGTGGATTTTCTGTAGTGTTCCACATTGTCACTGGGAAGTTAAAACATGGGTAATATGCACCTCTGCTAAGGACACTGGCATAGCTCAGCGCTAAGACAGCACAGAATGTTGGTGGTTTTGTAACAGCCATGGAACACCTGTTCCACAAGAAACTAAATAGTACCAGAGTTGTAGGTCACCTGGTGGGAGGTCCAGCAGAGAAAGATGTGATCTTTCCACAGAAGTATCAGATGCTAAAATAAATAACATTCCCATGAGCATATTATTAGACACATGGAGTAAGTTAAGGGAGGTATTGCCTACACATCATACACATGGTGTATAGTCTGATAGTAATAATAGGGTGCCTGGCACCAGTTATAAGTTAGTAGTCATTTGTACTGTCTGGTAGCCACAGGCTAGTATGCAGCTGTTGTGACTGGCATGTGCTTTGGTGGTTTAGTGTATGCCTAGGGCCAGCCTAATGCATGTAGGACTACTGCGAGTGAGAAAGTAGATGTCTGCACACATACAAATCAGTAATAGTAGTCACAGTGATTATTTAATGGTTGAGCAGTTTCTCCTATGGTAAAAAGTTAAGAGGCAGCTGCATGGCACCAGGCGCCTGAGAAAGAGGTGAGAGTGAGCTCAGCTAGCTTTGAGAAGAAGCGCTACCATGCTGAGAGACAGGCAGGGCAGGGCAGATCCTGCACAGGACCCGACTCTGGGATGGAGTGCGTCGCTGCTGCAGTTGGAGGTCAGGCTGAGGCCTGTTCAGCAGCCTTAGAGAGCAAGTGTTCTCAGTGGTACAGAGACCTGCCATTTCACAAAAGCATCACATTAAGTTTGGCAGGCAACAAGCACCAAGGAACAAATATAGGGACTGGCTGCTATTAATAAAATAACCCTGAAGTATTGGGGGAGATAGAGATAGTGATTG
The DNA here is from genome assembly GCA_016271365.2 of Neoceratodus forsteri. Lineage (NCBI taxonomy): Eukaryota > Metazoa > Chordata > Ceratodontiformes > Ceratodontidae > Neoceratodus > Neoceratodus forsteri. The sequence goes on from CM057459.1 coordinate 984,802,703, forward strand.
CATCAGTCAGCTGGGGTGGGTTCAGAGAAAACAGACGCACTCTTAAGCAGCATCAGGCTGCTCAGTGAAATTTTACATTTGCACAGCAAACTCTAGATGACAACAAATAAATGAAAAAATAAACAGATGGCACAGAGGAGTAGTTAAGTCTAAGGAACACAGTCATATTTATTGTTTACTCCAGAATTACCTGGTTATGAAAACTGTGCTACAACCAGAATGTTTTGAGAAACATGAGACAGAAAATTGAAACTGCAAAAAATGTGCAGTGTTTTTTACTAAACCCTATAACTTTGCCATTTATAATTAGAATCTCACCAAACTAGGATTATCTATAGTTTGAGGGGTCGATTTTCCAACAAAGTTAGTCCCACCTGTCTAAGAGGTCAGTAAAGAGTCGCTGACCTGTGAAGGTGGTGTACTCATAAAATATTGTATGCAGTCCTGAAGCCAAGCTGGCAGGCAGGGGAAGATGGAGTAGCCAAGAGAGAGGGTGTGCTCTTTGGCAGGAGTGGGTTACTGGCACTCTTTGGACAGCCCTTGGGAGGAGTTCAGACCACAGACACTGTGAAAAAATTGCCTCCAGAGACAAGAGAAAGTGTGATTTTAAATGAGAAAGGAGTCGTTTGTGAGCAGTTTTCTTCTCACATGTAATGGCTATAGTTACACGGCACACTGCAGATTTTCACACAGGGCAAAAACTTCTATAAACAGCAACTTGGGAAGAAATTTACACAAATAAATAATGAAGAGAGCCAAAGAAATAAACTATCCAGCTGTGGTACTAAAAAAGTGATCACAGTAAATCTGGTTTTATAGTGACGTATGCAACATGCCATAGTAAAGTGTCCATGTGAACAGAACAGAGCAGGCTATGAATTTTCAGGAAGTTGTTCAATAATTTCAAACTGAGAATTCTATTATGGCCCATGCTGCTGCAGGATTACAGGGAGAAATCGACTGTGATTGGTGCTTAGGAGTAGAATTCACTGAGCCGTTAACTCGAGGGCCAGGATTTGGGAGGAGCAATGTTTTTTGAGTATAAAAGGGGCTGCACAGCTCATTTTGAGGAGATTCAGATTGAAACCCATCTGAAGGGACTAGATCCTGACCAGAGGGAGTCCAGCTATAGAGGCCTACAGCCAGACATTGCCTGGGGGAGTAACTCACATACAGTAAGCCTAGACAATAGGGGATTGCTTGTATCCCAGACACAGGGTCAGTAGGGCAGTAAGTGAGAACGGGTAAGTTGTTTCAGCCTGCATCCAACAGGTTCAGCACAGAATTTTTCAGCTACCAGGTCGTCTTCAAGAACCATTAACACCAGGGTTCTACTGCAATCTCTGGAAGGTCCAAAAGTGTCATCAAAATTTCAGAGTTCATAAAGAAGGTGGTGTGCAGTACTTTCAGTTTTATTTCCAGGATTAGTTCAAGAGGGAAAGTCATCTGCCATACAAGGATCTGTGATTCACATTGCTAAAAAAAGGACTATTGTCCATCAGTTGGAAAGACTTTGCTGGGAGACCAAGTAGGGATTTGAATATGATTTGCCTAGAAGGATTTGTTAGGCAAATATGATTCAGTGCTACAGTGATTACTATAAAGTAAGTGATATAGTGCATAATGAATATAGAGTACAAGTTTATATACGATATAAGTGAATGCCAGTTGGTTGGATACCAGGGAATGGTATCTGAGTAGAAGGGGTAAGTGTGCAGAATGAGGTGGGTATAGCCTTAGTAGCTACTGCATGCTGTCAGGCCATCTGTAAAAGTGCAGTGACTGAGGTCCAAGGGGTGGCCTGGTGTGTTGGTCGATGGTGGTAATATTGGAGAGCTGGTGGGAGTCTCCAGAGGAGTGAGTGTGCAGACCTGTGGGAAGAAAGCAGTAGTGTGTAAGTGTGCATGGAGTGTAAGTTGCAGTCAGTTAAAGAGGTTTATTTAATTTTTTTTTTAGTTGTTTAACCAGGAGTAGCACACTAAGCTGAAAGCTTTTTTACAGGTGCATCCTGGGAGCACAGGGAAGTTAAGTGACTTTGCTAAAGTGTTACTGTTATTTCTAATTTTGAAACCTGTATCTGTTACGCCGGCAGCACATCCCAGTAAATTTACCTTTTTACTTGGAAACAAATGTGTCCGAGTCATACTTCAAAGGTATCAAAGTCTAACAATTACTGTTGTCTCCAGTGACTGTCCGGTACTGTGCCTCTCCCACACCGGTTCCCACAACTGTCTGGTTTATAAGTCAGGTGTGCATATGTGCCAGTGGTGGGTGGAAAGAGGAGTAAACGAACAGCACATGACAAACCTTACATGTATGGTACCTGGCTAGCTGTATTATAGTATGAGAGTTCCGTAGCCTCTGAGTGATCAGTCTGCGTGCCAGTGGTAACAGGGACAGCTGCACTCTTACAGTTCCTGAAATCAGATAAAAATCTATACAAGTTTAGTTTTTCTTCCCTGTAAGAGTAACTCTATCAGGATGATAGTGTTTGTTTCTAATTAGGAATGTGTAATACCCCCCAATTAGAAACTGGCTCCTGGTAACCTACACAACTAATCCTATCTAATCATTTCTGTTGTTTCTGTTCTTTTCAGATTGATGTTCTTGAAGACCCTGTTATCACAAATGTGATCATTGCTCAGACAGTGTTGCAGGAGGTCAGAGGCAGAAGTGCACCAGTGTACAAGAGAATCAAAGATATCATTAAAAACCCTGACAAGCGGTTCTACACTTTTACTAATGAGCACCACAGGTTGGTATGACAGGATAAAGAGAAATAGCAGAAAACACATAGTATATTAGTCATATTTATTTTGCCATAATGAGCCCCAAAAGGGCACTAGCCAAGAACTACCACTGTATGAGGGGAAGGATGCTAGACATGTCCTTAAAAGTTAAAGCCCTCTGGGAGAGGGGGATGGGGTTCCCGATTCCAGAGAAAGTGCCGGGGGAATTTTGTGACTGCCATATGGGGCTTACCATTTGTAATCATTACAAGGAGGCTCAATATAAGTTTCTTCATAGGTTTTATATGGCCCCTGCTGTACTAAGTAAATTTAATAAAGGCATTTCCCCACGATGCGGGCACTGTGGAGAGGAGAGGGGCACATATATTCATTATTTCTGTCTTTGTCAAGAGCTCAGAGCCGTCTGGACTTAGATAACACACTGTATTAAGCAAACAATTTGTCTCAGAGTGGAAGGACGAACCTTGGTCTATGTTGTTTGGGGTGGAATGGGTGGGACCTGTACCCCAGGGTGATAATTATGATGGGCACAGCCAGGAGGTGCATTCAGAACAGTTGGTTTCCCATGTCCACCCAATAATACAGATGTGGAGGGATTTGCTTCTCAAAATGCTTCAGTTTGAATACCTTGCATATGAACTTAGGGGTTGGAAAGACAGGTTTGAGAGGCAGTGGGGGCCCTGTGTGGACTCATTCCTCCAGGTGGAACAAGTAATAATCAGACTGGTGTCGTCGAAGCAAAGGTCAGGAAGCATAGGAAAACCAGGAGCAGTTACAAAATTCACAAGTAGCATTTCATTATTTCCAATAACCATGAAATAAAAATTAAAAAACATTGTATAGAATGTTTTTTTTAAACATAGGCAGGTCAATCAAAACAGTCCTTCCTCTGAGGGTATCTCTAATTCTAAGTATTGGTCTCGGTCTCTCTCTCTAACAAACATTGCTGCTCTTTTTATAAGAAGTCCTTGTATGGCAATTAACTTTTGCATCCTGACCTCGTTAAGTTTCTGTAGCACTCCACATTGTCAATGGGTGATCAAAACAACTGGGTATAGTGCACCCCTACCAGGTAAATGGCAAAGCCCAAGCTTTAGAATGTTGGGCACTTGAGGATTCCATGCTGCAGCAGCAACTCCCCAGTTAAGCTGTGCCATTCAAAGGGGACAGAGCTACTTTTCTCTTCTCTCAAGAATCTCAAGTTTCAAGATTTCAAAATTTCAGTTGGGGCTACAATTCTGCTCTACCTGTTTCAGGGAGCACTCCTAAATTTTAATCGTGCCTTTTAAGCTACGTCTTTCAAATTGAATAAACCTGCCTTTTTTCTCATTCCATGTGTGGATTAGGAGCCACTTCTGCCTTGCTAGGGCGTTGTTTAATGGTCTTCTGTTACACTTTAAAAAGAATGAAAAAAGGTGCCACATGTAGGTACAGATTACATTTTTGGGAGTGTAGGGTCCCTGAGGGGTCACTCAACTTTGCCGTCAGTTCCCTTGCGCCCCTCTCCCCAACACCACCACCAGCTTTAGGTTTTGTGTTTTTCACGGTTTGTCAGCTAATTTGTGATTTTGGTGGACTTCTGAGTTTTTTTTTTTTTTTTTGGTGATTTCCACATCAACCTCCGTTTCTACTGTTTTCACGGTCGCCACTAGGGCTGGGTGCATGCCCCATCAGTTCGGCTTCCCACCAGTGTCCTGAGATCGCACCCATGCGCAACACTAACAGCTCTGTGTAGTGCTAATCTCCATTGAAACCTGATGCTCAAGTGCGTGCATACATTGAGCAGGTGCGCTTGTGCATGCATGCTAATGCTCCCACAAGCCTGGCAGGCACGTGCACACTCGGTTTAGCGTTTGGAGCCTGTTGGATTATTTTGGCAACTATGAAGCAACAATCAACCGATACAGTTTAAAATCTGGGATTTTTCCTGTCAGTTTTCTGTTGTAGGCACTGTAACGGAAAAAAAATCCCATTACCAGAGATTTCAAGCTCACTGCCGCCACAAGGGTTTTTACCAACAAGACCCAGGAAACCTGTTTTTACCTCCTCCTCCTTGCTCAAGGTTAGTAAGGTCAAACAAAATAAGTGAAGTAGTAGGCTGCCCCTTCAGAGACAGACTGCAAACAGAGTCTGGCAGAAACACTAGAATTACCCTTTTAAATAAAACAAGCAGTCACAGATTCTATAAAAATAGAAGCTTTACTAAAAGACGATGAGTATTTACAACAAGATGTATTTACTGGAAACGAAAGAGTTACACATTTACTAAGAAGAAGAAAATAAAACCAGGTTGAACAGACAAATAGTGTGCAGCAGAACTCTGAGCTATTCTCAGCTAAAACCGATGTCTTTACCTGCCGCTATCTGAAGAAAATACTTTTCCCTAAGCTTGTCTTTCTTACCAGACTTCTAGCAGCAGGGCTGTGGATTTCAGAGGTACCAAGTCCAAGAGGAAGTGCTTACTTCCAGCACCACAATATATTTCTCACTCCATGTGGGGAGGGGTCTCGCTCACTTTGAGTGACAATTCCATGTTGTCCCAGCCCTCTTTGGGAGTTTGTGTGCGTGTGTCCACCCACCCTTCAGCATCTCCTTGCTAACACTATGACATGCACCTGTATTCTTTGTCCAACAGGGGAACATCTCCAGGAAGGACTCCCCACTGGGTTTATTGCTTTATTGCCTCCTTCCTAGCTTTCCTGTTAACTTTCCCGTAAGAACATCAGACCCTCTACCTTGGGTGGCATGAACTGTCATATACTACTTGATCGTGTGATGTGGTAACTGTCTTGTACCTGAAACAGGTGTATATTAAACCGGCTCAGTGGTGCTGGAGGTTGAGGCGCCAGTCGCTACACCTCGCACCATGCTGGCAACCTAGGTTCGGGAACAAGCCCGGGCCACTGGGGGTCAGCGGGGGGGAGCAAATCGAGCATCTGGAGGACTGCTTTCCTCTATCAGGGGTAGGGTGACTTGTGATGCTTGTTAACTGCCCTCTGTTGTTAGGAGGGCTATAGCCACCTGCCAGGGCTCCAGGTGAGAAAACAGTAATAAAAAAAAAAAAAAAAAAGAAAAATGCATATTTTAGAAAAGAATCAAAGGAATACATGGCTTTGGTCCCCTTTTCTGTCACCCCCCCCCTTCAAGAAATGTAGGTGTCTCTCTCGTTTGGGTAATCCACAAGAAACACTGCCGTTCATGTAGGGCCTGGAGAATGCCTAAAGTCACTTAACTTCTCTGTGCTCCCAGGATGCACCTGTAAAAAAGCTTTCAGCTTAGTGTGCTACTCCTGGTTAAACAAGCATTCTGCACCCACTTTGGCACTGAATGATCAGATATTATATGACTGTAGTACCACTCTGCAGCGCAATAACTTTGTGTTTTGCCCACTAGTCCTATGGAGCCATGTCAGTGGGTTATGATCAGTGACCACAGTAAACTTCTTCCTGTACAGATATGGCTGCAGCTTCTGAGGGCCCACACTATCCCCAGACATTCCCTCTCCACTGTGGCATATGACTCTTCCCTGGGCAGAAGCTTCTGGCTCAGGTACATTATGGGGTGCTTCTCTCCCTGCGGTGTAACCTGGCTCAGGACGGCACCCAGCCCATGGTCTGAGGCATCCACATGTACTATAAACTTTAAGTCATAATTGGGGCTAGCAAGCTCTGGTGACCCACATAATGCCTCCTTCAGTCATGGAAGGCAGACTCACAGACCTCTGTCCAGAGACCTTTTTCAGGCATTCTCTTTTTCGTGAGGTCTGTTAGGGGCTTGGCCAAATCACTGTAGTGAGGATCAGACCTCCGGTACTACCCGGCTGTTCCCAGAAATGCCCTTACTTGTTTCTTTGTGGCAGGAGTGGGCTAGGCCTGGATGGCATCAACCTTCGCCGGCTCTGGATGGATGCGTCCACTGCCCACCAGGTGCCCAAGGTAGGACACTGCAGCCATGCCTACGTGGCATTTTTCTACCTTAACTGTCAGTCCTGTGGCCGTCAGTCTGCAAAAAAAACCCTGATGTGATCCTCTTATGTCTGGCTGTAAATGGCGATGTCATCCATGTGATCCACAAGCCTCTGGAAGACTGCGGGCATATTCTTCATTCCAAATGGTATTACTCTAACTTTGAATAAGTCATATGGGGTAATGAAAGCAGTCCTTTCCCTGGCTGTAGGGGATGGCGGCACCTGCCAGTATCCATTTGTCAGGTTTATTGTGGTCAGGACTAGGCTCCCCCCAGCGTACCAAGGTCTCATCCTTTCTGGGCATGGGGTAGGCATTAGACTCCATACAGCTGTTGAGCCTCAGGTAGTCTACACAGAATGTTGTAATACTTTCCTTCTTGGGGATCGGGACCACAGGCAAAGCCAGGGGTTACTGGACTCCTGGATCACTCCAGTGGCCAGCATCTCCCCGAGTTCCTCCAACATGGTGTTCTTAACCCCCTTGGGTACCCGGTAGGGGGACTGCCTCAACAGAACTTGGGCCCCAGTGTCCATGTGGTGTTCAGCCCTTGTGGTATACCCCAGATTTTCCATGAACATGTCTCCAAATTCTCACAGTACCCCCGGTCTCCTTGACCTGGGCTGGTGTCAGCTGCCCTGAGAGGGTGAGGTTATTCACTGAGGATACCTCCCGGGCTTCCCCAAGGAGGTCTTCCAGGGAATCTGCCTCGTTCCCCTCTGCTGACGTACTGCACATAGAGAGGATCATTTGGTCTATCATAGTAGGGCTTCTTCATGTTCACATGATATACCCTCTGTCTACGCCTTCTGTCGGGCAGCCCTACTCTGTTGTTAGCATCACTCAGCTTCCTGATTATGGAGAATGGGCTCTCCCATGCTCCCTGTGGTTTATTCTGTCGAACTGGAACAAGTACCATCACTCGCTGTCTGACTTCGTACTCCTGGGTTCTGGCCTCATGGTTGTACCAGACTTTCTGTTGCTGTTGTGCAGTGGCTAAGTGCTCCTGGGTGAACCCCATGAGCTCCTTAAGCCAGGCCCTGAAATTTAGGACATACTCCACAACAGACTCCCTTTGGGTGGCATAGTTACCTTCCCATTCATCCCTAACTAAATCTAGAGGCTTCCTCACCCTGTGATCAAACAGGAGTTTAAAGGGTGAGAACCCTGTGGACTCCAGTGGAACTTCCTGTATGTAAATAGGAGGTGGGGCAAATATTTGTCCAACTCCCTTTGGTGCTGGTCAGCAAATGCCCTGAGCATGGTTTTAAGGGTCCCATTGAACTGCTCAACCAGGCCATTTGTTTCAGGGTGATAGGGCGAAGCACAGAGCTGTTTCACCCCGCACTTTTCCCACAAACTGGTCATTAAGGATGACATGAAATTTACCCCTGGTCTGATAAAATCTCCTGGGGAAATCCCCCTCTGCTAAAGATTTCCCCATAGCTCATCAGCCACCTTTTCTGCCTCAATGGAGGACATGGCCATTGCCTCAGGGTTCCTATTTGCGTATTCCACCACAACCAGTATGTATCATTTGCCCGTGTGACTTGGGCTACTCATGGGCCCCACTATGTCCACGGCTACCCTCTTAAAGGGTTCATCGATAATGGGTAGGGGCACCAAAGCTGCCTTTTCCCCGACGTTTCTAACCCACTGGCACCGTGGACAAGTCTGACAGTAATTTTCCATGTCTGTGTACATGCATGGCCAAAAGAAGTTGTTGGCAAGCCGCTTTTTTGTGCAGTTAACACCCAGGTGGCCTGAAAAAGGAATAAGCTGCGTTCAGTAGTCCCAGTGCACTACCAACTGCTAGAGTACCTCTCCCTCTAGTGCCCCCCAACCCGTGATGTACACTCCCTTTACAGCAGCCCATTTTCCCAATAAACTGACTTTTTACTCCCTTGAGAGGCCTCAGCACTGTCATGAACCCACTCCTGGGGGTCAGGCCAACTGAGCTGACAGTGCCCACCCTTAAGTGCAGTCCAGGTGGGGGGGGGAATCAGGGATACCCTCCTCGTCATTTAGAATGCTCACCAAGGTCACAACTGCACCTCTGCCACGAGGATCGTGGGCAACCCTGTAGCTCGGGATAAGGGCACAATACCAGTCTCGAGTCTTGTTGCCCAGAATGAACACTTCCTTGGCTATTACACACAGGAGGAGGACCCAGGTATCACACTCTCTTCAGGGTAGCAGTGTAAAAACCTGATTTTTGTCTTCTCCCTACAGGACATGCAACAGCCTGGTTCAAAATCTTTGTGAACTCTGGTGTTCTCCCTATTCTTCCAGATGTTCCTTGCCTGACTCTTTTTCAATTTGGTTGCTTATGGTGTGACCCCTTTGGCAGTGCAGTTTTCACAGATTATTAATAATACTGTTTTCACAATTCACATACAAATATATAATGTATATGAATCTCACGGAGGCAGAATTTCTTTAGGAAAACAAATGTTTTACTAAAATAAATAAATTCAGTCACAACTAAAAGAGAACATATACTAATGTAGGTTACAGTATAAGAAACGGAATTGAAAAAATCTACAGAAAAACGCATTAAAACATGTTAGCTAAGTCTGCCTTGGGTATGAAGATTTCAAAGTCCAGAGAATCGCTGGTTTGCAAAATACTACAGTCTTTCTTTTAGTCCTTGGCAGCCACACTGGGTCTCAGCACAAGGCATAAGTTAGTGTCGGAGACTTGATTAGCACCTGGACCTAGCGGCCTTTGCTAGTCAAAATGAAAAATGATTAGCAACTGGTCAAAGTTGATTAGCAGTTGGGGGGCTCCAGAATGTGGGGGAGATGGCGGAAAATAGTGCCATGCATGCATTCCAAGCCCTGCAGTCCTGGAAAAATTTGATTAGCACCTATTGAGAATCAGAACCAAAATTGATTCACAAATTGCGATGCGACCCCACTTATTTTATGCCCTGCAGCAGTTTGGCTTCTGATGTGTGTCAAGCAGTGTGTCCAGATGAAAATGTGTGTCCAAATGGCCTGAGCTGGGGTTTAAATGCCCTTCTGTGACCTTTCAGTGTCACCAATTCCCAGGTCAGAGCAACTACTCTGTTTGGCCAGGAGATGTCTCTTTTAGGCCAGAAAATTACACTGTTATACTGTTTCCAAAAAGATTCTGCGGCCTATAATTAGCACGGATATGACATTTCAGAGTAAAGGCCTTTGAAGTCCCCTGTAGACCATTGGCAACCGTAAGGTAAAATTCACACAGATTCCCGAGGAAACATGTTCCTCTCCTGTTCCTCATAAAATGTAGCATATTATAACAGCTTCCTTAGATCAAAGCATTCCACTCCTGAGTGCATGGTTTTATGACACACAAATGGATTATGGCATATCCCTGTTAAAAAACAAAACAAAACTGGGAATGCAATTTTAGTTCCTGGGAAACGGATGCCTTCAGGTCGAAGGAAGGTCAAGCCTTTAAAAAAAATAAATAAATCTAGTCTTTTCCTAGGTGCCTTTTGTGCTGACACTGGCATGTCTTTTGGCTGGTACATGTACATAGGATTACATAAAAAAAAAAAAAATTATATATGTATATGTATACACAGCATTACATCTACAAATAAGGAGTAGCAGCCAGGCAGCTCACCACAAGCGCTCTCTCTCTCTGTTTTTAGAGGGTAGAATCAGCTTGCTGAACCCTGCCCAGTTCCTCCCGTCTGATCCTCCCCAGTTCCCTTTCAGTAGGAAAGTTGCCCCTGGTGGCAACCTCCTCTGCTTGTAGCTGGAGCTCAGAGCTGCTACTCCTAGCTAGCTCATCACCCACACTAGCCACTTCCTCAGCTGCTGAAGGTTGGGTTTGCACAGGCTGTGTCACCCCCTCCTCCTTCCCAGAAGCTTCCCTTTTGCCTGGCTATTGGTGGTAACACACACTGGAGTTTCTCTGTGGTCAGAATCATTCCCCATGATCACATCCACAGGGAGATCAGGTACAACTCCCACTTCCTGTACCCCATATCTACCCTCCCAACTTAGGAAGACCTGAGCCATTACCACTGGACCTGTGACTCCCCTAATCTTGGAGAACTTCCCTGGCAGAATCTGCTTTGCCTGGATCAGATCCTGCCTTACCATGGAGATGGAGGCACCAGTGTGTCTCTCAATCCTTGTGTTACTGTCCCATTGACTAAAACAGAGTGCATGTGCTTGGTGGAGTTTGGTGGTACTACAGTGTGTGCACAGTTTACCAGCTGCGGTGTACTGTCTTGGTCACCCCCTCCCTTGGCTTTTGTACTTTACTCCTGTTTTTAGGGCAGTCATAGGATATATGCCCTACTTTTTAGCAAATCCAGCATTCCTTTGCCCCAGGCTCCTTGTTCCCCTTAGAACCAGTGGGTTCTGTTTTGGGCTTGGGTGCAAGCTGGTTCCCTTTAGGCTGCCTCCCTGGGTCTCTTTAAAACCATATGCTGCCCCACTCCCATACTTCTTATGCTGCAAATATGGTCTACTGGCCACATGCAAATCAACACTTTCTGCTGCCTCCTTTGCAGAATTGCATGCTCGGTCCAGCAGCCAAATGCTCAGGTCATCAGGTACAATTTTAAGAAACTGTTCCCTTATGATTAAATCTTTAATTTGCTCTACAGTCCTTGCCTTAGCCCCATCTACCTAATGGTCTAAATAAGCACACATTGGACATGCAGTTCTACATAGCTGTCTCCTGGGCCGTTTCTTAACTCTCTAAATTTGCATCTATAGGCCTCAGGAGTCCATTCAGAATATTTTAATAACATTCTTTCAACTTTATCATAGTCCATGCAATCATTATCGTCCATTCGAGCAAATGCATGCATGGTACTGCCAGTAGGTAATGGGGTCAGGTGGATCATCCACAAAGCCTAATCTACTTTACATTGCCCACAAACCCTCAGATATTATTTTGAAAACAAATGCAGATTATCTCGCTCTCGGTATTGTTGGAACATTTTAGAATGAATTGTGGCTCTTGGTTAAATCCCCTTCGCCATTACTTACGGTTTGCCGTGGTGTTTGCTGGCGCAGTTTTTCCATCTCGATCTCATGCCATCGTTCTGTCTCTTTTTGCTGTGTTCATTCCTTGTCTCTTTTCTCTCGCATAAGGATCTCATGCTGGTGAATCTTTTCTGTTTTCTCTGCCTTCAGCCTTGCTCCCTCCTCTTGCATGCGGTTTTCATGCTGCTGAGCCCTCTTTCTTTCCTCAGCCTTGCCCTTTTCAGTTCAGCATCCCTCAGTGCAAGCTCTGCCTTCGGGATCTCAAGCTGAGGTTGATTTGGCTACACAGCTTCCTCTTCTTGTGCCATAAGGTGCCCCCCCCCCTTGCTCAGCTGCTGGGACCTCAGTCTCACTGTCCTCAGCAACCATCTACTGACCAGGTATTGGGCCATGCTCATTTGAGACCGTCTGCCCCTTCTGCAGCTAGTCATACACCAACAGGGCTTCCACGAGTGCACTCTTTGTCTTGCCCTCATTGACAGTCCTCCTCCCTGTGCACAGCTCACAAAGCTGCTGAACATGAAATGTGACATAGCCTGAGGAGCTCATATTCTCTAGCTATGCTGCACTAAGCTGTCTTGGAAAAAAAAAAACAATAGTAAACAATGCAGCCTTTTGAAATCCTGTTTCGTGACTGTTAAGGTATATGTCTGCTGGCACTCTGTCAGCAGTGTGCTATTTCTCTTCTTTCTCTCCCTCTCTCATTCCTGCCTCACAGGAAAGTACACTGCCCGCTGCTATGCATTGGACTGGTACCAGTTGCCACACAGATCCCATGACTGCCACCAGCGTGACTGAAGAAATCCCCTTACCAGGGACTTCAAGTTCATAAGGGTTTTTACCAACAGGACCCAATAAACTAGATTTTTACTTTCTCCTTGCTCAAGGTCAGGAAGGTCAAACACAATGACTGTGGGTAGAGTGCCCCTTCAGAGACGGACTGCAAAATAGAATTACCCTTTTAAATAAAACAGGCAGGCACTGATTCTATAAAAATAGAGGCTTTGCAAAAAGACTGAGTATTTATAACAGGATGTATTTACAGGAAACAAAAGAGTTGCACATTTACTAAGAAGAAAATAAAACCAGGTTGAACAGACAGACAGTGTGCAGCAGAACTTTGAGCTATTCTCATCGAAAACCTACAGTATGTCTTTACCTGCTGCTATCTGAAGAAAATACTTTCCCCTAAGCTTGTCTACCTTACCAGACTTCTAGCTGCAGGGCTCTGGATTTCAGAGGTACCAAGTCCAAGAGGAAGTGCTTACTTTAAGCACCACAATATAGTTCTCACTCCATGTGGGGATGGGTCTCACTCACTTCAAATGACAGTTCCATGTTGTCCCAGCCCACTTCGAGAGTGAGTGTGTGTGTGTGTGTCCACCCACCCTTCAGCACCTCCTTGCTGACATTATGACATGCGCCTGGATCTTTTGTCCAGCACGGGCACATCTCCAGGAAGGACTCCCCACTGGGTTTATTGCTTTATTGCCTTCTCCCTAGCTTTCCTGTTAACTTTCCCATGAGAACATCAGACCCTCTACCCTGGCTGGCATAAGCTGTCATATACTACTTGATCATGTGATGTGGTAACCATCTTGAACCTGAAGCAGATGCATATTTAGAAAAGAATAAATGAATCGAAGGAATACATGTCTTTGATTCCCTTTTCTGTCACAGGCACCATGGCTTACAGGAGACCATTAATTATGAAAAGCTATAAGACCTGCAGAAGGGTGATGAGGCCCTCCCCCATGGGTACACATTGTCCTCACTGTGTTGCGTGCATAACATTTCTCTCATGGTACCCCCAAGCTGGTCCTCCGAGCTGGAGAGAGGGGCACCTGGTCCATTTTTTTTGGCAGTGCCAAAGTAGAGTTGCGAAAATCTCTCTTACTGCTCCTCAGTGAGCTTCTGAGACCTGATGTCCCGCAGGACATCCCAGCAGATACACCCGACCTCTTTTTTTTGGTACAGTTTCTTCATTTTGGAAGGAATAGTGCAGCATGTAGCAGCTCAGTGTGCGTCTCTCTCACTCGTCCATTCAGTTAAGTATGCCAGCTGATGCCTGTATTGGGAGACAGAGCCAGAGAGAGAGAGACACACACACAGACAGTGAAATAGTGCCGGGTGGGACAGGGACAAGTGCTGCCGAACGCAAAGGGAGAAACCAGTGAGCAGTGGCGTGCTGGGGAGCAAGACACACCACAACGAGAAACCACACCAGAGACAACATAACAGCTGCACAGTGATACATGTACGTGGTAACTTGTCTCCCCCCCCCAGAACATGTTGAAATCACACCGGGACATCCTTTCTTCTCTACCACTGCTCTTACAGTCTACTGCAGCAGCACCTTTTTTCTCTAGGTCTCTCTTGACCTTTCCTTCGCCTTTCTGCTCTGAGGGTGTGGCCTCCCCATCAGAGTATCTTTCTATTCTGCCTCGCTTTTTTTCTTTTTTCCCTCCATGGTGATGAAGTGGTAGAGGCTATGATATGCCTCCTGGCACAAGAACACATGGCCTTAAGGGATAGTGGGTAATGTTAGAAATGGTTTGACCCCACTATGCCTTGAAAAGGGGCTTAGTTACAATTATTCAAGGTCTGTCCTAGTAATACAGAAACAGAGGGTCAGACATAAGGATAATGGTGAAGCTTAGTAGCCCTGTAGGTCTGTAATTGCATATTAATAGTTACAGGAGCGCCTGTAAATATATATGCCAGGTAAAGGAATTAAGTGGTATCCTATTTGTAAAGACTGGCACAGGTAAAGTGCCCTGGAAGTGCCTTAGGTATAAGAAAAGACACCCTATTAATCATTTTGCTGTTTGTGGCATTTCTAGATTTGAAAGTTCATCTGCCAAGTAAACTGAAGCCCTGCTACATTTCGGTGGCTGAAGCAAAGTAAAGTATTCACGATTCACCACTCCCCATTCCTCCGGTGGCATGCCAGTTGCCAAAGAGGATCATAGTCAAAAAGCAGTATTCCCAAGTCTCCAAGGCTAGTCATGATGGGGAACTGATGGGTCCTGGTGTGATGGGGAACAGAAAAAGATAGCAATTAGGAAGTATAAGGAAATGCAGAATGAGCAGGACAGAGAACTGTACCAGTTAAGGCAGAAGGAAGCAGGGAGGGTAGTCAGAATAGCAAAGGCACAAACTGAGGAAAAGATAGCCAGCTCGGTAAAGAAGGGGGCTAAAACCTTTTATAGGTATATCAGGGAGCGTAGAAAGACAAAAGGAGGGATAGTGAGGCTGAACAGAATGGATGGTGGGTGGGCAGAGTGACCTTAAAAAAGCAGGGATACTGAATGAATACTTCTGCTCAGTATTCACAAAAGAGGAAGTGGGGGAGGTGCCTAATCCAATTAACAGAAGCACTCTTGAGAGGGGGTCGATCCCAGTCCTTTCACAGAAGAAAGGGTTCTGAAAGAACGCCTAAAACTGAAGGTGGACAAAGCAATGGGGCCAGATGGAATTCACCCCAGAATTCAAAAGAATTGAGCAGAGAACTAGTGACACCACTGACTACCCTTTTAACAAATCATGGGAGGATGGTGTGGTACCTGAGGACTGGAAGAAACTGATGGATTCCCTACACAAAAGTGGGACCAAGACAGAGGCAGGAAACTACAGACCTGTCAGTTTGACCTCTGTGGTAGGGAAAGTGATGGAATTGCTTCGGAAGGAAAGAACTGTTGAGTACCTAGAGGCCAGTGGGGCACAGGACCCAAGGCAGCATGGGTTCACAGCGGGAAGGTCATGTCAGACAAATCTAATTGATTTCTTTGACTGGGTGGCCAAAGTAGTAGACCAGGGAGGGGCTGTGGACATGGCCTACCTAGACTTTAGCAAGGCATTTGACACAGTCCCACACAGAAGATTAGTTGTCAAATTAACCAGCCTGGAAATGGGTCCCAAAACATTGGCTGGACAACAGTACACAGAAGGTAATTGTAAATGGAGTCCACTCTGAAGAAAGAGGGGTTACTAATGGGGTACCGCAGGGTTCAGTACTGGGTCCAGTCCTTTTTAATGTCTTTATAAGTGACGTTGCAGAGGGACTGGAAGGAAAAGTATGCCTCTTTGCAGATGACACAAAGATCTGCAACAGGGTTGGTACACGAGGAGGTGTGGAAAGGATGAGAAGGGACTTGGCAAGGTTGGAGGAATGGTCAGCTGTATGGCAGCTTGGATTCAGTGCAAAGTAATGCACCCGCGAAACAAAAACTCGGGGGAAGATTTCACTTTGGGGGGAGGTAGTAACAACAACAAAAATGGAACGAGACCTGGGGGTAATCATATCAGATAACCTTAAGGCTGGCATGCAATGTGAGAAGGTAGTAGGGAGGGCTGGGGGTATACTGTGATGTATAGGGAGGGGCATCACTAGCAGAAAACAGGAAGTTGTTATCCCCCTGTACATACAGTTGGTGAGACCCCATCTGGAGTACTGAGTCCAGTTCTGGAGACCCTATCTCCGCAAGGACATAGACAGGATGGAGGCAGTTCAGAGGAGGGCAACTAAAATGGTGCAGGGTCTGCAAGAGAAGCCATATGAGGAGAGACTTAAGGAGCTCAATATGTATACCCTTGAGGAAAGGAGGGAGAAGGGGGACATGATAGAAATGTTTACGTACCTCAGTGGGATCAACAAAGTCTAAGAGGGTAGCATCTTTCAGGAAAAGAGATGTGCAAGAACAAGGGGACACAATTTGAAGATAGAGGGGGGATGGCTCAAGGGCAATGTGAGGAAGTATTTTTTCACAGAGAGGGCGGTGGACGCATGGAACTGCCTTCCTGAGGAGGTTGTGGGGTCTAAAACTGTGGGAGAATTCAAGAATGCATGGGACAGACATAAGGCAGTTTTTGTGGGGGGTAGGAAGAAATAGGCTGTTGGTTAAATAGGATCTGCAGCTTATCCTCTAGGTAGGGAAATGGGCAGACTAGGTGGGCCAAGCGGTCCTTATCTACCGTCAAAGTCTATGTTTCTGTGTAACTGAAGAATCAAGCACCCGTTCGGGTGCATGAGCCACAGGGAGTAAGAATGCCCCAAGAGTACTGAAAAAGCTGCTGAAAAGTGTATCAGAGCAGAAGTGTCAAGCTCCGATATGCAAATAGGCTCTAGTAGCTCAGAATGAAATATTCTTGAAGTGCTTGAAAGCACTATGTAGTGCTCGGCTTCAGTAAGGCAAACTGAACACTAGAGGGAGCCCCTTCTCCTTTTAAACTCAAAGTATGTAGGAGAATGAGGGCCAAAATAAGAGAGGGCGGAGGAAAGCCCCAATGAAAGTTCTGGGCCCAAATGAAAAGGCCACCCATTGGCTGGCAATTTCAGCCATCAGGACATTTTCTTTTCCTTTCTTTGAAAGAAAAAGGAGAGTTTTACTATGACCGATAAAATGGGTGGCCCTCCAAAAAATAAAAAGAGGACACACTGTTAGGAAACCGAGTTTGATTTCCTTATTAAAAAAGGGTTACAGTAATTTTAAACAATATCCTGAATTTATCTATTATTTACTATGCCTGTTAAATGTTAAAATGTTTTAATACCTGGCAAGGAATTATAGGAACAGAATTAAGTATGTTTATTTTGGGTGAGGAAAACCCCATACCCTTACTAGTTCCTATTTTGGCTGAAGTAATCTGTTGTGTTCTTAGGAGCCAGTGGCCCCAAACCAGACAGCATTTATAGGGCCCTGTCAATCTGTGACATCACTTAAAGGGAAGGGCAAACTCTTAAATGACCCTTCTGTACTATTCTCTAACGTCTGGGGCTACAGTTTGAAATTATGTTTCAGTAGAATGATATTGTTTAGATATTACATATAGAAAGGGCTATGGTTATGCTGACCCCCCCAGAAATGTACGTACCAGTGAAGAAATTCATGTATTAGAGATGGGTGGATCAGCTGACCAGATGATGTCACAAGATGTTGCTATAAAAAGCCCTCCTGGACTTAGTCAGTCAAGCCTTGAGCATGGTACTGAGAGGAAGTACAGATAGACTCAAACACAGAAGACTGTAGAAGTAATAGCTGTAACTAGCTTTCTACACTGTGGCAGCATTTGTTAAGGGAGAACAGTGCTGGAACTCCGATCTGAAGTGTGTGAAAGATCTGTTTTGGTTTATTATTTTTATTTGGAGTTAAATTTGTTTTTTATGAATTTTATGAAATAATAAAATTAGCACAAAGCCAACTGTGTTTTAAACTGAATCCATTGTGTCAGTGTTGTCAACTCCCAAACCCTTCCACAATGTCACAGACAGCCGCAGTGCAAACGCTGTCTTTCGCTTCCTCACAAAGTTGACCTAGACGTCTCTCTCTCTCTCTCTCACTGCACTACCAGTCCTCCCCCTCAGCCCGCACACACACACACACACACACACACACACACACACAGAGGACACTGTTCCTGTCACTATAACTCTTTATGGGTGATGTACTGGATCTGGTCTCAGGTCCCGAAGGTGGGCCCACTACACTGGCAGCTCAGGGAAGAATGCCAAGCTCAGGGGGAAAAAATGCCACGGGGAGGAAAGAGGGAAACAGTTGGCAACAACACTGTGCACTCGGTCCCTGGAGGTCTGCGGGACGGGTGTATGTGAAGCCAAATGCTCGCGTACTGAGAACAACAATGGCTGCCTGAAATAATAATTACGCCATGGAATAAGAAGATCCGGAGGGCTCATTAATTATTTTTCAGGGACTGATCACTACTTGCTATGTATGTATATTAATGCACAGTCACATGATCACCTGCACCAATCACTTTTCTCCCTGCTCCTACCCTGTGTTATAATATAAAACATTGAACACCCCAGCAAAGTACAAACAAACAGGAAAACGTCTACACTGATTTACTTCAACCTTGTTTAACACTAGTTTCTCTGAGTCTCTGTTCTTTAAAGTCATTACTTTCTTGTTCCGTCTTGGAATTTATCTGAAATCCTTAAACTATTCTCTTTGACTGAAGTTGACACATTGTAATGGGCCAAAAGTTTGAGCATGTGAGCCATAAAAAATGGCGAAGTTCTAAACTTGCTTATTATTTTGAAAACATTCAAATGCACTTGTTTCAGTACTTAAAAAAAAAAAAAAAAAAAAACACTTGAAGGCTACCTTCTAAAGACGTACAGCAGTCCTGTTTACAGAATTGTCCTATTTTGGTTTTAAAGAAGAAGGGATTGCAGTGTTTGCTCTTGGGAGCTTGCCCTCCCTCCCCATCCAGTCCCTTTCTCTTAACTGCCACTCGCTCTAAAAAACTCCATCCCCGTGTTTCCTGCCACACTCATTTGTGACTTCTTAGTTTGGAGAGCACGAGGACACACTCCATTGAAGTCAACAGGGCATCTGTATAAGACTTTTTTTATTTTGAACGGCTGGAATCAAACTCACTACTCAACTATATAGTTAGTTGAGCGGGCCCTGTTCACACTAGGGTGTTTAAAATGGTTTAAGGAGCTTAAACCATTTTAAAGTGCCCTAGCACGGTTTGCGTTCACATGGGACAACACTTAACATGCTTTGAAGTCCGTGTTTTAAAACTGTGTTGAAACCCTGATAAGACCTAGGCTTAAACACAATGGGATTTACTTGCAGTGCGGATGGTCAGGCACAGTTCCCCTTCATGAAACAGGATGTCCCCACATGTAAACCGGTTGATCGTTAATTTGATCCAGAGGCAGTAGTGCAGATGCTGGCAGCAGTGCAGATGCTGTAACATGGATACAACAGCACGGTAATTTATCCATTTAAAAAAAAAAAAAACGTTTTCTGTTATTGTGCTGTAGTGTGAACAGGGCCTGCTTGAGTGTAACATCTCTTGTATATTTACCTGATGAAATATTTCAAATAAATAATTTCAATAGCGCATGCCTCCATGTTCTCCAACCTATAACATTACAAAATGTGTCAGAATAGATCTTTATTGCCGGCCCAGTGGCGCTGAGAGCTGAGGCGCTGGACGCCACATCTCACGACACGCTGGCGACCTGGGTTCAGGAGCGAGCATGAGTAGTTGAGGGCTGCAGGGGTGGAGAGGGATCAAGCGTCCGGTAGACTGCTCTTCCTCTCTGGGTAGGGGGGGTCCACAGTGGTCGGCATCTGACTGCCCCCTGGTGGAGGCTGGGGTGTAGAGATGCACGCCATACTCTGGGAGGAGTCGAGGGTAGACACCTGGACGGGGACATGTGCAGACACGTGCGTGCTCATGCCTGCTGGCATCATTGCATGCCCTCTGACTCCAGGGAATTGACAAAGGGAAAAATTGGCACCGTTCGCGGCGGCTTGATGGCTGTTCGGCGGGACGCCCAGCTCTGAGGGCTCACTGCGGTGACTGGATCATGTGTCGGCAGAGATAGAGGGGTCAGTCCTCTGCCCCACCACGGGAGGCAAGATACGGGGGTATGCAGTGAAGCCCCAGGTGGGAGTCAGAGCGATTTGGACAGCGGCTGGATGAGGTGGATGCCTGGACGTGGATGCAGACTGGGGGCCAAGATAAGAGAAAAATGACCAACTTAAAAACAAAAATTCTTAGT
The DNA here is from genome assembly GCA_016271365.2 of Neoceratodus forsteri. Taxonomy (NCBI): domain Eukaryota; kingdom Metazoa; phylum Chordata; order Ceratodontiformes; family Ceratodontidae; genus Neoceratodus; species Neoceratodus forsteri. Next base: position 984,822,957 of record CM057459.1, read on the forward strand.
AAGCAGGTACCACGAAGGGGAAAGAATCTGGTGGCCAAGCCACTCTGAGCAAAGCTTGTGATCCATTCCCCTCTAAAATACAGAAATAGAAACATTTGGGAAGTAGGGCTGTTTAAGACCTCAGAAAGTGGGACACAAGTGAAGTTTTTTTTTTTTTTTGACAATGAGCATGATTTGTGCTGTTTTACCTGGCTGAAGCAACTGGTGTTTTATCACAGGAGGTATTTTTAGTCAGACTATATGTACAGCATAACACAGACAGTAAACTTTAGATGTATCCTGCTTGGAAAATGTGATACAGTTTTTAAAATGTGCTATTTACTGTGTTCCTGGGGTAATATATAAGCAGTAACCCACAACAGGGCATGCATTTCTGGAAAGTTAATGCATGCTACAGGTCAGTTGGAAGTCATGAGTAATGTGTAGCAATTTTCCTTATTATGTTTCACACTTTGTGTTATGCTCATCACTCAACTGTGTATGCGTACCCCCTTCCCCCAGGACTCATCTGGAATCGAGCAGTATCATGCTCATCATGCCTTTCTGGTTAAACACTTAAATAAATAAATAAAAGGTTAACAGCCAAGTGACTTTCAATGCACTCAGGAGGTGCATTAATTCTCAAGAAAGCCATGCCCTTAGCCGGCCCAGTGGTGTGGAGGATTGAGGCGTTCAGCGCCTTTCCTCCTGCCACACTGTTGACCTGTTTTCAGGAATGAATTTGGGTCAGTTTGGGTGGGAAAGGATCAGTCATACGATGACTGCTTTCCTCCCCTAGGGAGGGAGAACATGGCCTCACCCCTTTGAGACTGCCTCCAGGTGGCGGCCTAGTGTCAGTGCAAGACAGGACTAACATGTAAGGGACAGGAGGTGCCAGATATTGCAACACATACATGCCTCTACACACATGCACTGACATGCACGCCCCAGCAACGGGGAAAGGGAGAAAACGGACCGTGGGACAGGTGTACATGACACTCTAAACACTGATCCCCTCACCCACTTCACTACCAGGACCCCTGTTGGCAAGTATCTGGACAAGAGTCTCTGCGGAGGAATGATGGCCCTTCCCTTCCAGGCCCCACTATAATTGAGGGCAGTCTGTGGTGGAACACAGCCGACAAGCAAGTCCTGTGAAGGTGGTCGTCTGTGGGGAGTGGCGGGGACAGAGCCAAAGGGAGACAACCTTCCCGGCCTAAAGTGGATAAACACCTTTATGGGAGAAACGCATGCCCTGGACTGGGTCATTGCATGTATAAAAAGTAAAGACAGATTTTTATTTATTGAAAAAGGTTTTATTCTTTCTCATTGTGTTTGGCAACAAAGACCGAGTGCCTTTGAATGAACCCTGAAAGTGCATTTATTTTGAAGAAACCATTTCCTTGTTTAGGGTTTGTGTGTGTTTTATTTAAGCAATAAGGCATGAGGGGGTGTGTTATGGTGGGCTAACAGCCCACCTCGGAGTGGGTCGAAGCACGAGGTGTAGCCGAGGGCTTCCACCACCCGAGATGGGCTGTTAGCCCACCATAACACCCCCCCCCGGAGTGCCTTATTGTGATTATGAAATGGGTAATTTTTAGTAAATTTTATGTATTTTTAAACATAATACATTTTGCTGGGTCATTGTGCTGGGATAACGGCCCAGCTGAAAGCAGCTCTCAGTCGATCAGAATTCAGCATTCTTTCTACCCATTTCATAATGTTATTTGTAACATGGGCAAAATGAGAAGGTGGGAAAGAGGCAAATCAGTTGGCTGAACTGGGTCAGCTGGCCGCAGAGCAACACGGCATTATGGCACGATAATGCCGTATTGACATCGGGAGTGCGCAAACGAATACAGTGGAGTAATGTGGATGAGCGCGGGAAATGTGCGCGCCTAGTAAGAAGCAACCAGTGGATACATGTCAGAAAGGTTGACCAATAGGTGGCGGTATGAAGACGCACTTTGGAGTAGGAAGCAGCCAGTATAGCGGTGTGTTGCAGGGTGCGGGAAGTGTGGTCGTGGGCAGAGAGAGCAAAGATACGGGAAGTGTGCTGTAATGGTCGGAGGGACCAAAGTGACAGCTGAGTAGTAGCAGGAGAGTAAAAGGTAGTAGTGGGGACGAAAAGCGAGGAACAGGATATATAGGCTAAGCACAAGTCTGGTAATGTCTGAAAAACGCCACCTATTGGTCGGATATGTAGCGTGTGTAGCAGGCGTCTAATTGAGTTGTAGTGTGCTGAGCAATGTGCAGGGAAACGCACAAGATATAGAAGCTGAAACTGCACTGGTTGCAGTCTAGCAAGCACCCGATGGAAATAGGAACAGTCCGAGGGGAATGGGATATGAGAAATAGAACATGGGGGAAAAAAGTGATGCAGGAAAAGGGGAAAAGTGTAGTGGTGTTGGACAAGTGCCACCTGTTGGTCGGAAAGAGGAGTGGAGCTGTGCATTGGGAGTTGAGAGAACCCGTCTGTGTCCTCAGGCAGAGTAAACTATGCAGCCAAGAAGTAGCTCCCACAATGCAGCAGACCAGGAATATCACTAAAAAAGGCATGCAGACGAGTAGAACAGCTGAGTGGAAGTGGGCGGTTAGTAAGGCACAACATTATTTTATGTGTATGTTGCAACATAAAGCAAAGTTGTACGATGTCAGAACGTAGTATACACTATGTAAGTCGATGCCGGCAGTGCAACGTGCACACGCATTGTGGCACTTAAAGAGAGCGTTAGAAACAGCAACATATAAACGAAAAAGCAGCAAGATACAGAAGTCCTAGTGCTGATCTGTGTGTGTGATAAGAAGCAAAAATCTCCACGTGACACTTGTATTGCGCAAGCCATGTTACAAGACATTTATACGATGAGGTCATCTACTGGGAGCTACGATAGTTGGACCATTGTACACCCTCGGCCTCCGGCCTCTTGCCACAATGGTCCAACCATGCATTAACTCCCCATTAGATGCCACCTTCATCGGTGATTAATGCTTACTTAGTTAGGTTGTTGATATGTAGATTAGGACAGGTTAGTTTTGAAGTGTTTGTGAGAGTAGACCAATGATGTTGCTTGGATTCTGAAGGATTCAGAAGCCCATTTGTGAGGTGCGCAGAATTCTCGTAGAAAGCAGCAGCAGTTTAAAATCAGTCTTGGTGACTGGCTGTAAACTGAGTGATTTTCAGAGAGCTGTAACAAAAAAATAAAATAAAAAAAAAAGTGTGTCAGAGTTAGTTGAAGTGAATTGTTATCTGTGTATCTGTTATCTGTGTAGTCATCTAGGTGCTTATCACAGGTGGCTAAAGGGAATTGTTATCTGTGAAACTAAGTGTAGAAAGATTTGCAAAGTAGGGGAAGTGGCTTAGCTAGAAGGAGCCAGGTTAAAACCAGATTTAAACACTGCCATAGGTAGCTTCTGTCAGAGCACCAGGAGGAAGGAGCTGCTGGTGTAACTAAATTTCTCTACTGGGACTATATTGCCCTTCCCCTGACAGTTCTACTTTTATGGGCACAGGATTTGACTGACAACAGGAACTTCCTGTTTGGGAGCAGGAAGTAAGTGGTCACAGAGCCACCAAAGACTCACCATCCTAGAAGGGCAAGAGTAGCTTTCCGTCCCCCCCAGCTGCAGGAGTTCTGACTCTGAGCAAGTAAGGAGACTACTGAGAAATATAGGAACTTCTTGTCTCAGAACAGGAAGATCAGGAGCTAAAAGGGCACAGAGGCAGTAAGTAAGTAGGGAGAGAAAAAGAAAAAAAAAAGAAATAAACAGAGGAAAGCGCAAGTATTCCAAACAACAGTTAGGGGGCCAGAAATAAGACATGATGGGAGTGGTGCAGTGCAGTGGCTGTGGAGCAGCAGTCTTCCGGGAGACGTTCTGGACGATGCGGTGTTGTCCCATCTGCAGGCACCTCTCTGGGCTGAGGGAGGAGGTTGCTTACCTCCAGGCTGAGTTGGCCAGGATTTGTGGGACCTCCTCTCCCACCCAGGGACCACTAGGGTCACTGCCGTTGCCTCAGAGGTTGCCAAGAAGGAGGAGTAGTTGGACCACAGTGGGCTCAGGGAGGGTGAAGGTGGTGAAACAGAGGTGCATTCCTCCAGTTGTATCACTCCACAATTTCTATGCCATTCTGGGAAAGTGTGGTTCCTCTATGGAGACACCCACAGTGGAGACCAAGGAGGATGCTGCGAACCTCCACAAAGGAGACCCACAGGAGGGTGGCATGGGACCCCACAGGGGAAGGAAACAACTTCTGGTGGGGAACTCCATTGTTAGGAAGGTAGAACTGGGGGAGGAAGGGGAGAGGGAGATAAGATGCCTGCCTGGCACCATGGCGTAGAGGGACAGGGAGCGAATCCTCAGGATCGCAGGAGCAGCTGCACAGGGGAAGGAGCTGGATGTCATTGTTCACCTAGGGACAAATGACCTGGCTAAGAAAGGAATCAGAGCAGTGCAAGAAGCGTTTGAGGAGATGGGGAGGGGCCTTAGACAAATAGCATGCACGGTAACCTTCTCTGAGGTGCTGCCTGTCTATGGCACGGGTGAGGCTAGAGTGCTCCACACCATGGGATTCAATCAGTGGTTGAAAAACTGGGGCAGAGCTCAGGAATTTGGCTCCATTGGGGACTGGGGGTCTACGTGGAGGGATGCAGGCCTATACTGGCGTGATGGTCTGCATCTGTCCAGGAGGGGAACCAGGATCCTAGGTGATAGGTTTAAATGCTTTATTGGCAAGCATTTGAACTAGCCAAGGGGGGCACTGGAGAGGAGCAGGAAAATCCTAGCCCCCCCCCCAAAAAAAATCAGGGTACTAAGTGAGGTCGACACCAGCATAGAGATGACGATAGGGAGAAGCGCAGGGGTAAATGGAGAAAGTGACAAATGCAGTAAGGATGGGGATGGGGCAAAAAGGGGCAAGGCCATCAAGAAATGGAGGGTAATGAGTACCAGCGCCCATAGTCTTGGCAACAAGCTCCCTGAACTGGTGTTCTTGATGGAAGAGGGATGCCTGGCTATTGTAGCAGTCACAGAAACATAGTACACAGAGAACCATGACTGGGATGTTAACATACCAGGGTACACAACATACAGGAGAGACAGGGAGGGGAGAAGAGGGGGCGGAGTAGCTCTCTATGTAAGGGAAGGGATAAAAGCAACTGAACAAAAGAGTAAACAGGGAGGAGAGGTGGCACTGTGGGTCACCTTAGAGACTGGAAATGGCACCACAGTCCGCGCAGGGGTAGTATACAGACCCCTATGTCGGGGAGGGAATGGACAAGGATATGATAGAACGCATACTTAGGATGGCAGAGAAAGGGGAGATACTGTTGATGGGGGACCTTAATATGCCAGTCGTTAACGGGAGCACCTTTGCTGCAGTCACATCCAAAAGCAGGGCCATTCTTGATGCCCTTCAGGTGGCATGCCTCAGACAGCTAGTTTTGGAACCTAGTCATGAGGGAGCAATCTTAGACCTCGTACTCTCAAATGGGGACAGTGAGAGGATTTCAGATCTAGAAGTGGGTGGCCATTTGGGAACAAGTGACCACCAAACAGTGTGGTTCACGATAAACTCGGCTACAGAGTCAAGCCATACAAAAATGAGGGCTCTGGACTTCAGGAGGGCTGACTTTGGCAAGATGGGAGAGCGCCTTAGAAAAGCACTAGCAAACAGGCTAGAAGGAGGGGTGGAGCAACAATGTGGAAATACAAAAACTGCTATCACAGAGGCAACAAGCCTTTGTGCGAAGCAAATAAATCAGAACGAAAGAAAAAGCCACTATGGTTCTCAGAAGAGGTGGCGGTGAAGGTTAGGGAAAAAAGATAATGGTATAAGGAAACACAGGAGGAGCAGGAGAGAGAATTGTTCCAGTTAAGACAGAAGGAAGCAGGAAGTGTAGTCAGAATAGCAAAAGCACAAACTGAGGAAAGATGGCCAACTCGGTTAAGAAGGGGGATAAAACCTTTTATAGGTAAATCAGGGAACGTAGAAAGGCAAAGGGAAGGATAGTGAGGCTGAATAGAATGGATGTTGGGTGGGCAGAGAGGGGCAGTGAAAAAGCAGGGATACTGAATGAATACTTCTGTTCAGTATTCACAAAAGAGGAGATGGGGGAGGTGCCTAATCCAATTAACAGAAGTACTCTGGATGGGGGGGGGGGTCGATCTCAGTACTTTCACAGAAAAAAGGGTTCTGAAAGAACTCCTAAAACTGAAGGTGGACAAAGCAATGGGTCCAGATGGAATTCACCCCAGAATTCTAAAAGAATTAAGCAGAGAACTAGTGACACCACTGACTACCCTTTTTAACAAGTCATGGGAGGATGGTGTGGTACCTGAGGAATAAAGGAAGGCAGATGTGATTCCCCTTCACAAAAGTGGGACCAAGACAGAGGCAGGAAACTACAGACCTGTCAGTTTGACCTCTGTGGTAGGGAAAGTGATGGAATCGCTTCTGAAGGAAAGAATTGTTGAGTACCTAAAGGACAGTGGGGCACAGGACCCAAAGCAGCATGGGTTCACAGCGGGAAGGTCATGTCAGACGAATCTAACAGATTTCTTTGACTGGGTGACCAAAGTAGTAAACCAAGGAGGGGCTGTGGACTTGGCCTACCTAGACTTTAGCAAGGCATTTGACACAGCCCCACACAAAAGAATAATAGTCAAATTAACCATCCTGGGAGTGGGTCCCAGGGTGGTAGCCTAGGTAAAACATTGGCTGGACAACAGTACACAGAAGGTAATTGTAAATGGAGTCCACTCTGAAGAAAGAGGGGTTACTAGTGGGTTACCACAGGGTTCAATACTGGGTCCAGTCCTTTTTAATGTCTTTATAAGTGACATTGCAGCGGGACTGGAAGGAAAAGTATGCCTCTTTGCAGATGACACAAAGATCTGCAACAGGGTTGATACAAAAGGAGGTGTAGAAAGGATGAGAAGGGACTTGGCAAGGTTGGAGGAATGGTCAGAAGTATGGCAGCTTGGATTCAATGCAATGCAAAGAAGTGCAAAATAATGCACCTGGGAAACAAAAACCCAGGGGAAGATTACACAATGGGGGGTAGTAACAACAACAAAAATGGAAAGGGACGTGGGGGTAATCATATCAGATAACCTTAAGATTGGCAAGCAATGTGAGAAGGAGACAGGGAGGGCCGGGGATACTGGGATGTATGGAAGAGGCATCACCAGCAGGAAACAGGAAGTTGTTATCCCCTGTACAGACAGTTGGTGAGACCCGATCTGGAGTACTGCGTCAGTTCTGGAGACCCCATCTCCGCAAGGACATAGACAGGATGGAGGCAGTTCAGAGGAGGGCAACTAAAATGGTGCAGGGTCTGCAAGAGAAGCCATATGAGGAGAGACTAAAAGAGCTTAATATGTATATCCTTGAGGAAAGGAGGGAGAAGGGGGACACGATAGAAACATTTAAGTACCTCAGTGGTATCAGCAAAGTCCAAGAGGGTAGCATCTTTCAGAAAAAGAGATGTGCAAGAACAAGGGGACACAATTTGAAGATTGAGGGGGGACGGCTCAGGGGCAATGTGAGGAAATATTTTTTCACAGAGAGGGTGGTGGACGCATGGAACAGCCTTCCGGAGGAGGTTGTGGAGTCTAAAACTGGGGGAGAATTCAAGAATGCATGGGATCGACATAAGGCAATTTTTGTGGGGGGTAGGAAGAAATAGGCTGTTGGTTAAATAGGATCTGCAACTTATCCTCTAGGTAGGAAAATGGGCAGACTAGGTGGGCCAAGCGGTCCTTATCTGCTGTCAAAGTCTGCGTTTCTGTGTTTCAGTGTAACTGCCTGTAGAGAACATTCATGACTCGTTTGTTTATATAGGAGTGTCTGTTTATCACTTTTTTTTATTATTTTCAGAGAAACCTATATAGAACAAGAGCAAGGTGAAAGTGCTAATGATCGCAATGACCGAGCAATCCGTGTGGTGGTAAAATGGTACAATGAGCACATCCGGAAAGGCATTGATAACTTGCAAGTGGTTTTAGTAACAAATGACAGAAATAATAAAGAGAAGGCTGTTAAAGCAGGGCTTGTGGCATACACATGTAAGTTTATATGTTTTTTGTTTTACAGTGAATTGTTCAGTGCTTTGACAACAGACGAGTTGTGGTGGAAGAAATAATACATAATATCTGTTTTAATTTACCGATTTTTTTTTTTCAGGCGAAGAGTACATTAAAAGCTTGGTTGCTAATCCTGAACTTGTAGATCGCCTTGCATGTGTACCAGATGAAACTGTAAGTACTTGTTTTCTTTAAGAAAGAGCATTCTTTAATGTTTCAGATTTGCAATAGATAGATAAATAAAAATTATTTTTTAACAGGAAGTAACTTTTTGGACTGTGAGGCCGTTTTACAAAGTTGTCCTGTGGTAAGATTTCGGTTACACAGAAAGTGTCATAAACTTACAATACTTTGTTTCACATTTAAAACATGTAATCATTGTATAATAAAACATATAGGAAGCAGTGGTATATATAGAAATGGACCCCCTGTTAAAATCACCATCAAAAAAGACACCAAGATGAATCCATGAAATAATTTTACACATCATAACATTGGCAAGATGTAGATCCTATGAAGAAGACAAAGGGAGGACCAAAAACATTTTACACAGGGGCCGTAACAATTACATTTATGTTTCCAAGCTAAGTCCAAACATCGTTTAAATTGTCCTAGGTTATTCAGATTTCGAATTTCTGTGTCTAGTTCATTCCACAATTTTGACAAATAGAATCTTCTTTGCATCCTGCTGTAGATGTTAACCTCCAAAGGGATTTTCAAACATCTGTGTTTTAGATCCCTTAGGTTATGTTTAGTGGGAGCTTGTATATGTGTAGTTACTTCCACATTAACTCCTCCATATTCTGCATATCCTTTATACCCAACCCAATTTTTCCTTCGATTTCCAAGGGAGTCCCAGTTTAATTGTTGTAGAAGACTACAATGATGGGTGAAATAGGGACATTTTAAAACAAATCTGGCCATTTAATAACATGTTTTGTAATATGGCATAAATGAGAAGTGTGAAATAAGGCAACCTCATTGGACAAAACGCACCACATGATCACAGTTGGAGTGGGGATTAATCACTGGTAATGTCCGCTCCAACTATTAATCATGGAGTCACTGGGTCAAGCTCTAGCACCACTAGCTGTCACAGCATGAAACGCAGTATATCTGACAAAGCAGCAGACCGTAGGAAAGACATCACGGCGAACACGCGGAATCTCACCTCCGACACAAAGCCGAACAGTTGCAGCAAACAGAATGGAAACAACAATGATGCAAGTATTCCCATGTTACAAGCGCATTAATGCCTTCCGGGGTCGGCTTCTACTTGGGAATTAATGCATGGTTGGGTGGTTGTATGCACTTGGCCAAGGCCTCATGCCACAACCCCCGCAACCATGCATTAACTCCCCAGTAGAAGCCTCCTTCATCTGGCATTAATGCTTACTTATCCAATTTGTTTAATAAAGTCTTAAAAGCATGCTGGTATATTACACTGCCATATTCTAGTGTCGGTAAAAGTAATTGCAGGGCCACCCTGTACTGGACATCTCTGGGAAGAATTGAGGTTCTTCTGAGCACACCCAGTCTGATATTCACCTTACCAGCAACACTGGTTATGTGTTCTGCAAAAGTAAGACTATTGTCTATGTACACCCCCAAGTATTTATAAGATGTAGCTTCTTCCAAGTTATGTCCATCTGATGCTTGTGTATCCAATTCTTGATTATAAGATTTTTTGCCTTTAGAATTAAACCACATTACCTGGGTTTTCTTTATACTAAGTATCCTTTTGGAGTTTATTAACCAGTGTTGCAGGATGTCAAAATCTGACTGACTGATTTTTTGCAAACTATCCATATCTTTTGCTCTACCTATCGAGGCCATGTCATCTGCATATAAGTAAATCTTACTGCTTTTTATTTGTGATGGAAGTGGATTTATATATGTTAGGGGCCCAGGATTGAGCCCTGGGGTATACCCCTGTAAGGTCCTTCCCTAGCTGACAGTGCTCCATTTATGTATACATGTTGTGTACACTCAGTCAAGTAAGAGAGCATCCATGTCTGAACATGTTCAGACGTGCCTGTAAGTGCCAAACACCTTATCAGTAAGTTGTAGTCGACCAAGTCAAAGGCCTTTAGAGACAGAAAAAAATGGATATAGTGTTTGTAATGCCCCCACCCCCAAAAGTTGCACGTATTTAACCCTGTATGTTGATTCCCCCATTGTGTTCTTCAGTTCTGTTCTTGTGTGCATTGTAGTAGCTGGGCATTACAGAAAATGTCAGTTTCATTTTTAAGCATGATTATGTATATCAGAACAAAATATCATAACATCAGTGATTGTGGAGGAGGCATTAGGAGCATCCAGAGTAAGTAGGCGGGTCCCAAGATACATCTCCTCACAAAAAAATGGTATTAGCTTGTGTTCGGTGGTGTATAGAGTGTGTGCATTCCTCAAGAGTGTTTCTGGCTTTACTTGGTTTGTTTCTTCATTAAATATTTGTTAGCAACAGGCATTTGTGTAACTACTACCTTAATAATTCAGGATCATTTAACAGTAAACTTGAAGCAGGAAAATTAGATCACTCATTACTTACAGAAATGTTCCTTTCGGTGAGATTCTGTGTCTCTTTTTAAGTCATTGTATATGGCAGGTCTCTCTCTCCAGTCAGCTCGAAGCGACGAGAAGATTCTAGTAATTTTTTTTCTTAAAGGATGCTGATATCTGAGTTTGGTTGGCTCTGTCACAGGCCAAATATTTGAGCAGTAGTATACAACAAAAAATCTTAATCCCCCCTCCTTCCTGATGGTCCACCTCTTCATCTAAAGCCTCAGGGATCAAGTTGATCAGATCTGGATCTTGGAGCCAGCCCGCCGGCACAGCAATAGCGATACGGCTTGCGACGTTATTGACTGGCGGTAGTGAGCCTAGTTCGTTAGAGGTCCAGCCAGGAGAGGGACTGAGCGCCCGATGGGCGCTCTCCTTCTCCGGGAGGGGTGGGTTGCATTCCTTGCTGCAGTACCATCACCACCTGGGTGACCACATGTGATGTTGGTGCGGCTGAGGAGGCAGGCTAGAGGGGAAGGGCAGACGTCAGCCAAGGACTTGAGCGGAGGTGCATCTCTGGGCGCCTTCGTCTCCTTGGTCCTCCTCGAGTGCTGACGTCAGCTGGGGCGGAGACCAGAACAAGGAAAAAACCCATGGCTGGTCTAGACGAAGTGTTCCCGCACCAATGACAACCGCAGAGGGACCGTGGAGAACTCCAGCTTCATGCTTCCCTGAAGCCTCAGAGGTAAGGTCCGCCTCCACCACACCTGGGGGTGTCTGGATCTCTAGAAGAAATAGGAGCAGGGCACTATAGGAGCGATCCCCAGTCCTCTCTGCAGTGTAGCCTGGCAGGTGCATGGGGGACCAGAGAAAGGGACCAGCCATGGTGACAAGGGGGTGCAGAAAAACAGAGTACAAATAAAAAAAGGTTTGGATCTTGGGTGTTCAAGTCACTATTTTCTTTACAGAAATGTTATGGTGTCTGGGATCCTGGCCAGAAGGGGGATTATTTTTCCTATATTAATAGAGTTCACCTTGTGAAAGACCTCGCGTAACCAGTCAGGTTAACTATGCTAGCAGACTGCAGGGATGTCTTCACCTGGTATGTTCAAGAGTTGCCAGCTGATGGTGCGATTTCTCTAAACATGAAACTTATTTACACATGATGGATTGTAAAGACCTGACTACATGCTCCTCAAGATCCTCTTACAGTTCTTGCACTTCACAGCCTGCACCATCTTAATTGCAGTATGATTAAAAAGGCCCCCTTGCCAGCCTGTTGGCACTGCTGTAGCTCTGTTGCTTACAATGTCAGTGGCATGAGTTCAGGAACAAGCTTGGGTCATCGGGGAGTGGGGTGGGGGGAGGATAGAGTGTTCCAAGGGGTGCTTTCTGTCTCCGGGGAAAGAGGGCTCTGTCCTCTGCCATGTTACTGCCACCTTGGTGAACACAGGTGGTGGTGCGGCTGGAGGACCGACGGGAGGGTGGGGATGTTTGACGCCAGCATGCAAACACATGCTCAGCATGTGCAGATGCTCCTTGATGCCCTAGCGTGCAACATCCCCAAGGGATGGGAGGAAACAAGGATATAAAATGGCGGGTGCTTCCATGATGAAGGACCCTAGTATATCTGGGTCCCATCCTCCCCAGCATACTGCACCATCTGACAAAATGCAGAAGACATTCAGGGATACTGTCATGCCCCAACATTTCCTGGTGGAGTACAACTGAGTCTCCATGGAGGTAGATGGCCATGGCTGGAAGAGGCAGGGGGATTGGAGAGTGCCTGGAGGTCCTAAGGAGATAGGAGGCTCTTGGAGAGAAGAGGGCATAAACAGAAATAAAAAAAAAAAAAAAAAGAGACCCCTTTACAGCTCTGCACTCTAATGCAAATAATGACATGACTACTACCACACTGCTTCCATACCTTGGCAGTTTTTGGGCAGCAATAAACAAGTAGCCCACCCAAGCCCTGCTCTGGTGGAGTGTTGAATGCAATTAGTTTACAAGGCTTAAAGTCCCCACTTCCCTAGTCTCACTTCCTGTCTAGTAAACTCTGTGGCCCACTCTATGAAGAAGAAGACGACCAGGGGAAGATTCCCCCCCTTGTGGCACTAGCCTAAGTACAAATTCTGGTGCAAACAATTCTGTAAAATCCCCAATCATTGAATGTGTGTAAAAACACTGTTCTCTAAATTTGATTCCACACCTCTGCTAGATACTCTTATCAAAAGTCTGATAACAAATGTACACTTTCTAGCAAGACTATAGTGTTCAGGAAATGGATGCCAAGGGAGCGAGCATGGTCAGGGCTATCAAGAAGAACGACCAAAATGGACACTGATGCAGTAAAAACTGACAGATTGCCAAAATGGCTGCCACGAGATCACACACTGTTGGCACTGAAAAACTGATAAGATGGCCATTGGTAAAACGTGCACTACTGGTACGCACAGAGTGATGTGGGGATGGGCATTACGCTCACTACAGAATTCCCACAAGGCAGGTGACTGAAGATATTTCAATGGCTGCCGTGAAGGGCGTTTTCCTTAGGGTATCAAAAACAGTCGGTTTAAATGGTACAGGGAAATTGTGACTTCTGCTCAGTGCTACACCTGCTGTAACTGTAGTAGTGCAAGAGCCCCTGGCCCTGAAAGCTGGCTGCCTCACAGTAAGTTGGTTACTTGTCTGCTCTGGCAGCAAATAACAGCTGAGCACTGGCAATGCCGCCAGAGACGACTAAAGCAGTGGACCACTGATGCTACGAAAAGATGAAGTAAATAAAATTACAAAAAAAGTAAAGAAAATGGTGTAGAAAATGGTCCTGCATGTAACTGTTCTCCACAGTGGTCTGTCTCCATCACTTACCTGAAGGAGACCAGCCGTGATGATAAATCGTATGTAGGCACCTATAGGCAGTTTAAGAAAACCCTCTGAGCTATGAAACTTCTCCCTGGCTAGCCACATCTTAGAACAAAAAAAGGGAATAATGTTTAAAATGAGTTTGCTCTACTCAGAGTAGTTTGTATTGGGGTTTGTCATAAACTTTGAAAACTCGAAGAGAATCTTAATGTGAATTTGCAGAATAAGAAGCTGTTTGTGGATTAAAGGTTCTCTCAATGGAGCTTGCTTGTGCCACACTTCTGGACAGAAAGATTAAAATGAGATGGGGTCAGCTGACCTTTGACATCAGCATCCGGTGCGATCAAAATGGCCAGAATTGTCCTGTCTCTTCCATCTGATAGGGAGAAAAGGCTTGTCATGTAGGTAATGAGCTGGATATACATCAGATGAAACCGAAAAGTCCGTAATAAGTGAAAGGTATTTGGACAGTATATATTCAGTCTTGCAGTTCTTGTGTGTCAGTAAAATGTGCTCTGTGAAGCCTATGCATAAATGTGCAGAGTGCGGCGCATAACCACTCCGCTCCCACTGTGCGGGATGTATGACACGGGGTGCGCAGCCCCAATGCACCTGATCCCCTGGCCACGAAGACAGCAACGCGCCAGCGGCAGGCAGAGGCATACCAGAACTATGAGCCATGCACCAAGGCAGGTAGTGCTGTGCACCACGGGTGTTCATTACGCCAAGGGAAACCCTGCCGTAAGTGCCCTACATGCTCTTCATCACACACACAGCTGCCCCGGCGCCATTACCCTGTGTGACCTCAGCCCCAACACAATGCAGCCCTGTCGCTGACAGCATGTAGGCGTACCCCCCACACAGTGTCGCCCTGTCCCCTATCCGTGATGACACGCTCCCCATCACTCATCTGCCCCGACCCATTATGCATTAGGCATTCCCCCCTCCCATGTAAACCCAACCCCCCAATCCTCGTCTCCCGACCCGTTGTGCATTAGGCATACCCCCATCCATATAAGGCCGGTCCCGGGCCACCAGTAGAGACCCCGATAGTAGTGCCCACGCGGTCTCTGGACCCCATCCGCTGACTCTGGCACCCACCCACCCCATACCTGTTCAGTGCTGCAGCTGGGGCGGCCAGTGGCACAGCCCTCCGCCCCATCTCCATGGCGCCTGACCATCCAAGCACTACCAGGAACACGTTGCCTATAAATTGTAGTGCGTCCTGGCAGCACTTGACAGCCAGCGGCTGTGGAGGTGGAAGAGGGCTGCCACCGCTGGGACATCCCAAGCCGCAGCACCAAATCTAAAAGGTATAAAGGGAGGGTACTGTCAGTGCCACAGGGGTGGGGACAACTGCACCAGTGAGGTGGTCAGCGTGGTGGGTTCGGGACGGGGTTGAGGAGGTACAGTGCTGGCATGGACCAGGCGGGGGCAGGGGCTGCTGTTGCACCGCTGGTGGTGCTGGGGTACAAGATTCGGGGCTGTGGTTGGAGGCACAGCTGGGGTGTAGTGGGAGGGGGACCGCTGCTTGGCACAACAGGGACAGGGCATACCAGGGAGGGTGCATGGCTCGGTCGAGGTTGAGACGGGCTTGTGTTGGGGGGGGGTTACCACAGAGGGGTACATTGCCATGGGGGCCGGCATCAGGCAGGCAGGGATCACTGGACATTAGGGCAGTGCTGCACAGGTCTGAGTGCTTGCTGGTAGTATTCATGCACCTGGACCCGCACCTACATGCACAAGGGATCCATTCCTTGGCCTGGGACAGGCATTCCATTGGATTCCAGCTCAAGTCTGCCACTCTACCCCGGCCGCACGCAGACAGGTGCTGCCCCATCGGTAGCTGCGGTATGCAATGGTGCACCCTGTGCCTGTCCAGGTCCACGGAGTTACACGGGCAGGATACGCACCTCCAATGTGTAGTTCCCGTCTGTTCATGCATAGGCCTCATTATATGGATTAGAATAGCTCCCATCATTTGACCTGCTAAACTGGAACAGCACTGGTA
This sequence comes from Neoceratodus forsteri, assembly GCA_016271365.2. Taxonomy (NCBI): domain Eukaryota; kingdom Metazoa; phylum Chordata; order Ceratodontiformes; family Ceratodontidae; genus Neoceratodus; species Neoceratodus forsteri. The sequence continues at coordinate 984,838,396 of CM057459.1, forward strand.
TTTGTTGTTTAGTATTTACATAAAGGGACACTTGCCAATCCACCTGGTCCTGAAAAGACATTTTTAACCCAAATTCAAAATCAATTTCCCAATTAACCAAAATATCATATTTCTGAAAACAACTGGAACTCCTTGGCTGATTGTTTTTTTGGACACAGCCTGAGGAATTACTCCCACCCATCCACAACCCACCCACCCCAAGGCTCGGCCTTCATTTATAGGGTGGGTCTCAGAGTGCCTTGCAACATCCTGTTACCACACAAGAAGTAGCAAGCAAAAACAAAGCAGATAGCAATTAGGAGGCATAAGCAGGCTGAAGAGTGAGGAGGGTAACGGTCATCATGGGAGTGGTGCAGTGCAGTGGTTGTGGAGCAGCAGTCTTCAGGGAGGCATTCTGGAGGTTGCGATGCTGCCCTATCTGCAGGCACCTTTCCGGGCTGAGGGGAGGAGGTTGCCTGTCTCCGCGCAGAGTTGGCCAGATTACAAGCGGCCTCCACCCCACCCAGAGATCACTGGGTCCACAACATGAACCTCATAGGATGCCCAGGAAGAAGTGTGACTGGACCTTGGTGGGCTTAGGGAGGCGGGGGGGGAGTCAGAAGCACATTCCCCAACCAGTCCAGCTGACTAACACCAACATTGTATTAGAAGAACGGGAATGCCCCACACAGGCACCCGCAGCTGGGACCAGGGAGGATGTTCGGGACCTCCAAGCTGGAGCCCCAGGGAAGGGGGGCAGGGGACCCCGTAGGAGGGGGAAGCTGCTCCTAGTGAGGAACTCTGTTGTCTGAGGTGTGAAGTTAAGGACACCTAGCGGGGGAGAGGGAGGTCGAGTGCATCCCAGGAAGCACTGCATGGAGGGATGGGAAGCAAATCCATAGGATCACTAGGGAGATAGCCAGGAGGGAGGGGCTGGATGTCATTGTCCAGCTGGGAACCAGTAACTTGGCGGGGAGAAGGGTGGAGTTAGCCAGAGTCCCAGAGGATTTCAGGAAGCTGGGTGGGGTCCTGAAAAAGGTAGCACGTTCCGTCTCATTGTCGGAAGTGCTACCTATCCAAGGCACAGGGGAGGCTAGGGCACTCCACATCCAAGCCTTCAGCACCTGGTTGAAGGATTGGTGTGGAAGGGAAGGATTTGGGTTCATAGGGGACTGGGGCCCCAACTGGGCAGATTTGAGCTTGTATCAGGAGGACAGCCTGAATCTGTCCGTGAAGGGGACCTCACTCCTTAGTGAGAAGTTGGAATGCTTAAGCAGAGAGCTTTTAAACTGGTCAGGGGGGAGTGCCAGGAGGGGCAGGTGGCCTAGAAACACTCTCTCCATGGGAACATGCAAATACACAAGCTGACAACAGGAACAACTGAAGAAGGCAGTGAGGAGCAGGCAGGCAAAGCATGTATAAGGGTGGATAAAGGGGGAACAAGAGCACATGAACAAGAAAACCGGGGTGAGGGAAAAAGGTAAAGGAGAGAAAGGAAGAACAGAGGTAGGGCAGGGTATAAAACATGGAAGGTCATGCTCACAAATGCCCGCAGTCTGAAAATAAGGTTCCAGACCTGGAAGCTTTGCTGACGGATGCAGACCTTGACATAGCAGCAATAACAGAGACATGATACTTTACTCATCACAGCTGGGACGTCAGTGTACCGGGCTATACACTGTTCAGAAGGGATAGGGAAGGTAAAAAGGAAGGTGGGTAGCCTTGTAAATCAGAGAAGGCATAAAGGCTACAGAACTACAGGGAAGACAGGGAGGCTGAGGCAGTGCGGGTCAGCCTTGAACCAAGGAATAGCACAGCAGTACGTACTGGGGTGATCAACAGACATCCGGCACAAGGGGAGTAAGTGTACAGGGTACTAATGGAGAAAATTTGCAGCGTGGCAGCTAAAGGGGAAATCCTGCTGATGGAGTATTTCAATATGCCGGATCTGGATGGGACTACCCAGGCAGTTGCTTCAGCCAGAAGCATGGCCATCCTGAAATCCCTGCAGGGGGTTGGACTCTTACAGCTGGTGCATGAGCCAACCAGAGATCAGTCGATTCTGGAGCTGGTATGGACCAATGGGAACAGAGCTGAGGAAGTCCAGGTGGAAGGGCAGCTGGGATTCAGCGACCACCACATGGTGTGGTTTGGCATGGAGACAGGGACTCAGTTAGTAGAGTCCATTTGGGTAGCATTACCTATATGGAGGAGGGAGACTGTAAGTGTTGGGGTGATTTACAGGCCACCATCCAAACTGGCTTGGAAGATGAGGCAATGTTGGAGGAAATAATGAGAATGGATAATAAAGTCAAAGTGTTGTTGATGGGAGGGGGGGATCTAAATCTACTTGATGTGAGTTGGGACAGTTCATCGGCCAAATCGGGGAGGAGCAGGGCAATAGTGGATTGTCTGCAGTCAGCCCTACTGAGGCAGCTGGTAAGAGAATCCAGTAGGGAAGGGGCCTTGCTTGACTTAGTCCTGACAATTGGCGACAGGGTGGGTGAAGTTGAGTTGGGAGAACTCATTGGTTCAAGTGACCACAGTGTTGTCTGGTTCACTGTGCAAACATCTGCAGTGGGTGCTAGAACCAAGGAAAAAATGCTCGACTTCAGAAGGGTAGACTTTACCAGCATGGGGGACTATGTGAGAGAGGTGTTTAAGGAGGGAGATGTGCAGGAAGGGGTTGGAAAGTATGTGGGAGTGTATTAAAGAGGCCATTATTGGGGCAGCGACTCTCTATGTCAGGAGACTTCATAATACCAGGAGCAAGAGGAAGCCCCTTTGGTGTAGCAGGGAGGTGGCAGGCAGGGTTAGGGAGAAGAGGAGGGTGTTCAAGAAGTTCAAGACAATGCAAAGGGTGGAGAACTGGGAAATATACCAGAGGAGGCAAAAGGAGGCAGGCAGAGAGGTGTGGAGAGCGAAGGCCAAAGCAGAAGAGGAAATTGCCAGGTCGGTCAAGACCGGAGACAAAGCTTTTTTTTTTTTTTTTTTAGGTATGTCAGTGAGAGGAGGAAAACTGGTAGGGGGATAAACAGAAACAAGGAAGGGGTCTCGATGGAGGATGATGGAGATAAAGTGCAGTTATTAAATTCATTTTTTTGCTCAGTATTTGGGGTAAAGGAAGCCTAGAGATTTTGCAGACATCAGTACAGGAGTTAAGGCAGAGATGGGTTGATAAAAGCCCGTTTCCAAGGAGGAAGCAGTCTTGAGGGAGTTGGAGTAGCTACAAGTGGACAAGGCCATGGGGCCAGATGGGGCGCATCCTGGGGTGCTGAGGGAACATAGGGATATTCTGGCGGCTCCCTTGGCAGCTCTTTTTAGCAGGTTGCTGGAGACACAGGAGGTCCCAGAAGACTGGAGGATGGCTAACGTCATCCCTCTTCTTAAAGAGTGATAGAGAAGTGGTGAGTAGCTATAGGCCTGTGAGCTTAACATCCATAGTAGGAAAAATTATGGTAAAGTTACTGAAGGGCAGTATTCAGCACTATTTGGAGGAAAATGAAATTATTGATAAGCATCAGCATGGATTCACCAAGGGGACGTCCTGTCACACGAACTCAGTAGAATTCTTCGGGGTCACTAGGGAAGTGGACCCAAGGGGGTTCAGTGGAGGTTGCGTATCTTGATTTTAAGAAGGCATTTGATTCCATTCCTCATGGGGAACTAATCTATAAATTGAATGGACTGGGACTGGGGGTGAGGGTAGTTAGATGGGTACAAAACGGGCTAGAAGATAGGAGTCGGAAGATAATAGTAAACGGTGTCGCCTCAGGGGAAGGAAAGGTCACAAGCGGGGTTCCACAAGGGTCGGTGTTGGGTCCACAGCTGTTTAACGTATTCGTGGCAGATATAACTGAGGGTCTAAGGGGTAGGGTGTGTCTCTTCATGGATGACGTGAAGATCTGTAATGGGGTGGAGGAGGAGAGAGAGAGAGAGAGAATATGCACAGGGACCTAGGATTATTGGAAGCTTGGTCCAAAAGATGGAAGTTGTCCGGTAACGGAAAAAAGTGTGAAACATGCACTTAGGGAGGAGAAACCAGAATGAGACTTACTATCTGGGGGTCTAGCAGGTCTGGCACTGGAAGAGACGGAGTAGGAGAGAGGCCTGTGAATTATTCTTTCCATGGACCAAAGGGTAGTTAAACAATGTGGGCAGGCGGTAGTCAAAGCTAGCAGGATGTTGGGCTGCATCTGGAGGGGACTCACTAGTAGGAAGAGAGAGGTTTATCATACCCTAATAGCAACAGTTGGTTAGACATCATTTGGAATATGGGGTGCTATTCTGGAGACGGTTCCTGAAAAGAGACATGGGCAGGCTGGAGAGGGTGCAGAGAAGAGCAGCTAAGATGGTAACGTGGCTTAGTCACTTGACATATGAAGACAGATTGAGCAAACTGGGAATGTACTCCCTGGAGCACAGAAAGGATGGGGGGCATATGATTGAGACCTTTAAATATATTAAAGGGATAAACAGAGAATCAGAAGAGGGATTTTTTTAAACTAAAGGTGCAGGACTGGCCCGCCGGCGCAGCGGTTGGATTTCCGCTTGCGGCGCCGGCGACCCTGGTTCGAGAACAGACCTAGGTCGTCGGAGGGCTGGTCGGGGGAAAGATTGAGGCCTCATGGGCGGCCTTGGTCCAGGGGAGGTTGTGGCAATGTCCGGCGCAATGAGGACCCCTGGCGGAGGCTGGGAGTCACGTTACCGGGCGCCAGTTATCAGGGAGGCGGGGCAGACGCTGGCGTCATTGCGCATCCCCGCCTCCAAGAAAACCAGGAAAAAGATGGGTGGGTCCGCTGTCTATGTGAAGCCCTCCTTGGGGCTTCAATTAGCTGACATCACCACATCCCTGACCAGATACTAGTTCCGCGGCACAGATGAAGGGGACCGATGCCGCAGCCCCGCTCTGGGGGGGGGGGGGGTAAGCCAGGGATAACTGGGGATGGCAGCAGTAGATGGCAGTGGAAGTCCCAGGGGTCATGACTAGGGCTGATAAAGTGACAGCGGAACCACAGGATGAAAAAGAAAATAAAAAAAACTAAAGGGGCGCAAGAGAACCAGGGGGCATACACTACAGATAGAGGGTGGCAGGTTTAGGGGAAACAGGAAGAACATTTTCACTGAAAGGGTGGTGGAAAAATGGAATGAGCTCCCGGAGGAGGTGATAGGGGAGTCACCGTAAGGGGCTTTAAGAGAGCATGGGACAGCCACATGGTCTGGTATCTGGAGTGGGGGGGGGGAGAGAGAGAGGGTGCCACAGGGAGAAGTAGGTTGTTGGAGGAAGTCCTAGCCCTCTGCTAGGTGCCTTGGTCAGACTTGATGGGCCAGGCAGTCCTTTTCTGCTGTCATGTTTCTGTGTTGCTAATTAATTAAGTCACATAACATAGAAACATAGAATTTGATGGCAGATAAGGACCGCTTGGCCCACCTAGTCTGCCCATTTCCCTACCTGATGGATAAGCTGCAGATTCTAGTTAAGCGACAGCTTACTTCCTCCTACCCCCCACTAGAATTGCCTTATGTCCGTCCCATGCATTCTTGAATTCTCCCACTGGGGACATGAAATAATGTAATAAAAGACTGAATACATAATCTACAGTTGAGTTCATCCTTTTTTTATTATTGTTTTCATTGCTGGTGCTAATAGGATGACCCAGTAATTACGATTCTTACCATTAGGGCAACCTTATATATTGTTTTAGGAAACTAAAATGAGCCATAGTGGAGGTAACTAACCAATGCATTAGGATAGTGGCCAAAGAGAAAAGAAGAAGGAAACAACTGTGGTTCTCCAAGGAGGTGGCAGACAAAGTAAGGGCTAAAAAGTAAGTTTCAGGCAGTATATGGGACCCAAAGGGAGGAATACCTTGAATGTCTAAGAGAAGCAGGGAAAGCTGCTAGGAGAGCTAAGGCGCAGACAGGGGAAGGTTTAGCATGGACTGTGAAAAAAGAGGACAAGACATTCTGTAGGTACATCAGCGATAGAAGAAAACCGGGAGATTGTGAGGCTCAAAGGGGAGGAGGTAGAATGAACGAGGGGATCTAGACAAAGCGAAATACTGAACAAATATTTCTGTTCTGTATTCACTGAGGAGGAAGAGGGTCAAGGACCACAGTTGGGGAGCAGTGGCAGTGGGGGAGTGGATACCAGTCCATTCACAGTGGAGAGAGTTCTGGAGGAACTTGCAGAGCCGAAGGTGGATAAAGCCATGGGGCCAGACGACATACACCCAAGGATATTAAGGGAGCTCAGAAGGGGAACCAACAGCGCCTCTGGCCACCCTGTACACAGAGTCACTGAATACAGGCGTGGTCCCAGAGGACTGGAGGAGGGTGCATGTAGTTCCACAGCACAAAAGGGCAGTAGGGAGGAAGCGGGGAACTACAGGCCAGTCAGCCTCACCTCAGTGGTGGGGAAGATCATGGAGACACTGCTGAAAAAAAGGATAGTGGCACACCTTGAATCCACTAGTGCCCAGGATCTTAGGCAACATGGATTCACAACAGGATAGGAAGATCTTGTCAAACAAATCTATAGATTTTTTTTTTTTGATTGGGTGACTAGGGAAGTGAATCAGAAAGGGGCGGTAGACATCGCCTACCTAGATTTCAGCAAAGCCTTCGATACCGTCCCACACAGAAGGCTGATGAACAAGTTCAGTAGTAGTCTGGGCATAGGGCATAAGGTGATACATTGGGTTAGAAACTGGCTAATGGACAGAAGGCAGAGGGTGGTGATAAATGGGATCCAATCCAGGGAGAGAGAGGTGACCAGCGGAGTACCACAGGGATCAGTCCTGGGACCAGTTCTGTTGAATGTCTTCATTGGTGACATTGCAGAGGGACTGGAAGCAACGGCCTGCCTATTTGCAGGTGACCCCAAGATCTGCAACAGTGTGGATACTCCAGAAGGGGTACAGAAATGAAAGAGGGACCTGGAGAAGCTTGAAAGATGGTCAGAGGTGTGGCAACTGAAGCTCAGTGCAGAAAAGTGCAAGATAATGCAACTGGGTAAGGGGAACCCTGGGGAGAGCTGTAGAATGGGTGGGATAGGTACTGACTGTCACCAAAGAGGAACGGAGCCTAGAGGTTATCATATCTGATGATCTTAAGGTATCAAATCAGTGCGCAAAGGCTGCAGGGAGGGCCAGAGGCATTACTAGCAGGAGATGGGAGGTGGTGATGCCATTGTATAAAACATTGGTAAGGCCTCACATGGAGTACTGCGTGCAGTACTGGAGATCATGCACGCGTAAGGACATAGACAAGGTGGAGGCTATCCAGAGAAGGGCGACATAGGTGGTGCATGGCTTGTATCACAAAACATATGAGGAGAGAATGAGACCTCAATATGTACTCAGGTGGAGGAGAGGGGAGGAGAGAAAGGGGGGACATGATAGAAACTTTCAAGTACCTCAAGGGCATAAACAGGGTGTAGGTGGGGGATTTTCTACAGTGTAGAAAATATATCAAAACAAGGGGACACGATATGAAATTGGAGGGGGGTAGATCAAGAGGTAATGTGAGGAAGTTTTTCTACACCGAGAGAGGGTGGTGGATGTTTGGAACAGTCTGCCACAAGGGGTAGTGGAGTGGTTTAAACATGCCTGGGACAGGCACAAGGGAACATTGGGTCGGGAGGGAGTGATGAAAACCCATTTATCACTTAGGGTCAGTAACTGCAGAAAAGTATAGGGCTTACGGGCAGACTAGATGGGCCTAGCGGTCCTTATCTGCCGACAATTTCTGTGTATGTATGTATCTTATTTGCATGGAAAGATAGAATAAAAATTTAATCAGCTGTTCATGCTATGGATGTGCTACCCTTTCGCTTGACATTCAATACTGTGGCATCTCAATCATCAACATAGATCCACATTTGTTGCTTGTAAGTATCTTCATTTTTTCTAACAGGATAACCAAAATTTAATTTTGCATTTAACTATTCTTCAAATCTCTTCTAATTCTCAAAGGCCTTTTTTGGCCCAGTTGAGGTAAATGTGGCCCTTTTGTACTTTTAGCCTTTCAGTTTTATCCTGGAATTTTTGATTAGTTGTGAAAACATAGGTCCTTTTTATGCTTTTGAGGATAACATATATTTCTTTGCAGAATGAAATACAAAGCAGCAAAAATATCTTCCCAGAGCACCTTCCTCTTTCCAGACTACAGCAGGGCATAAAATCAGGCACTTACCTCCAGGGCACTTACAGAGCCAACAGGGATAACTACTTGGAGGCCACAGTGTGGATTCACGGAGATGAAAAAGACAGCAAGGAGGTAAGTTTGGTCAGAACACTACTAGCTATTGTGTGTTAGCAATACTAGTGTACAGGTCCCAGGGTTGTATGCACATGATCTGCCTTACAGTAGCCTACCACACAGTAAATTTTTTGTTAGTATGTTATGTACATGTGCTGTTTCCTTTTTAAAGAGCAAATACATTTTAAACTTGTTTTTGTTTATATTTTTAATATAATTGGAAATTTTGGTATCATTGAGGTTTGTTTAACCTCCCCAGTGTACTGTTTCATGTGTTTCTGTTAAAATAGTCCTCTGCACCCCTTCCAATGTAGGGCCCATTGTTAATGCTGCCTTTAGCGCACCCAATATGCATTTTAATTCCCGACCCCAGTGACATCAGCTAAGTGGAAGTTCTACTGCTGTGGCTGCTCTCATTCTGCGAGGGGTGGGGGGCCATGGAGGCAACTGAGCAGCTGCTTTCTCAGCCGACACCATTTCCTTTCCAGGATCAGTCAGCAGGAAGTTCATGAGTCCCAGCCACGCACCCCATGAAATCCAATTATCTCTCCTCCACGACATGCTTAGGTCCCTGCTGGCTCCAAGGTGGGATTTTGGGGGTTGCATGCTAACTCTGGTCTCCCAGGTGGCAGTTTATTTTTATTTATTTATTTAGACAGCAGTTTGTAAATGAGCCTATGGCTCAAAGGTTTTCCAAAGGTACCTTGTCACAGTAAGACAAATGAAAATACACAGTATAACACAGTATAACAGTAACTTAAGACATAGATACAAACAAGCTGGTACAGGTAGGATTGATGCAGACAATACCGGAGTTACGTTGTCCTTAGCAGCTTAGTAGTAAGCTTTGTCATTAGTATTGAAATCTGACTTTGACTAGTGGCAATTACAGCTTTGGGTGTTAACAAAGGTGGTTCATAGGGCGTTTTGAAAGCAATAGTTGGAGCTTGGAGATGGAGGGGGCAGTGTGTTGAACCAGGAAGGGGCCCTAGCTGAAGGCCTGGTCGTGAGAGGTCCCAGCTCTAGGGATAACAAGAGAGGTTTCCCAGAGGTCCCGAGTATGAACTAGTGGGACAGAGACGGATGGTGGTGGTCAATCCAGGCGGATAGCCCAAGGAGGGTCTTTTTGTAAGGGTACAGGTCAGATATTTGAGGCGCTCACAAGATCAAGCACCAGCACTTTAGCGACAGTAGACAAGTGTGTGTGTTAGCCCAGCCCCAGTAATTAACCTGTAGGCCTTATTCAGAGAAAGCGACTTTATGGAGTGCGGTCTGATCAGCAGCACCATACACCGGCAGTCCATAGTCCACTAGGAACAGGATAGAGGAGGTGACTGCGAGTCGAAGAGCCTCCGGGGGGAGTCAGTGTTTATACCGATGTAAGATGCCCAATCGGATATTAGTGGCAGTGGCTAGGGCAGCGATGTGTCCATGGAAGGAGAGGGAGGGGTCAAAATGGATCTCTAGGTATTTATAGGAGCAAACTTGTTCGAGTGGGAAAGAGGACCCAGAGTGAATGAGGAGTTTGAAGTTGCAGGACTTGTTTTGAGGATGAGTGAAGAACATGGTTTTTGTTTTTTTAAGTTTCATCACCAATCTATGTTCCTTGAACCAGCCCTCGGCTTCAGCGAAGGACTTCTGCAGCGAGTCCTGGAGGGCAGCAGGGTTACGACTTGAGGCAAGATGACTGCATCATCAGCATACAATAGAATGTTCCCGAGCAAGAGCGTGAAAGGGTGTTAAGGTAAAGGGAGAATAGTAAGGGTCCAGAATGGAGCCCTGGGGAACCCAGAAAAGATGAGACAGATGTCTGAGTAGGTCCCATTAATTTTACAGCTGTGAGTGGTCAGACAGATAACTGGTGCACCAGGAGATAGGCCCAGCAGCAAAACCAGAGAGACTAAGGGCATCAAGAAGGAGGGGTGGGAGACAGTGTCGAAAGCTTTAGAGAGGTCAATGAAGACCGCACCAGCCAGAGAACCAGTGTTTAAGGAGGTAGGAGAAAGTTGGAGAACTCTAGGAGGGCTGTGTTGGTACTGTGGCAGCTCGGAAGCCATGCTGCTCAGGACATAGGACATTGTAGGTGGAGAGGTAGTCAGAGATTTGAGAGGCTACCACTTTTTCCAAGGCCTTGGAGAGGAGGAGAATGGAGATTGGCCGATAGTTTCCAGCCACAGTCCTATCGCCACCTTTAAAGATAGGGGTGACAATGGCGACTTTCCAAGCAGTTGGAACCTTCCCCAGGCAAAGAGAGTGGTTGATGAGGCACGTGATCGGGGTAAGGACTGTGTCTAAGACCAGCCGTAGGATACACGGATCCAGGGTGTCACTGCCCGTACTATTACTCTTGAGGGCAGTGACAAGGTGTGGCCTAAGTTCTTGGGCAGAAACACGGCGGAGGAGAAAATAAGGGTGAGAAAGATTTACAGCAGGCACTGGGGGAGGAGGGTCAAAAAAATGTGTAGGAAGGATAGGGCTAAGGTCAGTGAATGAGGTGTTGAGGTGGTTGGCTATGAAGGCTGGGTCTGAAGAGATCACGCCATTAATGTTGATCTGGGTTGGGGGGGGAGTGTGCACTCCCATTTAACTGTTTAATGTTATCCCAGAAGGTTCTGGGGTTCCCCCATGAGGCTGTGAGTGAGGACCGATAGTGCTCAGACTTGGCCTTTCTGATGGCCCGAGTGCACTTGTTTCGGGTGGCAGCATATAACTGACTGTCACTGGGCAGCCAGTCTCAATAGCACGGTGCCATAGGTTGTCCCTATGTTTGAGTTGGTGGATCAAAGCTGGGGTTACCCAAGGGGCATTCTGCCTTTCAGAACGGCGGTCGACATTGGGGCAAAGATATCACAGGCATTATTAAAAGTTTGGGTAAAGAAGGAGAGCTGTGTCAATGTCAGGAGTTGCCTGTATAGAGACCAGTCAATTTGGGACAGAAGTTCCTTAAGTTTTGTCAGACCACCAGGTATTAGACACATGGCATGTGGACTGTGCTATGGCTTTGGGGACTGAGTATGACCAGTGGAATAGAATGGGGGGGTGATCGCTGAGAGAGTCTGGGAGGACTTGTACATTGGGGATCCGATTAGGGCGGTTGGTGAGTACCACATCAAGCAGGGTACTGGAGCCTCTCTTGGGGTTAGTCCTGGTAGGTTGGGTAACTAGTTGTGATAGGTCTATTGCAGAAAAGGAGTCACGGGTAGAGGAGGAGGAGGAGGGGCTGAGCCAGGTGACATTTAAGTCACCCACCAGAATTTGATCAGCGGAAGGAGGTAGTGAAGAAAGGTATTCTGTAAGAGAGGCAATGGCCTGTGTTTGGTCCCTGGAGGGCACGTATGCAGTAGTCAGATAAAGGGGTCCCTTTAAAGGGTCAGGGGTTAGTTTCAGCGTAAGCGCCTGGGCCTTGGAGTCAAGGATTGGAGTAGGCAGGGCTAGTACGGGAGATTCCTTGACATAAATAGCGCAGTCACGCCTGCCTCCCAACACGGTCGGACCGGAAGAGGGTGAAACCAGGAAGGAGACCAGGGAGTCAGGGAGGATTTCACAGCCAAGTCTCAACCAGAGCGATGACATCAGGGTTAATTGATGTGACCAGGCATTGTAGTGAGTCAAACTTTTAGGAGGCTACAGATATTCATGGAGACCATGCATAGGCCTGTGGTGCTAGTCGGGGAGCTCCTGGGAACCGGGCCAGGGTTTGGATGAATGTTCCCTGACAGGAGAAGTAGCATGACTAACACCCTGGCTGGGAGATGGTGAGAGGTTTTCCTGCGATTGACATGAGGGAAGGGAGGGGACGTTAAGGGAGCAGGGGGTGGGCAGGGTGGTACAGGAAGGGAAGGCAAGAATAAGAAGACACCCAGATGTGCCTGAGGCGAGGAGGAAGCTAGGGGGAGAGCAGGTAGGACCAAGACACACAGAGGTCCCAAGGGGCAAGAGAGCAGGTTCAGGAGCAAGGGGAGGGAGGGGTGCCAGGGCACAGTGCGGAGTAGCAGATGGGTGAGTGGGCAAATGCACTGCTAGTGGGGATAGGCACAGGCAGAGCGTGAGGCTGGGCCAATACATTGTGGTGAGCAAGATCCAAGGGAAGGAGTACTGTACATGTAGGAGTAGAAAGGAGCGAGGGAGCATAGGTCCCTCTAGTGGCCAGCAGGTATAACCTGCAAATGGGAAAGTGGGGAGATACAGGACGTGATGACACCGGATGTGATGTCACGGGGGTGGATCCTTAAATTGACAGCCGCCCCTGCATGGGTGGGTGGGGCAGACGGCACAAAGCGCCGTCAGGCTAGCACCCCCCTGCAGGCGTCCAGATGAAGAGAAGAGGCTCTCTTTACCTCGAAAGTAATCAGGCTGGAAATTCGGCTTCCTCAGCTCCTCAGTTTAACGCGCTGCAGCCACTCCACTGATAACTGTTAATGACACAGGTATGACTGCAGGCTGGTCCATTGGTGTGATGTCAGAATTGTTGCACTGCCATTTTGGAGATTCGTGTGTGTTTGTGTGTGTGTGTGTGTGTGTGTGTGTGTGTGTGTGGAGCCCCAGAACCCCACAGTAGAGCATTCTGTGAGATGAGTGCATTCTGCAAGTGAGGTGCTTGGCTTCCAGGGAAGATGGCAAGGATGGTAAAGGTGCCATGAGATTTTTCTGTCATGGAGTTATCCTTTCAGGACACCTGTGCTGACCCACTCGTTGCACTTCGTGTTTCTGCCATGTAAGTCCCTATTCCATATAGATTTACTGATCTTACTTAGAAAGGGCTCTTGCAGTAGGTATGCACAAGTAGGCTTAAACCATCAGGACCCCACGGAAAAATCTCTAGCTAGCAGTCTCTGGCGGGGACCGCCCCCATGTCAGGTGACCGGCGTCAGCCGACATAAGTATAAAGGGGGTGGTCCCGACGTTCTGTCCCGCCGTCGGCTTGCGATAGTACCTCACGGAAGAACAGCGCTCGCTTATCTCACCATTTTGGATAAGTATAAGTCTTTTCAATGTGTTCTATATTATTCTAATTGTGTATTACTACCTCGCTGTGCATGTTGTCCCCAATGCCATCAGAATCGCATAAAAATAAGTGCAACTCATGTGGATTCCTGCTCCCTCATAAGGACATCAATTCCCTCTGCCTCTTATGTCTGGGCCCAGACCACCGCATGGAGTAGTGTGAGCACTGCCGAAAATTCAATCTTGCTACCCGGAAATGAAGGCAGCAGTCCCTGGAAGCCCATTTGCTCAAAATGAAAATGGCATCCATGGAAAAGGAATTGAAGAAATTGAGGCAGGCATCTACTTCTCCAGAGGGCCATCATAAAAAAAAAAAAAAAAAAAAAAGAGGACAAGAAAAAACACCAGGACATGCTATCCACAGGGGCCGCAACTTTGGCTGGAGTCGCAGCCCTCCAGGTAACTTCCCCCCTGGGGGGGATCGTCCTTCGATGGCCGCCTTAGTGGTTTCTGTTTCTAAGCCAGCATCACCCCCGGTCAGGCTTGCGCTCAGGCCTGGCAGGAGCCTCCAAGGCAAAGGAGGCCCGCACTCCCGCTATGGCCCCTAAACCCAGGCCTACTGGTCAGAGTGTGTCCGATAAGCCTGGTGTCAGTCCCACTGACGTCCGCCCGGACACGGCTGATAAGTCAGTAGTCAGTACTCCCGATGTCCGCCTAGCCGGCAACCCGTCGACAGGCTCTTCCTCCACGCCTGATGCCGGAGAGTCGCCGCAATGCACACCTGTTGCGTTGCCCACTGAGGTTCCTGCGTCTCTGCCTGAGGAGCTCACTCCTTCCTCCCCGGCTGGTGTCGAGGAGTCTGGAATGCTGCCGTCAGGGGTGCCCCGATGCTGGACCCGACGTTACCCTCCGGCATTCCGCTTCCTGACGATACACCGTCAGAGCTATTCGGCTTCCTGGACCCTCCGGCAGGTCCCCCCTTGGACCCTATGCCCTCCGGGCCGACACCTGACCCGTCTGGTCTGCCTACAGGGCCGACGCCGTGACCTTTGACGCCGTCGGAGCCCCCAGCGCCAGGATGCCCGATGTCGCAGTATCCGGCTCCTTAGTAGCTGACGCCACAGTACCCAACGCCGCACTACCCGACACTGGGCCTCCCGCCGTCAGGTTGTGGGTACTCCCATTATTGGTTACCTGTATCCGAGCCCCCCTCCACCTTCCCCGCAGTCTCGGGTGGACTTGAGGGAGGTCTTGGCCTTCTAATGGGCTGAAGTCAAAACACAGATCACCCAAGAGGTCGAGAAACGTCTACCGATGCTGGTCCCGACGCCGGACCCCCTGCATCGGCGAGAAAGAAACTTGCTTACCTCTGCCTGATACCAGAGCTGAAGCATCTGGTTCTTGGGCCAAGGAGGTCACGCTTCCCCGGGGAACCCCCAGAGGGGTTGATCCTTCTCCGTCTCCTTCTAGGGAGGATTCTTCTTCTTCTTCTTCGGAGTCTTCAGAGTCCAGTCTGGACTCTGGACGCTCTGACCTAGAGGACGAGCCCCACACTCCAGATAGACCCAGGCTGCAAGGTTCTCTGAAGTCCCCTCCAGAAGATCCTTCCTTTCTGAAGCTGCTGAAGAAAATCCAGGCCGCCTGCGAGTGGCAATCAGTAGAGCTAGATCCCCAGCGTAAGAAGCTCTCTGCTCATCTGGACCTCCCGGAGACTTCTCCCACCCTGATTCCACCCTGGATAGAGCCTCACGAGGATCTTGTCTCTACTGTTGGGAAGCAACCTTCCTCAGGAGGCTGACAAGCTATATCAGGCTCCTGAGGGGAAGGATTTTCTCGTCCTTCACCCCAAGGCCGATTCAGTCGTGATGAGCACCACACACGACCAATCAGCCAACCCTAAGCTTCCCAGCTCGTCCCCCCTCCCCTCCCCGACAAGGAGTCCTGTCTTCTGGACCAGTATGGGAAGAAGGTCTATGCTTCTTCCACTCTTGGCATGAGGCCCTCAATTACATTGGCCACATGGGGGACTGCCAGGAGGCTATCCTTAGTCAGATGGAATCAAAACTGGACTCCATCCCAAATTCGCAAACAAAGCAGGAACTGGAAGATCTTGTCCACTTCGCATGCTCAGCCTGTAGACATATGCTTTGTGCTACATATGATGCGGTGGACACTGCAGGCAGGAGCTCGGCCTTCACCGTATTCTTATGGCGTCATGCCTGGCTCCGAGTGTCAGGTTTGGCCCCTGAAGTGCAGTTGGCCATCCACAACGCTCCCTTCAGAGGGTCTGTGCTGTTTGGTGGTGATGTCAAGGACATCCTCACTGAATTACAGGAGAAGGGTTTGGTATTAAGGTCTGTTCAGACAATGTACAAACCCTCTCTGAGGCAGAAACAGTTCTTTCGGTGCCCCAACCACCAAAGGCCTAAGCGGACGCAACCCCGACATCCCAACAAACACAAAGCCGCGTCAGCTGCCAAGGCCCCCCTCCTCAAGCAAGAAACCTCCCAGGGCTTTGGCCACTACTCTGCCCCCTGAGTCCCTGCCTCTCCCACTGCCTCTGCCTAGTTCAGAAGTTCCAGTATGGGGAGATTCTCCTCCCATCTTCCAGGTTGGGAGAGGATAACGGCAGATGCCTGGGTGCTCCAGCTGATTGCAGCAGGACACTCGATAGAGTTCATTCAAAAAAAACCTTGCAGACCACCCCCTCCCTCCTCGTACTCCCACACTCATCTGCAGTTGTTACTGGAAGAAATTCACTCTCTTCTACTAAAAAAGGCAATAAAACCGGTTCCCCTCCCACCACCACCACCTTCGGGGGACAGGTTACTATTCTTACTTCTTCCTAGTACCAAAGAAAACTGGGGACCTGAGGCTCATTCTTGACCTCCGCTCCCTCAATCAGTTTGTGGAGTACAAATGGTTTTGAATGCTCTCCCTTCAGAGCCTTCTTCCCATGCTTCGGCCGGGCCTGTGGCTGTGCACCCTCGATATGCAGGATGCCCACCTCCATATCCCCATTTGCCACTCCCACCGCAAGTACTTTCGTTTTTTTTTTTTTTCATGGGTCCCTACAGTTCAAAGACATTGCCTTTGATCTATCTTGACCCCAGTGTTACCAAATGCCTGAGGGATGGTGGGGATGGCAGCACGCCATCAGGCCAAGTAGACAAGGACTTTCCTGGCTCCAACTCTTCTGAAGACTCGATAAGAGCAGAGTTTGGTTTGACAGTGTCTCGGCTCTGTCCGGGGCTAAGAAGCCTTAGATCTATCTATCTAAAACTGCACTACGGACAGAGCAGTTACTCAAATAAACTGCTCTTATTGATCTCAGAAGGAGTGGTCAGGAGAGTCGCTGTCTTCTTAACCTGATGGTGGCTGCTCCATTTCATCCATTCGCCTCGTCTCACGGGGATCTCTCAGTGGACCATGCGGTCTCAATGGGACCAGTCTCAGGATTACCTGGATCATGAAATCCTGGTGTCAGACCCTATGGTGGGGGATGGTTCCAGAACATCTCAATCTGGGGATCCTGTTCTGTACCGCCCCTCCCACCCAGATCCTGACAACGGTTGCATCAGGGGCAGGTTGGGGTGCCTCATCTCGTGCCCCTCTGGACTCAGGGCAGCTGATCTCAGTTTGAACAAAGGCTCCATATAAATGTCCTCAAGCTGAGGGCAGTCCTTTATGCTCTCCAGGCTCTCCTCCAAGCTGTTCTTCACAGTCACCTTATTGTACAATCAGACAACATGTGCGTTTTCTGGTACCTCAACAAACAGGGGAGAACTCATTCCTGTCCCCTCTGCCGGGAACCCATGAGAGTCTGGCACTGGGCGTCCCAGCACAGCCTTCATCTCATGGCCGTTCACGTGCCAGGGATGGGGAACCCTCTCACGGTCACCTTAAGTCGCTCGTCAGCCAAGTCTCATGAGTGGAATTTGACCAGGTCATGCTAGATGACCTCTTCCAGCACTGGGGGGCTTCTCAAATGGACCCGTTTGCCTCCCCCGACAATGCCAAACTGGCCGGCTTCTTCTCGCTTCCACCAGGGCGAGATGTTTTTTGTCAGGACACGCTGTCTCTGTGCTGGAAGGACAGATTCGTCTATACCTTCTCTCCGATACCTTTGATCCTGAGGGTACTCGAGCTAAGGTCGGAAGAAACAAGAATGATCCTCATCACTCTTTTTTGGCCAAGGCAAGCCTGGTTTTCTCTTCTGTAACAGTTTTCCGAGGAACCTCCTCTTCCTCTACCACTGTCACAACATTTGCTGAACCAGGAGAAGGGGACCCTGGTTCATCCAGGCCTCAAGTCTCTTCTCCTTCATGCGTGGCTCCTTCAGACGTACCTAAAGCTCGTTTTGGAGTTTCCCCTGCAGTTGCTGACATCCTGGTGGAGGCCAGAAAGCCTTCCACCAGGGCCACTTACACCATGAAATGGAAGTGCTTCACCATCTAGGTGGGTTCTAAAAACATAGAACCTTTTTTCTTGTCCAGTCAGTAAGGTTGTGGACTACCTTAGGCACCTGTACAACTTGGGCCTTAGTTACTTGTCAGTGAAAGTACACATGGCAGCCATTTCAGGTTACCACATCCCTTTCGGGAGCAGGATGTTTGCACAACTAGAAGTCTCAAAGTCTTTTCTGCGATGGGTCCTGTACTTGACACCTGATCCGCAACCCTGCTCCTCCCTGGGACTTGAACTTCATTCTCAAAAAGATTACTCTGCTTCCCTTCGAACCTGCAGCTGAGGCACAGCTGAAGTTTCTTTCTTTTTTTTTTTTTTTGAAATTTCTGTTTCTACTCCTCCTGCCCTCACAGAGCCGTTCCTTCTGGAGCACCCATGAAGCCCTGCCCCTGCCAACGCCCTTCCTACTCACCTCAGGTCCCTTCATCGAGCCGCGGAATACCCCCTGGGCGGGGGCCGGTTTGGGGGCCCCCCCAAATCTTGGGATCTTGTTCAGGTCCTGGGTTGTGGATGGGTGCTGGCACATTAGGACCCCGGCTCGGTGCTCCTTCATCCAGGCTCTGTGGGGGATCCATTTTCCCGTTTTTCTCTCCCTGCTGCGTGCCCTGCAGCGTCCAGGCATCCACTGGCGTCAGCAGCGGCCTTCCCCACTCCTCCACAGAAGGAGCAGCCTCTGGGTCTGATAGGCTGCCCGACCTCGCTAGCAACCAATTGAGCCTTGAGACCCGGCTGCCGTCGCTCTCCCAGTCTCCACTAGGGGTCGCCCGCTCTGGAATATAGGAATCCCCCTCCCCGAGAGGCGGGCTGTCCTCGGGCGCTCCAGCCTGTCTCCCGGCCGACTTCCCGACGATCCGAGCTCGCCCGAATTGGAAACGCTGTTGCATGTGTGTGGCGTCCAGCTACTCAACCCTCAGCGCCACCGGGCCGGCTGAAATTTCTTTCTTGAAAGACTTTGTTTCTAGTGACCATCACCTCAGCTGGGGGGATTTCTGAGTTGCAAGCCTTGATGTGTAAAATCTATTATTTGATTTTCCACAAGGATAAGGTAGCCATGTGTACTAATCCTAAATTTCTTCCAAATGTGGTGGCTAAATCTACTCTGAATCAGTCTATCGAGCTTCCAGCCTTCTTCACAGAGCACTCCAGTCAGGGAGAGTATCTCCTCCATACCTTGGATGTACATAGAATTCTGAGATACTATTCTCACAGGCCTAAGGATCTCAGGAAATCAGACCAACTCTTTGTGTAGTTCACTCACAAGAGAGAAGGCAACCCTGTTTCCAAGCAGTGTCTTTCTAAATGGTTGGCCTATTGTATCACTTTTTGTTATGACAAGTATCACAAGATCTTCCGGTCAGGTCAAAGGCCACTCCACTAGAGAGGTCACGGCCTCTACCGCTTGCTTCAAGAATGTATCAGCGGCTGAGATTTGTGCAGCTACAACTTGGACTTCCGTCCATACCTTCACGAAACATTACAGTTTGGAAACTGCCTCTCACCGCAGAGCAGGCTTCCGGCTAGCTGTTCTACAGGGAATCCTTTCATGATCCCTGTCTAGAAGTTCAGTCTTTGTGAATGTTTTTTTCCTCTTCCCACTCTCTCTTTGTTCCAGACTGCTTGGGACTTAGTCCTCCTTGTGAATACCTACTGCAAGAGCCCTCTCAAAGTAAGATAGTACAGTTACGTAAGAACTTACATAAACGTAGGTCTTCGAGAGAGGCTCTTGCAGTAGGTATTACCTTCTCTCCCTCTGTCCCCTCATTTTCTTCTCTTTCAGATATGGGATCATATCCTCTTCTGTCCTGTCAGCCCTTTGACGCTTGGCGGGAAAGAACTGGAGGTCACGTGTCTGGACCGCCCCCTTTATACTGATATCGGCCGGTCATCTGACGTGGGGGGCGGTCCCCGCAGAGACTGCTAGCTACAGATTTTTCCGTGGGGTCCTGACGCCTGACTGCTTAGTCCTACTTGTGAACACCTACTGCGAGAGCCTCTCTCGAAGATCTACTGTTACAGTAAGTTCTTGCATAACTGTACTTTCTAACACCACACCGCCATGGATCAACACTTCAGTGAAATTCTGAGATAAGAAAATTGAGAGGAGTGATGGGAAGTTGTCTGGATTCAAACCCACAACCCCATGTTTATGAGGCTGTAGACCTTTCCTGTATACCATAAAACAATGACTGTGAGCTGTTTAGCTGTAGAGGTTAAAACCGTGCCAGGAGTCGGAGGGTCGGCCGGGGGAGTAGAATCGAGCGTCCGATGGACAGCTCTCCTACTCGGGGGAGGGTGCGGGCAGCGCTTGGAGCGCTGAGGACTCCTGGTGGAGGCCAGAAGTTCCAGCGCCACCGACGCTTGACGTGGGAGTGGGGAGGCGGGGCAGACGCTGGCGTCATTGCACGTCCCCGCCTCCTCTGGGAGGAAAATTGGAAAATGGCGGGCGGGACCACCGTAGGATGAAGCCCTCCCCGGAGGCCCTCGCCTGGCCACCCCGCGCTCACGGGACTCAACCAGTCACAGTTCGGGTCAGAAGGCCTGCGGCCCCACCCTCCGGGGGTAAGCTGGGTGACCGGGGTCCTCAGCAGCTATAGGCGGTGGTGGAGGTCTCCGGGGGCCATGACCAGGGCGGAGGGCAGACGGTGGTACCGCCAGGAAAAAAGGGGAATAAAAAAAAAAAAAAGTGCCAGGAGGGTTCCTAAAGGGATAATTTCCTGACAGGAAAATCTCATTCCTGAGAGGAGAATTTCCTGATAGAAAAATCTTGTGGCACCTTTACCATCCTACCTGGAAGATGGGTGATTTGTGACCCCCTGCTGGGCAGTGTAGGTATGGCATTGTTGTTGGCTGTTGCAGTCAGTCACTAACTGTCTTCTGGAGAAAGGTTGCTTCCATGGCAACCCTGAGCATCGAATGAGGGGACTGGTAAGGAGCAGGGTATTAATTAGAATAGAAAAAATTTGATTTAAAAACTACCTTAAAAGTAGTGTTATAGGTTGGCTTTGTGGCACTGAGCAGTGGATTCAAGGAGGCTGACATCAGAGATTCAGAGTATGCCAGAGGCTGGGTGGTACAGAATTGCTTGTCTGGCAATTCCTGATAGTGACATTGCAGAGGTTCCTTGGGGTAGTTGGCCACATGCTGTTAAGGATCCCCACCCCCAAGACACTGCACGGTAGCACACATGCAGTAGGTGCCTCAGCAGTAGAAAAGGGGGTGACACTGGCCACGCTAGATGCCCCTCTGGCAGCCCATCCCTGGCCTTCAAGCAAGCTGCCCTATCACCCCCGCTGTCAGTTGGCTGATCAAGGTGTATCTTTCCTGGTGGCTGCCAGTAGGATGGCCCCTAATCCCATGAAAATGTAGTGATAAGTCGGGATTTCCAGCTGGAGGAAGAATGGGGGTATTGGCTGCAGGTCTGGAAGCACAGGGTGAGTCTGGCAAGTAGCAGGGGGGTCTGCCTTGTGGTCTCTTAATAAAAGTTAGCGCCTGGGCTTTGGGAGCAGCAATAAAAGAAAAGCAACATTAGCAGTCATGGACAACATTTGTAAGAAAGGAAATACAAAGTTCTAGGGACATGGATATGTTGTTCATCCACACTGTCTGACAGGTGTCCTTGCCGCTTTAAATCTTGCCGGAAGGTCTTCAAGCTGGCTTCTCCCACCCACCCGGGTGGTAAAACTCTTGGCTCCACCCCATGACACCAGATCTTCCTTACTGCTTGGAAGCCCAGGTTCCCTCCTTAGCGCTCTGCGTTTTTCGACTGGTTCCTGATACTTGGGTTCATCCGAATTTAGTTTTGAAGTTTTTTCTAAACTTTAGTCTTTCTTTCCCTCACGGCTGCGATGGACAATTCATTTCCTGGCTCTTGGAGGCGTCCTGGCGGGCAGAATATCTCCAGGACTGATCCGCACTCCACGTGCGTATACTGCCTCGACTTGGACCCGACCCGCAGGTCTGCGAATTGTGCCGCGCTTTTTCAGCCAACGTCCTAGAGGATCGTGCTGCCCGATTAGGGCTTGGGCGCCCTGAGGATTTTTCCCCACCAGTAAAACCCAAAGAGGCTCGTTGGGCGGCATCCACGGCGGCTGACTCGGCTGAGCAGCTCGAGCACTCTATCGCCCTTGAGGAGGAGGTGACCCAGGCCGCATCTCCCTCCTCCTCAGTCACATCATTTATCCCACTCTCTCTGAGTTCTTCTTATTCGGCCGCGCTCAAGGAGCTTCGCCAGTCCCTTTGCACGAAGGGAAAGGGACCATCGGGTCATGCCTCTCGGCCCAAGATGAGGGAGTCGAAGGGTAAGTCCCATCATTGGCATTTGTGGGAGCGGGAGAGCTCTCCCTCCCCGGACAGCCGACCGTCGACTTCGTTCGAGGTTGCGGCTCAGGCCGTTGGCTTCACGGTGTCCCCATCAGGCCAGCCTGCTGAGACTCCCGTCGACGTAGTCGAGTTATCTCTTGACCCGTCAGCCGGGTGGTCGACTGGAAGAGCCGTTAACCCTTCTCCGCCGGTTCCCCCGGCGGAGACTGAGGTTCTGCCCACACCTTCGGGGTGGCAGTCCTCGCTCAAAGCGTCCGAGCCGAGGGAAGAGCGGATGTCCCCTGCCCCTTCCCAGACCCGCCCTCGGTTTCACCGAAGGTCTCGGTCTTCATCTCGGTCAAGTCGCTCCCTTTGACTTCGGCGGTCTTGGTCTGGGCACAGAGTTAAGTGGCAACACCGTTCTTCCTTGTCATCCTCCTCGGATGAGGAGAGGTTTCGCCGCAGATTGCTTCGACGTTATGAGGAGTTTATTTGGCAGCAGTTGCTGTTGTCCGGGAATCAGTCGACTCTGATTCATTCCCCAGCCATCAAGTGTCTGCCGCCTGAATGGCTGAAGCAACTGCTCGCCGCAGTCGAGATGCCCATTTCTGGGCTGGTTGTTCGACCAAATCTAGCTGCCCCACCGATTGTGGTGGAATCTTGGCCGGGTCACGGCCTGCCCCGCAGGTTGTCGGTCACCCTCGTTCCCAGCCACTCTCAGCAGGTGAAGGGTGGCTCAGGCCTGAGGCAGCTCTTTGCAGACCCTTCAGAGTCTGATGACGACTCCTCCTTGTTCCCCAGGCGGGAGGGCCTTGAGTCCTCCCGGGGCCAGTCTCTGGACGATAGCCCATCGTCCTTTCTGGGTCTGCTTAGGCTCATCTCGGAGTTTAACGGGATGCAGCTCGAGCCCATGTCCAGACAGGCCTATTATCCTAGCGGAGATTCTAGACCGAGGATTCGCCCACGGAGGCCTTCCCTGTGGCCGAGGCCATTGTCGGCCCAGCCTTGGAGCTTTGGCAGCGGCCTGCTTCCTGTCCTGCGCCCTCGGCCAGGATGGCCAGGAAGTATGCGGGGGTTAGTTACCGATAACGTCTTTCAGCGTTCCGGGTACGCTCGGGATGTGGATAGGCCTCCCGACAAGGAGTCCAAAAGGCTGGACTATGTCGGGCACAAGGTTTACACTGCATCCACCCTCGGCCTCTGGCAGGCCAGCTCAGCCACGCTGATGGCGCTCTTCTCCCATGCCCTCATGGGCTCCCTGGATGAGATGATCCCTCATCTCCCTACTGACCTGCGGACTACAGTCCGTCAGGTGCGGGACCAGGGAAGGGCGGTGGCTAAGCAGCAGCTTCAGACTGCTCTGGACATAGGTGATTCCTGTGCCAGGTCAGTAGCAGCCGCGGTGGCCATGCACCGCAGGGCGTGGCTGAGGATATCCCCCTTCTCGGTGGATACCCAGCAGAAGTTGGCGGACATCCCCTTCTTGAGGACTGACCTGTTCGGCCCTGGAGTGGAGGGACACCTCCAGTGGATCAAAAAGTCCAGCGCCTCTCTGGATTCGGTCACCTCCGCCCAGAGGGACAAGGGCCGTCGGCAACATCAGCGTAAGTCCCTTCGTCCTTCGGCCCCTGCGGCACGAACGGCCCATCAGCACCAGCACGAGGGCCAGCAGGCTTGTGCTTGGCATCCCAAACCCAAGCCAGCGGCTTCCTCTAATGGGAAGCAAGGAGGTAAAGGCCCAGGACTTCCCTCGGCCGGTCCCTCCTCCAAGCCTGCTTAGTGACGGGTTGAGGGGCTTCGCCCCCAGCCTCGCCACCCTTCCCTGGGTCCCCCTGTGGGGGGACGGCCCCGCCACTTCCCTTCGCCTGGTCCGCTATCACATGGACCGTTGGGTGTGGGAGGTGGTAGGTAAGGGCCTGTCTCCGGTTTTCGAACAGGCCCTTCCCTTTCAAGCCATCGCCCCCCAGGGGACCACAGGGTCCGAAGTCTTGCTGTCGGCTCGCCGAGACGATAGTGCCCTGTGCCTCGGGATAGAGGTGATCAGGAAGGTGGTGGATCCTCCTCCAGACCCCGGGTTCGTGTCCAGGTATTTCCTGGTCCCCAGACAGACGGGGGGCTGGTGCCCCATTCTCGACCTGCACGACCTGAACAGGTTCCTAACGTCTCAGACCTTCAGGATGGTCACTGTGGCTCAGATAATACCATCCTTGGAATGAGGCATGTGGTTCTGTTCCTTGGACCTCCAGGACGCCTTCTTCATGTTCCGATCCGTCCGTCTCATCAGAGATTCCTCCGCTTCAGAGCAGAGGAATCCCTTTACGAGTTCCGGGCCATGCCCTTCGGCCTCTCTCCAGCTCCCAGGGTCTTCCCCAATGCATGGCAGTGGTGACAGCATTCCTGCGGTGCCGAAGGGTCCGGGTGTACCCCTACCTGGACAGCTGGCTGATTGCAGCCCCTCCAGAGCGGAGGTGGAGCAGTCCAGAGTTCTGGCCCACCAGGCTGCTCTCAGATTGGCCTCCTCTTCAACGAGGCCAAGTTGGAACTCGTGCCAAAGCAGGTGATACTATTCATCGGGGCAGAGCTCGACTCTTTCGAGCCAGAGCTCGGCTCCCGGCGGACAGGGCCGAGGTTCTTCCTCCTTTGCCCAGTCATTTCTGGTTGGGAAATCGCACCCTGCCCCGGACTTCCTGCGCCTCCTGGGCTTATGGCGGCCTGCTCTAGCGTGGTCCGTTGGGCCCGCTGGTACATGCGTCCCCTTCAATGGGGACTGGCCGGTCAGTGGTCACAATGCTGCGATGCATTGGACCAGCCCGTGACAGCGACCCAGGAGATGTGGAATACTCTGCAGTGGTGGATTGTTCCCACACATCTGCAGGAGGGCTTCCCGTTCGTCCGCCCCGAGTCGACGGTCTCTCTATCGACCGATGCATCTCTGATGGGTTGGGTACCCATCGGGGGGAGCACAGAGCACACGGCCTCTGGTCCCCTCGGGAGTCCCGATGCCATATCAACCTGCTGGAGCTCTGAGCGGTCCGCCTAGCTCTTACCACCTTCGCTCCATTTCTATGGGGTCAAGTGGTTCAGGTCCTGACGGACAATACCATGACCATGTGCTACCTAAACCGCCAGGACCGGACGCACTCCTTATCGTTATGTAAGGAGGCTCTCCGCATATGGTCTCGTGTGCAGCCTGGAGGTGGATTCCTAGCCATTTAGGTGGCAAGAGCCTCCAACACCCTGGCCGATGCCCTAGGCCAGATAGGGGCTGCGTCTCACGAGGGGTTCTCTCCTGCCGGAGGTAGCACAAGATCCGTTCTCCCACTGGGTCATGCCTCGGGCGGATCTTTTTCCCTCCAGGGAGAATGCGAAGCCGAGACTGTTTCATGCCGCCCCCCTCAGCAGAGCTCACTGCAGGGGGATGCCTTTTTGAGGCCGTGGATCCCGGACCTCTTCTACGACTTCCCCCCATTCCCTTGATCCACAAGGTGCTTCTCAAGGCAAGGAAGGATAAGGCGCAGGTGATTCTGGTAGCCCCAGACTGGTTCCGCCAGCTCTGGTATCCAGCTCTCCTTAGTCTCAGCTCCAGGCTCCCGAGGCGGCTTCCAGCCCGCCCGGACCTGATCTCTGTTATCAGGGGAAGGTATTCCATCCGGACCTTCAATCCCTGCACCTGACGGCCTGGTTCCTGAGCGGCTAGATTCCAGGCCTTGGGTCTTCCGGCGAGGTCCTCAACGTTGTTGAGGCGTCCCGTCAGGAGTCGACCAGTCAATGCTATGTCATCAAATGGAAGAGTTCCTCCATTTGGTGTTAGGGAAAGGGTCTGGACCCTTTCTCCTGTTCCTCAGCAAGCATTCCGGACTACCTGTGGTCCTTTCTCAGCAAGGGCTTGATCGGACGACCCTTAAGGTGCACCTGCAGCCATCTCTACCTCCGAGGCGCAAGTCGAAAGCAGTCAGTGGCACAGGAGAAGGTGGTCGGGTGCTTTTCTAAGGCCTTGATCACATTTCCCCTCCGGTGCGAGAACCTCCACCTCCGTGGGGTCTACTGCTTGTATTGGCCAAGCTCACGGGCAAGCCATTTGAACCAATACACAGGTGTGATATCTCCCACCTGTTGTGGATGACTGCCTTCTTGGTGGCTATCACATCAACCAGAAGGATGGGAGAGCTCCAGGCACTTCCTTCAAGTCTCCCTATCTGGTCTTCCACAGGGACAAGGTTGTCTTGCGCCCCACCCAAAGTTCCTTCCAAAGGTGGTGTCAGAGCTTCACCTTAACCAGGTATCGACTCAGCGGGTGTTCTACCCCAATCACACCTTGGAGGCCGAATATAGGCTCCATATTGTATCCTAGTTGAGCACTCTCTTTCTTAAGGAGCGAACGGCTGAAGTTCGAAGAGAGGTTCGCCAGCTGTTTGTCATCTACGCTGAAGCCGCACCCTGGCAGACCTGCAGCCAAGCGGACGATGAGCGGGTGGGTCACCTCCTGCATAGATCTCTGCTGTAGGTTGGCGGGCATGGAGCCTCCCAGAGGGATAAGAGCTCATTTTACCCGTCATACCGCTGCATCGGTGGCTGCTTCCAGGGATGTCCTTATCCAGGATATCTGCAGGGCTGCTGCCTGGAAGTCGGCACATACCTCAATTACCCACTACCGCATTGACCTTGAGTCACGCCGGGATGCTGGTTTTGAGGCCTCTGTTCTGCAGTCTCTCTTCCCTAAGTAGGGGGTGTGCGCCATGCCTCCCTCCTCCCGGAGAACTGCTAGGAGTCTGCCAGACAGTGTGGATGAACAACATATCCATGTCCCTAGAAATACAGATTACTCATCTGTAACAGGAGTTCTAGGAATGGTATATGTTGTTCATCCACACGACCCACCCGACCTCCCCCCCGGCTTCGACGCACAACCTGGCTTCCAGTGGGCTACATCTGGCGTCATGGGGTGGAGCCGAGAGTTTTACCACCTGGGTGGGTGGGAGGAGCCAGCTTGAAGACCTTCCGGCAAGATTTAAAGCGGCAAGGAACCTGCCAGACAGTGTGGATGAACAACATATACCATTCCTAGAACTCCTGTTACAGGTGAGTAACCTGTATTTATGGATTAAACACTTGTCATCCACGTTTTCACTACTGATTATGAGCCTACGTGCACACATTACGAGAGTTTGGGCAGGCATGACACTAGTTTCCTATTCCTTCCATGAAGGACCCTTCACTCTAGCTCGTGTGAGAGACACACCACTGGCCATGCTACTTCCACATGTAAAGTTGGTTGTCTGGTCAGGGAGTGTAGTTTTTTTTTTTCCCTTTTTTCTTCCATGTCTGTGTGGCAGAAAGAAGGTTAGTGAGCTTGCCCTGTCTTAACTATTGATTGACATCTAGATTCTGTCTCGTGCTTACCGTTGCACAGTTATGCACAACTGTGTCTAATAGTGGAATACACCACAGTTTTCTATGTATAATGGTGTCACTAATTGTAATATGGTTTCAGAAAAATTATGCAGGCTTAATATAAAATGATTTGTAAAGGCTGTGGACATGGATCACAGGTCCTTTTAAATGTAACCCTAATGTTAATGTTCCTTTCTTGTTTAATGTTGATTGTTAAATCTAACATTTTGTGTAGAAGTTATGTATTTATTTTTTCATTTGTTTGTTGTCCTGGTAAATGCACTTGTGTATATGGTATACACAAGCCTTTGGCGCCACACAGAGGACTCCAGCAGGTATCGAAAGCTTGTGTACTACTGTAATATCCATTTATTTCCATACCTACTGCATGTGGATCCAATAAAAGCTGTTGCATTATTCAGTGGTTTAATTTACCAAGGAACATTACAACTTCAGACACTTTTCCATGTATACATTTAAAAACCCCAGTTGTATAGGCTTAGGGCCCAGATTTTCTGTTGGCTAGTAGTAAATTGAAGATTTTAAAATTGTAATTTGCAAGTTTGCAAATGTGTTCACTTGTAAGGAATTGCCACTTTGAACACAAAAATGTGTCTTTCATACTAATGTCTCTTTTCATGGTAAACTGCATTGGGTCATTTTTACTGCAAGTGCATAATCTGGAACATAAAAAAAGAAAACGAGGGTGGTTAAAACAAGGTGGGGGGATAAAGGAGTGTACTTATGACACTCTGATAAGCACTGGCTCTGGGACTTTGACCCCTGCCACAAAGTTGATGAGTACCTTTGTCTTATAGTTAGAGCCTCATGAAAATTACATTGTCATGGAAGCCATGATTGCCACAAAAATAAATTTTAGAAATTCAGTTGTGCACATGCTGAGTTCATTAAAGTCTCCCTCAGCAATTTTTTGATACAATCACAAACATTTATTTTTTATTTCTGTACTTGTACCTTGCCATCGGTGCACCAGCTCACAGCTCCTCTCCTGGGACTCCGTTTACCCAGTTCTACTCCTCCAGTCAGCCATGGTGCCTTTCCCTGTCTTAACCCTGAGTCGGCTGCCCACTTTCCAGTCAGTGCCCCATGTTCAGCGGCATTTTACTGGGCCACGACAGATCACCACACCAGTGACCCTGGAAGGAAAGACCTGTCAGCATGCCAGTGAACATGGGTGGAATTGTCACACATCATCACGCCACCAAATCGTCCCCTTGCAGCAAGTGTACATGAGCACGACTACTGCTGTGCCACCAAGTGCCACTAAAAAGGAGTGTGCAAGTGACCCACTCCCTTCTAGATGAACCCCAGGTAACCAAGGTTTATGAACTTTTTTTCCCCCCTGTTTGCTTATGTCTGGTCCAACAACAGTATATAGTACAGGCTTCCCTCCACCATAGCAGGTTGCTGTTTTCTGGTTCAGTCCCACACCACCGAGCAGTAACCTAAAAGGAAAATAAGACAAAGGTAAAAAAACAGAATACTTCACATGCACATGCATAAAAAAAGGGTGGAATTTGGTGTCCCTGAAAACCTATTTCAGGACCAAAGTCAAACCCAAATATTGCATTATTGTGACGGGGTGCTAAGCACCCTACCATCAAATTTGGGGTTCAAAATTATAAAGGTATGGGTGAGTAACCAAAAAAAAACAAAAAAAAAACACCAGAAAACCTGAACTGCGCATTTGGATTGGATTATTACTATTATTATTTTCACTTTTTTTTTTTACCACCCATAACTTTATGATTTTCTAACATTTTAAGCCCCAGTATGGGGCATCACCTACTTATCCCCCACCCCACCCAAGTAGCATCTTTTCAGATCTTCCCAATGGCCACTGTCTGAATGACAGGAAAGGAGCATGAGCTTAATGTAGAAACCGCTATTGTAGGGACGTGGTATGGTGTACTGTCTACACTCTGGCAGAATCCTTTCCCCTTTAAGAATGGCCAGAAGGTCTTCAAGCTGGCTTCTCCCACCCACTGGGTGATATCCTCCTCAGAACCATCCTGTGACATCAGATCTTCCTTTCTGCTGGAAGCATCAGGTTCCCTGCATAGTAGTTCCATGCTTTGTGTAGGCCCTAATCTAATAATCATGTTTTTGAGCTTCTTTTTTTTTTTTTCTTCATTCAAAAAATGGAATCGGGTGAACCGAAATAGGGCCCCAGCTTCAGACTGTGCTCTTGTGGCCAAAAGATGCCATGTATCGATCCGCACACTTCTTGTGTCTACTACATGTGGATGGATCTTGACCCACAGGCTATCAGCCTGCGTCATACCCTCTACCCCTGTACCTTGGACAACCGTTTTGCCCTTCTCCTTCTGGGGTGCCTAGATGAACGGGACCCTCCAGTTCATGCCAAGGATGGCTTCTTCTGCTGCTGTCTCAAAGAATCTGCGGCCCAGGTTGCTGTGGGCACCTCATCCATGTCTGCCATCATTTCCAGGGGCATTGGCACCTCCTTCAACAGGGCATTTAGGGATCTTTGTCAGTCCCTTCCAACCCTTGGGGAGGGCCCTTCCCGGGGTCGAAATTGTCCAGATCTAACAAGCGGGATCCAAGAAGTCCAACCGTCAATTGTGGGGCCGCGAGCATTCTTGGGCCTCAGATTCTTGTGCTTCTCCTACATCGATGGTTGCCAAGTTGTCAACTTCAGCCAACACTTCAGTCCAGGCCACTGACCCCACTGTACCCCGTCAGGCTCATCGACTGACACACAGGCCGACCAGGCTGTTGAGATTTTTCTCGAGCTGGTCAACCTGTTGTTGCCAGACAAGGGGGTGATTGCCTCTCCAAGACTCTGAGCCTACCTGTTCTCTCTCAGGGAGGGCCATATCTGCATGCTGAGCTGGACCCTTCCCTTCAGGAGCCTGATCTCTTGGGGCTTCCCTCGTTGGTCCCTGCCTCTCCTTTCCGCCTAACACATCGACAGTCGAGATCCAGGTTGAGGTCTCATAGTTCGGGGTTGAGCGGTTCCTGACATCACTGGTCCTGTTCTTAGCACTCTGGCAAGAGATGCCTTCCTCACTCCTCTTTGGGGGGAGGATCGGCTCGGCCATAAGATGCAGCATCGCTGTGAGGAGTTCATCTGGCAACAGTTGCAGCTTGGCGCAGGCAGTAGGCCCTTGCTGGCACCTCATCCCACTCCAGCACTCCCATGGCTCCTGCGCAGCCCTGGCCCATGCCAACATCTGACCCAAACAGACGAACCCCACCAAGTCAGTGGGGATTCTGGGGCTCATTTGATGTTCGAGGAGTCCTCGGAATCTGAGTCCTCTTCGATGCACTCCCTCTGGAGCCCAGGCTTTGACCAGGAGTCTGGGGAGGAACCTGTGGCAGAGCAGGAATTACCCACCTTTGGGGCCTTGCTTCGCTTGATCTCTGAATCTTTGACGACCCCACTAGAGCCAGTCCAGAAGTGGGTATTGGTACCCCTTAATGGAGATTTTTTTTTTTTTTAATAACAAGGAGGTAACATGCAGTATGCGTGACATGTATAATCATGAGCCATACAGCACTGCAACTTAGTTATGGTAAATGGTACTAGTTTTTCCAATATACAGCAGTCATTTACATATAGAATAGATATTAAACAGGCCCAAGTGAGGCAAACAGTTAATATTGAACTGGATTATTTGATCCAGAATGTGGAGACCCAGTAGCAGCTACTGCTGCAGGCGATATTGGGCATGTAAACACCCGTTGCCCATTGTCATCCCTCATGTGCAGGGCAGGCCTTAATAATTCTGGGTCCCTGTGCGGCCCCCTGCCAGGCCCCACCACTCAATTCCCTGTGGCCCTCCCCTCACACTTTCAACATTTACACCTACCTAACCCTCCTGTCCTGTATTAATAAAGCAGTACCAGGTCTACTAGTTTAACCAGCATCTTTTAAATAGTGCCATTGACTGCACTGAATTATTTGTCTTCACCATTGGAGAGAAAGCTGACTGAGCATGGGGCCAGAACTTAAGTATGGTATTACTGCCGTATTAATTTCTATAAGGACAAGGACATCATCAGTGGACACGCATACCTCAGATACTCTGATTTGCAAACAAGTTAAACAACTTAATTTTCTGGAGGTGTGAGAGAGAATAGAGAGGATTATCATAGGAGGCAGTATAGTGCAGTGGTTTAAGGCTCTGAGATGCAAACCTGGAGACCTGGGTTTGAATCCCATAGCCCCCACTTGCATACTGTGTGACCCTGAGCAAGTCACTTAACTTTCTTGTGCTCCCAGGTTGCACCTGTAAACAAGCTTTCAGCTTAGTGTGTCTCTCCTGGTAAAACAACTAAAATCACGGGACACCTGTAAGGTTGCCGCCTGTCAGGATTTTTTTACCTGGTGATCAGATTTTCAGGGTCCCTATCAGAAAATCTGATTGTGCTTTGTGCTGGTCAGGTTTTTGAGCCATTGTGAGCAGAGGTCAACTGTAAAAAAAAAAAAAATTTCAGTAGCCAGTAGGGCAAGTTGATTCAAAATTACACTAGCCCATAGATGATTGCACTAGCCCTCAATTATAATGGCAAATTTTGATCACTTACACGGGAAACAATGCAAGTTAAGAAATACTCTGATTATTTCACATTTATCCAGCTCCCCAGCAGAAAAATTGCAATGCCATCACACACAGTGAACCCCCATTGTTTCGTACCATGGCCTCCTCTCTTCCTCTTCTATTTCTGCACACACACACCAAACCAGTGGATATCACAACAGGAAATGTTCAGTCAAGCAGTCCTAGCTCTACACACACACACACACACACACACACACACACACACAGAGTAGCTGACATCATCATGCACCTCACCACATTGTCACCACCACCCACAGGGCAATAAACAGAGTCAGGCAGAGAAAGACCCTCTCAGCCCCCACCCTACAGGCATCTGGAGACCTGCACTTCTGTAGATTTTTGTACTGTCTCAAGTGAGCTGGGAGCACATCTAAGATTTCTTTTGGGTGGGGGCTACACAAACCTATGGGGCCTGGGGAAATAGAAAACTGTGACATTTTTATTTTAAAAGTATTGCTTTTAATATGCTCTGTACCAACAATAACAGATGTTTCTTCATCATCGTCCTTTCAAATAGCCCTGGGGAAATAGTACGTAAGCATAATGCTATACTATCTCTGTTTCTATATAGGCCGATCTGCATACCCCAGGAATGCCTATTTTAAGCTTTCAAATTATGTATTTTATTAAAGTTTATTTTTGTACCATACATGATCTAAAGTTTTGTTTTTAGGATGAAAGGATATGCTGGGTGGGATAAGGGTGGGACTGTATGGATAGTGATGGCTGGCATGGTCCATTTAGAAGAGCTGGGGACCCCCTACACTTGCAGTAATGGCAGCTGTGGATCTGTGGATGATCATTTCAGAGTCTGGTCTGCAGTGGTGTCCAGAGAAAGAACAGAGTTAAGAGATTCAGAAGGGAGAGGGGAAGTTATGGTGAGGCTGGGATAAAACCCATCACTTGCAGGGCCGACCCTGTATACCTCCTCACATTTTGTCACAGAAATATTAGATACAGACACGCAAAATGTAGGGAAATGAAGGGCACTGGTCTTAATAATATTTGTAACATGATGATAATCGGAGGACAAGAAAGAAGGAAGGCAATTGGTGGAATTGCATCAGGTGCCATAAGAGCAGCACTGCATTAATCCATGATAGATGCCGTGTTGCCATCGGGAGCATGCAGAGAGAAAGATTCGAGCACCCTTTTTGCTGTGGATGCGCTGAAGAAATGTGAAGCACGTTCGTCAGCAGACCTCGCAAAGGGATGGGTACTGAAGGCGAGATAGCGGTGTGAGCAGAAACAGCCTAATAAAATCCCGGCAAAGTAAGTAGGACACCCCTGGAGAGTAACTGTGGCACCCGGGGTGTGATCTGTAGCAATGGTGGTGATGATGGGGAACCTCAAAGAATGAGAGAAATAGGGGAGGATAAACAATATTTGCATATCACGGCGTGTGCAATCAAATGAACTCCAAGATATCAGGGGTTTATTTAACTCTAAAAATTGATTAGCGTTTTGCTCATAAAAGTGCTAAATCTTTGTGAAAATACATAGCTCTTGCCTCACTGTGTTTAACAAACACAGCACTTCTAGAAAATCTATATAAATACTTTCTGTACAGTTAGTATCGTCCCAAGAAAAAAACTGCTAATCAATTATTTAAAACCCTGGATATGTAAATATTGTTGCTGTTGCTACAATGGTGTATTGAATGGGAAAAGTGAAGTGAAGAAACTGCTCGAAACAGACGTACGCATCCGAATGAAAGGTACCCTGCGACGTTACATGTGGCCCCATGCGCCTGTTAAACACAAATTATAAATCGTCAAGAAATAGCAGTAGTAATGTAAAGAGATACTGGGTTGTGAACGTGCACGCGCTCTAATGAGATGAACCTAGAGTGTAAAAAGTACAGCATTCAACAGTAGAAAATATTGCAGTGCAGTATATGAGAAGTTGCACTTCATCTGTGTAGCATTTATTCGTGAGTGTTAACACTACTAAATTTGCACTAGCCATGTTACAAGCACATTAAGCCACTCCGAAGGTGGCATCTAATGGTGTATTAATGCATGGTTGGGCCATTGTAGGCACTCGGCCGCACAACCCTCCCAGCCATGCATTAATCCACCATTAGATGCCACCTTCGTCGTAGCTTAATGCTCACTGAACACATTTTTAGACAGAGAAACATTCAGAAAACTGGAAGCTAGTGACTTAACAGCACTCTACACTTGATCACACCCTGGACACTAGCTGGAAGTCCTAACAGTGGAGTGATAATGACTCACATTGAGTCATTTGTGGGATCCCCCCTTCTTGAAGTGCCAGATAATTGCAGCTCTTAATGAGCTGTTAACACCACACCAGGCCATCTGGAACATTGAGAGAGATTAGCATGAGGACCAGAGCCTGCTAAAATAGACCTTTTTAACTTCATTAACAGCCATGAAAACCTGCACTAGTCAAGATGGACAAGTAGAGAGCTGCATTAGCCCTGGACAATTTGCACTAGTGTTTGGGCTAGTAAAACAATGTTAAGATCGACCCCTGATTTTGAGTGCTCACATACTTTTGAAACAGATTTTGTTATATCATTAATTGTTTCAGCTACATGTCCAGGTTACAAACCAGTTCTCTTGTCCATATAGCCCTTTGTTTGTGAAAGCAGCCAACCTGGGAGGTGTAAAGTATGGCCATTGACACCATTAGCACTTACTTAGCCTAATCTTTTCCACTGCAGCAAAGCTGCCCCCACCTTTTGTAACAGTAGCAGAACCAGTTGTCTTCCACTTTGATTTGCTGGTAAACATTTTCATCTATAACAAAATGTAGGCATTTTTAAATGTTTTAAATTATTTTTGCTTCCTTAAGAAAATGTATGGGCCCCCAAGGTGCAGGGCACAGTTTACACCTAGCTAAGGCCTGTCCTGCTCGTGTGAGGCCAAAAGACCAAGAAACTTGGTTCTCCCCCTGTCATACCATGAATATCTCCTCCTCAGTGGCCTTTTCTAGGGGCCCTCATATTGCTTGAAAGGCTGAATGATTGCCATTTGCTCTCTGCTGTGCCCTTTCAATTTTTAGGCAGTAGCACAAGTTGTGGTTCCAACGCACTATTTGGGGGAGGATCTGGCTTAACCAACTCTATGCAGTAGTCTTTTTGGCGTTAAGTAGCACCAAGTCCCATTGTCTCCTATGTGGCAGAGAGAGAGTGACTGTGACGTCTGCCCCAACAGAGACTCAACTGGAGCCGCAGACAAGTTGCGGTTCAGTACCTTTTGCATTATTGAGTGTACCTCTGACAAAATCTGGCCATGAAGGGACAGCACAATACCGTTTTAAAAAAAAATAATCACCCACCTTAATTCTGCAGTTTGGGCACATGTTGGATTTATTGGGGTCATACCTTTGCAGTTCTTCAGGGGTGATCTACAACCAATGCAAGAAGAACTGAATTTGGTAGAGACATTAGTACAGTCTCCATCCTTATAATGGTTGACTACCCTCCTTCACATGTCATCAGTAACTCTGTGCCCCAGGTCACTTCCCCACCTGCCTCAGTCTCAGACAGTAAAGGAATACCTTGATCGAGGGATGAAATGAGTCTGCAGTTGGGAGGCAGACAATAGATAGTTCTGTAGCTCAGAGCCTCTCCCATCGGCAACTGCCCTTGTGGCCAGTACAGATAACCACTGTCTAATCCTTAAGTACACAAAGAAGTTACCCTTAGGGATGCAGTATTTCTCCCTCAATATGAGGAAACTGCATAGGTTAGGGTCCTCATAAAGGGAACTGATGTTATGCGCCCCAGGTGTGTCCACCTTAACAGGGCCTGATGAAGAAAAACGTTATTTTTTTTGTTTGTTTGATTGCGGATGCCAAGGAGGTGTAAAGGCACAGACCTGGTGAGTTTTGTATGTGGAGATGGGCTTTTTGCCAGACCCTCAAAAGATTCCTTAAATAAGGATTAATAATTTGCATGGTCATGGTATCGGTTAGGACTGGGGACAAAAGTCCATTGTGAAGGGACCCACCTAATTCTTCCTTAATTCCTCTTTCAGTGAGAGCCAAGAGGCTGGTGTAGCTTTATTTATTGGAGGGAGGTATGCCGGTTGAGCCACCCAGTAGTAGTAGTACTGGAGATTTGGCAAGCCACACCACCTTCCCCCACAGGTTTTTGTAAAGTGGTTCATTTAATTCGGCTGGTCAGATACTCCAAACAAATTCACGCACCAGGACGTCCACTGATTTGAAAAATAGTGTAGGAACATGTATGGGGAGAACCTGGTACAAGTAAAGGCATATGAGCATCATACATATTCTTGACTACGTTAACTCTTCCCAGTACAGGCAATGATAGATTGCATCACCTGGATGAGTCCAATTTGAGAGCATTGAGTAGGGGCTTATTATTATGTTTATAAAAGTCTGCTGGCAAGCAGGAGAGGTTGACCCACAAGTATTAAATAATATTAACTGTCAGTATCCCATTAAATTACTTGTCCGTGTATCCCATCCCAATCTGCCCATGAGCAGGAGCCTATTCTTTGTCCAGTTCACCTTATGGTCAGAGAGCAATGCATATTCGGGCAAGTAGCTCATGTAATGTGGGTACACCTGTTGACGGCTCCGTTAAAAGCAACAGGATGTCATCCGCAAATAGCACCAGCTTATGCTTCATCTTATCTCCCTGGCAGTAACCTTGAATTCCCTGATGATTCCAGACAGCAGCCACTAAGGGTTGAAGGGAGAGGATGTATAATATGGGTGAAAGTGGACATCCCTTCCTGGTACCACAGGGCAATGGGAAAGGTGAAGCAGCTGAAATCTGTGCAGTGTTTTGAACATATACCCCCCACTCCACATGGTCAAATGCCTTTTCCGCATCCAGGGTAAGAATGGCTGCCCCATGTTTCTTGGTTGATTTGGACCAGTTATACAAAATGTCTAGTGCCTTCCTAACATTGTGTTTACCCTGATAGCCTTTAATGAAACCAGACTGGTCATTATGAACAACTTTT
This sequence comes from Neoceratodus forsteri, assembly GCA_016271365.2. Classification (NCBI taxonomy): domain Eukaryota; kingdom Metazoa; phylum Chordata; order Ceratodontiformes; family Ceratodontidae; genus Neoceratodus; species Neoceratodus forsteri. Next base: position 984,875,318 of record CM057459.1, read on the forward strand.
TGCAGTACCATCTCCAGCAGTGTAGCGAGCAGTTTAGCTATGATCTTGTAGTCTGCTGTCAAAAGAGAAATTGGCCTATAGGATGCACATTTTAATGTGTCCTTACTCTGTTTTGAAAACACTGGAATGGTGACAGACTGCATGGGGAGGCAATTGACCACTATCCAGACTTTCATGAATCATTAGGGGTCAGTAAGTCAGTTGAAATTCAATTGGCAGGCTGTCTGGTCCTGAAGCCTTCCCCCTCTAAAATCTCAAATGGCATCTTAAGATTTCAGCATTTACTATATCCCTGTTAAGATTGGACACAGCACCTCTGTCCAAGGGGCTGGTAGGGTCCCAGGAGAAGACATTTCCATCTGAACCTTGGTAGGATGGGCCTCCCTAGTGTAGAGGGTTTTTGTAGAAAGTACTAAATACTTCCCCAGTTATTTTCGATTCAGAGGTAAACGCCCCAATTGCCATTTCGATTTGTGATAGCTCTAGCACCCTCCCACACTTTAAGTTGCCACGCAAGGAGTTTTACCCCTCTTATCCCTGTCAAAGTACTGTCCCGTCCTGCCTCAGAAAAATTATATTCCTCTCCATCTGCACTGTGGCTATGGCATTATATCGCCACTAAAGTTTTTGCAGTCTGTAATACAGTGTCATGGTGTGGTTTGCCATATGGTCCTTTTCCATAACCTAAATTTTAGTCTCAAGTGGACAGCTCCACTTTCTACAGTTTGCATTGGTGGCTTGCAAATGCCACTGCAAGTCGCCTGACAGCTGCTTTAAGGGCCTCCCGCCTAGTCGAATGTGTGGTGTTGCTCTCTTTATTGCCCTCCAAATATTCCCCAATCCCCTTACCTATGTATTAGCGGAATTCAGTATTCTTAAGGAGTATAGTGTCCAGACGTCAAGACAGAGGCAGAGAACCACCAATGGACAATGAAGCCCAAAGTAAAGCATGGTCCGAGACCAATATTGGTTAGTATAGGATGTCCCCCATTGAGCCCAGCAGGGAGGTGGTAACCAGAAGTCTATCTATCCTGGCCATACGTGAAGTAGGAATGCGAGTAAAAACTGTACTCGTGTGCTGTAAGATTATTCTGTCTCCAACAATCAGATAAAGTAAAGGTGTGCATTAGCACACCCATTGTCCTGACACCTCTAGTGCAAGGGGCCGATGATGGGTTAGACCTGTCAAGGATAGGGTCCAAAATGCAGTTGAAATCACTCCCCAATACCCAAGGGCCAGACAACCCTTCCATGTCCACTTGTAATTTAGAGTAAAAGGACGGATCATCTATGTTTGGGTTGTAAGTCGAGCCCACCAATAGGGATAGCCCGCCTTACAGTTTTAGTTGGATCAGAGTATATCGCCCATTGGGATCCAATCTGCTTTCCACCACCTTCCCTGGAAAGTTTGGCCTGAGCTAGACTGCCGTGCCTCTCGCCTTAGCATTAAAGCAAGAACCATAGCAAGTGCGCCCCCGAAACACTTTGCAGTTCTGTTTCTCCCTCTGTCATACATGTCTCTTGCATCAATAACCGGTCACATTTGTTTCTTGATTCTCCCCCAATACTCTTATGTTTCACCACACTTTTTAACCCGTTCACATTCCATGATGGAACATTAATTTTGTTATCCATGCTCAAACACACCAGTACTTGTCCCACTAATTATTAATTCAATCTCTGCAGTGCTTTTTGGCCTGTAAATATGCTCTTTTTTTTCATATGACCATCTGTGTCTAAAAAAACTTACCTTCTTGACTTTTAACGTTTTTTTACATTGTCTTCCCCACCCCACCCTCCCTCTCCCCAACATACTGCCCCCATTATTCCACAAACACCCCAACAATATCAACAACCACCAGAATGGAATTCCCCCTTCCTGGCTGGGTTCCTTAGTACCCAGCACAACTTCCCCTGCAAACAGCTGTGGTGGATTTAAAGAACCATGTGTTGTCTGGGGCATCATAACAGGTAAACTATTAACAGGTATTTAACTGGTTCGACCAAACTCAGAGACATGAAAGAGAGAGAAAAGGATTAAAAAACTCTAACTTCTGCACTTCTGCTTCCGTTGTAGGAGTAGAGGCTAAACTCTTAAAATAATTCAGAGCACTATTTACTAAACCATGTGTGCGTGTCCCTGAAGCTAGGTCACTATGTATTTGGAGGTAAAACAGGTTTTGGGGTCCCCTGGAATCAATTACCAAAGCAGGTAGTCACTCTGCCCTTTGTCAATAATGGGGTTCTTCACCCAAGTAATCTGCTCTCTAAATTCTCTGGCAGATTGACCCTGCAAAACAGGGATTGTTATAACTGTACTCCCCAATATTTACTATATTATATTGTGATTTGGGGGACATAGCACAGTCGGTCCAGAGCACCCGGTTTGCACACACCCAGAGCAATCGGTATCAATAGCTCCATGCCCTCCCATTATAGGCAGTGCTGAGATCTCCAAGCAGCCCATTGTGTCCAGCCAGAGCCACTTGGGGTCTCTCTTAGCAACAGGGCCACGATTGGAAATGCCAGATATCGCCGTATGGGGACCCCCGCGTATCCCCAGCCATATTAAATTGTTAGTCAATCACAATCACACAGTGCTGTTAACTAATTGTATTTATGAGTCCTTAAACTGGCGATTTTGGTAGGACTCAAACCATGGGACTGTGTTCATATCCCGCCCGTGCTGTTATCTACAGTCCAATTTGGTAAATCCTCGTGGTTGGGGAGAGCAGGGTTATGTCAGCTGGGTTCTCTGGCTAACAGCCCATACAATCTGTCAGTATTGTGGAGCCGCTGCTGCAGTTCCGTGGCCGCGGTACATAAAGAAGTCTATCTCCCCCACCCACCCCCTGCACAACCAGCCTTTACAGATAATATCCAAGCAAGGTATACCATGTATGACAGTTGGTCAGGTCCATGTGCCAGGGGTCAAGGAGAAGACACCTAAAAAAACTATGCAGCAGGAACCATACCAAGGAAAATAGCTACGATCCCTCCTGCAGCCTTCGAAATCTCACTGTCACTCCGGTGTAGTTAGCCCTCTGGGACACAGTCGTTCAAAGGGTCAAAATGCTTCCTCAGATCGGCTCCAGGTCCACAGAGATAGATGTTGTTCAACAAGATCTTCTTGGCTGAGATCGTATCAGCACCCTCTGTGCAACAACGAGATGGCCAGGAGCTAATGGCAAGGTCGATTCCCACCACCTGTAAAATTCTGCTGGTGTATAGCTGTAGCTGCATGAAACTAGCGAGGGCAGATGTAAATTACAGGTGTTACCGTCGTCAATTTCCGAGTAACAAATGACAGTGAACATAGCACATCAGAAACTCTGGCAGATTATCAGGAACCAGCACAGGGACCAGATATATCAAGATTTGTAAGGAAGGTTGAATTAAACACTGGAAAGCATATGGTATTAGGGGAACAGAGGTGGCACCCATGAAAGCACATTAACCATTTCTAACACTGAATACCTCAGTCCAGATGATTCTTGGGTGTCTTCCCCTAAAGGCCTGCATGCTGACCCTCGTAAAATAGATGATCAGGCTCCTGTCTCGCCTCATGGTCAGGTCGAAGACCCGGTCTCCCTGACACTTCTTCTTCCCTCTGCCACCGCTGCCTCGGCATTGATAAAATCTTCAGCATCTTTGGGTCACTAAAGAATTTGGGAGCTTTCCCCGGTCTAGTGATCCGCAGCTTTGAAGGATACAGGTGGGCAAATTCCCACCCTTTGGCATGAAGCATGGACTTAACGGTATTGAACATCATTCTCTGACCCTGCAAGTCCCTGCTATAATCTTGGTAAATGTTGATGCGGGCACCCTGTATTATTACAGGACCCTATAATATGGTTTTTATATATATATATATATATATAGTTGTAAGCATCTCCTTATCTGTGAACCGCAAGTATTTAATTAGGAAATGACTGGACCTTTCATCATTACAGGGCTAGGAATCCACTCATTAAGCTCATTCAGTTTCAGATGACATTGTGCGATCCCCTAGCCCTTCAACCAGGAGCCGCAGCACCACCCCACCGGGGCCCTTACCATCTTATGCCTTCAGGAAGATCAACCAGCTGTATATTCGACCTCCAGCTGCGTTTTTCCAAATCGTCCATCTTCATTTTCATCTCTGCCAACTCGATCTTCAGTTGGTGTCTTTCTTTAGCTGTCCCTTTTGATTTATCCTCCAGGTCGCTGATCTGTTTCTCAGCCTCCGTCAGCTACATGACATGTGTGTCCATGGTCTCCGATAGAGCGTGGGCCGTGTTTTGTACATGTAGAATATGTACTGAAATATTTTCAAATCTGGCTCTCTTTGCATTCTGAAGATTGGTGAGAATAGCCATTACCAGTCAGTCTGTGATTTGTTCACTAGTGTTGCTCCCACCAGATGCCATGCCCCTGGTATGAGCGTGGCCATCCTGCTAAATGTCTGCTGAGCTTAGCTGGGATGGAGTCAGCTCAAAGTTCAGTAAAGCCTGCTTGTTCTGCCCTTTCTGCGAAGCCATGAATGAAGTCTTTAAGGCGATATATTCTTAAGCTACCAGTAGTGAGTTTAAAAAGCAGTACCAGCCAGAAATCGTTGGTACCCCAGGGAGCAGCACTAAAAGGCAACCACCATCTTGTCTAGCCAATCCACACCCCCTTAATGGAGATTCTTGATAGGGATGACTCCACTGGAGTCACCTACTCAGTTGTGGAGGCCATCTTTGGCCCTACTCTGGAGCTGTGGCAGCTTCCTGCCCCACGCCAAAGGCCCATATGATCCACATGTATGTGGTCCCTACCGAGTCACTTTCCAGGTGTACTGACCATCCTTCTGTGGAAGGCTTGGTCACAGACTCAGTATTTCGCTGATCCAGCAATGTCTGGGACATGGATAAACCTTCCAACAGGGAGTCAAAGAAGCTGGATCATGCTGCCAAAAAAGTTTATGTGGCCTCCTCCCTCAGCCTTCGGCAGGTGACTGCAGCCCTTCAGATGCCAACGGCTTGTTGGGTACCATGGATCAGGTTATTCCTCGGCTTCCAGCTGACCTGCAGATGCTGGTCAAACTGGTTCAGGATCAAGGCTGCCTTGTTGCCAAGCAATATCTTCAGACAGCCCAGGACATTGGTGAGTCTTGCACCAGGTCTGTGGCCACTGCAGTGGCTATGCACCGCAAGGCTTGGCTGCTGAATTTCAACCTTTATGGACGATACCTAGTACAGACTAGCGGATCTACCCTTCTTGGGTACTGATTTGTTCAGGCAGGAGGGGTTAAATGGCCATTTCACTCATATGGAGAAGTCCAGTGCTACCCTGGACTTCATCACCTCCACCCAGTGGGAGGTTAAAGGGCTGAAGCAGAAGTCGTCATTTCAGTTTCAGTCCTCATCCGCCCCTGCGGTGCGGCCCGCTATGCCCTTAGCAGTACAGCAACAGGAGGCCTGTCAGCCTTGGCCAAAGTCGTCGTCCTTGACTGCCAGACAGTCCGGCTGGTGAGGGCCAGCGGCTTCCTCAGCCGGCCCCGCTTTCACTTCAAAACCTGTAAAGTGATGGATTGGGGTGCCCCTTCCCTGCCTGTCCTGAAAGCCTCAGTCTGTGCCATGAGGGGTCGGCTTCGACACTTTGCTTCTGCCTGGTCCGCCATTACTACGGACAGGTGAGTGCTCGAAGTGGTCGGCCACGGTCTGCATCTGGAGTTCTAGGCTCCTCCACTCAGCCAAACCCATGCCACACCGGAGGACGCAGTGCCTGTGGACATGTTGTCCGCCTTTTGGGAGGACATCACCCTGCTCCTCCAGATAGAAGCAGTGTCCAGGATGCCGCACCCAGTCCCTGGTTTGTCGCCAGATACTTTCTGGTTCTGAAACAGATGGGGGACTGGCACCCCATACTGGATCTGCACGACCTCATCAAGTTTCTGAGGCTGCACAAGTTCTGAATGGTTTCTCTGAATCAGATTATTCCATCCCTGGAGCAGGACATGTTGTTCTGCTCCCTGTCCCTCCAGGATGTGTTTTTTGACGTTCCTATTCGTCCATCCCACCGGCGGTTCCTCTGGTTCCACTCAGAGGGCACTTTGTACGAGTTCCAGGTCATGCCATTTGGCCTCTCCTCGATACCCAGGGTTTTCACCAAGTGCATTGCAGTGGTGGCAGCATTCCTATGGCGCTGCAGGTGTATTCCTACCTGGACAGCTTGCTGATCGTGGGGTCCTCAAAGTTGGAGGTAGAGCAGTCCAGGGATCAAGTCCTCCATACCTACTTGGCTCTCAGCCTCCTGGTCAGCAATGCAAAGTTGGAACTTAGCCTATCCCAAGTGATGCAGTTCATCAGGGTGGAGCTCAGCTCCTGTAAGGCTATGGCCCTACAACCAATGGACCGGGTAGAGAACCTGTCCTCCTTTGCCCGCTCATTTTGGGTTGAGCAATTGCACCCTGCCCGGGACTTTCTGCATCTCCTGGGTCTTGTGGTGGCTTGCACCAATGTGGGCCTGCTGGCAGATGCGTTCCCTGCAGTGGGAGCGGCCCGACAGTGGTCTCAGCACCATGGTCACCTCGACCACCCAGTCTCAGTGACCCAGCAGATGTAGGAAGCATCTGGTGGTGGCTGGTCCCAGAACATCTCCAGGAAGGAGTCCCATTCGTCTGCTAGGAGCCAACGGTCACTCTCATGACTGACGTCTCCCTGCTGGGCTGGGATGCTTATCTGGGGGACTCACAGAGTCCACGGGCTCTTGACTCCTAAGGAGTCCCGATGTCATATCAACCTGCTGCAGCTCCAGGCAGTGCATCTGGCACTAACGGCATTCGCTCCACATGTTTGTGGTCAGGTCATCCAGGTCCAGACAGACAACATGACGGCCATGTACTGCCTCAACAAGCAGGACAGGACACATTCCCCTTCCATTGTGCTGAGAAACTCTCCGCACCTGGACCCTTGTTCACAGTTTGAACGCCGACCTTAATGTGGCCAGCATGTCAGTCCAGCTGGCGGACGCTCTCAGCCACATGGGAAAAGTGTCTCATGAGTGGTCTCTTCATCAGGAGGTGGTCGACCGCCTGTTCTCTCTCTGTGGGGCTCTCCCTCAGTCAACCTGTTTGTCTTACAGGAGAACACGAAGCTGAGGCTGTATTATGCCTGCCCCCCTCAGTGTGGAACACTGGTGGGGAATGCCTTCACAAGACCCTGGACCCCGGGCCTCATGTATGCCTTCCCTCCCCTCCCTCTCCCCTGATCCACAGTGTTGAGCAAAGTGCAGAGGGACAAGGTGCAGGTGAATTCTGGTGGCTCTGGACTAGCCGTGCCAGTTCTGGTACCCCGATCTCCTCTACCTCAGCAGCAGGCTTCCGTGGCATCTTCCTCTCTACCCAGACCTGCTTTCGTACTGTCGGGAGGTCCTCCATCTGGACCGTCAGTCCCTGAACCTGACAGCCTGGTTCCTGAATGAGTAGCATTCCAGGCTTTGGGTCCTTCATCCTGTCGAGGTCTCTCAGAAGGAGTCAACTCACCAGTGCTACGCCTTCAGGTGGAAAAGGTTTTCCAGTTGGTGTCGGGGCAAGGAGTTGGACCCCCTTGTCCTGCCCTGCGGCAAGCATCCTGGACTACCTGTGGTCCCTCTCTGTCGAGCCTCTGAGCGACAACCCTTAAGTGCACCTGGCAGTCAGTCAGCATACCAGGCGCTGGCTGGTATGCAGAAGGTGGTGCAGGAGAAGGTGATTGGGCAAATTTTCAAAGGCCTTGACCACATTTCCCCACGGGTGCGTGAATCACGACTGCCTTGAGACTTGTTGCTGGTCTTGGCGATGCTCATGGGCAAGCCATTCAAACCAGTGCATAGGTGTGAGATGTCACACCTGTCATGGAAGACCGCCTTCTTGGTGGCTGTCACCTCTGCCAGAAGGATCAGCAAGCTGCAGGCACACTCTGTGGACACTCCTTACCTAGTCTTGCACAGGGACAAGGTTGTCAGCCCCAACCCGAAGTTACCATGCCCCCTCCTCCCAGGAGAACTGCTAGGAGTGTGCTAGTGTGGATAGTACACCATATCCACATCCCTACAAATGAGGGTTACCTCCTTGTAACCGTAGTTGTAGGAGTGGTAAATCTTCACAACCCACCTGACCTCACCTGGCAAGTGGCACACCTGTCTTGCGTCCAGCATGCAAGATGCGATGTCACGAGGTGGCGCTGAGGAAGATACTGTCCAGGTGGGTGGGTGGGAGGAGCAAGCTTGAAGATCTTCCTCTCATTCTTAAAGGGGAAAGGATTCTGCTAGAGGGTGGATGTACACCATATACCACTCTGACAACTATGGTTACAGGTGAGTAACCCTCATTTTCTACAGTGGGTGTGTATGCCCTTCTTGTCATTGACAGTGGCCAGCATACGTGGTGAGTGGAGGGGCAGTGCTGGTCGCCGTTAAAGGATGCTCTGAAACTGCAGGGGAAGGGGTGGAGAGTCCTGAGTGGGTGGGACAGGGAGGGGGTCTGACCGCTGATTAGAGGGATGAGATCAGCAATCAGGAGGGTACCACTAGAGCCAGCGATTGGCATATATACTTATTAGGAGCACCAGTACAGGGAATGGGGGAAACCACTCGAGCCAGGGACTGGCATATATACATACATATCAGGAGCAGCAGTACAGGGAGTGGGGGGGAGCACTAGGGCCTGCTGGGATCAACCTACATACAGATCGAGAGTCGCAGTATGAGGATTGGAGTGTGTGTGGTGGAACACTAGAGCCAGAGATTAGATGTGATAGTCTGTGCACCGTGTAGGGTTTTGAAACTGTTAAACCACGCTGTGACGGAGGCAGTTTAGTACTTCCAAAAACACTGAGTGTACCGCTGCATCCTTTATGCAAGGGGGATTCCTCATTTGCCTGGCCGCAGTGATATATTGTGCACTACTAGGTTAGCACCACATGCCTGGGGCTTCTAAATATCACCCCACCCCATCTGATCACACTGTTCATGGTTAGCGAAGCACTAACTTTTTGAATATCTGGGCCTTTATCTGTTTAGCTTTTAAAACAGAGTTGTTTCAGGGTGGCCAGCTAGCTCAGCATTAGTGTTACTGCTTGCCGTCTTATAACCCAGGTTCGCGTTCGAGCCCAGAACATCTGGTGATGATCAGCAAGGCAGTGTTCCTGTGTCTGTCTCAGACACCTCCTGCCTCATTGAGGCAAGGCATATCCTTCCACTGCAGAGCTGCCTGCTAGTACTGTAGGGGAAGGGCATGTCATGCATGAAGGAATACATGGTCCCTCTGCAGCGGACAGACAAGTTCCATAGAGGTGTCTTATACCCAGAGCAAGACTGTCAGGGTAATTTTGCAGGTAGGGTACGACTTAACCCACCCTTCCAGTGGCCCTAATATGTCGTCTGATGGAGTGCTCCACAGGATCACACCCTGGAGAGGTGTAAGGGATGGCTTTAAAAAAAAATTAAAAATCAGTCCCAGGAAGCTAAAGCTACCCTGTCCGCCATATCACAATAAAGCCTGATCAGCTCCTCCAATGTCTCGCCGGCTCTTCCTCCAGATCTCAGTCATCAAATGAGGATTCTCCTCCTGGCTTGAGGAACCAGGAGGTACCACCATCGGGGGCAAGCTACGAGTTATGGTTGGGATTCTGGAGAAGGTGCCAAACAGAGGCTGGCAGTGGATTGGACCCTCAGTGGACTACCACGGCAGGCTGAAGGGCTTGGGTGGGTGCAAGGAAGACCTGGAGGCTGACAAGGAGAAGTGACAGCACAGACAGAAAGGATTATAAAAAAAAAAAAGTTTTTTTGTTTTTTCCCCCTTAATAGCGTGATTGTGCAGTAGTATAATCTTGGCATTGTCTGCATGAGTGTGTTTGGTGCAGCTGAACAGGGCACTCGTGTCTTATTTTGCTTTTGCTGTTGCCGAAGCACTATGGTGAAACACAAAATACCCTTGTTTGGGAAAACTAAATTTGGATACATAGACTGTGTTTTAAGTGAGCATTCTAACCTGTGGAACACTGTGTTTTACAGGCTTATATGCTGCTGATCTTCTTTAGGTTATTTATTTGTTAAATGTCATTTTACAGATCATTATCCAGGGACTACAGAATTTAAACCGAGCAGTGCATGAAGATATAGTGGCTGTGCAGTTGCTTCCAAAAGACCAGTGGGTGGCGTCATCGTCTGTGGTTCTGCAAGATGAAGGGCTACCTGAAGAAGAGAATGAAGAGGAGAAAGAAAATATTGTGAGCACTAAAAGTTTTTTAGGAGTTTAACGTAAGGCAGCAATGCCTAGTACTGTGGACATACACCCTTTTATTCTGTTTTGGCGGCTTTTTTCTCCTGTCCTGTAAAGTGCCTATTGTCTTCATTTTGAGTCTGTTTTAGCACATTTTTTAGATTTGAAATGAATGGGTGAACTTTTTAAAAAGGAAGTACACAATATGATATTGCATATGATGTTTGTCTCTTTTTATTTTAATCTGTATTTTATTTAATTGGGGGAGCTAATACATTGTGTGAAATTAATATTACCTTTCAAGAATAATAAACTGCTACTTTTTATATCTGAAGTCCTTTTCTTTTCCATGTTGCTAGTTAGATGATTTTCGACCTGACAGTACTAAGTATGATGGTTGGAACAGTACTGTGCCTCTGACCATACCTCTCAACTTTCCATCACTGAAATGAGGGACACTAATACTCATAATAAGGGACACATTTTCAAACATGGAAATACAGGCTCAGAACACAGTGGAAACCATTGTGTTTACCTGTATAAGGTTTATTTTTGATTTAGCATCTTAGAATATTATGAATTTATGCTTTAAAGTTTGAATTTCCAGCACACACTTTCTGTGAACAACACCTTTTTCTCGAGGGACAGATGTGGGACGAAGCAATTTTGAGGGGTTAAATGAGGGCTGTCCCTCATAATCAGGGACAGTTGAGAGGTATGCCTGTGACTATCATATCGTGTTCTCTTCCCCTTCTTACTTAATCAGTGTTGTGACCTCACTGACTGTGTCATCACCACAGACCAGCCGCTCCCCTGCCAGATTGGTCATCAGTGATGTCAGAATAAGTGAGATCATTATGCTGATGAGGTGTGAAGTGGTGTGTTCCAAATACCGTGAAGCAGTAAAACCTAATTAGCAAAAACAAAACTATTTTAGAAAAGAAAAAGTAGCAAGTGGCCATTTAAAAAAATTGATAACATATTCTACCTGCTGTTATTTTTGCTACTAGCTCTTTACTATGACAATAATGTATAGGGAGCCCTTATTATTATTACCTGAAATCAGACTTTTTTATTTTTTTTCTCTTCCTGATCTGTTTACTCCCCTGCATGTTCCCAGACCTGCCACTCCTTCAAGCTGCCATGGTCCAGACTTACCTCCTACCACCCTTGCTCGAGCCTCCATCCTCACATTGTTGCCATCCCCAAGGTAGCCTGGCGTAACCCTTCGCTGGATGGGTCCCTGTCCTCTGAGGGGGAAGGCACTGGTGGGGGTGGCCAGCGCACTCTATTTGGCCTCGGGGTGCTGCTGAGGTGGACATGGCTTCATTGGGGGCTTCAGTGGCGTCGGCGTACCGGCAGCCGTCATCCGGCGGATCCTGGAGCTGGTTTCCAGTTTCCTGTGGTTCCCCATTGCGCTGCTCATGCAGTGCTCCCAGTCTCCACTGGGGGCTGCTGCCGAGTGAGGCTTCCCTGCAGCCCACCCCAGGAGAGGAGAGAAGTCCCACAGATGCTCAGTCCTCTCCTTCCCCTGCCGGCCCACGGCGTCCCGAATCTGTTCTCGAACCAGGGTCACCAGCGTGGTTCAAGGTAAGGCACCAGTGCCTCAGCCCTCTGTGCCGGCCAGTCAGACTCTTTATAACGTTGTTATGGTATCATTGTGACGTCAAGAGGTTGTTAACTCCTCTTGACTGCGTCACATTGATACCATAACAACCTCGTTGTATTTGCACGTGCGCATCTCCCATAGTTTGCAGACTTCTACATCCCGACAATCTGCCTCGGCGGTGAGAGCTACATTGAAGGATAGCATACGCTTAGCTGATGCCCATAGACTATAAAAGTTCATGGATGGGCATCAATTAATAACCAGGCCGAATTCACTTCTCTAGGTAGCCATGGTAGCAGTAAACCTGTCAAGCTGCACTCTCGAGGTTTACATTGCTGCCATGGCTACCTCTCGAAGTGAATACAGCCTGGTTATTAACTTATGTCCATCCATTATCCTCTGTATTCAAAGGTTTCATTATCCATTATCCTCTGTATTCAAAGTTTTTTCATTAATATTCCCAGCTGTTTTTGAACACTCATTGTTATACATGGTGAGGGAATAGTGTCTTTAGGTTACCTTAGTCACAAGAGACTCTCCACTGTAAGTAACGGCTTGGAACCACAAGACTTAAACCAAATATGCTTTAACTTTATTGATTCCTAGATTTTTTTTTTTACTTTTCCCTATTAGTCTGTAAAATATTGCAGATAATGTAGTACTGTAGTTGTTTTATTGAGTCTTTCAAACTATGTATGACTCTTCCTTATCTCACTTGCTGATTGTGACGTCATAGTCTGTTGTCATGGGGAGCACTATAATGTCATAAACAAAGGCATGTGCAGTTAATAGAGGGAGGTGTTTTTTTTTTTTTAATACAGACGTTTTACATAGACTAACAAGCTGTGCTGTAAACCTTGGAAAGAATCATTGAAAATGGAAAAAAAAGTATTCTCTAGTAAATTGCGACAGCTGAAACATTTATGAAAACACATGCGGTAGTGTAGAGTTGCTCTTGAAACAATGGGCATTCAAACACAGCTTAGAATGCTGATTTAAAAAAAAATGTGGATAGATTGAAAGGCCTGCTTCTTTTAACAGTTTCAAAGTGGAAAAATGCTAAAGCAGACTCAAAATGGGGGGGGGGGGGCATCTTACAAGACAAGAGAAAAACAGAAATCTGAAATACCACAAAACAGTATTGGTTTAGAATTTTCCCTGTGCTGCCTTAACGTTTGATGTTAAAACCTGTTGGATAATTGGAAATTAATCTGTCTACTTGTAGCTGTACCTTGTATACCTGAACAGAGTGACGAAGAATCCCATAATTCATGGCTTATGTTACTTTTTGTGTGTGTGTGATCTTTTTACCCTCTCTGACACTCTGGCATCATCCTCTCCTTTGGGCCTCCTAGTACCCCTACTTCCCCCGGCAATCCTCTTCTAGAGCTCTCCTTTCTGCCTCACATTGCAGCTGACCCCTGGGGTAACCCGGTGTATCCCATCGCCAGGCGGGTCCCCCTCCAGCGAGGGGGGAAGGGGAGGTTCCGGGGGTTGGGAAGCCCAGCACGCATTTTTTTTTCTGTAAGGTCAGGGGTGCTGCTGTGGAGGAGGAGGAGGCTCTTGGAAGTTCCAGCGACGTAGAGGACGGAGGTGATTATCCGGCAGGCGGCAAAGCTGTTTTCTGGTTTCCTGGTTTTGTCCCTCCTGTGCCACTGATTGCAGTGCCCCCGGTCTCCACCGGGGGCCACTACAGAGCGAGGTTTACCCCCCACCCCACCCCAGGAGAGGAGAGCAGTTCTCCGGGCGCTCAATCCTCTCCTTCCCCTGCCAGCCTCTGGCACCCTGAGCCCGTTCCCAAACCTGGGTCGCCTGCATGGTTCGAGATGTGGCGTCCAGCGACTCAACCCTCTGCGCCACCGGGCCAGCCATGGCTTATGTTATAACAGGGTCACATGGAGCACTCTAGTTAACCTCTGAAGGGTCATTTTCTCCATTATGTTATTGGAAACGAGTGTCTGAAAAGCACAATGAAGGTAGTTTGTGAGCTGAAGAACCACTACAGGAGCACTTTATCAAACTGGGCCAGGATCAGTTTACCAATTTACATGATCTGTGCTCAGTTTGTGTCAGGGTCATGTCTGTCTAACCACATGCTTGCAGAACAGAAGTCAGCATAGGGTAGTGCTTTGAGCGCAGGACTGTGGACCAAGAGATGTGGGTCTGAATCATGATTCCCTCAATTTTCCTGTAACCTTAAATTCCACCAGAGTGGTGGTACATGACATGGTGATACTGGAATACTGAATATATACTATACACTAAAGGGAGTTAAGTGCAAGGGGAAAATAGTTCTTGAAGTAAAGTATTCTCACAAATGACAGAGAACGTTATCTAACCCTACCTGTTACTTTGGCGATGACCCTGGTGACAGTCTTCCTTCTTTTTCCCCTCACCATTACACCCCCTCCTGCCTGTCCCACCCATGTTTGAATCCACCCATTGTTCTGACACAGACCACATTATACTGATTCCAGATCAGTTTGGCTAATAATTCATGGGGCAGGGCTTTTGGGGCGGCTGCCCCCGCTGATTTGGAATGTTCTCCCATTCTCTACCCACAGTGCCACCTCTGTGGAAATTTTTAAGTAGGTACATACTGTAAGTCCCATTTATATTGGCATACTTTGATCATTTAAGAACTGTGTTATTATTTTAGGGGGGTGTTTTACTGTACATTTTTTTGTTGCTACGACTACTCTGCATTGTTTGTAGTCGTCTTGAGCCATACAGATTGGGTGCATCTAAATAAACTTAGCCTTGCCTGCCTGTCGGCGCAGCAGTAGCGCTAACGTTCATGATGCTGGTGACCAGATTGGGTTGCTAGAGGGCCAGCCGGTGGAGGAGGCTTGGCGTCCACAGGACCACGGGGTTGGCTCGGCACTAGACCAAACTCTGGCGATGGCTAGAGGTACGGCATGACCTGGCCCAGACCAAGGGGGAGTGAAGTGATGGACACCAGCGTATGTGCCTTGCTGTCATGCGCACGCCATCCTGGGGGTACACAGAAAATCGCCATCCTGGCTGACACGACCGGGGATAGCCCTCACTCTCCTCGGAGCTCGGCCACAGGAGAGGTCGTGACATTGATTTAAAGTACGGGGGGCCGTTCTGCCTGGAGGGGCAGACCACGGCAGGATGGGGAGGTCTCCCTGAGCCGGCTCGGGGGTGGTCAGTCGGGTGACAGTGCCAGGGTGATGGGGGCATAAACAGAAATTGAAGTAAAATAAATAAACTTAGCCTTGCCTAGCCTGATACCGAAGCAGTGATTATGAGGAGAATTCGGCTAGAATGAAAAGCATGTTTAAGTGTTGCTGAAAAGAGCCCTTAGAATTCTCCATTATTTGGTCTGTAAGACTGTGATCCCTTCTGTATCTGATGAATTAGAGCTGCAAGTTGCTGCTACAAAGGGCATGACTGAGCAAGTGTATTGTTATGTCAGTTTTGCTGTTTTAAGATGATATCACAATGTCTACTGTGTCTGTAAGAGTGTCATGGTTTTCATTTCTCAGGAAGGAGAGACTGAGTATTAAAGATCTTGTTGTTGCTTTTGCGACAGTTGACAGAGGAAGCTATGACATAACTTTCTTTCTTTTCCAGCTAAAGAATGCTGTCAACATGAGCATGGCAAAACCTACAGGTAGAGTGGTTGGAATTATAAAAAGGAATTGGAGGCAATACTGTGGCATGCTTTCAAAGTCACAAATAAAAGAGGTATTGATTGTGTCCTTTTTTTTTTTTTTTTAACCATCGATGTAAAACATTTTTCTTCCTCCTTTGCAAAGCATCAAAATAAGCATGTCAGATTGTTATGTTTACTTTTCAATCAATAGGCTACAAAACATCTGTTCACACCAGCTGATCGAAGGATCCCCAGAATCCGCATAGAAACCAGACAAGCTTCAGTGCTGGAAAGTCAGAGAATAATTGTTGCTGTTGATGGCTGGCCCAAAAACTCGAGGTATCCTAATGTAAGTCAAGTTTGAGCATTTCGTTATTGTGCTTAATTCCTCAGTAAAAGATTTAGTAGTACAGTGCAAGCTGCTTATAAATGGACGCATCTGTGCAAGATGATTTTGCCCGTTGTATGGCGTGGGCGCTATAACCAAAAGCCTTTTAATAAAAAAAAAAAAAAAACACAGTGGGCGACCACTAGCAGATACTCACTTCCCTTCTTAGGACAAACAATATTTGCAGAGAGAGACACTTTTACATTTATATATGTACAGTCCAGTACCATACTTCACTTCCCTCTTTCGGACAAACAGGTGGAGATATTTAATATTAGCGCTCTCCAATACCTAGCAACAGTGGTGCAAGTGGTAGACAAAAAGTACAGGAACTTGGCCATTGGCAAATATGAAATGCAGAATGAAGTTCCTTAATCTGAAGGATAGCTGTGTCAAGATACATCTATCTGATTAGACACTAGTAGATTCAGTTAGAGATATGTAAGTATTTCTAGCAAAATAGCACTGTTGAACAAGTCAAATGTTGTTATGGAAACCCTGATTTCAGGTCACAGGCCCAGAAATTGTCATTATGTTGCTGGTTTAAGAATTTCAGTTCCAGTGTCAGTGGGAAGAAGTACAGGAACTCCGTTCCTGCTGCAAAAAAGGTACAGGAACTGAGTTCCTGTGCGTTCCTGTTCACTTTCATCACTGCCTAGCAACCTCGGGACCTAACAACAATGACATACTAAACTTGATTTCAGAAAATAATTTTAAAAGGGAGGAAGGGTAGTGTACAGACAATCCCTATTCGTTAGCACTTTATTAGACATCTCACTTACCCAAGGTAATGCTCCTATTCCCCCAATTCCTTCTTCGGTAATTGTGCCATAGTTATACCAGCAGCAGGAGGTGGCTGAATTGGAATTAAGTGACCTCCAAGATTGTGATCTGACACTGCATCATGTAGCCATGCCTGCCTTCTACAGTGTTTCAGACATGTTAGCTGCTAATTAGTGTCAGTTCACACTTTGGCTAGCTTGACAAACTGCATGCTGAAGTGTGAACTGACACTAGCTAGCAGCTAATCTGCCTGCCATAGAAGGCAGGCATGGAACGTTATAACCGCCGTTCTTAACATTACAGTCTATGGAACTGACAAACGGTATATGAACTCTGCCCACTAAAGCCGATTGCTTGCCATAGTCGCTGGCAGTATAAGTGGAGTTGACTGTATTGCCTTTTGTTTATTGGCTTTTATAACACTGTACTATATTAAATGACACCTGATTCCCTGAA
The DNA here is from genome assembly GCA_016271365.2 of Neoceratodus forsteri. Lineage (NCBI taxonomy): Eukaryota > Metazoa > Chordata > Ceratodontiformes > Ceratodontidae > Neoceratodus > Neoceratodus forsteri. Next base: position 984,892,401 of record CM057459.1, read on the forward strand.
AATGCTAGTTAGTCATTTTGAAAATGAATATCCGGGAAAGTTGGCTGTTGGGAAGGAAACGTGTCAACAAGGTGGTGTCATACTGGAAGGGATGTAATGAGTGGCATGCCTCAAGACTCTGTACTGGGACTGGTGCTGTTTGGAATTGGTATTAGAGATTTAGACGAGGGGGTAAGATAATAGGTCGAAGTTTTCAGGTGACACAAAAATTACTACAAAGATAGTATGAGATGCTGACGGTTGAATTGCTGACAGACTTTAGTACACTACAGGATTATTTATTTAAACATTTGTTGACTGGATAGGCACACCGAGCCAAAGCTCGTTTCTTGGTGCGACCCAGAGGAGAGGGGAAAATTGGGGTACATACAGTAGTTACAGAGACAGAATAATTTACAAGGTTATTTACAAGGTAGCTTCAAGTTATTTACAAATTAAAATTTATTTACAAGTTAAATATGCTGCAATACAAACAGATCCTGCTGAACTTGACACAGTTCAGGTTGAGATATGTCCAGAGGGATATGTCCATCATTGTACAGGTGCTAAACAGAACATTGAATATATAAAGCATAGCATGAATATTTCAGATGAGTGAGGAAGATGAGAAGTGGTGAGTTCAGAGTGCCTGGTCCAGCGGGAACAGGAAGAGATGACAGACTCACCTAGGACAGAGACAAGAGGGAAGGTTTTAGGAGGCAAAGTTGTTTCTTGCATGCAAGGTAAGAGGAGGAGTTTCTAAGTGAGAGGGTTAATTTGTTCCACAGAGTGGGGAACAGATAGGAAAAGACAGTTTTGCCAGAGGACGAGGATGGATGAGGTATATTAAAAGATCTTTTGTTTCTGTATTTCAGTGCATAGGGTGTGTCAGAGGCTAGTGAGAGACTGTCCACTAGATAAGGGGGAAGCAAGTTGAACCAGAATTTGGATATAAGGTTTAGCGAGTGGGTATAGTGTTTGGGGGACAGCGGGGCTATCCCCAGGAGGGACTATAGATCGCAGTGATGTGTTCTTGTGGGTGAGTTGGTAGCGAAGCGGCAGAAAGAATTCAGGAGGATATCAAGCTTAGATAAGGTGGATGTGGAAGCAAGGCAGTAGACCACATCTGCATTATCAAAAATGGGGAGGATCATTTTCATCTGGCAGGGAGCGGGAGTCTCTGTGCCGGTAAAACATTCCAAGTTTAGGATGTAATTTTGAGATGGTTGCATCTATGTGAGGTGAGAAAGTTAAGTGGGGGTCTAGCCAAACCTCAAGGTGCTTGTATTTGCTAACCTGGTCAAGAGGGGTACCGTCCAGGGAAGTAATGGGGGAGAATCTGGTAATTTTCTGCACTGTGCCAAAAAGCATGGACATAGTTTTGGAGGAGTTGAGTTTTAGCTGGTTAAGCAGGAAACATTTATGGATGTTGTATAAGTCGCATTGGAGGGTAGTTTGAACTTCATAAATTCATGGGACAGAGGTAAAGAGGATAGTGTCATCCGCATACATATTGTGTGTTGGATTTAGTGCAGGAGGAGGGGAGGTCATTTATGAAGAGGGAGAAGAGGATGGGGCCAAGGACTGATCCTTGCAGGCCGTCTGCAAGAATAGGGAGGGGAGAAGAAAACACGTCAGTGATTCTGACAGATTGTCACCTGTTGGAGAGGTTGGAGTTAAACCAGTGTAAGGTGATAGGAGCAGGGCCTGCCGCTTCAAGTTTTTGCAGGAGGAGAGGATGGGATACGGAATCGGAAGGCTTGGCCAGGTCGACGAAGACTGCGGCAGTAAGGAGGCCTCAGTCAGAGGTAGTGTGGATGTGGTTAGTGACACATAGGAGTGCAGAGATAGTGGAGTGCTGTTTCCTGAAGCCCGACTGTTGGGATAGAAGGTTGTTTGTGGTGAGGTATTCAGCCAGCTTTGGAGTGTACCAGAGATTCCTGGAGCTTTCAAGAGCAGGGAGGAGGGAGATGGGCCTGTAATTTCCAGGCAAAGAGGGGCCCCTCCCTTATGAAGAGGAATGACTGAGGCAGTTTTCCAGGCCTGTGGGACTGCACTCGTGGAAAAGGAGAGGTTGAGGAGATGGGTTAGTGGTTTAGTTATTGCGAGAACAGTGATTTTCAGGAGTTTGGGGTGGAGCCCGTCAGGGCTGGATTTGGTGGTGTTTAGCGAACGGAGGGCTCTGAGGATTTTACATTCAGAGACTGGTGGGAATTTAAAGTTGGGAATGTGGGGGGTGATGGGGAGGCAGAGGATTTAGGTGTGGGGCCATGGGGCACTGCACAAGTTGTGAAAAATGTATTGAGAGTATTAGTAGTGGTGATGGGCTCTATAAGGGGCTGGCCATACTGCTTGAAAACAGGGGTGCTTGGTTGTGTCAGAGGATCGAGGTGCGAGTAAATTATGTTCCAGAATTTGGAAGGATGAGTATGGGTCAGTTATGATTTGGAAAAGTCCACTTTCGCCTATCTTATTGCCTTTGTGCATGCACTGCGGATGGTGTTGTAGGCCTGTCTGTTTTTAGGGCTAGGAAGGGCTTTGAAAACACACCAGGCTTTGTCCCTGGCCTTGCACAGGGCAAGGATGGGGGCTGTGATTCATTTACGATGATGTTTTTTCACCCTGAGCTTTTTCAAGGGGGCATGAGAGTCCTAGATGACTGTGAAAGGTGCATAGGAAGCTGGAAAGGGCAGCTTCAATATTGGGGGCACCGTACATTTGGTGACAGTCAGCATGACAGAGGCTGGTTAGGAGGGATTCAGAGTCCAATGTGTTTAGGGAGCGTGTGTTTATGTACCATGGAGCAGATTTGGGCAGGCGGGATTTTCTGATGCGGTATATAGTGCAGTGATCACTTAATGCATTTGCAAGGGTGCCAGATGAGGTTACCCTATGCATGGTAGAAATCCAGTCAATTAGAGAGTGGTTTTGGGAGTGGGGATTGTAGCGGGTGGGTTCATTTGGCAGTTGGGTCAGATTGAGTGACTCTGTATCGGTGATGTGGGGTTTAGAGGAGTGGACAAGCCAGTCCAGGTTGAAATCTCCTAGCAGAATTGGTTTCCCTTTGGTGGTCATGTCAGGAAGGGTGGTTAGGGAGGAGACTAGTGATTTGCGTGCAAGACGGGGAAAGGCGTAAAGAACCCAGATGACTAGAGGGAGAGAGGCGGGTAGGGCGAGTTGTGCCAAGAGGACTTCATGGGAGCCTGGATGTGATTCTTATATGCAGCTGTGCACGAGAGCGGTTGTTTTGTATAGATGGCTACTCCACCACCACATTTGCCACAATCTTGCCTGAGTAGAGTGTAGTTTGGGAGGTTAAGGGAGGAGTCCGGGATCATTGCAGAGAGCCAGGTTTCAGTCAGACACAGGATATCAGGAAAGTGCTCAGCAATCCAGCAGGGTTAGCTGGTCAGTTTTAGGTAGTAGACTTCTGATGTTAACATGGGCAGTGGAGAGGCCTTTGTGGGAACTTAGCGGTTGCGGCCCGGCCTGGGTTAGGTTCGATATCTCCAGATAGAAGTAGGATGAGGAGGAGGGAGAAAGAGTATGCAGCAGTGAATTTCAATTTTCTTGAATATAGGAAGGAAATTGGGACAGATCTGACTACCTTGATAAGAGACGCGGTGGTTAACATCTGAGGAGGTAGGATGCTAGGACTGATGGTGCATATCGACTAACAGAGTTCCTATTGGGGGCGGATAGCAGGGGCTAGTATGAGAGGTGCGCAATTCTGAGAACATTTGGGGGCTTTTATTTGGGTGGGGGGCCTGGAGGGTCTGTGTGCGAAGATAAGAGGCAAGGACAGTGTATAGGAAAGACTTGGGCAGGACCATTTTGTTGAGAAGGGGATAGATTTCTGGTGGTTCGTTTCGGATTTGGCAATGCCCGAGCTGAGCAGAGGGACACTCAGAAGCCTTGTTGTAGACGATTTGAATTTGAAGAGGTCTGGGAGCAGTAGGTATTATTGTAGGATGGGGTTGATAATCTCGACTCCAAATGGGTTAGACATCAGTCAAGCAAGAGAGAGCTTAGTGGATGGGCTGAGAGGGAGAAGTGAGCTAACCGATGGCTGGAGAGCGTGTATTGAACTAGAACAAAGCTGTCCTTGCATCACGTTAGAGAGAGGTCTCAGAGGTGTGGCACGGTGTGCAGAGAGAGAGGAGGCGCTGAGGGCGGGACAAATAGCAAATTTAATAGAGGTCAGGGCTGGGGAGGGTGGTCGGGACAAAAATACTCTTAATAGTTACAATTTTAAAAGCTAAGCAGTGCAGTTTAGAAAAAGAGCTGAACGGAGGATTCATTAATCAGCCATTTAGGAGTCCGGTAAAGATTACGGCAGCCAATCAGCAGCAAAATTGGGGAATTATGTTTAATACAAAAAAATGCGAAGTCCTACACTTCAGCTTTCGAAGCAGCAGGTACCAGTTGGATGGTGTGATGGAAGAGAGAGATTTGGGGTGACACCATTGGTTCAGAAAAGCATGCAGCAGTATGTGAGGGAGGCGATAATAGAGTATTGGGTAACATTAAGAGGTCATTTATTAGTAGGACAAGTGGGCTGAGGATTTCTCTGTACAAGAGCTATGTGAGATCTCATATGGAATATTGTGTCCAGGTGTGGTCGCCTTATATGAGAAAAGATGTGGAGTTGTGGGAGAGAGTGAAAAGGAGGAACATGAGGATGGTGGAAGGAATGAGGGAGTGCAATTATGGGAAAAGTTTGAGGTTGGGGATGTTTTTCTTGGGATATAGGAAGCTGAACAGAGACATGAATTTGGTCCTTTAAATACAATGGTCCTGATATTTAAAAAATGGAGTACACACAGCTATTTGGGCTGTGCTTGCACCTGCACCTACCCCCAGCTCCTGCAGTATTCAGACAGAACTATCAATAGAGCAGTGCTGTCTATCGGTCCATGTCTTCACAGCACTAAGTGAGTCTGTGCTGCCAGATAGACCAGGGCTGCATGTGGCCCACATGGAATAGTGCTGTCTGAAACAGCATAGTGCCAAGACCCTTGTGGGCTATATTCAGCACGAATATGCACATGAGTCCCATTGGGCATGCAAGGCGCTGAGGGGCCATTTCCATGTCGACTGTGGGCTCATTTGTATGTGGAGCAGCTGCCCCTTAGTGCCCCTTTCACAGTACAGATGCAAACCCTGGTGGTCCAGGTCCCCTCCCCCCCCGGTTGTTCATTTTCCATATGTTGTAGTTATGTATTCCCTCAGTCCGGTGGACAGCCCCCGCCCCAGATCGCTCATTCCATTACATGTGATGCACTTTGGTGGGCCAGTGGTCTCCTCCACCCCACCCATTCCACTCGCCCAACCCACCACCCTCACCTTGTAAGTCGCTCCCATGAACACAGCGTGCAGGCGCACAGCCTTCCACTCACCTCCTCAACTGGCCATCTGCCAGTCACAGAACACAGTCACAAACACTTTCACACTCTAGCTTTCAGCTGACCAAGGAGGTTTGAGGAGGGCTATGCCGGATGCCATGTTCACAGGACCAGCTCCAGGGGTGCAGGGTGGGTCATGGTGGGTGGAGTTTGGGTATGGTGGGGGCACACTGGGCCACCGAGGTGCTATCACAGTAGTAAGAATGGGTGCTCGGGGGTTGGGAACCACTGGGTCACCATGATGATATTGCAGTAACAGAAATGGGTGATGGGGGAATATGGGGAACCAGTGAACAGCGGAGTGTTGCACATTGTGGAGAATGGGTGAGTGGAGGCTGTACGTCTTGCCTTCAGGTTGGAGTGGGGGGGGGCACGAGCTTAGCATGCAGTTAGGAGGTGTTTTTCAGCAGCAGTAAATAGTGCTGCTTGGGGAGGGGAGCCTGTTTACCACTGCTGTACATCCCGCTGCACTGGTGTGCATAACGGGAACCCTTCATTTGCATAGATGCAGCAATATCGGAGAATCATAGAAATCTGGCAGCAGAAAAGGACCTCTCTGGCCCATCTAGTTTGCCCCTTACCACCCTTTGTCACCTTTGTGCGGTGTTATCCCCCTCTGTCCACTGATCAAACTTTTATGTCTGTCCCATGCCCTCTTGAATCTCTCCACCGTTTCAGCCTCCACCACCTCCTCTACCAGTAGTCTATTCCAGGGCTCCACCACCTTCTCTGTGACGTAACATCCTTCTAACATTGCCCTTGAATTTTCCTCCCTCCAATCTTAAATTGTGACCCCTTAGGGTTTTAGCCCCCACCTTCCTTTTAAATAAGCTCCCTTCCTTCACCTTATTTATCTGACGCTTGGTCAGCTGATTATGATTGTTCATTGGTATTTGTAATATAAAATGTAGTGTGTGATTTTCTCCATAAGGCAGCTGTGCCATGGGTCAGGTTTTAGTGGAAATAACAGGATATATTAACCTGAAACCAGGAGGTAATTAAAAAGACTAGAGAGTCTTAATAAAGGGTCTCCTGTTTATCTGACTTTATTGGAGCTGACCCAGCTAACAGGATATAGGGATAGTAAACTTTTATGATGTTTTAGAGGAAAAAAAAAACATTGTTATGTCACTATGGTGCTAAAAGTCATACAATCCTTTGAAATGCCTGGGAACAGGAACTGTACAAAGATAAAAGAGAAGGAACTGGGAAATCACAGACTTATAATTAGTTTTTGATGAAGTCACAGTATTTAAAATATCTCCTGACAGGAAGATAATTGTTTGTATAATTTTTATATTCTAAAAGGAGGAGTTAGATGACCTCATGGAAGGGGTGGAGAGAGAGAGGGAGACGCACAGTTTTAACCTAGGACTGTAGCTGTTAGGGACATTTTCTTTGTGGGTTCTTAAACAAGAACTAACTTGAGCACTGTAAGAAGGTAATACATTAGATAGAGAAAGTCTAATTGTATTGTGGTAGGAGTTTGTGTTTGTACTTTTCTTTTAAGTGATTGTATGCTTTGTGATATAGTGCTCTGTGTTTACATTTTGCATATTTTTATTCATTTTTAAGTAAACCTTTCATTTTAAAAGACTGCCTGGGTGTGTCTCCCAAGTTCTTTCTTTTGTATGTGATGTATGGAGGGTTAAGATTGACAGCTTTTCATAAGCTTAAATGGTGTTATCAGACAGGGAAAAGGTAAGAATTTATCTAAGGTCTTTCATAGAGTTTTAAGGGTTCATTTTGGATACCTGATTAGGTGCCCTTAGACAAAAGATATCTGGCATCCCCCTGAAGAGTAGAATATCTGAGCCTGTATATTTGAGTACGCTAGCATAAGGTTCACAGTTTGCATCCCCCTCAGAACTTGAGATTAAAGGTGATTCGGACCGACAAGCATACAGGAGGGTTACCCTGTTCTGTTACCTGTTCACAATACTGTGCTCGGAGGTTGGCACTGGGGGAGCAGAGGGCCTTACCTGCTGAGTGCATTTGTGACAACATCCCCCTAACATTGCCCTTGAATTTTCCTCCTTCCAGTCTTAATTGTGACCCCTTAGGGTTTTAGCCCCCACCTTCCTTTTAAATAAGTTCCCTTCCTTCACCCTATTTATCCCCTTCATGTATTTAAAAGTTTCTATCATGTCCCTCCTCTCCCTTCTAGTCTTCAGCGGGTACAGTTCTAGTTCTTTCCACCTCGTCTCATAGGGTTTCCTTTGCATACCCTGCACCATCTTTGCCACCCTCCTCTAAACCCTTTCTATCCCATCTATGTCCTACCGCAGATAAGACCTCCAGAATGAGACAGACCCCGTACTCAGGTGAGGTCTGACCATGGTTTTATACAATGGCATGATTACCTCCCTCCTTTTGCTTGTTATGGCCCTACCTGTGCACCCCAGCATTCTATTTGCCTTGCCCACTGCCTTGCTGCATTGATCACCCACCTTCATCTTGTCTGAAATTATAATCCCCAGATCCCTCTCCTGCTTCGAATGCTTAATTTTCTCTTCCCCACCCCCCATATGTATTCAGCTTGCAGGTTTTTACGCCCCATGTGCATTACTGTACACTTTTGGCATTGAATTTCAGCTGCCATGTGTTCTTCCAACCTTCTAGAACCTGTCCATACCATTGCAGATTTTCATATCATCATCAAATAAACACACTTTTCCCTCAAGGCCCTCTGCTATATCGCTGATATAGATGTTAAACAGGATTGGTCCTAATACTGACCCCTGAGGCACCTCGTTCATCACCCCCTTTTCCCTGGAGTGCCCCCCCATTTACCACCACCCTCTGGCTTCTGCCGTCCAACTAGTTTTCCACCCATCTAGATATCTTCTGTCCCACCCCTAAACTCTTCAACTTATTTACCAGCCTGCAGTGAGGGACAGAGTCGAAAGGCCTTACTGAAGTCCAGATAGGTCATGTCCACTCCCCCCCTCCGATCAATCACCTTTGTTACCCAATCAAAGAAATCAGTCCAGTTTGTCTGACACGACCTCCCACTCCTGAATACATTTTCCCTGTCATCTAGTAGTTCGTTGTCTATCATGTAGATTGCCACTCTTTCTTTTACTGTCACCTCCATCACCTTCCCCACCACCAAGGTGAGGCCGACCGGGTGATAATTTCCTTTCTCCTCTCTGCGCCCCAAACCTGTATGTAGTGGCACCACATCTGCTGTCTTCCAGTCACTTGGCATCCATCCAGTATCCAGGGACAAGTTAAACAGCCTCGCCAGAGGTGCTGCCAGCTCCTCTCTTAGTTCCCGGAGTGTCCTAGGATGTAAGCTGTCCGGCCCCATTGCCTTGTCTACTTTCAGCCTTCCTAGTTCCTCCATTATCCTGTCCTCGCTGAATGGGCTAGGATCCACTCTTTCATCTTCCCCTTCCCTTTAACTCAGGTCCCCTCTCCTTCCACTGTAAAGACTGAGCAAAAGTAGCTGTTTCAGCACCTCTGCCTTCCCAAAATCTTCCGCCACTAGTGCTCCCCCCTCACCCTCACTATTCCCAGCCTTGCCTTTCTCATTTCCCTTGCATACCTAAAAAAAAAAGTTTTATCTCCCCTTTTGGCCTGCCTAGCAATTTTCTCCTCTGTATCTGCTTTTACCCTCCTGATCTTTTGCCCTGTCACCCTCAGCTTCTCTCTATACAACTTCTTGTCTTCCCTCATCTCAGTCTTTTTGTATGCCATCTTTATTTCCCTAATTGCCCCCACCACCTCCTTAGTAAACCACAGTGGTCTCCTTTTTTTGTTTTTAGCTACCCTCTTGATGCAGAGCTCTGTGACTCTCAGTATCCCCACCCCAATGCATTCCCATAGTTCCTCTACGTCCCCTGTTTGCTCCTCACCTTCCATTTCCTCCCTGAAAATTCCCCTCATTCTTGCAGAGTCCGCAGGCCTGAAGTCCAGAACCTTTGTGTCGGTTCTATTTGTTTCCTTCTCTGTCTTCATCCTGAAACTGACCGTATTGTGGTTGCTTGAACTTAGGCAGTCTCCCACCTCAACTTCTTCTACACTATCCCCGTTGGTAAGGACCATGTGCAGTATGTCTCCCCCCCCCGCCCCATAGGCTTCCTAACCAGCTGTTGCAGGAAAGCTCCCTGGATCGCTCAAAGTACCTCTCTGCTCCTGGCTGATGATGCCATGGTTATTTCCCAGTCCACGTTGGGGAGGTTGAGGTCCACTAGTGGTAGGATCTCCCCACTGAGTGCTATTCGTTGCATCGCCTATACCATCTGTCCTCTTCCTCCCTCTGTGTAGGAGGCCTGTACATCACACCCAGTCTAAATGAATCCCCAGACTGTTTTTCCAATGTGACCCACAGGACCTCCACCTCCCTCTATACCTCCTGCCCTTCCGTCGCCCTAATGTCCTCTGTGATGTACTATGCTATCCTGCCCCCCTTTCTGCCAGTCTTGTCCCTTCTGAAAAGCCTGTACCCGGGGACACCTACTTCCCCAAGAATGGTGCTCTGACCACTAGGTCTCTTGATAGCCACAATGTCAAGGCCCTCGTCCACCATAATGATCTCTAGCTCCACCATTTTGTTGCCTAAACTCTTGGCATTTGTTGACAGGCCTTTTCACCATAAACCCCCATCCACCTTCCTAACCCTTGCTTCCCTACCTGCCCCATTTTGCAGGAAAGTCTTGGCTAGGTTATTTCCTGCTGCTCCTCCCTTGATCTGTTTAAACGTAAACTCTTCCCTCACATAGCTATCCAATCTATCCCTCAGGACCCTTGTGCCTCCCCTTGTTTAAACTTAACCTATCAGGAGCATAGAACTCTACGTTATCCCATGTCTCACCCCATTCCCCCACCAGTCCGAATCCCTTTTCTTTACTCCACTCCCTCAGCCACAAATTGAATTCAAACAACATGAAGTCTTGCTATATTATGACAGATGCAGTTTGTCCCACCATTAGAACTGCTCCGGGAGGTGAAAGAGTTAACTTCCATGCAGTGGATGGAACTTAGAGCGCGAGCTTTGTTAGAGAAGCTCTGGTAGGGTGGTTTCAAACCGAAACCGTCAGATTCTTTACTCCGCCTCACTGAACAGTCGCTCCGGAGATTCCTCCTGCTGCTCGGTTCATTTCCTCGGTTTAAAGCGTCTTTTCTCGGTTAAATTCAACCGCGATATTATTTATTTTAACCGCAAACCGATCGGTTCAAACTCTGTCTATGGTATTGTAAGTAATAGATAGGTTTTCTGTGTGGAACTTGTAAATGTTTATCGGTTCGGTTTGAACCGATCGAATTGTATTTAAACTTTGTTTTGAAGCCTTTTAAGGCTTGTTAGAGTGCGGTTCCCGGTTCTTATCGGTTCTAAAAAAAACGGATTTCATTACGGTTTTTTCCACGACCCCGTGACACGGTTGGGAACCGATAAGGGTGTCTTGCCTGGCACTGCCATCAAAAGGGCAAGTTTTTGGTTAGGCTGGCATTATGTCTGAGAAACCCAAAAGAAAAACCGGGCCCACTGGGTTTCAACACTGTAGTGTCTGTGGGAAGCCTTTGCCAAGGCCACACACCACATGTGTTTATTGTCTGGGGTTTGACCACCTCAGTGCAGACTGCCAGATTTGGAAGAATTTCCTGCAGCCACCCTAGATAAGAGAGTTGGCAGGCTCAGGGAGCGAGGCCAAAAGTCCACTGACCGGTGGCCAGCCCAGTTCGGTGCCAGCCGAACGGAGGAAGTCCCCTCTGACCAGAGCCAGACTTCCTCGAGCAAGCGTAAAGCTGACTCTGAGGAGCCAGTTCCAGCAAAAGAACTAGAAAGTCAGCAGGTGTGAGTCCAAAATCCCTTCTCCAACTGCTGCAGAGATAGCCAGGGCAATACAGATTGTCCAGTCACTGTCCCAGTTCCTCGGCCCGCCACTATCTGGCAAAGGTCGGTTCGGTCAGTTCCACCGTTCAAGAATAGGATAGAGAGAGTTTTATGAACCAGAGGAGGGAGGATGATTATGATCAGTGTGAATGTGACTTTGAAAGTCTGGATGTGCCCATTGAACCGGACATCTCCCAGACAGACCTTTAGGTGAATCTCCCCCTAGGCTTGCTGAGTCCCCTTCTCAGTTTTTGTTTTATAAAAAAGTTGCTGAGACCCTCCAGCTTCCTTTAGAGGAGGCTTTGGATGAGCAAGAGGAGCCTGACTATGTAGAGATGATGGATATCCCAGAGTCCAGGAGATTGTCCATCCCTTTACATAAATCTTTTAGGAAGCAAACAATAAAAATTTTAAAAGCTCCTAATTCTGTGCCTCCTGTAGATAAAAAGATGGACAGGAGGTACACTTTGTCAGGTCCTGATACAGATTTTCTTTCACAGCAATGCAGTCATGTTGGGGTAGTTCAGGCTGCAGCCTGTGATAAAGCTAATATTCCCCTGGCTTCACATCCTCCTGACAAGGACTCCAGGAAGATTGATGCCATGGCCAAAAAACAATACATGGCAGCATCTTTGGGACTCAGACAAGCAAACTATATGGCTTATGTTGCGAGATACCAGAAATCTAGATGGGATACTGTCATGGCCTTAGCCAAACAGGTCCCTGGCCAGCTTGCAAAGGAGCTGGAGCAGGCGGCTGTTGATGGTATTGAGGCATCTAAGGTGCAATTACATGCTGCAGTGGATTCTAATGATGTATCCTCTAGAGTCATGGCTACATCTGTGGCTTTTCGTAGATTGGCCTGGCTCAGGTGTACTACTTTGTCACAGGATACCCAGTCTAAGGCTATGGATTTTCCTGTGGTGGGAAATTCTCTGTTTGGGAGCAGACAGAGAATTATATGAAAAATGGATGAATATAGAACCACTTATAGGAGTGCACAAGCCAAGGAACGGCAGCCACTCCTCAGAGGCACCCCAGGGGTAGGGGCAGGCCTTTTCACAGGCCTTTACCAGACCAGGCCTCCTCTTCAGCCTATGCTCAGAGGGTTCTTCACAGGAGAGGCAGACTGGACGAGGCAGGCCTGCCCCACCCCTCAGCCTAAAGCCCCTGCCAAACAGGCACCCTGATGGGATGCCCAGGGTCGGCTCTCCATTACCTGTAGGGGCAGGCTGGCTACTCGTCCAGGACTGGGAGTCTTTAACATCAGACAGGTGGGTCCTGGAAGTAGTGAGCCAGGGTCTGGTCCTCAGCTTCAAAAAATTTCCAAAGATGAGAGCCAGATCTTTTCCACCTGCAAACCCTTTAGAGATTCTTGCTTTGGAAACCGAAGTCTCAACCCTCCTGGCTCTCAGAGGTGTAGAAAGGGTTTCTCCCCTACACCAGGGCAAGGGTCTGTACTCCAGGTACTTCCTTACCCCAAAAAAGACAGGAGAGTGGCGGCCTATCCTGGATCTAAGATTTCTGAACAAGCACCTTTTAAAACCAAAATTCAAAATGGTGACTCTGGGAATGATTTTACCCTCCCTAAGGCCAGGGGACTGGCTAGCTTCCCTGGACCTCAAGGATGCCTACTTCCATGTTCTTATCAAGACTCCCATCGAAAGTACCTCAGATTGAACTGCCCTCAGGCCATTATCAGTTCAGAGCAATGCCCTTGACCTTACCTCTGCCCCAAGGGTGTTCACAAAATGTCTGGCAGTAGCAGTTGCTCATCTAAGAAGGCAAAAGATTGCCATTTTTCCCTACCTGGACGACTGGCTCATTGTGGGTCAGTCTCCAGACCAGGTCAAATCACACCTGCTAGTTACCCAGCAGCTGCTTACCTCTCTGGGCTTTCTTCTCAATCTTCCAAAGTCAGTTTTGGAACCTGTCCAGGTACTCACCTTTATAGGCGCAGAACTGGACACAAAGCAGGTCAGAGCCTTCCTTCCCCTGGAAAGGGTAAGGACTTTGGTGGCCCTGGCCTCGTCCTTCACTCTGCAGGTCTCTCGACCAGCAAGGCATTTCCTGCAGCTGCTAGGACACATGGCTGCTTCCACAGCTGTAGTGCAAGGAGCAAGATTTCAGATGAGGGACATTCAGTTCCATTTGAGAGCTTTCTGGTCTCAAAGAAGAGATCCCCTATCCAAGTTAATCCCAGTGACTCGAACCCTGATCCAGGCCCTTCAGTGGTGGCAGGATCAGAGCAATCTGAGACAAGGGGTGCCTTTCATCCCTCTGTCCCACTCCTTGACCCTTACTACAGATGCGTCCCTCTTGGGATGGGGAGCTCACATGGGCAACCTCTCCACCCAGGGTTATGGTCCCCTCAGGAATCTCTGCTCCACATCAATCTGTTGGAACTCAGAGCTGTTTTCTAGCACTTCAGGTTTTTCTGCATCTGTTCAGAACAAGGTGGTACAGGTCAGAACAGACAACACCACTACAATGTGGTACATCAACAAACAAGGGCACTCGGTCTTGGCCTTGTGCACCAAGGCGATGATTGTGGCTCTCTGGCTTATTCCCTGAACACTTCCCTCATAGCAGTTCACCTCCCAGGCAAGGACAATGTCCTGGCAGATGCTCTCAGCAGGGATTTCCCAGGGCCATCACGAATGGTCACTGGATCCCTAGTACTGGGGATAGTTTTTGCCAGATGGGGCACTCCTCAGATAGATCTTTTTGCAGCCCCAGACAATCATCAACTTCCACTTTTTGTTGCAGGCCCCCAGTGTTGGGCTCAGTCCCCCTGGATGCCTTTCTCCTCGATTGGGAAGGGAAGTTTCTCTATGCCTTTCCCCCCTTCCCTCTCCTGTTCAAGGTGCTAGTCAAAATCAGGTCTCAGCCCTGCAAGATGATCCTGATTGCTCCAGACTGGGCCAGGCAGCCCTGGTACCCACTCCTTCTCTCCTTAGCAGTCCATCTTCCCCTGTGTCTTCCCAGGAACCACAATCTGTTAACCTGTGTTCAGGGGAGAGTTTGGTATCCGAATCTCAAATCCCTCAACCTCAAGGCCTGGCTCTTGAGCAGTTAGAGTTTGCTGATCTACAACTTTCTCAAAGTGTTCTCGAAATCTTGAAAGCTGCTAGGAAGCCTTCCACCATGGCTACCTATAACTCCAAGTGGAAAAGGTTTTCCATATGGTGTTCTGGGAAGCATATTTCCCCGGAATCTGCTGATTTATCTACTGTATTGGATTATGTGGTCCATCTTAATTCTTTGGGACTGAGACCAGCTACCCTGAAAGTGCATTTGGCAGCTGTCTCTGCTTTCATTTCAGCAGGAAAGCCCTCTTCTCTTTCTGCTCACCCTGTATTTTTCAAGTTTTTTAAGGGGTTGCTTCATACCAATCCTCCATTCAGGGACCCTGCCCCTGCTTGGGATCTTAATGTTTGCATTGCTCAGCTGATGCAACCCCCCTTTGAGCCTCTGTCTTGGCAGAGCTTAAGTATTTGACTTGGAAAACTGTATTTCTAGTAGCCATCACTTCTGCCAGGAGCATAAGTGAGTTACAGGCTTTATCAGTGGAGACTGACTTTATTTCCTTTCACAGGGATAAGGTAGTCCTCAGGACTAACAGGAAGTTTTTGTCTAAGGTGGTTTCGGATTTCCACCTTAACCAATCTATTTCACTTCCAGTGTTCTTCACTGACCATTACTCCTCTGGTGAGAGGAGCTGCACAGCTTAGATGTTAAGAGGGCCCTAAGTTACTACATAGAGCGTACCAAGGGTCACAGGTTTGACTCCCTCCAACTATTTCTCACTTATGGTGAGGTTGGGAAAGGGAGACCTGCCACTAAGAGATCCATTGCCAGGTGGATCGTCTCTTGTATCCAATTTTGCTATCAAAAACTGGGTAAGGTTCCCCCCTCAGGCCTGAGGGCTCACTCTACCAGAGGTACAGCTGCATCTCTAGCTGCTGCTAGAGACATCCCTATCTTGGAGATATGTCAAGCAGCTACTTGGAAAACAGTACACACTTTCACCAAGCATTACTCCCTGGATATCCAGGCCAGGAGGGATGCTCGGTTTGGCACAGCCGTGCTTCAGAGCCTATTCCCTAAGTAGGTTCTGTCGCTCCTCCATGGAGGTACTGCTGTGTAGTCTGCATCTGTCATAATATAGCAAGACTTCATGTTGTTTGAAGAAAAAATTACTCACCTTAGTAATGTTGTTTCGTCTAATGGAGTCTTGCTATATTATGACCTCCCCCAGCCTGCCCCTCTCAGAACTTCTACTTCGGGTACGGGGTGGGCAGTCCACTGTTGGCACTTATTGATGCCCCCTTTTATGTTTGGGTGCTGTGTTTTATTTAATTATTTTATCTTATTTTTCTGGTCCCCTGACTTGAGTCTTGGTGTTGGGACCAGGAAAATGTGTGAATATTTTAGTAGCCAGTTGGCTAGTGTAGGTTACAGCTTCCACACAGAGCCTTAGTGAGTTTTGCTCGTAAAGATCTGACGGTTTCGGTTTGAAACCACCCTAACAGAGCTTCTCTAACCGAGCTCGCGCTCTAAGTTCCATGCACTGCATGGAAGTTAACTCTTTCACCTCCGGAGCAGTTCTAATGGTGGGACAAACTGCATCTGTCATAATATAGCAAGACTCCATTAGAAGAAACAACATTACTAAGGTGAGTAATTTTTTCTTCAGTTCTCTCCTTCCTATCCATACTGGCTTGTGACACCAGCAGGACTTCTGAAAATGAGACATTTTTACCCTCCACCTGGCAGATCCTAGCCAGCTCCCTGCATCAAGCTTGCACTTCTTCACACTGTTGTCCACCAGATCATTAGTGCCAAGATGCACCATGATGTGGGTAAACCCCCCAAGCTACCTGGACAAGGTGTGTAGTAAGCTTGAGGCCCTGAGCCCTGTCATTCCTGGCATGCACTTAGTCCTAATAGTCCCCCTCAATCCCCCTATTGATTCTCTTGATTATGGAGTCTCCCACTATAAGGACTCTACATCACTCCATCTCCTCACAGTCCTTGGACTCCCTACTTGGTTGCTTCCATTCTGGTTTTGCCCTGCATGTCTCCATGGTGCCATCTCTTCCCTCTGTAGCTCCCCCTTGTGCACTTTGCCTACATGCATCTCTCTCCATCCCATTTAATGGCCTTCCTTCCGTGGCCTTGCCTTCCCACTTTTCCGCATCCCCTGTGTATTTTCTCCCCTTGCACCCCCATCTAAAACCTCTGTTAGGTTCCCCATTCCCAGTGACCTCTCTTTGTTCCTTTCTAGCTCCTCATCCCTCCTCCCTGTTTCCTTTCCATCTGTGCTTCCTCCTTCCTCTTCCTGCTCACCTGAATCTATTAATTTCCTTAATAGTGTATACCTATTCCTCAGGTTCACCTCACCACCTATAGCCTTGTTTCTCTCTCCCATCTTTTTCTTTCTCCTGCCTGTGCTCCTTTCTTGCTTCCTCCCTCGATCCCTCCCCTTCCCCTCCATGTCCTTCCCCCTTGACCTGTCTTCCGCCTGCCTCCCTCCTTTATTTCCCAAATCGCCTGGACTGTTACCTGCTCTGGAACTGTACCCCTTAACCCCCCTTTAACAGATGCTCCCAATCTGCTGCTAGCCACCCAGCTGTTACCCCTGCTCATGCTGTCTGTGTACCATCGATCCATCTCTCCCCACAGTCTTTGAACCCCTGTGCCTCTAATTTTGCAATTCTGTTACATGTCGGACAAAACCCCATTCTCCGCAGCATTTACATATAAATCACTGCACCGCATCCATTACACCTCACTCTTCTCCTCGATCCTGCTCTCACCCCCCATGCACCCCTCTGTCCCCCCTAGTCCCCAGTCAGACCCCCTTCCTTCCCTGTCTTGTCTACATCTCTCCTCAAAATGCACGTTAAACCCTTTTAATACCTATGAGCTTATAATACCTTGTACTCATACTATAATGTGGCGACCAGTACGTGCAATTTAAACTTCAAAATTTGCTTGCCGCAACCTTCCTTCCTTGTTCCTTGTTGTCTCTGCAAGTACAATATCCAGTGAAACAGAGCTTAATAATTCCTGTGATGTTTAAAATGTGTCTGCCTTAAATTGACTTTGTTTTATGTCCCTGCAAACCATCTAATTTACCCGGTTACCAAAGACTAAAATAAAAATAAATTTACCTTCAACTCTAACTTTGTACGGCCCACTTTCTCTTAAAAATGGCCCTTTCAGCAAATTACTTGTCTCTTCAACCAGGCCTAGAAAATACTGTCTGTAAAGATATCCATGTACTGCCCTTGTTGTCTCTCCAAGTACAGTGCCCCTTCCAGCAAAAATTATTTATTATCACTTTAACCAGATTTAGTTTTCTATCTGAAAAGATATACATAAACTGCATGTTTCACATTTCTTTTACATAAACATTTCCTGCTGCATATGTGATATGTGATTTACAGAGGTACATAAGCATTCTGTTACCACTTCAGTATGGTATACTGTCCTTTGAGTTCATCAGGAACCCCGCCTCTCTCCCTATCTGCCCAATCACATGAAGTCCATCAGGAGCATTTAAAAAGTCATGGAGGAAGTAGTGGGTAGGTGGGAATTGTTTTAAAAGCTTTTAAAAGCAAAAAACTTTCCATCTGGTCCAATTTTTTTTAAATGCAGGGCAGTTCATTTTGCCCCTTTGATTTTTGTTAAAAGGAACTGCCAAACTCTCTTCTCGATTGATGCAGGGGGAGGACTGGCAAAGCAAGCTGGTTAGCCCTCTGACCCCTGATGCTGCTCCCCTGATGATCAGAGCTACGACTGAGCTCCACAGTACAGCATTAAGTCCTTTGTTCCCTCAGCTATACAGTTGGCACCCTTTTGTAGTTTGAAAGTTGCGGCTTTCGGCTGGTCCTTTTTTGTTTAAAAGCAGAAAACTTTCTGGCTGGTCTTTTTTATTTATTTATTTATTTATTTGTATTTATTTATGCTCCTCCCTTGGGCACCTCTGGCCAGCCACTCCTTCAGATCGCCTAGGTCCCCGCAGCCATTCTGACCCCTACCAACATGCACCAACCCCAATCTCGGCCCCCCAGGTAACCCGGCATTTCCCTTCATCAGGAGGGTTCCCCTCTTCCGGAGGGGGGCGCCTGTCAGCCAGCCTGCGTATCCTTGGTGCTGCAGGGTCAGACTGGCGGACTGGACTTGCTCAGGGGCTTTGTGACAGCAGCCGGCCAGCAGTCATCATCTGGCCGATCAGGGGGCACTTTTTTTGTTTTCTGGCCTGCCCACAACTGCCTTAATTGGCCTGCGGGAGTACGGCGACCTCGGGTGGGGACAGGCAAGGGGCATGTCAGGCGTCCGTCCCTCTAGCATGTCCCCCGCATGGGCCAAGACCCTGCCCCTTTCCCGGGGGCATCCGAGGACACCACTCCTGGTACACGGGCCCGGCGCGAACCTGAGATTAAAAGGGGTTAACCCATTATCTACTCTGGCACCATGGAGATGGCCTGGTGCGATTTTTAAAATGTAGGGCAATTCATTTTGCCCTTTTGATTTTTGTTGAAAAGAATTGCCTAACTCTTATCCCGATTGATGCAGGGAGAGGGCTGGCAAACCAAGCTGGTTTGCCCTCGAACTCCTGATGCTGCTCCCCTGACTATCTGAGCTCCGACTGAGCTCCACAGTACAGCATTAAGTCCTTTGTTCTTTCAGGTATAGAATTGGAGTCCTTTTGTAATTTGAAAATTGTGTCTTTTGACTGGTCCGATTTTTAAAAGTAAAAAACTTTCCGTTTGGCCTGATATTTAAAATGCAGGGCTATTCGTTTTGGCCCTTTTGCCAAACTCTTATCCCAATTGTTGCAGGGAGCATGCTGGCAAATCAGGGTGGTTAGCGCTCAGACCCCTGATGCTGCTTCCCTGACAGTCGGAGCTCTTAATGTCTTGGTACTGCCGCGTATGGGGGCCACTCCTGGGCCTCTGAATATGGCCTCAGAGCACTAGTACAAACTCTGGTTAGTGCCAGTGCTAACCATGCTAGCACGAACACTAACCTTTGAATATCGGGC
Organism: Neoceratodus forsteri; assembly: GCA_016271365.2. NCBI lineage: Eukaryota > Metazoa > Chordata > Ceratodontiformes > Ceratodontidae > Neoceratodus > Neoceratodus forsteri. The sequence goes on from CM057459.1 coordinate 984,911,680, forward strand.
CCTGAATGCAACGGTGAGAACGTCTCTAGGTAAATTGTGAACAATCCAGCAAGGAGTAATGCCCTGCAGGTTGACATAGACATGTTTAGGCTTGGTGTTAGGAAAAACATTTTTATCAGCAGAATGGTATGACTGTGAAACTGTTTACCTATGGAGGTAGAGAGTGCTAAGAACGTTTTTTTCCTGCCACATAAGTCCCGGCCCCGTGTGAGCAGGCAGCTACTCAGCCCTGTCCATGCTGACCTCCAGTCAGCCCCTATCTGCCCAAGCTACCCAGTGAGAAAAATCCACCACAGCTTGTCTCCTATGGTGGGGCTGGAAGGGGGAGGCCCCCCAAAGTTGTAATGCAGATTCTCTGCTACGGTGATGGTGTGGGCAGCGGTCGAGCAGGCAGGGCTTCATGAAACCTGTCTCACATTAAGGCTTTTATGCCCCAGTTTTAGTCCCACCCTCCTCCCCTAGCATCTGGCACTTCCCATTGTCTGCCTCACCCACACCAGCTCACCGTGGTCTCAAGGCCCATCGCAAGTGGTTACTAGAGCGAAGGAGCCAGATGCTCTCCCTCCACGGGCTGGGAGTGCAGCACCTCCCAAGGGTGTAGGCAGTACATATACTATGTAAGCCATGGTGTACAAATTTATTTTTTAAGGGCAACATTTTGCCTGACCCCAAGGGCACTATTTGTCCCACCTTCTGATGTTAACTATAAAGCATCAAACAGGTTACATCTAGGGGCAACAAATTGGGTACAACTGGGGACAACAAGCAGGGTTGGGGAAACAAAAAGGGTACAGCTCGGTTAAAAATGAGGGCAGGGACAACAAAGATTATGGTGTCCAAAATGGAGTTCAAACTTTATGTTCCTAGCTTTACCTCTTGCACCTCCCCAGCCCTCTGGCTACCCAGCCAGCTTTCTGAGCTCACTTCCTGTTAACCCAAGTGCTAAGAATGTTGAGTCCTTTCAGAACCCCTTGCACATACATCTGAAGAGAAGAGAGGATTTTCTTTGGGAATATCGCTTTCATCAGGCCACACCTTTGGAACTATACCCGTATCCGCTTTAGGACCACACCGAAACTTTGCAAGCCAAGAGCCGCGCACAGTGACGTCATGCACCAATGTCTGCATAAACATGGGCAGCCCCACCTCTTCTCAGTTCTTTCCCCGCCATTAATCAGACTCATCAGACACACCACTGCAAAGAGCCGCTGTTTTTCATTATTTTTCCTGTATAAAAATGGTAATAACTTTTGGAGTGATTTTTCAGTAAACTGCGCATGCTGCCAAAAGAACTGACCATGCTTTTTCAGTATTGTGACTGCAGAGGGAAAATACGAACATACAAAACTGTCAGCAGATACAGGCCAAATGGTCTGTCGTGTCTGCTCGATTGTACAGCACAGAGGTTAGACTCCTGCTGCTCCCTCCCTCCCCTTGCCCCACTCTGTTCCCCCCTCATCTTCCCACTGACTGGTAACTTGCCCTTAACCCTATCCCACCCGCTTTAAAGCTCTCCACTGTTTTAAGAGATACCACTTCTTCAGGAAGTGCATTCCATCCCCCTACCACCCTCTCCATGAAGTAATGCTTCCTCACCTCCCTCTTGACTCTGCCCCCTTCAACTTCAGGCTGTGCCCCCTAGTAATCCCTTCTCCCTTTAATCAAAACATGCCCTCTGTACTAACCCTGTTGATACCCTTTAAGTACGTGAAGGTTTCTGTCATATCACCCCTTTCCCTCCTCTAAGGAGTGCATGTTGAGGTCCCTAAACCTATCCTCGTAAGGCTTCCCCTCCATACCTCTGATCATTTTGGTTGCTGTCCGCTCTAACCCCTCCAGTATCTTTATGTCCTTGTTCTTTAAGTATGGGTTCCTGGCCTGTACACAGCACTCCAAGTGCAGCCTCACCAGTGACCTGTACAGTGACAGAATTACTTCCTCCCTCCTTGAGGTGATTCCTCTAGCAGTGCACCCCAGTAGTCTATTGGCTTTTGCCACTGGTTTCCTACATTGAGACCAATGGTTCATATTCTTTGTGACCATTACCCCCAAATCCTTTTCCTCCTCAGAGACGGACAGCTGAATCTCCCAGATGGTAACTATGCCCAGGATTCCTCGCTCCAAAGTGCATGACCTTCACTTCTTAGCATTGAAACCCAGCTGCCAAGATCTGACCACTGCTTAAGTCTTCCCCAGTCTTCTTGGAGGCCTTTTCTTCCCTCTGCCCATCCACAACTGCCTCTATCTTGGTGTCATCCGTAAATAGACTGATTCTGCTCTTAACTCTAGCTACTGTATTGGCTATGAAGTTGTTAAACAGCATGAGCCCCAGCACTGAGCCCTTTGGGACCCCACTGGTGACTGCCCTGTGAGTTGAGAAAATCTACAAGGACGACATGCACGAAATGTGTATATGCTGCCTAGGCCACTCTCACAGCATGAAAGCCTGAGAGATCTGCTGGGGATTCAAATCCACTACCAGGTGACACAGGAAGGGTGCACTGGAGAAATTCCTGCAGAAATAGAACAGCAGCTACAGTGCAAGTCTGCATCGCCTACCCTGCTGACTGAATTATGGGCGTTGAAGTTCTGGGGCAAATCCTCCTCGGGGAGCCACAAACACTGGGATAAGGAAAGGACTTCCCTTGTGAGGTTCAGGTTGCCGCAGCAGGCTGCAGGTACGTCTTAAACTACAACCCCCAACCCCCCCTGCAACCAATGACCAGACATCAAGGTCAGGGCTTGATTTAGGTAAGAAATCCAGCGTGAAGAGACACCATAACTCCTGGATCACTGCTGACCTACTGGTCAAGTGCAGGGCTAGGGATAAATCTTGGTGCCATTATAAAGACTCTCTTCTGTACCAAGGTCATCCGTCTCTCTAAAGCGAATTACTTCAGGTACGTCTTAAACTACAACCTGCAGCAAGTTCATTTCACTCCTGCATCATTTTGGAAGGTTCTCCACTCTCTCCTAGACCCTCCTGCCTAACATTCCTCACGCAGTTCTACATGTGGATGGGTCACCTGTCTGTGACCCTGCATCAGTTGCCGATATTTTCAACACATTTTTGGCCACTATTGCTCTCCTGATTCCCCCCAAAATCTACCATACCACCCTACGACCCAGTCGGCTTTACCTGGCCAACTCCTTGATTACCAAGTTCCTCCATTCACTTCTCTTGAAATCTGTTCTGCCCTTCTCACCCTAAACACCTCCAAGTCCAGCACTGACTGTCTCCACCCCAGGCTTCTCCATATCTGCTTTAGCCATTGCAGCCCCACTCACCCACATCCTGAACCTTTCTTGCTTCTCTTCCTCCATTCCCAAGGCCTGGAAATTGGCTAAAGTACTTACCCTTCATAAGGGTGAAGACCTCTCAGCCCCTGGTAACTATAGGCCTATCTCCCTCCTCCCATCCCTAGCCAAACTACAAGAATCTCTCATCCACTCAAGGCTGTCTGACCTCCTTGCTTGCTGTAACACTCTCCCGTGCAGTCTGGTTTCAGGAAGCATCGCTCTACCATATCTTCTCTTCTGCGTGTCACAGATTCAATATTCTCTGCGATGAACAAGAGCCAAATTACAGCCGCCATCTTCATCGACCTGGCGAAAGCTTTTGATTCCGTCTCCCAACCCCTCTTGCTACAAAGTCTTAGTTCTGTCAGCCTCGCTGATCTTGTTCTTAACTGGTACCATTCCTATCTTCATGATAGGGAACAGTTGGTTCAAATAGCCAATGTTTTATGCTCCCCATTCCCACTTCTCTCCGGTGTCCCCCAAGGCTGCTTCCTTGGCCCCGTCCTTTTCTCCCTATTGATAAATAACCCCCCTTCAGTCTGCATATCCTCTGAAATACACATGTATGTCGATGATACTATTCTTTTCCTCTCTGGGCTCTCTGTCAGCAGCATACAGGCCCCCCTTCAGGATGATTTCAACAGGGTCCAGTTCTGGTTCAAGGATAACAAGCTCAAACTTAATGTAAAAAAAAAAAACAGTGGCCGTGACTTCCAGTACCAGGCAAAAAACTGGTCACCCTTCAGCATCCTCCAACTTTTTCTACCTTGGATGGATACTGCCATGAGAATGTCTCGGCTTTCAAGTATTTAGGAATATGGTTGGATTCCCACCTGGATTTCTCCACCCATGTTGATGCCATCTGTGCCCCAAATTAGGTGCCCTCTACTGGCACAAAAGCTGCTTCCCCCTTCCTACCCATCGCAAGCTTGTCACCAAAAATGATTCTTTCCAATTTTGACTGTGCCGATATGGTGTATGGCACTGCTTCTCAGGCCTCCTTAGTCAGACTTGGCATCCTGTTAAACTCCTTCTGCTGCTTTGCTACAGCCTCTCCCCCTCTTACTCCCCACTGTCTTCTCTATTCTGACCTATCACTTGCCCCCTTACACCATGGGAGACTGGTTCACTGTGATCTTTCCTTACTAAATTCCGGTTTGGTACCCTCCCCTCCTATCTCTTCTCCCACCTCTCCCAAGCTGCCACCTCAAATTACTCCCTTTGTCACAGAGACCCTCGTACTTCTGTATCCATCACACCCACTCTGTTTCTGGACAGTATGCTTTCTCCTTCCGTTTCCCTGCTGTCTGAAATAAGCTACCCCTTTCCTCCCTCTTCTCATTCAAAAGGCTCCTCAGACTCCTACCCCACTGGCCTTTCTCTGTGTCCTCAATCCTTACCACCTTAATGTTTTGAACCTCTTGATTGTTCCATCTGTATCAGGCTGAGTTAACATGCACCATTGTTTTTTTGGAGTTTGTGCAATCCTTAACTCTTACCTTTTGTTGCCTTTTTTGCATAATGTAAATTGTTTGTGATGTGTAATCTTGTTGCATTTTTTTTTTTATTTTTCACTGTTTTCGGGTCTTGTAACCTTGACCTATGTTTTCGCTTTCTTGTTAATTTATTAGCTCCTTGCTGATTGTTGTTATTCTGTCCCTATGTACCCATGTCCCAGGGTCGCACCTGCAAGCAAGCCTTGGCTTGATGGTGCTTTTCCCGGTTATCAACTTTTAAATAAATAAATAAATAGGTGCTACCAGGCCTGTTATGGCCGGTACGATTCAGCCTGCGCCATCAGCTGGTGCAGTCACAACCACTGCTCAAAGTGGCATCAACACACAGGCAGTGCTCCTATCATTTAAAGGCATAAGGCATCTACTGCCAGGCCTGCCTCCACTTACAGTGGCCCTGTTGATGGGACTTCCACTAGAGATATCCTGTCAATGCCACAATCTAATATTCTGCAGAATAGACCTCCTCAGCAGCAGATGTCATCGGTGCAGTCCTCTGTTCCACTCCATGAGCGGTTTGATGATGAATGTGAATACAATCCTGACCTCATAATGGAGGAGGATGAGCAGGAGGAGGAAGACTATGCTGAGGACAGCCAATCTGTGCATGGCACCAGTTCCATAGTCTCTTTCTGCGTTCAGGACTCTGTAGTCAATACACCAGGTCACCTCCAGAGGATCCCTCTTTTTTTGCCATGATGTAGCAAATGCAAGCTGCCATAGGCTTTACACTGGAGGAGAAAAAACCTTCTGGAGTTTCTAGAGATGCCAGAATCTCCTTCTGCTGTTGTACCTCCCCTGTTTTCAGCACTGGAGAATGCTACTTAAGCAGTCTGTTATAGGCCAAACACGTACCATCCGTTCTCAGAAAGGCTGATAAAATGTACTTTGCTCCTTCTGATGAGACATATTATACTAATCGGCCTGAGACCAATTCAGTGGTGATCATAGCTGCTCATGATAGATCCAGGGCACCTGGATACCTGAGTTCCCTCCCTCCTGATAAGGAATCCAGAAGGTTGTATGTGCAGGGCAAATATACCTATGCCTCTGCCTCTCTGGGCCTACACATTACATACGAACATACGAATCTGCCAGCATTTACGGTCTATCAAGTTAGTCTGCTGAAATGCGCAGCCAGCACCCTTATATTGCAGCTACCCCACCCTCCTCTTACCCCCCGCACCCTGTTCCATGCCCTTTTAAAACTGCCCACTGTGCTATATTTCTCCACCACCCTGTCTGTGAAAAAAATGCCTCCTCATCTCTCTCCAATATCTTCTATTCTCCAACCTGAGACCATGCCCTCTGGTGTCCCTTCCTCTCGTCGGCTTAAATATCCCTTCTGTGCCCGTTTTGTTAATCCCCTTCAAATATTTAAAGGTCTCAGTCATATCCCCCTGATCCTGCCTCTCCTCCAGGGTGTACATATTCAGCTTAGTCAGCCTGTCCTCATAGGTTTTGCCCTCCAGCCCCTGGATCATTGTATTGCCAGTTACCAGGCTGTTGGATTTGCAGGATTTTTTTATTTTTAATTTTTATTTAGTTTTTGTTGACCGGGTAAGTGCACTAGACAAATCCTGTCTATTTTCAGGCATAACCCGGGGGAGGGGGATACAGACGAATGCCAACTGACCTTGAACCAGATTAAGCTGTTGGTGGTATTTTTCGTGAATGAGGGAAATTTGGCCAGGACACCAGGGAAATTTCCCTACTCTTTTCGATACGTGTCATGGGATCTTTAACATCCACCTTAACTACCACCAATCCAGGCAGATGGGACCTCGGTTTAACTTCTCATCCGAAAGACGGCACCTCAGAAGTGCAGCACCCCTCTCTTGCTGCACTACAGTGTCAGTACTAGGATATTAACTCAAGTACAAGATGTGGGAACTGAACTCACAGCCCTCTGATCTCCTGGCCTCAGATATGTGCTACCTACTGAGCCACTGACACTGACATTTAAACTTGATGGCAAAACAAAATGCAGGAGACACATGTATAGAATAATGGTTTATTTCCATAAACATGCATAAAAGAACAGCGATAATACCTGCTGGGAGTGCGGAACATTGGAATACCAGGTGTCATATTCGTCATAAACAGAACTAACTCGAAGAGCGATGCTCTAACACAAAGTTGTGTGCTAGAGATAAGAGGGTCCCGTTATCTGGTAACTGACTCATATGCATAGCATAGATGCTAGGCAAAATATTTCTATTGGTATATAGGGTGGGCATCTCGCACCCAGGCCCATTATGTGTTGCACTTGCACAGTGATAACTATAATGCTGACTACGGCCATTTGTTAGAACAGTAGAACGAGTCATAAAACATGCTGATGATGGCAGCGTGCCTAATGGCTGTAGGTGGCACTGTAAGACCACAAATATATTGTAAACATAACTAAGTATTCTAATCGTAATAACATAGCTAAATATGCTAAACATTGTAATAATAATTAACAACAGTAGGTGGCATGCTAAAGCCACAAATACATCTCTGCAAAATGGTAGTCTGTCAGTACATCATAGCAAACATCAGTAAGCAGTGTTGTACCTTATGCTGTATAATAGAAAATGGTAGTCCACATTAGGGACAGGAAGTCTGGTAGGTCCACAAGGCCCATATGATAAGATATCAGAATACCCCATGGAGAAGGCTAAGGCTGCTGCACAGGCCTTGCCTGGGAGTACTGCCAAACGAGTTAATCAAAACCCCTGCTGGTGCTGATGTTGGTAAACAGTTGATCCACACAGCATATGATGTTTCTGATGCTTCTGCCATGGCTGTGATCTCTGGCATCTGTGTAAGGTGCTAATCCTGGCTTAGGGTAGCAGGTTTTGCCACTGATGTGCAGCAGACAGTTCTCAGTGCCCCATTTAAGGGATAGAAACTGGTTGGCCATGATGTTGAAGAAGCTTTGAAAGACCTTTAGTCATCTGGATCAGTGGAGGGCAGTTACCACAGATGAATGGGTACTGGAGAGTGTAGAGAAGGGTCATGCTGTGAAGCTTCTGGACAACCCTCCAGACCATCCACCAGTTATAACAGCATACCAACAAGGACACATGTCCCTATTACAAGAGAAAGTACAGACCATGCTTCAAAATCGAGCCATAGAACCAGTGCCTCCCAGACACAGGCACAAAGGATTTAATTCCAGGTACTTTCTAGTCTCCAAGTGGACAGGAGATCTGTGGCCTGGATGTGCTCCTTGGATATGAAGGATGCCTGTCTGTATCAAAGTCAGGAAACTGCACAGGAAATATCTGAGGTTCCTATTCGAGGGGGAGCATTAACAGTTCAGAGTGTTGTCCTTTGGACTGTCTTTACAGCGTGCTTGGCAGAGGTGGCAGCAGCCCTTCACGGGGAAGGTCTGTATGTCTTTCCTTACATGGACAACTGACTATTAAAAGCCCACTCCAGGGATCATCTACTGCAGAACGTAGCTTGAACCAGACAGTTGTTGGATGTCCTGGGCGTGACAGTCGGCACACCAGAGACTGTGCTGATACCTTGCCAACGTCTGCAATACATAGAGGCAGTCTTGGATATGGCCCAGGACTCTGCATTTCTACCACTGGACAGAGCAGAATGACTGATTGCACAAGCACAGCTGTTATACAACCACTGTTATGCCCCAGCAAGAATATTTCTACAGCTCTTTAGACTTATGGCAGCAGCCATTGTGACAGTGCCACAGGCCAGATAGCACATGCAGATACAACTATGAACTCTTGAGAGTCTAGTGGAACCAGTTAACAGATGACTTAGGCTAAATTATCCTAGTTGCGTCTCCCCTGCACAGAGCGCTGCAGTGGTGGATGGAACACAGCAACCTACTGAAGCGCATCCCCTTCCTGATTCCTACCCCACATCAGATTCTCACCGATGCGTCTGGATCCAAGTGGGGGGCCCACCTGTGGCCTCTTCAGACACAAGCACGTGGAACTAGGTGGAGGGCACTTTGCATATCAAATGTCCTGGAAATGAAAGCAGTTCCATGTGGGTACTAGACATTTCAGGAACACTTGTCCCCAGGTCTTCTGTTAATATAGATGGACAATGTCCGTGTGACGCAGTACATCAACATACAAGGGGGGACTCATTCCAAGCCCTGCTGTGCATGGAAGCATTGAGGGTTTGGTATTGGGCTCTGGAACACAGTCTAGAATTGTCAGCAGTGCATGTTCCAAGTGTCCAAAACATCTTGGAAGACAAGCTAAGCAGTTCACAGTCCAGTTGCACAAGTGGGTATTACTGACCGCAACGGTAGATGACCTGCTTGCAAGATGGGATCATCCAGAATTGGACCTTTTTTTGCATCCCCACGCAGTGGTAAAACTGCTGCGGTTTTGCTTGCTCACTCCAGGGCCTGCAGTTTTCTGGTAAGACACATCGTCCTTCTCCTGGAAAGGGAGGTTTCTATAAGCCTTCTCTTCCTTTCTGCTAAGAGAGTACTACTCAAGCTGAAGATGGAGGAGGCAGCTCTAATACTCATTGCTCCCCTATGGGCCTTGTCAGATGTTGTATCTCCTACTGCAACAGGTGGCAGTGGAACCCACAGTACCTCTGCCCTTGTACAAAGGTCTTCTGCCAGAGGAACAGGGAATCCTAGTCCATCCATACCTGAAGATCTTAATCAGGGTTATCTCCATCATTAGGTCACACCGTAGGAACTTCACCATCAGTGAAGGGGAATCCACACACAAGATTTTCAGCAGTACAGCTGGGGCCGCCCACACCATCGACGTCCATTGACATCACCAACCCTATAAAGGCATGAGCGGCCCCGCTCCCTCCTCAGTTCTTTCCTGCCTTCGACTTGCTCACATGAGTTTCTGTGGAAGCCCCGTCACAGTATTCGCGCCTCTTTTGCCTATAGCTTTTCTAACTTTACTTTTTGAAATCGCTTTTACTAAAGGGATTCTTGCAACTTGTTTATGTCAAGAGTTAATTCTTCAACTTCTGTCTTCCGATGCTGTGGAAAGATGCTTACTTCCACAGATGAGCACTCTCTGTCTCTGTTTGTTGCCTTGGGCCTGACCATGAAGTTTCCAACTGTTAGCTCTGCCAGAAGTTTAACCAAACAACCCTCAGGCGACGTAGAAAGGCTCTCCAAAATTTCCTGATGGATCAACTGGTAGCCAGTTCCAGGCAGGGGTCCTCTGGGGTCCCGGCCTGTCGGTTCTTTGAGCTCCAAGGCCCGAGGCAAATCCTTGGGGAAAAGTCATAAAAAGGACCGAGATTGCGACCATTCCCCGCCGCCAGCATCAGTCTTGTTCCCTGTCGGCCTCTCCTTCTTCTGGGGGATCTTCGTCAGTTGCGGCTGCACCAGCTAAGAAGTCTGCTGTCCAGATCTCTGTGCCCACCAGACCCATAATGACAGCATCTCTGCCCAGTTCTCAGGGCATCCGGCCATCAACCTCCGGGTCATCGGCCCCTCCTTCAGTGACGACAGGCTCATTGTTGACTCTCCCGTTGAGACCTGCCCCTTCTCCCTCCAGGGCTACAGGCACTTTGGGTTTTCAGGATCCAGCAGGCGGGTCTTCAACACCTCTGCCATTGAACCCCTCTCTGTTGATGACCACTGTCAACCTGAATGAAGTCCTGCTCAAGTTCACGAATATGCTGGTGCAGCAGCTGGGTGCCTATAAGCCCCCTTCGCCAATGACATTAGACGGCAGCTTCATCGTTGATGCCTACTCGTCGGCTACGGGAAGCTCCCCGTGAGCCATCGTCCATGCACCCGACACCAAATCCAGATGTGGAAGAGGTTGATGTCGGGGAGTACCACCCAGACCTCATTCTTCCTGACGATGAGGAGGAAGAAGAAGAGGAAGAGATCCTGCTGTCTGACAGATCTACAGCCTCTTTTGTCAGTGAGGACTCTGTAAAGCACACCCCCAGGTCTCCTCCTGAGGACCCCACATATTTCAGTGTGATAAAGCAGCTATCCTTAGCCTTGGGCTTCCACACGGAGGAAGAGGATGCCACCAGGAAAGAATTGGTGGACTTCCTGGAGATTCTAGAATCTCCACCTAAGATCATTCCTCCAGTTTTACTAGCTTTCAGGAATGCAGTCATGGCAGCCCGGCACAGACCAGACATAGTGCCAGTTATGCTTCTCAGGGCGGATAAACTTTATCATGCCCCCCAGGGACTCCCTTGTTACGCTGCCCAGCGTGAGACAAACTCGGTGGTCATCAAGGCAGCTCATGACAGGTCTAGGGCACCTAAGCACGTTAGTTTCCTTCCCCCAGCCAAAGAGTCTCACAGAATCAACCTCTGGGGTAAAAGAGTATATGCCTCCTCTACTCTGGGTTTGAGAATTGCAAACTATCTCTCACACATGGTAAAATACTAGAATGCCAACTTGAAGAAGGGCAAGGCTGCCACCCAGGCCCTTCCAGAAGGCACTCAAAAGCAGGAATTGCTTCAGTGCTTTTAGGCTGCTGAGAATGTTAATAAGCATCTCCTCTGAGCCCTATATGACATAACTGACACCGTTGCCAGGGCAGCTGCCAGGGACATATGCCTATGTAGGCACTTCTGGATCAGAGTATCAGGTTTTGCAGCCAATGTGCAGCAAAAAGTGCTTAATGCCCCTTTTAATGGCATCAAGCTGTTTGGCCCTGATGTCCACGACCTCATTAATGATCTGCAAGCCTCAGGCAGGGACATTAAGTCTGTCCATTCCCCTACCACACCCAGCCAAAAGGTTGGTGGTGTCCTCCCTTTTGCAGAACAAACAATAGGCCTGGGACAGCTCCCTGGCCCTAGGGCAAACGCAGAGCCCAGGTTGCCTTGCCTACCCCCTCCAGTGCCGGAGCAGTGGCCAGGTACCTCAGAAGTGAGGGATCAGCCCCCACGGTTGGCTCCACCTCTGCTTGACTCCTTGCCAGACCTCCCTCTTCTGGTTCCAGACCAGGAGGCCGTGGTTGGAGGAGTTGGTTCTACCTCCATCTGAATCAGTGGAGAACCACAACTCCGGATGCTTGGATCCTGCAGATTATAGAAAAGGGACACACCTTGGAGCTCAACGAGCAGCCTCTAGAATCGCAACCACACCCTCCTGTTATTCCCCCCAGCTCACCTGTCTGTTCTTTGGGGGGGGGGGAGTACAAATCCCTTCTGCACAAGCAGGCCAATCGAGTCCGTGCCCAGATGATGTCAGAGAAACAAGGGGTTTCATTCTAGGTTTTTTCTGGTCCCCAAAAAGACTGTCAATTTGAGGCCTATCCTGGATCTAAAGGACCTCAATCTGTATGTCCAGTACAAGAAGTTCCAGATGGTAACAATGCCAGGCCTGCTGCCCCTTCTCAAGACAAGAGATTGGCTCTGCTCACTGGACATGCAGGATATTTATCTGAGCATCTCGGTCTTTTCCCCCTCACAGAAAGTTTCTCCGTTTTGCTTTTCAGGGCAAGCATTATCAGTTCAAAGTGCTGCTTTTTGGATTGTCCTCTGTGACGCAAGTCTTTACCAAGTGCTTAGTAGTGGTCACAGCAGCTTTCAGAAGGGAGGGACTGTCCGTTTTCCCTTATCTGGATGACTGACTCCTAAGGCCACGTCCAGGGAACAGCTTTGCTGACTCTGGAGTGAACTCTCCAGCTCTTCCACTCCTTGGGCATCACTGTCAGTCTGCCCAAGTCAGTTCTGGTACTGTCCCAAAGGTTGCAGTACATAGGAGTGGTTCTGGACTCTACACAGGGGAAGGCCTTCCTGACCCAAAGCAGTGCAGTGTGCCTTATAGCCCAAGCTCAGGAAGTTGCCCAGAGTCGCTACATTCCTGCCAGGGTTTATCTCAGATTGCTGGGCCTGATGGCAGCTGCCATTCCCACTGGGCAGACTTCACATGCTCATTCTCCAGTGGACCTTCTGGGTACAGTGGGAACAGCACAAGGATGAGTTAGATCAACCAGTCCTGTTCTCCCCAGTTTGCAAGGTACTGCAGTGGTGGATGGACCCCTTGAATCTACTTCAGGGTGTTCCATTCCAGATCTCCTCCCTGCAACAGACCCTTACTACGGATGCCTCAAGTCTGGGCTGGGGAGCACATCTGGGTCCCTTCCAGACCCAGGGTTCTTGGTCCCAATGGGAGACATCCCTCCATATCAATGTCCTGGTGATGAGGGCGGTGCTCTGTGCCATTCAGACTTTTCAGGAACTGGTGCAGTCAGACAACCTAAGTGTAGTATACTACATCAGCTAGCGGGGGGGGGCTTCCTACCCCCTATGCAAGGAGGCCATTAAAGTGTGGTACTGGACACTGGACCATGGTCTGTTTCTCTTAGTGGTCCACATGCCAGGTGTGCTAAACACTCTGGTAGACAGTCTCAGCCAGACTCAGTCCTGCGTGGATGAATGGGAAGCTCCTCTTATCAGTCGCAGAAGACTTGTTCAACAGATGGGGTCATCCCAGAGTTGGACCTTTTTTGCGTCCCCTCTCAATGCAAGGCTGCCCAATTTGTGCTCGCTGGATCCAGGACCTGGAGTTTTCTGGCGAGACACGTTGTCCTGCTCCTAGAGCGGGAAATTCCTTTATGCCTTCCCTCCATTTCCTCTAATTCAGAGGGTGCTAATCAAGCTGCACATGGAGGGGACAGCATGATTCTAGTAATTCCATTCTGGCCTCAGCAGATATGGTTTTCCTTGCTTTCACAGTTGGCAGAGGAACCTCTGGTCCCTCTCCTCCACTGCAGGAACCTGCTGACACTGGATTGCAGGACCCAGGTCCATCCCAACCTCGGGTCCTTCCATCTGTATGCTTAGCTTCTGAGGACATAGCCATTGCCAGGTTTGGGGTATCTAACAGAGTGGCAGAAGTCCTAGTGGCTAGCCGGAAGCATTCCACCTGAGCCACGTATACTATGAAGTGGAAGTGGATTGCCATCTGGGCTGCAAACATAGTTTTGACCCCTTCACCTGCCCAGTGAACCACATTCTGGATTACCTGATCTCTCTGTCTGACTCTGGTCTCCAGTACTCCTCCCTCAAGGTGCACCTTTTGGTAATTTCTGCCTTTCATGAGCCCATGGGTGACTGCGTGATTGCTCAGCTGGATGTCTCTTGTACCTTTCTAAGAGGCATCCTGCATCTGAAACCCCCTATACGTACTCCAGTCCCGGCTTGGGACTCAAATTTTGTATTGGACAAACTGACCTTGTCTCCTGTTGAGCCAATTGCGTCATGCGATTTACGCTTTCTCTCTTGGAAAGTGTTATTTTTATTTTCCGTTATTTCTGCTCAAAGAATTTCAGAGCTTCAGGCCCTCGGGTGTGAGGAGACGTATTTGATTTTTCACAAAAACGAGGTGTCTTTGTGCACAAACCCTAAGTTTCTCCCCAAGGTGGTTTCCGAGTTTACACTCTGTCCACCTTCCTGTTAATTTTTCTGAGCATGACAGGGAAAGCACTGTTCATATGTTAGATGCACACAGAACTTTGAAATACTATCTGCCTCGGATCAGGGAGTCTAGAAAGTTGAAGCAGCTGTTTGTTTCTTTCGCCCCAGGTAGAGAGGATGTTTCAGTTTCTAAGCGGTATTTATCCAAGTGGTTGGTTAATTGCATTGTGTTCTGCTACAATAAGTATGGCAAAGAATTGCCTGGTGCTGTCAAAGCTCATTCTGCAAGAGGCATGGCTACCTCTGTGGCTTGTTTCCAAGGGGTCTCAGCCGTGGACATTTGTGTGGCTGCCACCTGGAGTACCATCCATACCTTTACTAAGCACTACACTTTGGACCTTGCCTCTAGAGCCCGTGCAGGTTTTGGCACTGCTGTGCTACAGGGCTTCCTGTCTTTAAGTTTATGGTGAACCCTCATCCCAGACTGTCTGCACCTGTAACTGCTTAGGACTCGTTCCTACGATGTGACCTGATGGCTGAGATAACCCCGATGAAGATAGAACAGTTATGTAAGAACTAACTGTAACAGTAGATCTTTGAGAGGATCTCAGTCATCAGGTCTGCTTTCCCTCCCATCATTTCCCCTTTTTGGGGCTTTTGTCTAGGAACTGGCTGTCTGGTGTATCAAGCCTTTCGTTTAGGTCTAGGCACCTCTCTCTCTCTCTCTTTCTTTGGTCCCCTGTGGCTGGGGCTGTGCTCCCTTTGTCTCCAGGGGAAAGAACTGATGAGGGAGCAGGGCCACTCCTGTTTTATATGGTTCCGGACATCGATGGCATGGGCTGTGCCAGTTGTACTGCTGAAAATCTTCTGTGTGGATTCCCCTTCACCAAAGGTGAAGTTCCTACAGTGTGATCTGACAACTGAGATTCCCTTGAACATCTACAGTTATGGTAAGTTCTTATGTAACCTACATATGCATGCATTGCTTATGAAGACATCGCCACAGCTCGCTTTGGGTATCACAGAACATGGCTGACATTCTGGTGGCTGCCAGAAAACTGTCCACCAGACATACCTGTTCTGTGAAATGGAAGCGGTTTGCTTTGTGGGCTGCTTCATGTAAACTGAATCATTTACCTGACCAGTCAATCAGGTTCTAGAATACTTGTCCTGATCGGATTCAGGCCTGCAGTATTCCTCAATCAAGGTGCGCTTGGCTGCTACATCAGCCTTCCATGTACCTGTGGATGGCTGTACAGTTGCTCAACAGGAGGTAGCTCGCACATTTTTGAGAGGCGTTTTACATATAAAGCCTCCAGTTCAAAATCCAGTACCGACTTGGGATCTGAATTTTATTTTGGAAGAACTGAGTTTGGCTTCTTTTGAGTCAGCCGAGAGTTGTGGCTTACACTTTATATTTCTAGTTGCAGTCGCTTCTGCTTGAAAGATTTCAGAGCTACAGGCTCTGTGTGAGCCTCCTTATTTTATTTTTCACAAAGACAGCGTGTCTGTGCTCCCTGGATAAGAAGTTACAAGGCTCTGCTGTTGCTAAACTAATTTTAAAGCAAAATACATGCTAAATCTAAGGGCATGGCTACATCACTGTCACATGAGACGTGGCATCCTGGGAGAAAGAAAGCCAATAAAACTATTTGTTATGGAGATCCCCAGGGGTCGTAAAACTACCATACAGCTAGCAGGCAATTTAGGGAAAAACTCCAAATAGCAGATGGAGGGAAGGACACTCTAGGATTTAACATACATATCAAAACACTCTACATAACATATGTTTTTTGCACACTCTGGGTGGACTACTCCTTTAAGGTAAGGTATCGGACAAAAGCCGGAGTGCAGCTGCAGCTCAAATAGATTTCTCCACCCCTACGGCAGTTTCTCCTGTCCTTCTGAAGTCATTGGGACAGTTAATGACATTGTTATGGTATCATTGTGACATAGTCAAGAGGGTATAACAACCTCTTGATGTCACAATGATACCATAACAAGGATAGGAATCCATTGACTTACATCCTTAATCACCCTCTCCCATTAATTATATGACTGTATGGGAGAGTGACACCTATTCCTCTGTATATAAACTTACCTTAAATTCCATAGACCAATATTGTTTAGTCTTAATTGAAAACATAAACAAATGAAGGCTGCTCTTAAAATTCCCACTATATGAGCTCAGAATGGTACCAGACATCATACACAATGTCATTGTAGCAAGAGAGCTCCGGATGCTATTTGCCATACTACATTTGTATTACAGTATATGAAATTTGCCCAATTTGTGCAATTCAGCATATGACTCTAGTTACTGTGTGTATTACAGTAGTGTAATGCACAAGTTAATATTGATTAGCGTTGCAGTAGTGTAATACCCAAGTTAATATTGATTAGCATTGCAGCAGTGTAATACTCAAGTTAATATTGATTATACCATGGACCTCGACACTGACCAATGAGATAGGCAGGCTAGCACCTTACCTCTGTTGATTATCTACTGGTAATCATCACAAAACGTGCCAACCAGCTGCATCTTTAAAAAAAACACAAATAATCTGAGGCCGAAATCGCTAAACTCCGACCACCATCTTGTTTCCCCGCTAAGCGGAGACCGTAAAAGAGCAACACTGTACAGCAGGAAAACCAAACAAAAAAAAAACAGTGCTGTGATAGTGACTGGCTTATTAAGCAATATACCAAAAAAAATCAGTGCTTGGTATAATCGCAATAAAGCCGCCCGGATCTCCGTTGTGGGATTTACTCCGCGACTGTGGGCAGATTTACCCACTGCTATGCCTCATGGGCAAACCACCCCAGCCATGGTAAATCCCCCGATAACCCACACCCCCTCATGGCTAATTGCTTAATTAGCATTGCAGTAGTGTAATGCACACGTTAATATTGATTAGCACTGCAGTATTGTTAATACACAAGTTGATATTGATTAGCATTGCAGTAGTGTAATACACAAATTAATATTAATTAGCATTGCAGTAGAGTAATACACAAGCTAATATTGATTAGCATTTTCCATCAGGATTTCTAACATTTTCTACGTAAAAAAAATAATTGCACTAAAAGTTTGTTGGTGTGTAGTTTTAAATTCTATCCTTGAATCCATTTTAGCTTGAGTGCTAATGTTTTGGATGAGAATGGTAGACATTCTGTACTGGAACTGTTTCACAATACTTTTTATCTCACAGGGCCATTTTGTTAGGAGCCTGGGGGCTGCTGGAGATAAAGAGACCGAAACTGAAGTTATGCTGCTTGAACATGATGTTCCTCATCAACCATTCTCCCAGGCTGTACTCAGCTTCCTGCCAAAGATGCCGTGGAAAATCACAGAAAAGGTAGAAATGCCTGATTGTCTCTGTCAGAAACAGTTACTCCTCTCTTGGCTGACACTGACGTCTATTCACTGGGAGGGTGTTGGGGCAAAACCTTTAGACTACTATTAATTATAGTTCTAGCTACAAAAAAGGTGATCACCATTAAAGTGTGTGGTTGACAAGCAAAATACCTACAAAGGAAATCTGGTTCGGGGTGGTAACTCCACGTACAGAATGGAAATACATTTAACATGCAGGGGTGTCAAGTCGAGGGGTGAGGAGTTCTGGTGCCTTTGAGTCTTATATTAATTAGATATAGACTGGGAGTTATCCTATGGGGAAGTTTGAAATAAGGATCACTAAGCCCAACAGTTGGTAAATGGTACTTTATTGAACCATAGACAACCAATTGTTAGCACTTTGGAATCATTCATTTATTGAAGCATAACACATGATCTAATGTATTTATACATACATTTTATGCAGTCCAGGCATTTGTTGCAGGATCCGAACAACTTTCTTAAGTTATTTGAGTGGTTGCTTCATGTTTAATTAATACCAACCTCAACCCAGCTCATGTTTTGACTACGTTTTATACCGCTACCTGCTGTTCTGTAGCTTTTCTTTACTTCTGTGCAGCTGCTGTTGTAACTTGAAAATTCTTTAAGGCTTGCCGGCTAGCGCAGTGGTAGATCCACCACTTGTCATCCAGACAACCCAGGTGCGCACCCCGAATCTGGGATGTCTAGTGCAGACCGGTTAGGTGGGGTTCTGGTGTCTTTCTAGATGCTTCCTGCCTCTGGGAGAGAGGGCACCTCCTTCCACTGCACGACTTCCCCCTGGTGGCCCTGGGGGAGGGCATGTGCAGGAAGGTACACATGGCCCCTCTAGAGTGACCTTACGTCGACATGCACCTGCTTGCCTGGCAAGTGATGCAGAGGCGTCACACACCCAGAGTGAGGCTGGCAGGGGAATTTTGGAGGTAGGGTGGGACTCACTCGGCCTCATAGGTGCTCTGCCAGGTCACTTCCCAAGACCACACCATGAGGAGGAATAAGGGAGGGCTTAGCATGCCACAGTGGGGTCCTCCTGACTCCTCCCGTGTCTCACTGGCTTCTTCTCTTGGGCCTCGACCATCAAGTGAAGTATCCTCATAGAAACAGAAATTGTCGGCAGATAAGGACCACTAGGCCCATCCAGTCTGCCCAAAAGTCTTGCACTAGTTTGTGGCCTCTGACCCTAACTGGTCAATGGCTTTTCACACCACCTTCCCACCTCTAAGGTACACTCTTATGCCTGTCCCATGCATGTTTAGAACCCTTCACTTTGCTTGCCCCCACCATCTCCTGTGGTAGTCTGTTTCATGAGTCCACCACTCTCTCCATGAAGAAAAACGTCCTCACATTTCCCCTCAGCCTGCCACCTTCCAGTTTCATATCATGCCCCCTCATTCTTGAACATCTGTTATATTGGAAAATAGTAGTAGTAGTAAATCATTTTTATTCATATACGAATAAATGGATACATTCAATTGAACAAATCTCATTTTCAATGAAGTTCCATATTGCATTAAAAATGAGGTACCACATCATAAAACGTTAAACTGATCACTGATACAACACATATAATTAGGACATTTAACAATACAATAATAAATAAAAAAAAAAATTAAAAATTAAAAGTCATACACATTATACAATACATACTTTTAAAGTGTTAATTATTACAAGTTGTGGAATTATCTAGAACAGTTGTACACTATTTCATTTATTTACTTTTATTATATCTGGTTCTATTACTTCTCAGATCTGAAGGAGATTTATTCCATAGGCTAATTTCTCTAACAAGCCCGATGATCTTCCAATGTTCAAATTACATTTAATTGAAACAAATTGAGTTCCAACAGAGGCCCTCAGACTTTTCTTTATTTTCCTAACTTCAAGAAGGGTCAATAATATAGTTAGGTACTACCCCATTCCAAACTTTAATCATAAATTGTAACAGATGTAAATCTCTTCTCAGTATGGGTCTAAACCAATTTAATTCCCTAAAGCAGGGGTTCTCAAATGGTGAGGCCAGCCTCCCTGGGGAGGCCCCAACCTGTTCCAGGGGAGGCTCAGGCAAGTCTGAAAAAGTACAGTATTTAAATTTTGAGTTTTATGTATTTTGTGTGAAGAGATTAAGCAAACTGAAAGGGGATAACAGTAGGTGAATTTTATGTATTTATTTACTAATAGGTGACAAGGAAAGGTGAATGAGCCAAAGCTCATTTCAGGTGTACCCGGGGGAAGGGAAGGTAGTGAATACATTTCAAAAAGTAACTGCAAAACAATCAAGAAATACACAATGAACTATAGTGCAAACAAATATGAACAATAAACTGATAATGAGTGGTGGTAATTGATCAATTTGTAGACTGATGGCAGAACAGTCCAAATACAAGTTGAGCATAGAAGTGCTAAGAGCAATAGCAGGAAGAGTGAAAGTAATCCCAGAGAAGTTTAGAGCAGAGAAAGAGGGAGAGGCAAAGCATGCAGGAAGGTTATTTCATGTAGAGAGGAAACAAAGAAAGTAGTCTGACCCATGAAGTTACTGCAACAAGGGGTAACAATGGTTCAAGAATGAAAGTAGCAGAGCAAGTAGGCTGACCGGGGGTGTGTGTTACAATAAACTGAATAATAACATTTGTTTATTGTATTTATTTGTTATTCAGATAACACCTTTGAGCACAAGAGCTCTTTTTCAAAGGTTCCACATCAGTATAAGACAAAGAACTGAATGTGAGCCAAGTACTCAAAGGGGTTTCAATTTATTCATGGTGTACTATGCAAAGTACAGCTTGTTATTTTTCCTTGGGGAGGCCCAAGATTATTTCAGTTTTTGGGGGAGGCTCCAAATCTTTTCCATGGATTTGGGGAGGCTCACTGTGATGAAGTCTAAGAACCATTGCCCTAAAGAGTATACATCTATGAGTTCTATAGGGGGGCATCCAATACAAAACAAGGCAACCTACAGTAAACTGAATCCACTCTACCTATATGCCTTTCAGTAGCCCCTCCATAATGCAAGTCACCATAATCAGTCACTGGGAGTAGGAGAGAGTTAACCACACTCAGTCGGACCTCTCTGGTCATGAACTTTTTATATTTATATAAGATGTCCAACTTCCTATTTGTATTTTTTTATAAGGGAATCTATATAAATATCCCAACCCAGACATGGATCTAACCAAACACCAAGGTATTTGTATGAATCCACCTGCTTAATGGCAGTGCCATCCAGGGATTTAATTTCTAAGTGGAGATCTTGTTTTTTATTATTATTTTTAAACAAAAGTGAATGTGTTTTATTAGCATTTAAGATAAGATGGTTCATCTTAAAAAAAAAAAAAAAAAAAAAAATCCTGTACTTCATCAAAAGCCGATTGCAGCCTCATATTGATCAACTCTAGAGTATCTCCCTCAAAATACAGTATGGTGTCATCTGCGTACATATGACACCGGGCGACCGTTGATGCAATTTTAAGTTCATTCATATAGATGTTAAATAGCAAAGGCCCTAAAAGCGAACCCTGCGGTACACCATTTTTCACCTCCAGTACGCTAGATTCATAAGAACCCACTTCTACAAATTGGCTACGACCTGTCAAATAGGAAGAAAACCACTTAACCGATTGAGGGGACAAGCCAATCTCGCTGAGTCTGGACAGGAGCACCCTATGCTTAAGGGTGTCAAATGCCTTTGAAAAATGTCTCCCCCTACACCTTGTTTATGCCGTTAAGGTACTTGAATGTTTTTATCATGTCCCCCCTGATCCCTCCACTCCTCCAAGGAGTACATATTGAGGTCCTTTAGTCTCTCATAATTTTTCTGGTGCAAGCTGTGTACCACCTTAGTCGCCCTTCTCTGGACCACCTCCACCCTATCAGCATCCTTAAGAAGGTGCAGCCTGCAGAATTGCACAGAGTAGCCTAGGTGAGGCCTCTCTAGCGTTTTGTATGATGGCATGACATCCTGCCTTCTGCTAGTGATACCTCTGCCTGTGCACCCCAGCAGCCACAGGCCATCTCTGCAGCCTTTGTACTCTGCTTTGACACCTTTAGGTCATCAGAAATGATAACCCTCAGGTCCCTTTCTTCCTTGGTGATCGTCAGCCCCCCCCCAATCCTGTAGCTCTCACCAGGGTTCCCCCTTCCCAGGTGCATTATTTTGCACTTCTTGGAATTGAATCTCAGTTGCCACACCTCAGATCATGTTTCAAGCTTCCTCAGGTCCCTCCTCATTCTCTCCACCCCGTCTGGAGTATCCACCTTGTTGCAGATCTTGGTGTCATCTGCAGACAGGCAGACCTTTCCCTCCAGTCCTACCACAGTGTCACTAATGAAGACATTAAACTGGACTGGCCCAAGGACTGATCCCTGTGATACACCGCTGGTCACCCCTCTCCTCTGATTGGATCCCATTTACTACCACCCTCTGCTGCCTGTCTGTTAGCCAGTTCCTAACCCAGTTTACCACCTTGTGCCCCATTCCCGGACTGCTCATTTTGTTGAGCAGCCTTTTATGTGGAACGGCATCGAAGGCTTTGCTGAAATCAAGGTAGGTGACATCTACTGCCTCCCCCGATTTACCTCCTTTGTCACCCAGTCAAAATAATCTAGGATCCCACCTGCAGGGGACAAGCTATGGGATACCTTTGGGGTGTCTAGTGAGGATGTATAGCAGAGGCTGGAGGCGGGTTAGAGTATCTGAGGACTCCTGCGGCCAACGGTAGGGTTTGGCCAGATGGAAGAACGACCTGGCATCTAGCAAGGAGAAATTGTGGAGGGGTTGGGGATTCTTTTGAATAAGAAGTGATTTAAAAAAAAAAATAAATAAGTTATTTCTAGTAATTATATCCAGTACCTTCATTAGTGCTTTTTGGTATTGGAACATTCCCTTGCTCAACCATAATTCAAAGTGGCTGCCATGGAGAGAATGAGTTTGAAAGTAAACTTCTTACGTAGAAGCCTGTAGTTATTTAGTCACAGGTGTACACAGCAGTTATTAAAATTTGTTGCAGCTGCACATGTTTATTGGTTCCATCCTCATTCTATCCATATGATAAAGCTGTCACTGGTACTAGATTACAGTATTTGTGGGACTTTCAATGATTATATTTTCATTATAGTTAAATGTAGTCAAAAGCTAATGGACAGTAGCAGTGCTCCAAATGAGCCGCAAAAAGGCTTGCACACATTCTTGAATCAGTTATGCTAAAACCAGTCATTTTGAAACCCATGAATAAATTGCTCTTTAAAGAAATTTTCTTCTTGAGCACCAGACAGTAGTCCTGTATTGGAGTACATGTTTGTTACAAGAAGACATTAGTGGGAGATGGGGCAGCACTAGCTAAATCAGCATGAGAATATGAAGACTTCATCTGTGCGGAAACCCACAGGTCCTTCAGGGAGAGTAAGCTATCACTTTTGTTTCTAATAATGGGCATTCAGTGTTTGTATAATAAGGGGGTCAAAGCTGCAGCTCAGTGATGACAAACTTGGGAGAGGGTCTTAAAACGATGGCACCCACCTCTGGGCATCATTGAAGTGGCAGTTGAGTTTTCTTTGAAGACAGATCTGCATTTGCCAACCACCCCCACCCTGGATGGAAATTGTCCAGTATACATGTGCTGTTTCATACATGGGAGGAAGGAGACATGTATTTGCATAAGAAAAATAATTCACAGGATGTAGAGATGGGGAAACCTTTCCATTCTCTGTCAAAGTCCTCTGGTACATTCGAGATGGCCGTGAAATGGTTTAGCAATTATCTGGAGAACAGATTGCAAAAAGTAACCATTTATGAATGGTCCTCCAGAATGAAAACAGCCATCGTGGGTGTACCACAGGGATTCATATTGGGACCTATTCTGTACAGTTTGTACACGAATGATTTTGTACTGTCTAAGCATGGGGTGGATTACTACCTCTATGCTGACGATACTATTGTATATACTAAGGAGTAGTTAGCTACCTGTAGATAATCCTCCTTACAAGATGCCTTTTACCAGTTCCAGAACTTTCTTTTTAAAGTCCAAACTGGTATTAGATGCAACAAAAATCACAAATGATGATGTTTCTCAGAGAAAAAATGGTGAGCTCAGATGAGCAGACCATCCAAATTCAAACCTTTTCAGGTTCTAAACAAGAACAGGTTGAATATTATAAATATTTGGGAATCCATTTGGAGGAACATCTAAAATGGAACATACACATTGATGCAACTGTAAAGAATGTCAAGAAATATTAAGGATCTCAATATAGAATAAGGAACTGTATGTCAGCTGAAATTAGGAAGCATATTGTAAATGTTATGGCAATACCTGTATTAGAATACAGAAATATAGTCATGCTGGAGCCTTGAAAACGTAACTAAATAAATTGGACATTATGTAAAATAAGCTAGCTAGAGTTATCGTAAATGCACCTAAAAGGACGCATAGGATGGATATGTATAAGGAGTTAAATTGGTCCTTGCAAGATAGAAGACATTTACACATCTTGTTATTTATGACAAAATGTATTTTGGGAAAGGTTCCTGACTATACACTGGAATGTATTCAGTTTAGAATTCCCAAAATATGCCTCAGATCAGCAGAAGACCTAGAATGCTACTACCTAAATGTAGAATGGAATTGAGTAGGAATCATTTTATATACAAAGGCCCAGCTACATGGAACAAATTCCCGATACACTTGAGACCTATTGATAGGAAAATCCAGGTAGAGAAAATAAAAGTGTGGCATACATAAAGGAGAATCAATCTCCTTGTATTGTTGATAGTTAATAGGAAAGGATGTAGGGGAGGAGTGTCAGTATAGTATTATGGATGAGGAAATATATGCAGTATGATAGTGTTCAGTCTATTTGTAACTTGTGATAGTGAAATTGTGTACATAGCTCTTACTGGAATCTGTATATATTTTATTGTGTATTTGTATATATTTAATGTTGAACTTGAGATACATTATGCATAAAAGTAACTAGAAACTTGCTTTCTGGCCCCCATTGGAAATGAGCCTCAGCTCAGTTGAGATATCCAGTTCATTTTATATATAAATGAATAAAAGTTTTATTATTACAACTGCTATTACTACTATTACATGAACCATCTTTTGCTGAGGCCTTGCTACAAGGAACCCTCCACCAAATATATGCACTCCCCTCTAAGGTGTTAACGGTGGCAGTGGTTGAAGGAACAGCTCACCCTGGTTGGTGCCACCAAACCATCAAAGGAAACACATAAAATAGTCTCTTTTTTTTTTTTTTTTGATTACCCAAACTCGGTTCATGTTCTCATTGGGTTGTTAGAGAGCAAGTTTTTGAGTAGATAGTTATGGTGAAGATAAATAAGACAGTACGCGATATTACTCTAGGATAAGCAATCCAGAACATACAATGTTGCGGTTAAAAGGACAACACAAGGTGCAGCTACAGTAACTAACACCATGCTGCTTCTTGGCCTGAAGAGTAGGTGCACTATTTGTGAAGACGAGGTGAATCAGCTCCATTGTGTGGCACGCCATCACCAACCAGAGCTTTGGATCCCAAATTCAGGCATCTTAGATGGCAGCACAGAGTGATATGGTTATGCAGTCATGCTACCAAATGGCTGTGGTAGATATTTTTCTGTACTGAGGGTTGTGCCAAGCGCTCATGTATCTCACTGTTAAATTTGAATTTCAGGATATGAGAAACCGAGTTGATCTGAAGCATCTTTGTATATGTAGTGTGGATCCTCCAGGATGCACAGATATCGATGATGCCTTGCACTGCCGGGAACTGGAAAATGGAAATCTTGAGGTATTTTTGCTTAGTAGCTCTTGCATTGGTGCCTCAGGCACCCTGATCCATAGTTCTGTCAACAAAGTATTTAATCTCAAACATATCTGTGTACTGAGGTCATTACCTGGACTACCCTAGCTAGATTTTTCCTCTCCAGCATCTCATTTGTAGCCTTGATAAACTCAGTACTGTTGACTTCACCCCTGCTGGCTGACAGTAGCCCCTCCCCTTAACCGTGATGACACACGGTGCTCTTCCATTCCATAATTATGACTTCACATACTTTAATACTGGTAGTTCTGGGCTTCTAACATCTAAGTATCTGTATCTGCTCATGAGACATATAACTGGATTTTCCTACTGTCCTCCTTTAGTGTGACATATGATTGCAAAACTCTGCTGCACTTGACATCATCTGTTGCTCTGTAGCAATTTATCAGGTAAGCCGCCACCCGAGACTACTTGCCTGGACTCCGAGCACTGAGAGATGTGAACCCTCCTGGGCTGCCAGCTCATCCGCCGTAGGAAACCACGGCACCGGGCCGTTGGCGCTTCCAAAGCCACCGCCCGAGACCACTTGCCTCGACTCCAAGCGCTGAGAGCCATGAACCCTCCTGGGCTCCCAGTTCATCCGCTGCAGGAAACTGCAGCCACTGGGCGGTCAGCGCTTCCGAAGCCGCTGCCTGAGACCACTTGCCTGGACTCCGAGCACTGAGAACCATGAACCCTCCTGGGCTCCCAGCTTATCTGCCACAGGAAACCACGGCCACTGGGCGGTCGGCACTTCTGAAGCTGCCGCCCGAGACCACTTGAGTGGACTCCGAGGGCTGAGAGCCGTGAACCCTCCTGGGCTCCCAGCTCATCCGCTGCAGGAAACCGCGGCCACCGGGTGGTCGGCGCTTCTGAAGCCGCCGCCCGAGACCACTTGCTTGGACTCCGAGCGCTGAGAGGTACGGCAAAGCCACAGACCAGTCGGAGTGCGAGTGCCTTCTGCAGGCCCGTTCCGATTGGTCCTTCACCCTCGCCTATTCTTTTAATGCTATTTTGGGTGAAAAGGAGCTGTTTTCATGAAGTTTACTGTTTGCTCGTAAAGTTTTCCTGTATTTAGAACTGTTCAGCTGCAACAGATTTTTAGCTCCTTCAAATTATTGTCTTGTATTGTACAAAGTGACACAGCCCTTTTCCTGCCTCTGTAGATGTGACCCAGACTTCAGGGTGCCAAGGAAATTGCTCCCTTTTCAATTGCAAGTTTGTGCTTCTCTGGTTTTGCTCAACCCTTTTGTCCTGCACCAGTACTAATTGGCTCCGTTTTTCTCTGCCCCTTCAGCCGTGAATCCTCCTGGGCTCCCAGCTCATCCGCCGCAGGAAACCGCGGCCACTGGGCGGTCGGCGCTTCCGAAGCCACCGCCCGAGACCACTTGCCTGGACTCTGAGCGCTGAGAGGTACGGCAAAGCCGCAAATTTTCTGCCCACCCCTGATTTTGACTATATAGACCTTTTTGCCCCACCCTCCACTACCATTAGTCGCTTGTGCCTTCCTGTCCACCCCTTCAACTTATATACACTTTCTTAGATATTAGACTGCTGAATTTCAGGCACCAGGTACTTGGGTCAAACTGCCGCCTTTGTCAGTCTTGCCAGTTTCCCTCTACCAGGCTTATAATATGACCTTTAGCTGTCTGTAACTAGTCGATTGTGCCGAAGGACAAATTCTTGTCCTCTTCACACAAACCTCTCTATCTTAACTATCCTCTCTCCGGCCACTTCGATTTTTAAGCATGGCTCTCATGTACTGGCTTTATCTATTCACCACATTGTGCACGCTACCCTTATTTGGAAACAAGCCCGGTGGGCCTTATCCTCAGGAAGAGTCGTATCCCCCTCCGCAAGAATGTGTACTTATTAACTCCTTATATAATTTGTGCAGTACCCCTAAATTCTCATACTTACACTCACTTGAATCTTCCCGTCGGAGTGTCACCAGTATCCTACTACCTGTGCAAGGAATGCTACCTACCTCGATCAGTACTGGCATCCCTTGGTGTTATACGGCAAGGGTCCTAGTATATGCATCAACAGTACAGTACAGGACAAAAAATATGTCTCTGCTTTCATACAACAATGCCATATCCAGCCGAAAAAAGACCAGAACTTCGAAACTACCATTTGCAGTACTAAGAAAAGTTGTGCTCCTGTTTTTGCTATATTCAGGCAATGTTAAACTTAACCCTGGCCCAACCAAAGCAATTTCCTCACCATCAGAACTTACAAAGCTTAAAGGTATCAGCTTCGTGCATGTTAATGCGTGTAGCCTCTTAAAAAAAATTCACCTTAATACAGGCCTGGACTACCCATACGGAACCTGATGTACTTGTGATCTGAGTCCTGGCTTCACCCATCCACGCTGGACAAAGAGGTCAACATTCCCAACTACCACCTATTCAGAGCTGATGGACTTAATAGAGGCGGTGGCATGGCCATTTATGTTAAGGACAAGTTCACGGTCACTACCCTCGATTCCACCTCAATTGCCAATGGTTTTGAATGTCTGACCATAAAAATCCAAATATCTCCGTCATTGGCTCTTTGTGTTATAGGATGCTACAGACCCCTGTCCTCGAGATCGCAGCTTTTGATTCACCTCTCATCTATTATGGGAACTGACAACATGGAAACTATTATCCTAGGTGACCTTAACTATGACTGGCTGTCCAACGCCTCACTTCCCTTCAAATCTTTCTGTGACTCCCATGGGCTCACTTTATTCATTAGTGAACCTACACGCATCAATAAGAAAAAACCCATGAAAAGCACGCTACTAGATGTTCTTCTAGTAAGTAAACCTCATTCCTTCTCCCATGCTGGGATTTTCTCGGCCGATGTTAGTGACCATTGTTTTATTGCTGCCATAAGGGCAGTCCCAAAAATGACATCCTCAGCCAAATTCTCTACCAAAAAAATCAAAACGGAATTTCGATCCACTTGCATATATCAGTGACCTGAATGCCTCCCTGCTTTGGCAGTGCTTCTGTTTAGCCAAATCAGTAGAATCAGCGTATGCAGTTTTTCATGAAATTGTATCCAGAGCCCTCAGCGCACATGCACCAATGGTCAAAACTTGCATCAAGACTAGAAAGTGCCGTTGGTTCATTGCTGAGCTTAAGAAGGCACTATTAAAAAGGGATAGGCTCTGGAAATTGGCTTGCAAATCCCAGAAAGCCGAAGACTGGTGTCTTTTCAGATCAGCCAGAAACTACTGCACTAAACTGGTTAGAGAGGCCAAGGCCAAATTCTACCGTGCTGAACTTGACTCTGCCTCTAAATGACCAGCCAAGTTTTGGTCTTCCGGAGCCGACACCTGAGACCACTTACCTGGACCCCGCGCTCTGAGTGGTATGGCAAAACTGCAAACCTATCAGAGCGTAAGCGCCTTCCTCAGGTCCGCTCCAATTGGTCCCCCTGTCCTACTCTTTAATACTATCTGGGTAAACTTACTCTTGCTTCTTGTACCAAACCAATAACCCTTGATCATCACACACACATCTGCCTACCTGCTAACCCCCAGCCTGTCAACCTACCCCCCCAAGTCGTATCTACTATACCCCAAATCTCTCCCTGCGCCTGCCTCCCCCTCCCATCACACGTCTTCATAGTAAATTATATGTTACCAATGAACCAACATGTCACATCCTTTTCTGATCACTACCCATGTGTATATTAGCTGAACTCAGTATTATTCAGTATGTGATTGATATATGTTGTAGGCTCTCCTACACTGTTGTATTCTTTTTATCGACTGTTCTATTACTGTATATAAATGTATTGTTATTTGACCTTGTACAATGCAAGTCCACCTTGCAAATGAGCTTGCTCAGTGGTATCCGCCTGGATAAATAAAGATTTTGATTGAACTGAACCCTAGTCCTCCCACCCCCTTAGTATCTATGCCTCATAATAGGCGATTGCTAAGGCGCTAAAATAGCTCACCTTAATCATTGGAGTATGATGGCTAACTGTCTTGGGCTAGAGACATGGGGGTCCCAACACAAACCTGAAATCCTTGGCATTAGGGAACAGTGACTAAAGCCGTCTGTGCCTGACACTCCTTGCTCCATGCCTGATAGCCTTTTACGATGCGATCACCCCCCTTCTAAAAGAGGGAAAGGCATTATCATTTTCTACAAGAAACACTTTAAACTCTGTGCCTTGCATATTCATGATGTATCCTTAAGTGAAGCACAGTACTCTGTTCTGCTCCTTGGTGAAACAAAGAAACTTCATGTAATATGCTCTTACAATCCTCCTAAAAGTGATGTGGCCTGCCTAGCTGCCCTCATTAAGCAAACTGCTACCTACCTCAGTAGGCAAAAATGAACTTTCTGTACTTTGGGATTTTACTCTCGACTGTTGTGGGAAAACATCTAAAACTCTAGAAGTCCTTAGTGACCAAGCATCCCCTACCCAACCAGACACTCTCCCTCTCCCTCTACATGTCACCACAGTCTGATAGACCAGGTCCTAACAAGCAGAAGGGATATAATTTCAGGGGCTGGCATCCTCAGTGATGTTATAAGTGACCACTCCCCTGTGTTCTGTATTAGGAAGACTTGAACACCCACCTACCCACTAAAGGAGCTCTTTCTTAGAGACTACTCCAGACTCAACTATACTGCCTTCTCTCACTTGACACAGACTGACTGGACCTCATTATACCACATCACTGATGTAACCGAGGAACAAAATTATTTTATCTCCTGATTTAGTGCTCTTCAAGATCTACATATCTCCTTAGTGAAATGCAGAGTTCGAGGTACACCTACTAGGTTGTGGCTCCCCGAGAGTCTATGGGCATGATGCCCTATCTTCAGGTTCTGATCTTGTGATCTCCTTTGCTGCTTCCTCTCCTATCTTAAGTAACAGAGTCCACCTGCTCTCGAAATAGTCAGCAAGTAAGCTTTTCCTGGTTTATGGAGCATATTTCCCCAGAAGATCTGGGAGTGGTTGCTGTTTATCTCAAATCAGGATGCTGCTGGATAGGCTCTAATCATTGCTACCATCACCACTGGCTATAGCAAATTGAATTTGGCCAACTTTTTTTTATGTTTTCTGTCACCACTTTGGCTTAGGCATTTGGGGATTTCACATTTTTACTGTTCAGTTAACCTTATATAGTGGCTTATCCAGTTCACACATGGCTAAAACAATCTGGTGCATGTCAGCCACAATGGCTAAGATTTTTTTTTATTTATTTACATTTTTATTAGGCTTTCCAGTTTTGTACCCTTTTGATCCGCGTGTGGAGACGCAGAAGCAGCTCCGGGCACCCTCCCGGTGCTTCCCTGCCCACTTACGCTCCCCGTCAGACCTCCACCCGATGGGAGCGGAACTACGGGGGTGGGGGGGTGAAGATCCTCACCTGGAGGGGAGAGCAGCCACTTTGGCTGCTCAGTCCTACTCCTCACCCCCCAGCTGACCCCCAAGTACCCGTTCCCAAACCCTGGTCGCCAGCGCAGCGCGAGGTATGGCGTCCAGCACCTCAACCCTCAGCGCCACTGGCCAGCCTAAGATTTTTTTTTTTTTTTTAAGACCTTAGTGCTCACCCAGTGCTGCGAGAGTCGGATAAGCCCCCTCCGTGGACAAGAGGATCTTCGAGGATATCTCCCTCCATTGAGCCACATCATGGAACTATAAGCTGTAGCATCAGGACCACCTGGAAACTGCAGTATGGGGCCACCCATGTCGATGTGCTTCATTGGGGCCTTTATAACGGTGCCATCCCCGTCACACTTCAGTGCTTTCTCCAGCCATCAGCCTCTCTTCACTCCACTGCCATTAAACATCATCGAACTAAGCAAGTATTCTGTCGCCGTCTATTTTAAAGTTATTTTATTATTTACCTTTTATGTCGTGGACAGATAAAGAACCATGTTTCTGATATTGCTGTTGGGGAGACATTAAAATTTATAAAGATAGCTACCACTCTGTTGTGTCCGTTGCCTTGGTACAAACCACGATGTTAAAGCAAACTTAGAAGGCTGTGCAAAACTGTCTTTTGATGCAAGAAATGGAGAAACAGAATCCGGTGAAGGCAGATTCCCCTTTGTCACCTGCTCCTATTCCGAGATGGCCATAATTGAAGTCAGCAGGTAAACACCACCATTCGGACAAGGAGAAACATAGAAAGAAAAGGAACACATCTCCAGATTATTACTTTTTTTTAATTTTTTTTATACTTCATATTTATTATTTTCACATGTTATTTAAACACATACATTCCATATTTGAGACAGTCCAAGTACAATTGTATAAGCCTTTGGGAGATACTGTAAATCTCCTTGGCATAGTATATGTGCATCTCAAATACTTTGATACCTCATGTGGAGGGATCACTAAACAGGTTATCTAAATGGGTATAGATTGTATTATGCTGTGCATACAAGCCCATGAGCGGTACGACTATTTCAAATAACTAAAGCCCAAATTGTAAAGTCCATGCTGTCACGTCCCAGAGTGGGACTAATGGCGTCATACCATATGCCTAAAAGCAACAAAGATTGTAAATCAAACAACTTAGGCAGCAAACTCGCCATAGGGTCCAAGGTAACAAAAAAGAAAAGCAGATTATCTGATGACCCCTAGAAAAACAGAGGTATTACTGAATAAGATGTAATGAGGATTATTATGTGGACAGAGCGCAGCGTTTAACAAATTACCACCCGCTCCCACCATATCTCGGATACTCAACAAAAATCTTTAAATTAGCCTAGAGTTACAAACATGATACTATTGCTTGTAGTAAATAAACTACAATAACGAGCTCTCTGTCAGGCTTTATATTGCAAAACGTGTGAAACAATCATAGGACTTAGTTTAAAGTCCCTCAGTTTCCATCGATAATTTCAGAGTCACTTTCTTCGTTATTTTGGGGCTTAGAAGCAAATCGAGACACCCACTTGCCTGCTTCAACTTGATTGATAAAGACCCATACCTTCCCGTCATGTACAACTCTGAGATGAGCAGGAAAGACCACCGCATGTGGAATCGAAGTGTCCTGTAAGCGTTTCCGGACTCCATCGACTTTCTTGCGCCTCATGCGAGTCGAGTAACTTATATCAAAAAACAAGAAGATGGGGAGATCATCCTGATAGAGAGGGCCGGCCTTCCTTGCCAAACTTAGAATTCTGTCTCTAGTGCCCATACCATCGGTGATAAGTAGTGAAGTACGTGGGCTGTCTCTGTCAGCTTGAAGACCCTTCGGGGTGATTCGGTAAGCTTTTTGCAGCCCAAATGTGATATTTTGACCTTCGGGAGCCAGATTTTCATTTAACCAGTCCTGCAAGTACATGAGGGGGTGATCCCCTTCGATCCCTTCCGGTAGCCCAAGAAACTGTACATTAGAGGTTCTGGCCTGATTCTCCAAAGATTCTAATCTGGCCCGAGGATGGGTATTTTCTTTTATAATCATCATAGACGCTGCTGCTGCCGAAATCAGTGTTCGGGACAGAGTAAGAAAATCACAGTGACACTGTTCATGAGCAGAGGTCCTAAAATGCCTATTTTGAAAAGTTAGTCACAAAAGTCCATAAAATGACTGTGTTACGAGCGTACATTGCGCAGTTTCT
The DNA here is from genome assembly GCA_016271365.2 of Neoceratodus forsteri. Lineage (NCBI taxonomy): Eukaryota > Metazoa > Chordata > Ceratodontiformes > Ceratodontidae > Neoceratodus > Neoceratodus forsteri. The sequence continues at coordinate 984,944,631 of CM057459.1, forward strand.
ACACATCCTTGTAACTTCACAAATTTGTAATATTTTCACTGCAGATTTTCAACATTGGAATTTTTCCACACATCCTTATGAACAGTACAGCTGTCATTTTTCACATCCTGGCGAAATGTGTTTTCGCACTTCCTCGCCAAGAATAGCGCAGTCGCTGTCAGGAAATCAGTGTTTGGGACAGATTAAGAAAATCACAGTAACACTGTTCATGAGCGGAGGTCCCAAAATGCCTACATTGAAAATCTGGTGCAAAAAATTCCCCAAATAATTGCATTACGGATGTGCGTTGCACAGTTTCTATGCACATTCGTGACTTCACCAGTTTTTTTTATATTTTCACTCCAGATTTTCAACATTATCATTTTTTACACCTCCTCATGAACAGTACATCTGTTATTTTTCACATCATGTTCAAAATGTGTTTTCACACCTGTGCACCAAATGGCACAGTCACTGTGCAAAATCACCTTTCGGCTAACAAACTGATAGTGTCACTGTTCATGTGGTGGGGTCACAAAAAGCCCACATTGAAAACATAGAGTAAAAATACCAAGAAATGCCATGGGCCTCAGGGGTTCTGACCATAACGCCCTACCCTGTAGGGACTGACAGGCGTCAGGGATGTGACTTGGGATTGTTGACAGTAATGCTCATGCCATTCCACCCACATACAACTCTGCAGCCAGTGACAAGCATCAAGGCGCATCTTGGACTCTCTGGCCCCAGAATTCACACCATTCTCCTATACTGCACCCATTTCAGCATATTTCCTGATGGAATGAGGTGAGTGTAAAGCCCGCACACCCCAAGGCACACCTCAACACTTGTCAGTGTCTGCAGGGTAGGGCGAGGTGAAATGTTGTAACCGTTATGGATGACGACCCAAAGGCACTCCCCAGTGCCTGTCCATCTCTGCAGGGTGGGGGTGGAGTTGGCATCAGTTCAGTACATCACTGCCATTCTTATACTGCATCTGTCTAACTCCTGCACTTCGACTGCTAATGCCAGCAAGCAAACATTTGGCATTGACAAATGCGTGTTTAATTGGGGACAAGCAGTTTGCAAATTACTGCTTGTGCCAGGACTACCAAACTGGTCTTTTCATTTTTAAAGATCATGTGCAACGGTTTTTACATATTTTTTATAAAAGCTTGAACAGCTGAAATTCAAGTCCCAGTGTCATGGTTGGTGTTTCCTGAAAATTTCATGCTGTTTGGTTTTGTGGTTTTCTTTTAATCAGCATTTGTTAACTTGCTCTACACTGGCTGAAAACAGTGGAGTTATTTCTGTCCTCTCAGTCGAACTTAGAGTGCGATGACATCATTTTGGAACAGCTTGCTGTTTCAGATTCCCAATCAGAGCAGTAGTTTGTAGAGTTAATGGTTTGATGAGCTCTCCAAATTTCTTACAAACCCACTGTCTGATTTGTGTTTAGACAGATCAGCTTAAAATATATCATTATCTTCTCATTAAAAGCTGATAATTTCATTTTCAATGCTGAACTGAAGAAGTGGAAATCTTTCTCTGTGAGAAATCAGCTTGTCTGTCATAGCTCTTAGTTCTTTCTAATCAAAACTCTTGATTTTTTTTTCTAACTGAAACGCTGGACTATTACATGACTATAAAATAAATCTAAATTTTGTTTATTCACAGAAACAGTCTGTCTTTGGTGTAGCCTTCATAAATACTTTAATGTAAGAGCATTGTTTTTAATGTCAGATTGACAAACAGTACATGTGCTTGAAATACTGTAGCAGAGTATGACAGGCACCTGTCTGAACTGACACATTTCAGTTCTTTGGTGGTTTCTGTGTGAAAATACATCATGTATGTATATAACTAGAAACGCTATGTGGCATCCCGATGCACCTTGTCTCTGCCCCATTGTTGAGGCAGCTGCAGTCCACTGCCACCTGTCCCTGGCCCACAAGTCCCCTGCCTTCTGCTCCACATTCGAGGCTGCTGCACCCTGCTGCCCACTGTCTTCTCCCACACAGTCAGGGATTGTGCACCCTGCTGCCTCCATCCCCTGCCTAAAGAATAAGGGCTGCTGCACCCTGCCACCCCCTGCCCAAATAGTTGGGGTTGCTGCACCCTGCTACCCTCTCTCCACCACTCTCAGAGGTAGGGAACAACTGTTACCCCCTGTTCCTGTCTCCACAGACAGGGCTGCTGTGCCGTGCTAAGCCATAGAGTGCCAGGTTCCCTGACTCTACTGCTTGGGCTGCTGTACCATGCTGCTCTAGCCACCAGAGGTGGAGCTTTTACTACACCCTGCTACCCACTTCTATTGCCCCAAATAGGCAGGGCTGCTGCACCAACTGTACCCCATCTCACAGTCAGAGCTGCTGTACCCTGATGCCCGTGCTCTGCACCACAGTCAAGACTTTTGCATCATGATGTCCTCTATCCCGTCACCAGAGAGAGGGCTGCTACACCCTGCTCCTTTCTACACAGTTGGGGTTGCCATGGCCTGCTGTGCTCTAGAGCCCCTTGTCTCTGCAGTTTGGGCTGCTGCACCATGCTGCCACTGGCCACAAGATTCAGGGCATTTATTGCACCCTGTTGCATGCCTCCACAGTTGAAGCAGTTGCACCCTGCTGTCCCCCTGCCACCAGAGTCAGATCCTTTGCCCCACACTACTGCCCACATCCCTTGTCCCAAATAGGCATGGCTGTTGCACCTGTCCCATAGTTTGGGCTGCTGTATCCTGATGCCACCCATATCTTCTGCCCGAACATTCAGGGCTGCTGCACCCTGCTGCCGTCTGTCCCCACCCCCACAGCCAAGGCCACAGGATCCTGTTGCCCCTTTTTCCTATCTCCACAGTCAGGGCTACTGTGCTCTGCTACACCCTAGAGTCTCATGCCACCTGCATCCACAGTTGGGGCTGCTGAACCCTGCTATGCACTTCCATTGCCCCAAATGGGCTGGGGGTTACTGCACAATTTGCACCCTGTGGTATTGTCAGGGCTGCTGTACCCTGATGCCCACCTGTGTTCTGCCCCACAGTCAAGGCTTCTGCACCATGGTGTCCTTTGTCCTCTGCTACCATTGTGCCCTGCTGCACCACAGAGCCCCCTGCCACCACAGGCAGGGGACAGGGTGCAGCAAATGCCCTTACTCTTGTGCTGCACCCTTCCCGAACAGTTGGGGTTGCTGCACCCTGCTACCCTGTCTCTCACCCTCACAGTCAGGGACACTGCACATACTGCCCCCTGTTCCTGTCTCAGCAGGGTGTAGCAAAGGATCTGACTCTGGTGGCAAGGAGGCAGCAGGGTGCAACTGCCTCAACTGTGGAGGCATGCAACAGGGTGCAGCAAATGCCCTGAATCTTGTGGCATGTGGCAGCATGGTGCAGCAGCAGCCCTAACTGCAGAGGCATGGTGCTGTAGGGCACAGCAGGCCACAGCAACCCCAACTATGTAGAAAGGAGGAGGGTGGTGCAGCAGCCCTGTCTGTGGTGACCGGGGATAGAAGACAGCATGATGCAGAAGCATCAACTGTGGAGCAGGACACATGGGGAATCAGGGTACATCAGCTCTAACTGTGCGATGGGGTACACGTGGTGCAGCAACCCTGACCATTTGGTGCAATGGAAGTGGGTAGTGAGTGAAACAAATGCCCCACCTCTGGTGGCTAGAGCAGCATGGTGTAGCAGCCCCAGCTGTAGAGGCAGTGAACCTGGCACTCTAGGGATTAGCACAGCACAGCAGCCCTGACTGTGGAGACAGGAGCAGGGGGCAACAGGTGCAGCATTACTAACTGTGAGGGTGGGGGAGCGGCAGGGTGCATAGTCCTGATTCTTGAGGCAGGGGATGGAGGCAGCAGGGTGCACAATCCCTGACTGCGTGGGAGAACACAGTGGGCAGCAGGGTGCAGCAAGCTTGAATGTGGAGCAGAAGGCAGGGGGTTGTAGGGCAGGGGACTGGTGGCAGTAGACTGCAGCTGCCTCAGCTGTGGGGCAGAGACATGTTGCATCAGGATGCCATCTAGTGTTTCTAGTTATACACATACGTGATGTATTTTCACACAGAAGCCACAAAAGAACTGACATTTGTGAGTTCTGACAGAACATGTGCTTGAAATACTGTAGTAGAGTGTGACAAGCACCTGTTTGTTAATCTGACATGAAAAAAATGTACTTACGTGATTGTATTTATGTAGGCTACATCAAAGAACAACTGTTTCTGTGAATGAACAAAATTTAGATTTATTTTATATTCATTAAACAGCCCTGCATTATATACTTAGAAAAAGAATTGAGGTTTGATTACAAATAACAAGAGCTGTGATACAGACAAGCTGATTTCTCACAGAAAAAGATTTCCATTACTTCAATTCATCATTGAAAATGAAATGATCAGAGTTTTAAAGGAAGAGAATGATACATTTTAAGCAGCTCTAAACGCAAACCAGAGGCTGGGTTAGTAAGAAACCTAGAGAGCTCAGCAAACCATAAACTTTACAGAGTGCTGCTCTGATTGGGAATCTGAAACAGCAAGCTACTCCAAAATGATGTCACCGCTCTCTAAGTTTGACTGAGGGGGCAGAAATAACTCCACTGTTTTCAGCCACTGTAGAGCAAGTTAACAAATGCTAATTTAAAGAAAACCACACAACCAAACAGTATGAAATGTTCAGGAAACACTAATCATGACACAAGGACTTGAATTTCAGCTTTTTAAGTGTATATAAAAAATATGTAAAAAAACTTTGCACATGATCTTTAAATGTCCCTGTATGTTTTTTCTCTTGTCTGCAACTAGATGGCAGTGGCACCTCTGGAGCATACATAGAAACATAGAATTTGATGGCAGATAAGGACTGCTTGGCCCTCCTAGTCTGCCCATTTCCCTACCTAATGGATACGCTGCAGATCCTAGTTAACCAACAGCCTACTTCCTCCTTCCCCCTACTAGAATTGCCTTATGTCTGTCTGCATTCTCACGGAAGGTATCCACCTTTACTAAGAGTCACCACTCCTCACACTCCATGCACCCCTCCTTTCCATCCGCCTCCCCATAATCCCTTGTCATATATCACAGCCCTATACCCCTGTTATACAAACCCCCCAGTGCCGCCCTTCTGCCCTCTTCATAAGGCCCACAGTTTATCCGTTCCACAGTATAGGCCCCCACCATCTTCCTCCTCCCCCACCAGCCAGGCACACCACTTCCCGCTCCCCTTCCCCTCACCCCTTATTACCACTACACCCGAATTTAATGTATGGTCTGATTAGAATGTATCCTTAGACTGTGTGTATACTGAATATTCTATGTAGTATCCTAGAGTGTGTGTATATTGAATATTTTTTATGTATCTATGTAAATTGAACCTTGACCTTACCAGGTCCATCTTACAAGTGAGTTGTGCTCAACGATGTTCGCCTGGATAAATAAAGATTTGATTGATTCTTGAATTCCCCCACTGTTTTTGACTCCACAACCTCCTCAGGAAGGCTGTTCCATGCATCCACAACCCTCTCCTTGGAAAAAATACTTCCTCACATTACTTCTGAGCCATCCCCCCTCTATCTTCAAATTGTGTCCCCTTGTTCTTGCACATCTCTTTTTCTGAAAGATGCTACCCTCTTGGACCTTGTTGATTCCCTTGAGGTACTTGAAAGTTTCTGTTATGTCCCCCGTCTCCCTCCTTTCCTCGAGGGTATACATATTACGCTCCTTTAGTCTCTCTTCATATGTCTTCTGGTGCAGACCCTGCACCATTTTTGTTGCCCTCCTCTGGACAGCCTCTACCCTGTCTATGTCTGTGCGGAGATGGGGTCTCCAGAACTGCACGCAGTACTCCAGATGGGGTCTCACCAACTGTCTGTACAAAGAGATAACAGATTTCTGTTTTCTACTGGTAGTGCCTCTCCCTACGCATTCCAGTATCCTCCCAGCCCTCCTTACTGCCTTCTCACATTGCTTGCCCACCTTTAGGTTATCTGATATAACTACTCCCAGGTCCCTTGCCATTTTTGTTGTTGTCAGTATCTCACTCCCCAATTGTGTACTCTCACCCTGGATTTGTATTTCCCAGGTGCATTACTTTGCACTTATTTGCATTGACTCTAAGCTGCCATACATTTGACCATTCCTCCAACTTTGCCAAGTCCCTTCTCATCCTTTCCACCCCACCTTGTGTATCAACCCTGTTGTAGATCTTTGTCGTCTGCAAAGAGACATACTTTTCTTTCCATTCCCTCTGCAATGTCACTTATAAAGACATTAGAAAGGACCAGACCCAGTACTGAACCATGCGGTACCCCACTAGTAACCCCCCTTTCTTCACTGTGGACTCTGTCGAGACCTGGCAGTCACTTGATGGCCACAAATTCGGACATGTGGCACAGATGGTAGCCAGGAATGCACGGCCCAGTTACAGTTTAGTCAGGCACTGTACATTGATGGGAGCGTCGAGCGGGAAGGCAAGTTGAGTCGGGAGCGAGCAGCAGCATGATCGCTATCGGGCACCAAAAGCTAGACTGACAGGCTTGGCAGCATATAGCACAACAGAAAGCCTGTCAGTCATGGCTAATTGGGTGAGGACATGTCTTGGGGAGGAGCTGGGAGTGTCAGTAGCTGGCACAGCTTGGAAGGTGTGCCATTTCGCTACTGACACTTCTAGAGAACAGAGGCCTTTTTTGCTGCTCATACTGTGGTGCCTGCGTGCAGTGGAGAGAGTCAACTCAGTCTGACTTGGGGACACATAACTAAACTATTCTATTCTAAATACACTACCTACAACTACTAGCTACCTAACCTAGGCTAAACTACCAGTGCCCTGCAGAAAACAAAAATTAAGAAGGCACTGAGGGGGGATTGCAGGTCGGGCTGATCTGAAAGACTGGGTAGGTAGGTAGGTAACATTTTATTTTTATACAGGTAATGCATATCATTTGGACAAAAGTCCAGTTTACAAGACATACCTGTGCAATCCCTATCTAAATACATACAATAAGGTTCCATATTAACACATACACAAAACACATCAGTATAAATATTTCTAGTGTAACAAAAGTATAAAAATACTTCCTTTGTCTTTACATAAAGACATAAATCTTATCTAATTTTACAGTACAATGAAGGAATAATAAGAAATTACAAACATGAGTATTCAATTCCTTCATAATATGAATAAATGTAGAATGATTTGTAATTTCCCTTATATCTGCAGAAAGAAAATTCCAAAAACTAGCAGCTTGATGAATTAAAGTCCTATCCCCATATTTGTTTCGTGATTTTTCTATGATAATCTTATTTAAGTGAACTGATCTAGTTAATAACTTTTTAGAATGTTGCTTCGCTGGAAACAGCAGTAATGAGATTGGATGATTTAAACAAGAATATTTCATTTTATGAATTAAAGTAAACCAATGACATATATAATTTGTATCCAGAGACAGCAAATTTAATTTATTCAACCATAAACAAGGATGAGTACGATAATTCCCCTTTAATACATATCTGGCCACTCGGAAATAAGTTTTATCCAACTTGACCAAAAGTATTTTATTAGTTCTTCTGTATATCAATTCACCATATTTTAACACTGGAAAAATTAACTGTGCATCCAACTTCTTCCTATCTATTAATGTTAAACATTCTGTAGTTCTCCTTAAAGCCCCCACCCTTTTATTCACTGGTGGGGAGGGGGAGACGTCCAAGCGATCACATTATGTGAGTGCAGACTAGACAGATTGGCCTAAGTAGGAAAAGTAAGTCTCTTGCCTGGGGACAAAACGAACAAATTACAATTAAAGCAGTAAGAGAACTTGAAAGAAAGTGAAGTGAAGATAAAAAAAAAAATAATTATTTAAGGGCAGTTTATTTGACAAGCACTGAGTAGTGCACACTGAAATTAGGGGGCTGTTTGAGTGTGGAGATTGTGACAGACTCTTTGTGTGTCTTTAGACTACTAAACTGACTACAGGCTGATAGGGGAGGGGGGCTAGTGCTGAACTACCTACACTACCCTCAGTTGTGAATGTAAATTAATAATAACTAAATTATTCAAACAAAGAAATTAAGAAAAAAGTACCAAAAAAATATTTATTTTTTGGAGGGGAAAGAAAATAATCGAGCTACCACCTACCTACCTACTTTGGTGGAGGTGGTGTGTTTGTGTGTGTGTGTGTGTGTGTGTCTGTGTCTGTGTCTGTGTCTGTGAGACCTAACCTGCCCTGCCCTGAGAGGGTAGAGGAACTTGAGAACAACTGTGGACTTAATATAAACTATAGGAAGGGGAAAACATTTTTTTGTGCTACACATAAAAAATAATAACCCCTAGCCACTTACCTTGGTAGAAGTGTGTATGTGTGTGACTGTGAGACTTAACCTGCCCTGAGAGGGTAGAGGAACTTGGGAACAACTGCAGACTTCTTAGAAATAAACTATAGGAAGGGGAAAAATATTTTTTGTGCTACACAGAAAAAAAATAATAAACCCTAGCTACCTACGTTGGTGAAGGTGTGTGTGTGGCTGTGAGACCTAACCTGCCCTGAGAGGGTAGAGGAACTTTTGGATCAAGACAGTTGAACTGTGGAGTACTAATACTTGGCTCCCGCTCCCTACTACTCCCACCTACTCTGTCCTGCCAAGGTCCTCTTGTGTTGTAAGAATAACAGCTTAAGGTAAAAAATTACACAACACAGACAAAGAGAACCTAAAATAAAAATGTATTGTGTACAGTATTTCAGTATTTTCACAATTGCATAGAAGTAAAAAAAAAAAAAAAAAATGCAAAGAAATAAGCCAACGCAAACTATTCTGTTTTCTCTATGGACTGGGAAATAAATCCCCCATGTCGTCGTCTTCATGAGGAACAAAAAGTAACGGGCCTGAGCCATCTTCTTCTTCACAGTCTTAAAGCCAGGGCCCCCCCCCCAGTCAGGAAAACAACCAAAATAATGGTCCTCATTCTCAGTCTGGGACTGTGTTTGTAGACATAACAGGTGATCAATCTGACTTGACCATACCAATTTCTGAAACGCGTGAGAATGACACCAGCAGCAGCAATTTAGTGCCATTGTCACCGTCACGTTCTGGTTCAGTAGAGCTAAAGCGACCTTTGATTTTAGATGAGGAAACAACAAACACTGAGAAAAGAAACAAAGATAGAAAAAAAAATGACGTAGAAAAAAGGGCTTGAATGTTTCAGCATCACTAGCTAAATCAGTTTACCTGGTTAAGGTATGATGTCAAAAAAATGTGTCATGTACTGCTCTGTCTGCGAGAAATATCCCACTATTGCAACTTCTGCTTATTCTAAAAAACCTAATATGTTTCCCACTGGTTCACATAATTTCAGAATTGAGTCAGTGAGAGCCCATGAAAAATCAAATCCACGTATAATTTCTGCAAACCAACATAGTTACAAAACTGGTCAACGTGCAGTCAATTTTAACAAATATGAAACAGCAATATAGCATGCATTTTCTCAGATGTAGGAAGCCACCAAAAATAAAATCAGGCGTTTATTTACCACCACATATTCCTTGACTAAAAATTTGCGTCCTTTCTCAGATATGGAGTGGCTTTGCACATTGCAAGAAAAAAATAGGGTTAAACTCGGCAGTTATGCAAATTGTAAGCGGGCCAGAGATTTCTGTAACGCAATATTGACACTGCTTCACACAGGCTTTCAACAAGGCATGTGATCTATATGCCCCGCTCACCAGGCACCACTCAAAAAAACAAACTGCACCATGGGTCACCCCATCCGTGCTTCAAAAACTCCGGATGAGGGATAACCTCTGGCACATTGCTGCGGTGTCAGGCAAAGTGTCGGGTAGGCAAGACTACAATGCTGCGCACAACCAGTACACATGGGCTATCAGCAAGGCCAAAGCGGATCACTACCACGCCACCCCTCACCTCATCATGGGGCTCAGCCCGGACCTTCTGGGATAACATCAATGAGCTGAATGGGAAAACGCATTCCCCTTCCCCATCCCAGCTATCTGTTGACGGCTCTATTACCATGGACCCCTCAACATAGCTAACTGCCTTAACATAGAAACATAGATTTTGACGGCAGATAAGGACCGCTTGGCCCACCCAATCTGCCCATTTCCCTACCTATTGGATAAGCTGCAGATCCTAGTTAACCAGCAGCCTACTTCTTCCTACCCCCAACCCTTAGAATTGCCTTATGACTGCCCCATGCATGCTTGAATTCCACCACTGTTTTTGACTCCTAACCTCCTCCGGAAGGCCATTCCATGCATCCACAACCCTCTCTGTGAAAAATACTTCCTTAAATTACCTCTGAGCCACCCCTTCTATCTTCAACTAGCCCCCCTTGTTCTCAAGACACCTTTTTGAAAGATGCTACCCTTTGGACTTTGTTGATCTCCCTGAGATATTTGAAAGTTTCTATCATATCTCCGGGCTTCTCTCCTTTCCTCGAGGCTATATATATTCAGCTCCTTAAGTCTCTTCACATGTCTTCCGTGCAGGTCCTGTACCATTTTAGTTGCCTCCTCTGACAGCCTCCATCCTGTCTATATTCTTATGGAGATTGGGTCTCCAGAACTGCACGCAGTACTCCAAATGGGGTCTCACCAACTGTCTGTACAGAGGGATAATAACTTCCTGCTTTCTGCTGGTGATGCCTCCCTATGCATCCCAGTATCCCCAGCCTCCTTGCTGCCCTCTCACATTGCTTGCCCACCTTAGGTCATCTGATATGACTACCCCAGGTCCCTTTCCATTTTTGTTGTTGTTAGTATCTCACCCCCATTGTGTACTCTTCCTGGTTTTGTTTCCAGGTGCATTACCTTGCACTTCTTAGCATTGAATCTAAGCTGCCATACATTTGACCATTCCTCTAACCTTGCCAAGTCCCTTTTCATCCTTTCCACCCCACCTTGTGCATCAACTCTGTTACAGATCTTTGTGTCATCTACAAAGAGACATACTTTTCCTTCCAGTCCCTCTGCAATATCGCTTATAAAGACATTGAAGAGGACCGGTCCTAATACTGAACACTGTGGTACCCCACTAGTAACCCCACTTTCTTCAGAATGGACTCCATTTACTATTACTCTCTGTGTCCTATTCTCCAGCCAATTCTTTACCCAGGCTGTCATCTTGGGACCCACTCCCAGGCTGGCTAACTTGTATATTAATCTTTTGTGTGGGACTGTGTCAAATGCCTTGCTAAAGTCTAGGTAGGCCATGTCCACAGCCCTTCCTGCTCTACTACTTTGGTCACCCAGTCAAAGAAATCTATCAGATTTGGCTGGCATGAGCTTCTGCCAGAATCCATGCTGCCTTGGGTCCTGAGCCCTCTGGCCTCTAGATACTCAGCAATTCTTTCCTTCAGAAGTGATTCCATCATTTTCCCTACCACTGAGGTTAAACTAACAGGTCTGTAGTTTTCTGCTTCTGCCTTGCTCCCACTTTTGTGAAGGAAATCACATCTGCCCTTCTCCAGTCCTCGGTACCACCCCATCCTTCCATGATTTGTTAAAGAGGGTAGTCAGTGGTGTCACTAGTTCTACCCTTAGTTCTTTAGAATTCTGGGATGAATCCCATCAGGCCCCATTGCTTTGTCCACCTTCAGTTTTAAGAGTTCTTTTCACAACCCTTTCTTCTGTAAATGGGCTGGTATCAACTTCTGTATCCAGAGTGTTTCTACTGTTTGTTTTAGGTACTCCCCACTTCCTTTGTAAATACTGAGCAAAAATATTTGTTTATTATCTCTGCCTTTTCACAGTCACCCTCTGCCCACCCTCCCTCCTCTTTATTAAGCCTCACTAGCCTCCCTTGGTCTTCCTTCGGCTCCTGATGTACCTATAAAGGTTTTATCCCCTTCTTAACAGAGTTGGCTATCTTTTCCTCGGTTTGGGCCTTTGCTGTTCTGACTGCCTCCCAGCTCCTTTTGCTTTAACTGATACAGTTCCCTGTCCTGCTCCTTCTGTGATTCCTTGTACTTCCTGAATGCTTTCTTTTCTCTTGAACCTTCACTGCCACTTCCTTGAGAACCATAGTGGTTTCTTACATCGTTTTGTTTTGTTAATTTGCTTCACACAAAGGCTTGTTACCTCTGTGATGGCAGTTTTTATTATTCCCCATTGTTCTTCCACCCCTCCTTCCTGCCCATTTGCTAGTGCATTCCTTAGGCACTCACCCATTTTGGCAAAGTCAGCCCTCCTAAAGTCCAGTACTTTTGCCTTTGTATGGCTTGACTCTATTACTGTGTTTATTGTGAACCATACTGTTCGATGGTCGCTAGTTCTCAGATGGCTACCCACTTTACATCTGTGATCCTCTTCATCTCCATTTGAGAGAACCAGGTCTAAGATTGCTCCCTCCCGAGTGGGCTCCAATACTAGTTGTCTAAGGCATGCCCCTTGTAGGGCATCTAGAATAACCCCACTCTTTGAAGTGGCTGCTGCAACTGCATTCCAGTTAACATCTGGCATATTCAGATCACCCATCAGCAATATCTCCCCTTTTTCTGCCATTCTAAGTATTCTTTCTATCATTACCTTGTCCATTTCCTTCCCCTGAGAAGGGGGTCTGTATACAACCCCTGTGCGGATTGTGGTGCCATTGCCGGTCTCCAAATTTACCCACAGTGCTTCTTCTCCTCCCTGTTTTCCCTTTTGTTCTGTTGCCTTGATTCCTTCCCTTATGTAAAGAGCTACTCCTCCTCCTCTTTTACCCTCCTTGTCCCTCCTGTAGATAGTGTATCCTGGTATGTTTATGTCCCAGTCATGGTTTTGTGTGTACCATGTTTCTGTGACTGCCACGATATCCAGATGTTCCTCCTCCATCAAGGCCACTAATTCAGGAAGCTTGTTACTCAGACTACGGGCATTGGTACTCATTGCTCTCCATTTTTTGATGGCTTTGCCTTCTTTTGCAGCATCCCCTACTGACCTGTCTACCTCATAACACCACCTTCACTGATCTAAACTCTGTCCTCCCACGTAGTTTCTTCAGCCCCATGCCAGAATCTCAACCACCTGTCCTACAATGCCCTCACTTCCACTTACACAAGATTTCCACCCAAGAGGCCAGACAGTACCTGCAAAAAGCCCTGGGCAGCAATAACCCCAGCAACAACACTCTGGACACCAGGATCCTGTGCCTAGTCCTTGATGTTGCCCTTGTCTCACTGACTAACTTACTGAATCGATCCCTATGTCTAGGTCAGTTTCCCAGTGTCTGCAAAATGGCTATCATCACACCCATACACAAAAGTGGCGATAGGTCCTCCCCAAACAACTGTAGGCCAATATCCGTACTCCCCCAAAATGCCATCGAAAAATGGTGGCACACCAGCTCACTGAGTACTCGACAAATATATATTCTATTCCCTGAGCAGCACGTGTTTCTCTGTCAGGACATAGCACTGCCACAGCCGTCCTTGAATTCTCCAACTATCTGCACTCCTCCTTAGACTCTGGCAAGCTTGCTGGTGCTGTGTTCATAGACCTTTCCAAGGCTTTTGACACTGTCTGCCATCCCCTCCTACTTAACTTCCTCCACCAACTCGGTTTCTCCACTGCCTGGTGCTCCAGCTACCTCTCAGCTCGCTCCCAGTGTGTAAAACTTAATGGAACCTTATCCTGCACCTGACCTGTTTGCTCCAGGTTCCCCCAGGGCTCTATCCTGGGGCCCCTACTGTTCAGGCTCTACCTAAACACCCTGCCCAGTGCCTGGTCAGGCAAAATTCTTCTATATGCAGATGATGCCGTTCTCTTTGCCTCTCACCATAAATCTGCCTCACTCCAGGACTCTTCCCCAGCTCACCTTTAACCAAACTGAAAAATGGTTCAAGGATCTTAAACTTATCATCAACCTAAAAAAGACCAAGTCAATGCTTTTTACCCACCACCAAAACAAATCCAGAAATGCACCCCTCCTAATCCTCCCCAGCACACAGCAACCCTTACAGCAAGTGTCCACCTATAAATACCTAGGGATTACCTTTGACTCTGCTTCCACCTTCCACTACCGCATAAATGCCCTCTCAGCAGCCACCAGCTCTCAGCTAGGCCTTCTGTACAGGCACAAGGACTGCCTCCCTCCCCATGCACTAAGACTGGCCATCACATCCTCTGTCCTGTCCCTAGTGAATTACGGCCTGCCTATATACGGTACTACTCTATACCACTGCAAACCTCCTTAACCTAGAAGAAAGTCTCTACTACCAAACCTGCCTCCTATCCAAGAAAATTCTTCTCGCCCCCGGGTGACTGCATCCCTCCAACTCGCCACCCCAACTGTGGCCACCTGTAGTACGGATAAGGCTACCCTACTGGTGCCCAGGACCAGGACTTCCCTGGCCCAGCGAACCTTATGCTACAGGGCTCCCTGCTTGGTTCAGCTCCTCCCAATTAACGCCGCCAACATTCTGAAAATTGGTCCCTTTAAAATCGCTCTTCATGACCACCTTTTCAACATGTGTTGCTGTAAATGTAACTAAATCCCTGCACCCTCCCCTTCAGGCCTCCGAAGACTTATGCCAACTAGCACAATCCAGCCTCGACAAAGTCCTCTGTACTGCTCCCCCCCTTCTCCCTTAGAGCTGCTACCTGAAATTATTGTCATTCTGTACCATCGTCATAATTGCACTGTATGGGGCTTATATCTCCCATTTCTATTGCATGTTATCTATGTAAATTGACTATACATATGCTCTGTATCACTGTAATAATGCTTTCATCACTGGAACCTATGTATTTTATGTATCACTGTCTGTATTTAGAACGTTGTATTATTCTTTTGTCCTCATTCTGACGAGGTGACTTTGTAAACGAGTCTCTGACTCAAAGATTGTAAATCCAACTGTACTAATAAATAAAATATCAGCTGTAAAGTCTAAAACACAGATTCAGACTGTCAGAAATCAAACTTCATTACTGTTCTTGCAGATGGCAGTACAGATGCAAGCATAGTAAGTGGGAAAATGTTTTCCTTCATTTTGTTGATGGCACAGAAAAAAAAGTTACAGTTGTGTTAAAGCTGTACCTCTCGAACATTCTCACGCAGATGGAGTTTTTAAAGTAATAAGCGCTGCGCTGGAGTCGGTTGATCTTTCTTTTGTGGAATTTAACGATGTGAGCAAGCCTGCCAACTTTGATGGTGCCATTGTGATGTTGGGCCATACAGGTGGCATCATAGCAAAAATTCGAGAACATATCTCCACTATAGTACCCATGCATTGCGTAGCCCACAAACTGGAGCTAGCAGTTCTTTGTGTTATGAAAAAAAGTCCTTTGTTCAAAAAGTAGAAACACCCTGAAAGGAATTTTTAAATGTTACCACTACAGCCCCAAGAAACTTGGGGAACTGCAAGAAATAGCAGATGTCCTACACACTGAGTTGGCTCATTTGAGTGCAATAAAGCAAGTTTTTGGCTTGCAAGTAAAACATGTTCAGTTCATGCTGTTCAAGTCAACCTGCCCACAGTAGTTCAACATCTCGAACATGTGTCAAACTCTGCTGGTGATGATGGGGCCAAAGCAAAGGCACTTTTAAGAGATGCTCACTCATTACAGTTTGTAAAATCACTGTTTATTCTTCAAGATTTTTTGCCAGTATTGAAAAATCTATCACTTGAATTTCAAAAGGATGACCTGCTAATATTACAAGTCCTCCAACTCTTCGAGGACATGCTTACTCCAGTTGACGGAGCTAAAAATAAGACCTAGAAAGTTTATGACATCATTTCTAAACCAATATAATCCTGCAGAGAAATGCACGAACTGTCTCATTTCAAAATGTGGCAGGGAGGACAAGATTGTTCCTTTTACATTCAGTGGGAACTGTCCAGAAGTAGATTTTACAACTGATACACAGCTGCACAGTTTAATTGATGCAGCAGTGTCTTACATTGATCAGCCTTTTCAGAATTTCTCAGAGGAACCTCTAAAATGGTTCAGTTGTTTAGATTTCAAAAATTTTGATATATCATGAGAAGAACTTGCACAATTTGGCATGACTGATTTAAGTCATTTGTTAGACTACTTTCACAACTTTTTTTCTGAAGATCACGTAACAAGTATAAAAAGGGAGTATTCTGCATTCAAAGCGATGCTCAAGTCTGCAGTTGATCAGCCATATCTGCATGTGTATTCACGACTGCTGCAAGAGAAGACCGGCCCAGCTTGCACACATCCTTGACCTAATAGAAATGTTACTGGTTATGAGTATGTCTACAGCTGAGAGAGTATTCGCCATTCAGAATCTTATAAAAGCAAAAATAAGAACAAGTTTGGCTGATGACACATTCCAGACCCTTCTGCATATAGCAGTTGAAGGTCCTGCATTGGACAGCTTTGATCCGGATCAAGCTATCAACCACTGGTTACTATCTGGTCCTGGCACGCGCCACATTCATGGTCATGGTCATGCTAGTTCAGCTACTACAGTAGTTCTACTGATGCTGATTCCCATGAAAATGTCCCTGAGGCTGTCACTACTAGTGTTGATTGATTGATGACAACGACACTGAATATGATGCACCGGCTGGAGCAATCTCAGGCTTCCTGCTATAACTTTTCCTGATGCTGTACTGTCTGCTGCATGATGTTCTCACTGACTATGATGCTGGTGCCATGTGCTAATTCTGTCACAATCCTCCCCATCCTGACAAAAACAATTTAAAAATTCATATTATTATCCTTATTGTCTATTGTAACACTAAATAACTGCTACTACGATAAATCCGTTTATGGTTTCTGTATTTTTATACTTTCCACTAAAAATATGCCATTTTATACCTGGACTACCAACTCAAGCACTAGTACAACTACTTTCCGACAAGCCACTTGTCTGTGGTTAAGTACTTAATTTTAAAATTTGTCAAGCCCTGGTCCGGTACTGTTTCCTTAACTTGCAGTGGCACGCTTCTGTGTACTGTGATTGCCCCACCTCTCTCACTGGATTTATAGGATGCAAAGTGCACCTGCCCCACACATTCCCTTTTCAGTTTTACATGTTCCAGATCTGTCAAATGGGTTTTCTGGTGAAATGTAACCTCTATGTGGTGGGTTTTGAGGTATTTTAGAACCTTTCTACGCTTAGTGGTGTTGATCATGCCCTTTACAATCCATGTTGCTATGTTCGGTAACATCCCATGATGATATTTGTATGCTGCCTTCTCTGCTGGGTAATATTGACAGATGACACCCCATGTCCTTCACCTTTAAGCAGGAGTCCCCCATAACTATGCTGCATCCCACATTTTTGTTACTATACCAAGTCTGACCCTTTGAAAGTATTCTTCAAAGACAAACAGACTAAACAAAATTAGTGTAATAGTAATATTAAAGAGGTAGAGTACTTGCCTAAAACTAATGTTAATTTTCAAAAGCAGTCGACTATTTATTTATTGAAAAGTTTCACCAGGAAAGGTACACTGAGCAGCCATTGCTTGTTTCCAGGTGCGGCCTGGGGGAAAGCGGAGGGGGAACAACAGGATGATTAGACATAAACTAACAAACAGTTTTACATGTGGTAGTACAATAACAGCTTACGGTTTGTAAATTCTAGATACATTTAACAGTTATCCGCAGAGGTAACATATTGCAGTCAAGGAAAGCAAAATAAGGTAGTAAGTCTGACAACAATACTGTAACAATCACAATATTCTGTATACATTGACTGGAGAGAGAAGTCACTGACACAGTCCATGTATCAGCTAGTAAATAGGAAGAGAACTGCAGCTATACTCCTAGTACATAACTGAACATAGCACTGTTTCATATGTAATTGAGAATAGTGTAGATTGGTTAGTAGTTACAGTCTTAATTTGGATGCTGGGACTGCCCTACTGGTGCTGAAGTGGGCTCGGAGCACATTAAATGTGTATGAACGCACCATAATCGACATATCATTATGCACGGGTCATTTGCTCGAAGGTGCCAATCAGGAGGAGAGGTTGGTGAAGCTGGGGAGAGATGAAGTGGAAGGGGAATAAGGGAAGTGGGTGTGGTTAAGGGCACTTGCAAGTAGGGGAAAAGAAGTTGTGTAGAAGGGAAGAGATGGCAAAAGGGGAGAAGGCGGGGTGGATGGAAGGGGGGAAGTGAGTTCCATAGTTTGGGGAAATGGTGAGAGAAAGGAGCTTGACTAACAGAGGAGGATTTAGGTGGGACTGCCAGGGTCCGAGTGTCATAGGATCTTTGGGGGAAGGGGGAATAGAGAGGAGGGAAGAGAGCCAAACCAGAATTTAGATAGAAATTAAGCACAGTGGGAGTGAGGCCTGTCATCAAGAGAGGGGAATGAGCGAGATTGGTAGAGAGCACAATGGTGAGTGCGGGGGGGGGGCAGTTCAGGGCATAGCGGCAGAAGGAGTTCAGTCTGGTTAAGGGAGTCTTGGGAGCAGCACTATACACTACATTACCATAGATGAAAATGGGGAGGATCGTTTTCTGGACCAATGTTTGCCTAGCAGATAGAGGAACGCAAGTCCAGTTCCTATACAGGGTGCCTGTCTTGGGATGCAGTTTTTGAGGATGTCATCCACATGTCTAGAAAAGTTGAGGTGTTGGTCAAGCCAGACCCTGAGGTATCTAAAGGAGGAGGAGGTGGCCTCCAGGGTTGTCCCATCTAGGGTGTGGAAGGAGGGAAGGGAGGGGAGCCGAGAGAGTCTCTGCCTTATGCCAAAGGTCATGGAGATGGTTTTCTTGGCATTTAGGAATAGTTGATTTGAGCATAGTCAGTGCTGTTGTCTTTTATATCTGAGATACTTTTTTTTTTCATGTTGGTTAATTAGAAGATTGTTTTACTTGATGTTAGTAGGTCTGGTGTGTGGGAATTATTTTGCATGGTGTTGATATACTTCTTTCCTTCCACTACATTATCAGCATTGTGATCAAGCACTTACAGTGACATCACTGCTGCTTAAGAACAGTCACTCAACAGCTGCCAGGTCAATAACCTGTGATGTCACTCTCCATGAGATCACAATGTTGATGATGTAGTGGGGGGGGGTTAGAGAGAGAGAGATGTCAGCTGCCAGGCTGAGAGCTGTTCCACACATCCAGCATAATATTATCACATAGAAGACTCTATAAGGAGGAAAATGAAAAACACTTCAGAAATAAAAAGTTATAACTAATTATTTCTTAAAATTTATATTATTTTCCTGTCTGCCCATTTTGGTTCTACTAGCTCTTTAACATAAAACATTGATCCACTTTTTAACTAACTGGTGACTCGAAATAGCTAGGTATTGGATCTGTGAATGTGTTGCCCCTACCGCATTGGACATGAGGGAGGCATGGGTGTACTGAAACCAAGGTTGACCCTCTCGGGGGTCCGGAGGGGGGGGCTAGCGCCCAATAGGTGCTGGCTACTGAGCAGACACGAAAGACCGTTAGGCCTATTCTGCTGGCTTTTAGTATGTTAGTATGTTGCCTTCATGTTATGATCAGGAAATCTTCAATCAATCAATCACTTTATTTAACCAGGCATAAACATCATTGAGCAAGCTCATTTTCAAGATGGTCTAGGGCAATAGTACATTGCAGTTCAGTACAAGCAGAATACAGATACTGTAGGTTAAGGTAGTAACAAACATTTAGGAAACATTGTACAATAGTGCATTGCAGTTCAGAACAAACATAACACAAATAGGGTAGTAACAAACATGTAAAACAATTTACAGGTGAACCACAGAAGGCCAGTATCTGAAGCCTATCATAATGGTGAACACATACAATTCAGAGCAAAAATTATGCAAAAGTAGAGGAGCAAAATTCCAATACACTCTACAAATAGTAGAATAGGTAAGAATGGAGGGAGGCAGGTGCAAAGAAAATTGGTATGTTAGAGGTAGACGAAAGGAAGAAGAAGACCAGAATGAAGGAGAGTGAATTAAGAGAGCTAGATGACCCTAACAGGGAGGTATGTTAAGCGGCATTTTAGCCGTAGGTTTTGTGTGAAGAGCATGATGTAGGTTGTTCATTGTCTACGAAAACAGTTACAGGCTTCCTTCAACAGTACAGTTAGTGAATCTTTAAGTGTGAATATGCCTGGGAGTGAAAGTATCTACAATTCATGCTTCAGGGTTGTCACTACCAATTGTGCGTTTTGCCGTTTGGATTATGCTCCATACTGTGTTTCTTTACCAAAGTATTTGCAGCTGTGGCAGCAGCCTTTTGCAGGGAGGGTCTGTATGTCTTCCCTTACACAGACAACTGGCTGTTAAAGGCCTTGTATCAGGAAGCAGTTTTACTGTTTCAGACCCCGCAGTTGTTCGACTAACTTGGTATATTGGTCAGTGAGCTGAAGTCGGTCTTTTCCCCCTGCTAAAGGCTCCAGTACATTGGAGCCATACTGGAAACATCTTGGTTGGTTGTTTCCGCCCTCTGACCATGCAACAGCACTAGCACAGCTGGTTACCTCCAGCGATTATGTGTCGTCCCACTGTCTCTTAAGACTGATCTGCCTTATGGCAGCTGCCATCCTGAAGCAGTTCAGCTGGCCTACCTCCATGAGAGGACTCCACAGTTGTTTCTCAGAGTGCAGTGGTCTTATCACTCGGTCGAGTTGTACTGCCTCATATCGGTCACTCCTCCTCTCCCTAATTCCATTGTCTGGTGGATGGACCACTCCGACCTTGAGAAAGGGTCACTGTTCCTGACAAAATTCCTCCTGCTAGTTATGATCACAGATGCCTCAAGGACGGGCTGGTCCCCTTCAGAACTCGGGGCCAGTGAAGTCCTCTAGGTACAGTGGTTCACAACAGTACTCTGAAGATTATGGCTATTGCTGTCCTCCTTCAAGGAAATCAGCTTTTGATCAGTACAGACAATATGTTGGTGATGTACTACATCATTCGACAGGACAGAGTTTGTACATATGCTCTCTACAGAGAAGTGATGTGATCTTGTCACTGGGTGGTGGAACACAACATATTTCTGTCAGTGGTGTTCCTTACCGGGACCCTGAATACATTAGCAGATTGCCTTGGTTGATGAGTGCACTCTGCCAAGAATGGTAATTCTCGTACTCTGTTATTGCTGACCTCTTCGAAAAATGAACCTTTCAGTCATAGACCTGTTTCCATCTCCATACAGCACAAAACTGCTGCATTTCTGCTTGCTTGCTTCACTGCCTGGAGTTCTATGGTGAGACACATTGTCCCTCTCTTGGAAATGGAGGTTGTATATGCTTTTCTCCCATTCCCTCTAATACAGAGCATTCTGATAAAGCTGCGGGTCAAACATGCCACTCTAAATTTGGTGGCTCCTCACTGGCCCAGACAAATTTGGTTTCCCCTGTTCCAGCAATTGGCCATGGAGCCTCCTCTCCCACTCCCCCTGTGAGCTGGACTTCTGACACACGAGCAGGGTGTTCTGGTGCCCCTGGATCTTCGATCCCTGCACCTTCTGTATGGCTCCTGAGGACGTAGAGCTCTCCAGATTTGGGGTCTCTCCGATGGTGGCTGATGTTCTGTTGACAGCTAGAAAACCTTCTACCCAGTACACTTATTCACAAAAATGGAAACATTTAACAATTTGGTGTACTGAGCATGGCCTGAATCCCTTTGCTTGTCCGGTTCCTAAAATACTCTACTACCTCTTGCCCCTTAAGAACCTGGGCCTGGGGTATTTCTCAGTAAAGGTCCACATGGCTGCTTTTTCAGCCTTGCATGCCCCATCAGAGGGTAAAACACTGGCCAGTTCGAGGTTTCCCGTAGATTTCTAAAGGGCATCCTACTTCAGCACCTCCTTGTCTAAGATCCATTTGTGGTGTGAGAGTTTAATGTGGTCTTAGAGATCCTCACTGTACCTCCCTTTGAGCCTCTGGCTACTTGCGAGATGTACCTCTTCTCTTGGAAGACACTGTTTCTGGTGTGTCTTATGTCTGCTAGACACACCTGACAGTTACGGGCTCTGGTTGCAGAGCCTCCTTTTATTATTCTTCACAGTGATAGGGTCACCTTACATACCAGTCTTTATTCAGTCAGTCTTCATCCCACATTTTTTCAGACGGTTGTTTCTGAAAGAACACTAAGTCAGACCATAGACCTTCCTGTTTACTTTTCCTCCCACAAATAATTGGTAGCATCGTTTACATATGCTGGGTGTCCTGAGGACACTGTTTTATCTGGATTGTAGAAAATCCTCGTAACAGTTTTTTTGCTTTTGCCCCCCGAAGGGTGGGTTCACAGATTTCTAAACAAGGTCTGTCGATTTGGGTGGCCAATTGAATTATGTTTTTTTAACAGAAGCATGGTAAACAGCTTCCTGGTCCTATTTGTGCACATTCCACCCACGTGTTGGTTACCTCAGTGGCTTGTTTTTAGAATGTGTCTGCTGCATACATCTGTGCTGCTGCAACTTGGAGTACTGTTTATACATTCACTAAACACAACAGTCTGGACACTGTCTCTCATAGATGTGCTGGTTTTGGCCTCAGAGTTCTACAAGGCTTCCTGACTCAGGATCATTAGATCCTGCTGTCCTCTCTCGCTGCTTGGTACTGCTTGAAAATTGTTCTGTGATGTGGGTCAGAGGAAGCAGATATCCTCAAAGAAGACAGAATAGCTACGTACCGTAACAGTAGACCTTACTTCGAGGGAGCTCTTGCAGTAGGCAACACCGTTAGGACTGAGCCGCCAGGCACAAGGACCACACAGAAAATTTCTAGCTAGCAGTATACAACAAGGGACTGACTGCATGTCAGCGTCCATTCTGGCATAAAAGGGGCAGTCCCCTACACCCACCTCAGTTCTTTTTCCGTCGACCTGCTCTCAGTGGACTCCACGGACAACATTACTACAGTCGACTGCCATTTACCTTTTGCTTTGTTTGTTTTTACAATGCTCATTCGTTTTCGACCTTATGTTGTCGCCGAATTTATCTGTGGACTCCCACGAGTTCAAGTGTGCCTGCGGGAAGCAGCTCTCCGAGGAGGACGGCCACTCTGCGTGTGTCATTTGCTTAGGCCCAGACCATGACGCCGAAGCCTGCCAGGCCGCCAAAAATTTAATTGAGTCGCTTGGAAAAGGTGACAGAATGTTCTGGAGACCCATCTCTTGCAGCAGAAATTGGCCGCCCTGGAACGAGAGCTGCAGTCCTGGGCCATGGCCAGGATTTCTGGGGAACCTTTATCTAGAGAGAGAAAAAAACACAAAACGCATCAGGACCGGGATCATTCCACTTCAGAGTCGTGGTTGCCTTCTGGGGCTGTGACAGAGCGGGAGCCTTCCTCCCGCGGGAGGTCGAGCTCCTTTTCCACTTCAGACCTCCTCCTTTCAGGGCTGTCAGTGGATCAGCAACCTGCCGTTATCTCTGTGGCAGGCAGTGCTTGAGCGGGCTTGGAGGATCCTTCCTCCACTCCGATGCCCCTGTTGCTCAGGCAGGTCCTCCAGAAAGGTTCTGACACAGGTGGCCAGACCGGTTCTTTGGGTGAGCTACGCTGTTTCCATCCTCCTGGCCTCGGCATCTTTGCCAGATCCCGGCCTGAGATCCGACAATGGTCTACCAAACCAACACCCTCTGTCACCCTTGAGGCCAGAGCCTGACTCCGCAGAGCTTCTGCCCTTGGGGCTCCAGGCAGGCACCTCCCAGGCTTCTCCCTACCAGACACCAGCAGGGCCTTCCCTGTCTGCGCATTCCTCCAGGGACCCGATGCTCGGTAATTCTCTGTCTGACGTAGAACGTCCTCTGTCGCTGGGCCTGGTGTCCCAAGCTACACTCTGTCTGGAGCCCTCCACAGCCGATCTCCGTGTTTGAACCATTGGGAGTATTACCTGACCCAGCGCAGCAACCAGTGCTGTCCCCTGGTCTCCCTTCGGACGTAGTCGCTGTCTCAGATCTCCAGTCCATACCTGTCAGGTATCGACAGACTCGATCGGGGGTAACATCAGACCGGGTTATATGAACCTCTGAGAACAGCAGAATGTGCCAGCAGAAGCGGACCACCTGGTCTATCTAAGTCTGCTCGAGTGTGCAGCCAACACCCTAGTTTGCAGCTGCCCCACCCCCTTTGTCATCCAACTGCCACCCCCCACCCTCACTCTCCCCTGTCCCATGCCCTTTTGAAGCTGTTCACAGATTTACATGCTACCACCCATTATGGTAGGGTGTACCATTTAGCTACCACCTGCTCTGTGAAATAGTGTCTCCTCATTTCCTTCCTAAATCTTCCCTCCTCTATTCTTAGCCCATGCCCCCTGTTGACCCTCCCCTCCTTAACTTAAAGACCCCATCTGCCACATCCTTATTGATTCCCCTCAGATACTTGAATGTCTCTATCATGTCCCCCCTGTCCCTTCTGTCTTCCAGGGTGTACATATTCAGGTCTCCCAGCCTGCTGTCATAGTCTCCCCTTCATTCCACATATCATCTTTGTTGCCCTCCTCTGCACCCCCTCCAGTAGCCTGATATCACGCTTTAGGTATGGCCTCCAAAACTGCACACAATACTCTTAAGTGTGGCCTTACCAGCGACCTGTAGAGGGGCAAGATCACCTCTCTTTGCCTGGACGAAAAACCCCTGGCTATGCACCCCAGCATTTTGTTCACTTTTGCAGCTGCTCTCCTGCACTGGGTAGTGTTGTTCGTGGTCCCTGTTATCAGTACCCCTAGGTCCTTCTCCTCCTCAGTGATCCCCAGCTTAACACCCCCAAAGCCAGTATTTTTTCCTTGGGTTCTTCACCCCAAAGTGCATAACCTTGCACTTCTTTGCATTGAACCCCAGCTGCCACATCTCTGACCACTCCTCTAGCTTGTATAGGTACCCCTGCAGCTGCTTCCATCCCTCCTCTTCATCCACCACTGCTCCGATTTTGATGTCGTCAGCAAACAGACTTACCTTGCTCACCATCCCTTGTGCAATGTCTGATATGAAGAGCCCAAACAATACTGGCCCCAACACAGAGCCCTGTGGCACCCCCACTCATCGCCGGCCTGGGAGTTGAGAACTCCCCTCTCACCATCACCTGTTGCAGCCTGCCACTCAGCCAGCTTGTAATCCAGTTCATCATTTCTAGGGACATGGATATGTTGTTCATCCACACTGTCTGGCAGGTTCCTTGCCGCTTTAAATCTTGCTAGAAGGTCTTCAAGCTGCCTCCTTCCACCCACCCGGGTGGTACAACTCTCGGCTCCGCCCCATGACGCCAGATCTTCCTTACCGCTTGGAAGCTCAGGTTCCCTCCTTAGCGCTCTGTGTTTTTGACTGGTTCCTTATTCTTCGGTTCGTCCGAATTTAGTTTTGAAGTTTTCTAAACTTCAGTCTTCTTTTCCCTTGCGGCTGCGATGGACAGTTCGTTTCTCGGCTCTCGGAGGCGCCTGGCTGAGCAGAATTTATCAGGACTGATCCGAACTCCACATGATACTGCCTCAACTAGACCACGACCAGAGGGTCTGCGAGGTTGTGTTGCCGCCAACGCCCTGGAGGATCGTATGTCCGATTGAGGCTCGGGCGCCCAAGGAGTTTTCCCCACCAGTAAAACCCAAAGAGGCTCGCTGGGCGGTGTCCGCGGTGGCTGGCTCGGCTGAGCAGCTCGAGCACTCGATCGCCCTCGAGGAGGAGGCGGCCCAGGCCGAATCTCCCTCCTCCTCGGTCGCGGCATTTATTCCGCTCTCTCTGAGTTCCTCTCATTCAACTTCGTTCAAGGAGCTTCACCAGTCCCTTTCCACGAAGGGAGAGGAGCCATCGGGACATTCCTCTTGTCCCAAAACAAGGGAATCGAAGGGTAAGTCCTATCGTCGGTGTTTGTAGGAGCGGGAGAGGTCTCCTTCCCCGGACAGCCGACCGTCGACTTCGGTCGAGGTTGCAGCTCAGGCCGCTGGCTTCACGGTGTCCCTGTCAGGCCAGCCTGCCGAGACTCCCGTCGACGTAGTCGAGTTATCTCTCGACCCCGTCAGCCGGGTGGACGACTGGTAGAGCCGTCAGCCCCTCTCCGCCAGTTCCCCCGGTGGAGACCGAGGATCTGCCGAGCCTTGGGCGGCAGTCCCGGTCAAGGTGTCGAGCCGAGGGAAGCGGGTGTCCCCGCCTTCTTCTCGGTCAAGTCGGCTCCGCCCGACGGCGGTCTCAGTCTGGCACCGACTTAAGTGGTGACACCGTTCTCCTCGTCATCCTCCTCGGATGAGGAGAGGCTTCGACGCAGATTGTGTCAACATTACGAGGAGCTTATGTGGCAGCAGTTGCTGTTGTCTGGGAGTAGATCGACTCCGATTCATTCCCCGGCTATCAAGTGGCTGCCGCCCGAACGGCCGAAGCAACCGCTCGCCGCAGTCAAGATGCCCATTTCTGGGCAGGTTGTTCGACCAAATCTAGCTGCCCCACCGATTATGGTGGAACCTCGGTCAGGTCATGGCCTGCCCCGCAGGTTGTCGGCCACCCTCACTCCCGGCCGCCCTCGGCAGGTGAAGGGTGGCTCAGGCCTGAGGCAGCTCTTTGCAGACTCTTCGGGGTTCGATGACGACTCCTCCATGTTCCCCATGCGGGTTGGCCTAGAGTCCTCCCGGGGCCAGTCTCTGGACGATAGCCCATCGTCCTTCTTGGGTCTGCTTACGCTCGTCTTGGAGTTTACCGGGATGCAGCTCGAGCCCGTGTCCAAATGGGTCTATTATCCCCTGGCGGAGATTCTGGCCGAGGGATTCTCCCAGGAGGCCTTCCTGTGGCTGAGGCCATTATCGGCCCAGCCTTGGAGCTTTGGCAGCGGCCTGCTTCCTGTCCTGCACCCTCGGCCAGGATGGCCAGGAAGTATGTGGTCCCTATCGGCTCTTTGCCCGGTTTCTCGGAGCACCCCTCTGCTGAAGGGCTAGTCACCGATAACATCTTCCAGCATTCCGGAAATGCTCGGGACATGGATAGGCCCCCCGACAAGGAGTCCAAAAGGCTGGACTATGTCGGGCGCAAGGTGTACGCTGTGTCCTCCCTCGGCCTCCGGCAGGCCAACTCGGCCGCGCTGATGGCGCACTTCTCCCACGCCCTCATGGGCTCCCTGGATGAGGTGATCCCTCATCTCCCGGCCGACCTGCGGACCACGGCCCGGCAGGTGCGGGACCAGGGAAGGGTGGTGGCTAAGCAGCAGCTTCAGACTGCTCTGGACATAGGTGATTCCTGTTCCAGGTCAATAGCGGGCCTTGGTGGCCATGCACCGCAGGGCGTGGCTGAGGATATCCTCGTTTTCGGCGGATACCAAGCACAAGTTGGCGGACATCCCCTTCTTGGGGACTGACCTCTTCGGCCCTGGAGTGGAGGGACACCTCCAGTGGATCGAAAAGTCCGATGCCACTCTGGACTCTGTCACCTCCGCCCAGAGGGACAAGGGCCGCTGGCAACATCAGCGTAAGTCCTTTCGTCCTTCGGCCCCTGCGGCACGACCGGCCCATCAGCACCAGCACGAGGGCCAACAGGCTTGTGCTTGGCATCCCAAACCCAAGCCAGCGGCTTCCTCTAATGGGAAGCAAGGAGGTAAAGGCCCAGGAGCTCCCTCGGCCGGTCCCTCCTCCAAGCCTGCCCAGTAACAGGTTGAGGGGCACCGCCCCCAACCTCATCATCCTTCCCTGGGTCCCCCCCATGGGGGGATGGCTACGCCACTTCCCTTCCGCCTGGTCCACTATCACCACGGACCGTTGGGTGTGGGAGGTGGTAGGTAAGGGCTTGCCTCTGGTTTTCGAGCAGGCCCTTCCCTTTCGAGCCGTCGCCCCCGGGGGTCCACGGGGTCCGAAGCCTCGCTGTCGGCCCGCTGAGCCGATATTGCCCTGTGCCTCGAGATAGAGGTGATCAGGAAGGTGGTGGATCCTCCTCCAGACCTGGGTCTGTGTCCAGGATATCCTGGTCCCAAAACGGACAGGGGGCTGGTGCCCCATTTTCGACCTGCATGACTTGAGCAGGTCCCCAAGGTCTCGGACCTTCAGGATGGTCACTCTGGTTCAGATATTCCCATCCTTGGAATTAGGGCATGTGGTTCTGTTCCCTGGACCTCCAGGACGCATTCTTCTCGTCCTAATCCGTCTGTTTCGTCAGAAATTTCTCCGCTTCAGAGCGGAGGGATCTCTTACGAGTTCCGGGCCATGCCCTTCGGCCTCTCTAGCTCCCAGGGTCTTCACCAATGCATGGCAGTGTGGCGGCATTCCCTCTTGCGCCGGAGGAGTCCGGGTGTACCCCTACCGGATGACTGGCTGTTGGCAGCCCCTCCAGAGCAGGAGGTGGAGCGGTCCAGAGATCTGGCCCTCCAGGTTTGCTCTCAGATTGGCCTCCTCGTCAGAGGCCAAGCGGAACTCATGCCGAAGCAGGTGATACCCTTCATCGGGGCAGAGCTCGACTTTCTTCAGAGCCAGAGCTCGGCTCCCGGCGGACAGGGCCGGAAATTTTCCTCCCTGCCCAATCATTCCTGGTTGGGAAATTGCCCTGCCCGGGACTCTCCTGGGCCTCACGGTGGCCTGCACCAGTGTGGTTCGTTGGGCCTGTTGGTGCATGCGTCCTCTTCATCGGGGACGGGTCAGTCAGTGGTCACAATGCTCTATTCATTGGATCAGTTGGGGACAGTGACCCAGGAAATGTGGAACGCTCTCCAGTGGTGGACCGTTCCGGCACATTTGCAGGAGGGCATCCCGTTCGTCTGCCCTGGGCCTACGGTCTCTCTATCGACCGACACATCTCTGATGGGTTGGGGTGCCCATCGGGGGAGCACAGAGCGCATGGCCTCTGGTCCCCTCTGGAGTCCCGATGCTATATCAACCTGCTGGAGCTCCGTGCGGTCCGCCTAGCTCTCCCCACCTTCGCTCCGTTTCTATGGGGTCAAGTGGTTCAGGTCCAGACGGACAATACCACGACCATGTGCTACCTAAACCGCCAGGGTCGGACGCGCTCCTTGCCATTATGCAAGGAGGCTCTCTGCATATGGTCTCGTGCGCAGCCTGGAGGCGGATCTCCTAGCCATTCAGGTGGCAGGAACCTCCAACACCCTGGCCGATGCCCTAAGCCAGATAGGGGCTGCGTCTCACGAGGGGTTTTCTCCTGCCGGAGGTAGCACAAGATCTGTTCTCCCACTGGGTCATGCCTCAGGCAGACCTCTTTGCCTCCAGGGAGAATGCGAAGCTGAGACTGTTTCATGCCCGGCCCCCTCAGCAGGGCTCGCTGCAGGGAGATGCCTTTCGAGGCCGTGGACCCCGGGCCTCTTCTATGCCTTTCCCCCATTCCCTTGATCCACAAGGTGCTTCTCAAGGTGAGGAGGAACAAGGTGCAGGTGATTCTGGTAGCCCCAGACTGGCTCCGCCAGCTCTGGTATCCAGTTCTCCTCAGTCTCAGCTCCAGGCTCCCGGCGGCTTCCAGCCCGCCCAGACCTGATCTCTGTCATCAGGGGAAGATATTCCATCCGGACCTTCAATCCCTGCACCTGACGGCCTGGTTCCTGAGCGGCTAGATTTCCAGGCCTTGGGTCTTCCGACGAGGTCCTCAATGTGGTTGAGGCGTCCCGTAAGGAGTCGACCAGATAATGCTATGCCTTCAAATGGATGAGATCTTCCATTTGGTGTCAGGGAAAGGGCCTGGACCCTTCCTCCTGTTCCTCGGCAAGCATTCCGGACTACCTGTGGTCCTTTTCTCAGCAAGGGCTTTGGTCGATGACCCTTAAGGTGCACCTGGCAGCCATCTCTGCCCTCGAGGCGGCCGAAAGCAGTCGATTGGGCAGGGAGAAGGTGGTCTGGCGCTTTTCTAAGGCCTTGATCACATTTTCCCCTCCAGTGCGAGAACCTCCACCTCTGTGGAACCTACTGCTGGTATTGGCCAAGCTCACGGGCAAGCCATTCGAACCAATGCACAGGTGTGATATCTCCCACCTGTTGTGGAAGAGCACCTTCTTGGTGGCTATCACGTCAACCAGAAGGACAGGAGAGCTCCAGGCGCTTCCTTTGAGTCTCCATGTCTGGTCTTCCACAGGGACAAGGTTGTCCTGCGCCCCCACCCGAAATTCCTTCTGAAGGTGGTGTCGGAGTTTCACCTTAATCAGGTGTTGACTCTGCCGGTAATCTACCCCAGTCACACCTCGGAGGCCGAATATAGGCTCCATATTGGACCCTAGTTGAATGCTCGCTTTCTTAAGGAGCGTACGGCTGAAGTTCGGGGAGAGGTTCGCCAGCTGTTTGTCACCTACGCTGAAGCCGCACCTGGCAGACCTGCAGCCAAGCGGACGATGAGTGGGTGGGTCACCTCCTGCATAGATCTCTGCTATAGGTTGGCGGGAATGGAGCTTCCCAGAGGGATAAGAGCTCATTTTACCCGCCATACCGCTGCATTGGTGGCTGCTTCCAGGGATGTCCCTATCCAGGATATCTGCAGGGCTGCTACCTAGAAGTCGGCACATACCTTAATTACCCACTACCACATCGACCTTGGGTCACGCCGGGATGCTGGTTTTGGGGCCTCGGTTCTCAGTCTTTATTCCCTAAGTAGGGTGTGCGTGTGCCTCCCTCCTCCTGGAGAACTGCTGGAGTCTGCCAGACAGTGTGGATGAACAACATATCCATGTCCCTAGAAATACAGGTTACTCACCTGTAACAGGAGTTCTAGGAATGGTATATGTTGTTCATCCTACTCCACCGACCTCCCGGCCCGACGCACAACCTGGCTTCCAGCGGGCTAGATCTGGCGTCATGGGGCGGGCCGAGTTTTACCACCCGGGTGGGTGGGAGGAGCCAGCTTGAAGACCTTCCGGCAAGATTTAAAGCGGCAAGGAACCTGCCAGACAGTGTGGATGAACAACATATACCATTCCTAGAACTCCTGTTACAGGTGAGTAACCTGTATTTTTTGGCCCTACCCCTATACCAGTTAGCTTCTCCCCAAGCCGCCCATGAGGCACCAAATCGAAGGCCTTGCTGAAGTCTAAGTAAAGAATATCCACCTCTTGACCCTTATCCAGCTCACCTGTCACCCAGTCATAATATTGTATGAGGTTGGTTTGACAAGACTTCCCTGAAACAAACCCATGCTGCCTCACATCCTGGAGGCCATTGTCCTCCAGGTACGACACCAGTCTTTCCTTTAGTATCGTTTCCATGAGTTTGCACACTATGGAGGTGAGACTTACCGGACGATAATTACCCAGTTCATCCCTTGGCCCGCTCTTGTGTAATGGTACTACGTGTGTCATTCACCAGTCCAGTGGCACACATCCCAGCTCCAGTGAGGTGCTGTACAGATCCACCAACGGCTCCGCTAACACCTCCACCATCTCGCTCAGCACCCTGGAGTGGATACCATCCGGCCCTGGTGCCTTGTCTACCTTCAGTGCCCTCAGTCCCTCTAGGACTCTACTTGCCTCAGTTCTTCCATCTGTCGCCTCCTCTTCCCCCTGTCCTCACCCTCCCAGCCCATGCTGGTAGCAGCCCCCCCCCCTTCCGTGAACACTGAGCAGAGTATTCATTCAGTGCTTCTGCCTGCTCTTCCCCCTTTTCCATCCACTGCCCACCCCTTTTTATCCTCACTATTGTCTCCTTGCACTTCCTTTTCTCCCTGATGTATCTGAAAAAGTCTTTCTCCCCTCCCCCCCATTAATTCCCTGTGCTAATTTCAGCTCCCTCTGGGCCTTGGCTTCTATCACTTTTCTAGTCACCTCCCAAGACCATCTTGCATATTCCTCCTTGTCCACTTTCTTCCCTGTCCTCCTAAACCTCTGGTGCTCCACTCGTTTTGCCTTCACAACCTCGCTGTTGAACCAGCATTATTTTCTTGCTCTGCTCCTCTTACTCTGTGCCTTAGTGTAGGCTTCTGTTGCCTCTGTAACCCCCATTTAACAATATCCCATTTCTGCTCCACATCCATCTCCTGCCTTATGCCCTCCAGTTTTCCTTTCAGTACTTCCTACATACTCCTAAAGTCCACCCCCCTGAAGTTTATCACCCGAGTAACTGATTTCTCTGGCTATCCGCACATCATGATATTAAACCACACTGT
The DNA here is from genome assembly GCA_016271365.2 of Neoceratodus forsteri. Classification (NCBI taxonomy): domain Eukaryota; kingdom Metazoa; phylum Chordata; order Ceratodontiformes; family Ceratodontidae; genus Neoceratodus; species Neoceratodus forsteri. Next base: position 984,976,522 of record CM057459.1, read on the forward strand.
TTGGTGATCACTGTCGGTTAGTGGGTCCTCTTCCTTTGTTGCCTCCCCATTCGATAATACCAGATCTAAAGTGTTCTTTAGCCTAATAGGTATATTAACCAACTGTGTCAGGAGACCCTCCTGGATCACATCCAGGAGCACTTGCTCCCTAGCACTGAAGGTGACCAGAATGCTCCAGTCAACCCCCCGGAAAGTTGAAATCCCCCACAATGACCACTTTCCCTTTTCTATATACTTTTTTGATTTGTCCCGCTAACTCTCTGTCAAGCTCCTCAGACTGGGACGGCGGCCTGTATACGGTACCAACCCAAACCTCATTTTTCTACCCCTTGAGTCTAGGAGCTGCAGCCAGATTGCCTCAGGGTTACGGTATCCTTGCACATTACCTGACGAAAGGCTGTACTTTTCAGCCGACGCTCCTTTGCCAGATATCGGCAGACTACGGAGCCCCTTTGAATGCCTGGTGGGCATCAGCTCCTAAATCCACTGTGGCTCATCAGCCGCTAACACTGACTTCTCCCCCCGCAGAGGGTTGTTCCGCCATCGGATGCGGAGGCCTCCCCTCCCATCAAGGGCCATCGATTGGATGCAGGCATGGTCACAACCTCTGGTATGTCACCTCCACCTCATCTGGCCTCAGACTCGGAAAGATCTCTTCATGTAGCCTCAGATTCCATCGAGTCTAGTACCTTTCCTCCACATTGCCCCCCGTCCCCCGGGATGTATGGGTTAGGGATGCACCTAAACCCCGAGGACCCATCATTCTTGGTAATGATGACCATCCAGGCATCCCGGGGTGCTGTATGGAGGAGCAAGACCCTCAAAGACGCTGCCTAGTGCAACATTTGTGCCTACCTGAGGTAGATTCTGTGGTGATCCTTCCCTTAGTGATCCCTCATGATGATGTCTCCTCCATGGTTTGGCAACAGTCCGCGTCAGCACCTGCCACTCCAGGAAAAGCTGACCGGCTGTATCAGGCCCTGGATGGTAAAGTCCACTTTGTCTCCTATCCCAAGGCTGACGCCTCCGTTCTTGAGGGGTCGTCAGCAGCTTGTGAAGGGCCCGGCCTTCGGGATTGCCCTCCAGACCAGGAATCCAAGTTTTAGGACTCCATGGAATGCAAGGTCTACACCTCCTCGACCTTGGCCTTGCGGGCTAAGAACTACTTAGCCCATAAGCTCGCACATCAACAATCCCTCATTGGACAGATTGAGGACTTGTTGTGTTCTACACCAGACTCCCCTACCCAGTCTCAACTAGAGCGCCTCCTTGCCTCAGCCTCTAGCATCGGTTTCTATGTGCTACATGTTTCTTATGACATGGTAGATGCAACTGCCCGTAGTGTGGCCTCAGCCGTATGCATCAGACATCACGCTTGGCTTCGTCTGGTGGACTTTACCTCAGCGGTCCAGGCTTCTATTTTGGATGTGCTGTTTTGTGGCCCTGTGTTATTCAGGGTGGAGGTGCAGGCATTATTGTCCTCCCTTCAGGATTTGGGAGTCTCCCTTCAGAAGGACCCCTAGGGGCTCCAGAGCGGCTCGCACACTTACTCTGTCAATCCTAAGGGGCAATAATAGTATATTTTATGATGGTTAGTTAAGCTATTGCTCCCAGCTGTATTTTATGTGTTGTTGCTGCTTGTTTCAGATTTGTTTTATTGTATTTTTAAGATGTTTTTGTTTGTTGTGTGTTGTATTGTGCAGCAGCCAGAGTCTTCAGAGATGGGTGCTATATAAATAAAATATCTATCTATCTATCTATCTATCTATCTATCTATCTATCTATCTATCTATCAGTCATCGTCCCCAGCTTTCAAGGATGAGAGGCAAGCACAAGGCATTTTCGTCCACTGCAGCCTCGGCTGGTAAACCCCACAGGGTGAAGATAGCTGCACTGTTGGCGCCAGCCACATCTCCATAAACTCAGAGTTGCCCCCCTCCTCTCCTATTTTGGATGAGTCAGGGATTCTAGGAGAGGTGGGATACCCACTGGCAGAGAAGGCCTTGTCTCTTCTCTCTTCCCTTTATCTTCTCGTAGTCTTCTTCTTTTTCCCAGTGCTCCTCTTCTAAACGGGATATCCTGGGTGTAGCTTGGCATCATGCTTGGGCCCTCCTGGTCTCATTTTCAGGTGGAGAACTAGGCCATGTCCTCTGGCTTCCATGGCCACTAGGCCCTACGCTCTGTCTCCGTTGTTTGCTTTCCTTGGAATGGACATTTACCCTCCGGTGGCGAGCCGCTATTCTGTGCATCCCACACTCTGCTACAGGGACCAGTTCTGGATGTTCTGGAACGGTACCCTGTGTCCCTTCCTTTCCACCTGCTTATGGTGTTACCCCTCAGGTTGTGAGTGAGGGCCAGGCGTCTGATCGCCATCCCTTTGAGTTGCCTTGCGATGATGTAAAATTTCTAACTGGGGCGGGACTTATGCCTTTTCCAGTCCCATATATTGAATTTATGTCCTTCCACACCTTTCATCGGTGGCCTTCCTTTAAAGGGCTGTTGTCGATTCAGTCTAGGAGCGACTGTCATTAACTGTAGTAGCCTCGATGCCTCCCCATGGGCAGACATCATCGGGGGAATAAGACGGGATTGTCGCCTCGGGACCCAGATTCACAGGGGCCCACTCTAGGAGCTGGCGCAGACCCCTGGCGTTAGCCGGTTTGGAAGACCAGGGCCCTTTCAAGATATTTGTCCTGTGCACCACAAAAATTTTACATGTAGCCCTGCTCTCTCCTCAGATTTCCTGAAATCTGTAGCACAACCGATCTCCGGTCACGGCCTTGGTCAGTTTTCATTCTCCAACCAGGGTCGGGGGTCCCTCAGGTTTCTAGGTGGTCTAAATCCTGACCTCCGTTGGCACGGTTTATCCCTGCGTGACCTCCTCAGTTGTACAGTGGATGACATCTTTGTGCTTCATGTCCTTGGGGGTTCCCCTGGACCTGCAACTGCACTTTTTTCGGCTCCCGGCCTTTCCTCAGGCTTTCACCATATGCCTCCCCCCAACCCCTCATCATCAGGTGTCTAGGATGGGATCATCAGATTTACCCTGATGTCGAGTGTTGGGGGCAACCTTGGTATGGTCTAGAGCCCCAGTAGGGGTCGTCACCATTACCCCTCTGGGAGATCCTTTCTGGGCTTTCTCTTTCTGAGCCCACCCCCTTCCCCTTTTCGGGGCTTGGGATGGTTTTCCCTTCCATCTCTTCTGGTTTTATACGATATCCCCGGGTATTCCTACTCCGAGGTTTTTTGCATGTGCTTGAGGGGGTTACTTGCCCCTACTCTTCTGAGGGTACCCCAGTTCACCTCACAGTGTCAGCGGGACTTGTGCCCCTCACATGGGCGCCGAACCTGGGGTAGTTATGTTACTTGATGAACCAGTAGTTCACACCTTTGGCTCTAGCACTGTGTACCGGCGTGATACCCCTTTTTGCTGATGGACACCCAGGCTCTCTTAACCCCCCCCACTCTCTCCCTAGGGCTTTTTTCGGAGCAGGTATACGAGTGTCTTCTGTTTGCCCAGGTTTTGCTGGATGACTGAAAATTATATTCCTTCCAAACGGGCATCTGACATCGTCACTTGGGTGTGGTTCCTCCCTTTTCGTCCCGAGGGGGTTTACAGTCGCACCTTTTCGGGTTCCACCATTCCCCAGGCTTCCTTTTCCTCCGCCTCTTTCTCCTCTCGAAGAGGGACACACTTTGTGGCCCTTGTTGCCGTGTGCCTCCCTTGCTTGGGGCTTCAGGGACGGACTTTGACATCCCTTTGGGAGGGTATCCCCTATACAGGGGGCAGTCGCCTGCTGACGTCCGTCCCTCTGGTTTCTGTGGTTTAGAAGATTTTTCTCCGAACACTCAAATATTTCCTCTTGTTATAGCTGCAGGCATTGGGTTCTACCGGAGCCTCCCTTTCATCTCAAAGGAAGACAGGATGCCTTTTTCTCTTTGAGACTCTCTAATCATTGATTAAACCTTTTTGACTGGGCTTCCACCCGTAAGGGGTATCCTCCTGGCTACCCTCTTGCATGACTTCTTTCAGAAGACTTCTTTTTATTCCCTCAGTGGGAATTCCTTTTGGGCTACCTATTTCATGGGTTTATCTCACTTCAGCTCTCCACGGGGGTGAAAGAGGACCGTTTTAGTCTCCCCTTCCAGTTCTGGATGGGGTCTGATGTTGTACTATCCTACCTGGCTTTGATCCAGTTTGTTTCTGGTCCTTTTCCTTCTGTGACTTAGAAAAAGGGTGCGTTCCTTCAGCGAAGGTGAACTAGTTCATCTCTAGACCCTTCGCTTTATCTCCCCTGCTGGGGTTGATTTTTCTTGTGGCCTCCTTTGAGCAACTACTATCAGTATCCGCCAAGGTGTCTTTTCCCTGACTCCTGCCTTCTTTTGGAGGTTGGCCATTGGCTGAGGGTGTGCAATCCTCTCCTCCTCCTCCTCCTCCCAGATATTTTTCCTGGTACTGCTTGGGACTCCATCCTAACAGTGTTGCCTTCTGCAAGAGCCCCCTCGAAGTAGGTTAGTACAGTTACATAAGAACTTACCATAACAGTAGATCTTTGAGAGGAGCTCTTACAGTAAGCACTTATTTTCCCTCCCTCCATCCCCTTGCTTTCTTTCCATCTCGGCCTTTCTAGGATCCAGGAGTCCTCTTTTTTCTCCTGTTGGACCTTGCTTCGGGGTCTCCGGCTGGGGGAACTGAGATGGGTGTGGGGGCCTCCCATTTTATGCCAGAATGGACGTTGACATGCCGGAGTCAGGGGGTGGTCCCCCGTTGTATACTGCTAGCTAGAAGTTTTCCTGTGGTCCTGGTGCCTGGCGGCTTAGTCCTAACGGTGTTGCCTACTGCAAGAGCTCCTCTTGAAGATCTGCTGTTATGGTAAGTTCTTACGTAACTGTACTATCTTCAAGAGAAGCTCTTCCATTGAGGCACAGCTCTCCCGCTCACCTCCCTCCCCTCCCCCCCATGGCTGGTGATGGGTGATTATACTGCCTGGTGTCACAAGCTATTTCTTCTCGAATGCCCCTTATTCCATTCCTTGGGTTTCCATATCCTCTTCTGTGTGCCCAGTGTGATCCTCTTGCTTCATTGTCTGCTGGTCAGATGTTCCTCAAAACATGTCTCCAGCGAGGAACTAAGGCATGCTGGGAACACTGACACTATATGGGTGCCGACGAGGTGCGTCGATGTAGGTGGACCTGACGCTGGTAGCTTGGAGTTTCATGATGTGGCTCGGAGGAGGAGAGTCTGCCAAAGATCTGCTATAACAGTAGGTCACTATTCTTTTGAGAAACAGGACTACTTTGGCTACAGAGTGTCTGCAGTAGCATCCTTATATATTCTAGGGGGTAGTTATGCAGCCCTGAAGACTAGGTATATCCTAGAAATGTTTAAACAAGTCTGACCTGTGGCCTCTCCTACTAGAGGATTTAGTTTATTTATTTGCAGTTTTCTGACCAGGAAAGGCTTATTAAGCTCTGATAGCTTGTTTCCAGGAGCATCCTGGGGAAGTGGATTATATGGACCAGTTTCATTTGCAGGGGTAATGTTGGCCATAACACCAGAGGAACATCTGCTCTTCTTCAGTAAGTGCCGTAGGATCTTTACCTTCCACCTGGACAATGACCAGAGATGGGTAGAAGGGACCACAGTTTAACATGGCCTCTGGCTGTATAGCCTAGTGGTTAGAGTAACGAGCTGTGAATGAGCTTGGTACCTGTAGACCTGAGTTTGATTCCCATAACCTCCACTTGCATACTGTGTGACTCTGAGCAAGTCACGTAACCAGCCCAAAGCCCCCAGGTCGTCCCTGAAAACAGGCACTTGTACCTAGTTGGCCTTGCCCAGTTAACAAGGACTAAATAAATAAACATTTCATCTGAAGGAGGATGGCCAGCAGGACCTTTATAGATGTCTGTGATGTGAGGTTTTCTTTGGCCAGTCACCAGCTGCAGGTGGCACTGGATTCAGCCAACTTGTCTGCCAGGTCCATGGCAGCGGCAGTCTCCTTGTGGCTGCATCTTTCACACTTTTGCAAGAAATACAGCAGAAAGTGGCAGATCTTCACAAATATCAGTCCCCTGTACCACCAGGGCCTGAACCAGAATACCACTGAAGGTGACTATAGAGGAGCTACTGGGTGATCGGTGGGAAGAAAATGGGGGGAATGGTGAATTACTAGTCAGACTGAAAAGTATTAGCGCTGTGTTCTGTTCGAGTGTGGGTTTGTTTTGTGTTTTCGCTCTAGCGTGCACTGCTACTTTAAGACATTTCCACTTCCCTCATAAACAAAAATAGCAAAGTAGCTTAAATGGTAAAATCAAACCAGGGATTTATTTATTTATGTTTTCTCTACAAAGCTGTTTCTCTGTGCTGGTGTCGCTCAGCGGCACTCAACACCACCACGCAATCCCCATCACTGACCATTTCACGGACTTGCTGGTTTTTCCTCCACATGCCCAGAATCATCTAAGGTGGGTGGTCAGCCATGTCAGCCATGGGAGAGCCTGCAGGGGGTGTCGCCGTGCAGTGATGTGGTAGCACTTTCATGCAGTGGCACACAAGCATGACCGTGTCCTAGAGCAACCCTCCCCTCCTAGTGCTCCCAACTGGTCTCCACCAGTCTTCAGTCATGCAGCAGGAGCAGCATCCCCCCAACCGAGGAAGTAGAGCAGTCCCTGGGATGCCCTGTCCTTCTTCCCCGGCCAGCCTCTGATGGCCTGAGCTCATTTCTCGAACTCAAGTCACCAGCATAGCAAGCAGCAATTTTACCGCTCATAACTTGGTGGGCCAAGCTTATGGTTTATAAAAAGAAAAGTAAAATACAGTATCCTCAAAAACAAAGGATTATAAAATTTATCAGCCTGTCAATTTTTCTTAGATGCATGTAGCCTGTATAAATGACAGTACTCTCAGCTACAAGAAGAGTCCTGACATGTTTTTGTTCTGCAGGTCGGAGTACATATTGCTGATGTGAGCCATTTTATACGACCTGGAAATGCTTTGGACCAGGAGTCAGCTAAAAGAGGAACTACTGTGTATCTTTGTGACAGAGTAAGGCATGCTTCTAATGGAATTTATAATTTTCATGGTTTTTTTTGTTGTTGTCCAATTAACTAGGTGTTGTTTTTTTTCCTTCAGTTCTGTTTTTCACCAGTAGTCGTACAACCAGGGCCTCCTTCAGATGATGCCATTGGCAACATCATTAGTAGCAGCTTCTAACTCTGAGACCCCAAGGCGCATCTTTCCTGCCCTCTGGGTGAGGCCCTGCCGTTTAGCACCTAGGCAGGCAGTTCTCCAACTCCATTCACCAGCAGTGGGTGGCAGAGGCACCAGAGGCCATTCCTGGAGGTAGAAAAAGGGAGTCCTAATGGACGTGGGGATAGGTGAAACATCATCTGCTCGTGTTGGCTAGTTGTTATGTCAACCTCTTCAGTCGCTCCCAGGATGATGCAGGGACACCTCTGGTGATGGCATGCCAGACGCAGTGGTGTATGTATCTTCCCTGTCCCATAAGCTCTCCCACACTGCACTGCCACGTCTGGTCATATAGGTGGTGGTAATACAGCTGAACTTTCAGCGCTCCAACCCCTGAGTGCATAACTAGGTCATCTGCATAGCACATGTCCTGTCATGGGATTCCAGCTTAAACACCTGACTTGAAAAACATTGGTCCATTGAGACAGTCCATATACTACTGCCTCACCCCCAGACCTAATGTTGTTGTGGGGCAGTCCCCCACTGCCTCCCAATCAGCTCCCCCCAATTCCCTCCAGTGAGAATACAAGTTCTCTCGATCAGTCCCATCAGTGTTTGAACCCATTAAGAGTACCTGCCCTTGTCCTTTCCACCAGCAGTCTGTTCAGTGTCTCCACCGCCCTCTCAGTGAAGTAGAACGTCCTTGTATCCGTCCTGAATGCCACCCCCCACACACGCTGATCTCCACTTTTGCCCTCCTAAGACAGCATCCATATTTCAGACAAACAGGCCTTCACTATTCGCCCTTTTATTACTCTTATACTTGCATGCATCTGTCGTGTCCCCCTTTCATTTTGGCCTCCATGTACTGTACGTGTTCAGAGCCTTCAACAGTTCCACATAAGATTTGTCCTGCGGGCCCTGGATCATTTCGGTAGCTCTGCTCTGCACTGCCTCCAACATATCTATGTCCTTTTTCAGGTTAGGACTCCAAAACTGGGCACAGTATTCTAGATGAGGCCTCACCAGAAGTCTGTAATCGGCCAGTATCACTTTGCATCTCCTGCTGTCAGAACACCTCCTGATACACCCCAGCATCTTTGTCTTCTTACTGCAGGTTTTATCGCACTGGCTGGTTTGTTTGAGAGAGTCACTGATGATGACACAGCCAGATCTCCTTGCTCTGTTGTAGTGGCCACCCAGTTACCTCCCATCCTATACTCTGTGTCTTGGTTTATTTTCTCTAAGTGACTCACCTTGCACTTCTTGGCATTGGATCTCAACTGCTAGCTCTTTGACCACCTTTCCTGTTTTTTTCATATCTTTCTGAAGTTCTCTCCTTCCTTGCTGTCCACCGTGCTGTCAAACTTTGTGTCGTCTGCAAAGAGACTCATCTTGCCCTGGATATCTTCCCCTGTGTCACAAATGAACATATTGAATAGGACAGGGCCCTGGACTTTTCTCTGTAGCACTCCACTTGTGGCCCCCCAACCCCAAGATTTGATGACATTTACTGCCACCCTCTGTCTCTTCTCCCTCCCCCCCACCAGTTCCCTACCTTCCTACTGTACCCTTCCCTACTTGTAAGTCACTAGCTTTTTCATCAGCCTTCAGTGTGGCACTGAATCAAAGGTTTTGCTGAAGTCATAGCAGAGCAGATCTACCACCTGCCCTCTGTCTGTTGCCCTAGTGACCACATCGAAAAAAACAAAATAAGATTGGTCAGGCATGACCTCTCTGACAGAAACCTGTGCTGCTTGCTTTCTTGCAGCCCATTGTCTAAGTAGACCATCAGAATGTCCTTTCTTTTACTGTCCTCTCTGTCAGCTTAAGTACAGTTGAGGTAAGAGTGGCCTGAAGTTGTCTGGGTTCTCCGTGATTCCACCCCCGCCTTTTTTTGTGGAGTGGGGCCCAGGCCTCCAATCCCCGGCAGTATTCCTGGCTGCAGTGGGAGAGGGACTACATCCCCAGACCTCCAGTCCCTGGCACTACTCCCCACTGCAGTGAGATATGACATAGCTGCGTAAAAAGTTCTGAAGCCAGTTTTCCAAGTACTCTCAGATGCATGCCATCCAGGACCAGCACTTTTTCTACCCTAGGACCTCCAGCCCTTTTTCACCTGTTCAGCTGTGATCACCGTCCTCTCCATTTCTTGTACCCCCTTGTGAATTCCTTGATTTCCGCTCTGCAGTAGAGTAGAGGCCCATCCTCCTCTTCTGTGATTACCAAGCAGAAGTACTGTAATTGTTCAATGTACTGGCTTTCTGCTTGTCGTCCTCTGCTGCTCTCCCTCCCTCAGCTAGCCAAACAATACCCCAGCAGTGCCTTTCTCCCCAAATTATCTAAATAATTATTTTTCCCGTCACTTCACAAACACACATCCCTGTCACTCTTCAGCTCTTTGTCAGCCTTTGCCTTCCTAAATGCCACATTTGTCTCTTGTAGAGTGGTCTGGTACTCTTCCCATTCTCCCCCCCCCCCTCTACATTTTGTACCTTATGAATACCCCTTTTCACCCTCACAGCCTCCCTTAGCTCCTTTGAGAACCAGATCAGCGTGTTGTATTTTTTATTTTTTTTTTGGGGGGGGGGGGGATAACCTTGCTTGTACAAGAGTCATCGCCTCCAGAATCGCCCCTTTGAGCACTCCCCAATTTTTCTCTGCTCCCTAGATCTGGTATATGCCCACCAAGTTTTCCCTGACCACTTCCTGCATCTGCCAATCATCTGATTATTTGAGATCCAGAACCAGTGCCCTAGAGGGTGGTGGGCCAGTGTTCCTCATCACTGGTTTAAATCACACTGAATTGTGGTCATTGGACCCCACTGGTTCCCTGACTACCACCCTATCTATCCGCCACTTCCAAGTTGGTAAGTACCACGTCGAGAATGGTGTCCTGCCATGCGGGATCCCTGACCAGCTATACCACTAGGAAGTCCTACAACATGTCCAACTGTGCCTGACTCCAGGTGCACTTAGTTTTAGTTTATTCTGTAATGAATGCTAAGCTTCCTTTGAGATGCATTTCTTGTAAATTAGAAACATGTTATTTATGAGCTGTTTGTTTGGTGTGATGTATTTGGTTTAAACGCACGCTTCTTTTGGCAGCTATGTAAAACAAGTACATTCGTTCTATATAAAAATTCTAACAAGCCTTGGAATCTGTTGTGTGAAAATTTTTTTTAATAAATTAGTGAATATTGCAGTAGTATAATATGGGAAGTTAAATAATTGCTAGGTTTCAAGACAAGGCGATGTCATTTGTACAGCGCTGCTTCCCGAGGACTCTGGGCTCTTAACAGTTTAAACATAAAACGGTAAAACAGCAGCTACTTAAAGTGGATAAAGATAAATAGCTCCATATATTTATCGATTATTTTCTCTCTTTCCTGTTTTAAAGGACTCATGAGAGTCAGATGGCAGCTCTCGCTAGTGTCTCCAGTCTTTATTAGCTAAGATCTCAGTTCATTGGAGCCTCGAGGAAAGGGGGACATGATAGAAACTTTCAAGTACCTCAAGGAATCAACAAAGTCCAAGAGGGTAGCATCTTTCAAAAAGGGTGTGTAAGAACAAGGGCACAATTTGAAGATAGAAACGGCTCAGAGGTAATGTAAGGAGTATTTTTCACTGAGAGGGTTGTGGATGCATGGAGCGACCTTCGAGGAAGGTTGTGGAGTCAAAAACAGTGGTTGAATTCAAGCATGCATGGGACAGCCATAAGGCAATTCTAGGGGGTGGGGTAGAAAGAAGTAGGCTGCTGGTTAACTAGGATCTGCAGCTTATCCATTAGGTAGGGAAATGGGCATACTGGGTGGGCCAAGCAGTCCTTATCTGCCGTCAAATTCTGTTTCTATGTTTCGCGGGCTAAAAGTTCCCCCAACATGACTTGGGGATGGGACAGTACATATTTTCTTATTGTCAGTGTTTTCAGTTAGATATTAAGTTATATGTTCTCAAATGTATAGTGAATGTAAACTTACAATGTAATCCCTCCCCCCAGCAAACTGAAATGAGATTGCCTATCAGAGGTAGAAATGAAGGAAATAATCTGATTTTAGAGGCACAATACCAAACTTGTTCCATAGGTGTGACCTGATGAGAGATATCCCCGAAGAAGATAGGACAGTTACGTAAGAACTTAACATAACAGTAGATCTTCAAGGGAATCTCTTTCATCCCGTCATGCCGACCCGCCATCTATCCCACTTGTTACTGGGACTTTGGGCTTCCTTGCCCCTGTCTCTTACTACAGGAGGGTTTATCGGCTGCTCCAGCCCTTTCTGGTAGCTGGGTGTCTCATCTCTCCCCTGGTTTCTTTAGAGAGGTGTTTTCATTGCTCTTTCTTTTGGAGCCATAGAGACTCTCCTCAGGATTTTGGCACTCGCCTGGCTTTCTAATGGTCTACTGTTGCTGTCTGTATCTGACATTTTTCTTCTGACTATCTTTGGGCTTTTCGGGGAGTGGCTTTCCACGTCCTCTCCCACTCCGAGCCCTGACTAATATGTCAGGGTTCCTTGTTTGCCTCAGAAGCCTTTCCACTTCTTCTGCTGTGCCTTTTGGGCAGATCCATTCTCCCCCTCCAGGTTCCCTATGGGGAGATCCTTTGAGCATGGACTCCAGCGGGGAACTGAGGGGGAAGGGGGGCCACCCATACTTATATAAGGCGAATGATGTCAGACATCACTATGGGTGGCCCCCTAGTAGAGTGCTGTAGAAACGTTTCCTTGTGGTCCTAGAGTCTGATGGCTATAAGTTCCATAGGTGTGACCTGATGAAAGAGATTCCCTCGAAGGTCTGCTATTACGGTATGTTCTTACATAACTGTACTTTTCCTGGTCTAGGCCCCCAGAAAAGGTTGGAACTGGGGTAGTGGTGTCCCTCCAGCAGCCAGCACTGGTCCCCCCTTCAAAGCTGCCCAGTGACGGGTTGGGGTGCCTACCTCCCACCTGTGTAGCCCCTGCCCCAGCTGCCCATGGGGGGGTCAGCTGCAACAGTTCTGGCACAGTCAGTCCGTATTTACTTCAGACAAGTGGGTCCTAGAGGTAGTGGGTGGAGGTTTGCCTCTCGATTTTGAGGCTTGTCCGCCTTACTGACCCCATGGACCAGGGGGAGTCCGTAGTGTTGCAAGACACACTGTCCACTCTGGGAGGATGTTGTTCCAACTCCTAAACAGTGAAGCCACAGCACATGTTCCAGACCTCATGGCAGGTCAGAGCTTTGTGTCCAGGTACTTCCTGGTCCTGAAACGGATGGTGGGTTGGTGCCCCATACTTGATCTCAATCATCTGAATCAGTATCTCTGGAAGCGAAAGTTCAAGATGGTCACTCTGAACCAGATAATACTACCTCTGAAGCAGGGCATATGGTTCTGCTCCTTGGACCTCCAGGATGCATTCTTCACATTCTTGTCCATCCATCTCACTGGCAGTACCTTCAGTTCAGCGCAGAAGGGGTTTTCTGCCAGTTCCAGGTCATGTCATTTGGCCTTTCCTTGGCATGCAGGGTCTTCACCAAGTGCATGGCAGTGGTGGCAGCCTTCTGTGGTACCAGGGGGTCAGAGTGTACCACTACCCTAGATGACTGAATGATAGCCAGGCCTTCCAAGGAGGCAGTGGAGCGGTCCAGGGACCTGGCCCTCCAGACCTGTAGAGACTTGGGCCTTCTGATCCATCCAGCCAAGTCTGAACTGAACCCCTCACAGGTGAGTCACTTTATTGGGGCAGATCTAAACTCCCTCAGGGCCAAAGCCCGACTCCTGCAGACCGGCACTATATCTTACCTCCTTCATCCGATCATTTCAGGCCTGGGTGCGCATGCCTTGCCCGGGATTTCCTGCAGCCGCTGGGGTACTTGGCGTTCTGCACCAGTGTGCTCCAGTGGGTATGCTGGCAGATGCATCACCTTCAGTGGGCGGTCAGTGGTCCCAGTGCTTAGGCCTCTTCTGCCTGCCAGTTGCAGTGATCCAGCCATTGTGGGGCGCCATTCAGTGGTGGCATGTCCCAGAACATCTGGAGCAGGGAGTCCCGTTTGTCTACCCAGAGCCATCTGTCAATCTGACTACAGACACATCACTAGTGGGGTGGGGAGCACACCTGGGGGACTTCAGAGCCTACAAGCTCTGGACCTCCAAGGAGTCCGTCACCATATCAACCTGCTGGAGGTCCTTGCAGTGTGCCTAGGCCTGACGGAATTCGTTTCTTTTGTATGGGGTCAGGTCATGCAACTCAAGAAGGACAACATCATGACCGTGTTATACCTGAATAAGCAGGGTGGCACACACTCCCTTCCCTTGTGTCAGGAGGCTGTCTGCACCTGGACCATCATGTGCAGCTTGGGTGCAGATCTCCTGATGATTTATATCACAGGAGCTGACAACCAGCTTACTGACACCCTCAGCTGGGTGGGCAAGACGTCATAAGAGTGGTGTCTACATCAGGCGGTGGTGAACCACCTGTTCTCCCTGTAGGGTACTCCTGTGGTAGACCTATATGCCTCCAGGGAGAACGCAAAACTGAGGCCATTTTTGTGCCCTCACCTCTCAGTCTGGGACATTGCTGGGGTTGCCTTCACGAGGTCCTAGACCCCAGGCCTCCTTTATACCATCCCTCCCTTTCCTTTGATCCACAAGGTGGTTGTCAGGGTGTGGAGTGAAAAGGCATGGATGATCCTGATAGCTCTGGACTGGCACTGCTAGTTTTGGTACCCAGATTGCCTCATGCTCAGCAGCAGACCACTGTGGTGGTTGCCCCTGTGCCAGTATCTTTTGTCTTGTCATTGGAGGAAGATCCTGCACCCAGATCTCCAATACCTGCACCTCACAGCCTGGTTCCTGAGAGGCTAGCGTTCCAAGCTCTGGGACTTTTGGACAATGTGCCCCACATTGTGGAGGCATCCCGTTAGGAGATGACTCATCAGTGCTAAGCCTTTAAATGGAAGAGATTTTCCATTTGGTGCCAGGGCAAGGAGCCTGATCCCCTTGCCTGCCCATTGGCTACCATTCTTTTTTTTTTTTTTTTTTTTTGTGCTTTGTATTTATAAGTTTCTTTATAAACACACAGTTGTGTTCCGATGCAGTACATTAGGATATTTAAAATAGCCACATGATGGCGCCATCCCTCTTAATACATGCATATAGAATCGACTGACATCCATAAGATACAGCACTGAAGGTAATTCAGTATAACAATCAATATCTGTAGTTCGAAAATCCAGTACATACTGTGTAGTTAAAGCCCATGAGCTGCATGCACTAGTAAGACATAATTAACTTGAATTGTTCCCAGTTTCCCCTTCCTATTAAGGAACATTTTTAAATTGCATGGTTAACTGTTAGAAAAGGTGCCATAAAAGGAACCATATAAATGGGATTGTGTCTAGAACCTAAAAATAAGGTCCATTTAACAGACGTTGGTCCATAACTTCGTCACAAGGCACTATACATTGCCATCAACAGTATAAGTAACTAGTGCTAACATTTAGTCACTCTAAATCTAAAGGGTTATTAGAACATTGCCCCAAACTTATCCCTCGTTTGTTACCAACTACCCCTTAAGATTTCACAAAGCCTGCCATGCCTTCTGATAGTAATAGGAACAAAATTGGCATCTAAACAAACTATGTCTCTTTCACCCTCATCCTCTGAAGTGGATTGCAATGGTTCACGTCTTCTTCTTGGTAGTTGGGTATGTTTTTGGGTCCATTTAAGGGCCTCCGAAGCACCGGTGAAGATGAAGACCTTCTGTTCGTGCACCAGTCGGAGTCGGGCAAGGGATAACATGTTGTGCACAATACCAGCTTCACGGAGCATTGCACGGATGCCATCAAAATGCTTTTTTTTTCTGTCGGGTCGCGTAGCTCAAATCAGGAAAAAGGGAGACCCTCTGACCGTCCTGCAACAACGTTCACTTTTACCTGGCAACTGTTAGAATCAAATCTCTAGTCCCCATATTGTCCAGAACGGCTACTATCACCCTTGGTGGTTCGGTGCTGTTGGGCCTACTCTGAAAGGCCACCCTGTATGCCTTCAAAATTGCCCAATTTCTGTCCACTAGGAACTGTCCAAGATGGTGTTCAAGCCATTCCCTTAAAAATTGAACAAGGTGATCCCCTTCAGCTCCTTCCGACATCCCAACGATCCTGAGATTAGTAGCTCTTGCTTGATTTTCGAGATTCTCGAGCTGGGACCACAAAATCGCACTTTCCTTGACCAAAGTCGCTGCGGTACCCATGCTGCCTCCGATTGTTTGTTAGCCTCGCATACCTTGGTTTTAGTTGTACCAGATTCTGTCTCCAGTATGGTGACCCAGTTGGCCAGGGCATCGAAGCAGTCCAATAATCCAGCCATTGAAGCCAGCGTATGAGTCATTTTGTGCCCTAATATCTGTAGGGTCTCTTCTCCCTCACTGCTTGTCTCCAGAGTAGTGCGGCCTTGCACCGACCGTGTGGCTAGGGAAGCAGATGAACCTTTGCTTTTTGCACCTTCTCCAGCATATTTATCCTTCTTTGGATTCCCCATTTTGACTCTGGTGGTGTTCCAAAACCCAGATGAGTAGTTTGTAGGTATTTTCTTGCACTTGTAGCTAGTTTAAAACCTTGTTATTTTTACAAGTTTGAAGAGCTTGTATCTCAGCGGCCATATTGCTCCGACTCCACAGCACCCCCAGCTACCATTCTTGACTGTTTGTGGTCCCTCTCCCAGCTGGGGCTGAGATTAGCAGCCCTCAAGGAGCACCTGGCAGCGATCTTTGCATTCCGGGTGCAGGCTGGTATGCTGACGGTGGTGCAGGAGTGGGTGGTCGGGCACTTTTTCAAGGGCCTCGACCACTTGAACCCACTGGTTCGTGAACCACCACCACCTTGGGATCTGTTGCTGATTCTGGCCATGCATGTGGGCAAGCCTTTTGAGCCTATGCAATAAGTGTGAAATGTCACACCTGTCGTGGAAAACCACCATCTTGGTGGCTGTCACATATGCCAGAAGGATCAGTGAGCTCCAGGTGCTTTAAGTGGAGTCTTCATACCTGGTCTTCCATAGGGACAAGGTAGTACTTCGGCCCCATCCAAAGTTCCTCCCAAAGGTGATAACGGAGTATCTTACTTCGAGAGGGCTCTTGCAGTAGGTAATTACACATAGGACTGACGCTGGCAGGTGGCAGGACCCCATGGAAAAATTTCTAGCTAGCAGTCCCTGGCGAGGGACCGCCCCCACATCAGGTGTCCGACATCGGTATAAAGGGACGGTCCCTGATGCCCGCCTTCCAGTTCTTTCCCGCCATTAGCTCGTGCAGCGCCTTGCGGAAAAGTTTGTGCTTCGTCAGCCCTATCTTCATCGGTTTTTACTGAAATAATTTGTTTTTTTCGACTAACGTCGGGTACCATCGTCGGTGTATGTCGTCCCCTACACCCTCCGAGCACAAAAATAAGTGTGATTCGGGGCCCAACTACCGCACAAGGACGGCCATTCCCTGTGCCTGTTCTGCCTAGGCCCCGATCACCCGGTCGAGAAGTGCCAGCACTGCCTCAGCTTCAACAAGGCTACCCGGAAAAGGCAGCAGCAATCCCTAGAAGCCCATATTCTGAAGAAGAAAATTAGTTCAATGGAAAAGGAGCTCAAAAAACTGAGGCAGGTGTCCACTTCCCCCGAAGGCCATCGGAAGAAGAAGGAGGAGAAAGAGGGGCATCGGGACAAGGGCTCCTCTACCGCGTCTCTCTCGGGAGTCCCTGGCACCCAGGTAACGTCCCCTTCAGGGGACCGCTCCTCGACGGCCGCCTCAGAGGTTTCCGAGGGGGCGTCGGCCCGCCTGTCTGACTTGCGCTTGGGCCTTGTGGGCAGCTCCGGGCAGTTGGAGGCCTCCGCCCCTGGTTCGGCCGCAGGTTTGCGGCCTACCACTGCGGGTGACTCCGGTAAGTGAGTCGGCTCCTCCGTCCACTCAGAGAGGGCCAGTAAGGCGCTGACCCTTTGGCGGATGGCGCCGCCTCCACTCCACCCGGACCAGGCCGATCCCTCTACCGACCCGCCTCGGTGATGGCTTCCCCATAAGCCGGACGCCGGCTCCTCCGGCGCCTGCCAGGAGCTCACCCTCAAGCCACACGTTGGCTCATCCGATGTCCAGCCAGCGAAGGAACTGACGACGGACCCTCCCACGTCCGTCGTACCCGGTTCCCCGCAGCCGTCGCTGCCATCTGGGACACAGAGTCTCCCCAGCCCGACCCTGGGGATTTCTCACCTCCATCCCCAGGCGGCGCTTGGGATCTTCCCACTCCATCAGACCTTCCTCCACGTGGTGCGCCGGATCTGACGTCGGCTCCCCGGACGCCGGCTCCTCCGACGTTGGTACCTCCGATGCCGGCCCCGACCCCGGTTCTACCAACTTCGGGAGACATCCCGCTCCCATCGGGCCCTCCAATGCAGACCCACCCGTGAGGCGACCGGCCGGGCTGTCTGCTCCGGCAGCCCCCCTGGCTCCCGGGTACCCTCCGTCCTATCTGACGCCGGCATACCCAGGACCACAGTATCCGGAGCCAAAGTACCAGATGACATTTTTTCAGATGCCGCAGTACCCGACGCCACAATACCCGTCGCCAGGCTACCCGCAGCCAGGTTTTGGATACGCTCCATATGGGTATAACCCGTATCCTTATCCCCCGCCTCCTACTCCTCCACTGCCCTCACAGCTGCCAGTGGACCTGCAGGAGATTCTGGCCTCCTGGTGGGCTGAAGCCAAGGCTCAGCTCACCAAAGAGGTTGAGAGCCGCCTTCCGATGACGTTGCCGTCCCAGGTTCCCGTACGTCCCAGGCGGCACACTCCCTCACCACTCCAGACTCCAGGGTTCTTCCGTCTGGATCCAGAGAGGGGCAGGACACGCTTCCCAAGGGGTCCGTTCCTCCCCCAGGTCGGGAAAGGGAGTCTTTTTCCTCTTCATCCTCCTCTTCACCCTCGGACTACTCGGATTCTTCTGACGGTTGCTCTGAGTGAGACAATGAGCCATGTTCTCTGTTGAAGCTCAGGCCAAAGACTCCTCCGAAGTCTCCAGAAGATCCTTCTTTTACGGAGTTGCTTAAGAAAATCCAGGAGGTTCATCAGTGGCACTCCCTGGAACCAGATCCTCAGCGTCTGAAACTTGCTGAACATCTGGATCTGCCCGTGACAGCTCCTACCTTGATGCCACCCTGGATAGAGCCTCGTGCCGACCTCATTACCACCATGTGGAAACAGCCGTCGGCTTTAGCCCCACTTTCTAAGAAGTCGAACAGGCTATATCAGGCTCCGGAGGGTGTTGATTTCCTGGATTCTCACCCTCGTGCCGACTCGGTCATGATTAGCGCCGCTCACGGCCGGTCGGCCAACCCCAAACACCTTAGCTCGTCACCACCTGATAAGGAATCACGCCTTCTGGACAAGTATGGGAGGAAGATCTACGCTTCCTCCACGCTGGGGATGAGGGCCCTGTACTATGTCGGCCATATGGGGGACTACCAGAAGGCCATTCTGACTCAGGTGGAAGCCAAATTGGACTCCCTGCCTGACTCCCAAGTCAAGCAGGAGTTGGCTGATCTTGTCCACTCTGCTCGTTCGGCCAGTCGACACATGCTTCGTGTGACATACGATGCAGTGGACACTGCTGGACGGAGCTCAGCTTTGGCTGTAGGCCTCTGGCATCATGCTTGGCTCCATGTGTCAGGGTTGGTCCTGGAGGTACAATCTGCTATCCAGGAAGCACCCTTCCGGGGGTCGGTGCTTTTCCGAGGTGATGTCAAGGACATCATTACCGATTTGCAAGAGATGGGGACGGCACTGAAGTCAGTTGATTCCAAGTACCATCCCCATCAGCAGCAGCGCGGTCCCTTTCTCCAGGCGGAATCGGCCAGAAACCCAGGGAAGCGGGCCACAAACACCCAGGCCCCCACAGCTGCTAGCCCCCCCAAAAAAGCAGCGGGTGCTTCAGCTGGGTGCTGTCCCACACCACCTGACTCCTCTCTCTCCCACAGCCTCCGGACTCCCGGAGGAACAGTGGGAGGAGGTTTCCCTCCACCTTCGGGCTGGGAGAGAATAACCCTGAATTCTTGGGTGCTCCAGCTCATAGCAGAAGGACAGTCAATAGAGTTCCTTCAGAAACCACCTCGCCATCCCCCTCTGAAGTCGTCGTATTCAAGGGAACATCTTCTCTTGGTCCAGGAGGAAATTTCGGCTCTCCTGCTGAAACAAGCAATAGAACCCATCCCCCTGCATCTGCATGGGACGGGTTACTATTCCCATTTCTTCCTGATCCCAAAGAAGACAGGAGATCTCAGACCAATTTTGGATCTCAGTTCCCTGAATCTTTTCGTAGAATACAAAAGGTTCAGGATGCTCTCTTTGCAGAGCCTTCTGCCCCTCCTACGGCCGGGTCAATGGCTGTGTGCCCTGGATATGCAGGATGCTTATCTGCACATTCCCATTCACCCATCCATCAAAATACCTTCATTTTGTGTTCAGGGGACCACTACCAGTTCAAAGGCACTCCCGTTTGGTCTATCCTCGGCCCCGAGTGTTTACCAAATGCCTGGCAGTGGTGGCGGCCCACCTGCGTACCAAGGGAGTGCAGGTTTTCCTGTACCTGAACGATTGGCTCCTGGTGGCCTCGTCCAGGGAGGAACTCCTGCATTGCCTCTCCCTTACCCAGCAGGTTTTTGCCTGCCTGGGCATTACCATCAACCATTCCAAGTCTCATCTGGTCCCATCCCAGAGACTACAGTTTTTTGGGGTGATTCTCGATACGACCACGGGCAAGGGCTTCCTGCCTCCGGACAGGGCATCCACCCTCCAGACCCAAATAAGTCTGCTGTCCGACCACAGGATGGTCTCTGCGAGGTCAGTCTTTCGCCTTCTCGGGCTCATGGCGGCTGCTATCCCGATGGTTCCTCGCGCTCGACTCCACATGAGAATCTCTCAGTGGACTCTACGCTCCCAATGGGACCAGCTAGAGGACGACCTAGATCACCCAGTTCTGGTCTCCTCGCCGATGCTTCGAGACTTGCAATGGTGGATGGTTCGAGAGAACCTGTTTCCGGGAGTTCCTTTCTTTCATCCTCCCCCCTCCCAGACTCTCACCACAGACACCTTGGGCGAAGGTTGGGGAGCCCATCTAGGCCCTCATCGGACCCAGGGCTCCACATCATTGTGCTCGAGCTTCGGGCTGTGTTGTACGCTCTCCAAGTCCTTCACCAATACATCCTTCCTGGCCACTTAGCCATCCAGACGGACAACAATGTGCATGGTGTGGTACATCAACAAACAGGGAGGGACTCGGTCCTACCCTCTTTGCAGGGAGGCAATGAGGGTTTGGGATTGGGCAACACACCACGACCTTCACCTTACGGCAATTCACGTTCCAGGAGTTGACAACACCCTGGCAGACAAGCTAAGTCGCTCTTCTGCTCTGACTCACGAGGGAACTGGACCAAGGGGTTCTAGACAACATCTTCCGACTTTGGGGAACAACACAGGTCGACCTGTTCGCATCCCTCTAGCATAAAACTTCCATCTTCTGTTCGCTCGTTCCAGATAGAGGCACTTTTTGGAAAGACGCTCTGTCTCTAAACTGGAAGGACAGATTCGTCTATGCCTTTCCCCCAGTTCCACTCATCCCATGAGTCTTGCAGAAACTAGCTTCAGAAGGAACACGAATGATTCTGATCACTCCTTTCTGGCCCAGGCAAGTTTGGTTGTCGCTTCTACAACAATACTCAGAGGATCCTCCTCTTCCTCTTCCTCTATCTCGAGGTTTACTGACCCAGGATCAGGGGACCCTGGTCCATCCAGGCCTCAAATCCCTTCAACTGCATGCATGGCTCCTGCAGACCTAGCCCAATCCCGTTTTGGAGTGTCTCCCAAAGTGGTGGAGATTTTGGTGGAGGCCAGAAAACCCTCTACCAGATCCACTTATGCCATGAAGTGGAAAAGATTCACTATCTGGGCTGCTTCCAAGAATGCGGAACCCTTCTCCTGTTCAGCAGAGCTTCTGCTGGAATACCTACGTCATCTGTTTGACCTGGGTCTCAGTCATTCTTCTCTGAAGGTACACATGGCGGCCATTTCGGCCTATCATGTTCCCTTCGTGGACAAAACATTTGCTCAATTGGAGGTCTCTAAGACCTTTCTCAGAGGGGTCCTCCATCTGAGGCCCCCCATTCGTACTCCTGCTCCCCCTTGGGACTTGAACTTTGTTCTCGAGAAACTTACTCTCCCTCCTTGAACCTGCAGCTTCTGCGGTTTGAAGTTCCTTTAAATGGAAGACTCTCTTCCTGGTGGCCATACTTCTGCTATCAGGAAATTTCGAGGCTCCAGAGCATGATGTGTAAAATCCCTATTGATTTTCACAAGGGCGTGTTGCTCTTTGCACGAATCTAAGTTTCTCCCTAAAGTAGTAGCTGAGTCTACTGTAAATCAGTCCATAGAGTTACCTGCCTTTTTTACGAAGTACTCTAATCAAGGGGAGTATTTACTCCATACTATGGATGTTCACCGGATTCTGAGATACTACACCAACAGGACGAAGGATCTCAGAAAGACTGATCAATTGTTCGTCTCCTTTGCTTATAAAAGGGAAGGCAATGCTGTTTCAAGCAATGCCTGTCTAAGTGGTTAGCTCATTGCATCACTTTCTGTTATGACAAACATAACAAGATTCCTACCGGGTCAAGTAAGAGCCACTCCACCAGAGGAGTAGCTGCCTCAGCTGACATTTCAAAAATATGTGATACAACGGACATCTGTGCTGCCGCCACCTGGACTTCCGTCCATACTTTCAATAAACACTACAGTTTGGATGTTGCCTCTCGCCGTAGAGCAGGCTTTGGGCTGGCTGTTCTGCAAGGCCTCTCATCTTGAGGCTTGCACAGCTAGAACTGCTTTTTGGAGTAGTTTTCCTCCTCCCGGTGCCTCTCTTTATTCCAGACTGCTTGGGATTCAGTCCTATATGTAATTACCTACTGCAAGAGCCCTCTTGAAGTAAGATAGTACAGTTACGTAAGAACGTACCGTAACAGTAGGTCTTCGAGAGAGGCTCTTGCAGTATGTATTACCTTCCCGCCCTCCATCCTCCTAGGCTTTTTCAGCTCCTTTTCCAGTGGTGGAAATATCCGCTCCTCTCTCGTCCGGCTTTTCTGGCCCATGACGGGAAAGAACTGGAAGGCAGGCGTCAGGGACCGCCCCTTTATACCGATGTCTCCTGACGCCGGTCACCTGATGTGGGGGCAGTCCCTTGCCAGGGACTGCTAGCTAGAAATTTTTCTGTGGGGTCCTGCCACCTGCCGGCGTCAGTCCTATATGTAATTACCTACTACAAGTGCCTCTCGAAGATCTACTGTTCACGGTAAAGTTCTTACATAACTGTGTACTTTCCCCATAACCAGGTTATTACCGAGTATACTTAACAACCTTCTTTGGGCTTCGTAACTTGGACCTGCGGCGGGCACTCTCTTACTTGAAAAATTTGAGTGTACGGCTGTAGTTTGGGGTGAGGCTTGCCAGCTTTGTCACATACACTGAATCTGCGCCTGGCAGACCAGCAGCTAAGAGAACATTTGGCAGGAGTATTCTCTGCTGCGTCGACCTGTGCTGTAGGTTGGCTGGTAGGGAGCCTCCCATAGGGCTTGGGGCTTATTCCCCCAGACATACCATTGCCTCGGGGGCTGCTTTCAGGGACGTCCCCATACAGAAGATCTGTAGGGCGGATACCTGGAAGTCGCCACACACCTTCATCTATCATTACAGCATCGACCTTGAATCACACCAGGATGCTGCTTATGGGACCTCAGTTCTCCAATCTTTGTTCACCAGACAGGTGTGCACACCTTGCCTCTTCCTCCTCCCGGAGAACTGCTGGAAGTCTGTCTTTGTGTGGATAAGTGAACCATAGCCACGTCTTTAGAAAAATATGTCCTAGGTGTGTGGATGTGATGCACTATCCACTCGGGCAGTCTTCCTTTCCCTTTAATTTCAGGCAGAATGTCTTCAAGCTAAGCTCCTCCCACCCTGCCAGGTGGTATACTCCTCGGCACCACCCCATGACGTCAGATCTTCCTTTCTGCTGAAAGAGTCGGGTCTCCTCCTTCACAGCTCGGTGCGTGGTGTAGGCACCTGTTAATCCAAAGTGCACTATTATCGTTTTGTATTCACTTTGAGTTTTCTTGGTTCCGCTTCATCAGTGGATCGAGAAGAAGCTTAGTCCGGTCCAAGTTTCAAACGTTGCATACAGTGCAACCAAAAAATGTCCATAACGGGTCCACACTCATTGTGCATTACTGCCTCTGCACAGAGCATGATGCTCAGGCCTGAGGCCTGTGCAAAACTCTTTCCTTTATCACTCAAGGATCGTTACATGTCCCTCCTTCTCCTCGGTTGGCCAGATGAATGGGACCCCCTGGTTCACTAGAAGAATGCCCGTAAGGCGGTGTCTGCAGCGGCAGGCTCAGCAGCCGAGCTTGCAGCCATGGAAGCAGCGGTGGCACAAGCTGCGATGGGTGCTTCCTCTGCATCTGCACTGCTTCCGGTTGGGCCCAGCATTGGGCCCTGAGGCCTGTGCAAAACTCTTTGCTTCATCACTCAAGGATCATTACATGCACCTCCTCTTCCTCCTCGGTTGGCCAGATAAATGGGACCCCCTGGTTCACTAGAAGAATGCCCGTAAGGCGGTGTCTGCAGTGGCAGGCTCAGCAGCCGAGCTTGCAGCCATGGAAGCAGCGGTGGCACAAGCTGCGATGGGTGTTTCCTCTGCATCTGCACTGCTTCCGGTTGGGCCCAGCTTTGGGCCCTGAGGCCTGTGCAAAACTCTTTCCTTCATCACTCAAGGATCATTACATGTACCTCCTCCTCGGTTGGCCAGATGAATGGGACCCCCTAGTTCACTAGAAGAATGCCCGTAAGGCGGTGTCTGCAGCGGCAGGCTCAGCAGCCGAGCTTGCAGCCATGGAAGCAGCGGTGGCACAAGCTGCGATGGGTGTTTCCTCTGCATCTGCACTGCTTCCGGTTGGGCCCAGCATTGGGCCCTGAGGCCTGTGCAAAACTCTTTCCTTCATCACTCAAGGATCATTACATGCACCTCCTCCTCCTCCTCGGTTGGCCAGATGAATGGGACCCCCTGGTTCACTAGAAGAATGCCCGTAAGGTGGTGTCTGCAGTGGCAGGCTCGGCATCCCAGCTTGCGGCCATGGAAGCAGCGGTGGCCCAAGCTGCAGTGGGTGCTTCCTCTGCATCTGCACTGCTTCCGGTTGGGCCCAGCATTGGGGTGTCCTTCACAGGTACCTTTAGGGAAGCCATGACCGGGCGATTGCTAGTGGAGCCAGTGTCCGACTTATCAGTCATGGCCAGGTGGTCGGAGGAGAAGCCGATGGTCAACTTAACAGTCTTGTCACTTAAACTTGGACCCGGAGGTTTTGACAGGCCTAAGAGTAGCAGGTGTCTCCAATTTCCCAGAGACCCCCGCGAGAACCGAAACCAGCTCCGGCAGAGATGCTGACGATTGCTCTGTGGCAGCAGAGGCAGACATGGTGGAAGGGGCTTTTCCCCGGGGAGGGAGGCTGCTCAGTGTCCACAGTCCCCGAAGAGAGTCGCAGGCGGGAAGGAGACCGATCCCGGTCCCGACCTCTCCTTGTCCTCCTCCTCCTTCTTATGATGTCCCTCCAGTGAAGAGAAAGAACTCCTGAGTTTCTGCAGCTCCTTCTCCATGGAGGCCTTTTTCTTTTTTTTGGTTTTAATCTCTTTTTCCCTCCGGTCACAGCTTGCGGGGCCTCTCTCAGGCATCCTGGCCTGATCCTGCCCACCTGAGGTTCCTCCATCCCGAGCCTCCTCTCCCCTTCCTGCAGCCAGTACCCCCAGCTTAACTCCTCCGGGGTGGGGCCGCCCCTCCTCTTTGGGCGCTCTCTTATAGACTGGCCAAGCTGCAGATGGAGGGCCCGGATGGAGGAACTGGAAGGCCGGACGGGTGAGATCTGGCGGTGGGCATGGCGGTCAGGTGCCATCATCTACCCCGCAGAGCTAGTTGTTTTCCCCTCCCAAGTGTGGCATGCAATGACGCCATGGCGCACGGCAATCCTACCGGCATCTGCCACGCTCACCCACATCTTTGGTCCACGTCCTGCGGTGCCCCCGATCTCCACCGGGGGTCGTTGGGATGCCAGACAGCCCTGTGCCCTCCCCCCGAGAGAGGAGAGCAGTCCATCGGATGCTCAATCCTCTCCCCCCCCCCCACCGCCGACCCCCGGCACCCGAGCTCGCTCCCAAACACAGGCTGCCAGCGTAGCGCGGTGTATGGCGTCTAGCACCTCAACCCTCAGCGCCACCGGGCCTGCTGGAGGCATTTATTTATTTATTTTTTAAATGTGGGCTTCCAGGGCCTGTTGATGGCATTCCCATGTGGCCTGGTTGAAGTTCTGACAAGCCTCACAGTCCTCGCTCTTGTGCTGTGGACCCAGGCAGAAGAGGCAGAGGGAATGGGCGTCTTTGTGAGGGAGCTGAGATCCACAGGAGTCGCACTTGTTTTTATGCGAATCGGAAGGCGTTGGAGAAGACATACACGAAACTTAGAAATACTAAGACTGAAAAAATAAAAGAAAAGTAAGTAGAAATACTCATCCAAAATGGTGGTCGACAGAAGCAGCATTCTCCGTGAGGTCCAACGTGCGCAGGTCAAAGATGGGAAAGAACTGGAGGGTAGGCATGGGGACGCATCACTATATAGCGTCACGCTGACATCGGTCACATGACAATGGGTGGGCGGTCCTCCACAAGACACTGCTAGCTAAAGTTTTCCGTGTGGTCCTAGTGCCTGATGGCTTAGTCCAACTGGTTTATACCTACTGCAAGAGCCCTCTCATAGTGAGATCTATAGGCCGGTCAGCCTCACCTCAGTAGTGGGTAAGATCATGGATGCACTGCTTAAAGAAAGAATAGTGGCACACTTGGAATCCATCGGTGTCCAGGATCTAAGGCAACATGGATTCGCAGCCAGTAGGTCATGTCAGCAAAATACGATAGATTTTTTTGACTGGGTGACAAGGGAAGTTAATTTGGGGGGGGAAGGGTAGACGTCACCTGCCTTGATTTCAGTAAAGCCTTTGACACTGTCCCACATAAAAAGGTGGTCAACAAAATGAGTAGTTTGGGTATGGGGCACAAGATATCAAACTAGGGTAGGAACTGGTTAATGGACAGGAATCAGATGGTGGTGGTAAATGGGGTCCAAGAGGGGAGGTGACCAGCCGTGTACCTCAGGGATCAGTCCTTGGGCCAATCCCATTTAATGTCTTCTTTAGTGACATTGCGGTAAGACTGGAGGGAAAGGTCTGCCTGTTTGCAGATGACACCAAGATCTGCAACAAGGTGGATACTCAGGATGAGGTGGGGAGAATGAGGAAGAACCTGAAGAAGCTTGAAAAATGGTCTGAAGTGTGGCAACTAAGGTTCAGTTCCAAGAAGTGTAAAATAATGCACCTGGAAAGAGGAATCCTGGGGAGAGCTACAGGATTTTTTTTGGGGGGGGTTGCTGACCATCGCCAAGGAAGAAAGGGACCTGGGAGTTATCATTTCTGATGACCTAAAGGTGTCTAAACAGAATACAAATGCTGCAGGGAGGGCCAGTGGCATGCTGAGGTGCATAGGCAGAGGTGTCACTAGCAGAAAGCGGGAGGTGGTGATGCCATTGTACAAAACGCTAGTGAGGTCTCACCTAGAGTACTGTGTGCAGTTCTGGAGGCCACACCTTCATAAGGACATTGACAGGGTGGAGGCAGTCCAAAGAAGGGCGACTAAGATGGTACAGGGCTTGCACTAGAAAACATAGGAGAGGAGAGGCTAAAGGACCTCAATATGTACTCATTGGAAGAGGGATCGGGGGGGACATGATAAAAACATGCAAGTACCTTAGGGGTATTAACAAGGTGCAGGAGGAGACAGCCTCCAGAAGAGATGTACAAGAACAAGGGGACATCATATGAAATTGCAAGGTGGCAGGCTGAGAGGAAATGTGAGGACGTTTTTCTTCACAGAGGGGGTGGTGGACGTGTGTAATAGACTGCCACAGGAGGTGGTGGGAGCGAACACAGTGTAGGGTTTTAAACATGCATGGGACCGGCATAAGGGTACCTTAGAGGTGGGAAGGAGGGGTTAAAAACCATTGACCAGGTAGGGTCAGACACCACAAACTAGTGTAGGGCTTTTGGGCTGATTGGATGGGCCTGGTGATCCTTGTCTGCCGACAATTTCTGTGTTTCTCTATCTGTATGAAAATGGGGTTGTTATTAATTTATTGTAAAGGTCTTCTGGCTGAACAAATAAAGTATTAAAAAAAAAAAAAAGTTGTATTTGAGACTGTGATTGTACCTATCTTATTGTAGGTTTTATTCTTTGCTTCTTACAGAGGATTGACATGGTTCCAGACTTGCTTTGCTCAAATTTATGTTCACTGAGGTCTGATGGTGAAAGGTATGGAAGTATTTTTTTTTTTTTTTCATGTCTCATTTCTGAGTTTTTGCGGGTTTTCTCCCGACCCCAACACCCAAACATCACTGAACGGCATGTACGTGTGGAGGCAAGCGTACGCATGCCGTTCGAGACGCCCCTCCCTTCCAGTTGTGCCACTGACTGCCTGCGCCGGCCCCAAACCTCCATTCGGTGATGGCAGGACTACGGGCGGGCGACCCCATCCCTTACCCGGGAGAGGAGAGCCAGCACTCTATCCTGCTCCCACCCCCCTCTATCGGCACGCTGGCGACCCAAGGTTGTTCCCAAACCCAGGTCACCGGCATAGCGCGGAGTGGTGTCCAGCACCACCAAGCCAGCCCAGGTATGGAAGTATTTTAAGGCTTCATCTGGAATAATATGTAATACTTTCTTTGTATGTACTGACAACATGCACTCTCATGTAACTTGTTTTTTTTTATTCTCAGGTTTGCGTTTTCTTGTATATGGGAAATGACACATGATGCCGAGATTATAAAAACCTTTTTTACAAAAAGTGTCATTTATTCCAAGGTAATTTCTTAGTTTGAGTTTTCACACCGGTTTAATGGTTTGTTCCCAGCATTGTATACAAAACATATGATTTGTATGTTTCATGTGCATTTCTGGATGTAAATGAAACAAATCTAAGTTAACACCGTTTTTGTTAAAAAAAAAAAAAAAAACTATAACATATGATCTTCTTTGAGGATATCTCTCCATTAGTAGTAGTAGTAAGTAGTAAAACTGTTATTCATTTACATGAAATGAATAGGAAAACTCATCTGAGCCGAGGCTCTTTTTCAGTGAGATCCTTAGTACCAGTTATCTAAATTGCAGACAACATTTAAACACGATAGTCATGATAAAGACAGACATACATAAACTTATACATTCTAATACAATTCAAAAGAAAAAAAATAATAACATTGCAATTCATATATTTTTTTATAGTGCCTAACAGACCTGAGATTTGGCCTGAACACTAAACACATATAGTGGTGTAGGGGACAGATCTTGGACTTTACACAAAGACTGACTTTATATTAGCTATACAAGTTGTGTGTCTATTTACAGATAATAAATCAGTAGGCAGCATTAATTTATGTAATAGGAGATTCTAGGGACGTGGATATGTTGTTCTATCCACACTTCTGGCAGTGTCCTTTCCCTTTAAGGGTTGCCGGAAAGTCTTAAAGCTGGCTCCTCCTACCCTCCCTGGTGGTATATCCCTCAGCTCCACCCTATGACACCAGATCTTCCTTTCCGCTGGAAGAAGCAAGTTCCCTCCTTACCACTTTCACGCTGAGTAGGCCCTGGCTTTCAAATCTTCAGATTTCCTTCATAACCTCAAACTTAAACTCGTCAGAGTTTCTCCTTTAAGATTTTCGATTGCGACTGTGATGGAGGACAAGTCCTCTCCTGGGTTCTGCCGGTGCCCATGCGGGCAGAAGATGACGCACACTGACCTGCATGCCACGTGTGTTTATTGCTTGGGGCACGACCATGATACCCAGGCCTGAAAAATGTGTCGGTTGTTTCACCTGAACGTGCTCAACTGCCATCTCACTCGCTTGCAGCTGGGCCGACCAGAAAATCAGGACCCGCCGGTCAAATCTAAAGAGGCCCAGTGGGTGCTCTCTGCGACCGCGGGGTCCGCCGAACAGCTAGAACAGATGAAGGCCTTCAAGGAGGAGGAGGAGGCCCAGGCCGCCGAGCAGTCCTCTTTGGCTTCTGCCTTCGTCCCTCTTAAACTGGGTTCATCCTTTTCAGGCTCCATCAAGGAGTTGTGCCAGTCTCTCCCAAATGAGGGAGAAGGCCCTTTGGGCTCACACAACTCTCACACTAAGAAAAAGGAGTCGAAAGACAAAGAGAAGACTGACCATCGATGTTCTTGGGACAGAGAGCAGTCTCGCTGGTTTCACGGTGCCCCCGTCAGGCCAGCCTGCCGAGACGCAGGCCGACGACCTGGACGAGATTTTTCTGCACCCAGTCGACCTGCTTTCTTTTGATGAGGCCGACAATTCTGTTTTTAGGACTCCGGTTCTCCCGACCGATGAGACGATCTCACTGCTGAGCTGGATCCGAAGGGTCCAGTTGACCAGGAGGAGCCGTGGCACTCCCCAGTTCCCTCTGAGCGACCCTGTCAGTCCCACCGACAGTCTCTGTCCCGATCTTGGTCTTCTTCCTCCAGTGGGTCACGCAGGTCCCACAGGCACCATTCTCAACATCACAAGAAGCGGCACCACCACTGTTCTTCTTCCTCGTCGTCCTTGACTGAGGGGAGGCTTCAACGCAAGTTGCGTCGATGCTACGAGGACCTCATGTGACAACAATTAGTTCTTGCCAGTCAGAAGCCGACAGTGGCTCACACCCCGGCTATGTACCTGGTTGTCTACTTCCCGGCCATTGCCTACTCCTCCGGAGTTCTCTGAGCCAGTTGACACCACCCCTCTGCCTGCAGAGCCAGTGAAGACCGTTTTGGCCTTGTCCAAACCTGCCTCTCCACTGACTGTGGTGGAGCTGCCACCTCGTCAGCCACCATCCGGGGCTCCATCCAAGGAGTCTCAGTTGGCTAAGGGGCTTCCCCATTGGCTGTTGGTCACTCTCATGCCTGGCCGGCCGCGGCTGGTCAAAGGTGACACTGGTGGTCGGCCACTGTACAGGGACTCTTCTGAGTCCAACGACAGTTCCTCGCTCCACTCCCGTCCGATCGACATGGGATCTCTCTACGAAGGAGAGCCCTTCACCTTTCTTGGGCATGCTCTGTCTCATCTCTGAATCTACGAGGATGCAGTTGGAGCCCGTTCAGAAGTGGGTTCTTTACCGCCTTAGTGATATCCTGGATAAGGGAGATTCAACGATGGAGGCCTTTCCAGTCGCCAAGGCCATTGTTGGTCTGGCCCTGGAGCCTTGGCAGCATCCTGCTTCCTGCCCGCACCATCTGCCCGTATGGCCCACAAATATGCAGTGCCTATTGGTTTCCTGTCGGGGTTCACGGAACACCCCTCGGCCAAGGGGATAGTGACCGATTCCGTGTTCCGGCGTTCGAGTGACAAGGATGTGGACAAACCTCTGAACAAGGAGTCCAAGAAGTTGGACTACTGTACTCTGCAAAAAAGGTTTATGCTGCCTCTTCGCTCGGTCACTGCTAGGCGAGCTCAGCTGTCATTATGGCACACTTCTCCCATGCTCCCTGGATGAAGTGCTTCCAGATCTCCCCGTAGACCTTCAGACCACGTCCAGCAGGTCCAGGATCTGGGTCATGCTGTTGCCAAGCAGCAGCTCCAGATAGCCTAGGACATAGAGGACTGTTGTGCCCGCTCAGTGGCCGGCGCCATCGCCATACATCGTAGGGCCTGGCTGAGGATCTCAACTTTCACGGCAGATACCTAGCATAAATTGATGGATGTCCCCTTTCTGGGACTAACTTGTTTGGATCTGGAGTTGAATGTCCCCTCCAGCGCATAGAGAAGTCCAGTGCCACCTTGGACTCTGTGCAGTCTGTCCGGAAGGACTCTTTAAGGGCTTCAAGCAGCAGAAGTGCAAGCCCTTTCAGCCTTCCACCCCTTCGGCCAAACCAGCCCAGTACCAGTCTGGGCAGCAGGCTCAGTCTTGGTGCCCCCAGCCCAAGTCAGTGGCTTCTGTGGCCCAAAAGCCCGGAGGCAAAGGTCCCCGCGGCTCCTCAGCCAGGTTCTCCTCCTCCGCTAAGCCTGCACAGTGAAGGGATGGGAGTTGCCAACCTTATGCCCATCATACCTCCCCTGGGCCCCCCTCCCATGGGGGGCCGGCTCCGCCACTTCTTTTCCGCCTGGTCCGCAGTACCCTCCAAGCCAAGCCAGGCCTCACAGCAGGGCTTGTTATCTGCAGAAACTCAGTCAGCTCTCCGAGACAATATAGCCTAACTCCTCCTCCAGGAGGTAGTGGTCAGAGTAGCGGATCCTCCTGCACACCCAGGGTTTGTCTCCAGGTATGTCCTGGTGCCAAAGCGGACAGGGAGCTGGCGCCCCATTTTAGATCTGCGCGACCTGAACAAGTTTCTCAGGTCCAGCACCTTCAGGATGGTGACTCTGTCCCCGATCATTCCATCTCTCGAGCAGGACATGTGGTTCTACTCTCTGGATCTCCAGGACGCATTCTTTCACGTCCCGATCCATCCGTCCCGACGAAGGTTCCTCTGCTACAGGGCAGAAGGATACCTGAACAAGTTCTAGGCCATGCCATTCAGCCTCTTCTCAGCCCCCATGGTCTTCACCAAAGGCATAACAGTGGTGGCTACATACCTGAGGCGTCGAGGAGTCTGGGTGTACCCCTGCCTGGACAACTGGTTGATAGCAGGTCCCTCCAGACAGGAGGTGGAGCGGTCCAGGGATCTGGCCCTTCAGACCTGCGTTGACCTGGGCCTCCTTGTCAACGATGACACGTTGGAACTCACACCCAAGTAGGTGATCAATTTCATTGGGGCAGAGCTCAACTCCTGCCGAGCCAGAGCCAGGCTCCCAATGGCCAGGGTGGAGGTTCTCTCCTCCTGTGCTCAATCATTTCTGGTTGGGCACTTGCACCCTGCCCGGGACTTCCTGAGCCTCTTGGGTACATGGTGGCCTGCACCACCACGGTCCGTTGGGCCCGGTGGCATATGCGCTCCCTGCAGTGGGAGCTGGCCAGCCAGTGGTCCCAGTGCAGAGGTCACTTCGACCAGCTGGCCACAGTGACCCAGAGGATGTGGGACACTCTCCAGTGGTGGACCGTCCAGGAGCATCTGCAGGAAGGGATCCCGTTCGTCCGCATCAAGCCAACAATCATCATGACAACCGACACCTCTGTCACGGGCTGGGGTGCCTATCTAGGGGAACACAGAGTCCACGGGTTCTGGACCCTCAAGTTTCGATGCCACATCAACCTGCTGGAGCTCCAAGCAGTTCGGCTGGCACTGACTGCGTTTGCTCCATTTGTTCAGGGTCAAGTGGTTAAAGTCCAGAGGGACAACACCATGACCATATACTAGCTCTGTAAGCAGGGAGGGACGCATTCCCTGCCTTTGTGCAAGGAAGCTCTCCACACTTGGACCCTGGTGCGCAGCCTGGAGACGGATCTCCTAGCCAGCCACGTGGCAGGAGCCTCCAATCAGTTAGCGGATGCCCTCAGCCGAGTGGGTGAGGCATCTCAAGAGTGGTCTCCATCTAGAAGTGTGCTACACTCTGTTCTTCCAGTGGGGCACCCCTCAGGTGGACCTGTTTGCCTCCACGGAGAACGCAAAGCTGAGCTGTATTGTGCCCACCCAGCCCCCAGGCAAGGTTTTCTGCAAGGGGATACCTTCTTGAGACCATGGACCCCAGGCCTATTCTGTGCCTTCACTCGATCCACAAAGAGCTGCCCAAGATCAGGAGGGACAAGGCACAGGTGATCCTAGTGACTCCAGACTGGCCCCACCAGTTTTGGTACCCCGATGTCCTCAACCTCAGTAATAGGCTCTCGAGGCGTCTT
This sequence comes from Neoceratodus forsteri, assembly GCA_016271365.2. Taxonomy (NCBI): domain Eukaryota; kingdom Metazoa; phylum Chordata; order Ceratodontiformes; family Ceratodontidae; genus Neoceratodus; species Neoceratodus forsteri. The sequence continues at coordinate 985,009,675 of CM057459.1, forward strand.
CCAGCATGCCCGGACTTGTTTTCCATCAGCCAGAGGAAGGTATTCCATCCGAACCTTCAGTCTCTGCACCTGACAGCCTGGTTCCTGAGTGGCTAGAGTTCCAGACATTCGGTCTCTCCAAATAAGTCTTGACCATTGTGGAGGCCTCTCTGAAGGAGTCGACCAGAAAGTACTATGCCTTCAAATGGTAGAGATTCTTGATTTGGTGTCGGAGCAAAGGGCTGGACCCTTTGACCTGTCCGGTGGCCTGCATTTTGGAGTACTTGTGGTCTCTCTCCAAAGGGGGTTTTCAGTCAACGACCCTTAAGGTGCACCTGTCAACCATCTCTGCTTACCAGGTGTGGGACGGTCAGCGGTCGGTGGCACAGGAGACGGTGGTCTGGTGCTTTTTCAAGGGCTTAGGTCACATATACCCTCTGGTGCATGAACTTCCACCTCCATGGGATCTGTTGCTGGTACTGGCAAAGCTCATGGGCAAGCCATTCGAACCGATGCACAAGTGTGAGATGTCACATTTGTCATGGAAGACCGCCTTCTTGGTGGCTGTTACGTCAGCTGAAGGATTGGGGAGCTCCAGGTGTTTTCGGTGGAGTCTCCTTACCTGGTCTTCCACAGGGACAAGGTTGTCCTGCACCCCAACCCGAAGTTCCTCCTGAAGGTTGTGTCGGAGTTTCACATGAATCGGGTGATGACTCTTCCAGTGTTCTACTGAAATTACGCCTCGGATGCCAAATATGGGCTCCATACTTTGGACCTGAGGCAAGCGCTCGCCTATTATAAAGAGCGCACGGCCAGAGTTCGGGGAGAGGTTTGCCAGCTGTTTGTCACCTATGTTGTAGCCACACCTGGCAGACCTGCAGCCAAGCGGACGATTAGCAGATGGATCACATCATGCATTGGTCTCTGCTATAGGTTGGAGGGTAGGGAGCCTCCCGTAGGGCTAAAAGCTCATTCCACCCGCCATACCGCTGCGTCGGTGGCTGCTTCTAGGGACGTCGCTATCCAGGAAATCTGCAGGGCTGCTACCTAGAAGTCCGCACACACCTTCATTTCTCATTATCAATTCGACCTTGAGTCATGCCGAGATGCTGGTTTTGGGGCCTCAGTTCTCCAATCTTTATTCCCAAAGTAGGGGGTGTGCGCCTTGCCTCCTTCCTCCCGGAGAACTGCTAGGAGTCTGCCAGAAGTGTAGCTAGAACAACATATCCACATCCCTAGAAACACAGGATCTAGGGATGTGGATATGTTGTTCTTATCCACACTGCTTGGCATGTCCTTTCCCTTTAATATTCTTGCCGGAAGTCTTTAAGCTGGCTCCTCCCACCCACCCGGATGGTATAAGCCTCGGCTCCGCCCTTTGACACCAGATCTTCCTTTCTGATGGAAGATTTGGGTTCCCTCCTTATCGCTTCCATGTTGAGTAGGCCCTGGTGTTTAAATCTTCAGATTAATTACTAAAACTTAAACTCATTAAGAGTTTCAACACATCATTTTCAATCGTGACTGCGATGGAGGACAAGTCCCCGCCTGGGTTCCGCCGGTGCCCCTGGGCAGAAGATGTCTTGCACTGACCCGCATGCCACGTGTGTTGATTGCCTGGGCCACTATCACAATACCCAGGCTTGCGATTTTTTTTTTTTTTTTTCTTTTTTTTTTGTACTTTGTTTATTAAGGTTTCATCAATAAACAGTTGACAAAAGTATTCCTCATGCAAGGTAGTACATGAAGATTCAGTAGGTATAGTTAATAAACAATATTTCATAAGCCTTGCATTCTTGTACAGTAGGAGCTGAGGGTTCCCTAAGAAACAGAGCTAATGTCCAGAAAAGTTCCTAATACATTGCCCACCTCTTCAATAGAAAAAGGTATTTTCTATAGGTAGTATTATTAGGTAGTGTAACACAATCCTACGATTGCTGTTTAAACCTGGTATAGTGAAAAATAAACCCCAAATTAGACCCTTAAGAAGCTTCCCCTCAATTAGTAGATAGTCAACAATACTTGGTAAATTAGCCATCAACAGCAGAATTCAAGACTTTGTAGCTTAATTCTTTAACACTAATTACAGAATCTCTGAACACTAATAAAGCTGTGCAGTAGTACAAAAGTGAGCCTTAAATCCTATTCTCTCCTCGCTCTCCACTAGAGCTCAATTTGTGAACATGTAAAACTTATTTATTTAAACCTTCTTCGTATATGGAGGACTTAAAATGGGAACAGATGCAATCAGGCTCTAAACTACCCCCAGTATTATTTCTGAACCCATAAAACTTTTAGAGTCCAACATGCTAACTTATATTTTATATTGTCCTTGAGAGTCACTGCACACAGTTTTTACTGTTCTAGGTCAGCCAAGGCCTGTATCAGTCCTCTGCATCTGATTCATCGAGCTGTAAGCCCAGAGTGTTCTTGTGGCCTGCAAACGCTGATTCCACCTGTTCAACCCATCACCCCGCATGTTGTAGATTGTTGGAACTCCACGTCTTTCCCCCGTATACGATCCTCAAGCAAGCGGGGAGCAGAAACGAGGAATGATCCCCAAGGCCCTCAGTCGATGACGCACCGCATCGAAGCTCTTACGACGGGTTCTCTTCTGGTACTGGAGGTCTGGGTCCAGTTTAATGTCCGAAGAGTTTATGGCCAAGGGGTAGTTAGCTCTTGCAGCCACAATCAAGACATCATGAACCTCTGAGCCTGCAGTGCGCAAGATGCAGTTATCCAGATGGTCTTACCCTAGGACTGACCCGGTAAGCTTTTTTCAGAGTTTGCCAGTCAAAATCAGCAGGAACGCTTAGGTGCTCTGTTAGCCATGTCATTAAAAAATGCAGGAGGTCCGTTCCCTTGACTTCTTCGGGGACTCCTACTATGCAGACATTCCCTGAACAGATCTCATTCTCGAGTGCCTCCATCCAGCTTCTCAGTTGAGAATTCTCCTGGGTTAGCGTAGTAACTGTTGCCATCGTAGTTATGGATCTTTTCTCAGAGTCAGAAACTGTCCCCATTAGCGTTTTAATTGCCACGTCGTGGGATTCTAATTTGCTCAGAGTTTTCCCAATCTTAGAGTCCATAACTTTTCATTGATTCCAACAAAGCTTTCCATGGAGGCTCGGAGGTAGTTGTAGCACTCTCCTCCCCACAGCATGCTGACTCTGCAGCCTTGCTGGCACCTTGTGGATGAGATTCTTTCGGCGGCCCCTGGTGCTGTGCCTTTTGAGGAACCATCCTGAATTGGGTATTGTTTGGCCTCATAGTAGTGTCAGGAGTTGAGATCTGGTATTAGTTTAGTGTTTAGGTAGACTTTTACTGTTATTTTTTTGCTTAATTTGCTTATACTCGGAGGAGCTCTGTAAAGGTGGTTCCTTCCTAGAAGAAGACTCTCTGCCACCCCAGGCTTGCGATTTTTGTCACTCATTCCAGCCGAACATGTTAGATGATCGCTTCGCACGATTACTGCTTGGCCGACCAGAGAAACTGAACCGGTCAGTCAAATCTAAAGAGCCCCGTTCAGCGGTCTCCGCTGAACAACTTGAGCAAATTATGGCTTTCGAGGAGGCGGCGGCTCGGGCTGCTGAACAGTCCTCTTCAGCATCGGTCTTCATACCGCTCAAACTGGGCTGTACCTTTACAAGCTCCTTCAAGGAGTTGTGCCAGTCTCTCCCTACCAAGGGGGAGGGCCCGTCAGCTTTGCACAGCTCCCGTTCCCGTAAAAAGGATTCCAAGGAGTCGAGAGAGAAGAAGTCTCGTTGACATTGTTCTTGGGATCAAGAGCAGTGTAGTTCCCAGGAATCTCCAGTTTTGACTTTGGTCGAAATTGTGGCCTTGAGCGCTGGCTTCATGATGCCCTCATCAGGCCAGCTGGCTAAGACGTGGGACGACGACCTGATCAAAATTATTATCAACCCCATCGACCTGTTGTCGCTAGATGAGGCCGACAATTCCTTGTTCAGTACTCCGGTCCTGCCTGGACCTACCAAGGAGGAGACCCAGCCTGCTGGAAACCTCTTCACGGTCCCTGTCCCTGACCTGGAGGATCCACAGGTCTCCCCGTCTCCTTCTAAGTGTCCCCATCGGTCCACTCGACGGTCGAGGTCTAGGTCTCGGTCAGCTTTGACCGACAGGTCAAAGAGATCTCATAAATGCCATTCTGGGTGTTTCAAGAAGCAGCGTCACCGCTATTCATCCTTGTCCTCCTCAGAAGAGAAGAGGCTTCAGTGCAAGTTGCGTCGACGCTACAAGGATCTTACATGGCAACAGTTGGTGTTGGCCAGTCCAAAGTTGACACCTGCTTTCATGCCAGTCATCACATGGCTGTCGCCCTCTAGGCCGACGCCAACTCCGGAGACTGCCAACACCATCCCTCCACCCGCGGAGCCAGTGAAGGGCCTCCCGGCTTGGCTGAAACCAACCTCTCTGCTGATTATGGTGGAGCCACCACCTAAACAGCTTCCCTCCAGGCTTCTGTCAGGGAGTCTTGGCCCTCTAAGGGCCTCCCGCACAGGCTGTCGGTCACCCTCACTCACGACCGTCTGCGGTGGGTTGAAGGTGACTCAGGTGGTCGGCCAATCTATCTGGAGTCCGAGGACTCAACTTTGCACTCTCGCCCGTTCAGGGTTTCACTTGGAGTTCTCTCGTTGGAGAAGGTCCCACGTCCTTCATGGGCATTCTCCGTCTCATCTCCGAATCCACGGGGATGCCTTTGGAGCCTGTTCAGAAACGGATTCCATGTCCCCTATCAGACATTCTGGAAAAAGGGGATTCTCCAACAGAGGCTGAAGCCATTGTTGGCCCGGCCCTGGAGCTTTGGCAGCACCCTGCCTCCTGCCCTGTGCCATCAGCCCGGATGGGCCGCAAGCATGTGGTTCCCATTTGCTTCCTTTCTGGGTTCACAGAGCACCCCTCAGCTGAGGGGTTGGTGACCGAATCTGTGTTTTAGCACTCTGGCAATTCAGGAGACGCTGAGAGACCTCCAGACAGAGTCCAAAAAACTGGACCACTCTGCCAGAAAAGTCTATGCTGCCTCTTCGCTTGGTCTCTGTCAGGCGAGCTCGGCTGTCATCATGGCACATTTCTCCCATGCCCTCCTGGGCTCTCTAGATGAGGTGCTTCCTCACCTCCCCACTGACTTTCAGACTATGGTCAAGCAGGATCAGGGTCAGGCTGTGGCAAAACAGCAAATCCAGGCAGCTCTGGACATTGTGGATTCCTGTGCCCATTTGGTGGTGGCCGCAGTCGCCATGCGCTGCAGGGCCTGGGTGAGAGTCTTGACCTTTACGGCAGACACCCAGCACAAACTGGCAGACGTTCCCTTCCTGGGCACCGATTTGTTCAGTCCAGGGGTTGATGGTCACCTTCAGTGCATCAAGAAGTCCAGTGCCAACTTGGACTCCATTGATTCCACCCAGAAGGAATCTCACGGTTCCAAAAAGTAGAAGCGTAAGCCCTTTTGACCTTCTACCCCTGCGGCCAAGCAGCTCCAGTACCAATTGGGGCTGAAGCAATAGGCTCAATCTTGACGCCCTCTGCCAAGTCATGGGCTTCGGCTGCCCGTAAGCCTGGAGGGAAAGGTCCCGGCCGTCCCTCAGCTGGATCCTCCTCCTCCAAGTCTGCACAGTGATGAGATGGGGGTTGTCACCCCCGTGCACATCATAGCCACTCTTGTCCTCTCATTGGGGAGGGGGCCTCGCCACCACTTCCTTTCCACATGGTCCGCTGTCACAACGGACAGGTAGGTCTTGGAAGGGGTCGGCCAGGGGCTGCCTCTGGAATTTGAGCAGTACCCACCAAGCCGAACCCACACCCCACGGGAGGAGAAAGTATCTGTGCACACTCAGTCAGCTCTCTGAGATGATATCATCCAACTCCTCCGCAAGGAGGTAATGGTTAGAGTCGCGGATCCACTTGTCAACCCAGGGTTTGTTTCCAGGTACTTCCTGGTCCCGAAACGGACGGGGCAGCTGGCACCCCAATATAGATCTTCACGACCTGAACCAGTTTCTCAGGTCTCGCACCTTCTCGATGATAACTCTGTCTTAGATTATACCATCTCTCAAGCAGAACATGTGGTTTTGCTTCCTGGATCTGCAGGACTCGTTCTTCCATGTCCCGATCCATCCATCACACCGAAGGGTCCTCTGCTTCTGGGCAGAGGGAACCCTATTCGAGTTCCAAGCCATACCGTTCGGCCTGTCACCGGCCCCCAGGGTCTTCACCAAATGCATTGCAGTGGTGGCGACCCATCTTCAGTGTTGAGGGGTCAGAGTGTACCCCTATCTGGACGATTGGCTTATAGCAGGTCCCTCCAGACTGTAGGTGGAGAGGTCCAGGGATCTGGCACTCCAGACCTGTCTTGACCTTGGCCTCCTGGTTAATGAGGCCAAGTCGGAGCTTGTGCCTTTGCATGTGATCTGCTTCATCGGGGCAGAGCTCTACTCTTGCCGAGCCAGAGCCAGGCTCCCGGCGGACAGGGCAGAGGTTCTCTCCTCCTTTGCCCGATCATTACTGGTTGGGCGCTGGCACCCTGCCTGGGACTTCCTGTGACTTCTGGGTTACATGGCGACCTGCATCTCCGTGGTCCAATGGGCCCAGTGGCGTGTGCGCCCCCTTCAGTGGGAGCTGGCCAGCCAGTGAACTCTGCGACTAGTTCATTTTGACCAGCTGGTCACTGTGACCAAGAAGATGTGGGATGCTCTCCATTTGCGTGCCCCGAGCCGACAGTCATCTTGACAACAGACGCTTCTCTCACGGGGTGGGGTGCCCACATAGGAGGAGACCACAGAGTCCATGGGCTCTGGAACCCCAAGAAATCGCAATGCTACATCAACCTGCTGGAGCTGTGAGCAGTTTGGCTGGTGCTGACTGCATTCATTCCATTCCTTCGGGGTCAAGTGGTTTAGTTCCAGACGAACAATACCGTGACCATGTTCTATCTCAACAAACGGGGCGGCATGCACTCCCGGCCTCTTTGCAGGGAAGCTCTCCGCATCTGGACCCTCTTGAGCCGACTGGAGGCAGATCTAGTCACTCATGTGGCAGGAGCCTCAAATCAACTGGCAGACACCCTCAACCATGTGGGCAAGGTGTTCCACGAGTGGTCTCTCCATCCAGAAGTAGTACACAGCTTGTTAGCTCGGTGGTGCACCCTTCAGGTGGATCTGTTTGTCTCCAAGGAGACTGCAAAACTGAGACTGTTTTGTACCCGCCCGCCTCCCCCCCAAGCAGGGCTCGCTGCAGGGGGATGCCTTCTCGTGGCGGTGGATCCCAGGCCTCTCTTATGCCTTCCTTCCATTTTCCTTGATCCGCAAGGTGCTCCTCAAGGTCAGGAGGGACAAGGCACAGGTATTCCTGGTGGCTCTAAACTGGCCCTGCCAGTTTTGGTACCCCCGATCTCCTCAGCATCAGGCTCCCGAGGCATCTTCTAGCACACCCTTCAGTTGGGGGAAGGTTCTCCCCCCGGACCTTCAGTCCCTGCACCCGACAGCCTGGGTCCTGAGCAGCTAGAGTTCCAGGCTTTGAGTCTCTCCAAAGATGTACTCACTGCAGTTGATGCATCCAGGAAGGAATCAACCAGGAAGTGCTGTGCCTTCAAAGTGGAAGAGATTCTCCATTTCGTGTCGGGGCAAGGGGCTGGACCCGTTGCCTGTCCAGTAGCTAGCATTCTTGACTACCTTTGGTCTCTCTCCAAAGGGGGTCTTTGTTCTATGACTCTTAAGATGCACCTGGCAGCCATCTCTGCTTACCGGGCGCGGGCCGGTCATCAGACAGTGGCACGGGAGAAGGTGGTCTGGCGTTTCTTCAAAGGCCTTGACCATATTTCCCCTTCCGGTGTGTGAACCACTACCACTGTGGGATCTACTGCTGGTACTGGCAAAGCTCATGAGCAAACCATTCGAACTGATGCACAGGAGTGAGAAGTCTCACCTGGAAGACCGCTATCCTGGTGGCTATCATGTCAGCCAGAAGGATTGGGGAGCTCCAGGCGCTCTCTGTTGTCTCTCCTTATTTGGTCTTCCACAGGGACAAGGATGTCCTGCGCCCCAACCCGAAATTCCTTCCAAAGATTGTGTCGGAGTTTCACATGAACCAGGTGATGACATTGCAGGTGTATTACCCTGTCACACCGACGAGGCCGAATACAGGCTTCATACTTTGGACCTGAGAAGAGTGCTGTCTTATTATAAAGAGTGCATAGCTGGAGTTCGAGGAGAGGTTCTCCAGCAGTTTGTCACCTATGCAGAAGCCGCACCTGGCAGACCTGCAGCCAAGCGGATGATTGGCAGATGGTTACATCATGCATTGATGTCTGCTATAGGTGGGTGGGTAGGGAGATTCCCATAGTGCTAAGGACTCATTCCACCTGCCATACTGCTATGTCGGTGACTGCTTCTGGGGATGTTCCTATCCAGGAATTCTGCAGGGCTGCTACCTGGAAGTCAGCAAAAACCTTCATTTCCCATTACCACATTGACCTAGAGTCATGCCAGGATGCTGGTTTTGGGGCCTCAGTTCTCCATTCTCTGTTCCCTAAGTAGGGGGTGTGCGCCTTACCTCCTTCCTCTCAGAGAACTGCTGGGAGTCTGCCACACAGTGCAGATAAAAACAACATATCCACATCCTTAGAAACACAGGATCTTACTTCGAGTGGGAGCTCTTGCAGCAGGCTGTAACAGTAAGGACTGTGCCGCAGGCACTAGGACCCTCCGGAAAACTTTTCAGCCAGCAGTACACAGCAGAGACCGCCCCTGATGTAGGCCCCACCCCGAGCGTCAGCCCTGGTACAAGAGGCGGACCCAGCTCCACCTCAGTTCTTTTCCCGCCGTGTCCTGCGCACGTGAGAAGAAGCCTTTTTTTTTTTTTTCCAGCTTGCCAGAAACAGCTAAATCTGTGTTTTTTCAACCCGTTTTGTACCGTTTTCGATGCTTTTTTTCCTGTGTTTTCGACGGATGTCTTCGCTGTCGTCATTTTCTCCAGAGCCACACCAGAACAAGTGTGACTGCGGGAGGCAGTTCCCCTCCAAGGACGGGCACAAGCGCTGCGTCTTTTGCCTCGGGCCGGACCACGACACCGCGGCCTGCTCAGCCTGCCAGGCGTTCACCAGCTGGACCCGGATCCGATGTCTCGAGGCCCTGAAGGCGTTCCTTTCAGAGAAAAAGATTGATCTGCTGTCCTCAGAGGGAAAGGCTCAGAGGGGAAGCGCAAGGAGAAGACCAAGCGCCATGGGAAAGACCGTAGTTGGTCCCGGCACCGGTCCCAGTCGCGGTCCCGCTCTCGCTCACGGCCCTCTCCTAAGAAGGCCCGTGTTTCCCCGGGTTCAGGCCAGCATCCGAAATCTTCCCAGGCCAAGGCCGGCCCATCGGGGGAGAAGCTGGCCAAGCCTAAGATGACCCCGCCAAGGGTTACCACCAAGCCCTTGGAGGTCAAAGCTTCGGCCACACCTCTCAAGGCACTGGCGCTGCCTGCTAAAGGTGCACCTCCGGAGCTGAAGGACTCTCCGGCACGCCCCCCCCCCCCGAGAAACCCTGTCGTTGGTCTCACCTCCGACGCCGGTTGTAGGGGCGAAGGGTGCAGGTGCAGCCACAGAAGAGCTGACGTCCCCGTCTCCCAAGTCCTCCTCCTCACTGAGCTCCCAAGAGGGCTCTCCTTCGCAGGCCGATGTCCCGGATACGCCCTTTCTGGGCTGAGCTGCTGAGATTTTCTCGAAGGACGAGCTGCAGGAGTTGTTCTCCTTTTGGTGGGGACAGGTCCAGAAGCGGACCCCCCCCATTGTCGGCCCAGACACCGGTACCGGACCCGGCAGGCAAACCACAGCCTGGAGGCAAGCCTTCCCGAGGAAGTCCCCCGGGCGGCCACCTACGCCTCCACCCAAGGCTCGTTCTCGCACTCACAGCCCTACTCGTTCCTCTGGGCGAGAGCATTCCTGACATCGGTCATCTGGCGATGCGGTCTCACAACTTAGTCGCCCGGTCCGGACGATCTTCGGGACCGCGTCAGTCCCCAGCACCGGCGACAGAGGAGTCTGGTCACAAGGAGAGGTCAGACTATTCCAGACTTGGTAGTCGATCCTCCTCTTCTTCATCGGCATCCTCTTCCTCTTTTGGGATCGGGCGGTCCCCGGGAGATAAGGACCAGCCTCGCTCGCCTCCGGATGATCCAACCTTTATGGACGTCATGAGGCATATCCAGACCTCCAATAAGTGGGAAACTGAGGACCTGGAACAGGAACGCCAACAGTTGGCCAAATACCTGAGGCAAAAGGAGCCCAAACCATTGGTAGTCCCTCCTTTGGTGGACACATTCCAGGACCTCACCCGGTTGACCTGGAAGCACCCAGCCTCCATCCCAGCTGTTCCCAAATAATCGGACAGGCTGTATAAGGCCCCGAGGGCAGAAGCCTTTTTAGTAGAGAACCCTCAGGCAGACTCTTCGGTCATTACTGCTGCCCGTGACAAGTCCAGGCAGCCGAAGCACCTTAGCTCGCAGCCTCCCGATCCGGAGCCTCGGTATTTGGACCAGGTGGACAAGAAGGTTTACTCTGCCTCCACCTGCTCCACCCAGTCCCTCAGTTTCCTGACGCATATGGTCCAGTACCAGAATGCTCTGTGGGAAAGGGGACAAGAGCTACTCAGAGCCATGCCAGATTCCGAGCAGAAAGCAGACTTCTGGACATTCTTCATCGGGCTCGGCGTAGGTTCTCATGTCTGAGAGCCTCGTGCGACACTGCAGATCTGACAGCCGGCGGCCGCTTCCGGGGTTTGTCTTAGGTGCCATGCCTGGTTAAGAGTTTCAGGCTTTCACCAGGATCTGCAGTCCGGTATCAGGGATCTGCCTTTCCAAGGTACCATTTTGTTTGGGCCGGAGACAGAAGCACTGATTTCACGTCTCCAGGAGTCTGGCAAGTCCATCTCGTCGGTCCGCCAAATGTACCGCGGCAACCAGCGACGGCAGCGGAAGAGGCCCTTTCGCAAGCCCTCAGGTAGTCAAGGTGGACCAGCCCGTGGTAATCAGCAGAGTCAGAGAGGCGGCTTTTGTAGGAGAGCCAGTAATCAGCAACCTGGAGGCGCTCCTAATTGTGGGCCCAAGTCCTCCCAGGCCTCTCTGTCCACACCTGGCTCAGCCCAATGACTCCCTTCCGCCCCTCCAAGGGAAGACTCAGGGGAGACAGTCGGGGGCCGCTTCTCCCTTCATCTCGAAGGGTGGAGATCGATAACTGCGGACCAGTGGGTCCTGGATATTGTCAGGAGAGGACACACGCTAGAGTTCACAGAGTTCCCTCTAACTACTCCACCAAAGTACTCCTGATATCCTCCTTCTCACATCCCACTTCTAGAAGGAGAAATTCCGACCCTCTTGCAGAAGAAGGTAATAGAGGTAGTCCCCTTGCATCAGCGGGGAAAAGGGTTTTACTCCCACTTCTTCCCGGTCCCGAAAAAGACAAGAGACCTTCGTCCCATCCTGGACCTCGGCTCCCTTAATCTCTTTTATAGAGTACAAACAGTTCAGGATGGTGACCCTTCCAGGTCTGCTTCCCCTACTGCATCAAGGAGACTGGCTCTGCTCCCTAGACATGCAAGATTCATATATGCACATCGAGGTCTTCCCTCCCCACCGGAAGTTTCTGAGGTTCCACTTCCAAGGGGAGCATTACCAATTCAGAGTTCTTCCATTCGGCCTCTCCTCCACTCGTTGAGTCTTTACAAAGTGCTTGGCAATGGTGCCTGTGGCTCAAAGGCGGCAGGGGCATTACGTCTTCCCTTACCTCGATGATTGACTGCTTGCGGCCCTGTCCAGGTCAGGCCTGCTTCAAACTCTTGAAGATACTTATATTCTATTCCGAGAGTTGGGGATCACCCTGAACCTTCAGAAATCATCCCCCGAGCCCAGTCAAAGACTCACCTTTATTGGAGCGGTCCTGGATTCTATCCAGGGCATGGCTTTTCTACCCCCGGACAGGGGCGATTGCCTGTGGGAGATTGCCGAAGGGATCTGAGTAACTCCTCAGGTTCCAGCAAGGAACTTCCGCAGGTTGCTGGGGCACATGGCGGTTCCGGTCACTCCTCTGGCCCGCTTCCACATGCGGGTCCCACAGTGGATGCTCAAGGTGCAGTGGGACCAAGGCTCTGACGATCTAGACTTTCTAGTCAGGATCACTGAGCCAGTCAGGAGAACTCTACTTTGGTGGATGGACCCCCGCAATTTGGAAAGAGGGGTCTGGTTCCGTCCGAAGCCACCAGGTCAGACCCTTATGACAGATGCGTCAGATGTGGGCTGGGGAGCGCACCTGGGTACTCGTCAAACGCAAGGAGTTTGGACACCCGAGGAGCAATCTTTCCATATCAGTGTACCGGAAATGCGAGCGGTCCTCTATGTCTTGCAGGCATTTCAGGAGGACCTGGTACCAGGCTCTCTTCTCATTCAAACAGACAACATGGCGATCGTTTTCTACATCAACAAGCAAGGGGGCACTAATTCGTACCCCCTTTGCAGGGAGGCGATGAGAGTCTGGTACTGGGCACTGGAACAACGCATTCTGCTATCAGCGATGCACATTCCAGGCATCCTAAACAATCTGGCTGACAGCCTAAGCAGGTCTCGATCCAGAGCACACAAATGGGAGCTGTTACAAACCGTAGCAGATCAGCTCTTCGACAAGTGCAGTCATATAACGTTGTTCTGATGCCAATTGTAAAGCTCTCTAATTACTGCCTAGTCACTTAGCTTGCCCTCGCTCCTGAGCTGTTTTCCCCTACCTTCATTCCTTATCCTGCACCCTCTGTTCCTGTAACACTTACTTTCCCAGCCCCGCTCTCTTCCCTTCCCACTTAGCCATTTCTCCAGTACCCCCTGTCATTACCCCCTTCCTTTTCCTGCCCCTCCCTCTCCTGCTCTTTGCCGCCTCACTCCCCCTCTAACACGCCCTCACTCCCTCTCTGCCGTCTTTCGGTTCCACGCCGGTAACAGAGTTTGCTACCTTGCACCGCTAATACGTAACACCGCCACCCTTCCTACCTTTCTTTCACCTTTCTGCCCTCTCCTGCCAGCTTTCCCTCCTTCTTTTACTCTTCCTCTTCTCCCTATGCTCAGTCCTCACCCCTCCCTCTCCTATTTTATCCGCCTCCACCAGTTTGCGTGACTCCTCTCTCTCCTGCCGTCTCGTGGTTCCACCGGCTCGCCGCGAGTTACTACTCTACCCCGCAATGCCGTTTCACCGCCTCGCCTCTTGTCCTCCTCCGCTCCGCTGCGCTCTTACTAGAGTGCACTCTATCTCTCACCCCACTCATTTCCCTATCTGTTCCGTGCCTTCATCCCTTTTCCCCTATACCGTGCCCTTCCCACCCTACCCTTCCCTCCCCATTCCTTTAGTTCAAATCCCTCCTCACCCTTGCACCTAGTCCCCCACCGCCCTCCCCTGACATCACCCTCTCTCCCTCTCTATTTTTGCACCATAGCTTCACTGTCCTGTTCCCGACCTCTCCGTCTCTCTTGCCGACTCCGGTTCCACCGTCCAGCCACAGGTGGTAACCTTCTCCCGCTAATGCCGCGCTCGGTAGCAACCTCCCTCCTGTCCTCCCCTTTTGCTATTCACCCTACCACCCCCTGTCTCCGTCTCTCCTGCCCTACCCTTACACCTGTCCCCTCACCTCTCCCCCTAGTTCTCAACAACTGAATACATGTAATTTTATCCTTATTGCTATGCTTGACTACACTGTGTGACTTTGTCCTTTGCAAATGTATCCTGCTCTGTGTAATTTCTTATGTATCCTGCAAATGTATCCTACTTTGTGTAATCTCTTATGTATCACTGTGTTCTGTAACTGTACCTCCCGGGTCGTGCCTGAAAATAGTCATTTGTTGGCTAGCGCACTTACCCGGTCAACAAAAACTAAATAAATAAATAAAAATAAATCCAGAGCTGGACCTTTTTGCGTCACCACGCAACGCCAAACTGCCAATGTTTTGCTCACAAGAGCACGTGCCTGGAGTTTTCTGGCCAGACGCATTATCCCTTTGCTGAGCAGGGAGATTTCTCTACGCCTTTCCACCCTTCCTTCTCATTCAGAGAGTCTTGCTGAAGTTGCAGGCTGAAGGGGCTCGAATGATTCTTATAGCCCCCCGGTGGCCTCGGCAGATTTGGTTTCCACTCCTGCAGCAGTTGTCCATGGAACCTCCAATTCCGCTGCCCATATGCTTGCAGTTGCTATCCCAGGAACAGGGATTGCTGGTCCATCCGGACCTCCATTCCTTACATCTACATGCTTGGCTCCTTCAGACGTAGCCCAACACAGATACGGGGTCTCCACAGAGGTAGTGGCAGTCCTAGTGTCGGCGAGGAAGCCCTCCACCTGCTCCGCCTATGCTATGAAATGGAAGCGGTTTTGTTTATGGGCCTCGTCACAGCATTTGGACCCTGTCATCTGTCCAGTGAACTCAGTGTTACAGTACCTCCTCTCCTTCTACCAACATGGCCTGAGTTCCTCTATTAAGGTGCACATGTGGGCTGTCTCTGCCTATCATGCCCTGATTGGGGACAAGGCTTTAGCAGTTAGATGTAGCCCACACCTTTTTAAGGGGAATTTTGCATATGAGACCTTCCATTAGGGACCCTGTCCTACCCTGGGACCTCCTTTTTGTGTTGGAGAAGCTTACCCTCCTTCCTTTTGAACCGGCAGCAGATTGTGAGCTGCATTTTCTTTCCTGGAAGGTGTGTTTTTTGGTTGCTATTACCTCAGCTTGAAGGGTTTCTGAGCTTCAGGCTCTGATGTGTAAAGAGCCGTATTTGGTTTTTCACAGGGAAAGGGTTTCCCTTAGGACAAATCCTAACTTTCTTCCAAAAATGGTCTCGGAGTTGACCCTCAACCAGTCGGTTGACCTTCCAGTTTATTTCTCTTCCCCTTCGAATAGAGGTGAAGCTCTCCTTCACACACTGGACGTCCACAGGACTTTGAGGTATTACCTCAAAAGGATGGCTGCGCACCGTCAGTCGGAGCAACTCTTTGTGGCCTTTGCACCACAATGCTTGGGCAAACCAGTGACCAAGCAAACAATTTCAAAGTGGATCGTCCACTGCGTATCATTTTGCTATGAAAAGCATAATAAGCCCCTACCAGGTCCGGTTAGGGGTCACTCTACTAGAGGAGTGTCTGCATATTTTGCCACCCTGAGAAATGTCTCCATAAGGGACATCTGTGCGGCCGCTACCTGGAACTCGGTGCATACCTTATCAAACATTACAGCTTGGACATTGTCTCCAGACGCCGCGCCGGTTTTGGTCTGGCCGTTTTGCAGGCACTTTTGTCCTAGGCCTCTGGAGTCAGTAATGTCCACCTCCCGGGGTCGACCACCTCTTTGGCGTGGGACTGCTTGGTATTCAGTCCTTTACTGTTCTAGCCTGCTGCAAGAGCTCCCACTCGAAGTAAGATAGTACAGTTACGTAAGACCTTACCATAACTGTACTATGGAACCAACTCGGAACCAACTCAGCAGAAGGCAATACTGGACCTTGTGCTCACAAACAGGGACAGTGTGATGGGGATAAGAGTGGGGGAGCACCTGGGGAACAGTGACCACCAGTCACTGTGGTTTGAAATCACAGAAAGAGCAGAACCAAACCACACAAAAACACGTATCCTGGATTTTGGGGGCAAACTTTGAGAAAATGGGCGATACTTGAAAGAGGCATTAAGGGAATGGGGCAGGAATCAGGGGTTGAGGAACAGTGGGAAGTATTTAAAATGGGGATTACAAGAGCAACAGAATTATGTATTAAGCAGGTTAGCAAGAGGAAAGGAAGAGGAGACCATTATGGTTTTCAAAGAGGTAGCAAAGAAAGTGAAAGCCAAAAGATTGCATTCAGGCAATACAAAAGACACAGGCAGAAGGGGATAGGAGAAGTACCAGGAGAAGCAAGGGAGGCAGGAGGTCAGTGAGGAAGCCAAAGCTCAGACAGAAGAACACATTGCAAAATCAGTGGGTAGAGGGACAAAACCTTTTACAGGTACATAAGTGAAAAAAGAAAGGCAAAGGGAGGGATAGTGAGACTGAAGGGGGAGGATGGGGGCTGTGTGGAGGATGACAACAGTAAAGCTGACATACTGAACAGGTATTTCTGCTCAGTCTTTACTGAGGAAGAGGAGGGTAATGGGTCTGAATGGAGTACAAGGGATGAGAATGGTGCAGAAATGGACACAAGTCCCTTTACACGAGAAAGGGTCCTGAAGGAACTGGAAGTAATAAGAGTTGATAAAGCAATGGGGCCAGATGGGGTGCACCCCAGGGTCCTTAAAGAACTAAGAGAGGTGGTGGCTGAACCTCTTGCTATCCTGTTTAGCCGATCACTAGAAACAGGGGAGGTACCCAAAGACTGGAGGATAGCAGATGTAGTCCCCTTATACAAAGTGGGAAACAAAGAGGAAGCGGGGAACACAGACCAGTCAGCCTCACCTCGGTAGTGGGGAAGACCATGGAAGCACTACTGAAGGAGAGATTGGTGAACATCTGGTTGTCAATGGACTACAGGACCCAAGGCAGCATGGTTTCACCAGGGAAGGTCATGTCAGACCAACCTCATTGAATTTTTTGACTGGGTGACTAGGGAGGTGGATCAGGGAGGGCAGTGGACATGGCCTATCTGGACTTCAACAAGACCTTTGACACTGCCACATAGAAGACTATTGCACAAACTGGGAATAGAGTGTGGGCAGGACAGTAGTGTGGTGGGTAGGTAACTGGCTGGGCAGCAGGATACAGAGGGTGGTGGTAAATGGCTGTCACTCCACAGAGGAAGAGTGACCAGTGGGGTACCACAGGGATCAGTGCTGGGACCGGTACTATTCAATATCTTCATCAGTGACTAGCATGAGGACCTAGAAGGCAGAATTTCACTGTTCGCTGATGACACAAAGCTCTGTAACAGAGTAGACACACAGAGGGTGTAGACAGAATGAGAAGGAACCTGCAGAAACTTGAAGAATGGTCAGGGGTTTGGCAGTTGAAATTCAATGCAAGGAAGTGCAAGATAATGCATATGGGGCACAAAAACCCTGGCACAATATATCAGTTGGGGTGAGGATATAGCATGCACCAAGCAGGAAAGGGATCTTGGAGTTATCATCTCTGATGACCTCAAGGCAGGGAAACAGTGTGACAAGGCAGCAGGTAAAACAAATAGGATGCTGGGATGCATAGGCAGGGGCATCACCAGCAGGAAAAGGGAGGTCATAATTCCACTATACAAGACACTAGTGAGGCCGCACCTGGAGTACACTGTGCAGTTCTGGAGACCTTACCTACGTAAGGACATAGACAGGGTAGAGAAGGTTCAGAGGAGGGCAACAAAGATGGTGCATGGATTGTATCACAAGTCCTATGAGGACAGGTTGAAGGCACTGAACATGTACTCCCTGGAGGAAGGAGAGAGAGGGATATGATAGAGACATACAAGTATCTTGCAGGGAGGAACAGGGTGCAGGAATGCACTATTTTTAGCGAAAAGATGTTCCAGGACTAGAGGCATGGGATGAAGTTGAGGGAGGACGATTCAGAGGAAACGTGGAGGAAGAATTTCTTCACAGAACGGGTGGTGGACAAGTGGAACACCCTGCCAGAGGAAGTGGTGGGGGCTGAAACAATCACGGGATTTAAGAATGCATGGGATAGACATAAAGGAATTCTGGAGGTCAGGGGTAAGGGGCAACAGACTTCCTGGAAAACATAAACTGAACTTACAAACTTAAATGGGCAGACTGGGTGGGCCATAGGCCCTTATCTGCCGACACTGTCTATGTATGTATCTATGTAACAGTAGATCTTCGAGAGGAGCTCTTGCAGCGGGTATTACTTTCCCACCCGTGTTCCCCCTCGAGGTGTGCAGATCTTCATCTACTGCTTCGTCTCCTTCTCTTGTCAGGTCTTCTTCATGGGCCTTGGCGGGAGAACTGAGGTGGAGCTGGGTCCACCCCCTTTTGTACCAGGGCTGATGTCGGGGCAGGGCCAACGTCGGGGGTGGTCCCTGCTGTATATTGCTGGCTGAAAAGTTTTCTGGAGGGTCTTAGTGCCTGCGGCATAGTCCTTACCGTTATAGCCTGCTGCAAGAGCTCTTCTCGAAGATCTACTGTTACGGTAAGTTCTTACATAACTGTACTTTACTCACCTGTAACAGTAGTTGTGAGAAGTGGTGTATGTTGTTCATCACACAGACCCACCCACTCTTCAGGTTTCTGGATGACAACCTCTGCTTCCAGTGGGCAAGATCTGGCGATGGGGCGGAACCGAGGCATATACTACCCGGGTGGGTGGAAGGAGCCAGCTTAAAGACTTCCGGCAAGATAATTAAAGGGAAAGGACATGCCAAACAGTGTGGATGAACATATACCACTCCTAGAACTACTACTACTGTTACAGGTGAGTAGCCTCTGTTTACTCACCTGTAACAGTAGATCTTCCACGGGGTAATCTCTTGCAGCAGGTAATACACCTGGGTAGTTACCAGAGGGCACATGGCAGCTGTCTTCTAGCAGTCTTTCACCAGGGGCCGCCCACCGATGGTGTCATCATCCTGCTCCTATATAAGAGTGGGCAATCCCTGGTATCCTCATTTTCTTTTTTGCCAGCTTCAGCTCACATGCAGTTACTCTTCTTAGTGCCTGCAGTTCTTCATCAACGAAACTTGAATCCTGGAACGGTGTTTCATTTCACCATTCTCACCACCATCAATGACATAGAATTCTTTCCTCATCGAAGATTACCACAGACAACTTTCCATCAGCTTGCTCATCGATGGTGCTTAAACTAATATTTATTTTCTTTTCAGCAAAATGACAAGGCCTCCACCCTCATCGATGGTCATCATAAACATTACTTTTTAGTCGGCATGGCTTCACCCTCATCAACTGTCACTGTTCCAAGTGACTCACCGTCAACTTCTCCATCGACGGTGCACCTCATTGACGGGACTTCCACCCTCGTCAGTGGTCATCATAAAGATGATCTCCTCTTCGACGAGGTTTCACCCTCGACTGTCACTGCTCCAAGTGACTCACCGTCGATTTCTTCGTCGACAGTGCACCTCGTTGACAGGGCTTCCACCCTCGTCATTGGTCATCATAAACATGACTTTCTTTTCGACGAGGCTTCTCCCTCATCGACTCACTATTCCAAGTGACTCACCATCGACTGCTTCTTCGACGGTGCATCTCATTGATGGGGCTTCCACCCTCGTCAATGGTCATCATAAGCATGACTTCCTCGTCGACAAGGTTTTTTCCTCATCAACTGTCACTGTTCCAAGTGACTCATCATACATGGGGGCTTCCACTCTCGTCATTGATCATCAAAAACATGATTTCTTCGTCGACTAGTCTTCTTCCTCATCGACTAACACTGTTCCAAGTGACTAACCATCGTCCTCTTCATCAGTGGTACTGGAACCAATAATTATTTATCAGCAGGACCTGGAGGAAATACTCCTCGTTCTTCTCAGTGTTGCTGTTGTCGAAGGCCACTGCTACCAGTGTACACCATCGACAGTGCATCCTGGACTATCTGAAAGAGCTCCTGGTGCCTTACTGCCCTGGTCGATCACTCCGCTCGGCCAACAAGGGTTTGCTAGAGATCCCAAGGGTGAACTTGAAATCATCTGGTGCAAGAGCATTTGCATATGCAGCCCCCAACCTTTGGAATTCTCTACCCCATCGGTTGAGGGAGTGCGCAACTGTGGAGGGATTTAAGCAAGGCTTAAA
This sequence comes from Neoceratodus forsteri, assembly GCA_016271365.2. Classification (NCBI taxonomy): domain Eukaryota; kingdom Metazoa; phylum Chordata; order Ceratodontiformes; family Ceratodontidae; genus Neoceratodus; species Neoceratodus forsteri. The sequence continues at coordinate 985,029,405 of CM057459.1, forward strand.
AACCTTTTTGTGGCACCAAGCCTTATCAGTTAATTGATTGATTTTCTTTTCTGATTTATTACCTGATTTTAATTGAATTGATGTTTGTTTGATTTTGATTTGATTTTATATTGTTAGGTGCCTTGGCTTTGGATAAGGAGCCTTATAAATAAAATGCATTATTATTATTATTATCTCATCGACGGGGCTTCCACCTTCATCAGTGGTCATTGCCCCCAGTGACTCACCTTCAACTTTGTTGTCGGTACCCCATAATAGAATTGCCTTTCTAGAACAAGCCACTACTGACTGGACACACCGTCAAAGGTGCACCATACTTAGGTGTGCCCATTGATGGGGTTGCATCCCTTATCAATGACCGCCATTCACGGTGCACCACATAATGGCTTCATTCTCGACATCTGTCTGCCATTTGTCGATACTACTCTTGAACACTTTATAGGCTTTCTCATCACCGCTTGCCCATCAACCACGGGCTTGCCAGAACAGTGTGCCTTCCTGTTGCTCCCTCATCCTCCCTTTCAGTCCAGGACACAGGATTTTGTTTCTCAGCCATTATGCTTCACACATGCAAGGCTTTCAGCCTCTGACCTTGGTGGACAGCATTCCTCCCTCATGCTCCCACTCCTCCTCCTCGCAAGTTTTTTTTTTTTTTTTGTGCCGATGGGAACCTTCCCCCCACGGCTTTTCCATACTCCTAAAAAAATAAATAAATAAATAAATAAACTATGTGGAGGAGTCAGAGGTCTTTCCTTCCCGAGAAGGTGGTTCTTATCCCCCTTCTGTGCCTTAGACATACACCCTCCTCAAAAGACAAGGATGCTGTCATTCACACTGCAGACTCAATTTCTGATGATCCTTCCTCACTAGGATGTCCCTTTAATACAGTTTTGACTGCGTAGGACCAGCTGTCAACGGTCTCTGCTATGGCTGGAGAAACGGACTGCTTATACCACTTTCTGGTGGACCACCCATTCATTCCAGGGGCCCGGACTCCACTTTAGTGGCTATCTGTGCAGCTCATGAACAATACCTGTTAACACACGAGCTCACTGCTTCTCAGTAAAGAGTCGTATCTCAAAGGCACATCAAACAAGCACTCTGTCTTTGTGACTTTACTGTATATGAGCTATATGGCCAAATACCAATGGTACTCTTTGATACTCTGCTTTGACTTCCTCAACAAACCTCCTCTTTGTCAAGGTAACAAACAATTGTTGATAATAATTTTATTTATAATTCTATCTCCAGATGCTACTATGGATATCATGTGGCTCACACTACGGACACTGAGTGTCAGACTGTATCTCATATATGCAGTGTGAATACACTGATCTTACTTCGAGAGGGTTCCTGCAGGAGGTCTTCACATATAGGACTCGCCCCCTGGCATCAGGTCCATTATGGCAAACTGTAGATAGCAGTCATCGGCCGGGGGACCTCCCAGCGTCAGGCGTCGTGATGTCAACCCTGACTGTAAAGGGGGTGGTCATGCGCCCGGCTCTCCAGTTCTTTCTTGCCGTCGCCTCTGTCACGTTCAGTTCGTGTCAGAACAGCAATCTAACGTCCGCGTTATATTTCTCGAAGTGTTTCTTCGCCTCTTGTAAAATTCTCAAGATTTTTCTTCAATTTGATGTCTTCTAGACAGAAGAAAAAGTGTTCAAAGTGCGGCGCTCAAATCCCGCACGGGGACGACCATTCCCGCTGCCTCCTGTGCCTCGGTTCGGAGCACGACGTCCAGAAGTGTTTCGTCTGCCAGGCCTTCAACCAGGCAGCCAGAACCAGGCACAGGAGGTCCCTTGAGGCCCATCTATTGACTCAATGGAAAGAGAGCTACGAAAACTCAGGGAAAGGTCGTCATCGCCGGCCTCGAAGAAAAAGAAAAATAAGGAGAAGCATCGGGACAGGAGTCCGTCACCGTCTGAGGCGGCAAACCGTGAGTACTTTTCGGCGCCTGTCCGCTTTCTTTTGGGCAGCTTCTCGCCCTCCTGCCGAGGTGAGCAGGCAGCCGGGGGTTGCCTCTTTGGAGGTGGTAATTCTGTCACTTGATCCTGCCAGTAAGTCACCCCTCGCCTCTGGCGAAAGGGCGCACGGCCTCCGCCGATCAGACTAGCGGCAGCCTTCCAGTCGTCTCTAGCCCGGCCGGATCTGTTCCTTCGGACGCCGGCTCCTCCGACGCCCGCATAGATCCATCCACTCTCCCGTTGGGCTCCAGTTTGGCCTCCGAAGTTGGACAGAGTGAGGGACTGGTCGACCCGTCATCTCCCAGGGTCCTCCACCCTAGAGACTCGCCACCCGACTCTTTGCTGTTTGCTTTAGCAAAGTTGCATTCAGACCTGCTGTCAGGGGGCCCTTATGTCTCCCCCAACCCCTTGCCAGGCCTTCCTCCATCACTGGGGTTCATTCCGCCGCCGACAGAGGACCCGGATATGGAGCCTCCACCCCCCAGTACTTCAGGCACGCTCCAGGCCCCGATGCCCTCTTCGGGCTCCACAGCACCTCACCCTGCGGGTCCTTCATCTGGGTTCATTGCCCAGGAACCTTCTTTCCCACCTCGGCCCCCTGGCCAGTTACTCAGTATCAGACATCAGGCCAGGTACCTCCGTCGTCGGGTTTTCTGACACTGGGCTACCACGCCGGGCTTTCCGGCGTCATCATTCCGACGACGGGTTATCCTACTCCAGGGCATCCCACGCCGGGTTACCCGGGGTACTCGTATTACCCGTCCTGGCACTATCCTCAGTACCCAGGTTATCTGAGTTATCAGCCACCACCTCCTCCTCCAGTGCCGGAACTTGAGTCCGTCCTTCGGTGGTGGAAAGAGGCTAGAGCGCAGCTTGTGTGTCTGAGTTAAGAAAGCCGGTGAGGGAGACACCCTCTGTCTGGGTGACCTCTCTATCGCCTCCTGCTACCAGAGCCTCTACCTCTATTGCGGTAGGCATTACTGAACCGGACCCTTCCGTTCCTTCTGGCTCCGATTCCTCTGACACTAGTTCCGACTCAGACGTGTCGGACCCCAGATCTCCCCTGGAGGTTCCTCCAAAAGACTCCCCAGAGTCCTCTCCAGAGGATCCATCTTTCGGAGACCTGCTACATTCTATTCAGGCGACTGGTGGTTGGCCTTCAAAAGAGGTTGATCCCCAAAGAAAACGTCTTGCGGAACACCTGGATCTGGCCACTTCGGACCCTATTCCCATTCTGCCGTGGATGGGACCTCATGAGGACCTTGTTACCACAGTCTGGCAACAACCGTCCTACATTCCCGCGATCTCCCGCAAAGCTGACCGTACCTTTTATCTCCCAGAAGGGATTTTTCACCTGAACTCCCATCCCAAGGCTGACTCTATGGTCAACACGGCAGCTCACGACCATTCAGCTCAGCCCAAACATCTGAGTTCTTCGCCCCCCGACAAGGACTCGCGTCAACTCAACCATTTTGGGTGCAAAATGTATTCTTCTTCTTGTGCGATATGTTCCCTTAGTTATGTCTCGCACATGGTCGCCTTTCAGAAAGCTTCTCTTTTGGATCTAGAAAGGGACCTCCAGGATGTTCAAGATGAAACCCTGAGGAAGAAGCTCTTGGATAAAGTACGGATGGGCAAATCCTCGTGTCACCATACCCTTCGGGCTAGTTACGACTCTGTGGATTCATTGGCGAGAGCAGCTGCCACGGGGATCTGCCGCCGATGCCTCTCCTGGCTCCGTATAGCGGGACTGGCGCAGGACGTGCAGTCCTCTCTGTTGGATGCCCCTTTCAGGGGTTCTGTCCTCTTTGGCGGCGATGCTAAGGACATCATTACTGGGCTGCAGGAGAGCGGATGCTCCTTGTCGGACGTCCTTTCCTTATACAAGACGGGACAGAAAAAGCAGTCCTTTCGCCGCCAAAGAAGGTGGAACAAATCCCAGGCTAAACGTCAGGCAAAGAAACGTGCACCTGGATTGGGAGCTCAAACCCCACAGACCAAATTTCAAAAACAGGCCTCTGGGTCAAAAGCTTCCCTCTCCTCGGCATTCTGACTCCTTTCCCCTCCTTCTGCTACCTCCAGTGCATCAGGAGGAACCGGTCAGAGGGAGGTTCGGCCTCCACCTGGAAGGCTGGAGGTCCGTCACCGCAGAAAATTGGGTGCTTCAGCTCATCCAGCGAGGTCACGCGATAGAATTCAGCGAAATTCCAACCCCTCAACCACCAGGACGGTCCTTCTATCCCTGGGATCAGGTCCCCATAGTCTCTCAAGAGATTCAGGCACTTCTCCTAAAGAAAGCCATAGAGCCTGTCCCGTTAAGCCAAATAGGAAGGGGATTCTACTCCCACTTCTTCCTGGTTCCAAAGAAAACGGGCAACCTGAGACCGATCCTGGACCTCAGCACACTAAACATCTTCGTCGAGTACAAGAAGTTTCATATGTTGACCCTTCAGGGGCTCCTTCCCGTGCTCCATCAAAATTCTTGGCTGTGCTCACTGGACATGCAGGATGCTTACCTGCATATCCTCATCCTCCCGGCCCACCGCCGCTTCCTTCGCTTTGTTTTCCTGGAGAAACATTTCCAGTTCTGAGCACTCTCATTTGATCTTCCTTCAGCCCCCTGAGTGTTCACCAAATGCCTAGCGGTGGTGGTGGCCTTCCTGCGCCAGCAGAGCATTTATGTCTTCCCGTACCTGGATGACTGGCTCCTCTCAGCACCCTCTCCTACCAGCCTGAAAGAGGCTCTCTCTCTCTTTTTCACTCTGAGCTTGTTTGCTTTACTGGGCATAACGGTCAATTTTCCCAAATCCCAACTAGTACCCTCACAGAGACTTCAGTTCATTGGAGCTGTACTAGACACAGTTCAGGGCAAGGCTTTCCTTCCATCAGATCGGGCCGAGACCCTTGCTTCTCAAGCCACACTGGTGGCACAGGCCCGATGGATCCCTGCACACTCGGTGCTTCGTTTATTGGGTCTGATGGCGGCCGCCATTTCAACAGGCCCAATGGCCAGGCTTCACATGAGGGTCACCCAATGGTCTCTTCGAGTCCAGTGGTACCAGAGGATGGACGACATGAACCAAAAAGTCATGATCTCCAACAGCCTCCAGAGAGATCTACGCTGGTGGCAGGATCTCTAGTATTTGTCGAAGGGGGTCCCTTTCCTTCCGGCAGTTCCAACTCAAATTCTTACTACGGACACCTCAGATCTGGGCTGGGGTGCTCATCTGGGGTCTCACAAGACACAGGGGTCTTGGTCCAATCAGGAGCTGATGCTCCACATCAGTGTTCTGGAGACCAGGGCGGTTCTTTACGCACTCCAGGCATTCCAGTCGCTGCTGGTTCCGGGATCTATCTTGGTACAGACGGACAACATGTCCACTGTCTGGTACAGAAACAAGCAGGGGGGAACCAGATCATACCCTCTTTGCCGAGAAACCAAGAGGGTGTGGTACTGGGCGATTCAGCACAGCCTTTATCTGACAGCAGTTCACGTTCCGGGTGTCACCAACGTCCTGGCGGACAGTCTCAGTTGATCAGTGGCCCGGGCCCACGAGTGGGAGCTAAAGTCAGAGGTAGTCGAAGATCTCTTTCTTCGATGGGGTCGGCCAGATGGATCTGTTCGCCTCCCCATACAACGCAAAACTACCCATCTTCTGCGCGCTCATTCCCGGGCATGGTGCTTTTTGGCACGATGCGCTGTCTCTTTCATGGACAGGGAGGTCTTTCCTCCCTTTCCTCTAATTCAGAAGGTCCCTGTGAAACTTCAACAAGAGGGGGCCCATGCAATCCTGATTGCTCCTCTTTGGCCACGCCAAATTTGGTTCCCTCTTCTGCAACACTTGGCACTAGAACCTCTGGTTCCTCTGCCCATTTTTCACGACGTTCTAACTCAGGAGCAGGGCATCCTGGTGCATCCGAGCCTTCAGTCTCTCCACCTTCATGCGTGGCACCTGTGGACATAGCGATTTCTCGCTATGGGGTCTCTTCGCAGATTGCGCACATTCTAGTGGAGGCCAGAAAACCATCCACTAGATCCACTTATGCTATGAAGTGGAACAAAATTCACGATATGGGCCCAAGCAAGGAGCTGGGATCCATTTTTGTGCTCTGCATCCCAGGTTCTAGAGTACCTCACACATCTGTCTGAGGCGGGCCTTAGCTACAGTATTCCTCCATTAAGGTTCACCTCTCTGCGGTGTCGTCCTACCACCTCCCAGTGGAGGGCAAAACCTTGGCTCAGCTGGAGGTTGCCAAAACCTTTTTGAAAGGCATCCTTCATTTGAAACCTCCGATCCGGAATCCTTGTCCTCCCTGGGACCTGAATTTCGTGCTCGAGAAGCTGACCTTACCACCGTTTGAACCAGCTTCTTCTTACAACTTACGCTTCCTCTCCTGGAAGTCTTTGTTTTTAGTCGCTGTCACTTCGGCCAGAAGGGTTTATGAATTACAGGCCTTTGTATGTAAAGAACCTTATTTGATTTTCATAAGGACGAGTAGTCCTTAGGACTAACCCTTCTTTTTGCCCATGGTTGTTTCAGAAACCACTTTGAACCAGAGCATGGAATTACGGTATACTATCCGCGGTATTCCAGCAGGCGCACCTGCACCCCAAGCAGTGTGCACTGGATCCTGAGGTATTAGATGAACAGGACTAAAGAGATTAATAACCAGCTGTTCGTAGCCTTTGCCCCTCAGTGCTAGGGCAAGGCTATTTCCAAGCAGACCATCTCCTGATGGCTCGCTAACTGCATCCATTTTTCGTACATGAAATATGGGAAGTCCCTTCCGGGGGCAGTCAAAGGCCACTCCACCCATAGCATGGTGACCTCTACTGCCTTTTTCAGGAGTGTGTCCACGGCAGAGATCTGTGCTGCGGCAACCTGGTCGTCTGTTCACACCTTCACTAAGCATTACAGTCTGGACATTGCCTCTCAGCGCAGAACTGGCTTTGGACTTGCGGTCCTGCAAGGCCTTCTGTCATGATTACTCTTGGCGACTTCTTCTCCTCTCGGATGCACCTGTACCTTATTTTTCTTTGGGACTGCTTGGTATTCAGTCCTGTATGTGAAGACCTACTGCAGGAACCCTCTCGAAGTAAGATGTAGCAGTTACGTAAGAACTTACCGTAACAGTAGATCTTCGAGAGAGGTTCCTGCAGTAGGTCTAGTTTCCCTTCCTCCTTCCCCCAGTTTTTGGATGCTTTACTTTCCATCCTATCTAGTCTGGCTGGACTAGAGTGGAGGCAGGGTCTTTGGAGTTCACTCCAGTTTTCTCCTTACCTATCTTTAGGTCTCCGTTGGAAAAGAATTGGAGAGCGGGCGCGGGACCACCCCTTTTATAGTCGGGCTGACGTCACAACACCCAGACGTCGGGGGCATTCCCCACTGATGATTGCTATCTACAAGTTTGCCGTGCAGACTTGACACCGGGGGCGCAGTCCTATATGTGAAGATCTACTGTTACAGTTAAGTTCTTATGTAACTGCTATTTTTTATGGCTCAAAATCCATTTGGCTTAGAAACCCAGACCATTCTGGAAGAACTCCAAGCTTCAGGCATGACTTTACGCAAAGTACATGCTATGTCTCACTTATCATGGCCTCCGGCCCTCCTTATTCCCAATCTTTTCCTCTGAGACATAGGGGAACTTATGGGTACCTTACAGGTTTGCCTCGTGGACGTCCTCTATTTCAAATCACGTCCAGTGATTCTACCTCTGCCTTCAGATGCTCTTACGTACCCACCCTCCTGGTTGCCCACACCAGCCAACCACAGTTTATTCCCCATGGGTTTCCCCACAGCCTTTTTCATCCAGATCTTGGTTACCATGGGTGGCCTCCTTGCCTAACCTTTCCCAGCCTGGCACGCGAGTTTCGACAACAAATGAGTTCTTTGACATTGTTCAAAGAATGGGCATCCTGGAGCTCATCTCCGCTCCTCCCCCTCCTTTCTTCCTTCCCCATTTTGTATTTCTCCAGAAATCATACACTCATTTTCAGAGAGGAAATTTTACTTAATCCTGCAGACTGTGGTCACCAGGCTTCCCCTAGCGGACCTACATTACCACTTTTTGTTTTCCTGCTTTGGGTCTTTTGTCAAACCTAAAGGTTTTTACCACATGTCTGGTACTTGTGATAACAGCACTATGCTAGACAGGACTCTTCATGTCCCCTTGCCTACATAAATAGCAAATTCTTGCAACCTCCAGGGGTTTCTGGCTCTCCTCCCTGCCCGCCGACGCCATCTGTTTCAGCACTTTGGAGTAACGGCTTACTAGCCCCAATCAAGTCGGGACCCAGACTAGCAGCCCAGAACATAGAAGCAGTGCTAGACACTGTCGAGGGGCAACCTGTCCAGTAGACCCTGTTTACGCAATAGAGGTAGCGAACAGGTACCCACAGGACCCGTGTTTCAGTCGCTCCTGACCTTGCTGTTGCCCTCCACTGGTGGACCCATTTCCACTTCATTTAAGGCATACCCTTTTAATCCCCACCCCATACGCCCATGCCATAGGGACCTGGACCCCGCCCTCTCCACATAATCCTGCTGGACATAAGAGCAGTGTACCTCAACCTCCAGGCTTCTCTACCTTCCTCTACGCTGGAACTGGTCCTACTTCAGACGGTCAACTCCTCAGTGGTGTATTTCACCCCAACCTGAATACCCTACACCTCTCCGATAAATAATATTATCTTGACTTCATGTAAAACATCTACCAGGGAAACATATAAAACTAAATGGAAACGCTTTTCCATGTGGGCTGCTTCCCTCTCTCTAAATCCATTTTCATCTCCTTTAACCAAGGCATTGGACTACTTGACCTTTACTTACCAAAAAGGACCTTGGTTATTCCTCTCTTAATGTTCATCTGGCCTCTATTTAGGCCTTTCACAAACCTTTTGAAGGTAAATTACTGTAGCGACATCATCTTACCATGATGTTCCTAGAAGGCATGCGACATATCAGACCTCCCATCAAACGGCCCACCCCTCCTTGGGATATACATTCCTATTGGAGAAGTTCACCCTCCCGCCTTTTGAGCCAGTGGCTACCGCTGCTCTCCGCTTCCTGTCCTGGAAGACAGTATTTCTAGTGGCCGTCGCTTCAGCTCACCATATTTACGAGCTTCATGCCCTGCTGTATCAAGAGCCTTACGTAATCTTCCACAAGGATGGAATGGTTCTCCGCACCAATTCCCCCTTTTTTTTTTTTAACCAAGGTGGTAAATCAGAAACCCTCTCAACTTTTTGTGACCTTCGCCTCCACGGGGAAGGTTACCCTGTTGCTAAACAAACCCTCTCCAATGGGTTAGCTCATTGTATAACAAGCCATTACCAGGACCTGTCCAAGCCTATCCACCAGAGCCATGGCCAATACAGCAGCCTGCTCCAAAGGGGCTTCGATCACAGATTATCTGCAATGCAGCCACATGGTCCACAATACATACTTTCATGAAGCACTATAATTTAGACATTGCTTCTCACCGTAGGACGGCCTTTTTTGGCTGCGCTGTCCTACAAGGCCTTCTGTCATAATGTTTCCACCCTTCATGGGTTTACTGCTTGGGACTCATCCCAAGTGTATTACCTGCTGCAAGAGATGACCCCATGGAAGATAGTACAGTTACGTAAGATCTTACCGTAGCAGTAGATATTTGAGGAGTATCTCTTGCAGCAGGTACGATCCCTTCCTCCATCCCCCTCCTTCTCTGAGAGAATGATTTTTAGATCCAGATGCACATGGGAAGGGATACTTATGGTACATTGGATCCCCTTGGTCCTCACTTAACGAGCTGAATCCGGCGTGGATTTGAGGATGCCAGGGACCGCCCACTCTTGCATAGGAGCAGGATGATGGTATCATCGGTGGGCAGCCCCTGGTGAAAGACCTGCTAGAAGAGAGCTGCCGTGCGCCCTCTGGTGACTACCCAAGTGTATTACCTGCTGCAAGAGATGCCCTCAAAGATCTGATGTTAGGGTAAGATCTTGCATATCTGTGCTTTCTAGGAGTGGTATATGTAATTCATCCACACGGACCCACCTGACCTCCCCAGCTTCAACACTCACACTCTGCTTTCTAGTGGGCAAGATCTGGTGTCATGGGGCAGAGACGAGGGTTATACCACCTGGGTGGGTGGGATAAGACTTTCTGGCAACCCTTAAAGGGAAAGGAAACTGCAAGAAGTGTGGGTGAACAACATATACCTCTCCTAGAACTACTGTTACAGGTGAGTAACCTGTTTTTATGGACACTTTAAATTCACTTATGCTTTTGTTAAAACCACTGTTTTGTTGCCTCTAAATGGCTGTTCAAATATACTGGTCTAAGTGCAATAGGCATGGAATTCCATATGTGGGGACCTAAATTAAAAAAAGTGTGATCTACCAATTTCTAACTTGCAATTTAGCTGAATTTAGGCCACACCTTTGGAACTATAGCCATCAGTGCTAGGTCCACATGGAAACATTTGCTAGCCGGGGACTACCCACGATGATGTACCATGTCTGTGTATATATGTGTGCATGGCCCCATCACTCCTCAGTTCTTCTCCTGCCATCGATCATCCTTGTCAGACCTGCTGCAGGAAATGCCTTCGACCTAGTTATTGTCATTTAAATCTTTTATTTTTTTATTTATTTAGTTGAAAGTTTTCTCTGCCCTTGTTAATGAGGCAGGATCATAAAAAGGCAATGTTATTAATAGAAACATAGAAACATAGAATTTGACGGCAGATAAGGACCGCTTGGCCCACCCAGTCTGGTGTAAAAATATATATAAAAAAAAAGTTATGAGGCTATGTTGAATTTTGCAAACGCAGGCTTATAAGTTTGGTAATATTCAATATTTGTACCCCAGATTTTCAACATAGCCATTTCTTTACAGCATCTCACGAATGTGACAGCTGTCAATTTTCAACTCCTGCCCAAAATGCGTTTATGCATCCCAAAAGGTGATTTTGCAGTCTCTGCGCAATATCACCTTTAGATAGATACTTTATTTCTAAAGCAGCCAATTCCAAGGACTCTGGGCACTATACGGTAAGAACAGTACAATTATTTAAAATCATACCAAAAAATACATGTATAAGATCTGACTGGTAGTACAGAATTAATCTACCGCACATTTAAAATCACAACATGTCAATTAGTCAATAAAAGCTTGCTGGAACAAATACATCTTTAGACCCTTCTACCTAGGGAGCCCCTTTAAATAACCAGGCAAAGAGTTCCACAGGGTAGGCGCGGCCACTGAGAATACCCTGTCCTCAGAATGCTGCAGCTTAACCCTGGGAACCCCAAGGAGGTCTTCCCCCGGCAGAACGGAGTACCCAAGGTGGACGGTAGGGCACAAGATCTTGCAGATAGGTCCCCTTTCATGCAGGGTCTTGTAGGTCAGGAGCCCTATCTTGAAGACAGTCCTCCACCTGATTGGTAGCCAGTGCAGTCCGCAGAGGACCGGGGTGATATGCTCACACCTTTTTACCCCTGTCAGCAGTCTTGCCACCACGTTCTGCACCAGCTGCAGCCTGCAGAGGTTGCTTCCAGATAAGCCTAGGTACTGGGCATTACAGTAGTCCAACCTGGACGTGACGAAAGCATGTACCAGCATGGTCAGGTCATCAGGCGGGCTCAGGGCTCAGATTCGAGCAATATTCCTACGATGGTAGAACCCACTTTTGACCACGGCCGACACCTGAGCATCAAGTGTCAGGCTGCCGTCTAGGATCACACCCAAATCCTTCACCTGTCTAGACGGAGCAAGGGGAACACCCCCCAACACTAGGCCGGGAGGTAACCCCCCTCCGCCCCGATGACCCGGATCCACCACCAGTACCTCAGTCTTGTCTGGGTTAAGCTTAAGCCAGTTTTGAGTCATCCACAACTGGATTTTCTTGAGGCAGCTGTTTAAATACAGTATTCCTGGACCTGAGCAAAGCATTCGATACTGTGGACCATGAGCTGCTACTCTCATCCCTGCACTCCCTTGGCCTAGATCCACCCTCCCTTAAGTGGTTCAGATGCTACCTCTCCGGTAGGTCACAGCAGGTAAAAGCTGAAGGTGACCTATCCCCATTAAGACCACTGTCAAGAGGAGTCCCCCAAGGCTCCATTCTGGGTCCTATCCTTTTTGCCATTTATATACAGTAAATAACATTGATTCAACCCTTACCAAGTCCTCAGTACACATCTTTGCTGATGACACTGTTCTGTATGTCAGCAGTCCTTCGCCTACAGTTGCTCATGAAATCCTACAAACAGAATTCTCCTTGTTACAACATCAGCTACTCGAGAAAAAGCTTCTGCTAAATGCAAAGAAAACTAAAGCAATGATGTTCACAACTCAAAACTCCACCAGCACATCCTCTTCAATCACTCTCCCCCAGCTATGCACTATACTTGGAGAAAATCTGGAGTATGTTGAAAACTTCAAATACCTAGGTGTGTGGATTGACAACAGACTCGACTTCACTCATCATCTAGAAGAACTGTTAAAAAAGCTTCCCCAAAGGCTTGGCCTCCTCTACAGATTAAAACCCTTCCTTAACAGAGACTCAAAGATGAGGTTAGTCCAGGCCATCTTTCTATCAGTTATTGACTATGCATACTTCCTTTATAGTCACTGCCCCGTCTCCTACCTTCACAAGTTGGATACCTTATATCATAGAGCAATAAGGTTCATTACAGATCTGCCATATAATACCCACCATTGCTCTCTTTATGACGCAGTTGGATGGGTTTCCTTCATATCAGGAGGAGCAGAAATGCAGCTCTATGGATTTACAGAGCTTTATCAAAAACTCCCAAACTATATCCTGGACTGCTTCAACCAGACCACCCTAGCTCCTATGCCCTAAGAAGCAACAATATCATCCTGCTCAAATTGCCCAAAGTCAGCACCAGACTAGGGAGGGCAGCAATCAGCTATTCTCTAGCTATAGCATGGAACACCCTACACAAATCCCTAAAACTGTCCATTATCATTCCATTTTCATCCTTTTAAACAGCATTGTACAGCCTTCTTCACAGAGAAATGCAGTTGCTACTGCTAGAGCTAGAATAGACATCCTACAAATCTGGCTTCCAATCATATATGGCATATTCCTTCCAGTCAGACACCCCCAGCTTATGGCACCCAATAATACCTTCACCATCCTAGTATTCATTATGTTGTGTGTCTGTCATGGCCCCATTGGGATATGTATGTACTGTACATACTGTAGATATTAGCTTAACCTTCCTTTAACTAGTTTAATATGTGAATTCACTGTACATCATTGTGTTATAAACATTATTTTTCTCTGTATGTATAACTGTCTTATAAAGCGTATGATGTATTTGCTGTGTATCAACTATTGAACCTTGACCTTATCAGGTCCATCTTGTAAATGAGCCTTGCTCAATGATGTTCACCTGAATAAATAAAGATTTGATTGATTGATTGATTGATTGATTGATTGAAAGAAATACAGAGTCCATCACCTGGATATCAAGTGCACAGGACAACTACAGCTGGGTATCATCTGCGTAGCAGTGAAAACCCAGCCCATACCTCCTGAGGATGTCCCCCAACGACAGCATAGACACCATAAACAGCAAGGGTGACAAGACCGAACCCTGCGGAACCCCGCAGCACAGAGGCTTCGGGTTAGATTAGACTAATCCCATTGTCACTCTTTTGCACTCTGTCAAGTATGACCTGAACCAGTTGATGACATTACTGGACAGGCCACACCAGAACCGCAGGTGGTCAAGTAACACCTAATGATCCATGGTTTCAAATGCCACAGAGAGGTCCAGGAGAACCAAGATGGTACACTCTCTCCTGTCCCTCGCCATAAGGAGGTCATTAAGCACTCTCACCAGGGCAGTCTCTGTACTATGCCCCGCACGGAACCCAGACCGGAAAGGCTGATAGGTGGAGGAAGAGGCAAGATGTCTCTCAAGCTGAACAGCCACCACCATTTCTATGACCTTTCCTAAGAATGAGAGGTTCGAGACCGGCCTGTAGTTGCTGAGGCAGTCCGGGTCCAAAGAGGGTGTCTTCAAAAGGGGTCTAACCAAGGCCTGTTTCAAGGCCAGTGGGAAGACCCCACTCCTCAAGGAACTCTGCACAACCTCAGCAACCACAGGTCCAAACATCCAACCAAAAGGTGGGTTGGACCTGGGTCCAGATCACATTGTGTTGGCTGCAGCTTCGAGATTATCCCCAACTCCTCCTCCACCCCAGCCAGCTCAGACTCATCCCAGGCAGGAGGAGTGTTCTGGCACAACTGAGGCCGAACCCCGCATCCCTTTCGAGAGATACTCGAAGAGACGTCAGCCCTGATAGAAGACACCTTGTTGGCGAAGAACAAAGACAGCTCCTCGCACCTAGTGCTAGACCCTGCCCCCACCATGGAGGCAGGCAGAGCGTAAAAGCCAGTCTACCGTGCGGAAGAGCTGAGCTGGTCTGTTTCTTGCCGCATCAATCTCCCTAGACAAAAATTCTGCCTTCTTTCAGGAGATTACCACTCATAGCATAATGTGACCTCGGGGGCCATTTTTTCTCCATCAGGCCAGATCTCCTCCAGCATCTCTCTAACCACCGACCCCTAATCTTTAAATTCCAGAGATCCTCATCATACCAAGTAGGTCTCCAGCAAGTAGACTGGGGCTGGACACAGATGAGTGCCACTGCTTCCTCTATCCCAACCGCATAAACCACCCCAACACTCAATAGGTCCAGCACCACTGATCGTCCCGAAGAGAACACTCCTCTTAACGGGGGGTACCGGACCATCTCCACACGGGAGGGACTATCTGGGGGGGCCCTAAAAGTGAACCCCACGGTACTGTGATCCGACCAAACCACTGGATCTACTCTGAGGTTGATAACATCTAAACTTCGAGAAAAAAACAGATCCAGTGTGTGGCCACTAGATGAAAATTTTCTCTGCCCTTCATCATGAGGCAGGGTCATAACAAGGCTATGTTGAACTGTATCCTGTATGTTACCTCATGTATAGCATGCTTATCAATTCTCTCTCTGTTCCTTTGTAATTCCCAGGTCGCCCCTGAAAAAAGGACCTCTGGGTCCTCACCCGGTCACCAAAATTTAATATATAAATAATGTTGAAAATCTGGTTTAAAAATATTGAAAAAAAAATAATTATGAGCCTACGTTACATTTTGCGAACACAGGCTTGTAACTTTGGTAATTGTCAGTATTTTTACCCCCCGATTCCTCGGCTGGGGCCCTATCGGCTCTGGACAGAGTTTATTTTTCTTATTTCCTCCCATGACTGTCTTTTGCCCCCTACTTGTAAACATTGATAAATTGCTGATTTGATTTTGTTACGGGTCTTTTGTGCATGATGACCACTGAACTCCTCTCAGCCTACTCCATGTTCCTTGGTGATGTCACTGGAAGTCCCCACCTGTTCTAGCTTCCCTTTATTATTGAGGATGTGTGTGTTTGGGGGCCTTGCTCTTCATACGTGGCTTAGTGTAAAGCATTTTGCATTCACTTGCACAAGGAATGTCATGTGCTAGTAGCACATTTCAGAGGTATGTCTGTTTTGGCGAATGCAGGGCACGCTATAGTAGATGCATCCCTCATTCACCAATAAGCCAGCATGCTAGTGCTGACACCAACATTATGTAAAGTGGACACAACTTCTAAGGAAAATGCTGCTACTATCGGAGACAAGCTCATCATGCAGTGGCACCGATGATGCGCCTCCTGACGTGCCTTTCCTGGTGAAGCATTTAAATAAACATGGCAGCTGCTGCCATCTGCCACACACAATCCCCAAAACGCCGACTTCGGGGGTGCCCAGTCCCCCTGTCGGCATGTTTAATACACCCCCCCCAGAGATTGTGTGGTACACTGGGAGCCCACCCCAGTGTGCTTCCCTGTGTTCAGAAGCCAGTCGCTGTCGGCTTGTTCCTGCCTCTGCCCCACCCCATTGTGTACACTGGGAGCCCACCAGAGTGTGACCAACATCACCCGCCCAGAGTCATGGGGCACTGGGAGCCCATCCCAGTGTGCACAACATTTTCTTATACCTGTAAAGAAAGACAACCATCAACGGTGTTAGTTTTTTTTTTTTTATTTATTACCTGAAACAAAGAAAACTGTCCTCGCTGTCTGGTCCTCAGACCCACCTCTGTGCACACCACCTCACACTATACTTACTCTCCGGAGGTTGGCGCTGCAATCTTCGTTGGAGCGGGAACACGTCTGCACTCTTCAGTGCCGACCATGAACTGAGGAAATGCCGGTAAGCTGTATGGTGGCATAAATTTTGGGGGGGGGGGGGTCAACTTAGGTGGATATCTCAGTCATTTTTTTTAATTTTGCCTCCAGATTTTCAACATAGTGTGCTTGGGACCCCACCTGATGAACACATGCACTGTCATCTCGTTACTCTGTCGCAAAATGTCGTTTCGCACTCACTGCGCGGAATCACCTTTTGGGACTGATTTAACGAAACAACAGTGCCACTGTTCATGAAGTGGGGTCCCAAAAAGCTTATCTTGTAAATTTGGTGGAAAATTCCAAAAGTGACTCTGTTACAAGCATATAGTCGCTATGCAGTTTCTAATGGACGCCACTGCAATTCTATTTTCATATTTCACCCAGATTTTCAGCATTGCCATTTTTGTACACCTCCTTATGAACAGTACAGCTGTCATTTTCACATCCTGCCCGAAATGTGTTTTCACACACATGGCACACAAAGGCGTGGTCGCTGTGGGAAATCAATGTTCAGGACAGATTAACAAAATCACAATGACATTGTTCATGACCGGAGTTCCCAAAATGCCTGTGTTGAAAATTTGGTTAAAAAATTCCCAAAATATTGCGTTACGGGCATGTATTGCGTAGTTTGTACACACGCTCGTAACTTCACCAGTTTCTCATATTTTCACTCCAGATTTTCAACAATGCCATTTTTTTACACCACTTCATGAACAGTGCAGCTGTCATTTTTCTCATCCTGTCTGAAATGTGTTTTCGCACCAGTGGCGCCAATTGGCACAGTCTCTGTACAAAATCTCCTTTCAGCTAACAAACTCATAGTGCCACTCTTCATGAGGTGGGGTCACAAACAGCCCATGTTGAAAATTTGGAGTGAAAATCCCAACAAACACCAGGGGCATTAGGGTTTCCAACCGTAACGCCCCACCCTGTAGAGACTGACAGGCATCAGGGGTGTGACTTGGCATCGTCAGCTGTAATGCTCACGCCATTTCACCCCCACCCTGCAGCCAGTGACAGGCATTGAGATGTGCCTTGGACTCTTTGGCCCCCAAAGTTCACCCCATTCTCCTATACTCTACCCATCTCAGTGTATTTCCTCATGGAATGGGGTGAGCATAAGGCCCAAAGACCCAAAGACACACCATGGCACTTGTCAGTGTCTGCAGGGTAAGGTGAGGTGAAATGGCATGAGCATTATGGTCAATAACCCAAAGGCACATCCCAGTGCCTGTCACTCTGTAGGGTGGGGCTGGGGTCGGCGTCAGTTCACTACGTCGTTGCTAGTCCTGTTGTGCATCTCTCTTAACTCCTGCACTCCAATGCCAGCAAGCCAACATTCGGCATTGACAAATGATTGTTTGCTGAGAGAGACAGAGGGGGTTGAGAGAGAGAAGACTGGGAGAAAGACAGAGAGGCAGGCAGAGGGAGGGAGAGTGAGAGAGAGAGAGAGGAGAGAAAATAGGGAGGGGGAGGGGGGAAGAAGGACCATACCTCTCAGCTTTCCCTGATTTTGCCTCAAAATGTTCTGTCCCTCCAAAAAATTGTTTTTCTGTGACTGAACGGTGGGTATACTGTATGCTCACAATATTGTCAAACAGAGTTTCATACTTGCTCTTCTGCAGGCAAAGTATTTTACATCAATACTCTTAAGCTGCCTGCTTCAGGGGACAGAACCAGTTGTTAAACTGTGTCTCTCATTTTACTACTTTGTCACTGATTTTTTTAAGCCATGTTTAAGCGCTAAACACCACTGCAAATACTTGCAAACGAATGTTCAGCATTGACAAATGCTTGGTTTTTTTTGAGTTGAGGAAAAGTTTAGTAATAGAGAACCAGTTTTCTAAGGCTTGAGGTCACCTGGTAGGTTAGAGGGGAGGTTACCAGGGCCATTGTTTTTCAGTGTAGATGGCAGCATCTTCTGTGCGTAGGAGAACGTTAGCTGACCTGCCGGCACCAGGCAGTTGGTTAATGAAGTTGGTTATAAGCAGGTTGCACTGTATATTTATTGTATGTACGCTGATTGGTTTATGCATGTGCCATCACTTAGGTCTATAGAAAGGCTCTTTATACTGCAGATAGCAAAAGGTTACACTAATCTAGGTAAATATTTCAAATGCTACAATGTGCTGTTCTCCATTGGCAAGCTTTACAACCTGATGTCTGTACTCTCCCTTTTGTTTTACCTCTCGAAACGGGCCAGCCAGGGTTTTGGTAGTTGCGGACAGCCTAGAGAGCTTGTAAAATGATGTGCTGTCTCCACCAGGAGTAACTGGATCCAATACTGATTACCCACTAGGATTTAAAACAGTTGCCCCTCCCCCAAACAGTAATAAAATCCACAACCAGTAACTAACTATGGAAAAAAAATTGCAATAATGCACGGTTTAAAATGCAATAAACCAGAATTTTATTCTGAGGGGAGGGGAAGAGTGAGAAAGGGACAAAGGTAGCAGGGGAGAAATGGAATCAAGGGGGACTTCTACTCTATGTAAAAAGGTAACCGTCGTACCCCAATAACATGCCCACATGCCCTTCCCCACGTTTCCAGTAAACTCCTTCACAAGTGGGTACGCCCTGATCCCCCCCCCCCAACCAAAACCTTATGGGAGAACTTTCCACAGGTTGCAGTAGATACCTAACTGTGAAACTGGGCAACGTTGGCAGGCATAAAGGATGGTCGTGGCTCAAAGTTAAACACTTTCAGACAACAAAAGGGACCCGTATTTGGAATTTGATGGGCAGTGAGCCCAGTGGCCTGCACACTACCTGGGTCTGTCAAATC
This sequence comes from Neoceratodus forsteri, assembly GCA_016271365.2. Lineage (NCBI taxonomy): Eukaryota > Metazoa > Chordata > Ceratodontiformes > Ceratodontidae > Neoceratodus > Neoceratodus forsteri. Next base: position 985,048,400 of record CM057459.1, read on the forward strand.
TCTGACGCCAGTTCTGCCCTGGACTTTATCCACAGTACCAAGCTATCTTGCAGTCTGTGGTATTGTATGGCTGAGTCCCTGGCATTACTCATGGTTCTCACAGTTCTGACAGCCTCTGAAGGATGGCTTCCTTTCAGTCAGCTCAACTGCAACAGCAGTGAAGGAGTGTGCCCCTTTGGCTGGGCTGTGTCACTATCCATCTCATCAGTCTGAGTAATTTTTCCTCTCAGGCCTTTTGTCACTCTCTGTGGTTCTGGATGCAGCTGCTCTGCGGAGGCCATGGCCCCCAACCCCTTTTGCGGCAAGGCCTCATTCCAAGGAGGGTCAGACACCTGCCCTCTGGCTGTGAGGACTGGCTGACACAGGTTCACCGCAGTAGCTGTGAGCTACAGGCTTTCCATAACTGATCATCCAGGGCTCTTTGTAGAGCCCTTCTTTTGGTCACATGGTGGTCCGCAATCTCCAGGCATGTTTTGCTAAATTATCCGCAGTTGAAGCAGTTCTTGCCTTTTTGCAGCAGATGCCTCTTTTGGCACTTCTTAGAAGGCACACTCAGTCTGTTGGTAAATACACTTCAGGGTTCACAATTCAGGCACGCCTTGGGAGATCTTACTTCAAGAGGGGTCCTGCAGTAAGTCTTCACACATAGGACTGCACCCCCTGGCGTCAGGACCGCATAGCAAACTTCTAGCTAGCAATCATTAGCAGGGGACTGCCAGCGTGACAGTATATGGGGTGGTCCCCATGCCTGACTTCCAGTTCTTTCCTGCCATCGACCTGCACTTGTCAGATCGTGCGGTAAACTAGCTCAATCGTATGCCATTTCTTTTTATAAAGTGCAAGTTTTTGACCCTTTTTTCCACCCCACATAGTCTTAGTGCTAATCGAAGAAAAAGTGCTCACAGTGCAGTGCTCAAATCCCGCACAGGGACAACCACTCCTGCTGCGTTCTTTGCCTGGGCCCCGAACACTGGGTGGCAGATTGTGAGATCTGCCAGTCTTTCAACCTGGCCACCTGCACCCTTCACCAGAAGGCCCTCGATGCTCACCTATTAAAGCGTCACCTTGGATCGGTGGAAAAAGAGCTCCAGGAGCTGAGGGAACGTGCTTCTTCACCAACCCCCGAGAAAAAGCAAACGAAGAAGAAGCGCCAAGAGCAAGATCATTCTCCATCTCATCATTGTTAGACAGCCGACGCCACAGTGGGTGAGGCCTCCACGTCGGTGAGTACCCCACCCCCAAGATCTCCATCCATTCCGGCGGGTCAGACGCCTCCCCCCCCCCCGCCGTTTTGGTCAGTGGGTAGTCAGAGGGTTCCTCTCTGGCGAACACTGCGGATGCTGTTGAAGGCTCGGCTGCTAAGTCTGCCATCAGGAGCTTGGCCTTAGGTGTTCCACCTTACTCCAGCCTCCCAGCTGTTGTAGGCCTGACCACCTCCTGTAAGTCGGACATCGGCTCTTCAGATGCCCACCCAGCGGATGCCCTTCCGTCAGACACCTTTGTGGACTCCGACATCTGCAGGGCGAGCCTCCAGGCCCTCCTTTGCCCCTTGAGGGTTCTCCTTCACGGGACTCACTAATCTTACCTGACGCTTTGTTTTCCCCGGCCGGGGAACTGAGTTTGGCTGTCCAGGAGACCTCTCCTGCATTGGGCTCTTTCTTTGAGACTCCAGCTTTCAGGCTGGATCACGAAACGGGGCTATCCATTCCTTTGCCTCCCCCACCTCCCTCAGACCAAGCGTCGGGTCCCTTACACCCCATGATGCCGGGCCATTCCCTGGTCCATATTCCTATTCCTGATGTGGACCAGGGCTTTCCTGCTCCGATGCCGGAGCCACCTTCTGGCCCATCTGGGGTCACAATAGAGACCCCAGGACTGCTGATGGACCCTCCCCCACCTAGTGATCCCTCGGCACCGCCTATCCCCGGGCCTTCTGCCCCTCCTCTGTCAGGTCCTTCTGGTCACTTTCCCAGCTGTCCACCACCCCAGTTTCCATATTAACTGACGCCGGGTCATTACTATCAGGGACACCAACCATACCACTATTGGTACCAGCTTCCTGGCTACCCTCCTTACTCTACAGGGTACCAGCCTCCACCTCCCCCCCCAGCTGGATCCACCCACTTCTGTTACGGCCTGGTGGCAGGACACAAAATCCCAGCTCCGGCAAGAACTGGGACGGCCCCATATGGTCACGGTCCCCAACCCGACCCACAAGATCATTACCAGGAGCCCTCCCCCCGTGTCAGGCGTTTGATAGGGGTTTGGGTGGGCATTTTTTTGACCCCCCCCCCAGGAGCGTGGGTGACGGAGGCGGTCCCAGGTGTTGCATCTTTGCCCAGCAGGCTGGAGTCCTCCGACTCTGATTCGGACTCAGAGTCTGATGATCATTCAGAACCTCACTCTCCTGTTGAACCCAAGTCCTCAAAGTCTCGGCCGGAGGATCCATCCTTCACAGACCTCCTAAGGTAAATTAAACAGACATGTGGCTGGGCGTCTCAAGAGTTGGACCCCAAGAGGAAATGTCTGGCAGACCCCCTCTCTATTCCCTCGTGGATGGGGCCACATGATAATCTTACTTCAACAATCTGGCAACAGCCATCCTCTATTCCGGCTGTCTCTAAAAAAGCCAACAGAACCTATCACCCCCAACCCCGGAAGGGTTTGGTCATCTGACCAGTCAACCAAAGGCCGACTCCAATGTTATCATAGCGGCCCATGACAGATCGGCACAGCCGAAACACCTGAATGCTTCTCCTCTGGATAAAGAATCCAAACAAATGGACTAATATGGATGCAAAGTCTATGCTTCTTCAACCTGCACCATCCAGTTGTTAAACTATGTAGCCCATATGGTGTCCTTCCAGAAGTCGACATCCGACTTGGAGAAGGACCTGCAGGAGATTCCGGATGAGGACCTCAGGAATCAGCTCTTAGAAAGGGTGCGACTGAATAACTCTTCTTGCTGCCACACCTTACAGGCCACTTATGATATGGTCGATTCAGTGGCCCGTTGCACTGCTATGGGTGTTTGGTTGAGGCGCCTGGCTTGGCTCAGTCTTGCGGGACTGGCGCAAGACGTCCAAATCACCCTTCGGGTTGCCCCTTTCAGGGGCCCTGTCCTGTTTGGGGGAGACGCAAAGGACATTATCACGGAGCTGCAGGAGAGCAGAAGGTCGCTTAAGGATGTCCGCTCTATGTACAGCTCGAGCCAAAGTCCCAAGCAGTCCTTTCATCGCCCTCAGATGAGGTGGAACAGGCAGAACCAAGGTAGGCAACAGGGTAAGCATTGCACCACCGGTTCTGGCACCCAGACCCTTCAGGCAAAATCCAAAAAGACCACCAGAGGCAGCAAAGCAACACTTCCCTCAGCATCCTAACGCTAGGGGATCCCCGGCCTCCTCCTCGCGTATCTTCTGAGGAACCAGTGGGGGGAAGGTTCGCCCTCCACATGGAAGGTGATAACTGCAGATGCTTGGGTCCCACAGCTAGCAGCAAGAGGACACTCAAGTTCCTGGACAGACCCAAGGACAACCCACCAGGCAGGTCCTACTACCCATCAGGCCATCTAAGCCTTATCCAACAAGAGATCCAGGCTCTACTTCAGAAATCAGCCATAGAGCCGGTTCAACTGGGCAAGGAGGAAGGGGATATTATTCCCATTTCTTCCTAGTTCCCAAAAAGACCGGAGATCTGATACCAGTTCTGGACCTCAGCCTACTCAGTCTCTTCGTTGAATACAAGAGATTCCGTATGTTAACACTCCAGGGATTCTTATCCCTGCTCCAACCGAACCATTGACTGTGCTCCCTGGATATGGAGGATGCTTATCTGCACATACCTATCCTCCAGGCCCACCACCGCTTCCTGAGATTCTCCTTTCAGGAGAACCATTATCAGTTCAGGGCCCTCCCATTTGGCCTCTCTTTGGCACCACAGGTTTTTAGCAAGTGCCTAGCAGTGGTGGCTGCGGCAGCGCAAGGGGATTTATGTGTTCCCTTACTTGGATGACTGGCTGCTGCCAGCACCATCTCAGGACAGTCTGAGGGATTCTTTTTCCTCCTCCCTGGACCTCTTCTCCAGACTTGACATCACTGTGAATATTCGCAAGTCTCGACTTTCACCCTCCCAGCGGCTCCAGTTTATCGGAGCAATGCTGGACACACTTCAGGGCAGTGCCTTCTTGCCTACGGACAGGGCAGAAGCTCTGATGCAACAAACGGCATTGGTATCCTCCTCATGGCAGACCAAGGCTTGCTCTGTCCTCCACCTGTTAGGTCTCATGGTGGCTGCCATACCCACAGTTCCTTTGGCCAGACTGCATATGAGGGTGACCCAGCGGTCTCTCCAGGTCCAGTGGGATCAACTTCTGGACGACATGGACCACATGGTCTTAGTCTCCAACAGCCTGAAGAGGGACCTGCTCTGGTGGCAGGATCTCCCCAAACTATCCTTGGGGATTCCCTTCCACCCATTGGCCCCCTCCATGACCCTGATGACGGACGCCTCGGGCCAGTGATGGGGAGCACACCTGGCAGACCATTGAACTCAGGAGACATGGTCTCCGCTAGAGGAACATCTACATATAAATGTTCTGGAGATGAGAGTGGTGCTCTATGCTCTCCAAGCTTTCCAATCCCTCTTAATACCGGGAACACTGCAGAACCAGATGAACAACACAGCGATGGTCTGGTACATCAACAAGCAAGGAGGCAGCTGATCGAACCCCCTTTACAGGGAGGCGATGGAGGTGTGGTACTGGGCAGTCCAGCACGGCCTGTCTTTGATAGCAGTCCATGTTTCAGGGGTGAGCAACGTCCTGGCGGACAGTCTCAGCCGCACTGTCACATGGGCTCACGAGTGGGAGCTAAATAAGAAAGTGGTGGAAGGCCTCTTCCTCCAATGGGGTCGACCAGAGATAGACCGCTTCACATCTCCATTCAACTCAGAACTACCCAGCTTTCGCTCGCTCATTCCCAGTCATGGTGTTTTCTGGCAAGACGTGCTGTCTCAGTCTTGGACAGGGAGATTTCTGTACGCTTTCCCTCCCTTTCCAGTTCTGCAGAAGGTTCTGCTGAAGCTACAGGCAGAGGGGGCTCACGTGATTCACATTGCCCCTCTTTGGCCTCGGCAAATCTGGTTCCCTGTGCTGCAACAGCTGACTTTGGAACCCCCAGTACCTCTTCCTCTCTCCCACTACCTTTTGTCTCAGGAGCAGGGCAGCCTGGTGCTCCCAAGCCTCAAGTCTCTTCACCTGCATGCGTGGCACCTTTGGACATAGCTGTCTCCCGTTATGGTGTCTCTTCCCGAGTCGCTCAGGTTCTGGTTTTAGCAAGGAAACCCTCTACCAGATCTACATATGCTATGAAGTGGAAGAGATTCTCTGTTTGGGCCACTGCCAAGAGCCTGGACTCATTCTCTTGCTCGGCCCCCCCAGGTCCTCGAGTACCTCTTGCACCTGTCTGATTCAGGCCTCTCTGAAGGTCCACCTATCTGCGGTTTCCACCTACCAACTTCCGGTAAGGGGCAAAACCCTTGCTCAGTTGCAGGTCTTCAGAACCTGTCTTAAGAGGATCCTCCACCTTAAGCCTCCGGTCCAAAATCTGGTTCACCCCAGGATTTAAATTTTATTTTAGAAAAACTTACTTTGCCCCCTTTTGAGCTGGCAGCAAGTTGCGACATGCGTTATTTATCCTGGAAAATGCTCTTTTTGGTCACTGTAACTTCAGCTCGAAGGATTTCAGAGCTTCAGGCCCTCATCTGTAAGGAGTCTTACCTGATTTTCCACAGAGACCAGGTGGTTCTGTGAACTAACCCTTTATTTCTTCCGAAAGTTGTTTCGGAATTTACTTTGAACCAGAATGCTGAACTGCCGGTGTGTTACCCACAGTATTCTAACAGGGGGGAATATTTCTTGCACACTTTAGAAGTGCATAGGATTCTGAGATATTACATCTCTAGGACCAAAGAGGTTTGGAAGTCTGACCAGTTGTTTGTGACCTTTGCTCCCAAATGTCAGGGCAAGGCCATCTCCAAACAGGGTTTGTCTAACTGGTTGGCTAACTGCATTTCATACATTTACTACAAGTACAAGAAGCCTCTTCTGGGGGATGTGAAAGGCCATTCTACTTGGAGCATGGCTGCTTTGACGGCCTTCCTCAGAAATGTGTCCTCTGGAGGTATTTGCGCAGCAGCCACTTGGTCTTCTGTCCACACATTCTCCAAGCATTACAGTCTGGACATTGCCTCTAGCCATAGAGCCATTTCAGCCTTGCTGTTCTGCAAGGCCTTCTTTCCTAAGTTGGCATCTAGTTGGCAGGCGCTCCTTCCACTCGGAACTTAGTCTTCGACGCCTTAATTCTTTTGACTGGTTGGTATTCAGTCCCGTGTGTGAAGACCTACTGCAGGAACCCTCTCGAAGTAAGATGCAACAGTTACATAAGAACTTACCATAATGGTAGATCTTTGAGAAAGGTTCCTGCAGCAGGTCTAGATTTCCCTCCCATCTTCCCCCAGCTCCTGTTATTTTGTCCTCTTCATTTTCCAAGGCTTTGTTTATGGAGTCAAGGGCCTAAGGAGTTGTTTTACTCCTTTCTCCTGTTTCCTCTTCAGAGGTCTATGGCGGGAGAACTGGAGGGCAGGCGTGGGGACTGCCCCCCATATACTGTCATGCTGACATCTGGTCAGGTGACGCCGGGGCGGTCCCCTGCTAAAGATTGCTAACTAGAGGTTTGCTGTGCAGTTCTGTTGCCAGGGGGCGCAGTCCTATGTGTGAAGACCTGCAGGAACCTCTCTCAAAGATCTACTGTAACAGTAAGTTCTTACGTTAATGTTATTTCCCAGGCCACCCAAATGGATAGCTATAAACTCTGCATGTCACTCACTCACACAGCTTCCTGGCTGTCAGACTGTTGTGGACTGAGCCTCAAGCTCTCTTCAGTAGCCTTTTTTATAGGAGTGAAACGTGTTGTGTGACTGACTGCCGGGATCCTGCTGTCATTGGTTGCTTGGCTGCAGCTTCCTGCTGATGGTTCTGGTGTCCCCTGACCCCTTCCAAGCAGTCCTCACTAAGTCGTGGAGTTGTTGGCTGCATGGGTTCAGCTATGTTTTTGATACATTTTTAAAACTAGTGTTTTCCCTGTTGTGCAGCTTCCTGTTGCCTCTTTGATGCCCCTCATGGTTACTATGTCCCAACCCCTCTGCCAGCCTTGGGGTCGGGACTGGGTCTGGATTGGCAGTCACATGTTGTATTAGTTCTTGAAGCTCTAGCTCCATTCCTCTGGTGGCCATGCACAGGCGGATGTCCATTATGGCGCTCAGCGCCTAGTCACTTCTTTTCTCAGCCCCGTGCCTGCCTTGGGGCTGGGAAACACTTTTCATTGGATGTCCAGTGACGCTCCTGGAAACCGACCTTGACACCACTGCCTGCCTCAAGTCCATGTCTTTCTGTGCTGTGGGTATGTAGCCCAATTTAAAACAATGGAACTCTCGCTTCTCCACAGCTGTGATGTATGCGCCCAGCCATGGTGCTCTGGCACCAATAGGTTTTGCTGCTCCTGACCCCACTTAGTGGCTGCTATGTCCGAGTCCCCACTGTGCAGTCCTGGGGCTGGGATTTTAATTGCATAGAGCTGACTGAGTGGCATCAGCCACAAAGAGCTGTCAGGGAGCCTGGCTCAACTCCCATCTGAACTCCTTCTGTCGCACAGTTTACACTCCGTCCCACAGCTGGTGTTCCACTGGGGGCTTGCTGTTTCACCCGGGGGGAGGTTGTCCTTCTGATGTATGGGGAAAGAAGATGCTGGGGTCAGTGAGCCTAACGGTAAACCCCCAATTTGTGTTGGGGGGGTTGAGGGACTTAAATCCTAAGATGTGACCACTTAAAGTACACTTTTGTAGAGTAGCTCAGGTGTTGCATTATCTGATCCCGGTCTCTATTTGTAGATAGTTCCACTATCCATTTTGAGAAATAGGCATGGATTACAGATACTGTACCCCCGACTGTCTCATTTTTTTCCTTTAGATGGTGGACCCAGAAAACCTCATTCTACAGTTGGGACAAAACCATCTGGGCTACAAATTACTGCTATCTGGGATCAAAAAGATGTCAAGGATAATTCGAGCATCTCTCAATTTTTTACACAATTTATTTACTCAGGTCAGGCAAATGAGATGCAGCGTCTTGTTTTCAGTGGGTTCCTGAGTCACAGTAGGGTTAACAAGTGACTTGCTCAAGGTCATTCAGTGAGCCATTTGCTATAGTCGGATTTGAATGTTTGGCCCTTTGCTTCTTGATTTTGTTTCTATTAATACCGTTTCTCCACCTTTGCTACCCAATCCATCCCGCATTCCAGGTCATCTCACTTTCTGCCACCAATTCACATCTACACCTCTCCTTTCCATTATCCTCAACATGGTTACCACCACCAGCTGGAAACACGTGCAGCAGAGCTTAAACGTGGAGGTTTGGGATAGACCCAGGTCTTCACAGACCGCTGAAGTTATTTTTCTCACTCTGTTTAGACCTCATCCGCCAGGGCATCAGTATATGCTTGGTAGCACAACAAGCTACTGCTGATGGAACAGACCAGACAGATTATTCAGTGTTCTCTTGTTACACAGTTCAGCCTCTGTTAACTGCTAGACCACAGTACCTCTCCTGAAAAATATCAGCAGTATTCTCTGCATTCAGTTTAGTGAAATGTTGCAGAAAATAAATAACAAGGTTCGCTTTTTTTCACAATATGTGTGCCTTGGTGTAATTTTCACTTTTTCCCCATTTGTAGGCATCTCTCACATATGCTGAAGCTCAGATGAGAATTGACGATAAGAGCATGAATGATGAAATTACTAAAAGTCTGCGTGGGTTGAATAGCCTCGCAAAAATTCTGAAAAAGAAAAGAATAGAGAATGGGTATGTATGTTGTTTCTCTTTTTGTCTCTCTTAAAGGGAAAGTCCCTTCAGCCTATTTTCTGTATACCTGTTTAGTTTGTAGGTATGAACAACGCATCTTCTTCAAGGATATCTCATCAAGCCACACCTATGGAACTATAGCCACCAGGCACTAGGACCACATGGAAACTTTTTGCAAGTGTAACCCCTAGGTGCCGCTATCCCAAGGGCTACTACCTCTGCCTGCTTGGCTAGTAGCAGGTTAAGGGGCCTAGGTTCAGTGACGGGTGCCTCCACCCAGAGGTCAAGGTTGGTAGTCGTCAAACTAACCAGGGCACAGCCCTCCGGGACACTGTGACCCCCCTCTTTCCCTGCTAGTGGCCCACACAAAACACAGTAACCACCCTCACAATACCCCTGACACGCTTTACCGGTATCCACACTTTTAGCACTTACACCAGGATTGGTTTCTCCAACTCGACCCTGGGGACCCCCTGTAAAATATGGTTAACCAGAGCAAACGGTATGCAACACAGTACTTAGGCATAAACAAAATCCACAGACTGTTTAAAATGCAGAAACAGTAGATCTGATTTATTCAGGGGGGTTTGAACAAGGATGGGGCAATCAGGTTAATTAGCTTGCACTGTCTAGTAATCATACAGTTACGCAAGCAATCAGACTCCATAGCATTGTCACACTTCTGGGTACCCAGGTGAATGGGGGGTGAGATAGCCAGGACTGTTGCCCGGGGTAAGCCACGTTGCAGCTGGTAGGGGCCCTGTGGTGGAAAAGCACTTGCACAACACAGATTTGTAATCCGGAACCGGAGGGCTCAGTTCGTGAAAATCACACAACAAATTAATCAGATGACACACTTGTGATTTAAACAATATGTTGCAGGGAGTTACCCTGTTTACTACTCATGATACCCAAGGCTGAGATTAGAACAGGATGGATGATGGTTGTTCTGGATTGCCAGAAGGAGCAGGGTAGAGACACAAGGCCCTCGTGGCAGGGCCCAGCTGCATTTGATAGCAGGCAGATTCAGTCCGATGCAAGCTGGGTACAGCTTCCAGCCTTCAGCACACAACTCAGCTCGAGGGGGAAACCCGGTTGCGACCCCCCTCCAGTCCACAGCACATTTATATGTAACTAAGGACTACTGTACCAGGCAGTCGACTCCCCGATCCCGATCGCAAAGTCACTACTATACCCGGGAGCTCGAAGGTAGCTAAGGTCCTGACAGGCCGATCGCGCTTGGCAAAATCTTAGGTCTTCTTCAGGTTGAGCTTGGTGTATCCCTCCAGTAGCTTACTTCACAGCACACCAAGCGGATCACTGTCCGACTATTTTTTTTTCTCTCTCTCGGCAAAATGGCAACAGGCCTGGTTTCGGTCCTTCCACGGTTCTCCCATGCGAACTACTGCGCAACACGGCTGCTCAATTATGTAAGCTCTCTCCTCCTCCACGTCCAACTCGAATCTGGCTTGCCAGCAAACAGTTCAAGGGATTTCCCTTGGATCCAAAAGGTTCGGCTGGGCAGTTCAGCAGTCAATCACAGTACAAGCTCCCCCTTCTGTTGCAGAAAAGCGCCAACAGTCTAAAACTACAAATCCCAACAGGTACTCCATACAGTCCCATTTCAGCAGGCTCCATTTTAGAGTCCCCCAGTACTGATTGGTCCAATTCGGCAGTTCGGGACCAAAATGGTGGAGCTAAACTGGACAGTCCTTGCTGCAAAGAAGGCAGGTTAGAACAAACACTATACATTTATCACTCTAAATGTTTATCAGCAATTAGTTACATCTCTTAACAGGGCTCCCCCTGCGCCACTAGCGACGGCAGAAACTGAGCGAGGATTCAGCAGCCCGAGCGGGATTCGGGCATGTGAACACACAGTCCCCCCATTGAGATTAATTATGACTGCAGGCAGGCAGCACTTAAAGAGACAGTACATGGAGGCTTTAAAGGAGCTCACTGGTAATAACATCTAAAAGGCTTTAGCACCGAACACCAACCAGGCAGTGAGCAATTAGGCAGGCTTTTGGAAGACTTTTCGGGAACCGCCATTTGTAGGGGGGTTACACAAGTAGTCCACTGGGTGCCACCAATGATGATGTCTTATGTCAACATTCTCTGTATGTAAACGTGGGAGGACCCTTTCCCTCCTCAGTTCTTTTCCCGCTGTCAACCATACATGCCAGACTCCTCAGAGATGCTGCTGCTGCTGCTTTTTCTAGAATATTTTGTTTTCTCACTGTAGTTCTTATCACTTTTATTTTAAAAGTGATTGCTATCGTTGTGTATGTCATCTAAAGACTGCGCTAAACTCGTTCAATACTGCAAGTACGGTGGAAAGATTTATTCAGGTGACCATTAAGACATCTGCGTGTGCTGTCTTGGAGATGCCCACGACACTAAGACCTGTGAGATCTGCCTGAAGTGTAGTACAGCTGCTTGGCAGCTCCGTGGACAGGCCCTGCACACTTGCCTTCTGGAACAGCAGGTAGCCAGAGTGGAGAGAGAGCTCCAGGCGACAAGCTCCACTGCATTGCTAGCCCATTCTTCTGACTTGCAGTTCTGTAGGGCCTGAGAGAAGTCCTCTGAAAAGGACAAACACCAGGAGAGGAGTAAGGACAAATCCCCCCGGTGCGATCCTGGGCGTTGCTTCACTTGGTGGCGACCACTGCATCACTGTCAGCCACTTCAGCGGTGACACCTCCTGCCGCTCAGACCTCAGAAACCACAAGGTTGACTCAGAGTGAGTTCCACTAGACCTACTATGGCCGTTGAATGCCCGTCGGCATCGGGGCTGCAGACACCCTTGTCAATGTCACAAGGTGCCTCTGCAGTACAGGCCACCGTCAATGTGCAGACAGTGCTCTCCTAATAGCAGAGATACTACATCACCTTCTACCTCCTCCTGCTGCTACACCAGGCACCACAAAGATGGGTCCTCTCAGATTAGCCCCAGCGCCAGTGCCTGCTAGGTCGACACACCCGATGCATTCCAGGGTGTCGACTTCCTCTCTTCCTTCCCTCCGGTCTTCAGGGCCTGTCGACGAGGATCAGGAAGTAGTAGTAGTAATAAAAACTTTATTTTTATACAGGGAAACAAATCTTTAGGCCAATAGGCCCAGTTTACAAGACTGTCCTGTTTATAACTTATTGCCTATATATTTAAAATATACAACTATTAAAAATAGTTTTAACATGCATAACAGTGCTGGAACAATCCGTTACTCCATTCATCCTGTATTGCTCAACAGGACACACACTGTCCATTTATATCATATTATAATAGTACGTAGACGGGTAGACCCCCTCAGGATTCTCTCAGTCCATATTTTACGTTAGCCAAAACATTGACAAATAACAGGACTTAATACAGCCAGTTCCTGTAAAAAAAAAAAGGCTGTACACCGGTAAAGAACAGGCCAAATTGGGAAGATTGTTCCAATATTTGGCTGCTTGATATCCTAAGGTCTTTTCTCTATATTTATTTTTGTTAACAAATGTAAAGATCTTGTTTATTTGACAAGACCTTTTTTGCCGTTTGATAAAATTGATCACTCGCTCCAAACAGACCCTCATTTAGGTAATACTCTGGATAATGTATGTGAAATTTATTAGTGTTTGCCACGACATGGCACATTTAACTTCAAGTGGTTTCCACTGTATCGTGGTCAACAACACACAATGATGGGTTCTTGGCTCACACCGTAAAACGTGTCTAGCAACTCTGTTACAAACTATATCCAATTTATTTATAAGTGTTTTGTTAGCAGTTCGATACACAAGGTCCCGTATGTCAATACAGGAAGTATTAGTTGTTCAGCAACTTTTTTCCTGTTGCTTCTTGTCAAACATTTTGTTGTTCTTTGTAGGGCTCCCACTCTTTTATTCACCGTATCAAAGATCCAGTATGTTCTTTAAAGGTAATTTCTTCATCAAAATAATTCCCAAATAGGTATAGTGGGACACCTGTTCTAAACTTAAATCATTGCTTATCTTAATGGAAAGTTTTTTATTTCTTTTCAATTTAGATCCAAAATATAATATTTTTGTTTTCTTTGTGTTCATCACAAGGCTCGACCTGGTGAACCACCCCTCATGTTTTCAAAATCCGTCTGCATTTTTTTCCTGTAAATCCCTACTGTTACACTGTTACACCTCACAGTTATCATTGCAGTATCATCAGCGTACAACCGTATCCATGAATGTTGAATAACTTGTGGGAGGTTGTTGTTAAATATTAAAAACAACAGGGGTCCCAATATGGACCCCGTGGCACTCCCCTAGTTACTGATCTTTTTATTGAAATAGCCCCATTCACTGATACGAACTGTGTACGGTTTATCAGATACAATCTTAACCAATCCCTGGGGCCTTCAGTGATCCCCATTTATACTGCAGTTAGGAGTAAGAGGGGATGGTCCACCAGGTCAAAGGCCTTGGATAAATCCACAAAGAGAACAGCTGTATCCTGACCCTTGTGAAATGAAGTGCTTACTGTATCATTAAATTCAGTTAAAGCAGTTGTATTGGAAGAACCTTTTCGGAACCCTGATTGGTATGGAGTGATCAACTTGTACTTCTCTAAATATTCCATCATTTGAGTATGTACGTGCCTCTCTAAACATACTACCCTGACCTCCTTTTACAAGAGGAAGAAGAGGAGGAGGAGGATGATATGGGGAGCCCATCCGAGAGATCTGGCTTCACTGTTTCCACCAAGAGTGAGGACTCCACCTTACATACTCCGAGGTCCCCTCCTGAAGACCCCACTTTCCTCTTTATGATGCAGTAGCTACGCGCTACAGTGGGGTTTGAGGCTGAGGAGCAAGACGTCACCAAAAGAAATTTGGTGGAGTTCCTAGAGTTGCCTGATTCCCCAACCCTTATCATTCCTCCTCTATTGGCTGCACTAGAGGATGCCATCCTGGCTGCTCAGCACAGACCAAACATAATTCCTGCATGCCCAGAAAGGTGGACAAGCTGTACCAGGCCCCCTTCAGGAAAGTCCTTTTTTGCAGGCCAACCTGAAGCTGGTTCAGTTGGGATAAATGTAGCCCATGTTGGGTCTCAGCTGCCTAAGCATTTCAGTTCTCTCCCCCAGATGAGGAATCAAGAAAATGGGACGTTCTGGGAAAGAGAACCTTTGTCTCTGCCACATTGGGCCTCAGAATAGCAAATTATCAGGCCCATATGGTCAACTACCAGAATGCCCTCTGGAAAAAGGCTAGAGCAGCAGCCCAGTCCCTCCCAGAGGCAGGAGATGCTGAAGACCAGCAAGACTGTGGCTGACGTGGGTAAACACCTATTATTAAGGTCTACTTATGACATTTCTGGTGCCTCAGCCAGAGCAGCTGCAGCTGCCATCTGCTTAAGGCATTCTTGGCAGGATTTGGTAGTGATGTCCAACAGTCAATCATGAATGCCCTTTTCAGGGGATACCAGTTCTTTGGGGCAGATGTGCAGGATACCCTCTCTGACCAACAAGCCTTGGGAAAAACTCTAAGGTCAGTCCATTCCCCCTACCCTCACACAACCGAGAAGTAGGCAGAGGGTACCCTTTCATAAGGCTGCCAGTAGACCTAGGTCAGGGGCCAGACAACAACGCAAAAACAGAGCAGGGTCAGCTTTGCCAGCCCCAACCTCTTCCATGGGTGCCCACTCAAAAGCCCATGGAGGTGCGGATGCAGCCACCAGATCTGCTTCAGTATGACTTTCTTAGACCCCCAGTAATAAATCCAGAGGTGGTAGTAGGTGGTGGTTTCATGTGCCCACTGGTGGCCGTACTGTGGCACAGCTGGATGTTGCTCGTTGCTTTCTGAGAGGCATTCTCCACTTAAAGCCTCCTATCCATAACCTGGTTCCGGCTTGGGACCTGAATTTTGTTTAGGAGAAGCTGACCCTGCCTCCTTTTGAGTGAGCCAAGTCTTGAGAGCTACGCTTTCTGTCATGGAAAGCGTTATTTTTAGTTGCCATTGCTTCTGCTCAAAACATTTCAGAGCTACAGGCTCTCATGTGTGAGCAACCTTATTTTGATTGTCCACAAAGACAGGGTCTCTGCATGCCAACACTAAGTTTCTTCCTATGGTGGTGTCTGAGTTTGCGTTAAATCAGTCTGTCCACCTGCCTGTTTATTATCCGAAGCATGCCAATCCAGGGGAAGCACTTTTCGATACTTCAGATGCATGTAGAATTTTGCATTGCTATACACACCGTATGAGGGAATGCAGGAAATCCTCTCAGTTATGTTTCTTTCACCCCTGGCAGAGAAGGTAATCCGGTTTCAAAACAGTGCTTGTCCAAATGGTTGGCCAACTGTATTATTTTTTTGTTACAGGAAGTACAATAAGGAACTTCCTGGGGTTGTTAAAGGCCATTCCACCAGGGGCATGGGCACTTAAGTTGCCTGTTTCAAAGATATGTTTGCAGCCGAGATTTGTGCTGCTGCCACTTGGAGTACTGTCCACACTTTCACCAAGCACTACAGTCTGGACAGTGCTTCCAGGAAAAGGACAGGCTTTGGCCTAGCTGTGCTTCATGGCCTTCTTTCTTAGACTTCTGGCCTCCTGCCACCCAGTCTGTCCTTGCTCTCAACACTACTGGGGACTCATTCCATAGGTGTGACTTGATGACAGAGATGTCCCCAAAGAAGACAGAACAGTTACGTAAGAACTTACTGTAACAGTAGATCTTCGAGGAAATCTCTGTTACCAGGTCATGCCATCCCTCCCTCCATCCCCCTTTCTCTCTACAGCTCTGCTGTCCTGTTGCTCTAGCCTTTCTGTATGCTGGGCACCTTTTCTGTCTCCTTGGTTCCCTGGTTGAACTCCTATCTCCCATGGCTTTGGGCTAGGGGAAAGAACTGAGGAGTGAGCAGGGCCACCTGCGTTTAAATAGGATGTGTAACATCAGAGCCTGATGTCGGCGTGGGTGACCCCTAGTAGACTGCTGCAGAAAAATCTTCCGTGGGATCCTGATGCCTGATGGCTAAGTTCCGTAGGTGTGACCTGATGATAGAGATTTCCTCGGAGATCTACTGTTATGGTAAGTTCTTACGTAACTGTTCATTTTACTTCAAGGAAGGCTCTTGTATCAGGCTAACTCTGGTAGAACTAAGCCACCAGGCACCAGGACCACACAGAAAACGTTCTATCTAGCTGTCTACCACAGGGCACCACCCAACGCTGATGTCAGCTTATCCTGTAAAGGCGGGCGGTCCCCCGCACCCTGTTCAGTTCTTTTCCTGCCTTCGACCCGTACACGTTGGACCTTAGCGGATATTGCAGCTACAGTCAATCGCAATTACTTGCACTTGCTGCGCTTTTTTATTTTCCTTTTTCTTCAGTGGTCTAGCATTGAATTTTCGGTGTTTCAGCTGTCAAGTTTATGTCTTCTCCACCAGCCTTGTCTTCCGACCGCTCCACGAAGTGTGCCTACAGCAAACAAATTCCTGAAAAAGACGGCCACTCTGCGTGCATCCTTTGCCTAGGCCCCAGCCACAACACTGAAGCCTGCCAGATTTGCCAGAAATTTAATGGGGCCACTCGGAGACATCGTCTTAAGATTCTGGAGGGCCAATTATTAAGCAGAAGCCAGTCACGATGGAAAAGGAGCTGCAGGCCAGGAGCTCTTCGGCCTTGCCAGCACAGTCCTCCAGGGCTTCTTCGTCTTCTCAAAACTTCAGTCGGAAGCATAAGCATCTGGACAAACACTGGCAATGGTCTGCTTCGCGCTTAAGTTACTTCACAAACCCGTGGCTGCACTGGGGTCGTCCTTCCGGGGGAGATCGGCTCCACCAGCCCTTTCCTCTACCGGGCTTCTGGTTGCATAGCCGCCCACCCTTATTGTCATTACAGGCGGTGGCTCCTCTGGGCAGGGGACTTCATCTCCTGCTTCCCAGTCCCTGAAGCTAAGGCCCATTTCTCCACAGGCTTTGAGACAGGAGGCTTGGCCGGTGTTGGTGTTTCACATGTCTGTTCTTCCGCCATCACCTGCCCTGCCCCTGCCAAGGCACTGCCTACGTCAGTCTTCTCAGCAGGGCCCAGTGTCAGTGCTGCAAGGCAGTGCCCGCAGCAGGCTACCGCTGCTGCTCCTAGCCTGGTGTTGCCTCTGTCTTTGCCTGGGAGATCTCCTTCCCCAAGGCACCTGCCTCTCCAGCTCGCCCAGAGCTGGCAGATGCTTCTTCTGGGTGCTCCCTGTCGACACTTGCTGGGCCGCCATCAGTCCTGCTGCTTCTCCAGCCTGCGGGCCATGCTGGCATCGCCTCTTCTACAGCCTACACTGCTGCCGACTCACAGAACCCCAAGCGGCGACCAGTGGTCCTTTGCAAGGGTACCCTATGCCAGCCCCACCACCGTCATACCCCTACCCGGCGCCGACTTACCCGTACCCACCGGTCTATATTTTCCCACCTTCGGTGGACTACAACACCCAGTTATCAGCATGGTGGTCATTCAGAAACAGACCCCTGCCCCTCAGGGCCCACTCCCGGCATCCCAGCTGGGACCCGCCACCCCAGGATCCAGGCCTATCTGACACCAGTGAACCCTGGAAGCTGGGCTCCTCTGGATCTAGGCCCGATGTCAGCTCTGGTTCTCGCCAGGACAAGCGCCCGCCGGCAGAGAGTGACCCAGATGATACGGATGGGAATGACTCAGATTCCTCGCGGTCTTCCTCCTTGTCAGGAGAGTTTTCAGAGGCTGAGGAGCCCTCCAGGATGATTCCCAAGTCCCCTCCAGATAATCCATCTTTTATGGTTGCGTGTGCCACTTCCAGTCCATTACGGGCTGGGAAACGGAGGAGCAGGACCCGGAGAGGTGCCATCTGGTCATTTATTTAAGACAGTGGGATGCCCTCCCGCTGATGGTGCCACCCATAATTGATTCCTATGATGCTGTCAACAGGGCAGCTTAGAATCACTCCTCTACTACTCCTCCTCCTTCACCTAAGAAGGCAGACTGTCTTTACCATGCTCTTGGTAAACCCTTTGTAGGGGGCCACCCTAAGGCTAATTCGGTGGTCATTAATGCAGCCCATGACCGTACTAAAAAGCCCAAGCACCTTGGTGCCCTCCCCCGGACAGGGAGTCCAGGCAGTTGGACCACCTGGGTAAGCGCGTAGTCGCGTCCACTACCCTGACTGTCCGGGCCATAGCCCATGTGGTCCAGTATCAGAATGCCCTCTGGGACCAAGCAAGGGATCTTGTGCAGACTTTACGAGAGGATCCCACTAAGACACAACTCACCCATCTCCTTAAACTGGGCTTAGATGTTGACAACCATGTTCTCTGGACTGCCTGTGATGCCATAGATGCCTTGGGCAGGGAAGTGGCTGCAGGTGTCTGCCTCCAGCGCTATTCGTGGCTTCGGGTATCTGGCTTTGCCTCGGCTGTGTGGTCCAGCATCTTGGATGCTCTCTTTCCGGGCTCCATCCTCTTTGGTGGGGATGTTCAGGACATAATCTTCATCCCCCAGGAGTTGGGTCAAGCCCTTAAGGGTAGTTCATTTGCTCTATCACATCCAGCCTGGAGTAAGTCAGTGGCCTTTCTTTCACCGCTACTCCCGTAAGCAATCCCGCCAGCCTGCCAAAGGCCGGGGCAAGTGCAAGGCAGCATCAGCTAATGCAGCTTTTGCCGCTAGAGCCCCCAAGGCCCCCCGTGGCCGCCCTCCCAGCACTGCTCCCACCTCCTGACTCCTTTGCCACCCCGTAAGGGTTCTGGGGGAGGCTGTCGGAGGTCGGTTCTCCCTCCACCTCGATGGGTGGTGGGAACCACGGACAACTGGATGCTTCAGATCATAGAGCATGATCACACTCCAGAATTCTTAAAGTGGCCTCCAGAAAATCATCTGGTAAACTCCTCGTACCCACCACCCCAACCACCCTTGGCCTGGGAGGAAACACACACTTTTCTTCAAAAAGACAATAGAGCCAATCCCTCCAGCTCAGTGGGGAAGGGAGTTTTACACCCACTTCTTCCTTGTCCCGCAAAAGACCGGGGATCTTCTCTAGCCCATCCTGGACCTGAGCCATCTGAACCTGTACATCAGTACAAGCGTTTCAGGATGGTCACTCTTCAGGGGTTGTTTCCCCTCTTGCACCAGGGGGATTGGCTCTGCTCCCTGGGCATGCAGGATGCCTACCTGTATATCCAGATTGTTTCTGCCCATCATCATTTCCTCCGCTTACACTTTTAGGGGGCCCATTTTCAGTTCTGTGCCATCCCATTTGGCTTCTCTTCGGCTCCCAGGGTCTTTACCAAGTATCTAGCAGTGGTGGTGGCTGCTCTGAGGAAGCAAGGTTTCTACATGTTCCCCAACCTGGAGAGTTGGCTGCTCGCAGCTCCTTCCATGGACCGTCTTATACAGACCCTGGAGTACACTGTCCATACGTTTCAGGCCTGGGGATCACCATCAATCTGCCGAAGTCCTGCCTCTCTCCGGGCCAGCACCTTTAATACATAGGGATGATCCTGGACACTTCCCAGGGTATGGCCTTTTTGCTCATGGACAGGACGGAACAACTAATGGAGCAAGACAGATCCCTGCCAGGGTGTTTGTGCGACTCCTGGTGCACATGGCAGTGGCCATTGCCATGGTCCCCTTCACCTGCCTGCAGATGCGGTTCCTCAGTGGACCTTAAGGATCCAGTGGGACCAATGCACGGGCAACCTGGACCAACTGGTCATGGTCTCTGATCCGGTCTGGAGGGTCCTGTCATGGTGGCCGGAGCTGGCCAAGCTCCTTTGGGGGTCTCTCTCAGCTCTCGACCCCCTGCTAGATTCTCATGACGTATGCATCCAGCCTGGGATGGTGTGCTCATCTGGCCAGTCACCAAACCCAGGGTACCTGCACGGACTTGGTGCAGCATCTCCATAGTAATGTCCTGGAGATGTGAGTAGTCCTGTACACTCTTCAGGCATTTCAGACTCTTCTCCTCCCCTGCCCGCTGCTAGTGCAGATGGATAGCATACGTGTGGTGTATTATATCAACAAGCAGGGGGACCCACTCTTGCCCCCTTTATCGGGAGGCAGTGAGGGTCTGGTATTGGGCCACAGAGCATGAGCTAGAGCTCTCGGCTGTACATGTTACAGGTGTCCAAACCATCCTGGCCAACAGTCTCAGCCGCTCCTGGGTGCGGGCTCACAAGTGGGATCTTCTGACCTCCGCAGTCGAAGATCTCTTCAACAGGTCAGGTCATCCAGAGTTGGATCTCTTTGTCCCCCCACTCAGTGCAAAACTGCTGCTTTTCTGCTCGCTTGATCCCAGCCCTGAAGTATTCTGGCGAGGTGCATTGTTCCTCTCCTGGAAGGGGAGGTTTCAGTATGTCTTCCCTCCCTCCCTTCCCGCTTTTACAGACTGTTCTGCCCAAGCTCCAGTTGGAAGGGGTGGAGATGATTCTCATAGCTTCCTTCTGGTCACGTCAGATTTGGTCCCCTTGCTGCAACAGCTGGCAGTGAAACCTCCAGTGCCCTTACTCGTATGCACCAGCTTGCCCTACCAGGACCAGGGCACCTGGTTCATCTGGACCTGAAATCCCTGCGTCTGCATGCGTGGCTCCTGTGGACCTAGCTGTCACCCACTTTGGGGTGTCCTCTAGAGTCGCAGATGTCCTGGTGGCAGCTAGGAAACCCTTCACCAGAGCCACTTAATGCCATGAAATGGAAACATTATGCCAGCTGGACCCCTTTTCCTGCCTGGTGAATAAACTGTTGGAATACCTTCTTACCCTTTCGGACTCGGGCTTGGGGTACTCCTCCCTCAAGGTGCATCTTTCTGCCATCTCTGCGTACCATGTGCTTATTGAGGGCAAGGCTGTGGCTCAGCTTGAGGTTGCCCGCACCTTCCTGCAGGGGATTCTGCATCTGAAACCTCCCATTCGGGACCTGGTCCCTCCATGAGACATTAATTTTATGTTGGAGAAACTCACTTTACCTCCCCTTGAACTGGCCATGAGTTGCCAGCTGCACTTTCTGTCATGGAAAGCACTCTTTTTAGTTGCTGTCACTTCTGCTTGAAAGATTTCCGAGATTCAGGCTTTGGGGTTTTGGAGTTTTTACAAAAACATGGTGTCTTTGCGTACTAATCCCAAGTTTCTTCCCAAGGTGGTGTCAGAGTTTACGTTGACCCAGTCCATCCACCTTCTGGTGTATTATCCTGAGTATTCTAATCAGGGAGAGGCTTTGCTCATACTTCAGGTGTACATAGAATCTTGCAGTACTATACTCACCGTACCAAAGCTTCTGGGAAGTCTGAGCAGTTGTTTCTTTTTTTCACCCCCAAAAGAGAGAGGGCACTCCTGTTTCAAAATAATGTTTGTCTAAGTGGTTTGCCAATTGCATTGTTTATTGTTATCGTACGTACAACAGGGACCTTCGGGGAGTGGTTAAGGGCCATTCCACCAGGAGTATGGCTGCCTCCACAACCTGTTTCAGAAATATTTCTGCTATGGCCATCTGTGCAGCTGCCACCTAGAGTTCTGTCCACGCCTTCACCAAGCATTACAGTCTGGACATCTCCTCTCGGCGCAGGGCCAATTTTAGCTTAGCAGTACTTCAGGCCCTTCTCTCAAGAACTCTTGGTTGCTGATTGGTCCTTCTCCTGGTGCTGTTCTAGTTATATCCAGATCTACTTGGGACTCTGTCCTTCCAGTGTTGGCCTGCTGCAAGAGCCTTCTTCAAAGTAAGATAGTACAGTTACGTAAGAACTAACCAATACGGTAGATCTTTGAGAGAAGCTCTTGCAGCAGGCCCTGCTTTCCCTTCCTTCTTCCCCCTGCTGCTCCTTGTTCTTTTGTCACTACTTCTGCTTTTTCTTTCATTACTGTCTGGATCGTCCTTGGCCCTCCATTCCCACTTAGGGTCTCCAGTGGGAGAACTGAGGAGGCTATGGGGACCTCCCTCCTTTATAAGATAGGCTGATGTCCGCGGTGGGCGGTTCCCTGTGGTAGACTGCTAGCTAGAAAGTTTTCCTTGTGCTCCTGGCACCCGACGGCTTAGTCCTACCAGTGTTGGCCTGCTGCAAGAGCTTCTGTCGAAGATCTACTGTTTCGGTAAGTTCTTATGTAACTGTACTTTTCCAAGGGTATCTGCATTTTTATCTAAATCTCAGATAGCTTGTAGAAAGGCTGTGTTCAACAGTTCAGTCAGGCTTCTCCCTTCCTGGATCAAACCACTGCAGTGTTGCTGCTTTTGCCGCTGCTGTACTTCCCCCTTACCTCATCCTGTTGAGCAGTTTGTCAAAGTTTCCCTTTGAATACTCTGCCTAAAATTTCAGCTACAAACAACTGACCACCAAGGCTGACAGAAAATATAGTTGAAAAGCAAGTATTTGCCATATAAAATTGATTTTTTTTATAGATTAAAAATGACAAAATAGATGGAGCTCCTCGGATGCACATCTGCTCGTGCTGTCTGCTGGTGATCATTCCCTCCCCGCCGAACCTTCAGACTTTGAAAAGTACTCCATGGCCTCGAGTCAAACCCATCTGGTCATCGTTGATTCAGGTTGAGCCTTCCAGTTAGGCTTGATCTCTTTCAGGGCTCTGCTGCAGAGTATGTTGAAGTCCTTGGATCTCCCCTTAGAGCCAGTGCAAACAAAAAGGGATAAACTCCCTTTTAGCAACATCCGGCACAAAGATGATTCCCTGGATGTGACCCTTCTCATGACAGAGGCCATTATGGGGCCGACTATGAACCTGTGGCAGCAGCTAGCTTCCAGCCAGGCACCCCACCACCCATATGGCTCACAAGTGCAATGCCACGATATTTCTTTGTACGTGACTAATTACAAAGACAGCATTACAATGCCATAATACTGTCTTTGTAATTAGTCATGTACAGTTTCTGTATTTTGTAACCTAGCACCAAATTTCCTTATATACAACTCTGTAAACAGAGCATTATGTCTTAATATTTTTTTATCCTCTACAAAAGTGAGATTTTACTAGTGCTAGCATGTATTCCCTATCGAGAGCCTGTCAGGGTTCTTGGGTCACCCATCGGTGCAGTGACTG
The DNA here is from genome assembly GCA_016271365.2 of Neoceratodus forsteri. Classification (NCBI taxonomy): domain Eukaryota; kingdom Metazoa; phylum Chordata; order Ceratodontiformes; family Ceratodontidae; genus Neoceratodus; species Neoceratodus forsteri. The sequence continues at coordinate 985,071,322 of CM057459.1, forward strand.
GTGTCCAACTCAGCCTTATACATGTTGAAGGGGTAAGGGGATGTACACAAGCTGCCTGACAAGGAGTCGAAGAAACTAGATTATGTAGCCAAAAAAAGGTCTCTGCAGCTGCCACCTTGGGCCTTCAGCAGGCCAGCATAGCCACACTCTTTTTGATCTCATATGGGACTTTCTCCCTGTGCTCCCAGCCTCACAGTAGGTGGAGGCCAAGACCATTTCAGACGAGGGCTGCTTGCTTGCAAAGCGTCCGATCCAGTAGCTTTGGATCTGGGCAACTCCTGGACCCTAGCAGTGGCAATGGGCGTTCGTATAGGGCCTGGCTGAGGTTGTCCACCAAGAACAGTTTCAGCACTGACACCTTTAACAAAAGGTCAGCAGTCAGGACAAGAAAAAGAGGGGGCATGGGTGTATCTGGTGCCCATCCAGCCCCCTCCAAGGCTGCTAAGTGGCAGGTTGCATTGTGCCATTCCCCTTTTCATCCCTGTCCCATCTCCCGGTCAGGGTTGGCTTCTTCAGTTCTTGTCATAGTGGTCCACTGTTACTACGGATTCTGAGTGGTGGGAAAAGGTCTACCTCTGGATTTCTAGGTGCTCTCACAGTACCAACCCCAGACTTCAAGGAAGTTCAGGGTGCCCGAGGGCACATTGCCTGCACTTCAGCGGGAGCTTTCTCAGCTCCTCAAATGTAGTGCCATAGTGTGTGTTCTGAATGCCTTAGCTTCACACAGATATGTCTCCCACTACATACTTTATTTTACTGAAGCAGGTTGGGGGGGGAAGGGCTAGTGCTCCATCTTGGATTTGCACTATCTGATCAAATTTGTGAGAAAAACAAAAGATCTTCTAGTATATCTCTTTCATCAGGCCACGCCTTTGGAACTACACCCGCATCAGCACTAGGGCCACACAGAAGCTTTTGCAAGCAGTCAGCCAGAGGCCGCCTATGACAGCATCAGGCTTCAGTGGCTACATAAACTTGGGCGATCCCTCCTCTCCTCAGTTCTTTTCCCATCATCGACCAGACTCATTGAACCTGCCTTCGGGAACATTGCTGCTCAAAGCCGCCAATTTATTTTCCTTTATACTAAGTAAACACTTTCATAGTGATTTTCTGTGACCTGTATGCTGCCGAAAGAACTGTAAACTTTTCCAGTACTGCAAGTGTAGAGAGAAGATCTATAGGGACGACAACCATCCCTGTCGACCAAATCATGGTTGTCAAAGTCCTGGGAAAAATCCTCGTCAGGGAGCTACAAACACATGCACTGGGACAAGGAGAAGGCCACCCCATCAAAATGTAGATCTCCCTTGCAGACTGCAGATCTTACTTCGAGAGGGTTCCTGCAGTAGGTCTTTACAAATAGGACTGCACCCCCTGGCATTATGACCACACGGCAGATTTCTAGCTAGCAATCATTAGCAGGGGACCGCCCGTGGCGTCACCTGATCGAGCATCATCGTAACATTATATAGGGGCAGTCCCCATCCCTGCCCTCCAATTCTTTCCCACCATCAACCTGAACTCATCAGATCTCACAGTGAACTAGCTCAGTCGTCTGCCATTTCTTTTCCATATAGTGGCACACTTTAGATGTGCATACGATTCTGAAATGTTACATTTCTAGGACCAAAGAGGCTCAGAAGTCTGACCAGTTGTTTGTGACCTTTGCTCCCAAATGTCAGGGCAGGGCCATCTCCAAACAAGGTTTGTCAAAATGGCGGCTAACTGCATCTCGTACATTTACCTCAAGTACGCGAAGCCCCTTCCAAGGGAGGTGAAAGGTCATTCTACTCGTGGCATGGCAGCTTCAACGGCCTTTCTCAGGAATGTGTCCACTGCAGATATTTGTGCAGCGGCCACTTGGTCCTCTATCCCTATATTCACCAAGCATTACAGTCTGGACATTGCCTCTAGGCATAGAGCCGGTTTCGGCCTCACCATTCTGCAAGGCCTTCTTTCCTAAGTAGGCTTAGAGTTGGCAGGTACGCCTTCCTCCCTGAACCTAATCTTCGACTCCTTCATTATTTTCGACTGCTTGGTATTCAGTCCTCTATGTAAAGACCTACTGCAGGAACCCTCTTGAGGTAAGATATGACAGTTACCTAAGAACTTACCGTAACAGTAGATCTTCGAGAGAGGTTTCTGCAGCAGTTCTAGATTTCCCACCCACGTTCCCCCAGCTCCTGTTGTTTTATCTTTGCCAGGGCTTCGTTTCCAGAGCCCAGGACCTTAGGAGTTATTTTTACTCCTTTCTCCTGTTTTCTCTTCGGAGATCTATGGCGGGAGAACTGGAGGGCGGGCGTGGGAGCATCCCCTATAAACTGTCATGCTGACGCTCGATCAGGTGACGCTGGGGTGGGGGGCGGTCCCCCACTAATGATTGCTAGCTAGAAATTTGCTGTGCAGTCCTGATGCCAGGCAGCGCAGTCTTATATATAAAAACCTACTGCAGGAACCTCTCTCGAAGATCTACTGTTACAGTAAGTTCTTACGTAACTGTCATGCATGACCTGTACTAGGATGTTGTCCACTATGGTGATGGCACCCCCCCCCCCCGACTGTCGACCAGACACCAAGGTCGGGGCTTGACGTAGGCACTACCAGGCCTATTACGGCCATACACGTATTATGGCAACACCTTCTTACTAGGACAGTTTGTGGCTGCCACTAGGACTCTTAACACCCATAATGCTCACTCACCTACACTCTCCTTCCCCTTCCTTTTATCCCCACTCTTCCCCCTTGCCCTATCCCTCTGTCTTCCTCTCTCCCCCTGTGCCTTTTCCCCCACTGGATCAACCTTATAACCAACCTACTGCCACTACCTTCCAACCTCCTAGACAAAGCCACTTCTTTTGGCTGCCCACTCCCCACCCAACCTTGTCTCCTCCTCGGACTTTCACACTAGGTGTCACACCACTCTGTCTCCTTCGCTACATACAAACACTGTCCTTTACCCAAGTTGAATGCTCTTGACGCTGTACTATCACCATTTGTACTATGAATGACATTGTAACCTTATTGTATACTAGCGACCCACTGTTCGAGTTAAGCAATAAGGCACAACAGGGTGTGGGTTATTGGGGATTTACCCACACCTTGTGTGGTGTGTCACGAGTGCCCTTGCCCCCCAGCTGTTTGTTTATTGCATACACCACTCCGGTGTTGTCAGACCTGAATGTGATGTGCTTGTTCCTCAGCACATCCCCCCCAGATCAACAATGCCACGACAATGGAGAAGAATTCCATCACCATTATCTGCCTCATAATACCTTGTCTGACCCACTCTGGAGGCCACTGCCCTGCACATCATTTACCTTGCAAGTAAGCCACAAAGCCCAGGCCCCCCGAGGCATCTGTGAAGAGTTCCAGTTCCTCACTGAACACTGGAACTGGCTACATCGATACCCCATTGAAGCATTGCAAAAATGTCTGCCAAATGCCTAGGTCCTCCCGCATTGCCACTGTGACCCAGATTCTGTGGTGCGGTTTTGTAGAGCCCACCCCAGCGCCCACCAGACACCTCATGAATATCCTGCCCAACCCGGCAGGTGAAGTTGAGGTGGCCCACCAGTTGCTGGAGCTCCCGTAATGTGACTTTCATGCCCTCATTACAGAGTCCAGCCGGGTGTGCAAGGCTGCCAGTTTGTCTTGGGGGAGCCAGAACACTTGCTCGCTCGTGTCGATTTCGATCCGCAGGAAGGAAAGCCCTGTGCATGGCCCCTCCGTCTTGTCCTGGGCCAGTGGTACACCCAGTTTGGGGCACACCTCGTGGAATGCTGCCATGATATGCATGCATTGCCCCAAGCTGGCCCTCCCCACAAAAAGAAAGTTGTCCAAACAGGGTACCCTGTGGTTGACTTTGGCTTTCTGTGCCATGGCCCAGTGCAGAAATGTGCTGAATTGTCCAAAAAACGCACACGCCACCACACACCCCATGGGCATGCAGTTGTCCATGTACTAGTACCCGTCAAATTTCATGCCCAGTAGCTCCCTATCTGCCAGGTACACAGGCAACAGGTGGAATGCTGATTCTATATCAGCCTTCCCCAGCAGTGCCCCTCGGCCTGCCTGTCGCACCACCTCCACTGCCCTGTCTAACGACGTGTAATACACTGCGGTGTCTACTGGGTCAGTGTAGGCGTTGACTGACTCTCCTTCTGGGTATGACAGGTGGTTTATCATTTGGAACTCGCCCGGCACTTTTTTGGGGACTAAGCCAATGGGAGACACCCTGAAGCATGGGGAAGGGGGAGGTGAAGGGGCCACTGATCCGACCCACGGCCAGCTCTTCCGAAGTTTGGCCCGCACGACCTCTGGTCACTCTTTGGCAGAACGTGGGTTGTCAAGCCTTGTATGCCCTCCTTGGGCCTTGGTTAGGTATAGGAAACCACTTCCTGAATCCTGCTGCCAAAGAGCGAGCGGACGCCCTGTCTGGGTAGTTGACCAACTACCCCTCGATATTTCCGGCCTTTACCGGTGTTGGCAGCCTTTGTCCATCCCTTCCGAAAGGGACGAAAATTGTTGTCCTCCCCTGCCTCTGTCGCTTTCCCACCCAGTTGAAATGAGTGTGGCTTCCCACACACCATGCACTCATGGTTGTATCTACAACGCTCGGTCTTGCATGATCCCTGGTTGTAGCTGAAACAACAACCTTCCCTTTTCCCCATTACCCCCTTGGTAGACTTTCTTCGGCGACGGGGTGGGTGCCTCACCGGAAAACCGGTGTCTGTATGTTGAACCCCTCCCCCCAAGTCAGTCGTCCACAGCAGCGGGAGGTCCAAGACCGTGCCATGTCCAACTGCTTTCTCCTGTGATACTCCTCATCATATTCTAACCACCCCCCACCTGGCTTACTAGCATGCATGGTCATTATCCTATTAAAATAGACCCACAGCCTGTCAGCTTTCCCTGGGCTGCCCTGGCTGAGGATCCCTACATAAATTGTGAAGCCTGCGGCCTAGTTCTCCCATGTCCACCGCACAGTTGCTTTGCACGTCTGTTCGACCCCGTCATCCCCCTCCTTGTCCTTTTTATCCTTTTTCTGGCTCTGTAGGCTGATTCAGAAGGGCAAAGATGTCAGCATATTCTCCGTTGATTATTTGCTGCCTCACCTTGTCCGGCAAGTGTAACCCAGTGGGTTCTGCCAGGGATAGGAAGCTCACTACCCCTTGCTGCCCTGGTACTGGGGGTGATGGCGATGCCACTTCAGCGTCCCCGATCCCTGTTGCAGCTGGGTCTGCCTGGACCACTCCTGACCGAGCCCTATTCTGGTCCGCCAGTAATTCCAGCAGCCGGTCAAGCTTCTGCTCCACCCCGATTGACCCGGGTTGCCTGCCGGAGGACATATGCTGGTCTCTCCCAGCCCTTGGGGTATCGCCATGGCCACGCCCCTGAGCCCTGCTGTTGGCTGGCTGACCCAGCCCCCAAGGGCTGTCTGCTGTGGGACCTATGGCTTGTTACTCCCAGATGAGGAGTTCGCTTGTTGCAGGATGGGTTGACTATGTCCTAGTTGCTCAGGAGTCTGCAAGCTCACCTGCGGCGGTGCTGGCTGGCCCTGTGGAAGGCACCCCGGCAGGCCCAGGCTTATGGGTGCTGATGCCACCGTTCTGTCCCATGCCCGACCAGCACCTTTTCCATGGCCTCCCACTCTCTGCCCCATTTTGGCTCATGCCCTGTGTTCCTTTTGGGGGCGCCCCTGTTCCTAAGCAGAGCCCTCAGCTGACAGCTGATCTAACTCAAGCATACCCGCTCTTGGTCTACTGCCACTTCTCCCTGATCGACCCTCTTCCTTCGTGGCTGTTTCTGAGGAGCAGGAGGGTGCCCCAGTGTCTCATCCGGAATGGGCATCGGCTTCTCTGGCTCTTGCCCTGACGTGTTCGGCACCCCTGCCGGAGTCACAAGTTCAGCCGGCAGGATCAGCAATGCCAGGTTTACCGGCTGCTTCCCCGGGTTCAACTCCTCTGGGATCTTGGGTTCTGGTGGGGGCCGCAGCCCCGAATGATCTGCACCCCCCATCACCCTGATCCCCGAACAGCGCCTCCCACCATGCCTTACCCTTAACCTCGGACGAGGGCAGCCAGCTGCTGTTCCAGGTCTCCGCTCATCTTCACAATATGTTGCTCGTACTCTGCAATCAAAGCAAAATCACGGCTACAATCCCTTTGCTGGTGCGTAAGCTTCTCTGGTTCAAGTGGCGTGTGCTGCTCCTGGTAGTCTTCTACTGTTTACGACTTGGGACAAGGAGGAATGAGGAAGAATTCCTCCTGTGCATCCCCTCTTAAGGGCTTAGCTCCTCCCTGTCCCTAGCTGCAAGCTCCCTCCCCCTGGGAACCCTGTTCCCCCCCAGCCCCTTCTGGGCGGTCCTACCTGGGTCCCTATTGTTTGTCCAGGTGTCCCAGGCCATGCCTCCAGACAAAGCCCCGCCTGCTGCGATACCTTGCAGGCTCCTCCATAAGGTAAGCTGTTCCAGTGAGGAGCATAAAAGGAGTGAACTAACAACTAAACCATTACTTCTGCAACTAGAAATGAGAAAACTTAGAGAGCATACGTTTTTTGTAGCTGTCCAGGAAGTGCTGGATTTGAGAAGAAAACCTGTTACTGCACTTATAAAGAAGTTAAGGTAAATTAAAGTAAAATCTAGTATGAAAAAATATGGCAGTTTCAAGGAGGTATATCCTATAGGTGCAGTGTGTGTGTGTGTGTGTGTGTGTGTTATGTATGTATAAGGATATAGAAATAAAACATTCTGAATACAAAGACGTGAATTGACCTATGAAAGATAATGAATAAAAAGAAGCATACATGAAATATGGTCAGATTAAGAAGTTATTGTTGACAGATGATGATTAGAAAAATAATGTACGTGATTTGCATAAGTTTAATAAGAAAATGAACAGCATAACTCCAGTGTCCTGTATGGAGAACTATTGAACACCTGGTTAGAAACGGATAACGGACAGTATGGTGATGGTATAACGCAATGGTGAGAGTGCCTAAGCATTGTTTTGGATAGCGGAGTACACTGCGGTGGTACTATACAAATTTATTAGAATGGGGTAGTTATTGTATTTTATTGTATAATATATTTGGCAAAATGAAAACACAGTGGGTCCAAGGAAGTGGCCTGGCCATGAAACGGTGCCCGTATTTTGTGTGATGTCAAAATAAAAAGATTTAAAGATCTGGAACATATGTGATCCTCATCCTACATTTGAAGTACCAGTTGGGGATGGCATTACGTCTCGGGTACAATCCAGCATTCCGGAGGGGGGAGTGCACTGTTTTACAAGGATAAGGGCAGGGTTTCAGCAGCTTTAAACAGCACTGCGACAGAGGCTGTTTAGTGCTGCCAAAACCATAGATATACTGCTGTGCTTAGCATGCATGAGGAATCCCTCATTTGTAAGGTCATAGCAGTATATTTTGCACGGTCACACTGTTGAGTCACTGCAGTGCACCAGCAGCCTTTGAATATGGCCACTGGCCCATCTGCCGGGACTGTTCATGGTTATTGCAGCACTAACCATTTGAATATGGGAGCCATGGTCTTTTGAACACTTTAGCTTTGGCAATGTTAAGGAAAGAAAATTATCTTTAAACAAAAGTTTGGAGTCAGATCAACATGAATAGATCATTACAATACAGTTTTCATGTGTCAGTACTCATTTATTCATGCTGATATAATATGTTGGAAAAAATAACAGGTCTTAACCAGTTTATATTTTTTTATATATAGAAAAATTGATGGGGTAGCAACAGGATATATTAATATATCAACTTAGCTGACGTCAAGCTTTAAAAGAAGAGTTCCCAGCAAGATCTATTTTTTTTGTTTGTTTGTTTGTGCTTGTTTTTTGTTGATTAACTGTTGAGGCTAGAAACCTAATTTGTTTTTCAAGTGAAAGGTTGGATAAAGGTAGATAAGACCATCCTATTTTCATTATGTTTGTCGATACTAAACAGTGATTTGTGTCGATACTGTTGTTATATCAGCATTATTTTAAACCCATTTTTTGAATGCATTATCAATGCATTTTTTGTTGCAAACTGTTCTGTAATTTTCACACTATTTTCACTGTTTAACTTGCTCTTGTTTTTTTAATTTCAGTGCTTTAACCCTTTCTTCACCTGAAGTCCGCTTTCATATAGATAGTGAGACCCATGATCCCATTGACCTACAGACCAAAGAACTTAAGTATGTTTTTTTTTTGTTTGTTTTTTTTCTGGTGTTAACTGAAGCATCGACTTCTGCTGAATTTTAACCTTTAAAACATTTTAGGGTTGTTGTTTAGCATTGTAGTTTTCTGTTACATAGAGAATACTGGATGTGTTCTGTTACATAGAGAATACTGGATGGGCAACTATGCACAACCAGTGTGTTCTGCCACAGAGAGGCTCTGATTCCCCCTGACCTTGAGAGCAAAGCTCGAGAAGTTCATGGGAATCAGAACCCCGAGGTGGCAGAACACACTGGTTGTGCATAGAGTTGCTCATCGTGTATTATTTTATAGTGTATAGTACTGTGTGAAATATGTGTGCATGAGTTCTTTTCCTTTCAAAATGAAACTGGTTCGTGCAGTTTCTAGGTGATCTAGAATGCTGTTCTACCACAGTAGGGTAGAATCACATTCCATGACCTTTGGAACTGTGGTAAAACAACATTTTGAAAGGGATGGAATTCTGTACAGAACAACATTCTACTTTACACTATATTGATTTACTTGTGTATACAGTTTGAAGTAGTTGCATGTAAATATAGAAAGGTAATTGGTTTTCTTAAAGATAAAATCAAATTGTGCTGATGGTTTCTAAAAGCTGAAAAAGTACCTGTACAGGCCCACTTAGGGTGGTCTCTTTTGTATTAATATAAACCTGAAACATGTACTGCATTTAGTATAATGATAGAAAATTCGTAGTAAGCTGCAAAAGCATGGATCGATTCCATAAGCATTTGAAACTGTTTCCCAAGTGAAGGGATTTGAATTTTCACTGGAGGAAAAAATGCAAAAATCAAGACAACAGTCCCTTTTTAACATATTTGACAACCTATCACTCATTCTGTATTATGCTTTCTTGGTGTATCAATAGCCCAGCCAGACTGCCTCAGAGGTTTTAAACTTAATTCAGTGACAGAGATAATCTGCTAGAATTCAGCTCCTCAAAGTAAAGACTTCCCCTTTCCACTGTACAGCTGGATAGGCATCCCAACCCAAAATACGGAAACTTCCCCTAGGATATAGAGTAGCACAGCACACAATAAGATGACCTCACTTGCCACCTCCCAAAAACATAAATGACATAATCTGTATCCTAGTACAAGTACTACTCCAACTTTATTGTATAACTGTTTCAGTAAATCGTTCTTGTGCTAGATTCAGCTAGTCTTACTCCCTAAGTGCTTGCTGCTAAAGTAGTTATAGGTGCAGTCAAGTCATAGTTACCTAGTAATTTCTGATCGAAAGGGACTCTGGATCCATCATGTCACCTGCAACCCCCGCTTCATAAGCAGGGATGAAACATGTATGCTGTGCAAACACGTACCACTTTATATGGATTCCCTACTAACTCTACAGTCCAGGGTACCTTGTGATTCCTTTGGTAACTAAGCAGAACTTTCTCTAGGCTTACCTTAAAGTACTGTACTGTCTTTATGTTCACTGACCATTTTGATGACCCTACATTACACCTTTCAACTGTCTCATTTTCACTTTTTTATTGAGCCCAGAACTATACGCAGTACTCCAGATGGGACCTTACCAGGGCTTTATGGAGTAACAGGATTTCCCTGCTCTGCTGATCACCTGTCTGTAGTCATGTGGGACTCTGCACATTGTGGAAGTCAGACACTCAGTTCCCTGGGGGTAGGGTGAAGGATGACTAGTGCTGAAACACTACAATCTTGGTTGCTGCTGCTGTACACAACATTCAGTCATGGAGTGGAGGGCAAGGTGAAAATGGGGGGTCATCAACCCTACAAAAAGTTTATTCTAGGTGCGTGGATATGGTTCACTACCCACACTCTGGCAATTCCACTGAAAGTGCTGATTCGTTGGATATCTTTAAGCTAAGCTCTTCACATCACCTGGGCACTATAGCCTCCTGCTCCACCCTGTGACATTTGATATTTCTTTCCGCTGGAAGGAACAGGTCTCCTCCTTTGCAGCTCTGCTGTGATTAAGGGTTACCTTACGTATTAGTGAGTTCTTCGAAAAACTTCAAGATTCAGCTCTTCAAGCACTTCTCCAGGTCCTTCACTCTTCCTTGCTTGATGACCAGGTGGATTCGGAGGAAGGAAAGCCATCCTGCTGTTTCAAATTTTGTGTCACAATTTGGCAAAAAAATTTCAAATATTGCTGCACTTGTCCTTCGTTTGCTCTCTTGAAATGCAGCACGTCTCTGGTTGTGGCCTGTGTAAGGTGCTGCTTCCAGTGTCACTGGAAGACCACAAGGTTAAGCTTCTCTTTAGTTGACTGGCCAACAGGGACCCAGAAATTTGACTTAAAGGCTGTAACAAGAAGAGGAGGTGACAGCTGCAGCAGTAGGCACTTCTTCAGCCTTAGCTCTGCTTCTGGCTGGGGCCAGAGTCAAAGAGTCCTTTTCAGATGGATTCCAGAACATGTGTTAAGCCTTCCAGGCCTTTGGGGGATGACCTGCCCACCATGAGAAAAAGCACAAGTGCCACCAGTGCCAGTCACGGGATTAGGAGAGATCGTGGTCCTCCAGCTCCTTTGATTTCCCCAACTGCTTGACTCACAGCGAGCACTTGACTTAGGTCGAGTTCCCTCAGTCGAAGGATTGGTTGACAGCTCCTTGGTGCCCCCGTCAGGCTTGTCTACCTTGATGCCTGTCAAGCAGGCTGTCAAGATTTTTCTTGACCTTATGGACCAGTTGTTGGAGGAAAGCGACGAGGAGTCTATCTCCCATATCTTGTTTCTCCCACTCCTTACCCAGAAGGACGTGGGCTGGTAGGTGTACCTGATTGGTTCCACTCAGGATCAGTCTCTGCTGGTGATCTTGCCTCCAAAGCCAGTGCTGGTGAACATGGATCTACACGGACCCTCCTGAGGCTCATCTTCAACATCGGCCCTTGGGTTGACGGTCGAGGAGCCATCCGTCCTCTCGATATCACTCACCAGGGAGGTGCCACCATTGACACTTCTCAATGCCTTCAGGTGAGGAGGGGCACTGCCACAAGGTATGGAGGTGCTACAAGGAGCTCCTCTGGCAGAAGTGGACCATTGCAGAGCAGTGTAGTCTCTACCCCCTTGACCTACAGTCACCTGGCAGCTGTCAGTGTTGCCAGTGCAAGTCCACCCTCGACAGATGTCTCTGGCATCTGCCTTGCCACCTTTGCAGGCAGAACAGCCTCCACTGCAGCCCTTAGTGGGAACCTCAACTAAGGAGTTCTGAGGAAATCACCTAGTTGGAAGACATACTGGTGGTCCATGGTGGCAAACGATCAAGGTCTGTTTTTGCAGAGTCCGCAGAAGACTTGGATAGTTCATCCATATTGTCATTGAGGACCCATACTTTCAACTGCGCTTCGGTCGAGAAACTGACTACTGCCCACTGGCTGGTGATCTCTGGGACACTCTCCTCTGCCTTATTTTGGAGTCTATGAACGTGTGCTTGGAGCCATTCCAGAAGAAGGATGAATACCCCTTTATGGACATTTTGGACAAGGGTGACTCCCCTGGTGTTGCCTTTCCCATTGCTGAGGCTCTCTTGTTCAGCATCCTGCCCTGCACCCTCCACCCCTATGGTCTGCAAGTACATGGTACCTACAGGGTCCCCCTCTGGGTTCTTGGACCACCCCTTAGCCGAGGGGTTGGTTTTGGACTTGACCTTACAAAAGTCCAGAGGCCAAGGAAATGTGGACAAGCCCCCCAAGCAAGGAATCATTAAAAGCTTGACTATACAGCCCAGAAGGTATAAGCTGCCTCCTTTTGGGAGACCCAATCTCCGCAAGGACATAGACAGGATGGAGGCTGTCCAGAGGAGGGCAACTAAAATGGTGCAGGGTCTGCACCGGAAGACATATGAAGAGAGACTTAAGGAGCTGAATATGTATAGCCTCGAGGAAAGGAGGGAGAGGGGACATGATAGAAACTTTCAAGTATCTCAGGGAATCAACAAAGTCCAAGAGGTAGCATATTTCAAAAAAGAGGTGTGCAAGAACAAGGGGAACAATTTGAAGATAGAAGGGCGGCTCAGAGGAATTTAAGAAGTATTTTTCACAGAGAGGGTTGTGGATGCATGGAGACGGCCTTCCGGAGAAGGTTGTGGAGTCAAAAACAGTGGTGGAATTCAAGCATGCATAGGACAGTCATAAGGCAATTCTAGGGGGTTGGGGTAGGAAGAAGTAGGCTGCTGGTTAACTAGGATCTGCAGCTTATCCAATAGGTAGGGAAATGGGCAGACTGGGTGGGCCAAGCGGTCCTTATCTGCCGTCAAAATCTATGTTTCTATGTTTCTCTTTGGGACTCTCTCAGGCCAGCTATGCTGTCCCGATGGCCAGCTTTGGTCACTTACGTGCCTTCCAACAAACAATTGCCAGTGAAGTTGATCAGATGCCATCTAGGGTGAGGGTAACTAGGGAGTGACAAAGGAAAGCTTTAAAAAAAAAAACAAAAAAACAGTCTAAGGTTAAGAGACAGAAGGAGTGACAAAGCGGAAACAAAAGAAACATGTCTAGCTGGCACAGTGGTGCTGAGGGATGAGGTGCTGGATGCACACCTCACGGCAACCTATGTTCATCAACGAGCATGGGCCGTCTGGGGTCGGCAGTGGAGGGAAAGGAACAAGTGTCCAGAGGATAGCTCTCCTCTCCCGGGGAGGGAGGACTGGCACTCCCGCCAAACAACTACCCCCAGGTGGAAGCTGGAGGGTACTGCAGGTCAGAGGGGCCAGATGTAAGGAGGGTGCTGTGGGACTACTGCAGATGCCTCCACATGTACACGTCCTGCATTTGCGCCCCAGCAATGAGTATGGAAGAAAAAGTGGAAAATAGCCTCCAGCTGCAGGATGATGACCGACCTCCCGCAGGTTCCTCACCCGGAGACCAGGCAGGGGTAAGTCCCGGTTATACCAGGGTGACAGGGCTTGGGGGGGGGGGTCAGTCAGAATGGGGCAGCCAGGGGCAGAAGGAGGATAAAGAGTATATAGGAAAAAAAAACTGTCTAAGGTCAGTCTGCAAAGGGTTAGGCTAACCTAAAGGGGGAAAATTAGTAAAGGCTTATTAAAACCATTAAGGGAAAGCAAATAGACACACTGTCTAGGGTATAGCAACATGTGGAAATGGAAAAATACCCTGTGCATGGTAAGGGCACATGTTCTTACGTCATAAGGAGAGTAGCACTGGGAATGGTAGGAGTGAAGTGCAGTGCCGTGGCAGTAGAGCAGCAGTCTTTAGGGAGACCTTTTGGAGAATGAATTTGTAGCATTTGTTGCTTTGTACTTCTCCATTGTCCTGTTTGTTATAAACTGTATATTGTACTCTCCCGGGTCATGCTTGAAAATAGGCAGGATTTTCCCTAATGCACCTACCTGGTCAACAAAAGCTAATAAATAAATAAATGCTGCCCTGTCTGTGTGCATCTCTCTGGGCTGAGGGAGGAGGTCACTAGACTCTGGGCTAAGTTGGCTAGGATTCAGGGGACTTGTATCTCCCACCCATA